>OY292385.1:49598801-51008801 GCA_958496215.1 Verbena officinalis
CGCCACCTGTCTACCTAAAGCAAGAACCAAAGTAGAAGGGGTGAGTATAAAGGATACTCAGTAAGGGGGGTTTATACAATATAGGTATTGATCACCGTTCATCGTTTATCTTTTAAAACCAAAAAGGGGTGAATGTTGCTCGTTTTGATAAAGATACAAACAATAATATAAGTTGTAAAACTATAACACAGAGCAACATTCGGGTTCGGCTTTATTTGAAAACACAAAAGGTTGACGAATCAGATCCTTTGAAGACGTTTGCACATAAGGTCAAGCCGATCATTTTGAAATGATATTAGTTGAGTCACGAGGCCGTTACAAGTTCGAAAGACATGGCATAAATAAGTTGGAAATGATAAGTAAAAACGGCTCGTAATTCAACTAAATAGTTTGAACAATAAAGAAGGCATAAGTTGGCAAGTTCGAGCCACGCTTCCGGGTTTTATATATATATAAGGAAATACATATGCTAAATGAAGAAAACCGGAATGTGCTTCGACTTGTAACGAAAGCCGTAAATCAATTAGACAAACAAGTAATGCAATAAATCATGCAATAATGTGTCCCGGCGAGAACGGGCCCTCTCCTTATAACTCCCAATCATGAAAAACATGAAAGCATGTAGTCAAGTACTCCACCACTAAAAGTCACGATCCAATCACAATTTAAGGAAACGAGTGGTACCCCACAACGCTACCGTACACAATTTAAGGAAACGCTCAAGGCGCTACCGTCGCATTAACTTAGATTAGCAAAACCTCCCGACCAACCTAAGTTAACACCTAGAGTACACATCGAGATTTTTTTCTATAGACGCTCGTCTCCAGGCTCACCTCCTGTATAACTCCTGGGCCCCAAAGTCATGATCCGGTCCATGGCTCGCTTTTGAAATCAATAACAATTTAGGTGGCCAAAAGGGCCATTCGAAAATAGGGAATCAGGGTGTGGGAGGCCAAAGGGGCCATTCGAGACAAGGTTATATTTGTGAGGTCGAGAGACCAAAGTTCGCATTTAAAAACAAATGGTTTTCCTTGCCTCTAGTTGAAAATGTTTGTAAAATATTATACATATAGGTTTTGCTATTAAAATATTTGACTAAGCACATAAGGAAATAGTAAAGGCAGGAACAACAAGCAAGAAGAAAAGCGGGATAATAATTTATTTAGCAAACCTATGTATATCTGTGATCTTGCCCCAGTTGAAAGCATTTTAAACCCTTACTTGTAGCTCGACAAACGAGAAAAGCAAGCAAGCAAGCAACATATATGATTCTCCCTCAGAGATCCACCTGAAAACACGGGGTCTAGAGGATAAATGACTGACACGAACGAGAAAACAGACACTGACGCTCGGCTATGAAAATGCAACATGCTTAGAGATGAAAATACAATATTTAAGCATAAAAGGATAAGTAGGGGCAAATTGGTCATTTAGCATGTAAAATGTGGAATAAACGAATAACAAATAACATTTGATTAAATATAAACATTTAAGAATAAACTACTCAGATGGTATGATTGAAATTCCACAATAAACATGCATAACCCATTCAAGTCAATCAATTGAATTACAACTTATCAACTTAACAACTTTTTTCAAAAGCTCAAAAGCTACAATCTAACATTCACTCATAATTCAAGTTTAATCGAACCCAAATCTCATCAATTCAACTATACAATCATATATCGACAATATTCATCAATTTACAATCATGCTACAAGTTAAGGTACAAGCAAATTCAGCTTAATTGATTCGAAAAGCTAAAAGCTAGTGCAAAAGTTGACATTTATAGATAATCATACATAAACGGCCATAAAAGACAAACGGTAAATCGGATTGAGGTAATACCAGCGCCGTTAGAACCGTTGTGTTGAGACGATGAATCTATCCCAAGACACCGTCACCGGATTCTCGCCGGAACAGTGTCAAAACCGCCGGTCACCGTCTGCCACCGCTGGACCGCCGCCAACGTAGTCGGACCCTTATACTCAAACGTTCCTCTCGTCGAGCCCGTCACTTCCCCCAAGCCCGTTTCTCGATCTGGTCACTCACCGGAGTTTAATTTCAGTTTGAAGCTCCAATGAACCCTAAATCCAAGAATCAAAATTACTCAAAATCGGGCTATTGAATTCGGGAACGGAGTTCGAGAAGGTTGGAAAGCACCTAAAGATCGAAGAAAATTGTGGCCGGAGCACGTCGGACCACCACTCCCGCCGTGGCTCCTCCACGCGCCGCCTGTAAATGGCCGGAGCGCCGCCGTCATGAGGGAGTCACGCCACAAGACCACCACCAATCTTCTCGTCTCGCCACGCCGGTCAAAACCTTGGTGGTCGGCGATGGTGGCGCCGCCTGAAACGTCGCCAGAGCTCCACCAACACCGCGCCTGAAAAATGGCTGTATCTCCGCCGTCGGTGGTCGGATGGACTCAAGACCACTGCCAATGGATTACTCTCGTCGAAACGGTTCAGACCCGACCGGTCTCAAGCCTCGCTGTCGTTCGGTTCTCCCGCCGTTACTCCGCCGTCGCTGCTCCGATGGCTAGGAAAATAGTACGGTTGGATTCGTCTCGTCGATACGGTCGTCTGGACATATGATTCGTCGAATTCCGACAACGTTGCAAAAATCGTGTTTGAGAGAGAATGGCTCGTCGTTTGATGATTGTCGGTGTGTGTGTGGTTTCTAAATATGGAAGGTTACTATATATATTTTTCGAAAAACGAGACAAAAACGCGATGTCTCGGAATTAGGCGTACTTAGTGTCAAAATGACCGTAATGAAAAGTTTAACAAGGTTCGAGGTTCGTTTCATGAAGATTCGGGCATTTATAAAAAGTCAATATCGAGTGGGGTCAAAGTGTAAATAATTTTGGGCCAAAATGCAATATTTTGGAAATATAATTTTATAAATAATATTTGGAACCTCGAAGAAATACATCTTTAAAACATTGGATTCCGGTCCAACGTGCACTGTTAAATTACTAGATTCGATTAAACCAGCTAAAAATATAAATTTACCAAATTGACCCTAGTTAGTGACAAAACGATGCAAATGTAATTCTTATTAATGCTGTGAGTTTTAAAAGCCAAATTAATGGTTTATGAAAAATTCTTTAAATGCAAGAGTTGGAAAACATGTAATTATGAAAGACGTCGGGACCGTAAACGGTCTGAATCTCGATAAACATGCTAATTCTGAGCTTGGGAATTATGGGTCGTCACAAACTCTTTATTTTCAAATACCATATTCAATTGAAATTTTAAATTGAATATGGTATTTGATCAAAATTGAGTTATTCTTTTTTTGACAATTAATTATTTCATAGTTGAAATAAGTTAAATATCATGTATGATTAGAGAATAAATAAGTAAAATTTAAATTCAAGATAAATGAGATCATTCAGTTATTCTAATAATTTTTGCAATTAATATAAATCTCAATATTATAGAGCTTATAATAATTGTTTTCCGATGGGTGGGCCGCTAATTAATACAGTTCAACTCAAGCAATTGGGCTTTCATTCGGGACCTAATAAAAAATATGCCGAAATATAGTAATGTTATTAGGCCCATAATATCATCATTGGAAACATTCAATTTAATTATTTGGTAAATCAAGAAAGATTAAGTAACTTGTAAGAAATTAATATGGAATATTACAAGCGAAGATTCCTAGAAAGAACCCAAACCAATGGGCGGATTTTTCATATTTAGCTGTTTTCATTTTCCTATGTGATTCACACCGTACATCACCCACCCCCACCAATCACACCGATGCACTGCACTTTCTTATTATATTAATCCTTAAATTAAATTAAATTTAATTCTATTAAATAATTAATTTTTGCACGCCTCAAACCCCTCTCCCCCTCCTATAAATACCCTCACTTTTCCAACTTTGAAATCTTCTTTCGACAAACTTTCCAACGCCCGCATAAGGTTAGCCTTTATTTCTTCTTTCCTTTTTTATTTGTTCTTCGTTTCTTTGTCTTTCTGTTTCCTTTTCTTTTTCTTTTTTGCTCTTAATTTGTTTTTATTTTTGTTATAATTAGTTTTTTATTATTTTTGTGATTCGGCGTTTATTATTCTCCTTTCTGTTTGCAGATTGTTTGCTTTAGTTTTATGTCATCTGTATATGTTCATTAGCTGTTTTCATTGTGTATTTGATGTGTTGATTGATCGCATAATTCGCTGTTTCTCTGCAGATTGATTGTTCGGAATAATCAAATTCACCTCCCAATTCAGATCTAGGTTGTGTTTTGTTTACAATTAGGTTGGAATTGAAACTTATCGTTTCAATGTTTCCGTACTCCATCCATACATTTTTATGACTATCCTGATGCGTCGCATTAGAATCCTGCACTCTTTCTCAGTAGTATTCCTCTACTGGTTCTACGTATTTTCATGAACTAACCCTTCTCCTTAAACTCTTATTTCATAATATTAAGCCCAAATTACATTGATCAAATCAAGCTCCTGAAATTTCCCAGACATTCTAGATTAAAATATTCCCAAGTCGATTACCAGAACCGCAAGTGTAAAAACCCAACCAAATCTGCTTTCTTTTTGGGTGAAATGGCTTCAAAACAACCTCCAAGAAGCCCAAGTCCCGATCAAGACGAAAGACAAAAGAAACGCAAATTGTCCAACCGGGAATCTGCACGCAGATCTCGAATGAGGAAGCAGCAACATTTGGATGAGCTGATTGGACAAGAGAGCCAGATTCAAGAGGAAAACAAGAAGCTAAGGCAAATGATTGATGGTGCATCTCAGCTTTACATCAACTTTGCATCGGAAAATAATGTGCTGAGGGCTCAAGTGTCAGAGCTGACTGACCGCCTTCGATCTCTAAATTCTGTACTCCAAATTGCTTCTGAAGTTAGTGATCTGGCATTTGATATTCCTGATATCCCGGATACTCTTCTTGAGCCGTGGCAGCTGCCTTGCCCCGTTCAATCCATCCCTGCTTCTGCTAATATGTTTGAGCTTTGAAAATGGTGGAAATGATCTGTTTTATTCTCCAATGGTGGTGTGGTTTGAGTATTATTTGTCCTGGTTATAATGATATTAGGTTGATTGTATCTTTTGTCTTGTTGATAGTTTAACTGAAGGTATGAGGACAGTGAGTCCAACGAAATCTAAGTTTACATTTGTTTAGGATTTTAATTTTGTTTGCCTTTGAGCTTAGGTATGTTGAATTGATGTATTGTAGCTATATATATATATATGGTTTTTGGTTGTGATTGGTTTAATAAATTCTCGTGTATCATCAAATCGTGCTGTCTTTAAGAAGTTGTCTTGTTCAATAGCCAGTTAGGGATGTGGATGGATGTCTTTGTTTACTATGTATTTGGGATTTTTCATATTTTCTTTGTTTTCCTTTTGATCTGTTGCCTGTTCTGTAGCTGTGATGAGCTAAAACAACTCAATGTTCTAGATCATACTACATACGTGTTCATAAAATTAAGGAGTAATTATACTCGTATATCCTTATAACATACTCTTATAAAAAATTATCTAATTACGTGAATATATCCTAAAGTTCGAGAAGTTATATATAGAATATATTCTCTTAAAGGAATGTCCTAATTATATGAATATACCATGAAGTTGTGGAAATTACATAAACATATTCTGTGGAAATTACATAAACATATTCTATCAAGGTCTGAGGAATTAGACAAACATATTTTATCAAATAATTTTCATTGCAACTATCAAATGGTATATTTTATCAAAGAATTTTCATTAGTAAACATCCTTGATAGTGGACATTCCGACCGTGCCACATGCCACGTGCCCCGATCCTAGCAGTCAGCTCAGGCCATGTGGCAGCGTCCAGAGTTCTTGAAAGTGACCTCGAACGGAGGTCTCCAACCGGACGAATGGATCCGCCAAGCATGATATTCATCCGATCGAGGACCGATCACCGTAAGAGTCGGGAGGTCTCGATCGGATCCTCTCTTTGCCCACGAAGGCCATCATCGCCCCAACCGCCCTCGAGGCCGAGCGGTGCTACTCGACCTCCTCACGGTCTGGCAAGGCTAATAAGGCCACGCGTCTCAGACGCTGCCGTCCAAAGCCCAACTGCAAGGCCAGGAAGGAGGCCCACCAGATCCCACCCTTTAAGGATCGTACGAGATCCTCTGCTAATTTCCTGCACCCAACATTAAATGCCTGCAGGTCAACGCAAACATGTAATAAATGCACACTCCCCAAGGTGTACTTAGTGTGTGTTATCATCCACTATATATACTCCCAGCATTTATTATTGTAGGGAAGCTCTCATTATTACCCCGATCGCATCTAGTTGTTCCGATCGCATCTCCCTTACTCGAATATCCTATTCCTAGTACTAACTTAATTCAGTGGAGGGGCTACGCTGGAGACAACCCCCTCCGGCCAAGTGACCCAGTGTTCAGTGTTTTCAGATCGAAGTCGGATCCCCTCTACAAATTCAACTAAAGAGCAAGACACGTGATCGCTCATCGACCCCGACCAAATACAGACCTCATCAATCCTGGTTTATTTATTTATTTTTTTAATCTTTTAGAATAAAAATAAGACATAAGTTATTGGACAGATTTTGGAGATATCCACTTGGTAAAAAGCTTGCTTTTTTTAACAATAAATATAATATGAAACTATTCTTTTTCATTAGGGTTTTCTAAAAAGTATTAAAGATAATGTTATGTTTCTGTAACTTTTAAAACTTCAAGGTATGTCTACATAATTGAGGCAAAATTGAGGCAGGTAGTATAATTATCTTTTGTTTATACATAATAATACATTTCTAATACATCACATACATATGTACTGGTCTTAGAACTTGTTTACATCTAAATTAAATGGCCCATATGTCCCTAATCATATATATATATATATATATTTAAAATGGACGCATCTTATGTGTCTAATTTTTGTTTAAGTGGCAATGATATGGATAAGTTACTTTTTCACTAAATTGCCACATAACATATTTCTATAAATACTTTTTGTAACTCCTAAGTCATTTATTTTTTTTAACTCCACTATATATTGACCTTAATTTGGCTAATCATATATTATGTAAATTCATAAAATAATTTTATATTTACAAAATATTTTTACTCATACTTTATTTTCAATCGATATTTTATAAATTATGTTTTAAAAAATATTATCACATTTCATTTATACTAATACCTATTTTTTTCATCCAAAGAATACTAAAATACTTAAATAATTTATCTTTGGATATAGTCGACTATTTGCAATATGTCTAAAAACATATTAAAACATATATGCCTAAAAACATATATTGATTAATTTGCAAATATATATATATATATAAAACATACTAAAATACTATTTCACTATTTCAATAATACTAAACCTATTTTTTTCCATCATAAATAATACTAAAATACTTAAACAATTTTTTGAGATATTACCTAAACAAATCGGATCCTCTCAAGTTGTTAAATGATTTAGCCGTATTAAATGTCAGAGGATGGGCCCAATAATATATGGGATGATTAGCAAATTTGTAGGAATTTGGCAATGTGTTTGCTAATTAAATAAGGAAGAAAGGAAATTGTTCTTATAATAGTTATTTACATTTAGGTTTATATCCAGCATTTATTTAATTGTTGTGATTAAGTTAAAACTTTAAAACCAGTTCTTTCCTAAACGCAATAACAACATGCATCCCGAGCCTATATGAATCAGAATTTTGTTTTGAGTTCTAAGTTTCTCCACTTTTGTGCCATTACTTTACGTGTATGTCATATTAATTTAGTTTTTAACCATATATATATATATATATATATATATATATATATATATATGACTGTAATATGTTTGTTCTTTTCGATTACGCAGAAGGAATTAAAGGAACATAAAATCGAGGCTCGATATTGTGGTATGTGATTCATGCTATTTGTTACCAAAATTCTGAAGATGTTATCTTTGTTATTTAACTTTTTATTAATCTGTGCTACTATTTTATTTTAAGTTTATTACTTATAAATCTGACATCACTTCCAATATTTCATTGTTTTAATCCCAATTCCAACATGGTATATGTGTATTTTAGGTGTAATATAATTGGTTTCATGCCTTTTCTTCACTCTCAATTTGCCAGTCGAACATATTAAAGATCTTTTTCTGTTTTTCAGATTTACCTCTATATGATATATATGTTAGAGTATATGTTTCTAATTTTTTTTTAGTGTATTCCAATTTTGCAATAGAAATTTTAACAAAGACACTGAGTCGCGATATTGTGGTAAATTATTAAAATGTTAAACTTGGATATTTTGTTTTAAGTTTATTACTTATAAATCCCACATCATCACTTCCAATATATCATTGACTGAATCCCAATTTCAACATGCTATATGTGCATTTTAGGTATAATATATTTGGTTTCATGCCTTTTCAGCTTTTCTTCACTCTCAGTTTGGCCCGCGAACATATTAAAGATCTTTTTTAGATTTATCTCTACATGATATATGTGTTAAAGTACATGTTTCTAATATTTTTCAGTATATTCCAATTTCACAACGGAAATTTTAACAAAGAAATTGAGTCGCGATATTGTGGTAAGTTATTCAAACTATATGTTAGACTTGGATATTTTATTTTAAGTTTATTACTTATAAATCCCACATCATCACTTTATATCATTGACTTAATCCCAATTTCAACATGGTATATGTGCATTTTAGGTATAATATAATTGGTTTCATGCCTTTTATTCACTCTCAGTTTGGCCCGCGAACATCTGTTTCAGATTTACCTCTACATGATATATGTGTTAGAGTATATGTTTCTAATGTTTTTCAGTATATTCCAATTTCACAACAGGAATTTTAACAAAGCAACTGAGTCGCGATATTGTGGTAAGTTATTCAAACTATATGTTAAACTTACTGATTTGTGATATTTTTAGCCTTCCATTTAACTTTCATCTCCTTTTGAAATTTATGAATTTTAGAAATTTTAATATAATTATGTTTTATTCTATACAAATTTTTGATTAATATGTTATCAATGAGTTCCAACTTAATCGTGAGCAAAGTCAACATTTATGTGTCATGGCTGAAGGATGGCCCATATCAATCCGTATGAACTCGATTACCTTGGAAAAGTTGATTTTAACAGAATGGAGAAAAAAACGAAAAGAGAGGTATTTTAAATATTTTATATATTAATTCTATCTCAAGATTTTTAAAAATATATTTGATTACAAGGAATTTACACACATGCATAAGATGTATAAATAATAAAGTATTAATTGCATGTATATTAATTCTGATCAATTAACCATCTGAAAGTACGTACTTTCATGAGTCATCTTCTTCAGCATACAAATTAATACAAGCGCTGCTGTAACTAGCTAATTGATAAGAATTCAATATTAATAAAAGTTATCATGCACGCGCGCCATGACACCACATCATATATATATATATATATATATATATATATATATATATATATATCATACCAACAACATGCAACTCAGTCAGTTATCATAAGTGCGGCACTCATCGGTCTCGGGATTCTCCTTGCAGTAAGTTTCCAGCGGATCCGTGTCCTTCTTCTTGTCCCTCGCGTGGCTCGCCGCCGCGCTCAGCTCCTCCACCTCATCCCACGCCGCCGCACACTCGCCGCTGACGGGGTCGTCCGAGCAAGCTTCCTGCGCGCTTTTGATGCTCTCCTCAATCTGATCCGGAGCCGCTGCCACAGGGCGGACGTAGTGCATCCTGCCGCGACGGAGGTCGGTGGCGCACCGCTTCCATGGCACTGAAAACTTCACGGCCAGAGGTTTTGAAATCTCCGTCGTCGTCGGCTTGGCGAAGACGTTTGGGGCTGCGATGCTAACGCCGGCTATTGCTGCCATTGTCGAATTATGGGGATCAGTTTTTTTTTTTTTTTTCCTTTTCTTTTTGCTTCTGTTAATTGAATGGTACAGTGATGAAAATATTATGATACTTGTTAGCTGTTATGGAGATATATAATTGTGGTATGGCAGGGCTGAATTGTGGGATGCAAAATTGTTATCGTTTCTCTACCAATACTAGGCCTCCACGTGTATTCTATAAAACAAATATCTTTTTTGTGGTTGATTTTCTTAACGAAGCTTGTTTGTTTTCTTGTTTAACCAATTAGTCATGCTTGATTGACTGAGTGGAATACGTGAGAAATTTTGCTCCATTACTTGGAGTACCAACAACACCGCCCTTTATTTTTTTTTAGATATTTTCATTTATTTCAATAACAATTAAAGAAAAAAAATTAAAGAGGATGACAATTTGAACAAGCAAATTAAATATAAATATATAAAGGATTTTATCACAATTGGAACATATTGTATTAGGATTTTCTTTTGCATAAAAATCTTACAGAGTCTTCTTCTTGATATTTTCTTGTCCAAAGATATTCTTTTTTCCGTTCCTGAGAAAAAAAGGGAAAGAGAATGAGAAATTATAAAAAATAGCTGATATTTTATGTCCAATTTCTAGAACCTTTTCCTTTTATAGTTTTGAGAATCTTTTGTAAACTCCTGATATACTTTTCGAATTTTCCGATTTGAGCTTTTATGTTATGAGGTGGGGTCCTCTCAACCCTACGGTCAGTTGATCGGTTCTTGGTTAAAAAAAAAAGGAATTTTTTTTTACCTCCTGTGCTTTCATGATTTTTTGGAATTGCCTCCTCACCTTTGTTTTTTGATTTTTTACCTCCTCACCTTCACAAAATTTTCAAAATTGCCTCCTCAGGCCAAATTCCGGCGGAATATTCCGAGAATATGCTTTCTTGTGCATCTCACGTGTTTTCTTAAGGGTAAATCCATCTTTTTCTATGCGACCAAACCCACTAAACCCGCCCGACCCTACCCATACCAAATAAAACCCATTAAAACTTTTTAACTTATTTTTTGTCATAAAAAATTAAAAATATTTAACGTAAAAGAAATTGGGGATTAGGGTTTATGATACGCATTGTCAAAATCTCTCCCAAAATCAACACTGTCTTTCAATGTTTGGTAATGGCAATCACTTGAGTTCTCGAAATTGCCAACGGGCCGGAGCACAACACCTAAACACTCAGTATCCATTGCTAGAATTTCTACTAATATTTTAAGAGAGATTTTGAGAATGCGTATTATAAATCCTAATCCCCAATTTCTTTTACGTTAAATATTTTCAATTTTTTCTGACAAAAATAAGTTAAAACGATTTAATTGGTTTTATTTGGTATGGGTAGGATTGGGCGGGTTTAGTGGGTTTGGTCGCATAGAGAAAGACGGATTTACCCTTAAGAAAACACGTGAGATGCACGAGAAAGCATATTCTCGGAATATTCTGCCGAAATTTGGCATGAGGAGGTAATTTTGAAAAATTCGTGAAGATGAGGAGGTAAAAACTCAAAAAAAAAGGTGAGGAGGCAATTCCAAAAAATCGTGAAAGGACAGGAGGTAAATTTTTTTTTTCCCAAAAAAAAACACTTATTCTTGATTTATTTTTTTCTTTGTCCGTAATGAATTAATAAATGATTTACCTCATGTGCAATTTTACTGTTTTTACATGAAAAATTGATTTACAAAAAAATAAAAAATAAAAATTAAACTGATAATCATGAGAAAACTAGGCAAAGAGACCTATTCATTTTTTTCTTAGAAATAAGGACCTATTTTGAAAAGTCATAGGCAAAAGTCCCTGAAATACAGATCCTTTACAGTTAAGGACCTGTTTTGGTGCGAAAAGACTAAAATATCCTCAAAGAACTCAAATATTACAGAGAATACCAAACGTTTCCCTCCACTTACCTCGGGAGTTGCAGAGACGGTTGAAGAGAGAAAGCTATTCCAAGACTCAAAGGTCTCTTCAATGTCATAAATTGATTAGACTGTGGTAGATGGAAAGGCGAGATAAGTGAGAGAGCAACAGAGGAAGAGAGAAATGGAGAAATGGAGGAAGAAAGAAATAGAGATGAAGATCTAGACCTGGTTGAGGTTGCCGTCGGCACCACCTTGCCGAATATTCTTCTGACGTCCAGATGAAGCCAGTAGGCCCACACCACGCCCAACCTCTTACCGTCCACCATGACTTCCAGACGAAGCCACCAGCAGGCCCAACCTCCCACTGTCGCGTCCAGAATAGGCCTATCATTGGGCGGGTAAATGCCCACCCAAGACCCAAAATGACTGGACCCAGACCCACACCATGCCCATTATTTTAAATTGGGTCCATATCCAGACCCGGACCCAAAGAGAAAATTATATTGGGTCTGGGTCTGGGCATAGACCCAAACTTTGCCCAATACCCAGGACCCAAAGTTAGACCCAAACTTGGACATAGAATCAAACCCAATTTACACGTTGTGCCCTAAAATTTCTCTTAAATTCTGATTTCTCTATTTGCACCTCAATTATCATCTCTCTTAAATCTTTCAAATATTCACCATGACTCCATCGCCCGACCGCCGCCGATGCCGTAACTCTACCGGACTGCTGCCGTAGCTCCGTCGAACCGCAGTCTCTGGAGCGCCGCCTCTCCTCCCAGGTGCGCCTTTTTGGATAGAAGCGGAGTAATACTTTCGGATAGCCGGATAGGTGGTGAAGGCGGTGGGATGGCAGTGGTAGCAGTGAAAAGAGCAAGGACACTAACAGGCAATAAAAATTAATTTTGAATTTAATTATTCTTTCAAATTTATTTAATTTAGTATTAAGCAGCAAAATAATTGTTACAAGAATATTATATTGATTCAATTTTAAACTTTGACTCGAAGTATATTATTATTACAGAGGATATTATCTAATGCAAGTACTTAAATTCTTAATACAAAATTAAGTTTTATGTACATTTTTTATAGTTATTGACGAAATTTATACTAAAAGAATTAAAGAATTAGAGATAATAAAGTTAGACTTGGACAGAGGAGTGAGCATAAATAATATTGGAATTTCTCAAGTTTCCATTTAAAAATTCTTGTATTTAAAAACTATTTATTTCTATTTTCACAGATGAACAAACAAAAAATTAGATTCCTTTTGAATTTCTATTTTCAATCTTACAAGAAATTATTTATTTATCTTGAATTTTTTTTTAGAAAATAAATTCAGATATCATAATGTTGGAATTTATTCATTTTTTCAAGAATAATTCACGTGTAATGTTAACTAATGAAAGCATTTCTATTAGGCATAAATGGGCATAGAGCAAATAATACCCAAAGTAATTGGGCAATGCCCAGACCTGACCCAAACCTAATATAGACCTATTGGGTCTAAAATTTGGGTCTAATTCCATGCCTAATTATTTTGGGTCAGGTCTGGGTATGGGTATTTGTTGGTGGGGCATGATTGGACATGGGCCTTAGGTGGGGAAATACCCACCCATTGACAGGCGTAGTCCAGAGTCCAGACCTCACCACCAATACGCCCAACCTCCGACCGTCGCGTTGAGACGCCACCACCACCAAGCGAAGCCACCCTGTTGCGTCAGACCACCCAACACCACCACTGCGAGAAAAACCAAACACCATTGCGGAATGGAATGGAAAATGTATTTTTGTATTCCAGTGACTTATTCAGTGACATTCTTGATTGTTGTGATTTTATAACATATTGTGGTTATTATACCGTAAATCTTGATTTATTTGAAATTTTATACCTTATTTTTTTGATTTTAGGTTGTTTCCTGTGTTTTACAAAATTTTGTACACATATTGTGTTATTGTTGGCTCATACACTGAAAATCCTTATTTATACCCTTGAAATCGTGGTTTATACTCCCTTCTGCAGATATCTGTACCCTGATTCTTGGTTGTTTATACACAGATTGTGTTATTGCTAGCTCATACCCTGTAAAGTATTATTTATACCCTGATTATGTTATATGTAACCCTCGAAATCGTGGTTTATACTCCCTTCTGCAGATATCTATACCTTGATCTGTGCTTTTTTATACAGATAGTTATTGTTGGCTCATACCCTGGACATCGTTATTTATACCCTGATTGTGTTATATGTAACCCTCGAAATCGTGGTTTATGCTCCCTTCTGCAGATATCTATACTCTGATCTGTGCTTTTTTATACAGATTGTTATTGTTGGCTCATACACTGAAAATTGTTATTTATACCCTAATTGTGTTATATGTAACCCTCGAGCGTCGACCTCTGCTGCCCTCGTTGCAGTGACGGTCTCGGTTGTAGTTCAGTCTTTTGACGAACTCTTTCAAGTGTCCACCCTTGATGAGCCTTTCGATCTCATCCTTTAGCTGGTTGCACTCATTAGTGTCATGACCATGTTGGTCGTGGAAATCGCACCCCTTATTTTTGTTGACAGTGCGGGGATTGAGCTTCAGTTTCTTAGGATACCGAAGCAAGTTTTCATCGATCTTGGAAGGATGTCCCTGATGGCCATAACCAGGGGCTCGTAGAGCTCTTGGTTCGGTTGTCTTGAAGATGAGGCGCAATCTTGACGACCTCTATTCCTGTTCTTGTTCGGAGGAGGCGGGCTCCTTGGTCGGGAATAATATGAATAGTGCGCGGGCTTTCGAGTCAACCTCGACGGTTTCGCGCTAGGTGGCGACCGTGTGTCTGCCAATATCTTTCCTCAACTTTCTCGTAAGATATCCATTTCGTGGCACAGTTTTGGATGTCAACCAGACTCTCGATGTTGGAGTGCCCAATGAGTTCTTTAGTGAAGTCTTGATTATGGAAATTTTGGCCCAACACGTGTAAGCTGAGTTTTAGGTTGGGCGGAGCGACCCTGACCATTTCCTCATTGAATCGAGTGAAGAAGACCTTCAGTGTCTCATTCTCCTCCTACACGATCGAATCTAAGTGAGATTGGGGGAGCTTCTCTTGGATCAGGGAAGACAAGTGCCCCTCGAGCGCTTGGGCTAGGTTGTCGCACGACCTGATCGATCTTGGGGCTAACCTCAGGAACCAGTCTAAGGCCGCCCCCTTGAAGGTGGTGGCCATCAATTTTGCCTAAGTACGGGCGGTATAGGGAAGAGATTCATGTTTAGCTCGAAGCTGATCACATGGCTTGTAGCGCCCCCTGAAGAAGGACCGCCACATCCGCACCGAAATGGATTCCCGAGCTTCAGCGAGGGGCCTCAACCCAAAAACCCACTCCGGCGAACGGCACTCAAGCAATAACCTTCGGCAACAGCGACAACCATCCCAACAACGACCAGAAAAGAGCAGAGAAATGCGGAAGCGATTTAATGTAAACAATCAAATTCCATGAAAGCCTACAAGGCTAACAAAATCTCAATTAAACATTTATAATTCAAGATACAGAAGATTCATCAGCATATAGTGCCAACCATGGCTCAACTAGTCTACCCTATGCAATCCTAGATATCGTCAACTATCCCACATCAGGGGCACATAACTACGTAAAGTAAATAAATACGAGAAACAAGACTCGACAGTTGTTGGGACCACAGACAAGACAAACCAGAAAGACTGAGCCTATCTAGACCTGCTGATGCCGACTGACAAGATAGGTGACGTCGCCACCTGTCTACCTGAAGCAAGAACCAAAAATAGCAGGGGTGAGTATAAAGGATACTCAGTAAGGGAGTTTTGATCACAGTTCGTCATTTATCTTTTTAAAACCAAAAGTGGTGAGTGTTGCACGTTTTGAGAAAGAATAAGAATACGAAATATAAGTTGTAAAATGACACAAAGCAACACTCGGGTTCGGCTTATTTGGAAACACAAAAGGTTGACGGACCGGATCCTTTAAAACATTTGCACATAATATCAAGCCGATAAATTGAAAGGGCGTTAGTTGAGTTACGAGGCCGTTACGGTTTCGAAAGACATGCTATGAGTAAGTTAGAACGATAATTAAACACGGCTCATAATTCAACTAATTAATTAAATAATAAATGAGACTTCAGTTGGCAAGTTCGAGCCACGCTTCCGGGTTTTGTATATATATTTATAGGGAAATACGTATACTAAAGGAAGAAAACCGGAATGTGCTTCGACTCGTAACTAAAGCCGTAAATCAGATAGACAAGCAAGAAATGCAATAAGTCATGCAATAATGTGTCCCGGCGAGAACGGGCCCTCTCCTTATAACTCCCAATTGAAAATCATGCAAGCAAGTACTCCACCACCAAGGTTCATGGACCACTCAGAATTTTATGGAAACGCGTGTTAACAACGTCACCCTTAACAGAATTTTCTAGGAAGCGCGCAGCCTACAACGCCACCCTCGCACTAACTCAGGTTAGTCAACCTCCTGGCTGACCTAAGCAGATACGGATTGGAGTATCCATCGGGATATGCCCTGGACGCACGTCCCCAGGCTCACCTCCTGCATACTCCGGGCCCAAATCATTAATCGATCTATGGCTCGCTTTTGAAATAAATGACAGTTTGGTGGCCAAAAGGGCCATTCGCAATTGGGGAAAACGGGATGTGGGAGGCCAAATGGGCCATTCGAAACAAGGTTATATTTGCGAGGTCGAGAGACCAAAGTTCGCATTTAAAACAAAAGGGTTTTCCTTGTCTCTAGTTGAAAATATTTCAAATCATTTTGGTTTGCTATCAAAACGGTTTGACTAAGCACGTAAGGAATAGTAAAGGCAGTACAACAAATAATAATAAAGGCGAGGTAATCATTTATTTCGCAAACCTATAATAGTCTATGTCCTTGCCCCAGTTAAAATAAGTTTAAACCCTTACCTGGCTCGACACGACAGTATGAAAGCAAGTGGTAGTCAGGTTTCTCCCTCGTTGGTCCCATCTGTAATACACAGGGCCTAGAGGATGAAAACAAGACCGACAATACTAAAAGCAAAACACGAACAACAGATGACGCACGACAATTCAAATATAACTTCACTCATGCTACAGATACAATATGGAAAGCCAGGCAATTAAGCATATAAGGATATATGACATATGAAATAACATTTAAAGGAATATTTAAAGCAATTGTAATAATGGAAGAACATTAATAATAAATATGGAAAGCATGCTAGAACGAAGTTAGGGCACGTAGACATGCTTAAAATAATATAATGGAACTCTCTCGCGAAAACGGGTTTAATCGGATAAGAAACGGGAAAGGTGGGAAAAATCCCTAAACGAGAAAGGTGTCAATTGACGGTCAATTAGGGTCGGGTAAATTGTAAATTATGAAGAATATCAAATCCCGAGGCTCGAGGAAGCTATAGGTGAAATCGGATTGATATTCGGAGGTCGTATGTGAAAAGTCAACATTTAAATGAGTGGGGTTGACCAATTCCCGAAGTGTGAGAAAGGAAAAGGCTGGAAAATACACTAAGTATGTTGCACCGGCCAACGCACGGGCTTACGCACGGGCTTGGCAAGCCGGTGCAAGCATAAAAAGGGGTGCACGGCCTCCCGCACGGTCTTGAGCACGGTGCCAAGACCGTGCAGGTGCCCGTGCGTTGGCCCGTTTGCACTTGCATGGTCTTGATCAAGACCGTGCGTTCGCCCGTGTGGATCTTCTGAGCAACAGACTCAGCAGATCGCGAAACCTCACACGCGAAATCAATATTTAAATTCATACATCTCCTAATTTACACCATAAAACATCCTAATTTCCACATATAATCATATATATCATCTAAGCTACACATAGGCACAAGAATCACGTAAAATGGTCGAGTAAATCTTCCTAAACACGAAAATCCTAATATAATAAAATTCTATATAAAACTCGATAAAATCGCAACGAGGAAGGAACGAAATGAAGTGGGGTAAAAGGATTACCGGTAGAGAATGTAGTGAGGATCGTTCGGGTTTTCACGGCTCGTCGATCGGGCGAGAAATGGGCTCGGTAGGGCGTCGGGAAGATTTCTCTCCTTTCTCCTTTCTTTCTTCTTTCTTTCTTTTCTCTTTCTTGTTTAATGAGAGAATGAGAGATAGATAGATATTTAAGAAAATATATCGGGAGGGTAAAATGGTCATTTAGGTTTTTAAGTGCATTTATGTAATTTAAGTAATCGAGGGTATTTAAAAGATAGGTTAAATCAATCTTTTCCACAAGATTAATTAATCCAATTGGATAGATCGAGAAATTAGGTAAGAAAGAATCCGCGTAATTATTAATAATATATATAATTAAAATACTCGGGTCGTTACATGGCTTCCTGGATCTGTCTTCCCGTCATAGACAGGAAGGTCCCGAGGGATCGGGGTATTGCCCGGATCTTCCTCGAGGATCGCCTTCGTAAAAGGCAATTGCTCCTGACGGCGGCTGCAGGGCAGAGCATGACGCTCAACGTCCCTAGCAGGCTCGTTACGAGCTTGATTGGGCCTTGGTGGTAGTCGCTCCCTCAAATCGGGGTAGGGTGGGACGTCGGAGAATCTGTTCGACAGTCGCTCCCTCACAAGTCAGCGAGCGTCTTGCAGAAGGCCTCCGATCGGCTTGGAATACACCCTATAGTTAGTGGGTCTGGGGATGTAGTCCCTGTAGCGCCCCACATCCGCACCGAGACGAACTCCCAAACGAGGTAGATGTACCCCATTTAAAAATCCATCCCGGCGAATAGCAAGCACTCAATCTATACCTGGAAACAACGTACCTAGTCCAACAACAACAACCAACAGAAATAACAGAGTGCGGAAGCTTAACATATCCATACCAATTAAACATTCAAAGCCACACGGGGCATCAACTAACATAAATCAATATTCCAACAAATACATATCTAATTAGTCAATGCTCAACGAATATCCATCAACATCATCGAATATCAATAGTCATCAATATATCTATTTCTATTGAACAAAACGATTTAATAATAAAAGACAGACTGTTGTTGGACACTACCGACAATTACCAAAGGACACGAAGACCAAGACTTACGACCCGCTGTTGCCAACCGACATGAGAGGTGACAAGGCTACCTGTCGACCTGAAGTAAGAATTTAAAACAACGAGGGGTGAGTATAAACGATACTCAGTGAAGGAAAAAAAGGGGACAAGTACGAGCCACGCTTCTGGGTTTTTATACATATATAAGAAAGTACATTTGCAGAATTTAAGAAAACCGGAATGTGCTTCGACTTGCATTAATTACAATTAATGTGCATTAACGATAAAGCATAGATAGAAACAAATAGTATCCCAGGGAGAATGGGCCTGTTCCTCCTTATAACCCCTTCATGTCATTATAAAACTCCATCTCCAGTGTCTGACCCCATAGTGCGACCATGGGCGCCTAATTAAATTTTAGGAAAACGTGCAACAGATGCAACGCCCACCATCGCTCCCAACCGTGGCTATCAACTCCTGACGGGCCACGATTGGCGCTTAATTTTGGGAAAAGTACCTCGGGCAACACCCTGGACGCTCGTCCCCAAGTGAGACCCTCGAATACCCTCCCGGGCCCTCATTAAAAGAAAAGTCCACAATTTTGCTCGCGTTTCAAGTAGCATTATAAGTTGAAAGCCAAATGGGCATTTAGACAAGTATGTGACGACAAAGGGGGTGACCATAAGTTTCATACGTGTCGGGAAGCACTGACATCCTCCCCTAACGACTTCCCTCGTAGACCCTACCAAAGTCAAAGCGTCACGTTTGAAAAGAAAGAGTTTAGTTGCCTATTGAAAACTAAACGATTTAGATATACTAATAGGTATGAGTTAATATCAAAACATTTGTTATCAAACTCATGAAGATATAATTAAATATTTAATAGATATACAAGAAGGAAATCAAATCAATATGAGCACGTAAGGGTAGTTCGCAATAAATAAAAGAAATCCTTACTCCAGTTGAAAGCATTTTAAAACCCTCACCTGGGAGCACGGGAACGACAAGACACTCAAGCTATTCCTTGAAAGGACGGCCTGAAACTGTCAGACGACAAACCAAATAAGACAAGACACGACGCACGACTCTCAAAGACTATAACACATGAAAGACTAAATAATTAATCATGTAGTAATTGAAATTACAAGTAAAATGCATTTAAATCCATTAAACGAAAGGTACGCAACTAAAGATGCTAAACATGCTCAATTGAAATTCTAATTGCATATTCATGCATAATATATTATAAAGAAGCACTCATGAAATTTTCGTATCATTCGGACAATATTCATAAATTGGGGAAAAAGCCCTAAACGAAAAAGACTCAATTCAAGGTCCGAACGAGGTCGGAATTTTGAAAACTTTACGAAATATTCATCCTTGAATCATATGGAAGCTATAGGTGAAAACGGCTTGATTTTAGGAGGTCGTATGCAAAAAGTCAACTTTTATTTTGGCCATTTGACACCATTACCGTGAGCAACTAAGGAAAAAGGCTGAAAATTTGGTTAAGGCATTCGCACGGGCTAACGCACGGCCTTGTGCACGGTCTTGAGCACGCACTCAAGACCGTGCAAGCTAAAACAAAGGCGCACTGGCTTGCGCACCGGGGTGCATAGGCCGGTGCAGGCTTAAGGTGGTGTGCACGGTCTGGTGCACGGTCTTGCCAAGACCGTGCGTTGGACCGTGTGGTTCATCTTTCAGGTGCAGAAAACGCGATTTCAAGGTTTCTCACGAGGGTTTCGTCCTAAAAACAAATAGGGTTGATTCTATAGCTAAAATCAACATATAAAATTCACACTCATGCATTGTACACATTAATAGCTACCATTTGATCCGAACTACACTAAAAATGGTATACTCTAACCTACAAACCCATCAAATTATCAATTATTCATTTCAAATTAAAATCTAGAAAATTGAAGGATTTAATGGATGAAATGAATTGGGGAAAGAAGGTTACCGATAGAGAATCGAACGAGGATTGTATAGTTGGTCTCGGAATTTCGATTGATCGAGCGATGGATTCGGGACGGGATTTCTCCTTCTCCTTTCTTCTTCATCTTCCTTTCTCCTTCTCTTCTCTCTTTCTCTCTCTCGATTTTGGGGTGTGAGCAAGAGTGTGCAAGAGAGTGTGCACAAGAGGGTGTAAGTGTGTTCAAGAGGGTGCAAGTGTGTCCAAGAGGGTGCAAGTGTGTTTAGGGAGTGTGGGTTCGTTTGAGATTAAATTAAATTCGAGGGGTAGAAAAGGTAATTATAAATGGTTGAGGATATGGAAATAAATTAGAATAAATTAAAATTAGCTAACGAAGCTAATCTTTTCATTTAAAATCCAACGAGGTGTCGAATAATTATTCCGAAAATATATTACGAAATTTTGGGTCGTTACAGTCCCTCTCATATTCGTCGTCATCGCGACGGTCGATGTAAGTTTGTTTTCCGGGCCGGCGACCTAGCTACCTGGTGTTATCCCTATGTCCTTTCGGACCGTCGAGCTCAGGGGAGTGGTCGGCCTGTTCGCTCGGATATAGAGGATGGCGGTTGTTGTTCTTACGAACTCGGTCGCCATCCCGACCTCCAGTCTGGGTCGGGACTGGCGCTGGCGCCTCTGGGATGGGAGCGAGGCACTTTGTACACTATATGGGCGGGCGGTCGGGATGAGACCGTGGGGGGATAATCCTCGCCTTACGACCTTTTGCGAGCGCCCTTTTTGCCTCCTCGAGAACGAGCGGTCCGTAGTCGCTAAGATCTTGTAACGAGGGTACAGGTAGAATCTCGGTCGTAGGTAGGACTGCCTGGGAGGTGACGGCGTTGGCGTCATCATCCTCCCGACCATCGTTCTCACTCATGATCGGAGATTTCGAGCCGTCTCCGTCGAGGTTTAGGCGGAACTGCTCGTGCTCGGCGACGTTCAGGGCCGCGGAGGCTGATGGTGCTTTTTTATTCTTGGTGGTCTTGCTGGTCTTTGGTGCCATGGTTCAGTGCGGTTTGCTCTAAGGTCGAAAGTGGTTTCCCACAGACGGCGCCAAACTAATGAGGGTGTTTTTTGGTAAGGGATTGGGATCGTCCACGTGTCCAAGCTCATCAGTTGAATTTGTAGAGGGGAGATTGACTTTGACTTGAAATACACGAACACAGGGGTTACTTGGCCGAAGGGGGTTGTCTCTGGCGTAGCACCTCCGACACTCAAGTCAGTATAAGGGTACTGAAAAAGGTTTGAATAAGGAGAGTGCGGTCGGAGCAATAAAGAAAGCTTACCAACCATAATAAATGTTGGGTATATTTATAGTATGGCTTAACACGCACTAAGTACACATTGGCTTGGTGTGCATTTAATGCCTCGACTGCAGGGTATTTAATGCTCGATCCTGAAGTCAGAGATATTCCTTAAAATGAATGATTCCTGTCACTTCCGTCCAGTACGGTCGGGCTGGTCGACCGCTAGGGTAGTTGACCAGTCAATGTGTGGACTTTGACGGGGTCCACGTGGTGAGTAGCTCTCTTAGATCATGTCACGTGGATCGATCGGAATACCCCTTATCAAGGCAGAAATAATATTATTTTATTCAAAATAGGTCCTTATTTCTAAGAGTTTCTCATTCCAGGTCATTTTGAATAACACTTTTAAAAATTGGTCTTTATTTCTATGAAGGATGTTGTAATAGGTCCTTATCGCTAGATTTTCGATTAATTATTGTATATCATAAAATTCAACTTCAGAGAGTTCATTCAAATGGGCCAACTATTGGTCTTGGGTTAAACTTGGGAGAAGTTAGGCCCAAACAAGACTACTTGGGCCCCTCAATACCATTTAAGACTGATCCATTGATGAATTTTCAAGCCTTTTCTTTTTATTCTCCAAGTGAGCAGTCTTTTCTTACTTAGTTTCCATATTATATTCTAGCTTTGCCATGGTATAATTCTATCTTATCTTGTATCCTTAACTGCTATGAATTTAGGATAAGAAGCTTTAAATTAATTAATGAAAAATATAAAAATAAGATAAATAAATAGAACGAAAATATCTTATTAGAAATTGGGAAAATTCCCTATTTAGTCCAATATCTTAGATTTGAGGTCACAAATGGTCCTATAGGTTGAATAAATTCATACTTAGTCCCATAACTTAGTTCTTGAGGTCACAAATGGTCCCATAGGTTGAATAAATTCATACTTAGTCCCATAACTTAATTTTTTATGACAAATTTAGTCCATCCGTTAAATTTTAGTAAATTTTTCCGTTTCTGCCGTTAAGTTTCGAATTAGTGTGAAAATCATCTAATTGCATTCAATTTTGGTTGGAAAAATATTTCCCCCTTATTCCATAAATACAGCTTCACCTCCTCCACCTCACAACATAAAAAAATAATAATTTGCTCTGAAAAAAAAGAAAAAAAATCACAACTCAATAATATGCTCCAATGGTCTATATAATGTTTCATATTTTCAAACTAATGAAATATGCAATTTATCAACCTCACTTTGCATAAGAAAACCCTATAAAAAAAATACTTAAAAGTTACATGAATTATCCGATAGCCTCCAACGCAGCGAAAGAATCATTTTCAGCGCCAATTACCAGGTTTTCTTACGTCCTTTAAGAGAGCATATATATTCGTACATAAATTTTGTCGTTCTTGTCGAGATTTTTAGAGATGAGGATTTGGGGATTTAGGATTTTTTTGTTCCTATAGGCAGAGAAATCCTTCTGAGATTTCAAAAATTTGAGAAAATAATGTTTGGTGTGGTAATGGTTAGGTTAAAGCCCCAAAAATTATTGATTAAGAGGCACATGACCTGCACATGACTTCTTCCCATTGAAATATAACGGAAGGACTAAGTTTGTTCTAAAAAGTTAAGTTATGAGACTAAGTATAAATTTATTCAACTTATGAGACCAGTTATGACCTTAAATCTAAGATATGAGACCAAATAGAGAATTTTTCTGAGAAACTCCTCCAATTCGACCATGTCCAGCAACAGTACCTACTCTCGCTCAGTGTAGACTCCACATCGCTGTGGCCGCGCGTATCCAATCACAGTCCCGCTGCAAAAGTAGATTCCTCATTTTCTATAAGGACTGGATTGCATTATACAATCATCACTTTAGCTTTTTTTAACTCCATTATTACTTCCATCTACACTAAAATGCGCCTACACAAAGTCTACCACCGCTTCTCTCACTTTCATATCCCCAAACAGCTTCTCCTTCTCCCATCCTCTCCTCACTTTATCTCTCTAAAACCACCTCTCCGTCCTCCATATCAATTCGTCAAACCTTGTTCGTCAACTTCACGAGCTGTTGGCAGAACGAAACCAATGAGACTCCGCAACCTCGTTCCCATCCGCGCCGTCGAAAACGACGGCGGCTCTAACGGCGCCACTCGTGGTTCATCCGCCACCGCTGATTGTGAAGGTAGCTAGTGAATTGGAAGCGTTTTTGTGTTTGACTGTATTTTGAGCTGCACTTTGGGAGTACTGATTGGCTTGTCCGAAATTCGAGTTTTCCTGTTATTTCAGCTGAACTTTGCTCGAATGTGCTGACAGAGAGAGTGTAGGAGTATTTCCCGGGGAATTATTTCGTGTTTGAGCTTTTACCGTAGTTTGATTGCAGTTGTTGTTATTGTTTTGTGTTGTTTTAATCTGTGCGTCTTTTTCTTTTTCGTATTTTTCCTGTTCTGTGAGCTCTTTAATGTTGATGAATTACTTTAATTCACTAGTTTTTATGTCTTGGAACTGCAATCGGCTTCAAGAAGACGAATTTAGGTTTAACAAGAAATAAATTAAAATTTAAAAGAACCGAGAGTACTGCAATATTCTTATGGAAAATGTAATCAATAGTGCATGCCTGAAGATTTTAGTTGCTTGGGACTTGATTCTATCTGTATGTCATTCGACTGTCAAACATCGTTGTTCTTCAACTGGTACAATCTCATGAATACATTCTCAAATGGTTCTGCAATTCTAAGTTTTTGAGAGGTTATGGATGCATCTTTTTCGTGTTTCTGGCTTGGCAGAACTAAGTGGATTCATCAATACCCTTGATTTGTAGAAAGCATATTTTTGTCGTAATGCCGCCCAATTGGAGAATCATAGTTTTTCCAGAGGCAACCTGCATGGCTCGCTAACACGTGTTGTAGTCTCATCTACTTGCCAACCTTGCCATATCCATACCCAATCTTGCAATTTGGATTGACATATGAATGTTAATGCTCAAAGAAAACTGCACATCTTGTCGTTGTTTTGGTTGTCCGCTGTTGAGCTCCATTGTCTCTGATTTTTCATGTTTTCCATTATTGCAGATTCATCATTGGAGAATGGATATCGCCTTCCTCCACCAGAGATCAGAGATATTGTTGATTCTCCACCACTTCCAGCATTATCATTCTCTCCTCATCGGGATAAAATACTTTTTCTCAAGAGAAGATCATTGCCTCCTTTGGTAGATTTGGCAAGACCTGAGGTGAAACTTGCTGGTCTCCGTATTGATGGAAAATGTAATTCACGGAGTCGAATGTGAGTGGCAGAACATTTCTAGGACCTATCCAAGGTCACATCAAAGTTTTTTTCTCATAGACCAACAGTAATAATGGCTCTATATATTGTCCCTTCCATTTAAGTGTTTGTATTGCTCTAGATGAAGAATGCTACTACCTTCATTTCCAGGTCATATTATACTGGTATTGGAATCTGTCAGTTACTGGATGATGGTACCTTGGGTCCAGAAAGAGAAATACACGGCCTTCCAACCGGTGCTAAAGTCAATTTTATCACATGGTAAGTATTGAATTTTATGGTTGGCTTATCAGATTATCAAGTTCGTCATGGCATTCCAAATGCATCTTCATTTTTGAGCAATATCTGTTATTTTTTTTCTGGAGTATGAATTGTTTATTTTTTCTTTATTAAGTTTCATGTCATTGATTTACTTACGGAAGTTTAGGTATCAATTAGTGATCTTGCTGCACTTTTGGTCATCCCTTAACTCTTCTTCTTTTTTTTTTTTTTTTTTCTGTTCGAACAAAGGTCAAATGATGGTAGGCATCTGGCCTTCGCTGTACGAACCGATGAGGTATTTTCTTCCATCTTAGTGTTTCAAAATAGTCTATCAATACATTAATGTTCCTTGTCCATCTTCTTCCATGCCATTACTTTACCACCAAGGAGTAAACGATAACCTAACTCACTGGTATGCTAAAATGTCACGTATATTATCTGGAATCTTGTTTAGGCACAAAGTCAAATCTTCAAATAAGAATCAATGTCAATGTTTTTCTTGCTTACCTATTGTTTTTGTGTTTCATTTCCTCCACATGAATGCTACGACCTCTTACAAATGATCCTTGAACAGGAGGACGGCAGCAATAGCATGCTAAGGTTATGGGTAGCTGATATTGAAACTGGAAAAGCTAGACCCCTATTTCAGGAACCAGATCTTTTTCTAAATGCAGTTTTTGACAAGTATGCCCTCTGCGAACACTGCCTTTGCATAGACTTATACAGAACCTTCCCCTTTTTATATTTTCTCTTTGATTTTTGTTCTCAGCTTTGTGTGGCTGAATAACTCAACACTGTTGGTTTGTACCATTCCTTTATCTCGTGGAAATCCTCCGAAGAAACCTTTGGTTCCTTCTGGTCCTAAGATCCAATCTAATGAACAAAAGGAAATCATACAATCAAGGACATATCAAGATCTTCTCAAAGATGAATATGATGAGGATTTATTTGATTACTATGCAACTTCACAACTTGTTTTGGTATCTCTTGATGGATCTGTGAAGCCAGTTGGATCTGCAGCTATATATACATCATTGGACCCATCTCCAGATGAAAAATACATTATGATTTGTTCGATGCACAGACCATATTCTTTTACTGTGCCATGTGGAAGGTTCCCCCGAAAGGTAGATCTTTGGTCAGCTGATGGAAAGTTCCTGAGGGAACTTTGTGATTTACCTCTTGCTGAGGATATTCCAATCACACATAATAGCGTGAGGAGAGGAAAGCGTTCAATCAACTGGAGACCGGATAAGCCATCAACACTTGTCTGGTATGCAATATGAGATTCCTGCATTTGGTACCTCTTTATTACAAAGAACAAATTTGCAATTTTAGGAATTATTTGCATGTATCTTGCATTTACAATCATCTCTGCGAATGGAATAGCAGAAGATACAATGCTTTACTCATACAATCACGAGTTTTGGTTAACTTGAGGGTTATTCATCTAGGGATTAACAACCTCATGAGATTTCTTGTTTATGTTGGTTTCTTTAGAGCGAATTAAGAATGTGAGAGTATAAAGTAAACATTTCCTAATAGACTGTTATTTGCATTTTGTGATTCTCTTTCTTTTCTCCTAGTGCTCATCATACCAGAGTCTATCGGTTTGTTGTTTGCATGGCCTTGAGCTACAATTTCCTGTTATTTTACATGACGACTGATGATGCAGAGTGTTGATTGTTTACTGCATCTGATCCTGTTTTTCTCATTTTTCCTTTTAATAAGGGTTGAGACACAGGATGGTGGTGATGCTAAAATAGAACTATCTCCACGTGATATAATCTACACAGAACCTGCTGAGCCACTTGAAAATGATCAGCCAGTGGTTTTGCATAAACTCGATTTCCGCTACGGGTATGATTACAAACTTGCCTTCTTTCATACTATGCAAATCACATCTTAAAGAGCATTTGTTTCAAAGAGAGGAAAACTCAGGATAACTGTGGGTGCTTCAACACAATGATTTAATTAACTATTTGTTGTAGAGAACAATGAATTCCCACAATGTAGTGTTCTTATGGTTGATTCTATTATAGTATGCAGTGGACATTTTTTAAATTTTGACTTGAAATTGAAATTCCAAATGTGATTTTTGGTTAGAGCTCACATTTTCTACAAATCAATACTATTTTGCCTTTATCGTATCATGCACTGACATCTGAATTTTCTGTGATTTTAGAGGGATCTCTTGGTGTGATGACTCACTTGCTTTAGTTTATGAATCTTGGTTTAAAACACGGAAAATAAGAACCTGGATTATTTCACCTGGAAATGAGAATGCAAGCCCACGAATATTGTTCGATAGGTCTTCTGAAGATGTTTACTCAGATCCTGGTTCTCCTATGCTGAGGAGAACTCCTACAGGCACTTATGTGATTGCAAAGATCAAGAAAGAAGGTGAAGAAGGCACATATGTCTTATTAAATGGAAGTGGTGCAACTCCACAAGGGAATATTCCATTTCTCGATCTATTCGACATGTGAGTTGAATGTTTGTTTTGCTTTTATACTTCATAAACATCATAATGATCTGGAATCTGACGCGAGAAGTTTCAGAAATACAGGCAATAAAGAAAGAATATGGCAGAGTGACAAGGAAAAGTATTACGAGACTGTTGTTGCTCTGATGTCTGATCAGAACGAAGGAGAGCTACATCTTAATCAGTTAAAAGTACTAACTTCTAAAGAATCTAAAACCGAAAACACACAGTATTACATACTGAGTTGGCCAGATAAGAAAGCGTGTCAGATTACAAATTTCCCCCATCCTTACCCTCAGCTGTCTTCATTAAAGAAAGAGATGATTAGGTATGAGAGGAAAGATGGAGTTCAACTTACTGCAACTCTATATCTTCCTCCTGATTATGATCCTGCTAGAGATGGACCACTTCCATGTTTAATGTGGTCTTATCCTGGAGAGTTCAAAAGTAAAGATGCTGCTGGACAAGTGCGTGGTTCACCAAATGAGTTTGCTGGCATTGGTTCAACATCTCCCCTGCTTTGGCTAGCAAGAAGGCAAGACTTTTTTCTCCTTTTCACTTGCTGGAAACTCTATCTTTATTTTGTTTTTGTCAGTTAGCTTCTTTATTGACCTCTTTAATCATAGAGTTGATTTGGTGATCACTGCAATCCCACAGGTTTGCTATCTTATCAGGACCAACAATTCCCATCATTGGAGAGGGTAATGAAGAGGCAAATGATAGGTAATGACTTTTAATTCTTTTTTGGTCAAGATAGGTAATGACTTTTAGGTTCGCCTATATAACGTTTTGTTTTGATCAAGGCATTGATTTTTTTTTTTTTTCTTTCTTGTGAAGTTCCATAAAAAGGTAACGAGATCATGAATATTTGTTGTTTCATTCCATTTAATAAGATCTCTTACCGATCTAGTTTCGTCTTATTTATTTACCGTATCCATTACGTACTCGATTCAGGTAATGGAAGCTTATGTTGCAACTTTTTCTAGTTGTAGTGACTAGTGAAGAGCTGCTATATATTAGTCGCTTTTACAGTCTAGTCTTTAAGCCATATGAAGTTCCATGGAACTAGAAAGATCAAATTCAGATGTAAAGTTTAATAAATCAGTGGCTAGATGCATAAAATCAAATCGCCCCTTCACTTATTCTCCCTCAGTAAGATTAGAGTTGCTGTTATGTAATGCATCAATTACTAATAATAAATTCATATTATGGTAACTATGATAACCATAAATCCTTTCTTATGTTCGTCAGGTATGTAGAGCAACTTGTTGGAAGTGCAGAGGCTGCAGTCGAGGAAGTTATTCGCCGTGGAGTAAGTTTTCTCCAGTTATATTAATAGTGGCAATTTAACAGAAAAATGACAGATTGTGCGAATATTGTTTTCTCTAGGTGGCTCATCCCGACAAAATTGCTGTTGGTGGTCATTCCTACGGAGCTTTCATGACAGCCAATCTCCTTGCTCATGCTCCTCATCTTTTTAGCTGTGGAATTGCTCGCTCTGGAGCATATAATAGAACACTTACACCATTCGGATTTCAGGTAGTGTTTTTGCTTCAGATTGTGTTAGTAGCTACAAGATGAAGCTAAAAGTTGGTCCTTGGGTGCTTCCAGCTTCTAGCTTATTTCTGCTCAAATTAGTGTTGAGTGCTGAAAAAATGCAAAAAACACAAAAAGTGTTTTTTTCTTAAGAGTTTGCCGACTCTACCATAGTTGCCACCCAAAAAATAAAATAAAATAAAACATGTTGGGTTCCATAATCGCTTGACAATAATTGAAACTTTATCTTTGCAGAATGAGGATAGGACACTCTGGGAGGCTGTTGGTACCTATGTTGAAATGAGCCCCTTTATATCAGCTAATAAGATTAAGAAGCCTATCTTGCTTATCCATGGAGAAGAAGACAATAATCCAGGAACCTTGACAATGCAGGTGGAGCTCCTCTCTTTTATAACATATAATTTATTTATCAAAATTTATATTATCTTATGATTTACGCTATGAATTTCAAATGCAAAAATATGCAGTCGGATCGTTTCTACAATGCATTGAAAGGTCACGGTGCACTTTGTCGCCTTGTAATTCTTCCATTTGAGAGCCACGGCTATGCAGCACGAGAGAGTGTGATGCATGTTCTTTGGGAAACCGATAGGTGGCTGCAAAATTACTGTGTTCCTAATTCATCTTCAGATGGTACTGGAAAAGCTAATAAGGCAAATGAAGAAGAAGATGCGAACAAAGATACAGAAGGTAAAGCTGTTGGTGCAGCTGGAGGAGTTGCAGAGCAGGAAGATGATGAAACCCACCAAATTCAAGACATGCCCAGGTCTTCATTGTGGTAACACTACTTCATGTGCTTTAAAGAGGGTGTTAGGCTTAAGCTTATAAGCTGTTGTAGATCTTATAAGCACCCAAAAAGTGTTTTGACAAACTTTTTACCGAAAGAGCTTATAAGTTTTAAAACAAGATTATGAGCTTATAAGATGTTAGTAATGAGAATTTGTAATTAACATGGTTGCGAAGTAGGGGATCACCCTAACTATTAGTTTATAAGCTCCCAACATCTTATTTTACAATTTTAAGCTCTTTCTGGTGCTTGTAAGCTCCTAATTAGCTTATAAGCTCAGCCAAATTCCCTTTTAGTTAATACAGAATCAACAAAATTGTGGACTAGGCTTGCGACTGAGTCGAGCCTGTTGGGGTGCCCAGCTTGAACAAGCTCAACTCAAGAGTCAACATATAGATTTTAATATATCTTTTTTATATTAATTATATAAGTGATATATTAGTATATATGTTCTATTATATTAGATAATATTTTATTATATTTTTTTGATTATGTTGAAATTTTATTATTTCATTAAATTAAAAATTTCAAGCTGGAGCTAGCTTGAAGTGACTTAGGTTATTTTCTGATGTGCGTTTTTTGTGCAGATACCATTGATCTGGTAACGACGTACAACGAATGAAACTTGAAATTCTTTGAAAGCTTAGAAAAGAATGAGCAATAAACAATCCGCACAGCATTTAAGCATTATACATGCCAATATTGGCTCGACTAACCAGATATTGTTATTAAGCAGCAGGAGCAATTAATTTACTTGGTGCAGGATTTTTGCTTTGATTCATCAACAATTAGTCATTCACTGTGGAAGCTAATAAATAAACTGAAATAAATGTTTACCATAATTTATTATGTTTTATTAGTTGTGAGTGAGTGAAAAAAGTTTGTCGGACAGACTTAAAGAAATTCGATTTGGCTTAAGGAATTCTTGCTTCGTTCCAGTTTCCAATCTGCAGGATATATATTTGCAGATTGCCATGCTTCAATCAGTTTGTATTTCCTGAATACTTTTGTTTTATATCTTTTATTACACTCTTTAATACACAATACATACGTGCAGACGCAGTGTGTGTAATATGGAGAGTGACAAATAGTGCTGTGCGAATTATTATTTCAATGTTTCTGGGATTATTTTGAGAATATATGGAAAGAGGAATGATCTGAAATTTAATTATGCACGGGCAAGTGTTGTGTTAGTGTCAGTTAGCCAGTTAGCCGGTTAGAATTTACTATTTAGGGTGTACTTTTATAATAGGTGGACTTCAAGGTGTGAAAGTTTAGTTATCTCTCTACTGAGAGTGGTGTAGTTAAATCGTTTGGAGCTACGCTAGCTTAACTAGAGGTATTGAATTCGAGTTCATGAAAGGATAACTGTCATTAGTATGGAGAGCTTTATAATTTAGTGGTGCCATGACCATCCAGAGAATTTTACACTTGGGTGACCCAATCCAAATCGACCCACATGAATGATATTTTGGAAAATTAGCCATAAGGACCCATTACAACATCTTTTATCGAAATAAGAACCAACTTTTAAAAGTGTTGTTCAAAAGGACCTGGAATGGGAAACTTTTAGAAATAAGGACCTGTTTTGATTAAAATAATATTATTTTTGCCCAATCAGTATATAATTTATTTTTTACATATATTTATTTTATTTTTCATTTTCTTTTTACCAACATTTATTTATTTTTTATTTTCTTTTCAACTATTTTCAGAAAATCTATAATTTTTTTTTCGTATTAAACTTCATTTTCTTTCTCTTTTCTTCTCTTCTTCCGGCGATGTCTGAAAATCTAAGGACGAAGCAGAGAATTCTTCGCCTTCAGCTTATGCTTTTTCTTCCAAGTTGTTCTTCGTCTTCAGCTTCTGCCTATCTTGTTTCGCTTCTACTCGGTCCTCCAGCTCCCGTTTATAGTTAGGGTTCATTCATTGTAAGGTTTATTGTTTCCTTTTTGTGGGTTGAACAATTTGTTACACTATTGTCAATGAAATATGTATATTATGTTTTCTCTTTAGATAATTATAATCCTTTTTCCACAATTAATTCCCCTGTTTTTTTCATAATTAGGTTTCGAACAGCTTGTGTGTCCATTGCTTGAATAATGGATGAAGCGATGCTTTTGGCTACTGTCCTATTCGATTCCGATATGCACGTATTCTCGATTGATCTTAATTTCACTCTACGTGGTTTTTACTGAATTATCCGTAAAAGATGGCTGGAAATCTCCCCAACTGGTTATGATTTAAGCTACGTTGCTCCTCACATAAGCGGGCATTGTATCAATATGTCCAAGGATGAGGATGTCTCTAACATGATCCGCCTACACGAGATCCTTAAACTGAGCCTTATCAACATAAGAGTGAAAGCCAAAAAGATTGATGAAAAAGAGCATTCTGATGAAGAATCGAGTGCCACCCAAAAGGACCAACAAAACTTATAAGTAATTCTCTGATGAAGATTGATCTTGTTTGTGATTTCTCGATTGATGTAGGTAGGGTACTTTTGTGTTTTCTGTTCCAATTTTATATTTTGGATTTGACATGTAAAATTGCTTTAGACTGCACTGAAGTTGAAGTTAATGTTTGGGACATGTGTTTGAAGTTAAATTTGGTCACTTTTCTGATTGAATGTCTTATTTAGCGATGACTATTACAATTTGACAAAATAAATAAAATACTAGCAAAACTAGGTTCAAAGCTAAAAGCATTTGAATCATGCCTCGAACAGCTACTTCTCAGGTTTCAGCTGCGGTGGCAGTGTAGAGAGTACCTTAATTTCTCAAGATAATACTTTATTGGAATTTATACTTTGTTCCAGACTATAGTGTACCTTGATTACTCAGTGTAATACTTTAAGCATTTGTAATCTGTACTCGATTTTCATTTCCACGCATGGTCTGTAATAAAAATATATGAAAAATAAATGTGATATTGGGAATTCCAGAGTTCCAGGGATCTTTTGTAACAATAAACATTATATCGCAATACCTGTTATATTGAAATTCATACTTTGATTCCGGAAAAGAGTACTCTGATTTTGCACCTCTGTACTTCATACCCATTTTCGAGTACTCGATTCTCTATTTTTGCAACATATGAAGAAAACTTATTTTATTGGAATTTATACTTTGTTCCAGTCTAAAGTGTACATCGATTACTCCTATCAATACTTTATACATTTGAAATCTGTACTCGATTCTCTAGTTTTCCATGCATGATCTGTAATAAAAATATATGAAAAATAAATGTGATATTGAGAATTCCAGAGTTCCAGGGAACTCTTCTTGACATCCTCGTGGGATCTTTTGTAATAATAAACAATATATCGCAATACCTGTTATATTGAAATTCATACTTTGATTTCGGAAAAGAGTATTCTGATTTTGCACATCTATACTTCATACCCATTTTCGAGTACTCGATTCTCTATTTCTGCAACATATAAAGAAAACTTATTTTATTGGAATTTATACTTTGCTCCAGTCTAAAGTGTACGTCGATTACTCCTATCAATACTTTATAAGTTTGAAATTTGTACTCGATTCTCTACTTTTCCACGCATAATCTGTAATAAAAATATATGAAAAATAAATGTGATATTGAGAATTCTAGAGTTCCGGGGAACTCTTCTTGACATCCTCGTGGGATCTTTTGTATAATAAACAATATATCGCAATACCTGTTATATTGAAATTCATACTTTGATTCCGGAAAAGAGTACTCTGATTTTGCACCTCTGTACTTCATACCTATTTTCGAGTACTCGATTCTCTATTTCTGCAACATATGAAGAAAACTTGTTTTATTGGAATTTATACTTTGCTCCAGTCTAAAGTGTACGTCGATTACTCCTATCAATACTTTATAAGTTTGAAATCTATACTCGATTCTCTATTTTTCCACGCATGGTCTGTAATAAAAATATATGAAAAATAAATGTGATATTGAGAATTTCAGAGTTCCGGGGAACTCTTCTTGACATCCTCGTGGGATCTTTTGTAATAATAAATAATATATCGCAATACCTGTTATATTGAAATTCATACTTTGATTCCGGAAAAGAGTACTCTGATTTTGCACCTCTGTACTTCATACCCATTTTCGAGTACTCGATTCTCTATTTCTGCAACATATGAAGAAAACTTGTTTTATTGGAATTTATACTTTGTTCCAGTCTAAAGTGTACGTCGATTACTCCTATCAATACTTTATAAGTTTGAAATCTGTACTCGATTCTCTACCTTTTCAGGCATGGTCCGTAATATTCGATATAGGAATAACTCGGTATTTTTGAACGAAATATCTACTACAAAGTTGATTAAACTATGAATTTAAGTGAAATATACATCTTACTTGGGAATTTAAGTTGATTAAACTATGAATTTAAGTGAAATATACATCAAACTTATCTCAATACAATAATATTCCATATGACATAACTTGTGAACTATGATTTTAACTAAAATATTGGAACTTTATTTAGGAAATCCATATACATTTGATGATACATATATAGGAACGAGGCATTATTCAAAATTATGAAAATAATATAACATTCCACTAGATTAACTTAGAATATTAAACTTGGTATACATATGTTCATGTTGATTCAAATATGAATTTAAGTGAATAATCGACTGTATTTAGGAATTACTAAATGTATTTGCTATTTATTCATGAGAATGAGATATTGAAAACTGATGACACGGTAATCATATAACATAACCAAAAGTACAAATTTGAAATTTTGTTTAACAATCAATGCCGAGAATGATAGCAAATAAAGTAGGTATTAGACGTTTTGAGGTACGATTATTGTAATAGAAGGTACTAATAGCACTAAATTGAGTATAATACTTAATATTTCAAAAACAATTATTTTATTATCATGAATCCGAAGTAATTAAAAAAATGTGTGAATTTTATAATATGTTAGGACTAGGTACTTTAGTTCAGATTACTGCAAGAAATTTAAAATTTTGTTTAACAATCAATATTTAGAATGATAGCAAATAAAGTAGGTATTTGTAACACCCCAAGTTTTCGTACAAATAAAGTCAGTAAGAATTCCTATGATAATGGGACAAGTTTGGAAAACTCGATCGGGAAATATGTGCTTATGTGATATTATTTGCTTAATGTGTTTAATTTGAATTTGTATGTGTGTTAATTGTGATTAAATTGTCTAATGTGTGTCTAATTGACTTTTAAGTTTCTCGGATATTTTAAATTATGTGAATTATAATTTATTTGATACGTGGTAGAAATTTATGACTACATGTGTAAGTGTCTATGTATTTTTATTAAATTATAACACGTATATCTTTATCTCTAAATACCGATAATAAAGATGAAATATATTTTGAATGTAATTTAATTATAGCTAATCGATAATATTTAACTACTTTATATTACTTAAGCTAAATATATATGTATATACGTCCCCTTAAATTATTATTATTATTGTTTGACATATATGATATATGATATAATAAAATATACGATTTCCTGATTAGTTTGCTAATAACCTAAGAAACCAAAAGAAAATAGGATAAATGGGAAAGGAGTTTGGGGAAATAAAGATTGAAGTCGGCAAACTATTTTATCAATCTTAGTGTGAAGGGAATAGCGCAAAAACCATCTCTATCCTTTCTTCTCCTTTCCCCGACTTTAACACCGCCAGGCGAAATACAACCTCCTAATTCGAACCATCTTTCCATTAAAGAATATCACCGCCCCACTTAGTGATTTATAAGTATCTATTTGTATATCAGTTCTTCAAATGGAATTTGTTTTCCATGGCTATATATCAGTCTGAGGCTTCCGTAAGTATTCTTGTACTTATGTTCCTAAAATATATATCTAAATTATTTATCCTATTGAAGATAATATTATCATTAGTATAAATTTCTCATATTAATTTTTTGGCAATCTGATAGCATAAAGTGAAGTATTAAGATATGAAAAGAAATCCCATGAAACTCTCGGGAACTGTTCTAGCGGTTACTGAATGTAAAAATGTTATCATTGTTTGGGAAGTTTAGTTTGATAATAGTCAGCCATTCGCCAGACATGTAATTGTATCATTTAAAGAAGTGTTTCATTTAAGTAGTTCTGTAACTTGACTATTTAATCAATTTAAGTTAATTAATATCCTTGTTGACTTTTCCTCACTTGTATAAGGATTATATCACCACTATGGAAATTTTTAATTTATAAGACTAATATTGATTCTTAGATTAATATGAAATTAGATGACTAGTTTGATTCAGGACTAATATTTTAAAATCATGGCAGAAAACCATTTGGTGGATTATAAATCAAATAAATTATTAAAAAAAAAAAAAGTTCTTATTAAGAATACATGTATATTCGATGGTTTCAGATTTCTAGTTCTAAACTTATGAAATTTCGATTAAATTATTTGCCTTGATAATTAGTGTAATTCTAACAAGTTATTAATTGTTTATGTGTAATAGGCCTAAATGCAATTTTGGTCCTGTAACTATCGAAGAGTAGCGTTTTTGGTCCTAAGGTTTTCAATTTAGCGATTTTAGTCCTATAATTTAAAACAAGTAGCAATTTTGGTCCTTTTGTCGCCGGATTCCCAAATCATCGCCGGAAATTGTCACGTAGGCAGTCGGAGCTCAATGTCAAGATCCATCTCAGAAAAAAGAAAAAATTTACAGGGTGGAAAAAAATATGGGATTTTCTCTCCAAAACTTATATTCTTATTATTTATTAAAATAAGAAAACAAAATCATTTCTCTTTTTAACATTTTGAAATTTGTTTTTTAATAATAATAAATTAAAAAAATAAAATCTGAAAATATTCTTTTTGCACCAATAAATAATATAATCTGACAATTTTTTTTAAAAAAAAAAACACAGATAATTTTTCTTGTTCTTGATTTTTTTTTTCCTTTTTTTTCCAATATTCTATCTGAATTTGCATCAGAAAAGCATACTAATCATAAATGAAAAAAAAAATTGTCAAAATTCTCTATCCATTTTAACGAAAAACAACATGAAGAAGAAAAAAATTGAGAAGAAGAAAAAGTCATTGTCGCTCTCTTCCTTGGGTTCTTCCTTGGGTTCCTTGGCGGCAGGGGCAGCAGCGCCACCGGAAGCGTCAAGAGCAGCCACTGCTACGGCACCACCACCACCAGTGCCGACGTTCATGACGAGATCTTCAACGTTTCTTTTCTCACAAAGCTTAGCAAACAGACTCGGCCAATACGATTCCACCGTCAAATTTGCCGCCTTCACCAGATCCGCCATGGCGCCGCCTCACTCTCTCCAGATCCGCCATGGCGCCGCCTCACTCTCTCCAGATCTGGCCATGGTGTGGCGAGTCCCACCCCCCTCTCTCTCTCTCCCGTCACCACCTTTGCCTTCTCACACTATATCCGCCGCGCCGCCACCTCACTCTCTCCAGATTTGGCCGTCGCCACCTTTGCTGCCTTCACCAGATCTGCCATAGTCAAGCAATCGTTTTTTCATAGTTTAGAAAAATAGATATTTTTTGAAAATGGAAAATGAAAGAAAGGAAAGAAAATGGTTTAGGTTTTGAAAATCGTTTTTTGTTTTTATTAACTTTTCTAAATTAATTTACATTTTCTATTTTAAAGTTTCTTTTAATTAGTAATGTTATTTAAGAATTTTTTTTTTTATAAAATATGTGGCATTACAACACATCTCACTAATGCTGAGTTGGAAGGCAAGTTGGCACTCATTACTGCCATGTCAACAAAAATTGGCCTGAATAATTCGCACGCACGCCGCACGTGACAATTTCCGGCGATGATTTGGGAATCCGGCGACAAAAGGACCAAAATTGCTACTTTTTTTAAGTTATAGGACTAAAATCGCTAAATTGAAAACCTTAGGACCAAAAACGCTACTCGTCGATAGTTACAGGACCAAAATTGCATTTAGGCCTGTGTAATATTATTATGTAATTAAGATTATAGCCGTGCGTCGTATTGTCGACTTACGTGGTTGTGTCATATTTGATTTCAGGTGATACTTTTTCTGGATAGTAGTCTGGTTTCCTTTCTTTTGCTCTTTTTGCAGCATTATCCAGGTGGGGTTTCTTTTCCGAATTCGGCTTTCTTATACGTATGTAAATATTACATATATACCCGAAGCCTGCGTTTTATGCTTTTATGTTTGTTTTCCCAAACTTATATTATACATAGTAGCTACTTGGAAACCATATTATTTTAATGAGTTTAAAGAAAATGCTTTGATATCAAATTATTACGTATAACCCCTCAAAGGTTCCTTTATCTCGAAAGGGTTAAAAGTTGATTTATCAATCGGTCCCTTTGACCACTTAAGCATTTTTAAATGCGAGAAATTATCTTGGCCTTTCGGCCTGGCCAATGAGCCACATTATTTATATTGGGCCCCAGGAGACCAGGGTATGGGGTGAAGCCGGCTAGACGATAGGTCTACGGTGGATCTCAGTGCTCTGACTCTAAACCCGTGACGGGAGCTCGGGATGAGGCCGGAGTGGCAGCCCTTTGAGTACCTGTGATCGATGAAGTATATCCTATATCGAAGATGTGAGGGTGAAACTCCCCACATGATTATCTAGTAGTTCGGGTTAGCTACCTGACTACATAAGGAGGAATAAGGGTTGTTTATTTGATATTTCTGATATTGTGAAACATGTGGTTGATGCCCGACTCGCCAAGCTTTTATTTAATTGCGAAATTATTCGATTCACCAATAATTGGAAAACTTTTATTTTTTCTTTGCTTTCTTCTCATTTAAAAACTGGTGAATCTTTCTGTTGTTTCGATAATATATACGTATTACAGCCCCCTCACTTAGTCGCTTTGACTAACCCCATTATTCCACTTGTTGTTTTTGTAGGTTTTTGTTGCTAGGCGGATTCAGGTCTTGTCCTTGGAGTCATTTACTTTTGTTTAGGTGATTTCATTTCCTCCTGTGTATCTGGGTAAATACTTAAACCCCAGAAGTTGTAGATGTAAATGATGTAAATTAGTTTGAATGCTGATATTGTTGTTTTCAGTGGCCTTGGTGGGCTTTATACTTGTGTTTTGGATTTATTGCTTTTCTAGCTCCCTGAGTGGGATAGGTTGTATTGATTTGCTTCCGCTGTATTGTAGTTCGTTGTCCTGTTATTTTCTAAAGCAGATCCATCTGGTATTTCTTTTCCGTTCGCCAGGTTATAGTTCATAACCGGACCTCTGTTCTTGTTATGGATTGTGACTTGGTGCGGGACGTCACGTGGCACCGTATTTGGGGACGTGCCGTTACAGTATTAGATGTTTTGAGGTACGATTATTGTAATAGAAGGTATTTATAGCACTAAATCGAGTATAATACATAATATTTCAAGAACAATTGTTTTATTATCATGAATCCGAAGTAATTGAAAAAACGTATGAATTTTATAATATGTTAGGACTAGGTACTTTAGTTTAGACTACTGCAAGAAATTTGAAATTTTGTTTAACAATCAATGCCAAGAATGATAGCAAATAAAGTAGGTATTAGACGTTTTGAGGTATGATTATTGTAATAGAAGGTACTTATAGCCCTAAATCGAGTAAAATACATAATATTTTATTATCATGAATTCGAAGTAATTAAAAAAACGTGTACAAGGAAACGTATTCCACGGGGACACCCTAAACCCTAAACCCTAAACCTATTGAACTCGTGTACGAGGAAACGTGTTCCAACTTAGCGTCTTCTCCTACTTCTCCTCTCATGTAGGCCTTCTTCATCCAAAACTATTTATCTTCCAATGGATGTGAAGAAGAATGAAAGGGATACTACATTTCTTCATTACATATGGTATATTTCCGCATGAAGAAGATGTACAAAATATACAGTAGGTAAGCATTCATCTGACAACATTTCACAAGGAGTGGAGCAACTCGTTGTCTTTGTTTTCACTCTCGCATTAGTTGCTCGACCTGATACTCCATTGTCTGAATGCATATGGTGTCAAGAAAATGGGGCACATATACAAGGAAACGTACTCCAAGTGCCCCACAACTTGAATCTAACGGACTCATGTATAAGGAAACGTGCTCCAAGATAAACTGATGATAAACTTCCACCAGATCTGCAATATCAGTAAGGAAAACATAATGAGACAACAATAATACAAATCAGGGTTGAGTATTGGCAAAAAAAAGCATAAATCACGAATTCAAGGGTTATATTTCACAAAATCAGGGTATAAATCACAGCTTTTGGGGTTTGGAATAACAATAGCACAAATCATGGTTTGAGGGTGTATTGGAATGTAAAATTTGAGGTATGTAAGATCTGAAATCAAGTACGAATATCAACAATCCAATAAATTTGATAAAAATATTTCTAATAGCGTGGGTATAAAACAAATTGAAAAATATTTCTAAATAGTTATCAAGTACTACATTGAAAAATCAAGGTACTGAAATATAGATTCAGAGTACATAATTCGATATTTACAGTTTTCTTATTAGAGTCGAATCTGAAAATATAGAAATTCAAGTATAAACTACTATTTATGTGGTATTACACAGAATAATCAAGGTAGTTGTTTCAAATTTTAGAGTACGAATTCCAATATTTACAGTTTTTTAAATTCTTTCGAAAATAGAAATGGAGGGAATATAGAACTTAATGACTTATTCAACTTAATTATTAAAAATAATAGATATATTTACTTATTTCCATATTTACTGATTAATTTAAATCAATTATTTTAAACAAATATATTTAACTTAAGAAACATAATTACACTGTAAAAAGGAATCCTAGATAGATACTCCTGATCAAGGAGCGGTGCAACTTTCAAAATTCTTGGCAACTGTTCCATTGAAAAGGCATAACACGCCAACCATCAATCTATCAATGCACCCATTCAATTCTCACAAAACAATCAGCGTGACCCTCTATTCTATATATACCCTGCTTAAATTAAAATCTCTCAAAAATCATCTGTCGCAGTAAATTCTTTTCCTTCACCCACATTCTCAAAGAGTCAGGTTAAAAAACTCCATGGCCAACCTACACTATCAAATGATTTTGTTGGAAAATCTTCCCCATTTGGCGGGAGATGATGTGGAGAGGGTCCTTCTCATCCTGGCTTGCAGGTATGCAAGGACCCACAACGTCGAATAGGTTCGAGGAATGTATCGGGCCTACCCAATCCTCACCGGTCAGTTAGGATGGCAGTTGCTGAAACCTTTCAACGAGGTGGATATCTTGCACAAAATCGTCCACATACAAGATTTATTCTTTCGATTCAGGCACTACATCAACCTACCCTCTGTCGAATATGATCCATTGTTCAACTACGTTCGGGTATCGCCGGAGTACCGTGCCCAATGGGAAGGCTGCGAGGTTAGAATGTTTTTTCGTTTTAAAATTATTACAATTTAACCCCTGATGTTTATTTACCTTTACAAAGTCTTCACAGTTTCCCTCATCTTCTCTTTAATGACTGTATTGCGTTTTTCTTTTTAATTTTTTAAATATAGGAGCCTCAGTATGCGAGAGATTTCCGCATTCATGGCCTGCTCAGATACAACCTGTAGCGCCCCCTGAGGAGGAGAACGCCACACCCGCACCGAAGCGAATTCCCGAGTATTGGCGAGGGGCCTCCACTCAAAAATCCACCCCGGCGAACGACACTCAGGCACTCAACACCGGCAACATCGACAATGCCCCAACAACAACCAAGACAGAGCAGCAATAAAAGCGGAAGTAATAAAGCAACAATCATGTCAATAAAATAAAAGCCTACGAGACTAAAGCATTTTTAATAAAACATTTGCATTTATCAAAATACATATTATTCACATAGTGCCTTCCACGGCTTAACTACCTACCCTGTGTAGTCCTAATATCATCAACTATCCCACCCAAGGGCACGTAAGAAACGTAAAGTAAATAAAGCAGTAAAGATACATGAATAGATAAATATAAATAAGCAAGACACGACGGTTGTTGGGACCACTAACAGACAAACCAGACCACAACTGAGCCTATCTAGACCTGCTGATGCCGACTGACAAGATAGGTGACGTCGCCACCTGTCTACCTGAAGCAAGAACCAAAATAGCAGGGGTGAGTATAAATGATACTCAACAAGGGATTATAAGATATAAGTATGATCACAGTTCGTCTTTAATCATTTGAAACCAAAAGGGTTGAATGTTGCTCGTTTTAAGAAATGATACAAATAATATAAGTTGTAAAACTATATGATAAGCAACACTCGAGTTCGGCTTATTTTAAAACAATTAAAGATTGACGAACGGATCCTTTGAAATCACTTTAGCACATAATTAAGCTGATTTGTTTAAAAGGAGTCTTAGTCGATTTAAAACCCGTTGACAAGTGATAATATAAAGTTCTAGCAGTTGTAAACAAATAATAAAGACGGCATTGTAATTCGACTAAGCAATTGAAGTGGTAAATCATTAAATCCTTTATTATATGTCCCGGCGAGCACGGACCCTCTCCTTATGACTCCCACTACAAGCATGTACAAGAAAATACACCCCACCACGTTATCGGTATGCGCAAGTTGTTAACACGATTTATGGAGGCGCGCTAAAAGCAACATCACCACGCGATTAAGGAAACATGTAGAAAACAACGTTACCCTTGCATTACCTTAGGCTAGCGAACCTCCTGACCGGCCTAAGCTAACACGTAAGAAGCACACATCGGGATTTGCCCTAGACGCTCGTCTCCAGGCTCACCTCTTGTATAACTCCAGGCCTAATCATTACATTATCATTACAGTTCTCGCTTTGCAATCATTACACTACATTTTGTGGCCAATGGGGCCATTCGAGACAAAGTAATAGTTGCGGGACCAAAAGACCAAAGTTCGCCTTATAAAATAAAATAAGTTTATTCCTTGTCTCTAGTTGGAAGTATTTGAGAAAATTATATATACGTATACAGTTTGATGTTAAAACAGTTTGATCAACATCATAAAAATAATAATCAATTATCTAATACGATATAATAAGAGGACAAGAAAACATTAAAATCAATGATAAAAGCAGGATGATAAGTTCTTTCGCAAATAGTAGGGCTCTTACTCAAGTTGAAAAAATTTTAAACCCTTACCTGTGGCTCGACAATACAGAAGGAAAGCAAGCGGTAGTCAGTTTTTCCCTCGTTAGTCCCACCTGTAATACATAGGGCCTAGAGGATGAAAACATGACCGACAATACTAAAACAAGACACGAGACCACACATGATGCACGACAATTCAAATAATATGACGTTCATGCTAGGAATACGATAAAAGAAAGCCGAGCAATTAAACATATAGATATATGCAAATTCGAGATGATGATAAGGAAATATCAATACGATTAAAATAAAGAAGGAAATAACATAATTAAATAATAAAGACATGCTTAAACATAATTAGAACACTTAGACATGCTTAAAACAATATAAAGAAACTCTCACGCGAATTCCGGATCAAAACGGATAGCAATTGGAAAAATGGGTGAAAAAGCCATAAACGGAAAAGGCATCAAATGACGGTCAAACGAAGTCGGACAAATCCTAACTTCGGGAAATATTAAGTTTTGGAACCTTACGAAGCTATTGGTGAAGACGGATTTCAAAAACGAGGTCAAACGAATAAGGTAGCATTTTAGGGTGAAAATGGACAGTGAGAATAGCCTACAAAATCACCTAAGGCATGGACACGGGGTTGAGTCACGGCCTCAACCTTGTGTCGGAACCCCGTGCGCGTCAAAATAGTGACACGCACGGCCTTGCGCCACCCCGTGAGGTAACCCTGTGCGTGCGGCAAGGGGTTGCAACACCACATGAGGAAAGGCCGTGTCGTTCATATAAAGTTGCAGAACAGCGGGTTTCAGCGCCAAAACAGTGAAATCAAACACAAAAATCATCCTAACTCAATATCTACTCGATCAATCATGCTTAAACTCGGATATGTTAATCTACAGCACATAATCTACACATAGGTTCAAGAATCACGCAAAATGGTCAAGTAAATCACTCAAGATCAATAAACCCATCTATATAGAAGTCCTATAGCTAAAAATCCAAAAATCACCACAACGAGCGGATAAAAACGAGCCGGGTAAAAAGATTACTGATAGAAAATGAGGTGAGGATCGTCTGGCTTCTTATGGCTCGTTGATCGGGCAAAAAACAGGCTCGATACGGCTTCGAGAAGATCTTCCTCTTTTTTCTCTTTTCTTTCTTCTTTTCTCCCTTCTCTCTTCCTCTTCTGCGTATGTTTTCTTGTTGGTGAACAATGAGAGATAATTAAGGTTGGAAAGGGGCAATAAGGTAATCTAGGATCTTAGGGGTAAAAATATCATTTTGGGAAAATTGTGGGTTTCATCTTGAAATCGCCTCACGAGTTCAATGGTTCGAACGAAAAGTCGAGGAAATAATTATAAATATATTTTCGGAATTAAATCTAAAAATACGAGGCGTTACACAGCCTCTGCAAGTTCTTCTTTGTCACATGTCGGGCCGCTCCCTACTATTTCGAGCCCCGTGATCTTGCTGCAGAAGTATTATTCGTCTGTGATTCCGACGATGAGAACAATGGTTTTAGCGACTTTGAGGGGAATCTGGTGGAGGAATAGTTAGAGGAAGAAGAGGCCGCAGAGGGCAGGTGGTGAGGACTGAGGACGGAAGAAGATGTACTTCCATTTTTAATACTTCCTTCTCATATACATTGTACTTTAGATTGTTAATTTTCAACCGTATTTTGTAGAAGATTTAAACGGAGAATGGATGTCGAATAGCTTTCTCTTAATTTCATTAATTTGTGATTTTCAGTCTGTTTCATCACCACCAATAGCTTTCTCTTATCGAACCCATGAAAATCAATATGATATTGGCCGGAGAAAGTGGCCAGAAGACCACCTTCCCGCCGCCCCACCGCCATGCGCCACCATAGCTATCCTACAATAAAATCACGATTTCTTTATACCGTTCAGTTTGTCTCGTCAAGAGGATTAAAATGGACTATAAATTTCTGCGAATTGGTGAATGAATGAAAAAATCTGAACAAAGAAAAAAAAGAGAAAAAATGAATCTGCTTAAAAATGGAGAAGACGATGACTAGGCAAATAATATTAATATTTTAATCAAAAGAGGTCCTTAGTTTTAAGAGATCTCTATTTGAGGTCCTTTTAATTAACACCTTACAAAGTTGGTCCTTCTTTCTAAGAAAATAAATGAATAGGTCATTTTGTCTACTTTTCCAATGATATTTAGAACCCAACTCGACCCATATACATGAAATTTAAAACCAAGCTAAAGAAAAGTATAATTGTCTAGATCTAGATCACATAATCCTTTTACCAGCCTCAACGCTCTCACACTCAGTTCTCCGCACTGGCGATTTAGTGCGCATTCCTCGCTTTAAGATGACTTAAGATTTCTTAATTTTTCGCACTGACAAATTAACTCCTATAACTATTTTCGTATTTAGTCTTTAAAAGATTTTAATGCATAATTTAATTATTTATTATAATATATATTTATTGCGAAATAATAAAATGGCAAAACTAAATTAATTTTTTAAAGAATTGAGTTTTCGTATATGATTTAAACAATAATTAATTATCAATAGAATAATTCAAGTGTGGTGCTTAATAAAATTAGTTTATCTATATTGTTTCTTAAAAATATTTTATATTGAATATAAAATAAATTTATATTAAAAATAATTATTTTAAATTATATTTTTATTAGACGTTTTAAGGCGCACTCGTACTCAATTTATTTCTACTTTTTGTGCACTCACGCATTCGCATCCGCTCGCGCACTAGCATGCGCATCCGCCTTATGTGACTTAGGTCTAGATTAAAATGTTTTAACTCGATTTGTTATGATTTACCCGAAAATTTAATTTACTATAATTATCTTCAAAAACTTGATAATTTGTTATGATTTATACGAAAATTGAATTTAAATCAAAATGCCTTAACGTTGTAATCATATGAATATCCCTCATAAAAATTAAGAATATATATATATATATATATATATATATATATATATATATATAATGAAAAATATCTGAGAAATTCATGCAACTCGGTTCGGCCACAAGGAGACTCCAGTCCAACTGCATAAACCGGTTCGCCTCACCTCGATATCCCCAAACAGGCAAACATGAAACAAACACTCTTCCGCTCCTCCTCCTCCTCCCCCCATTTTCCCACTCTAAAACCCGCTCACCTTCATCCATTTAAATTCGTCAAACGTTTTTCATCAACTTTACCAGCTGTCGTCAAAACGAAAACACTGAGATTCCGCAACATCAACGCCGTTGAGAACGGCGCCACTCGTGGTTCCTCCAAGCCCGCTGATTGTGACGGTAGGTAATAGATTGCAGGCATGCTTGCTTTTGGGTGTTTTATTTTTCACCGCACTCTGGGAGTACTGATTAGGTTGTCGGAAATTTAAGTTTCCGGTCATTGGAGCTGAATTTTGATTGAATGTACTGACATGGAGTGTTAAAGCTGTATCTAGTATCTTTTCTGTGGAATTGGTGGTTGTTTTGAGTTTTAACGCTTAGTTTTGATTGCATAGGTTTGTCTTGTTTAGTGTTGTTTTATTTTGTGCTTAATTTTCGTACTTTCCGGTGTTGAAGAATTAATTCAACTCGCTAGTTTTGATGTCACGATTGATTTTGTGAGCTTCGAGAAGACTTATTTGATCAAGTTATCTTTAACAAGAAGATTGGATAAAATGAATGAGTGTTGCAATATTTTTATGAAAAAGGTAGTTTTATGTTTTATAGGAAATAGGTCTCCTGTTCCTGTAGGATGCTTTCCCAAGTTTGCACAATCTGTCTTCGGTGGAGGATGGGTATGTGTTTTGGTTGCATGTTGCTTAGATTCCCTCTTTTGTCGTTTGGATGGAAAACGTTCTTCTCCTATTTGGTACAATCTCGTGTATACATTTTCAATTGTACGTTACATGGTTTAGCAATTTTGAATTTTTAGGAAGTTGTGAATGCATCTCTTTCTTTTCGGATTGGCGGAACTAAGTGGTTCATCAATACCCTTGATTTGGAGAGAAGCTTGTTCTTATCATTTCGCTGCTGACTTTTGCTTACAGATGCATTACATGTCATGAATGATTGCAGTAATTGTTGGATCCATATTCATTGATTAACCAGAATACTTTTCCCTGTGGCAACCTGCATGGGTCACTAATACATGTAGTCTCATATACTTGCAACCTTGTATATGATCTCTTTAGAAAAAGCTTGGCAGTTCCATATGCATACAAAATCATGCCATTGGATTGAATATACAAGTTAATGCTTATATCAGACACGCACCTTATCATTGGTCACTAACATGTGTAGTCTCATATACTTGCAACCTTGTATATGATCTCTTTTAGAAAAATCTTGGCAGTTCCATATGCATACACAAGCATGCCATTGGATTGAATATACAAGTTAATGCTCATATCACACACTCGCCTTATCATTGTTTTTGCTTTCCGCGGCTGAGCGTTCTTGTCTCTTAACTCTGATCTTTTTATATTGTACATGCTTGCAGATTTGTCGTTCGGAAATGGATATCGCCTTCCTCCACCAGAGATCAGTAACATTGTTGATGCTCCACCCATTCCAAAACCAATATTGTCTCCTTGTAGCGATAAAATATTCTTTCTCAAGAGAAGATCATTGCCTCCTTTGTCAGAGTTGGCGAGACCCGAGGAGAAGCTTGCTGGCATTCGAGTTGATGGGAAATGTAATTCACGGAGTCGAATGTGAGTAAGCGAACATTTTCTTGGTCCTTTCTGAGGTCAAATCAATGTTATTTCTTATAAACCAATTGTGTTTCAATGGCTTTATACATTGCCCCTTTTGTTCAACTGTTTGTATTGCTTGATGAAGATTAAACCAATTGTAACAATGGCTTTATACATTGCCTCTTCTTTTTAACTGTTTGTATTGCTTGATGAAGATTTTATTACCTTCATTTCCAGGTCCTACTGTACTGGTATTGCAATCTATATGATAATGGATGATGGTACCTTGGGTCCTGAAAGAGAAATATATGGCCTTCCGCGGGGTGCTAAAATAAATTTTGTCAAATGGTAAGCCTGGAATTTTGTGGTTGGTTGATCAGTTTGTCAAGTTCTTCATGGCCTTCCAAATGCATCTTGATATTTGAGCAATTTCCCTTTTTTCTCTGGAATCTGAATTGTTTCTTTTGTGTTTATCAATTTTAACGTCGTTGATTTACTTGCAGAACTTTAAGTACAATTGTAGTGATCTCACTGGAATAATTTTTTTTAATCCTTTTAACTCATCTTTTCTGTTCTAAGGAAGGTCAAATGATGGTAACCATCTAGCCTTCGCTGTGCGAAGTGATGAGGTATTTTCTTCTGTTTTTAGTGTTTCATTACAGTCTATGAATAATGTGCTTCAACACTTTATTCCATGTCATTACTTTACCAAGGATTAAAGATGTACTACCTCCCTAGTATGATAAATGACACTTATATTATCTGGAATCTTGGTTAGGCACAAAGTCGAATAAAGAAGCAATGTCAATGATCTTTGCTTCGCTAGTACTTTTGTGTTTCATTTCCTCCTCGTAATGCTATGGCCTCTTACAAATATTACTTGAACAGGAGGATGGCAGCAGTAGCATGCTAAGAGTATGGGTAGCTGATACTGAAACTGGAAAAGCTAGGCCACTTTTCCAGGAACCGGATCTTTTCCTAAATGCAGTTTTTAACAAGTACGTTCTCTAAGAAACCTACATTTAGATAGCGTTACCCAGAACTTTCTGCTTTTTGAAAATTATCTCTTATTTTTTCTTCTCAGCTTTGTGTGGATGAGTAACTCGACCCTGTTGGTTTGTACCATTCCTCTATCTCGTGGAAATCCTCCAAAGAAACCTCCGGTTCCTTCAGGTCCAAGGATCCAATCTAATGAACAAAAGAATATCATACAATCAAGTACAGATCAAGTTCTCAAAGATGAATATGATGAGGATTTATTTGATTATTATGCAACTTCACAACTTGTTCTGGCATCTCTAGATGGTTCTGTGAAGCCAGTTGGATCTCCAGCTATGTATACATCATTCGACCCATCTCCAGATGAAAACTTTATTATCATCACATTGATGCACAGGCCATATTCTTTTACTGTGCCGTGTTGGGGATTCCCCCGAAAGGTTGATCTTTGGTCAGGTGATGGAAAATTTCTGAGGGAACTTTGTGATATGCCTCTTGTTGAGGAAGATAATGTGCGAAGAGGAAAACGCTTAATCCATTGGAGAGCAGATAAGCCGTCAACACTTGTCTGGTATGCAATATAAGAACTAAGAAACCTGTATCTGGTACCACTTTATTAGGAATAATAAGCTTGCTATTTTAAGGGTTATATGCATATTTGTTGCATTTTCCATCATCTCAGTGAATGAACTAACAGATGATGCAATGCTTTATTCATACAATCATGACGGTTGTGGTTAATTTGATGGCTGTTCCTCTAGGGATTACCGATCGCACGAGTTTTCTAGTTTATGTTGGCTTCTTTGGAGTTAGTTAGGAGATGTAAAGTAGAAAGTAATCATTTCCTAATAGACTTTGTTCTTTTCCTTTTTAGGTTATCTATTCTCCTAAAAGTTTGTATTGTACCACTGTTTGTAGGCCTGTTGTTGAAATAGGCATTGAGCTACATTTTTCAGTTATTCTACGTGGCAACCGATAATGCCGAGTAAATTTGATTGTTTATTGAATCTGATCATTTATTTTCTTTTTTTCCACTTTGCATACAAATAAGGGTTGAGAGACAGGATCCCAAAATGAAAGACTCTCCACTTGATATAATATACACAGAACCTGCCGAGCCACTTGAAAATGAGCAGCCTGTAGTTTTGCATAAGCTCAATTTTCGCTATAGGTATGTTACAAACTTGCTTTCCTTCATGATACAAATGGCCAGATCACCTGTTATCTGTCCATAACTGGGTCCTGTATTATCTTTTTCTAATAAGATGCATCATATACCTGAGTCCTGCAGGTGGAATATCGGATTCGGCCAACCTCTAGGTCCTAGGCTTGTTTAAATATTAGCTTATTTAAGGGCACATATATTCATATTAAAATATTTGCATAATTTTTTTGTAAGGTAACATGAAACTATGCATGGCAAATGGCACCTTGAACAACAATTTTTCTTTATAAAATAGAAGTGTGAATAGTCTCCATGTTTCGTTAAACTTTTGAACCGACTAAAGTACCCCTATATTAATATATGAATAAAGTTGTGTAGGGACAATTAAGTAAGTTAATTTTACTATTAAAATTATAGTTTGTAAAGTTTTCATGTTAGAATACTACAAGAAGTAGGATTTTCAAAACATTTGTCTGTGCAAAAGATACCAATAATCCCAATGATATGTAACTTGATGCATGTTCTTTCAAGAGGATCTAATAACCAGATAGCTTCTAAGCGTCTTAGGCCCTTCTACTGAGATAGCTAACTATCCACCTGACTGCATCACAATATCTGCATCAAGGAACACTTTTGATACACCCATCATTAAAAGTTTTTGAGTACAGGACTAGTCGAGTATGCACGCTAAACCTGCTGAGTGCTTTCATAAAATATCCTAGCTAGTATTTCTTTTTTTTCTTCCCTCAGGTGTTTCGGTTGAAAGAAATTCAACTAAGAGCATAATAATGATCATGGAATGTCAATAGGATTAGTAACGAGTATCAAAAGTAGGTTCTTATTGGCTAATTGCCATACCATCAATAAATGCAAATCACATCTTAAACAACATTTGTTTTGAAAGAAAAAACATTTGCATAAATGATGAATGCCGTGGCACAATGATTTAGGTCGCTTTTGTAGGTTAGCCTAATTTAATTATGTGGTTTTCTGTGTCACCTTTACCGACATTTCTTATTAATCGATACTATTTCCCCATTATCACATGATGTGCTGACACATTGTTTGCCATTTTTGGATTCTCTATGTTTTTAGAGGGATCTCTTGGTGTGATGACTCGCTTGCATTAGTTTCTGAATCTTGGCATAAAACACGAAAAATAAGAACCTGGATTATTTCACCAGGATATCGGAGTGCAGGCCATCGCCTACTGTTCAATAGGTCTTCTGAAGATGTTTACTCGGATCCCGGTTCTCCTATGCTGAGGAGAACTCCTACAGGCACTTATGTGATTGCAAAAATCAAGAAGGAAGGTAATAAAGGCACACACATCTTATTAAATGGAAGTGGTGCAACTCCACAAGGGAATATTCCATTTTTGGATTTATTTGACATGTGAGTTTAATGTATGTTTTGCATTTGTCCTTCATTAACATCATAACCATCAGGAATCTGACAAGAGATGTTTCAGACATACAGGCAATAAAGAACGAATATGGCAGAGTGACAGCAAAAAGTATTACGAGACTGTTGTAGATTTAATGTCTGATCAGAGTGAAGGGGCAATATATCTTAATAAGTTAAAATTACTAATTTCTAAACAATCTAAAACTGAAAACAAACAGTATTACATACTGAGTTGGCCCGAAAAGAAAGCATGCCAGATTACCAATTTTCCCCATCCTTATCCTCAGTTGTCTTCATTAAAGCAAGAGATGATTAGGTATGAGAGGAAAGATGGTGTTCAACTTACTGCAACTCTATATCTGCCACCTGGTTATGATCCTGTAAGAGACGGATCCCTTCCATGTATAATGTGGGCTTATCCTAGGGACTTCAAAAGTAAAGATGCTGCTGGACAAGTGGATGGTTCACCAAATGAGTTTGCTGTCATTGATTCTAAACCCCTGCTTTGGGTAGCAAGAAGGTTGACTTTTTCATCTTTCCACTTGTTGGAAATCTTTTTTGTTCTTTGGTTCTTTCTAGTCAATTAGCTTCTGTATTTACCTCCCCATCAGCCATTTAATCTGACAGTCACATTTTTTATAACTACTATGCTGCAGGTTTGCTATCTTATCTGAACCAACAATTCCTATAATTGGAGAGCGTAATGACGAGGCAAATGATAGGTAATGGATTTTAAGTTTGCAAGGAGAAATGTTCTGTTTTGATCTACGGAAGTAATTAGTTGTTTCATGGGCAGGGCAACAGAATCATGAGTAATTTTTTGTTTCATTCCTATTATTTAGTTACTGTTACTGTTCCCTACTATTCAATTTGGAAATGGAATCTTACCTAATAACTGTTGCTAGTTGCAGTGAACAGCTGGTATATGTTAGTTGCTTCATGAAAATAGAAGAACAAAAATTTTCAATAAAATTTTAATATTATTTTGAGCAATGGTCAGCGTGCAGACATTTGAAATGACTCTTCACTTATTAGTACGCAGTTGGATTTGATTGGCTGTTGCTAATGCACTGGAGTAATTAAACTTCTTATCTGTGGTACATATGGTATCCATTAATCCATTGTATTGTTCGTCAGGTTTATAGAGCAGCTTGTTGCAAGTGCTGAGGCTGCTGTTGAGGAAGTTATTCGCCGCGGAGTATGCTTCTCAACATTTAGTCTTTTACTATTCATAGTAGCAATTTTTACAGAAAAATGACAGATTGTGTGAATGTTGTTTTCTCTAGGTGGCTCATCCTGACAAAATTGCTGTTGTTGGCCACTCCTATGGAGCTTTCATGACAGCCAATCTCCTTGCTCATGCTCCTCATCTTTTCTGTTGTGGAATTGCTTACTCTGGAGCATATAACAGAACACTTACTCCATTCGGATTTCAGGTAGTTCTTATTAGATTTGTTATATAGTTGCTACCCAGAGAAAAGAAAAAGATATGTTTTGGTTAGGATATAACGTTGGGTGCCATAATTGCCCTTTAATCGCTAGACTGTGAGTTTATCTTGCATAGTTTGGCAATAAAGGAAGTTTCATTTCTGCAGAGTGAAGATAGGACACTCTGGGAGGCTGTTGGAACCTATGTTGAAATGAGCCCCTTTATATCAGCTAATAAGATTCAGAAGCCTATCTTGCTTATTCATGGAGAAGAAGACAACAATCCAGGAACCTTGCCAATGCAGGTGGAGCTCCTCTCTCTTATAACATATATTAGTTTATTGGGATAATTACAGCTACGATCCTTGATTTTAGGGCTAAATGGGGGCAAGACCCCTCTTATTTTGAAAATTACAGCAAAACCCCCGAGAAAATAACATTGCACCAAAATGTCGCCATGAACTTTTTTAAACAGAAAATGATGATCATCACCGGAATTTTTTTTAAAATCCAATTTTTTCCCCATGAGTTTTGAAATCTTTTTGAGGTTTTAAATGCAAGTGTTTATTGGTTTGATGGACTTCAATATAATAACTTTCAAACTCTCCAAATTTCAAAATCTCCTCCACCACCGGACCCCCGTTGGGAAATTCATAAAATACACTAGTTTATTAGTCTTGCCGAATGCCAAAATACCCTTCAATCAATTCTAAATCCTCTTAACTGATTTAGATTAAATTAAAGAAAAACCACCAAAATCCGTTACCTAAACCCTTGATTTTTCAATCTTCAATTTCTCAGTATTCATCAATCATTTCCGTAATTGACTGCATAATCATGTTGCCCAAGAGAAACCAGTCAAGAACCACCGTGCCTCCTCTGTTGCTGATTTCTCACCACCAACGTTTTACCCTCGTGTAAGCGGCATAAATAGCAGTTTTCCGATCACAATTTTGATTAAATCGCCGGCATCGAGGGCTCCTTCCCGACACATGCTTCTGCTCAATTTTTCTCCCTCGTTGCTTAATGGAACTTGAATTTCTTTGTACCGTTGTGTTTTTCTCGTCAAAATGATTGAAATGAACTATGAATTTGCTCCATTTGACGAAAAATCAATAGAGTTGTATGTGTATTTTGACACGTGTGTGTGTTGAGGTGTAAATGTGCGTGATCTGTATCCATTACACCCAATTAGCGCCAAAAGTTCGATTTTTCAATGGCCTTGCTGTAATTTTGAAGTAAGAGGGGGTCTAGCTGTAATTATCCCTTTATTTCAGCTGATGGCATTACAGTTACTTCACATTTTATGTTATGGTTTCTGACGATCCATTTAGTCAGGGGGTCTTGCTGTAATTTCCAAAGTAAGAGGAGGCCTGACTGTATTTACCCCTAAACTCAGGGGTCTAGCTGTAATTATCCTAATTTTTATCAAAATTCACATTTACTTATGAGTTATGTTATGAATTTAAATTGCACAATATGCAGTCGGATCATTTCTACAATGCATTGAAAGGCCATGGTGCACTTTGCCGCCTTGTTGTTCTTCCATTCGAGAGCCACGGCTATGCATCACGAGAGAGTGTGATGCATGTTCTCTGGGAAACCGATAGGTGGCTTCAAAAGTACTGTGTTCCTAATTCATTTTCAGATGGTACTGAAAATGCTAAGACAAATGACGAAGAAGATGCAAACAAAGCCGTATCAGATTCAGAAAGTAAGGCTGTTGGTGCAGAGCAGGAATATGATGAAACACACCAAATTCACAACCTGCCCAGGTCTTCATTGTGGTAACACTAGCTTCTTGTGCTTTACTTAATGCAAAAGTTAACAAAATTGTCTTGTTGGAGTAGGTTGTGTAAATGCACACCGAGCTCGAACAAGCTCAACTCGAGAGCCAGCATTTAATTTTAATATATATTTTTATATTAATTATATATATGTATGTATTATATAAGTGATATATTTGTGATCATTAGTATATTTTATATATCGGTCATGGATATACATTACTGCTAAAATTTTATTCTTCATGTAAACTCGTGGTAAAGAGAGGCTTTGAGTGACGTTGATTAGACACTCCTTGTTTTGTGAACATAGCCGAAATCTAATAATGTTTTACATGAATATTGAAGTTCCAAAGGTGTTTTTGTTTTACATGAATATTGAAACTTCAAGGTTGTTTTGTATTTTTGAAACAAGAGGGACTATTTTTAAATACACCAAACCTTAGGGTTAGTAATGCAAATCTTCCTATTTTATATTATATTAGTTAATATTTTATTATATGTTTAATAAATTGAATTCTGGTATTTGATTAAATAAAAACTTTTGAGCTGGAGCTAGCTTGAAGTGACTTAGGTTACTCAAAAAATTGAGCTTCATCAAGTGGAGCTCAAGCTGGAGACTTAACAAATCAAGCTAGACCTCGAGCTAGGAAATTTTGTCCCAAAGTCAGGCTGGTTTGCACTCTTATTAATCTCTTTTTCCTTCAATGTTGGTATTTGCAAGAACTTTTATTTTTGGAGAAGCTAAAGTTGTAAAAAGTTGTATTAGTAAATGCTTTGTTTGGAATTAAAAATAAAAATAAATAGTTGAATGTTGAAAAAAGAAGTTGAGAAGCACTTTTGTTACTTCAAACAATCATCCACTTATGAAAATAACTTAGAACCATAAGCTAAAAATTGGTCTTTGAGTGCTTCTAACTTCTTGCTTATTTCTGCTTAGCTAAAGACAACTTGGTGGAGTTAAAAAATAAATAATTAGTTGAGTGTTAAAAAAAGAAGTTGAGAATCACTTTTGTTATTTCAAACAAACTTCCACTTTATGAAAATAAATGGAACCATAAGCTAAAATTAGTCGTCGGGTACTTCCATAGTACGATGAATCCTTTATTTTTATTGATGTTTGCCTTTTCTCTTCTTAAAAAAAAAAAGAAAAAGGAAAGGGGCAAGAAAGCATAAGTGCATGAGCTACTTACAAGTTACAAGGAAGTGTATTATGGAGGCATAGTGGTTTAATATAATTATAAATTGATCATTTTATTTTAAATATTACAAAAATATAGATAATTACATTTAGATCTCACGGCAGATTGTTAAAGTATAAGTAGTGAGGTGACCTTTTAGTCAAATAATTATACTTATATTAAATAAAAATTTTATAATTATAAAAAACACTCAAGTGCTCTATGGTTCTGTTAAAATTTTAAAAAAATATTTCAAAATTTAAACTTTTAACATAATATTCTATCAAAATCCTATATTTTGGATATTTTTTATAATTATAAAACTTCTATAGGATGTAAGTATAATTTATTAACTAAGAGGGTTGTGACTTGTTGTTTAACAAATTCCTATACAGTCTAAATGTAATTAATCTTAGAAAAAGTATACCTAAAATTTATTTTACCAATAAAACATTCGTTAGATTTGGACTATTGGAAGCCATTTTGTCACTACATCTTAAAGGCTAAAGCGTAGTGAAATGTCAGCAAAAACTTCTATAAACGACGATATTACATAAATACTGAAATATAAGGATTATTTTTATAATTTCTAAAATAAGATGGACTTGTTTATAATTATCACCAAAACTGAGGCAGGCTAGTGGTTGTAAATTGGCCAAAGAATAAATAGAGCCGGCTTTGTTTTTGACGCCATTACTGCTCTATATGATCTCTCCAAACATGAAACAAACCATCCGTCACTCTCACTCCTCCTCTGCCCATTTTCTCTCTCTAGAATCACCTCACCGTCGTTCATTCCATTTCGTCAGACATTGTTCATCAACTTCACCAGCTGTCGTGAGAACGAAGCCAGTGAGATTCCGCAACATTGTCCCCGTCAATGCCGGCGGATCTGACGGCGCCAGTCGTGGTTCCTCCGTGGCCGCCGATTGTGAAGGTAGCTAATGGATTGCAGGCATGCTTGCGTTTGAGTGTTATTTTTTAACTGCATTCGGGGAATACTGAAATTTGAGTTTTCAGGTCATTTGAGTTGAATTCGGATTGATTATGCTGATAGCGACTGTTAACGGAGTGTCCAGTGTGTTTCCCAAAGAATTGTTAGTTGTTTTAGTTTTGACGCTTAGTTTTATATTCTACATTTTTGCAGAATTGTCGTTGGGAAATGGATATCGCCTTCCTCCACCAGAGATCAGAAATATTGTTGATACTCCACCCCTTCCAAAACTATCAGTGTCTCCTCGGAAGGACAAAATTATCTTTCTCAAGAGAAGATCATTGCCTCCTTTGTCAGAATTGGCGAGACCCCAGGAGAAGCTAGCTAGCGTCACCATTGATGTAAAATGTAATTCACGGAGTCGAATGTGAGTAAGGGAACTTTTTGTTGTACCTTTCTGAGGTCAAATCGATGTTATTAAACCAGTTGTATCAATGGCTTTATTAATTACCACTCTGTTTAACTGTTTGTATTGCTCGATGAAGATTAAACCGATTGTATCAGTGGCTTTACACATTGCCGCTTCCGTTTATTGTATAACCTTCAATTACAGGCTATACTATACTGGTATTGGAATCCATAAGATAATGGATGATGGTAACGTGGGTCCTGAAAAAGAAATATATGGCCTTCCGAGGGGTGCTAAAATCTATTCTGTCACATGGTAAGTCTGGGATTTCATGCTTGGTTATGAGTTTTCAAGTTCTTCATGGCCTTCTAAATGCATCTTGATGTTTGAGCAATTTCCATATCTTGTCTGGAGTCTGAATTATTTCTTTTGTGTTTATCAGTTTTCATGTCATTGATGTACTTGCAGAATTTTCAAGTATCAAATGTAGTGATCTTGCTGCTATACTCTTAATATCCTTTAACTCCATCTTTTCTGTTCCAAGGAAGGTCAAATGATGGTAGCCATCTAGCCTTCGCTGTGCGAACTGATGAGGTATTTCCTTCCACTTTAGTGTATCATTATAGTTAGTGTGTAATGTGATTCGTCCATCTTATTCCATGTCATTACTTTACCAAGAAGTAAAGATATACTAACTCACCAGTATGATTACAAGGCAATTATATTATCTTGAATCTTGGTCGGGCTCCTACCAAAAAAATAAAAAATCTTGGTCAGGCATAAAAGCAAATAAAGAAGCATTGTCAATGATTTTTGCTTTCCTAGTGTTCTTGTGTTTCATTTCTTCCACCAAATGCTATGGCCTCTTACAAATAATCCTTGAACAGGAGGACAGCAGCAGTAGCATGCTAAAAGTATGGGTAGCTGATACCGAAACTAGAAAAGCTATGCCACTTTTCCAGGAACCAGATCTTTTTCTAAATGCAGTTTTTGATGAGTACGCTCTCTATAAATCCTACCTTTAGATAGAGTTATCCTGAACTTTCCACTTTTTGAAATCTCTATCTCATTTTTTCTTTGCAGCTTTGTGTGGGTGAATAACTCAACCCTGTTGGTTTGTACCATTCCTCTATCTCGTGGAAATCCTCCAATGAAACCTCTAGTTCCTTCCGGTCCTTGGATCCAATGTAATGAACAAAAGGATGTCATACAATCAAGGACATATCAAGTTCTCGAAAATGAATATGAAGAGGATTTATTTGATTACTATGCAACTTCGCAACTTGTTCTGGCATCTCTGGATGGATCAGTGAAGCCTGTTGGATCGCCAGCTGTATATACATCATTCGACCCATCTCCAGATGAAAACTACATTATCATTACATCGATGCACAGGCCATATTCTTTTACTGTGACATGTTGGAGATTCCCACGAAAGATTGATCTTTGGACAGCTGACGGAAAATTCCTGAGGGAACTTTCTGATTTACCTCTTTCTGAGGATGATTATGTGCGAAGCGGAAAGCGCTCAATCCATTGGAGAGCAGATAAGCCGTCAACACTTGTCTGGTATGCAATATAAGAACTAAGAAACCTGTATCTGTTACCACTTTATTAGGAAGAATAAGCTTGGTTTTAAGGGTTATATGCATATTTGTTGCATTTCCCATCATCTCGGTGAATGAACTAACAGATGTGTTCATACTTCATACAATCATGACTTTTGTGGTTGATTTGATGGCTTTTCCTCTAGGGATTACCGATCTCACAACTACCAGTTTATGGTGGTTTCTTTTAGAGTTAGTTAAGAGATGTTAAGAGTAGAAGGCAGTCATTTCCTAATAGTTTTTGTTATTTTCATTTTGAGATTATTTATTCTCGTTTTTTTTTTTTTTAATTGTACCACTGTTTGTGAATCTGTTGTTTACATAGGCAGTGAGCAACATTTTTCAGTTATTCTACATGGTCACAGATTAGCTGAGTATTTTGACTGTTCATTGATCTGATCCATTTTTTTTCTTTCTTTCACTTTGCATACAAATAAGGGTTGAGACACAGGATGGTGGTGATGCCAAAATAAAGGTCTCTCCACGTGATATAATTTACACGGAACCTGCTGAGCCTCTTGAAAATGAGCAGCCAGTGATTTTGCATAAGCTCGATTTTCGCTATAAGTACGTTGCAAAGTTGCTTTCTCCATAATAGTTTGGTTAGTAAAAGGCAAAATCACCTGTGATGTGCTCTGTCCAAATCTGGGTTCCATTTTATCTTTCTCTAATAAGATGTGTCATATAAATGGAGCCTGCAATTCGACCAACTTGTTGGTCCTAAGCTTGTTGCTAATTGTTGGCTAATTTAAGAGCACATATATTCAGTTTTAATATATTCGTGTAACTTTTTCGAAAGGTAACATGAGAATTTCTTGTGGCAGATCTATTAAATCGTATCCTAGTCAATAGTTTTTTATCATATATATTCCAAGTATAATTTTGGTTAGCTTTTGTGGGTTTAGCCTTATTTAACAATGTGATTTTCAGTTTCACCTTTAGTCACATTTTCTTTTATAAGTTAATACTATTTTTCCCTTATACAAGATGTGCTGACACATTGTTTGTCGTTTCTGGGATCTCTATATTTTCAGAGGGATATCTTGGTGTGATGACTCGCTTGCATTAGTTTCTGAATCTTGGTATAAAACACGGAAAACAAGAACATGGGTTATTTCACCTGGACATGAGAGTGCAAGCCCACGCCTACTGTTTGATAGGTCTTCTGAAGATGTTTACTCAGATCCTGGTTCTCCCATGAAGAGGAGAACTCCTTCAGGAACTTATGTGATTGCGAGGATCAAGAAGAAAAAGAATGAAGGCACATACATCTTATTAGATGGTTATGGTGCAACTCCACAAGGAAATATTCCATTCTTGGATTTGTTTGACATGTGAGTTTATTGTTTGTTTTGCTTTTACCCTTCAATAACATCACAGCTATCAGGAATCTGACATGAGGAGTTTCAGAAGTACAGGTAATAAAGAACGAATATGGCAGAGTGACAAGGAAAAGTTCTATGAGATAGTTTTTACTCTGATGTCCCACCAGAATGAAGGGGAGATATATCTTGATCAGTTAAAAGTACTAATTTCCAAACAATCGATAACTGAAAACAAACAGTATTACATTTTGAGTTGGCCGGAAAAGAAAGCTTGCCAGATTACGAACTTTCCCCATCCCTATCCTCAGTTGTCTTCATTAAAGAAAGAGATGATTAGGTATGAGAGGAAAGATGGAGTTCAACTTACTGCAACTCTATATCTTCCTCCTGATTATGATCCTGCCAGAGATGGACCTCTTCCATGTTTAATGTGGGCTTATCCTAGAGAGTTCAAAAGTAAAGATGCAGCTGGACAAGTGAGTGGTTCACCAAATGAGTTTGCTGGCATTGGTTCAACATCTCCATTACTTTGGCTAGCAAGAAGGCAAATTTCTCCTTTTCACTTGCTTGAAATCCTCTCTTGTTTTGTTTCAGCCTTTCAGGTCAATTAGCTTCTGTTTTGCTGGTCTTCCCATCAGGCCTTTAATCTTACATTTCGTACTTGTTTTAACTGATATGCTGCAGGTTTGCTATCTTATTTGAGCCAACAATTCCCATAATTGGAGAGGGTGATGAAGAGGCAAATGACAGGTAATGACTTCAACTTTGCGGGAGGAAATCTTCTGTTTCGATGAACAATATTAATTTTTTTTCTTTATTTTAAAGTTCCATAAGAAAGAAGTAATTAGTTGCTTCATGAATAGGGCCAAGATAATCATGAATATTTTTATTATATATTAGTTGCTTTTCCAGTCTACTTATTAAGCGATTTGAAGTTTTTTGGAACTAGAAGGATGAAAATTTTCTATAGAGTTTTAAGATAGTGTTGGGAAAACCAATGGCTAATCACATGCACACAATTGAAATGGCCCTTCTTTTGTTCGTAGGATTAGAATGGCTGCCACTAATGCATGAACTGTAATTATAAATTCCGATCTGTTGTAAGTATGGTATCCATTAACCATTGTATTGTTCTTCAGGTATATAGAGCAACTTGTTGCAAGTGCAGAGGCTGCAGTTGACGAAGTTATTCGCCGGGGAGTATGTTTTCTCCACTTATTAATATCCATTCTAGCAATTTTTACAAAAAAAATCAGATTGCATGAACATTGTTTTCTGTAGGTGGCTCATCCAAACAAGATTGCTGTTGGTGGTCATTCATATGGGGCTTTCATGACAGCAAATCTCCTTGTTCATGCACCTCATCTTTTCTGTTGTGGAATTGCTCGCTCTGGAGCATATAACAGAACTCAAACACCATTTGGATTTCAGGTACTGCTTGTTCTGATGATTAGGCTGGTAATCCCCCTTCCCCCACCCCACAAAAAAACCCCTCTACTCTCTTTTGAATAAGTTTTATTTATTTATTCATCTATAGTTAAACAATTTTTTCTGATAAACATATAATTAGATGCTAATTAGCTAGAAATGCTTGATTAAAGTTAAATTTATGATCTCATTAACTGTTAATAACATATAAATAATCCTTGTTTATTTGTCTAGCGCTTCGAGTTTAGGATAAAAATTTGGGCCCCGTAAATTGCTCTTTAGTCCAATTTACTGTGCTCTTATCGTGCATAGTGGCAATTACTGAATTCTCACTTACGCAGCATGAATCTAGGACTCTTTGGGAAGCTGTTGATACCTATATTAAAATGAGCCCATTTATATCAGCTGATAAAATTAAGAAGCCCATCCTTCTTATCCATGGAGATGAAGATTGCAATCCAGGAACCCTGAGCGTGCAGGTTAAATCATGTCTTTTGTCTGTGTATTGGCAGCACCCCATAATGTTTTTTGGGTGAATTACATCTAGCCCCCTTGACATTTGGCCATTACACTTAGATCCCCTGTACTTTGACCCAGTCTTACAAATCACCTCTCCCATCTGCTTTCGTTCAGCGTTTTCTGTTCGATTTACGGAGTAAACTGTCCTTGTGCCTAATTTATTAGATTTTGTGCGATTGAAATGCCCTCATGCAAGACAAGTTTTGTATCCTCCATAGACTTTCAGCCACACAAAAATCTACTAAATTAGTGCATAAAACTTTTACCGCCCATTTAAGGGTAATTTGGGCAGTTTTACTCCATAATTCTGATGGAAAACGTTAAGAACTCTAATCAGAAGGCCTGAAGGACAGAAGAGGCAGAAAGCCTGAAGGACAGAAGAGGCAAGTTGTGAGTTGTAAGACGGAGTCAAATTACAGGGGTTTTGGTGTAAATTCCCATAGTACAGGAGGTCTAAGTGTAATTAGATCAAATATCGGTGTCTAGATGTAATTCACTCTTTTTTTGTGAAAAATTATCACTATGATGTGCATTTCTCCACCAATTTGCTAATCTATCTTATTACATATTTCTTTGTCTACGAATTTCCTTTTCTTTTTGAAAATGTCTACGAATATCCTGAGTTCTGGAGTTTAATTGCGCATATTGCAGTCGAGACGTTTCTTCAATGCATTGAAAGGCCATGGTGCGCCTTGTCGCCTTGTTATCCTTCCTTTTGAGACCCATACGTATGCAGCACGAGAGAGTGTGATGCATGTTCTCTGGGAAACCGACAGGTGGCTGCAAAAATACTGTGTGGCTAATTCATCAGATCCCAATGCAAATGAGGAGAGCAAAGTCATATCAGATTCAGAAAGTAAACCTGTCAATGCAGCTGGCGAAATTGCCTAGGTTCACACTGGTATTCATTATTGTAACACTACTTCATCTACTTCAATTATGTTAAATTAACAAAATTGTCTTGTTGGTCTTTGGGTGCAAATGAGTTAAGGCCTTGCTAGTCCCTCAAGCTTGGCCGCAAGGCTATCTCGGGCTAACTATGTATTGTTTGCAAACTCTGAAAAAAAGCACTTTGGTGCTTTCTGCTTTCTCTTCAGCACTTTGGGAGTTTTGAAAACCTACTTCTGGTTAAAATTAGCAGAAGTAAGCTGGAAGCCTTCGAAGTCCACCTTCTAGCTTCTAGATTATTTTTGTAAATAAATGGAAGTTTATTTAGGGTAACTAAGTTGTTCTCCACTTTTTTTTTGTTTCCAAACTCTACTCACTTTTACGCTGGAGCCTTAGATTCTAAGTTAGCTTTTCCAAAATCAGAAAACTCTTGCAAACAAGCACTATATATTTATTATATGGGTTCGTGGCTTGAGCAGGAATATACTTTTATTCTGCTTTTTATATCTATCAATAATATATATGTGTATAATAGTCATTTTATTTTATGTTAAATCATATTATGTTGTATTTTTAATCATATTGAATTAAAAGGGGATGATTATAGCAAGAGCGGGGTCTGAATGAGTACTCACATCTAAACTGCATGAGGTTTGAAACATTGTTACAGTTAGGGCCAGCCGTTATGTTATTTAACAGTAAATGCTGACACCATCAATTTTATTTATTGAAATACTCAAATACCTACTTAGAAAACCTAAGTCTTTTAGCTACATCGTACGTTGATCTACCGCCGTTTCAGCCAATCCATTCTTCTTCTGGTTTCTATTATTCGCCATTCTTAATTTTGAGTAAATCCTATAACCCTAGACCACACGACAATGTGTTTTGTGATAAGGAAGAAGGCTGGCTCGTCTTTTTAGAAATTCGATATTTTGCTTTTCTTTAAGAGCATAACGTACAGAAATTCTTTTAGGCTGTTTGGACCGAAGTTAGTGCAAAGGAATGGGTTAGATGTAATTATGTAAATCTCAGCTCAGGGGTGCTAGATGTGCACTGCCCATACTTGAGGGAGGGGTTTGGCTGTAATTAACCCAATTCATAGTTTGAAACAAAACTTTAAACTTTAACTAGCTCCAAGTGACTGGGGTTATTTAAAAAAAAAAAAACTTGGAGCTTAATTAATCTATGATGATTTCGTTTTTCCAGAACAATAATAGATGATCTATTTCTTTCTTGTAAGAAATACACTTAGCCGGCCCATGTAATTCGACTCCGTTCCTTGACCGACACCAATATAATTATTTACTCGAAAAATATCAGCAACATGAAAACAAATAAATCCAAGGAAGAAGATCCAAAAGTCGATCTTTTACTATATATTAAAGTGGAGTCCAAAACTAATACAGCCACCATTTTGGAATCTCCCTCACCTCACCCCACCCACCCCCACCCCCCTTCCAGCTTCCCAATCCCATAATGTTCATTTTCTTCACCCAAAATGTTACTTCTTTCAAAAAAAAAAAAGGTCCAGTAGTCAGTTAAACTCTCTGAGTCTCTCAAAAATTAAGAAAATGAAATAATAATAAACTATAGTCTACTGTACGTTTTAATTTCAAATTTCTTTTATCTTATATATAAATCCCCCAACAATAAACACTGATTGAAACCTAGCGATAGACGACGCGCGTCATGGCTTTCATATGTTCCACCCGATTCTTTCTCCTCCTCATTCTCCTCTCCGCAGTCCCCATAGCTTATGTACTGCACTCCGAAACAAAGGAGCCTGCCACTCACGTGTACGAGTACCACAGCCACGGATGGCTCCGCGAGTGCACCAAGTGGGACGACCTCAACCGTCGATTCCTCGTCTCCTTCTTCGAGGGCGGCTTTGGGGTGGTTCCGCTGCAGGAAGCCAACGACGCCGCCGTCTTGGAGGAGATTCCAGTCGTCAGCAACGCCGGCTTCGGTAAGAACTCGTCTCTCGGATTCGTGATTGACCGGCCGAGGAATCGCGTCCTTGTGGCCATCGCCGATGTGATGGGGAACAAGTACAGTGCTGTGGCGGCTTATGATTTGACCACGTGGCAACAGATTTTTCTAACTCAGCTCAGCGGACCAGGTAATTAATCATCCATGAGTATTCCAATGACCCCTCCTAATTAATTTAGTGATGATTTCTACATACTAATTTTGCTTTCTTAAACAAAGAAGATAATGACGGATTCTGGAGGCACATCCGCACATGTATGTGTGTGTGTATATTCGTGCTGTATAGTATACTCGATTATATATTTATTTTTTAACCAGATTATTATATATGTTATAATAATACATTTTTCAGATCAACGTACAAAACATTAAGAAAAATATAATTACCATTATATTTTTTTCTTATAATATTAAAAATAATCACCAATGCTTTTAATTTTACTCTAACCATTCCCTCTCTCTCTCTCTCCAATGCCCAAAAGGCCGCTTCTCTTGATATTTATTGAGGTAATTAATTAAGTTGTTGAACATATATAGAGCTAGCTAATTTGCAGTAAAAAAAATTGTTCTTGCTTAGCATATTAGGAAGAGTACTATATATGCTTCAATTCTTTTTATTAATATTACCATTGAGTGATAATATAATAGGACTTGGTTATTATTAAATTACAATAAATTGATCATTTGGTAAAGTAGGCCAACATATATTGTTCTGATGGCTACTCTTAATTCATGACTATATTAAATCTATATTTTGTTGATCCGATCCAGGTCCACCAATGCGAGCGACCAATTTGTTGTTATTACATATAATTAATTTTACAGACCCTTTCGTTTTCAAAAAAAAGAAAAACTAAATGAAGTTATTGTTTTGAACAACGGGAAATTTAACCCCATTAATTATCATGTTTTGAATTTTGATCAAATTAGTCATGTTAATTAATTTGCGACTATATATCATTCATTATAAAGCGGTTAAAGAATATATTTTAATTTAAGAAAAATAATTGATCGATCAAATAATAAACATTTATAATAACATTTATTATATATATATATATATATATATATATAATAATAATAATAACATTATTATATGTTTCATAAGATTTATTTAACCTAATTAGGTACGGACAATAGGATCCACAATCATATATATGCTTCAACTAAATTGGACAGCTTTAATTGCTTCTGCCATTCGAATTGAACCTATTTTGGTGACTTTAATTAGTCCATTACCAATTTAATGTAAATTGAGTTGAAACTTGAAAGAATTGAATAATAGGTTGATGCATGCTTGGCGTGCTACAATTTTTTATTAATAAACTTGAAAATACAATATCTTCAATTTTGTACGTAATTGCTATCTGGATTAATATAATGGGTCCAGAGAATATGTTAAGGTGGTCCCCCTCTAACTTAATTTCCAACATTTTAATTGTTTGGACCATTTGGAAACTTTGTAGTAGTCGCCCTTTCTGTACTATAACCTAACCTAACTTTTCTTTTCTGCATAAATGACAATTTATGGAATATGACCTACTACCATAGAAATTAATGAATTTTGATTAACTATTTTGGTATGAAACTATATATGGTGAAATAAATACCTCACAAAATAAGAATAATTAGTCCATTAAGGTTAGGTTAGACTAGAGTTGAATGAAATATAAACTTGTGAACTAGCTTCCAGCAATAAATGCAGTAATTAATGACTAAGCACATGCTATTAGGTTAGTTAGGCCAGGGTGTAAATGAGTCGAACTCAGAGTTCAATATACCTGTTTTTTTCGAGCTCACTATGGAACTTGTGGAATATTTGAGTTAGTTTAATATGTACTCTTTGGAGTTTATACAACGGAAAACTCTCTAGAAACAAGTCCAGCTCGAATTTTGAATAAGCCTATGTAAGTTCATGCTCATATAGTCATATATATATGTAAAAAATAAAGAAGAAGAATGCTAGATGGAGGTATATATAGAAGTGGCTATAAATAGTTAGTAATGTTGCATATATATATATATATATATATTTTTTTTTTTAATTACGTATTTATTTCCCTATGCAGAGGACGAAAAAGCATTTGCAGACGATGTAGCAGTCGACCCCGAAGGCAACGCCTACATAACTGACATGAAAGGAAATCAAATTTGGAAGGTTAATGCAAACGGAGAATACCAATACTCCATCAAAAGCCCAGATCTCTTTGTTCCTAAAGAATGGTACTCCAACTTGGTTGGCCTAAACGGCATTGTCTACCATCCGAACGGATACTTAATCGTTATCCACACACTAACCGGAAATCTCTTCAAAATCGAATTAGGAAATGAAAATAAGGTAAAACCGGTCAAAGTAATAATCGAGGGTTCGTTAAGATTTGGAGACGGTTTGGAGCTGTTATCTCCGACTGAGCTCGTGGTTGCTAGCAACCCTTCGAAATTGGTGGAAAGTAGTGATGAGTGGGAGACTGGTAGAGTTGTCGGTAAGTTTTCAGGGGCTACGCCGCATCGTTTGGTTACAGGTGCAACTGTGAAGGATGGGAAGGTTTATTTGAATCACATGTTTGGTTTGGGGTATCCTAAGAGGAAACATGTGCTTGTTGAGGCCGTTTTTCAGTCTTGATTTTATTATCAAGATCAATGGGATTTGATGGTCATCGTCCTCAGCTCCGATCCGATCCGATCCTTTTGTTGTGTTGGGATTTTAATTTGCTTTTGGGGATCATATCGGAGTTGTATAAGTTTGGTGTTGTATTTCGTATTATTAATTGTTTATGGGATTGGAGAAATTTTCAGCGTTATGCTAAACTTCAGATTATTATTATTTATATATGATGATAAAAGAATAGTATCCGATCGAACATGCATGTGGTGATTTGTGACTACTATACTGATTACCTAAAGCCTAAAAGACGTTAATAGCGTCTGTTTTTGCATGAACGACGTCGTAAGACAAACGTGAGCAAGTTTACATTTAAGGTTCAATGAGCCCAGTGGGCTAATAGCCTTTACATTTAAGGTTCAATGAGCCCAGTGGGCTAATAGCCTTCTTTTTAGTGTTATTTAGAAGGACACGTAATTGATACTCTTTTTCGCAGACCCATGTATAATTGTAGGTGGATCAGCACATAGAAAAATAAATATATTTCTAATTGAATGTTAGAGATTGCCCTATAAATTAATAACTAGTATCTACCCGTGTTACGTACCGATTAATTAAATATCAATTTAAATTTAAGATATAAAATATGTTCAATTAAAAAAAAATAACAATAAGATTATATTGAGTAGTGTAAGAATTAACTACATCTTAACAAAATAATTTTTAAAAGAGATTTAAAAAATTTCAAGTTTGAAATGTCTAAAAATACCATAAGTTTTATAATATTGAGTTGCTAAACCTCGTGCTATGCACAATATATTTTGATATCTCTAAATATTTTAGTTTGTCTTTCCCATCTGTAAAAACATTAACTTTCGTATGTGAATTGTTTCATTAAATAATGACTATAATATACTTATTGAAATTTGAAAAACCTAAAATGAGAGACTATATATATTGATATAAATCCTTGATGCACCGGAAAAAAAAAAGTTAAAAATATCTCATATAAAAGGTGCCAAGTTTAAAATAATAGAAATTGGAAATGTATGTACATCATCACATAACATATTATGGAAAATACAATCGCATAACGTATTGTATGGTAAACTTTTACATGATAACTCATAATAAATAAAACATTATTTGTGAATTTTCTAAAATGCATAATAGTATACACGTAATTTAAAATAATGAGTATTCATAATAAATAAATATTAATATTAGAGAGCTATGAGAGTGAAGTTAGAAAAAAGCTTAATTTTAAAAAGGTTAAATAGATCTTACATATACTATTCATATAATAATTCTTAGAAAAGAAATATGAATATAAATAAATTATTATTAGTCCGCACCAAATGAAATTATGAATTTAATAAAAATAAATCGTAAAATATATAAACTATGAAAACAAATTATTAGTGTTGCTCGCAAAATTATGTGTAGAATAGTGAAAATTTTAAAAAAATTAGGACCAAAATAAATAGAAACAATATGCTAAATAACTTATAACTCATAGAAGAAGGGAATGAAATGGAGATAAAAGAGAAAATCAATTTAAATAATCGTAAAATAAATGTACAACAATAAAAATTTATAAATTTATAAATGAATTATAATTTTAAATGCTTCAATAAATATTTATCTTCATCCTTTTTTTCTTTCGTAGTTTCTTTACCATCTTGATATTTTTCTAAACGGGAAAAGGTCTTCGTCCAAGTCTCTGACGATATATAGTGTATATTTTTGGAATTTCTTAAGAAGGAAGAGATAATTAGAAGGAAATTGTGAAGTATATCACTACTAAATAAAGATATAATAATATTACGTTAACTAATCATTCAAATCATACATATGAAAATTATGACAACTAAGAATTGTGAAAAAATGATTGTAATAGTCATAATCTAGACAGACAAACTATAGGTTTTTTTTTTTTTTGGTCAGGAAACTATAGCTATATATGATTATCTTCAAAATGTAAAATAAATCAATAAATTGAAAGATAGTAAATTAGATTATATAAATATATATGATTCTTGAAAAAAAAATATAGAATTTGGAAACAAAATAATGATGATGTATAAATTCAAAGAAAAAATTAACCAAAAAAAAAGTATGGCTAGTGATTCTAAAAATAGACATAACATAAATTAAGAATGTATAAATATAGAAGCTAAACAAAAAAACGAAAAACATCACTACATAATGCTTTTCATACCTTTTTTTTTAATTATTATTTTAATTCACTCAGAAGAAAATAAAATAAAAAATATTAGAAGAGAATAAATGTGCATGGTGCCCTAGTTATTTTTTACTAAGGAAAAAGAAAATACGGATAAAATATGAGACTGATTTCTTCCGACAAATCCTTACAGATATTAAGTTTGTCTATTTATAAGCATAACTATTAGTATTTCAAATTTCAAATGGGATAAAACTATTTTTTATAAGAAAAATTCGTTTCATATGTGAGACATTAAATTTAATTTACTTTATTAGTTAAAGCATTAGAAAATTTATTAGGTAAGCCTTTTTTTAAATTATTATTAGGTAAAGTACTATAGGACTAATTAGAGATAATTTTTTCCTTAATTATTTAATTTATGTCATTTATGTTCATAGTTAAGTAATTATAATTAGTTCCCTAATAAAGGCATAATGTAATAGTACAAAAGGAAACTATAATTACATTCAATTATATCCAGCTTTAAATAATATTTGAGTATAATTATTTGTATTAAAAATATATTTATAATTACTATCCACCAGTGATATTTTTTATTTGGATTGAAAAACTCCAAAAAATAGGAGAAAAAAATATTGGAGTCAAAATTCAACTAATAGTGGTCAAACACCCCTGTGCTATATTATGTATGGTATAGATAGATATGCTATAATGCGCTCTAGTCTAGTCCTTAATTTATTTTTACTTTCTGTAACTTAGTTTAGGACCATAATTAGCACGATTTTGCCAAGAATACAAGGCCGTTACCTCTATAAACGTTTGCTTTGCTCTTTTATATTTTTTGTTAGTCAGTCCACTCTTTAAGTCTTAAATTCTTCCTATACAATAAATAAATATATAGCATTGTTTCTAATTTCTATTACAATAATTAATTGATAGAACAAATGTGTTAACATGTATTCTTGTAACTGTCCATCACAGCTAGCACTTTGTCAACTATGTTCAATTAAATAGATTTGTCTTGCTTGACATAAACAATTGATTTGAATCTCAAAAGTAAATGGGATCATTTCCTTTAAAAAAAAAAGAAAAAGGTAACTGGAATTACCCGAGTAAATAATATTTCAACCCGAGTGAGTAAACAACTGGATTTGGGACATGTCATGTGGTTTACAGCTTAACCATGACCATGACCACGACGACATTTTCTGTCCAAATTATCAATCTTTTCCAAAGAAATACCGAAAACTCCCACCACCTTTAAACACGGACCACCATTAAAGAAAGAAAATGAATTATGGACTGGTGGAATAAAACTAATAAGAGACTCTCTCTCTCTCTCTCTCTCTCTCTCTCTCTCTCCCTCTCTCTCTGTACTTAACTGCACAGTTTACACTTTACACTACCAAATCCTAACAACTCTAATTTCTCCTTCTCCAATAATTCTCTGAGTTCACTACACACAAGCAAAGAATAAAGAAGAAGAGATGGAGAAGCAGACAAGTTTTTCTAACAAGCCCATCAGATTTTTCGCCTTCTCATTCACAATCTCCTTCTCTATAATCTTTCTTATTTTCTTCTCAACTTGGGTTTTCAAAACCACCGCCCCACTCGATCTAAGAACCCATAATCTCGGTTTCAACACTACTACACTTACTGTCCAGAGCTCCAAAGGATTCAACGGCAGCACTTCTTCAGATTTTGTGCTAAAAAATTCAATCTTGGTGGGAGCGCATTTCACAAGAGGTGAAAATTCTTCACAAATTGCTGAAATTTCAAGTTCTGAGGTTAATTCTAGTGTTAATAATGGTGAAAATCATGTTGGGGATGGTGTTCATGTGGTTGTTGATAGTCCCACTATCGGGAAAAAGGATATAGTATCTGATGTACAACATATTTTGAGAAATGATATTAAAGAGGAGAATAAGAAGAAATTAGATTGTGATGTTACAAAGGGGAGGTGGATTTTTGATGAAAGCTATCCCTTGTATACAAATATTACTTGTCCCTTCATAGATGAAGGATTTAGTTGTGAGACTAATGGAAGGTTAGATAAAGATTACATGAAATGGAGGTGGCAGCCTCAAGATTGTGACATTCCTAGGTAAGCCCATTTAAATTAAAAGATTTAATTAGGAATCAAACTTCTTAAAGTGAAAATAAAATTCTTGTTTTAAATGTTTTGTAGATTTAATGCAACAAGAATGTTGGAATTAATCAGAGGAAAGAGGCTAGTATTTATTGGTGACTCGATAAATAGAAATCAATGGGAGTCTATGCTTTGTTTGTTGATGGGAGCTGTCAAAGATCCGAAGAAGGTATGCGAAACTCGAAGGAGGAAAATAACTAAAGAGAGGGGAAACTATAGTTTCAAATTTGAGGTAATTCTTTTTTTTTTTTGTTTTTTTGAACTTGTGACCATGGGAAATTTGTTCTATATTGTTGAGGATTTTTGTATTTTCTTTTGTTTTTTGCAGGATTATAAATGTACAGTTGAGTATTATGTTTCGCATTTTCTAGTTCATGAGAGTAAAGCAAGAATAGGCAAGAAGAGAGTGCAAACATTACGTATTGATACTATAGATAAAGGGTCGTCTAGATGGAGAGGGGCTGATATTCTTGTATTTAATACAGCACATTGGTGGAGTCATCATAAAACAAAAGCTGGGTGAGCTGATTTTCTCATTTTTTGCCTAGTAAATTATTACAAAATGCAAGTTTTCCACGCATGGATAATTCAATGTAATTTCAATTGGAACATGAAAAAAGCCATCTCAGTGTTAGATTGTATTGTGAGATGATAATCCCACATTGATTTTGGTAAGAAAATTAGAAATGGTTGATAACTGGGTAAAATGGACTCTTCTAGCATCTTTGTTTGATCATTTTTGCTAAGGGAGTGTAGGCAAACTCTACAAAAGGCACTTATGTAGTTTTTGCTTTCTTTTCAGCCCTTTGGTTGTGTTTGGAAAGCCAGCTTTTGCTTATTTCAATGAAATAAGGAAGGAGCTAGAAGCACCCAAATGACCATCTTTTAGCTTCAGCTTCTTGCTTCAAGATTGTTTCGGTAAATAAATGGAAGTTTGTTTAGTGCAATAAAAAGTGTTTTCCAACATTTTTTTTTCCAAACACTCTTCACTTGTAGTAGTCTTAACATTTTACAACTATCTTCTACTTTAGCTTCTCCAAAAGCAAAAGTGTTGGCAAATACCCACTAAGTGAGGAGATTGTTAAGGTCCTTAAGAAACTGCTTGAGGAACCCATTGTGCTAATCTTTAGAAATAATGTGTGTGGCGATGCAATCTTTAATCGAATTGTACCTAAGTATGTAAAATTTTACATTCTTTTGTCTGTTTTTGACTTCTTAGATCATTCACAGGATTAATTACTATCAAGAAGGAGATATAGTCCTTCCTCGACTAGACGTTACAAAGGCCTTCCAAAAAGCTTTATCCACATGGGCGTCATGGATCGATAAAAACATTAATCCACGCAAAACCCGCATATTCTTTAGAAGTTCTGCACCTTCTCATTTCAGGTACATCACGAAATAAAAACTGCCTTTTTTTCTTTGAAATTTGATTTAATAACATGCTTGGAAAATATAATTCACTTCTGGGGGTCATCTGTGAAATTAAGTTTATATAATTTCAGGATGAAATAACTATAGAAAAATTGTTTTTTTATTACTCTTTACAAAAATATTTCACTGGTTTAACATTATATTCTTGAACAGTGGAGGTCTATGGAACTCGGGTGGCCATTGCAAAGAAGCTTTTCGGCCTATTAATGAGACATTTAACTCTAATTACCCGGAGAAGAATTTAATTGTGGAGGAGATAATAAGGCAGATGAAGAACTCTGTAACTTTTCTGAATATAACAGGATTATCAGATTATAGACCTGATGCTCATCCGTCTATTTATGGGAGAAAATCTGTAAATCCAGGTGTTCAAGATTGCAGCCATTGGTGTCTTCCTGGTGTTCCGGATAACTGGAACGAATTGTTGTACTATTATTTGCAATCAAGAACAAAACCCAATTTGTAGACTATCTATAAATTTATTTTTTCTTATTCTTTTGTTTGTTTTTTAGCAGGATATAAGTTGTAAATCCCGTCTAAATTAGAAATATGATCTTCCGTTCTGGCGAGTGTTGACAGATTCTCATTGCTCCATGTTTCAATGCCTTAAGAGTATCTTAAACAATGCAAAATAGATCATGATAACTTGTGCCTGGATTAAAATCTCAAGAATTGTCTTCATATCACTTTAAAATAATGGAACTTATATTTCCCAAAACACCCTTCACCTCAATGGAACTTCCATGCCGATAGAGAAAACCAAGGGGTACCCTTCCACCCCACCAGCAAACACTTGCTACCCACATCCAAAGTACAAGAATGCGCACAAGCAAACTTATTCACAAGCAAACAAGCCTGATAAAGAGAAAAAGTACTAAGCTCAACTTCCACCATACAAAACCTAGCAAAAAATGCCCTCCAAACACCAATACTCACACTTCTTGTCACCCTCTCATACCCTTCCGCACCAACAATATTACTTATCCCTGCCCTAAATGTCCCACACTCCACATCCATGCGGGGCCCACTATCACGGGCCATGCTATCTTCCAGGCTATCGAACAATGCACCGTAAAAGAACAATGCCTCAATGAAACGGCTCACGAATGTGGGAGAATTGTGGTTGCCTTCCACTTCGGCAACCACTATTATTGACGGCTTGAACTTTTGTGTTATGGTTATAATGTTTTTCAAGCAGACGGGCTTTGAGATTAGGGTTCTGAGGATGAAATGGAAGAGGATTGCTACGGATTCGTCGGGCTTGATGTCGAAGTCTTCTTGTTTGAGATCTTTGAAGTCTGGTAAGAAGACTACCTTGTAGGAGAATGGCAAGTTTAAGTGTTTTGCAAAAGATTTTAAGAGGTTTCCTGTTTTCTCTGCATTGTCTTTGTCTAAGGTCTCAATGGTCGTGATCTTGAGATAACCACCTGGAGTTCAGTAGCACAGTCAGAAAATTTAATCATCTGAGTTAAATTTAAAGACGTGCATATCTATACAGATATATATACACATATTTATAATTATAATTATATTACATGTATATGTATTTAGCCACTAAAGTCAAGAAGACATGCATGCATACCGATAAACATACCAATTTTATATTATATGGTTGAAGTACTTGATTTCAAGGACACAGAAATGTCCGCCCTCCAAAAATTTGTGGTCCTTTAACTTTTTTACTGAGTTATTTTTACGTAAGATTAGTAATTTACAAGTCCCTCGATATTTCAAAATTACAATAACCTCCCTTCTAAGTTTCACATTTTACAAATTGGTTCGCCAAATTTCTTTTGGGATTTGACACATAGGCCCCAGCTACCACCAACAAGAAAGACAAGTTTTTATTTCTGAAATAGGAAGAAGAAGAAAAAGAAAGGAGGAGGAAAAATGTGCGTTTCTGCTGCGACTAACCTGCAGGATCCATTTTCTTTTCTGCAATAGCTTGCATCAATGCTGCCCAATGAAGTCCCGACACTATCTGAAAATCAATCAAATGAATTTTCGATTTCATCTCAACATTCTCGAGAATCGTCTGGGCAGCTGTAAAATGCACAACCTGAAAAAAGGGAAGATTTTGATGCATCGCCACAAGCGCCAGAATATTCTTCTTATAACAAGCATCATGATCAGCTTTTCCCGACATTTCCTGTACAGTACGCATAATATGATCTCCAATATTATTTTCCTTCTTAATCCTCTCCAAAAGCGCTTCTGCGAAATAGTAAACAGCTCTTTGAACTGGAGTTCCAACATTGGAAGCTATCCATAGACAATTTGACAATAATCTCCTGGCACGGTCGGGTTGCTGGTGGCCAACTTTCTCAGCTGCGGCTAAAAGAAGCTGAGCCAGCTCGACATCTTGTTTGTCTTCGAGAGTAAGATCTGCGAGAGAGGAACCGTATGGGTGAACCAACATGTTAATGTTGATTGTGAAGAAAATTGCACGAATCGCTCTCCGGCTAGCTTCAGGATTTGATCAGTGGATAGCTTGATCTGATGGTTAATTAATTCATTATTTTTGTCGTGATAGGCTGGTTTAGGATTATTATTTTCCTGAAGAAATTGACGATTTGGTGGTGTCCGTTGATCTTTTGGGAGAAATATTAGGTCTTGGAGTGGATTTTGATCTTGGTAGAAGCCATATTGGTTGCAGAATGTATCAATGTCTCCCCAGCCAGCTGGCATAGCTGATGATGATGATGATCCCCAACCAGGCATATCGATCGATCTGCTGCTGATGATGATATATATTTTTATTTGTTTTTCTAGGATGATCAATTGCGCATCAAACGTAGCCAGCAAATTTTGTCTGATTTCCTGTTTTTCCGAGAATGACTACGTCATCTTGTTCACAACTTGAGCCATTTTCGATTATGTACAAAAACAAAACATGCTTAATTTTCCGATCCTGTAAAAGACTCCAAATTTAAATTTAATCAATGAAATGACGCCTAAAGTATCTGATGATGTCGTTTTTTGGGTACGGGATCTGAGTCGTCCACGTGGCCCCGACAGACAGTTGAATTTGTAGATAGGAGTTCGGCTATGACCTGAAAAGCACTAGCATGGGATTACTTGGCCGGAGGAGGTTGTCTCCGGCGTAGCCTCTCCACTGAATTAAGTCAGTTTCGAATAGGATACTCGTAAAGAGAGGATGGAAGTCCGAGCAATTAATTAGAAGAGCTTACCTACCATAATAAATGATGGGGGTATTTATAGGGAGGCTTCATACCTACTGGGTATGGCCTCGACCGTGGGGCATTTAATGCCTGTGCCTCGGATCTGATTCATTCCCTGACAGGACTGATTGCCTGTCACTTCTGGAGATAACAGAGTACGGAAGGCAATCGGAGTAGATACGGCGCAATTAATGCGGCTGCTGCGGGGTCGACCGTGTAGGGATGGGACAGGTTCGAGCCTCCGGAGGTCGACCCTCGATCTACGCTCTAGGAGGATTAGCGAGTCGAATATCGATCCTCGAGCCTGAAGGGTTGATATATGGCACCCGGGAGGTTCTACATTGTAATGACGGTCGGGGTATCAGGGCGAGCTATGGTCGACCCTTGAGCATGTTCTTGAGGCAAGCGTGGGTTGACCCGGGTTTAGATACACGTGGTGTTTTGACTCTTTTACGAGTGTGCCACGTGTATTCTCCAAGATATTCCCCATCAGTATCCAATGATCATTTATCTAATTATTCCTTAATTCTAACATTTGGGTTAATTACATATATATATATATATATATATATACATATATATATATATATATATGACGGCCCATTGATAGGAGATAGTTCCGATCGTCCACGTATCACGATCCTAACAATCTCATGATCGACTACATGGACTAAGTCAGAGTCTTTCCAATTAACTAGTCAACGACCATCGCGGTCAATGATCCCGACCTTAAGATTAAATTCGCCAGCACTGAAAATGTTTCAATCGGTGGTCGAGCGTAAAACATCGACCCGATCACATAACATCTTGGCCCAGCCAAGGGCTAAGCTAAAGTCTACGCCCTCGGGAGGTGTAACGCCCCGAAAATCCGAATTATATTTCGGTACGTCCGAATCGAATATTTGCGCAATTTATTATTTTATTTGATATTTATTATGTAATTTTAGAATTATTTCGTATATGAATGAATTTTTATATTTAAATTTTTAATTGTCAATGTGCGTTTAATAATATGAATTTTGACTATAATTATGTGTTATTTGGACAACGTGAGTTTTTGAACTTATTTGGCGAATTACTAAAATGCCCCTTCGACTTTAAAACCCTAGTCAAGATTGACTAAGTCTCATTTCTCTCTCACCTCACCTCACTCTCGCCCAAATCACAAGCATCAACAAGAAAAGAGAAAGAAAAGAAAGAAAAAGAGAAGGAAGAAGAAGAAGATTAAAACGATCGTTCCGACTTCAATTCCCGACGGATTTTCGAGCCGTTTACGTCTACGAACTCCTTGCGATCTCTTCTACGAGTAAGCCTTTCACGATTCTTTCGTTTTATGTCTCTTATGCTTCGTATTTCTTATTTTTGATAATAGTTGTAGAATTTAGGTTTATTCGATTTTGATAGTATACGTGGATGGATTTTCGTGTTTATCGTTTCTATATATAGATTATATGTTGTAGATGATTATATGTGAGAATTAGGGAGTGATTTGCATGATTTATCGATTAAATGTTGAATTTTGGTTTGAAATCGCGTATGTTTTTGCTGTCTACGTGTTTCTGCTCAATCTGGACGCACACGGGCTTTGCACACGGGGCGTCGCAAGGCCGTGTAGGGTTACACGGCCTCATGCACGGCCGTGCAAGTGACCGTGCGTGTGGTGAATTGCACACGGGCTGGTGCACACGGCCTTGAGGCCGTGTGCATGAGGCCGTGCGTGTTGCTTGATTGTGCACGGCCTCGGCACACGGCCGTGCACAAGGCCGTGTGGCCTGGTCGAACAGTGCCCTGACCTTCTGTAAGTCAGGGCACATTTTATCCTACGGGTCCCGCTTCTGCTCGTCTTTTCCGAATTCTTTCTTCGCTCGTGTTTTCGATATATATGAAATAGATAGGAATTACATGATTTATGAATTTACAACATGTTCGGGTATGTGAATAGTGTGTTTTAAGTTTTCGTCAAATTTTCTAACTTTTGCATGTGAAGTCCGATTTTCCCGAAATTCGAATGCATACTCCTTTATGATAATTTAAGCATGTCCGTAAAGTTTCGTTGCATTTGGACTTGATTTACATTTTTAAATGCATGAATTACTCTGTTTTCGTTTGAGAATTTGAACTTAAGTGATTGATTTAATTGTATAACGTGCTCCTATGTGTTTTAATACTTTCGTATAAGCCGTGCGTCGTCGTTAGTCTTAATTGGTTGTGTCTTGGTATTTTGCAGACGATACTCCCGTGGAGTAGCGCATCCGGTCTTGCTTTTGTCATATTTTGTATAGCCACAGGTGAGGCTTTCCGTTTCTATTTCCAGTATTATTACGCATATATATAAATAAGCCTCTCCCGATATAAGCCACGTTTATGTTTTGTTTTCACACCGTTTATATATATATACTTAATAGATATTTATGATTATTATGTTCATTTGATTTATCGAAAATGATTTGATATGAAAAGTACTACGTATAGACTTTGAAATGTTTACGAAAGAGACATGTAAAACCTTTTGTTTTCTAAGGCGAACTTTGGCCTTCGGCCTCGCATATGACATGTCTCGAACGGTCTTTTGACCAACCCGAAATGATTTGAAAAGCGAGTTATGATATGTATGCATGTTTGTTTGGGCCCGGAGTAAGAGCGATAGGACGAAGTCGGTAGACGTCGGGTCTACGGCGTAAATCCTATGGTTTCCTCCATTTGGGAGCTCGGGGTGAGGCCGAAGTGGCAGCCCTTTGAGTACCTGAGTTATTCCCGTCTGTTATGAGTAGTTCGGATTTAGCGGTCCGTCTACATTGGAGGCATAAGGGTGGTTTCCGGTTTTTATGTTTGGAAATTGGAGTTAAGGGCTCGACTCGCCGAGTCATATGATCTGTTATGTTTTATGTTAAATCACCACCCGATTACGAAAACCTTTCTTTTATGTTGATTTCTTTTGAGTTTAAAATTGGTGATTTATTTCCGATTTATAATATACATTATTATTCCCTCATCACTTAGTCGTTTGACTAACCCCTCTGTTTTACCCCTGTACTGGTTTCAGGATACTAGGCGGGATCTTCGTCGTCGTAGGCGTCGTAGAGTTACATTATTTTTGCTCATGTATAACTCTTTCCCGTATGGCTTTTATTTATATGTTTTATGATATTAGGGATTTATTACTTTAAGTTGTATTCGGGATTATGTATATATTGAACCCGTTATTATAATGATCGGGATATTGTATCGAACCCGTTTGTCATTTAATTAATTGAATTTCGTTAGCCTTGGTGGGCTTTAATACTTGTGTAATTATTTATGCTTTAATGTTTCGTTTATTTCGCTTCCGCACTTCTGTCCTTTTGTCTTTCCGTTGTTTTGAAACCCCCGCCTAGTTATTGAGTAAATGCTTGCTGTTCGCCGGGTTTTGGTTCGGGTCGGATCCCATTTCGGTTCCGGGTCAGGACTCGGTGCGGGGCGTGCGTCACCCGTTTGGGGCGCCCGCTACAGGAGGCATAGCACAACGATCGTCCCTGACATCCAGTGAATATGTGTTGCTTTCAGGTGGATTAAATACAATCGCTAGGCATCCGTATCTCAGATTGGACGGACATGACACCAATATCTCCTTTAATTTTAAGGAATGTTGCAGATTCTCTATTACTCTCTGATTGGGCATTAAATACCCGTCAGTCGCACATTAAATACGCACCGTAGAAGGTGTACTTAGTGTGTTAACCACTCCTATAGCTGTAAATACTCTCAATATTTTTTATGGTTGGCAAGCTTTAATTAGTGCTCAGACCCATGTATCTCTTACTTTCTTACTTTCACCTTTTTTCACTTCACTATATTGGGCAATTGAATTACGGCCCATCATTATTTTGATTCGTTTTGCGTGAAAACAATGTTAGTTAAGACCACCCGGCTGTCCAATAGGCAATAGGCTGAGCTCTAGCTCTTGCTTTTACGTTTACGGTACTGCAAAATTTCTGAAGATTAATCTTAATAATATTCTTTGCTTCAAAAAAAAAAAATCTTAATAATATTCTTATTTTTCCCACTTAACTTTATAATTTTACAAGCTCGATTTGGTTATGAATATGAATAATATCCAAGTAGACTGACTGTTTTGGGTTGTGATTCATTCATATATATATCCAAATTCCAAGCTGGTTTAATTATGTGGGTCGGTCGGTCCGTGATTAATCCCCTCGATCGATCGTTTTGCGTGGGTACTGTTTAATTTGTTAGCCCAAATAACAACACTACCTTGTGCTAGCTAGCTACACGTCCGTCCATATTCGATCTCATTCAATTAAACTAAAGAATGTATATATATATGGTCTTGTCTTTTCTTATTTTTCAATAGTTTACAGAAAAAAAATGGAATAAAACCTAGCTAACAAATTAAGACATGCATGGATGATAATGGAACTGATCAGCTGATAACTGATTCTCCATTAACGTATGATCAGTAGTTCTACTGCTACGAGTTCACTAATTTCCAGATGCATGCATGGCTTATGCGTACACTCACATATTCAGATAATTTATATTCCTGATTTTAGGGACATCCATCCCACGAAGTCTGAATTTATTTATATCTTTCGACGAAAAAATCAAGAATATCACATGAAAATTTTATTCATAGTTAGTTTTTTAGCCACAATTAGATATATATATATATATATATATATATATATATATATATATATGTAATATAAGTAAATCATCTTTTAAATGCTTTAGTTAACCAAATTAAACCAATCATGCAGAAAGATATATATCGAAGAAAGCATTTCGAACTCAAAATTTCAATATAGATAATTATCTATTTGAACTCGATCTGAATTCAACTCGATAATTTCTACTGCCACCCATATATCTTACAATTGAATTATGACATAAATAACACTTTGAACAACTTTTTCTTTCTATTTATATTTAGTTTTCTATCTCATAAGAGTTGTACAAATTAATGGTCTCCTCCCTTATTTAAATTATGTCTAATTTATTATATATAATATCACAAATTTAGACCCAAAAAAGAAAAAAGAAAGAAGAAAAAAAGTTATGACATGTCATTATCCACCAAAGCTTGTTGTGGAAAATTAGCTCAAATTAAAGTCCCTACATGTTTGGAACTACTTGGTGTGTTTCCATTCCAAGATTGCATTTTTTTCCAAATAAATGAGTGATCAAGAATTCACAAACACTCCAAAATCTAAAACATGTAATCCATTTCTTTGCAAATGGGGTCCTCCACCAAATCCACTCACATAGATTTGTGTAAATTTTGGCATTTTCCATGCTTAGAATTAATATAATTATAACTATATATTTTTGTATCTATAATTTTTTAGTAATTAATCCTCACATTGAATTATGGGTATCTCTAACCAAATCCAGAATTTAAACTCCTAAATCTTTAGTTAAAAATGGATGAATAACTTCCACACAACCACACCCCACTAACTATAGAGTAGCTAGGGTTAATTTATTTGTATCTATAATATATGTATGCATTATATGCAAATTAATTTCTTTGTTGAAATTACGCTCATTGGGGGTGGTGGGTTGTAACGCCCCGAAAATCCGAATTATTATCCGGTACGTCCGAATCGTTATTTTGCGCGATTTAATTATTTCATTTAATAGTTAGTATGTGAATTTTTAACAATTTCATAAATGAGTGAATTTTGGTTTTTAAACCATTTCATGTCAACGTGTGTTCAATTGTACGAGTTTTGACTGTAATATTGTTTAATTCCGACAACCTGCTAATTTTAGTAAGTTCGGAGTAATTACGGTTTTGCCCCTCGTTTCTAAGTCAAGTCAAAGTTTGACTTGACCAACTCTATCTCTCCCTCAAACCTCACTTCACTAGAAAGAAAGAAAAGAGAAGAAGAAAGAAAAAAAAAAAAAAAAGAGTAAGGAGAGGAAGCTTTGATTGCTCATTCCGACTTCGATTCCCGACCAAATCTCGATCCGTGAAGCTTTACGAACTCCTCACGATCTATTCTTCATGTAAGCTTCTCACGTCCTTCGCGTTTAATGCTTTCTAGGCTGTGATTTATAGGATTTTGTGAATAGTTGAATAATATATGAAAAATGTGGTTTTGAATGATTTTGTGGATGAATTTATGTGGTTCTTGGTCCTATAGGTAGATTAGATGTTGTAGATCATTATATGTAAGTTTTAGTTTGAGGTTTGCATGATTTATATGATTTAAATGTTGATTTTTGGCTCATTCCCAAGAACCCCTCGCGATTCTGCTGTTCTGATAATCCGCACGGCCTTGCGCACGGTCTTGAGACCATGCGCCTATTTTGTGCCTTGCACGGCCTTATGCAAGGCCGTGCGCACGCCGGTGCGCAGGCCAGTGCAAGTGTCCGCACCGGCTTGAGCACGCGTTCAAGCCCGTGCGCGCGCCCGTCCCCAAGACCGTGTGTATGCCTTAACCAAAATTTCTCCATTTTCAACTTCTTGCTCTCGGCATTGTGGGTCAAATAGGCAATTAAAAAGTTGACTTTCTTCATTTGACCTCCGATTTGAGATCGGATTTCACCTATAGGTCCTATAAATCATGAAATACATATTTTAGATAGTTTGAATTTTTCCGACTTCATTTGGGCCCCGTTTCTCGTGTTTTTCGTTTAGGCCTTTTTGGCTATTTTTCAAATGTTGTCCGTTTATTCCGAAACTTGAATGCATGCTTCCTTATTGCCTTTTATGCATGATTATGAACTATTATCGCATTCTAATTTGATTTGCTTATGGAAATTACGTACTTTGTTAGAATGTGGACCTAAGTGATATAAATGATTGTTTAAACATGCTCCTATGTGTTTTAATTATTTTGTACACGTCGTGCGTCGTCGTTAGTCTTATGTGGTTGTGTCCTTGTATTTTGCAGACGATACTCCCGTGGAGTAGCGTGCCGGTCTCGCATTCTTGCTCTCGTTTTTGTCAAGCCAATAGGTGGGGTTTTCAGTTTCTTATAGTATACGATAATACGTACATAATACCAACCCTACTACCCGATAAGCCTTGTTTTATGATTTGTTTTACATCCGTTTGTATATATAGTAGATATTTAAGCTTATACTTTTATGATCTTGAAAACGATTTAATATGAAAAGTATTATGTATAAGTTTGTGAAATGTGTACGAAAGAGGCAGGCAAATCTTTGTTTTCCGAAAGCGAACTTTGGCATTGTAGCCTCGCACACGACTTGCCTCGAACGGTCTTTTGACCACATGAAAATGTTTGAAAAGCGAGCTATGTATATGTATATGTTTGACCTGTTCTGATGGACCCGGAGTAAGGACGATAGGACGAAGTCGGTAGACGTCGGGTCTACGGCAGAAATCCTATGGTTTCCTCCACCTTTGGGAGCTCGGGGTGAGGCCGGAGTGGCAGCCCTTTGAGTACCTGAGCTTGTTATGTATGATCTGTGTAGTTAGGGGTTGCTCCCTGATTACAACTGGAGGAATAAGGAGGGTTTCTGTTTTATGATTTGATTAGTGGTTCAGAACTCTTCTCGCTGAGTTATATGTTTTGTTTTGTTCCATTTTGAGCTAGTTCACCAATCGTTTGCGAAAAACTTTACTTCTGTTGTTTTCTTTCTGTTTAAACTGGTGATCTACTTTCGTTTATTCTTATGTACTGTCTTTTTCCCCCTCACTTAGTCGTTTGACTAACCCCATTCGTTTCATCCTTTGTTTCAGGATTCTAGGCGGGCTTCTTAGTATTGGGTCGTTGTCGGTCGAGTTACACGCTTTTGTCTTATGTAAACTCTTATTTCTTGTTGACTTGAGATGTATGTTATGTAGGATTTGATTATACTTATGAATAGTATTTATTAGTATTTATGGGAATTTGCTAGCCTTGGTGGGCTTTACCTAACTGCGCAGCCATTATGAATTTTATATTTTGTCTATATATTACTTCCGCTTTTGGTTTGTCCCTGTTTTGAAACTCCCGCCTAGTAGTAAATGAGTCCGGTTTGCCGTTCGCCGGGTTTTGGTTCAGGTCGGATTACTTTCGATTCCGGGTTAGGATCCGGTGCGGGGCGTGCGTCTGCCCGTTTGGCGGCGCCCGCTACATGGGTGGTGTGGTAAAAGCATTGTTCTCTTCTCTGTGTGTGTAAGTGTGATCTTTATATTTATTGAGTGAAGAGAAGAGAAGAGAGAGAGAAAGAAAGCAACTTGCTGTTTGTGGGCTTCGTACTCATTATATAATCTGATCTCTTGTTTTCTCTCTCATAATCAATTCAATCTCTGATTTTTGATCCATCTCTCTTTAGTGCTTTCTGCTACTCCATATTCTAAAAGGAAAATATCTGTTTCTGTGATCAAATTTAGAGCTTTTCTTTAGCTTTCATTGTAGTGTGAACTTATAAACTTACAAAAATAAAGGAAAATAGCAGTTGTGACAAACAACAACATGCAGGAAATTGATCACTCTAGTCTTTCAAGAACAGAGGGTCATGCATCAAAGAAAAGGTGAGTAACATCATCAATAATATAAATTTTTTTTTCATGTTAATTCTAATATATATAAGATTTTATTTTATTTTGCTGAAAAATTAAAGGGCAAATTTGGGTGTTTTGAATTTGTAGGAAAATGGATGAGAGGGTTGTGGTGGCTGTGAAAATAGAAGAAAATGATAAAAAGCAGCAGAAAAGTGAAGGACCTCCTTCTGATTGTTGGTCTTGGAGAAAATATGGCCAAAAACCCATCAAAGGATCTCCTTATCCAAGGTCGTTTTTCCCCCTTTTTTTAATTATTATTCTTCTTACTTCTTGTCTTACCCATTAGGGATATTGTATTATGGTAAATCATTAATTCCAATTGAGTTTAAAATTTTAATTTCATTGTTTTTCCCCTCATCGATCCCTTAAGCACATATCTTTTTGCCTTCAAGTACAACCAACATAGGAAAGGATCATGAATTCATGATGGAGGTATATTATATATAAGTGGCCAATTTCGGGAACAAAAAATGATTTTTTATAAAATATATATATAAAAATAAATTATGTCACTTCAAGAAATTCAAATTTAGAGTGTGAATTAATGAATATAATTAATTTATGGAGACTAAAAATGAAAATTGTGATTTGATTGCATGCAGAGGATACTACAGATGCAGCACATCAAAGGGTTGCTCAGCTAAAAAACAAGTGGAAAGATGCAAAACAGATTCATCAATGCTCATAGTCACCTACACATCCACCCACAATCATCCTGCAGGCCCTGATCATAATTTATCACTCCGAACAAACCAAAAACAAGATCAGGATAAGATGATCAATCCAAAACAAGAGCGAGAAGCAGAGGATCATCATTTCCAATACTCTCAATCTCCATTCAATAATGAAGAAAATCGCAACCCTTTTGAAGAAATTAAAGTGGGAACAAAAAGTGTGATGCATGTTTGTAATGAAGATCCGAAGAAGACATATTGTGATGATCATCATCGTGATAATGTGGATGATGATGATGATGATGACTTGTCGAAGCTGATTATGAAAACAGAGGAGAATGATTTCTACGATGAGCTCGAGGAACTCCCAACGACGTCGTTTTTCATGGCCTTCATGAGAAGAAGTAGTAATTTCTGGGAGGAAGAAGAAAGAGTTATTCTAAATCCCTCTTGATTGTGGGCAAGCATGCATTTCGTTCTATTTAAGACAAGCTAACTAGTGTTGCATTTAGATCTTTTGTTTTTGTTCATATCATATGAAGTAAAAAAAAAATCTGGGTGCTTTTGCTTTCTCTTACTTGATTCACGTGAAAAACAGAACATATTAGAGACTGAGAGATCGAGAGAATCAATCATCCCAACCTTTACATGCAATTGGGTATTCAATTTTTTTAGATAAATGTCTAACCTTTAATTAATTAGTGCAAATCCATCCCTCGGATTCTATGAAACATTCCTTTGGATTTTAGGGCGAAATTAGATTTTGGTACAAACTAAAGTATAAGGTTAGAGATCAGAGCAGCAACGATAGCAACTGGATGATCATACGTCCATACCATCTTGTGTGTCTCGTTCTCACGAACTCAACCACACAAGTTTCATCGTGATTGGAACTCATTTCGGCCTTATATTCGTGTATGTGTGTTTTTATTTCTAAGCTTCGTCGGCATTTTTCTAATTTCCAACAATTTGCTACGATATTTTTAATTCCTCTGAACCATAACTTATCCATCTAACACCATAAAATCCCCAATTTATTTCTTTCAATTTCCCTTAAGATGGCCTTAAGTTTAAAGTTAAAAATAGTATTTGTCAAAGTCCAACGAAATATTACATTATATTCGGCCGAATTTGCATTTGGATACCGAAGACGTATACAGTGGTATACTAATTAAAGGTTGAACATTTATCTGCAAAAGTTTAAAAATCAAATACCAAAGTGCAAATATGACTAAAAGTTGGGGTAATAAACACAATTAACCCAATTTTTATGTAGTGGTACTTTTATATGTCGCCTTCCCGAAACCCAAAAGTTACGAACACCACGAGACTCATGTGTACCCACTCTCAACATATTTTAGTTTTTTCTTTTCATTTTAACGTGGGTGCTATAATATTATTTTATTCTTCCAAGGTAACACAATTTTCATGACCTTCAAAGTTACTATTATCAAAACGTACCAACCATAATGCATTGAGTGATATATATAATCACCACTAAAGAAGAGATGAAAACAATCTACTACTTACTTATTCCATCCTTTCACTTTCACACAGAAAACGCAAATAAATAAACAAATAAAAGCAGTTTCATTCGTCATCATACAATTCCCAGAATGTTGCCTTTTGGTTACCAATATCATTCTCAAAAACTCTAGTAAAATCTCCCAAAAGTGGTGCATCTAATCCAAACAGAATAGACATCGTTCCAACGAGGAGGAGTGTTTCGAAACACAAAAGTGAAAAACTCAACACAACATTTGTTACTAAACAAATCTCCACTTATATAGGAATATGACCTAAAGCTACGAGTTGGTCCATGGAAACTTCCAGCTTCTAACTTATATCTGAAATTAAATAAGCAAAAATTGATTTTCCAGACACTCCACTCCCAAAGTGCTGAAAGCACATAAACGAATCCAGTTTAAGTTTGCAAGCACTACCGTTGAAATGAATCCATAACAAACAAAAAGCTAATCACTCAATAAAGAAGCTGAAAAATAAGCCTGTTACATATCTCACTCTTTATGAATCTCCTGATAATTGAATTAGATATGTTTGTAAAGAACAGTCCTGGAATAGGAAAGCGACAATCCACCTAAGAAATTTAAATCCATATCACATATAAATTGGTGGGAATCAAGTAAAATTGAGGTTCCTAAACAATAACAGAGTTCTCAATATTGCAATTGTTCTAACTTACTCCAACTTGATGTTTAATTATTGTTGTTCTGCTGCAGCTGGAAGAGGCTGTACAGCTTTAAAAGGGTTTTTAATAACACCATCTATGAGGCCGTACTCTTGGGCTTCATAAGGACTCATGAAAAAATCGCGATCTGTGTCTTGGTGGATCTTTTCTATGCTTTGACCAGTGTGGTAAGCCAAATAACTACCTAAATTTGCTTTGTGATACAACATTTCATTTGTCTGGTCAAAATTAGATAAATGGAATTAGAATTAGAATTAGAATATAATTGTAAATATATTAATGAAAAGGGCCTCTTACATCTACACCCTCTAGGAGATTTCATAATTACAACCCGAACCTGTTTAGATGAAAATATTTCTAACTCTACCCCTTTAAGTCTCGAAAATTACAAATTACTCCAGTCTGTAAGGGCCTAGGAGAATCTAAAAGAGTGAATTGAGATCAATTCTTTTTTTAAATTGACTTTTTTGTGCTTTTGTTTTTTTAAGTTGAGAGAAACAATCAGCTCACTCGTAAGTCCGCCAAAACCCTAACACAATGGAGTAATTTGCAATTTTTGAAATTCAAGAAAGTTTAGGTTTGTAGTTTTTTCAACAAAGAGGGTGCGAGTTGTAATTATGCAATCTCCCACGGGGTGTAGATGTAAAAAACCTAATGAAAATTATCATATTCAGAAAAACTGGTTATTATAAAACAGAATTACCTGAATCTCAATGTCAGTCTGTTGACCTTGAATTCCACCAAGAGGCTGATGGATCATTATCCTTGAATTCGGAAGGCTAAATCTTTTTCCTTTAGTGATCATCATAAGAAAAGAATGTTAAACATTTTGAGATAGCAACCTACAGCCATAGGATCATCAAGGAGTTGAGTCGTATACCTTTAGTACCAGCACTCAACAGAAAAGCTCCCATACTGCACATAAAGAGGGAGGATACTGTAAGTTTAACTTGCAAAGGTTCTTCATGTTATAGTCATAATTAAAATAAAAATAATTGGAAGTAACAGCTCAAAAACAATAAGAATAATAATACTAATAATAATTTATCAAATAATACAATTGGAACTTGCAGCAGCTTGTTAAGGTCTCCACATTCATTAATTCTTCAAGAACTAGGTAGTCCTTGGAAAATGAAAGCAAATCAAATTATTGTCTGGAGAGAAAATAATAAATTGCAGTAAGTTTACAAAACCAGAGTCAATGTATCTCTACCTAGCTGCTAGTCCGACGCACACAGTTGAAACATCAGGTCTAATATGCCTGATTGTGTCAAATATAGCCATACCTAAAACATAAGCAAAGCAAATAAGATATCTGAAGACTCAGCAACTAGAATGCTGACGTAGAAAAAGAAAAAAGAAGATGTTTTACCAGCTGTAACAGATCCACCTGGAGAGTTTATATACATAACTATATCCTGTTCAAAAATATATAAGCAGACTCATTAGTAAAAGTATTTACCCACAGGAGAAAGTTCCATTACAATCATATGCTTGCTATGTCCATGTGAAAGAGTGGAAATTTACTCGGGTGTTCTACTTCGATGGGGCACACTTAATGATAAGGTACTGAACATATAACGGTGATAACATCACTAATAGAGTAAAAAGATTAAAGAATGTCCTTGATTCTTTCACAGTTCTAATTCAAATACTAAGACTACAAACCTTTTAAATGAGTTTAACAATCTTACAATGCAAAAGTTGAAACGTAGTTATTCACTGGTATCAGGCTGAATAAAAGGATCTATATTAATGATTGTGCCACAATAATGCAACTAATGCCTTCTTTTTTTTTTTCACTCTCCAAGTTGAGCAACCATAATGTTGATTAATAAGCAGAATATCAGCTATGAGATAACTTCAACTAAAAGCATGCATATCATGTGAGGAGACCATATATGAAATATACCTTAGTAGGATCCACGGCATCAAGATAGAGCAACTGAGCAACAATAACGTTTGCCATATCATCTTCTACTGCTCCACCACACCGTATTATCCTCTACAAATACAACTTTGACATCAAAATTTGAAATTCAGACTAATAACCCAACTTTCAATTCAATCAAACAAATACGATCTCACATATTGAAATAGTTGGCTGATAACACTCATAAATCGCTCTGCCACCATTGGAGGTGGACCTTGTCCTTGTGCATATACCGGAAAGTACGGTGAAGATGGAATTTCCAAATCATCCCTGAAAGCCACAAAATTCAGCTATTACTTCGCATATGAGTCCAACACTGTCTGGTCATTGACAAACCTATTACCACCTTTGAACTTGCAAATTTTTACCAAAAACTTCCTAACTACGAATATCAAAACATTCAAATAAGCATGCTATTTAATTATGACTTTTGGGGTACAATTATTCAAATGCTTTTCACGCAAACTAACTAAATAATTCAAACTTACATTTGGAAGCTAGCCAAAATGATAAGCTCAACAATACAAACAAGGCACCCAATCTATCAAACCTAGAGAGTAAACTAAACAATCCAACCATCTAATTACATGAAATGGAAAAACTTACCTAATCGACCAAATACCATCCCGAGAACTGTCTTCCGGAGCATACACAGACTTCACTGTAGAGCTTCTGAGGTTCGATTTCTTCAATTTCCTGCATAACTCATACCTCGAACGGAGGGGTTGTAAGGGAAGTGATAAGGTTTTAAACGACGAGTGAGGTAATGAGCTAGGTTTTGGGGAGGTTAGAGGAAGAGAAGATGAGTTAAATCTAAGAGAAGAAGAAACGCAAGACTGCGCCATTACGGTGGCGGTGCGGCGGAGGCTTATCCAATTTAACGGCGGGGATGTGAGGGTGAGGCGAGCGACGAGATTTTTTCGGTTTGGGGGCGAAATAAGAAGCGTCTTAGCTACCACCTCTTCCTGTTATATTATAATACGGACAATTCTAGATTGATTTTTAGTATTATATTTACATTTTAATTTCAAGAGATTCGATCATAAATTAATTAATTAATTTTAGTTGATATTCTTAATTTTGAATTAGTTTCTTTTTAAAAGTTAAAATTATAGTTTTAAAATGCATAATTAACTTTTTTTAATCAGAAATTGTAATTTCAACATGTAAACAACATTCTAAGGAACAAAAGTTTGAATTAAATTTTATAGATGTCACTAACTATTGTTTTAGATTACTAAATAAATATTTCGTAGTTTGCCCTAGATTTCTACTAATTACTAGGTAATTAATAAAAATAAATACTACACAATTTGCCCCATTCATCCACCATATTTATTGTAAGGCAATTAATAATCACTCTGTTTTTTTTGTTTTGTATATTTCGATATCTTGCATTAGAAAAGTGTTCGACACAGTTGTCCAATACGATACCCGATACAACATAACACAATAAAGTAGAAATTTTTGAAGTATCCGTGCATTATATCCCGTCACCATTGATGTTAGTAACTAATTAAACATTATCGTAATAACCTTTTAATCTTTTACATGAAATGCATACACATTAATTTTCCTTAAGCCCATTACAAATATCCATGCGAAACAACTTATTTTGTTACCTTTATATATAACTAGGCACTATTACGCGCAATTCCTTCGCGCATAAATTTCAAAATATTTAAGTATAATTTGGAATAATAGTACAGATAAATGTACCAATCAGTACCTGCGAATCAACCTTCTCAAGACTTTATCAGCCCTCCTCTTTTTACTGCTACTCGGAGGAAATGTTTGTTGCTAAACAAAAATAATTAAAAAAATAAATTAATTTAGAATATCTCATTTTCAATTCTTTCAAATAGAATAGATTAGAAATTGAAAATTGAAAAAAAAAAAAAGGAAGGTAAGGGACATTGAATATTTGGTAAACACTAATTATAAAAATATGTAAAGATTAATTGATACTCACGGTAAAATCGCTCTGAATTGTACCTCTATGCGGCTATGCTTCTCAAGATAGTGAGGTGAGATTTTCGGGATATGGTAATTTTATGAAGTGGGAGATAAAATAGGAAAAGTGCAACAAATTGGTATATCACTTGTTTGTGAGTGTAAAAGGGCTATAGCATAGATCATAGTAACTTGGCAAGTCTACTTTTTTTAAAAGGCCGATTTGCATTTGGTATCCAAAAAGGTGAGGCGACATTACAATCGATCCCTTTAGTTTCGGCCATATAATCCATAATGTTTCGATGAATGTATAGATATTTCAAAAATACCCTACTTGATACTCTAAGTGGAAATATTTTCAGAAAGTTTATATCTATGTTGCATGAACACGGACACGATACGATATGAACACTGTGACACAGATTTTTTAAAAATTTTAGGATACGACACGGCTGACTAATATAAATTTTAATAAAAATATAAGTATTCATATATAATTTATGTACAAACATTAATTAAAAAATAAATTTATCACAATATAATATAATTATTAGCAAAATTTAAATGTACGAATTGATTATTATGTTAAAAGAACATTATAATTTGTAGATTATAATATTATGAGAATCAATTGAAAATGATGAAAAAATAAATTTAAATTAATTTAATACACTATTTTATTTATTTATAATTAGTATGTATCCCGTGCTACGCACGGATTAATTAAATATCAATTTATATTTAAGATATAAAATATGTCCAATTAAAAAAAATAACAATAAGGTTATATTGAGTAATGTAAGAATTAATTACATCTTAACAAAATAATTTTTAAAGGAGATTTAAAAAATTTCAAGTTTGAAATGTCTAAAAATACCATAAGTTTTATAATATTGAGTTGCTAAACCGCGTGCTATGCACAATATATTTTGATATCTCTAAACATTTTAGTTTGTCTTTCCCATCTGTAAAAATATTAAGTTTCGTATGTGAATTGTTTTATTAAATAATGACTATAATATAATTATTGAAATTTGAAAAACGTAAAATGAGAAATTATATATATTGATATAAATCCTTGATGCACCGGAAAAAAAAAAAGTTAAAAATATCTCATATAAAAGGTGCCAAGTTTAAAATAATAGAAATTCGAAATGTATGTACATCATCATATAACGTATTATGGAAAATAAAATCGCATAACATATTATACGGTAAACTTTATTGTAAACTTTTACATGGTAACTCATAACAAATAAAACATTATTTGTGAATTTTCTAAAATGCATAATAGTATACACATAATTTAAAATAATGAGTATTCATAATAAATAAATATTAATATTAGAGAGCTATGAGAATGAAGTTAGAAAAAAGCTTAATTTTAAAAAGGTTAAATAGATCTTACATATACTATTCATATAATAATTCTTAGAAATATGAATATAAATAAATTATTATTAGTCCGCACCAAATGAAATTATGAACTTAATAAAATAAATCGTAAAATATATAAACTATGAAAACAAATTATTAGTGTTGCTTGCAAAATTATGTGTAGAATAGTGAAAATTTAAAAAAATTTAGGAACAAAATAAATAGAAACAATATGCTAAATAACTTATAACTCATAGAAGAAGGGAATGAAATGGAAATAAAAGAGAAAATCAATTTAAATAATTAATTGCGTAAAATAAATGTACAACAATAAAAATTTATAAATTTAAAATTGAATTATAATTTTAAATGCTTCAATAAATATTTATCTTCATCCGTTTTTTCTTTCGTAGTTTCTTTACCATCTTGATATTTTTCTAAACGGGAAAAGGTCTTCGTCCAAGTCTCCGACGATATATAGTGTATATTTTTGGAATTTCTTAAGAAGAAAGAGATAATTAGAAGGAAATTGTGAAGTATATCACTACTAAATAAAGATACTATAATATTACGTTACCTAATCACTCAAATCATACATATGAAAATTATGATAACTGAGAATTGCGAAAAAATGATTGTAATAGTCATATTCTGGACAGACAAACTATAGGTTTTTTTTTTTTTGTTAGGAAACTATAGCTATATATGATTATCTTCATAATGTAAAATAAATCAATAAATTGAAAGATATTAAATTAGATTATATAAATATATATGATTCCTGAAAAAAAATATAAAATTTGGAAACAAAATAATGATGATGTATAAATTCAAAGAAAAAATTAACCAAAAAAAAGTGTGGCTAGTGCTTCTAAAAAATAGACATAACACAAATTAAGAATGTATAAATATAGAAGCTAAACAAAAAACGAAAAACATCACTACATAATACTTTTCATACCTTTTTGGTTAATTATTATTTTAATTCACTCAAAAGAAAATAAAACAAAAAATATTAGAAGAGAATAAATGTGCATGGTGCCGTAGTTATTTTGTACTAAGGAAAAAGAAAATACGGATAAAATATGAGACTGATTTCTGCCCACAAATCCTTACAGATATTAAGTTTGTCTATTTATAAGCATAACTATTAGTATTTCAAATTTCAAATGGGATAAAACTATTTTTTATAAGAAAAATTTGTTTCATATGTGGGGCATTAAATTTAATTTACTTTATTAGTTAAACATTCTCAATAAAAAATAAAGCATTAAAAAATTATTAGGTAAGCCTTTTTTTAAATTATTATTAGGTAAAGTACTATAGTACTAATTAGAGATAATTCTTTCCTTAATTATTTAATTTATGTCATTTATGTTCATAGTTAAGGAATTATAATTAGTTCCCTAATAAAGGCATAATGTAATAGTACAAAAGGAAACTAATAATTACATTCAATTATATCCAGCTTTAAATAATATTTGAGTATAATTATTTGTATTAAAAATATATTTATAATTACTATCCACCAGTGAGATTTTTTATTTGGATTTAAAAACTCCAAAAAAAAGGAGAAAAAAGTATTGGAGTCAAAATCCAACTAACAGCGGTCAAACACCGCTGTGCTATATTATATAGTATAGATTTTCTATTTTTTCTCAAATAAATTTTGACTCTTTTAAATAAAAAAAAAAAAAAAAAATTGAGTTTGTGGTATCCTTTCCGTGTCCCAACTGTGTCCTCACCATGTTGAAAGTTTTATTATTTTTTTAATTTTCGGACACTTTTTGCCGTGTTCGTGTCCGACACATGTCAGACACTGCCAAAACAGCCGTGTCAGTAAATTAGTGGTTTACACATTTACAGAAAACATTAGGAACTATACAATAATTTTTCAAAGAAGAGGAAACAACTTATAACTTCAGGTTGTAATAGATGTCCCTATTTTAATGCCAGAACAGAACTTGAGGTCTTCAACAAATATATCAGTTATCAAAGGAAATAAAACTTAATAACCATGACTACAATAGATACAAAAAGTCCCCTGCACATTGAAATGTTTACAAGAGAGCTAAAATCCTAATTTCTATTTCTTTCCACCTTGTGAGAAAGAAAACTTGGCGACAATGTGTCTCAATGGAGTTAACGAAATATTCATCAAGTGTTGATAAAAAGACAGCCATAATCTTAGCAAGCCTTTTCATAGTGCATCTTGTCTTCATTAATAGCTTTGTAGCATTGGAGACTGCAAAGCGGAAGCTTCGTCTTCGAATCCCGGTACTTATAAGCATTCATACAAGAGGGGCCCGCACACTTTTCACGTGGAGGAGGATAACTGAAATTTCAAAAGGCAAATTACATCTACTAACACTGATGTTTGACCTAACTACTACTTAGTCCCTCTATTTTTGGAAATTACAAACAACTCCCTAACATTTCACTCTAATGCAAAAAGCTCCCAAAAAATAGGCCGACTATTTGCATTTTTTGGCTTCATGTTATAGCTTCAGAGGGTTGTTTGTAATAAAATGGTGTGTTGGAGTTTTTTGTAATTTCTTAAAATAGGACTAAAAATGAAAATTAGGGCAAAGCTATCAAGTTATCATTTGTGTTCTCACCAAGCAGAGAGAGAGTTATAAATTTTACCATCGAAGCCATTACTCAAGTTTTCAACACACACAAACACACACACACACACACACACACACAGATTTAGAGAGAATGTTTACCTGCAGGGCTTTGAGTCAAAAAACTTAGGCAAGCCCAGTTCTTGTGGGAATGTGACAGTGGTGCCCGTGGGTCCCATGACTGTCCTAATGGTGTTCGACGAAAGCATTTGAGCATTGGTTGCCTTCCCCTGTTTTTCACCATTTTATTTTAAAGATAGTAAATATATTACTTTTCATAAGGCATATTTAAAATATCATTTTCCCAAGTCACAAAATCAATACCTGTGCCAACTCTTCTTGTCGCTTCTTCATCTTCTCCTCTCTCTTCTTCCTACTAGAATCTTGACCAAGTATTTTTCTAATTGCCTCTGCCTGCAAATATAAATATATATATTAAATTTTAAATGTATATAGTATAGATAAAATAAAATATTGCATGGCAGAAAACCAAACCTCTGATTCACGGGCTGCTTTCTCGTTCTGCAGCCTCCGCCTCTGCGCAGCTTCTGCTTTTTTCAGTTGTTGCTCAACTTCTGTCAACTTCTCCTTTTGCTCTGTTATATAGTAAGTTAGCAAAAGACAATCTCTAACTAATTCTAGAAGGGTTAATTAAATCTAGCCCCCTGGGAAGATTCAGTAATTACAACTCATACCCCATTTTTTAAAACATTACAACTCACCTCCACGAGTTTGAATATTACCTCCGAGCACCCACCCAAGCAAATTTCGTAGGTAATATTTCAATCTTGTGGGGGGTTAGTTGTAATATATTTCAGACTTGTGAGTGGTCGGAAATAATATTTCAAACTTGTGGGGGATGAGTAATGTTTTTCAAAAATGGAGTACGAGTTGTAATTCCTGAATCTCATGAGGAGGGTAGATGTAATTAACCCAATTCTAGAAATACATCCAAAAACCATTAAAAAAAATAATTCATTATTTTATACTGACTTCGAGGTGGAGCTGGTGGTAAACCATTTGGAAACTCAACTTGAGTGGCACCAGATGCAGCAGAAGCATCCTTGCTTAGAAGGGCTCTCTGACGAGTTGTCAGAGCCATTTCCCTCTTGTTTTCTGTTGGTAACTCTGACAAATCCTTCTTCTGTTTTTTCTTCTTATTCTTCCCTTCAAGATCGCCATCAGAAAACTGTTCTTCTTCTTCATCCTCGTAATCGATATCTCCAGATCTTGATTTCCTACCCACCATTCCAACATCTTCCGTATTTACATTTTTCCCCCCCTTCTGCAGTCTTCTAGTTGATTGTGGCTGCTCCAAGTCCTTACCATATCCTGTTATCTTTGAAGTTTTTAGTTTCTCCAAGTAACGTATCTCATCATCTTCGTCATCTTCATCAAAATCACCATGCAAAACTCGTCTCTTAGGAGCTCGTCTGCTTTTACGGGCTGATTCTGACTTATCTACTTGCTTTTTTTCCTCCTTTGTGATATTGAAGCTAGTTTTTGAGAAATCCTTCCATGGGATCCCTTGTAAGCCACTTTTCTTATCTGACGGTGGAGAAGGATATTCATCAGGATTTTCCTGGAATAACAGGAACAAGGAAGTAATTTCAAAAATTTAGTCAGACAAGTAAAACTGTTTAAATTACAATAATCAGACTCAGTGGAGATTATTTTTGGCCAAACAAATACTAAGTTCTTACTGTAGGAATCTGTATCCACCATGATATTAGCACTGTATCTAGTCCAACACAGACCCAATAAATTAGAAAGAAAGGCCAAAACATAAATATGCCAAGGGATGGTAGTTACTTTTCAAGATAGAGCACACTGAATATCAACACACACCTGGCCCCAGAGAGAGAGAGAGAGAGAGAGAAAGTAATCTGAACAAACTATTTGCCACTCAATCAAGTCAAACACGTTATTAACATGCTGAAACTCAAGCTGCGATGCCTCAGTATCATAATCTGACTATTCATTCAATCAATTTAAGAAAAATAAAATAGATTACCACAAGTTCCTATAAATAAAAGGCTTATTTCCCTTGTCAATCGCATAAGAAATTAAGTGGGTGTTTGCAAAAACTTATGCTTTTGGAGAACCTAAAGTTGCAGCTAACGTAGTAAAAAGTTGGAAGTAAATAAAAGTTGCGAGTGTTTTGAAAGAGAGATTGAAAAGCACTTTCACTACTGTAAACACATTCAATTTATTTACATAAATAACCCAAAAGCTAGAAGCTTAAGTTAAAAGCTATTATTTGGGTGCTTCTAGCTTATTTCTGCTTAAGTTAAAGAGAAATTGATTTTCCTAACACTCCCTAAGTGCTAAACTAAAGCAAAAAACACAAAATGCCTCTTTTTGGAGTCTGCAAACACTGCCTAAATCAGCACAATAAAGACCATAACAGAAGTGAAACCAATTCCAAACAAGCTAAATAACTTCAAAAACGTGCTACACGAGAAATGTTTAAATGCATAATTCCAACCTCAGGGCTTGACCTCTGCCTTGGCCGAGCACTATCTGTAGATTGGTTGACCTTTCCCGAAGCCCCATTAGAGCTGGATTTGGTTTGAATTGTGCGTGTCACACCACCAACCTTCAACTTAACTTTTTTCAATTTATTTTCATTTCCAGCTCCATCAGAAATACCATTACTTAGACCGACATTCGATCCACTCTCTGATCCAGTAACAGGTAATGACCTCGATACACACTGATTCAAATTGAACATTTTCCCACCAGAATTACCATCACCAATGTTCTCATCACTTGAAACTTTGCTCATATCATCTGATAGAGGTGTGGACGACATAGGAGATTCATCAGCTTGTGATTGTGCCTCAGGCCTAGGTCGGCGTGACGTTTGGCTCCTCTTCTTTTTTATAGTAACTCCAATATTCTCTAATCGCGTAACCCTAGATTGATCCATTTTAAGCAATATTTCTTGATTTTGAAACCACACGTACCAATTAAATGTTAAGATGGTTTAAGTATACGAGCCACGTAATGCATCAATGTGTCTCTGCACAGGTATTACAAAATTTAGCCATTGTGATGTATAAGCACCCATTTGTAATTAATAACAAAGTAAAGCTTTAGATTGCATACCAAAATGAGAGAAACTACATATTGTCAAGACTTTGAAGTACATAAACCAATAAAAATACCAATATAAATAAGAGGAAAATTCATGTGAGATGGATGTCAAACATGCAAGAATAATGTAGAAAAGGTGCATCAGCGAATATAAAACCTAACATATTACACAAGATTAGTAGAAAAACTTGTCACCAATGCTTTTCACTCCCGGATAGAAGCTCATGAGAGCACCCTAATAAATATAACTAAAAAAACAAAAAGAAAAAATCATAAAACTCAAATTCCATTCACCCAATGTAAATTTCAGACAGACAGCTCAAAAACGTAGGCACGAGAGGAAATACAAGACTACACAAGCCTCACATTGAGCGATCACCACAAAACCCAGATGCCAAAGACAGCTCAAACCAACAAATTCACCAAAATCCACCAAATTCCACCGGGGTGGGTGGGAATCACTCAACCAACACGCGCAGACAGAAAATAAAAATCAAAGGAAAAGATTAAAAAAAAAAGAGGAAACAGAATTTACCCAGCGATAATGAAAACGGAGAAGAAGCAACAGAACGAGGGAGGCGGAGAGACGAAAAGAGGGAACAGGGTATATAATTGAGGGCAGAAATAATGGGTCGGTGAATCGATGGATACACACAAGTGTATGTATTGTAGAGAGAGAAAGAGAGAGAGATATAAAGGGCTGTTTGGATGTTTGTGTTTAGGGTTAGAGAAGATAGAGAGGGTAGTAGTGGTGTTGATATGGGCTACTATAGTAGTAAAGAAGACTCCCAATTTCTTCTCCATTTTTTTCACACCTGTTTGTGTGTGTGTGTGAATTTTTTTGTATGTGTTTGTTTTTGGGTGGGGGGTACTTAGACTCGGTTCATGACCCGGTGAGATCATGGCGAGTTGACTCAGCTCCTCGGCAACCTACGCTTCTCTTCCTTATATATTTTTCCCTAGCTCCTTTCTTCGACAATTTTATGCTGCAACTATGTGCGCAGGATAAAGCTCCTGGTCCCCCGGCTTATTTTAGTGGTGGTCTGTTCCTTGCAAGTTTTCGCCCCCATCCAGTTTTCCGTTTTCTTTTAGAAAAGGAAATTATTGAATGGCCCTCGTCGCTTTTTTTCTTTTTTTTTTAAAAGAAATAGTTAATAATCAATATTGCCACTTTTGAAATTATTAAAAGAAAATTGATCTGAGGAAGAGAACCCTGAAAATGAAACTCTTATTTGCTTTTCGTTCATTTTCACAGAATCACAATAAGAACGCTCATGATGTTTTTTATTTGTGACTTCAAGTCATATAATATATAATACATACAAATATATAAATACATCAATGAATTTATAAGAGTGCTCGAACTTGAAACGGATTCGGATATGATTGTTAATTTTGATTAAAAAAAAGGATATTTCAGACACATTTTCTGGGCAATATTGTTATGGGTTGTCATAATTTACTTCCTCTATCTTGAGACACCAAGCTAAGCCACGTCAAAAGAGATGAATTATTGTGTCCTTGACTTACTAAAAATAGGTCATGCGATAATAATTTAAATAAGAGAATTACCAATGATAGTTGTAATTTAATATACTCTCAGAGCTCTATATGTAATTAACTCTTTAAAATTACTACAAGCAATATGCATACATCTACGATGCACGGATACGACACAACATGGACACAGATTTTAAAAAAAATTAGGATAAGACACGGCTATAATATATATTATAATTATTAATTTTATTAATTTATACAAAATATAAGTTATTTATAAGGAATTTCAATATTAAAGCACATCTATTAAATTGAAATATTAAACATCCAATATCATTCCAATTCTTAAATAAGTGTTAAATCATTTAAATTCAAATTATACCATGTACATAAACTAAACATCCAAAATGTCATTACTACATTAATTTCTTCACAACTCATTAAATAAATAAAAACTAGATAGCACACAATATTTTAAGTGCCCAGTGCCCACTTTCCCGCTTTTACTGAGGAGTTGATTCTTTCTGCACATAGTCACCAAATGCGTTATACAAAGAAAAATCCAAACATATAAAAAAAAAAAGAGAAAAAGAAGACGACAGGTTGCTGCTGCCTGCTGGTTCCACAAGAGAAAGAGAGTGCGAGATGAAGAATCAGATGGGGAAATTGAGTGAGAGACATAGATATGATTAATTAAAATTTGTCTTTTCTCAATTTTCTCCCAAAAATTCTAGAAATATATAAAAAAACACCAAATAATTTTAAAAAATTATAAAATATATCCCGCCGTGTCCAATCCGTGTCGGACACTTCACCAACCGTGTCCGACACCGTGTCCTTATTTATTTTTCTTTTTCTTTTAATTCGGAGTTCAGACATATATCGGAGCCGTATTCGAAACGTGTCCGTATCCGACACTGCACAAAGCTATTTCTCGGAGTGTCCATGCATTAGAGACATGCACTTTTTTCTGATAAAAATATCACCAAAAAATAAACTAAGCAATGAAACTAAGACACATTATAAATTTGAGGTCATTGTTAGAAATATCATAGACTAATATGTAACAAAAGTAAAATTGGCATTTTTGGCCTAAATTCCCCTCTTTGAATATAAAACCAAACTATTATATTTAATGGTCCCAAACACTCAATTTCATAGTTTTAAATTTTAATTATCGCTGGACATTTAAATTTCATAAGACATAATTAACCAAGAATTTTATCTGTCCTCTTTTGTTAAAAAAAAAAAAGAAAGAAAACAAGAATTTGTTCTTATAAAGTAAAAAAAACAAGAATTTTATTTTTCCAAGTACAAGACTTTTATTGTTGGCCCCAAAACCAAATTATAAAAAATTTAAGGGACTGAATTTTAATTAACCTAAAATTCTGCCGAGACCATCCATCCATCCGCCGCATAAATCCCGGTCCAGCTCGTATACTATATCAATATGTTAACCAGCTAATAATACTAGCAGTATAAGATTCTCTCCCCAAATTCAATTTTAGGGTTTATTATTTACTCAAGATGTCCAAGCGAAAATTCGGATTTGAAGGCTTCGGCATCAATCGCCAAGCCACGTACAACTTCGAGCGATCCCAACCGCCTCAACGTTTATATGTTCCTCCTTCCTCACGCAGCGGCGGAGGCGACGGCGACGATGACGGCGACCTTGAGAATATTGAATATGCCGACGACCGCGATACATCAAATGACGTCGCGTCCAACAACCATAATGGTGCTGCTGCGGATGAAGACGAAATTGATCCGTTGGACGCGTTTATGCAAGGATTACAGGAGGAGATTAAGGCGGCGCCCCCACCAAAGCCGAAGGAGAAGTTGGACATGTACAAGGATGACGTGGATGATGATCCTATGGAGAGCTTTCTGAAGGCGAAGAAGGATTTAGGGCTGCAACTGGCTGCCGATGCGCTGCACGCTGGTTATAATTCGGACGAAGAGGTTTATGCTGCGGCAAAGGCGGTGGATGCTGGGATGCTTGAGTATGATTCTGATGATAATCCTATTGTTCTTGATAAAAAGAAGATTGAGCCGATTGCCGCCCTTGATCATAGCTCAATTGATTATGAGCCTTTTAATAAGGATTTCTACGAGGAAAAGCCTTCCATTTCAGGTAATTGGGTGGAACCTGGTATATTAACATACTTTTGTTACTTGCTTCAGTTAGTACTGGTTCTTTCTTTGACTGATATGTAGTATTCTGTAGCAGTGAGTGGGACAGATAGGAAGTGAATGAGAACTTTCTGGAGTAATATATATCTTCTTGTCTGTATTTTGGTGCTGCATTTACATGAAAAACATCTGCTTTTTCTTTTTCCAGGTATGAGCGAACAGGATGTTGTTGAGTACAGAAAGAGTTTGGCTATCCGTGTTTCAGGCTTCGATGTTCCACGTCCGGTTAAAACATTTGAAGATTGTGGATTTTCTGTGGAGCTTATGAAAGCCATTGCAAAACAAGCTTATGAAAAACCCACACCAATACAGTGCCAAGCTTTACCTATTGTGCTTTCTGGAAGAGACATAATTGGTATAGCGAAAACTGGTTCCGGAAAGACTGCTTCGTTTGTGCTTCCTTTGATTGGCCATATTATGGACCAACCCGAGCTTGGGAAAGAAGAAGGCCCCATTGGAGTGATATGTGCACCTACTAGGGAACTAGCTCATCAAATTTGTTTGGAAGCTAAGAAGTTTGCCAAAGCTCATGGTATCCGTGTCTCTGCAGTTTATGGTGGAATGTCCAAGCTTGAGCAGTTCAAAGAACTAAAAGCAGGATGTGAGATTGTTGTTGCTACTCCTGGGAGATTGATAGACATGATTAAAATGAAGGCTCTGACCATGTTGAGAGCTACCTATTTAGTACTTGATGAGGCAGATCGTATGTTTGACCTCGGTTTTGAGCCGCAGATAAGATCGGTAGTTGGTCAAATAAGATCGGATCGCCAGACATTACTCTTTTCAGCTACCATGCCTCGAAAAGTTGAAAAGCTTGCTAGGGAGATTCTCTCTGATCCTGTAAGAGTGACTGTGGGGGAGGTGGGCATGGCCAATGAGGATATTACCCAAGTTGTTCAAGTGCTTCCATCAGACACAGAAAAGTTCCCTTGGCTCCTTGAGAAGCTTCCAGGAATGATTGATGAAGGAGATGTTCTGGTCTTTGCCTCAAAGAAGGCCACAGTTGATGAAGTTGAATCGCAACTGGTGCAGAGGGCTTTTAAAGTTTCAGCACTTCATGGTGACAAAGATCAGGCCTCTCGAATGGAAACATTGCAAAAGTTCAAATCTGGAACATACCATGTCCTGATTGCAACGGATGTTGCTGCTCGTGGACTTGACATCAAGTCAATTAAGTCTGTGGTCAATTTTGATATAGCTAAAGACATGGATATGCATGTACACCGAATTGGGAGGACAGGTCGTGCTGGAGACAAAGATGGAACTGCATATACTCTCATAACACAAAAGGAGGCGAGATTTGCGGGCGAATTGGTTAACAGTTTGATTGCTGCTGGTCAAAACGTCCCCACAGAGCTCATGGATCTGGCTATGAAGGTAACTCACATGTTTAGTTTTACATTTGGTTTTTGTTGAAAATTTTGAATATATATGTAGATAGAGGGACCTTCCTTTCTGTATCTCTGGATATTAGATGTTACAAGGAAACGGTTATTTTTGGGTCCAAATAAGGGTAAAAACCATAAGTGACTTCATTCATATATGAATGTCGGAAATACGATGGCTATAACTATTAGTGTACCGTCGTGGTTCTACTTCTACCAATAACCAGATCCTTCTCTTATTTTGAAATTTTATTGAATTGTGCTGGAGATACTACTCTTAGGATCTATATATGAAGAAAAGGACAACCAGAGTGCCATCCATTTTTGTATTTTCCTGTTTATACAGTTGCAAAAACTGGAATATAAAACTGCATTTTGCATATCTGGTGTTCCTGTTCGTGTTTGAGTGACATTTATTTTGTAAATCACCAGGATGGAAGGTTCAGATCCAAACGTGATGCACGCAAAGGAGGTACTTGGTTCCATTTTCGATACGATATGCTCATGATTTCCTACATAATCCTCCCTAATTCTCTGAAGTGCTTTTTTGTTTGTATTGTTCTTTATTATGTGACACTAAATTACCATTTCAATTAAACAATCCAGTTTGGATTATGGAGTTCTGAAAACCCATCATATTGTTGCAGGTGGAAAAAGAGCTAAAGGAAGGGGAGGTGGAGGTGGAGGTGGTGGCAAAGGTGTTCGAGGTGTTGACTTTGGTTTGGGTATTGGCTATAATCCTGAATCAAATTCTGCATCAAATCCAACTCCAAGTCGTTCTGCGGCAGTTCATTCACTTAAAACTGGAATGATGGCACAATTCAGAAACAACTTTGTTCCTGCATCTTCAAATTCGCAGAATCAGTTTGTACAGAACAACTCAGGTGCACAAAGCAATAAAAGAAGGGTTTTACCTGGGTTTGTATCTGGTGGGACAATTGGTGGAGACATTCATGGTCCAAGAATAAACAGCACGGCGACTACTGCCTCTTCTGCATCGAATACTGCACCGCTCTCCAGAGAAGTTGCTAAACAACCACACTCAGAAAGGCGAGTTTCTCTAAAATGAACTTTTAGTGTGATACTGTTTCTGCCTTAATCAGTATCAATATAGGTAGTGTTTGCTAGCTCTTAAAAGCACTTTTGTGTAAAGTGCTTCTTTTTCAGAATTTTGGGAGTGTGTGCAGTGTGTATAACCAGCATCTGCTTCTAAGGACATGCTATTGGCTTCAGCTTCTAGAGTCCAAGTTATTTTCGTAAATAAATGAAGTTCTGGAGAGTACTAGAAGTGCTTCTTAGCTGTTTCTCCAAGCACTCAATTTTATTTTATAAATTAAGTTTTCACCTTTTTTCAAACACTACCCACTTTAGTACTCTGAAACTTTTTACAGCTCAACTTGTATATTTGCATCTCCAGTTTGCCTTTGTTTCTCGTTTTGATGCGAAATCATTGTTTCTTATAATTTCTTTGTTTGTATATTCAGAGATAAAGCAAGAGAAAGACGGAGACCCTCTGGGTGGGATCGCTAATTTATGGTGTTCGGCGTGTAAATCAAGTTTTGTTGGTTAAGCTAAGCTACATTTGATGCTGTTGTAATTGTATTTCTTTCCTTGTTTGGTCTGATTTTGTGTGTTATCAAAAATTATGTTTTACGGGAGGTGTACTTACCACTTACTTATGTCTAAAGGGCAAATGTGAATCTTTTCGTCCTTGATTAAATGCTAATACACAAAGAAAATGGGTAAATAAGGACTTATTAGCTTCATCACATGTTAAGTTTAATAGAAATTGGCTTCATGTTATATTTAGATCATGAATATTGTTTTATTATTCTACCATCAACATAACGTACGAGAGAACATTACCCATGTTAATATTGTTACATTTATCGATGTGTTGTATTATGGGAAGATTGTTCTTTGTTTAAATTGATGTTTCCTATGAAGTAAGCAGCAGTTTAAGCCTTGGGACACTTGGAAATATCCATTTTATTGTTTACTTCCTTGCGCCGATTGGCTGTAGGGCATATCTGAAGACAAGGCTCCTTTAGTGCACTGTCATCTTCTGGTGGAGGAGGGTGCACCCCAAACTTGAACTACAATTACAAACAGAACAAAATAAAGTAAATAATCGATCAAATTTAATATTTTACTGAAAAAGTCTTTGTTAAATTGCTATGTTACCTGACAGCTATAATCACTGAAATTGGGCTCCATTACTAGAGGCACTCCCATGTATTCCTTGAAGAAGGTCTACAATTGACAAATATCATGAATTGCTTCTTTCATGCCTAAACCATACAGACATACAGTGAAGAGAAACTCAACAGTTACACACCTGCGTAGGAAGCTTACAAGTATTGACACACACACCGACACATTTGCTCTCGTCCAAATACTTGCATTTCTCAACAAAGACCTACACAATCCAACAATACTATTAGAGAGTGCATTAACATCAAGAATCACTTACTATATAGATATATGTAAATGAGAATTTAAAAGAATACCCCACTAGACCAAGAGGATCCATCAGGCAGCTCCACGGAGTTAACACTACACGTTCCCATGAGCCATTGGCACGAAACTGCAGTCACCCTTGCTTCCAATAGCAAAAAACACCATTCATTCACATACACCTTAAAAGATACATGATTGAGTAACGCACAGAAGAAGAAGAAGAAGGAATTTGGAGCTTGATGGAAAAAATGGATTAGATGTCGTATGCATTTCTTGAATATTGTAAGTTATAGTGGGTGCTTGCAAGAGCTTTTGCTTTTGAAGAATCAATTTTACTCTAAACTAACTTCCACTTAATTTAAAAAAATACCCAAAAGCTAGAAGTTGAGGCTAAAAGTTGGTCCATGGATGTTTCCAGCTTCTAGTTTATTTTTGCTTAAGATAAGCCGAAACTGGTGCTGGAAAAAAGCAGTAAGCACAAAAGTGCTTTTTCTTTTTATAGTTTCCAAATACTCTACCATAATAACCAAGAAGGCCAAAACCCAAAAGTATGAACAAATTGGATCAAGATAGAACTGCAATATGTGTTGATCAGACGCTCACCAACCATCACTGCTGCCACTTTGCCTCCCGCAATCGGAGAGATAAGCTTTTTGTAGAGCTCTAATAACAATGGAGGAAATAGTGATCTTAATATTCGTACCTGCGAGAAAAGATAGTCGTCACAACAACATATGACAGTGACTTATATTACATAACTAGTTAAAATAAGAAAACAACCACCATGCAACAAACTATATATTTCATCAAATGTGGCAAACTTTCCCAACGTGTATATGCATAAGAAAATCCCAACTTTGTATGCAACTTCATTGCAAGAAAGGCTGATTAAGAGAAGGCTATATATGGATGTATCTTTCCAATTGTTTCACCAATTAAAAGTACATATATCAAAATTTGGTAAAGCTAAAACAGAGAAAATGAAAAATGGAGACATACCGCAGCTTTTGTAGCTTCAGAATTTGATCGGCCAACCATTATCCGATGAGCCACATCAATTAATCCATCGTATCCGGGCTTTTCCGAGTCCCATCCAATCTCCTATCAATCAAAAAAATTATTAACTTTAATTGTTCTTTTTTTTTAAAAAGGGATAAATAGAGAGCTCACAGCTAACCTGCGCCATTTTGCTGCGGAAAACGTTCAAAAAAACATAATCAACCGGTCCTGGAGAATACTGTTTCGTTGAATTCTTCAATTCAACTGCATCTAACTGAAGAAATTATTGTATTAATTGAAACAGAAGAGAAAACAAAAAATTTGAAGAGTATTTTACTTTTTTTTTTTTTTTTTAAAGTCTACTTGAGTGGAGATAATTAATTATAGAGTTGAAAATTGGGTACAGAATTCGAGCGGGTCGAATTGCATGAAATTCGAACAGAAAGTTTCTGTCTTGGAGAATGGAGAGAAGGGATTGAAAGGAGCGGGCGGTGATTGAGCAGCGCCATAGCCGTAGACCTTCGAGCTCCAACGTTCCAACTCTTTTGCTTTTAATTCCAAATGGAAAAGAAACACGGTAGATAAATTAAGTTAAATTGAAAAGATTATGTGATAAATAACTGCGACTTTTGTCTGAGCACGCGACTTCTCGTTCGGAATGGGGAGTAGAGTACATTGAAATAAATACTAAGGAACGGTATAAAAAATTTTAATTTCTTTTTAAGACATTGAAATGCTTTTTTAATTCTGGTTACGTTAATTATAGAAATACTTAATATTAATATCCAACGAGATAATACCTTTTTGTGAAGATATATAGATATTTAAAAAAACTTGGAACATTTTGTTGTTACCAAAAATTAGATATATAATGTTTTTAAAATAAGTTATCTCAAATCTTAGTGTTAACTTTATACTTAGCTAAAGAGAAAAATCAATATTTATAAATGACTTGGAGGTGAGGCAAATCTCTTCTGTGCATCATATGATTTGTTTGTATTCTTGGGTGGATCTTTAAGAGTAGTGTGATTTATTGTGAGTTGCACTTTTTTTTTTTTTTGTTATGAGTTGCACTTTTGCTGCCATAGCGTTACCACCAATATTGCATATGTATTAAGGTAGTTGAAGTACTTAAGATGAGACAAATTTTAATGTTAATGTTATACTTGCTTAAAGAGAAATGTGAATGTTCCATACGGCTATAGAGGATTTTGAGGTGCAACAAATTTGTTTTGGGTATCATAGGATTGATTTGTATTTTGGTTTCATAGTTCTTGTAGTTTGTTTTTTCCGAGGATTTTTTATTGGTTAATTTGAACTTTTATATATTTTATTTGGGAAAAAATCACTTTTGGTCCCAAGTTTTAATAAGTTTTCTATATTGAGTCCTATACTTTACGGATCTGACACATTGATGACAGACATTTGTAAAAAAATTACAATATTGGGACTTTGGTCCCCCTGCCATAAAAAAATAATGGAATCAGTCAAAATTACACTGTTACAATAAAAATATATTATTTTGGGGGGAATTTTTGAGGCCATATGTCTGATTTGGATGGAATTAATGGCGCTATTTCCTGGTTAGGGAATACAGATTCAAGGGCAGTCATCAAAATAACAAAATTTGTAATATTACAATAAAGTCCAACTAGGAAATGACGCAATTAATTCCTTCCCAATCAGAGAAATGGCGCCAAAAATTCCCCCCAAAACAACACATTTTTATTGTAATAGTGTAATTTTGACTGATTTCGTTATTTTTTCATGGCAGGGGGCCAAAGTCCCAACATTATAATTTTTTTTGCAAATGTCTGTCCTCAATGTGTCAGACCCGTAAAGTATGAGACTCATTGTGGAAAACTTATTAAAACTTGAGACTAAAAATGATATTTTCCCATTTTATTTTTATGGTTAAAAATTCAAACCTTAGTAAAATTAGTTAAAATCGCACTTCCAGCTCAACCGCAGCTAAACCAAAAACGTTTTCTCCGAAATCCAAGTATATCTATTCGCTGGGGCTGAGAGCCTGAGACACTCAAAACAGCTTATTATTATAGCAATTTCGGTCTTCCATTTCTTCCAGCTGAGCTGAATAAAACCCTAACCACTAAAACCCTTCCCGAATAAGAGTGGCTGGTAATGGTGAATCCTCGCCGTCGAGTACTCAACGAAGCTCCGGAACTGGCTCGGAGGCTCTCTACGGCGTTGAAGGCGGCGGAGCCGCTCCAACAGGAGGACCGCTTGTACCGGAGATTGTCCGCATTGGGGCATGTCAAGGGGACAGTGGCACGCACAATAAACGAGTACATAAGGGAGGGAAAACCAATCGGTAAATTTGAGCTTGAGGCTTGTATCAAGGAACTCCGTAAATACAAAAGATTCAACCATGCTCTCGAGGTTCGCAATCGCCTCTGTATGTTTGCGTATAATTTTTGTGCGATCGTTCTATTCCTACTTATCTCTTTCTCTCCCTGAGTCCCTGTAGTGATACTTCTGTTATTAATTAACTGTAAATCTGTAATGATGATACTAGAGCTCTGAATGACGAAAATATCAGAATAATATTCAATTTAGACGCGTGCAATCTTCTCTGGATTTGAGAAATTTATGGTTTAAGCTTTTCTCGCAGCTTTTATGTTTTCTAATTCTGTTATTGATATTTGTCAATAGAGAATGATTTCTTTACTGTGTAAAATCCAGATAATGGAGTGGATGGAGTTTCGGAAATTCAACTTCTCACACAGAGATTATGCGGTGCGTTTAGATCTAATTGCAAAATGTAAGGGAATAGCTGCAGCGGAAAATTACTTCAGCGGCCTCTCGCCCTCTGCAAAAGTACATTGCACCCATGGAGCCCTTCTAAACTGCTATTGTGAGGTGAAGATGACTGATAAGGCATTAAATCTCTTTGCTAAAATGGTTAAAGAGAAGATGATATCAAAACCGTTGGCTTTTAACAATCTTATGTCCATGTACATTAGATTAGGGCAGCCTGAAAAGGTCCCCGTTTTAGGAGAAGAAATGAAGAAAATGAATATTCAACCTGACACATTTACTTACAACCTACTGATGAATAGCTATTCGTGCTTAAGTGATATCGAGGGTGTCGAAAGAGTTTTCGAAGAGATGAAACGGGAGAATGGGAATCAATGCAATTGGACTACCTATAGTAACTTAGCAGTCCTCTACACGAAGGGTGGATATAGGGAAAAAGCTGTGTTGGCTTTGAAGAATCTGGAAAATGAAATGGGCCCACGCGATCGCGAAGCGTACCATTTCTTAATAACCTTGTATGCTGGAATTTCTGATCTTCATAATGTTCATCGTATTTGGAAGACATTAAAGTCGACATTAAAAGTTGTAACGAATAAGAGTTATCTCATCATGCTGCAAGCTCTTAGGAATATTGGTGACATCCATGGAGTGAAGAAATGCTATGAGGAATGGGAATCAGTGTGTTCCAATTATGATGCTAGGTTGGCTAGTTCGGCTATTCGTACTTTTTTGAGTCACGACATGTTGGAAGAAGCTGAGTCGGTGACTAGGAGAGCAATGGAGAAATCGAGAGGACCGTTTTTCAGTGCGTGGGAGATGTTCATGGTTTACTTTCTGAAAAATAATGATGTGAAAAATGCTTTTCAGTATTTGGAAGTTGCTGTGTCCAAAGCTATTGAAGATGAGTGGAGGCCTAAATCTGATACTGCCGACAAATTTCTGGAGTATTTGAAGAAAACCGGTGATGTGAGCTGTGCTGAGGAATTCTATGAGTTGATGAAGAGGATAAACTGTGTTGATAGCAGTTTGTACAAGATTTTACTTCAGACTTATGTGGATGCTGGAAGAACAATGCCTGATATGCGTGTGAGGATTGAGGAGGATGGAATTGAGATGAGTGGTGAGCTCGAAGATTTGCTTGCGAAGGTTTGCCCTGAATGAGACCTTTCATGTAAACCCTTGTGTTTCTTAAAATTGTATGAGATTTCGGCATTTTTGAGAGGATTTTGATTTATAATTGTGAATAGTTAGGGGAAAGCGGATTGATTCAATCAAGCAGCCAAATGTTCCACACTGCGGGTCATTTATTGGGCGCAATCATTGTACAATTTCTTACTAGAAATTCGAAATTTTGGATATTAATAATTTTAAAGCGATATATAATTGTATAGTTAATATAGTCTATTGTCATGTATGTTTATCTTAACATTTCTGTTCAAGTAATGCAAGCTCAAATTGCCAAGTACAAATATGAGAAACAGAGGAAATCGCATAGGACTACAGGAATATCCGAATGAAAAGAAGCCAGAAAATGGATCAAATGATCAGCCTGCTGAGAGGTTACACTAGAGAAGAAGAATAGCTTAGAGAGATGAATACGCTGGAGCAACAACAATGCAATTTGTGTACAAAAACACAGTAGAGCACAAAAGGGGAAGAGGAAAAACTTAAACCAAATTATACAAATAAAGCAAATGAAGCCTTTGTGCATCAGAAAGCTGCATGGGTTTTGGAGGAATAAAAATCCGTATGTGATGATGCCACAATAACACTAACTCAACCATGTGCTTTCTTTGACAGCGAAGATGGCTTCATCCTATAATGTGATACGCTGCCATGAAGCAAAACATCCATTAAATCTTTTGTTTTAAAGTAACTTCTATGATCCCAATGGGTGCTTTAGGCCGATAATGATCGTCTGTGTCCGCCTCTTCAATTTCCTGCAATCATATCATAGAATCATGCAACTAATGTAGTCACTGGAAAAATAATGGCTTTATGCTGACTCAAAGTGATTTAAATTTATAAGATCTAGCCAGGTCTTAGATGTCCTAGGAATAGAGCACAAATTACTTTTCCAGCCTAGAGCTGTAGGTATGATGAATATAACAACTAAAAATGATAAAAGTCGAAAACTTGTACCTGAACAACATCTTCACCCTTGATAACCCGCCCGAATACATTAATTTTCTCATTTAAATCTGGGATTGGTGCTGTTGTGATAAAAATATCGAATCCCTTGCCACTATGTTTCCCCTTGGAAGTGCCCAACATAAAAGCTTCATGCTTCATGCTGAAACAAGTATAAAAGTTCTAGTTGTTGTGGTTTATTGAGAGAGAGAGAGACAGAGAGAGAGAAGAGAGAACCTAGTATCAAGTTGATTGTAATGCTTTCCCCTTGAAGTCCAATCTTCTGTAGCTCCTGTTCCACCTCCTTGAACGACAAAGTTCTTTATAACACGGGTAAAAAGCATCCCTTTGAAGTTTCCATTGTGACTGCAAATTGAATTCAATAACATGCTAGTAATTTAGGTTTTTAGAAGAAAGAAGCAACATCAGAATACTTTAATTAGCCAATTTTGCGGAAAGTTTTCATCAGCCTAAATAGAAACCATAACTAAAGAAACAAAGGCAACGAGAAGACACTAAAAGAGGTATACCATGACTTGATAAATTCATCAACAACCTCAGGAGAACCATCCTTGAAAAGTTCAACAGTTATTGAGCCTTTTGAGGTACTTATAACCTGCAAACATATATATGTTATATTCCTCAAAGATAGAGAAGAAAACAAGAATAGAGAAGAATTGGAAAAACAACCAAATTGAAGAGATATAAGAAGATTCTGGAAGACAAATTTTTTGAGGAACTTTATTTTGATAATAAACTACTCCATTAACAGTTATTGTCGATTAATTTTAAATTTAACTCTCGCATCAGAAAAGATACTTAAAGCAAATTACAAGATATGAAGCTGCATTGATGAAGGGTAGAAATACAATTCATATCAAGTTTACAGTGAGATATAAATCTTGCTACACTCGTGAGAATATCTAATTCAATAAATCCCTCAAGAGCAAAAATCTAAGTTGGTAAAGAGCTGATTCATGAATAACCTAGCAAAGCAATAAACTTACTGCATATTTGGGGACATCAACCTTCTTTAACTCCCCAAAGGAATCACCTTGCTGCAAAAGGCAGACAAACATGACTTTAGAAGAGAACAAATGCAAATCAAGAGGATGGCATAGTTCGTGCCAAACATCAAGTGAAAGTAAAGTAGAATTCTAAGACTATATAATCAGCATTACAGCTAGGAACTTCCATTTGTCGCCGTGAGATCTAGGGTAAAAAAGGTAGTGAAATAAAAAGTACTAAACAAAATGAAGCAGCTGCCGCATAAATCATAAGGGATCAACTTTACCTCTACACGTGATATCATATCTTCCCCCTGATAATTTTCCCTGAACAGGAAAAAGAAATGAAGGTTATGAACCATGTAATGATCATTTAATGACCTGTTTGGCATAAAAGTAAATTATAGATTGCATTAAATCTTTTAACTGCTTGTCTAGACTCCTACTCCTATAATTTTATTCAAAACTGTTGCTCCATAGAAATTTTCTGGCTGCTCTATTTAAGGGAATGTATATCTTGACTAAATTATTCATCATAATTACAATCTGTACATCCAAATTAAGATTCAGGTAAAATCTATAAACAAGTAGACCACTTCACAGATAATAACATAGCGAGAAGAAGGTTCTAAAAGGAAATTAAACCTACTCTGCTTAACTAAGCACCTAAAATCATCTTAAATAAATACAATTTCAAGGGATTTATCTTATTCTCCATATCCGAAGAGAAGAAATCACAGAAACAATACATATTAGCAACTTTGCATTAGCAACAATAAACATAAAAATATCCAATAGAATTTTAAGAGTTAAGACCTCCGAGTCCAGTGTCTGTAGGAAGCAAAAACAAAAAACACCATGACGAGGAGAACCAGCCCGTAGACTGCAATTGTAGCAACACTGACTCGACTTGGCCCTTTCTTCTTTTTACTCTGTAGCAAGAGAGCTTGAGGTTTGATCTTCCCCATAGTAACTTGCCAGAAACTTCAAATCTTAAAGCAAGCACTACAAAAAGAAAACCACGCATCAATTACCGGAACTTAAAGCATCGGATGCTCACTGCAGAAGTTCAGATTCACGAGACGCTATTAAAAAAATCACATGGAAAAACATCGAAATGAACAATCTGATTTCGAATTCTCGGCGAAATATCCTATGCAAAAATCAAAATACTCCAGAATTGAAATTAACAAGTCGAAAATCTAACCTCTAAAGTTAGATACAATCGTCGAGAGATAATTAAGGAACGTAACTAAAATGATTCTGAATTTAACCAAAAAAGTAAATCACAAACTGGAAACAAAATTAAGAGTATAGAAATACCTGATCCTGATCTAGGGCAAAAGAGCAAATGAGGAGAAGCGAAATTCTTAATGAAAATTATCGGGGAATTCTGCAGGCGAGGCGAGGCGAGAGGAAAAAAATAGCTGCTGCTGTGGTACGTTGCTTCACAAATTTTCTTCTTTTATGTCTGCTACACTGTACACAAAATGAAGTCCATATATATATGATGATAAAATTCGAATTTCACAGGTCAACTTTGTTGTATACAGTACATTACGAGAAAATTTGTTTGAGGGCCCCTCTCAAGTTTCCATTTAAACAAATTACCTTCAATTATTTTTCATTTTTTTATTAATCTTTAAATAATAGTAATTATACTATTATTAAATAAAAAAATAGTTAAAAAATCATTAAACTTGAAATTAAGAAAACAAAAACGCAGAAAAAGCCCTAGTCCTTACTGCGCGATCGCTTATCGCTTGAGAAAAGAACAAGAGAACTTCTTTTTCTTCGCTGAGATCGCTTCCTGCTTCATCTTTCATCAATGTTTCCTTCTTCTTCCCGTTTCTTCATCAACGTTTCCTTCTTCTTCTTCCCGTTTCTTCTCTTCTTTTCTTTAGAAAAATGACAATTATTAGACAATCTCCAAAGAAGATTACGAAAAAAGCCCAATCATCTTAACATTTTGAAGAAATTCTTGAAGAAAAAGTTGTTGAAGAACACCAATATAAGGTATAGATGTTTGATTTTTACGATTTTTTTGAATTGTTGTTCTGCTTCTTTGCAAGCAATTTCGCAACATAAGCGATCTCGCGTCCCATAAGCGATCTCCGAGATCGCTTATGGGACGCCAAATCGCTTTTATACAAAAATTAAATTAATAAATTAAAATAGAAGAAATTCGTGATTATTTTGGATCTCAAACTCAAAATTAAAAAAATAAAAGCACGAATTACATGAATTAAAGATTATTTTAGTAAAAATTCTCTCAAATATGGTAATCCAAAATTAGTGCACGAGTATTCAACAGAAATCAAGTTTATCGGATTAATCTATATTATAGTATATGAATTTACTAAAGTAGTGTGTAAACCGAGATCGCTTATGGGACGCCAAATCGCTTTTATACAAAAATTAAATTAATAAATTAAAATAGAAGAAATTCGTGATTATTTTGGATCTCAAACTCAAAATTAAAAAAATAAAAGCACGAATTACATGAATTAAAGATTATTTTAGTAAAAATTCTCTCAAATATGGTAATCCAAAATTAGTGCACGAGTATTCAACAGAAATCAAGTTTATCGGATTAATCTATATTATAGTATATGAATTTACTAAAGTAGTGTGTAAATAGTTAGAACAATTTCTTTATTTTGTCAAACACACTTGGGAAATATTTTATTATGAGATTGCAACTAATGATTTAATGGAACATTATATGAATTGTATTTGTAGAACAAGACTTTTGTCAATCAAATTATATATGATGTTTGAGATTGTTTTTAAAAATAAAACCTAGTCGAATGTCTTCAACTTTCTGCTTTTCACAATTTACTTTAAATTAAATTTTCTTAAAGAATAACTATATAGCAATAATTACGTATTAGTTTATGGGTTTAGGGTTTAGGGTTTAGGGTTTAATCGATTGAGCGTCCTGTCAAGTTTGATGATTACTAATTAAATCCATATAAATATTTTTGAATTTACAAAATAGTCTACTTTAATTTTTTTACACGAATTTCTTGTACTTTAATTTATTAATTTGATTTTTGTATAAAAGCGATCTCAGAGATCGCTTATGAGACGCGAGATCGCTTTTACAAAGAGCTAAACGTGCGCAATCTGTTAATAAGCGATCTCGGAGATCGCTTAAGGGTCGCGAGATCGCTTATTAACAGATTGCACGTTTAGCGCTTTGAAAAAGCGATCTCGCTTCTCATAAGCGATCTCTGAGATCGCTTAAGGTTCGCGAGATCGCTTATTAACAGTTTGCGCACATTTAGCTCTTTGAAAAAGTGATCTCGCGTCTCATAAGCGATCTCTGAGATCGCTTAAGGGTCGCGAGATCGCTTATTAATAGTTTGCGCACGTTTAGCTGTTTGAAAAAGCGATCTCGTGTCTCATAAGCGATCTCTGAGATCGCTTTTATACAAAAATCAAATTAATAAATTAAAATAGAAGAAATTCGTGTAAAAAAATTAAAGTAGACTATTATTAGAATAGTACAATCCAAAAATATAAATTGTACACAATTTGAAAATATAAATTTGGTCATTTGGAAAGAGGTGGTTGGTTGCAAGTACGCTTCTTGTGACCCGATTGTTTACATTTCAAACACATGTTTTTCTTCTTGTTGCCCTCACAAGCGGAAGGAATCCTCTTAACTCTTTTTCTGCCCCTTGATACCTTTATTTTTTGCGGATAAATGATGATATTTGCCACTGATTTGGGTACCTCCCATTGTTCCTCTGCTGGAGTAGGATATATAGTTTCTACATAAGCATGCAAGAAACTTTCAGTTTTTATAGGTAGGAGAGCAAAATGTGTAGATTCTCCTACCGAAATCCGGTAGTTTTTGTTCACTAATAGCAGCTAGTGCATGAGAACATGGAATCTTGTCAATATTAAAAACTCTATAGCTGCATTCTTTTTTATTAAGATCAACAACAACATCCTGACTTCCACCGCGCACAATGAATTCATGCACATTAATTAGACTTGTCACAAGTACATTGGAAAGTTCCAAATTTTTGTGCAATAGGCTTTCTTTGGATGAAACTAATATCGTTGTGCAATCAACCATTTCCATACGACGCTCATAGAACCACGTAGAAAGTATTCTTTGTATTGCATCAAAAACAGCGATAATTGGAAATTCTCTTTCTATTAGAATCCTTGCATTAATAGACTCAACTATGTTGGTTGTCATAATGTTAAACCTGTTTGCAGGAGAATGAGCTCTACTCCATCGGTGGAATCCAACATCATGCTCAAGATAGTCGGCCGCTTTGCTTTCGATCCGTCTAATTTGGCGAAAATGCTCATGAAAGTCATCAAGTGTATAAGCTTGGGCTGCCGAATAATAGGGACGAATAATTTCACCACGCTTGAATTTTGTCCTTAAGTTCTCTACGAGGTGCCTCATGCAATACCCATGATGCGCCATGGGGTAAACTTTTGCAATTGAATTCTTTATAGACTGGTTCCTGTCGGATATTATGCATAACTCATCACTGTCAGGAACTATATCTTGCAAATGTTTCAAAAACCACCCCCATGATTTGTCATTCTCAGAGTCAACTACTTCCATGCAATAGGATATATATGGTTCTCACCGTCTTGTGCAGTGGCAACAAACAATGTACCATCAAACTTTCTAGTTAAAAAACAACCATCAAGGGCTACAATTTTTCTCATTAACGCAAACCCCCTTATGCACGGTCCAAAAGCTACGAAAAAATAAAGAAATCTATTTTCTTCATCAACCGCTAAATCTGTCTTGGTTCCTTGATTTGTCAACTCTAAAATATGACGATATGCTTCAAGAACTGTGAATCCATGTTCTGGTGTTCCTCTCACAAAATCTTTTGCATGTTGTCTCCCTTTCCAACATTTCCAATAACTCACAGTACATCCCAAGTATGTTTTCACATAATGCTTCAAATCACTGGATGTAGGACCTTTTCCATTTACAAATAGAGACTTCACGAACTCTCCAATAATATCAGCCGATGCTTGCTGATAATCACCTAAAATATGTTCCAAACCACATATGTGCTCACAAATGTATTTTCTAATAACAAATTTACTTGAATCGGGGTTCTTAACACATCGAATCCACCACTTGCAATTTGGGGAAGAACATCCAACAACAATTAGTGATTCTGTAGATTTTTTTGTTACAAATCCAAATTTTCCTTTCACAGCAACAAATTTTATCTTCCTTATCACGTGCATCTTGTCATTGAACAAATATCCTTCATACAAATCCGATCTGTCATCAAATGTGTGATATGTAAGTTTTCCAACTTCACCTTCTGTTTTTCCCTCTAACATTTCTCGACTCAACATAGTTTCTTCATCGGCATCACCATCCTCTAGAAGTAGATGATCGGTTAGACTATTATCTTTATCCGTAATCTTATTTTGTTCTTCATTAAATTCTTCCAATTTATTGTTCTCATCTACATCCATAGTCTCATCTTTACCATTGAAATCAAAATCAAATATTGTATTCTCGTTTGGTGAACAAATTTTCGGTAATTCAAATTGATTGTCCTCTCCAACATGAGATATAGAGACTTTTAAAATGGGCCCCCAACCACCACAACCAATATCACTTTTGTACATCATTAGATCTTCATCCGACTTTATTTTAGTAGGATGTACTTTTTCGTTCGGAGGTGCATTTGTTATATATATACTTCACATGTACATGAGTAGGTAAGCAACTCACTCGCTCTTTTTGATAATTTCATCAATAAACATCTCATAAGTAGTATCTGTACTCAAAAGAAGTGGTGTAGTTACATTACCTTTTGCATACCACTCCCAACCACTTTCTTTCTCCACCCACTCGCCATATACAACACCTACAATAAATGCTTCCATTGATGCAATTAAATATCTGCATTATAAAAAAAAGAATATCAGTAAATTGCTTAGAAAATTATAAACTTGAATTTAAAAAGAATTATAGTGTAATTTTGTATATAGAAGTGCTTAAATATCCTTGTTAGAAGTGTTTATTGTGATTGCTAAAAGAGAGGTCTTATTGGATGCAAAATCTGTTAATAAGCGATCTCGCGACCCTTAAGCGATCTCAGAGATCGCTTAAGGGACGCGAGATCGCTTTTTCAAAGCGCTAAACGTGCGGACTGTTAATAAGCGATCTCTGAGATCGCTTATGGGTCGCGAAATTGCTTACGCGCAGAACATAAAATTTTTTTCGCGAAAAATCGTCAAAATCGTCAAAATCTCATTATCCATCTTCCCAACTAGATATATATTTGATATGGGTACAAAATAGTTCTTACCTACAAATTTCTAGTTCAACTTTTGTGGAAATCCTCCTTAATCTACTCTCCTCTTGCAATAAATATATTTTATCTTGGATCACAAAACTTCTTTTGATAATGTAAGGTTTCAATATAGAAGTATTTGGAAGAATGTTTGCAAAAGAGAAGAAGAAGTGGTCAAATACCTTGAAATGATGTCTTCTACATTGAGAAAATGCAAGAAAAATGAAGGAAGGTGAAGAAGAGAGGATAAAAGATTCGTGAAATTGGGAAAAATATGATGAGAAATTAGGGTTTATAAATATTTTTGGGTTTGATTTGTAGTATTTATAAGTTTTGGGGTTAAAATTATATTTTTAAAAGTGGGTAAACTATTTTTCTTAATTAGATAAGTTATTAATATTATTATTCAGGTTAATTAGTAAAAAGGGTTATGTAGTAAAGAGTTTCAAACTTGAGGGTTATTTAATTAAATAGAAACTTAAATAGGTTGTTTAATAAACTCTCCTACCCGTTACTGACTTGACCGCGACGACATCGTTTACGTTTAATTGTTTTCCTGGGAATTGAAAATTCCCACATTGCCCCCCAAGAACTATCCCTAATTCTCACTTAAATAGTTAAATTAAACCAGAGAGAGACAGATAATAATTGAAGGAAAAATCAAGGTTCATTGTGTTAGGTTTTATTTGGAGGAATTACTTTCATCTTCCAGAAATAAAATCAAATATTTTGAGTTTTATATTAAGAAATAAAAACATAATTAAGTTTTATCAAATGTATCATCCAACCATTTTATAGATGTAATGAAGATTCTTTGACATTGTATACTTCTATAATTTTCCAAACATCAGGATATATTTGCATAATTAAGCCAAACTTCAGACTTACAGTTACACGAAACCATTTGCACCAAAACATTTCTAAATACAATCAAACGTTGCCTGAAACCAAGAGTTAGAGAGAGAAAAGAACTTCAAAAGTGTAATATTATGACAGACCAAAAAGATTATTACATACCAAACATGAATTTTAATCTAGAAAACCCCACATTATCCACATCAATCCATCGAAAATAAATAAATAATATCAATATGAAGAAAACATGGCTATATATATATTGGTTTAATGTAGAGAAAACCTGAAGAATGAAAAAATTAACCTAAAGATTTTCCATTGGTATGAAGTTCGCCCTCGTGCTGCTTCTAGAAATATGATACCCGAGAAAAATGGAGATGCATAAAGCCACTACAGAGAAGAGAAGTGAAAAGGTTGTGGCAACATTCCAAGGGCTTCTTTGGCTGAGCTTATGTAGCTCAGAACCGCCTGATACGAAATCAAGAACAATCCAATCACAGCTGACTGAATAATGAGCAGATCCATGCCATGGTTTGCCATCTTCCGGATACCAGAATGCAGCAGATATATTATTTGATTTACCAATTGTGAATTGAGCATCCTGTTTTCAGACCATTGATGTCAATATATAAGTAAGGTTTAATAACCTCTCCTGAGAATTGAGATTCATTAATTACACGTCGTACCCCATGTTTTTAAAATTATTACAACTAACCCCCTATGAGTTTGGAATATTACTTCCGAGCATGAAAAATAGTACAACTAAACCCCCACGAGTTTGAAATATTACCTCTAGAACCCAAACGGATGGTTGCTTGGAGGTAATATTTCAAACTCGTGGGGGTTAGTTATAATGTTTCTAAAAAATGGGGTACGAGTTGAAATTAATGAATCTCACGAGGGGGCTAGATGGAATTAGTAAAGCTTGTAAACAATATGAGAAATTAGTGAGATGTTCATTTCTGCCTTCAAATTTCCTGTAAACAACAAATAAGGAAGGATAATGAGTTGGAAAGTTACCTGTTGCAAACGATCCATGGTTCTAAGAGGTCTTGAAAATTCAAAATAGTATGTTCCCTTTTGACCATCCGATGCGTATGGGCTGTCGTTTTCTATGAAGCCTGTTTGATAGAAGGTTTATAAGAAAATACTAACACCCCCGAAAAGCAAAACTGAAGAAAATAACTCCATTACACAACAAAGATGTATGTGTAAGAAATTTTATGGAGGGCGGTCAAGGTAGAGAAAAGAGAAAATAAAAGGAAGAAGTGGGCAGGATTTACGAATCTTTAAATATTTCACTAGAAATTCTTCAGATTGGCCTTGAGTCACCACACACACTATATGCATGTACATTCATGCATGCATACATAATATATTTGCGGCATGGAGTAGTCAGAACTGTAATTGTGAAAGTAAATGTATGCCTCCGTAAGAACAAAATAGAGAAGAAAAACATTGCGTATGGTAAGCTTACCTGAGTGGTCGGTCAAACTACTGTGCCACCATGCTCCTTGCCAATCATTCTGTGCACTAGTATCATTTCCTAGATGAACCAAAAAGAAAACCATCATAAGAAAGTAGACCAAGACATAAGTTTAAGCCAGACCTTAAAACAATCTTAATACAAATTGTGATATGACTTGATCCGAGCAAATTAACAAAATTCTGCAAACATTCAGGTCCAAATTTATGACAGCATAGTTATGAGAAATAAGAAATAAAGAAATAGTTATTAGATAACAATCTATCAGTCAACGTGGCTAAGTTGATTCCTAGATTCGAGAGAGAGAGAGAGAGAGAGAGAGAGAGATTTAATATACCTGAAGGGCCACGGCCATCAAGGAATCTACAGTGTGGGTTCCAAGAATACACGTCTACTAAATGACCGAACCTGTTATTCAGGGCCAAAACGTGATACATATATTAGAGTAAAGTAATCGTGAAAACTAACTCTACAAAGAATATCATCAAACTACCTTACCTATCACCTCCATATCCTTCTCTGTTATCAACAGGATTTCCTCCATAGAGTCGTCCAGGAACAGCATTTCCTATTGAGAAGTGCATAAGGTCAACTTCATGCCCTTGACAAGTCTTGTTCGTGCAACTATCTGGTCCTTCTTCACAGCCACCCATCTTAAAGAGTATTTATATCTCAGTTCAAAATATAGATCAATGTTATGAGGCCAAACAAGACAGAGAATTGAGTGAAAAAAGTGACTACTGACTAACACTTTGATACGTTGCATTCTCATATAGATTAATGTTATGAGGCCAAACAAGACAGAGAATTGAGTGAAAAAAGTGACTACTGACTTACTCTGTGATACGTTGCATTCTCACCAATTTGAAACATTAGAGCAACAGATGGGCATTTGGTATTGTTCCTATATGAGACGGGAAAGAGAAGATGAAGCTTTACATTAGTTTCTACAAAAGACTTACTGACTAGAAAGTCTAAAGCACAGTAGTAGTTGATATATGCCTTAAAATGATCTTGAAGAATTCTTCATAATGAGTAGTACCCCAAACCTGAGATAGAGATCATAATAATATAGGAGCAAAGACATAATTTAACATTTAAAAGAAAAAAAAAAGAAGTCTGCAACCCCAAGATTAAGATGTCAAAAATCGTGATTTCTTGGCAAAAAACCGAGAGCATTCAAATTCAACCATATTAACCAACGGATTCATAATGCAACTTAGCAAATTAAGAGAGCATCAGTAAAATAATGCATGTGGTTTAGCTCATTAATTTCAGTTGAACAACAAATGCCAACCGAATTCAGCCATTCCATTTCCAAAGCACTCTCCTCATCTCAGTTTATCCAATTATACTGAAAACTAGAATGAGGAACATAATAAACACACACGCCCAATATTTCAACTTATATATTTGTATTAATTACAGGCTGTACAGAGTTCCAAAAATTATACCCTTGAATATACGCATATTTTCCATTAACTTGCAACATGAAGTAGGCCTCTTTCCCGTCATGCACAGCCTAACAACGACGAGCAAACGCACAAATCAACACCAGGTTAGTACTAACATTCCGAACATAAAAATAATCAAATATAGATAGTTTCGGAGCTCTAATCTCACACCTTGACAGTCATTTTCCCACCATTGTATGCTTTATCATCATCCGGGTCTAAGGCGGGCAACAATGGAAAATCCGACCCGCCAACTTCCTTCCAATCGTCCACCTTTCCATCGACTGTGATTATGCCGGGTCTGAATGCTGCCTTGATTCGTATTCCCGAACCCGAATCGCAGTGCCAGTTACCGGACTCATGATGCGAGTACACCCGCCTGATAAATAGTCCGGCTGCAATGAGAATCACGAGGATTTGAACCCGAAGCATCGCCGCCTCTGATGAAGAGAATTCTAATTTCGCGACTTGGCACCATTCTATTTTGGGATTATATTAAGGGGGCTATTTGGTAATTTTTAAACTTGTAAGATGTATATATTAAGGACTCTTTTGATTTTTCTCTAATTTGATTTATATAATATTAGACTCTTAAATATTGGGGTCATATCTATTTGATTTATTATATTAATTTGTATGAACCTACTTAACAAATTAAAAGGTTATAGATCAAAGTCAATTTGAGGACAATATAAAATGAATCAAATTATCTAGAAAATCGTTAATTAATGATAAACAAGAACACATTAAAATGCATTTTTTTAATAGAACAAAAATTATACCCTTCGTATTTACATGACTTATATGACCAGACCAGACCAGACCAGACCAGATATTATAGAAACTCAAAGTATGGCATGGCAGCAAGCAACTAGTTATATTTTACTTGAGTTTTGGCCCAATGAAAATTATATATAGGTACGAGGAGTATATTACATTTGTTTTATAATTAGTATTAGTTTAAGAAGTGTAACAAATTACATGACAAATGTTATAACACGAGCCTGTCGATCGAAATCTAACGCCCTTTCTGATTGACAAACATTGAGAAAACTTCCTCAGTGTTATCATCCTTGTTAGTTTTCTCCGTTTCATCATCATCTTCGAGGCTTAATGTACTTCTATGCATGGCAATGATATCGTTCTGATCGCAGGCGGTTCCGTTTCCAGCATTTTTGGAACTTCTCACGGAATCTGATGATCCCGAATCCGAGCTTCCCCCATCATATTTCTCCTGAAGCTGAAGAGCTGATTCAAGGCTCCAAAGAACGTCACCCATAGTAGGCCTATCTGTACCATGATCAGATAAGCATTTCTCAGCCGTCTCTGTGAACCTCTTCAAACAATCAGGCCCGATTTTCCCTTTCAGTTGAGGATCAACAATTTCTTCTAAGGTCTTATTTCTCGCACAGCGCAAAGCGTAATCAGCCAGACTCACTTGCTCTTTCGGCAAGCTAGGATTTAAGGCTGGTCTGGCACAGAGTACCTCAAAAAGGACAACTCCAAATGAATAGACATCAGATTTTTCAGTCAACTGTTGCCTTCTAAAATACTCGGGATCCAAATACCCGAAACTGCCCTTCACAACCGTGCTGACATGTCCTTTGTTCATATTGGGTCCCGTTTTAGATAACCCGAAATCCGAAACCTTAGCTACCCATTTGTCATCAACAAGGATGTTTGTGGTTTTGACATCCCTATGAATGATTGTGTATTTTGCACCTGTGTGGAGATAGTGGAGCCCCCGTGCGGCACCAATGCAGATCTCCAACCTTTGTTTCCAAGAGAGAGTTATTTTATTACCCTTATAGATATGCTCTCTTAATGTTCCTTTACCCATATAATCATAGACCAATATCATCTCTCCATTGTCCTCACAAAATCCAATCAACGAGACCAAATGCCTATGCCTGAGCCGGGAGAGCATCTCGATTTCTGTTTGGAACTCGTTTGCTCCCTGCTCAGAAGACGGGTTCGATCTCTTGATAGCCACATTGGTGTCGCCGTCAATGATTCCTTTGTAAACTTTTCCAAATCCACCAACTCCAATAACATTTGACTCGTCGAAATTTTTTGTAGCGCTCTTAATTTCCGCTAGGCTAAAGTATCGACAATTGCTGGCTGCATCTGTTGAAATGGAAACATTGGCTTGAGCTTTTCCTACAGAAGCAGTTTTAGTGGATGAATTCCACGAAATTGGTAACCAGCTCACACTATGCCCTGATTCTCCTCCGCCGATTGCTCTCTTTTGTCTCTTATGGGCAAACACGAATATGAATGCCGCTATTCCAATGGCCGCAGCTCCGCCAGCTGCTCCTGTTATCACCACAGTTTTAGTAGGTGTTCCAGATTTATTTGGATCCTCGAAAGCTCTTGGTGCTAGTGCGTTCGCATCTTGATACTTTTTCATCAAATCAGATAATGACGGATTTGGCCCAGCAAGACTCAAAGTTGTCGCATCGCTCAACTTGAATATTTCTAGACCATTGAGGAGGACATCGAAGAACTCAGGCGATGTCTGATTGGATGGACTAAGAGCTAAACGGAGCTCGCCGGCCGTGGTGTTGCTTATACGGATGACGAAGTCCTCCTTAGTCGGAGTCGCAAAGACGTTCGTCATCGAAAATATATCGACTTGTCTCGATGCGATTTTGTTATTGACGAAAACATCAAACACTCTTTGGTTAATTTTTCTCATCTCAGAATCGCACCAATGGAGTCGGAGCATGTACATGTAATTAGGGTCCACTTGGAAAACCCATGTCAGGTTAGAATTTTTGTTGACGTCCTTGAAAGCCCCCATAGATCTGTAGGTCCCATAAACATCCAATGGCGCAATTTGCGGCGGCAGCGTTTTGTAATTTACAGAAATATTTGCTTTGACGGCGACGCCAACCGCAGCGCCGAATATGTAGAAGCTATCATCATACCAACTTCTCCCCAGTCCGCCGGAGTCGTTGGCTGGAGATACAAACCCACCACCGACGTTCAACCGATACATGGTTTCCATGCTATTGCTGCTTATAGGAACCGTCGTCGCGTCTTGGAGATCCAAGCCCGCTCCAGAATTGGCATCCACAGAAGAACCTGCCAGTGCGGGATCCTGATCGAATAAGGTTGGTGATGAAATTACCTCGATCCCATTGATGAACGCGAATGATTTATCTGAAGGCTTGAACGTGAGTTTGAGAGTCGTGTTCGTGGTAGGCGGTAGAAAATATTCTTTGATGATATAGGCTTGAGAAAGTGCTTCGGCTGTTAAATAAGCGCTGAAATTATTCAACAATGTGAAACCGCCGGCGGCGACCGAGAAATAAGAATTCGAGATGTTGAAATTTTGGTAAGATGATGAAGGGTAAAAATAGAGGCGGAGTAAAGTGCGTTCAGATGAATTTTGTAGGGTAAATTGGTAATTTGCTTCGGATTGGAAAATTCGGGCGGTCATATATGGAGTATCCGAAGTTAAAGACGGGTCTTGTATCTCAGCTTTGGCCGTTGTCGAATTGGATCCGGATACAAGGTATTTGGTGTCTGGTTGCCAAGCCCGCCCGTTTTCATCTTGCCCGTTATTTGAGGAGCCGCAGTTAAGAAGAAACGGGTTCGGGCCATTGCTGGTTGCGGCCCGGGTTGTGATTAGAGAAAATGAGAGGACTAGAAGGGTAATTTGGTAATTGACTTTCATTGCCACGATAAGAATATTTGACATACAGGAAAAGCAGGAGCTTTTTGGGACAAAAGCTTTTCCTGTACGCCTGGAAAAAAACGTATTATGTGTTGCTGTGCTTGCTGCTGTTTTTTTTTTGTTTTTTGTTTCTTTCTATAAATTTCTTATTGAGGGAGGTTCTTGAAATATTAATAATATTTCCCCTTCTGTTTTCTCTCTGGTAGAGATTTGGGCTAGACCAATCTTACTTGGTCTCCATGAAGGGATTCCATAGATTTTCAAGAACCTTGAAATTTTGGGAAATGAAACAGAAAAAGTAATAGAATAAATTGATAGTGTATAGATTTTGATTTGGTTCTCAATATTCACTGATTTCGTTTTCCACTTTTTGGGTTGTTAGTACGCCGTTGATGAAGCGCGACAACTTCGGAAAAACGAATGAAAAAGAGTGCAAAATCTATTAATAGTTAAGAAAATGATTGGAAGTTGGAACTCTCACAATTTGAAGTACATTTGTCATTTGTCAAAGTGATTATTGTACAAAATTTGACCAAATCTGACTAATTATCGAATGATTTTACTATACTTTTGTTGTAATCTTTTTCCTTAAATTATATATATTATATGACTTATGAGTATCCATCCAGTCTGATTTGAAAATTACCAAATGTAGATAGGCTAAATATGTACAAGTCCCTCTTCATACTATAAGATTTTAGAAATGTTTGTAATAAGGGATAATATCACTTTATGACCCTGAATTATAGGTCTTTTTTAGTTTTGGTCCCTACAAGTTTCAAACTCTCACTTCATATCCTTACAATTTTAAATTTTATCAAATTATGTCCTTCCGTCTGGTCAAACCGTTAAAGACTAACAGAAGTTTGGTATGGGTATGGCCTTGGAATCTAAGTCTTTCAGATACGAAAATTTCTTGAAAAAAGAATTACTTTATTCAAACCCCATTTATCACTTATTTAGCAGAATGCTGCAACATATTAAAACAAAAATCAATAACAATTGTACAAATGAACACTGCTCAACATTATCAGTTACCATAGGGAATGGGCAGCTCCAAAATCTTCTCCCGGCATTCTTATCAGTCCACGCAGTAAGCAGGGGAACCTCATACCCACATCTGCAAAATTTCTTATTCTCCACAGGTTTGATGACAGTGATGAGCCACTACTTGTGGAAGATTCTCCTTTGGACGCCATTTTCTTGAAAATTGAGGTAAGTAGTGAAAAACCCTAACTCAATTTAGGTTTACACAGTGAATTAGGGTTTTTTGGGGATGAAAAAAACCCTTTGGGTGGGTTAAATTCCCGCCAGACCAACTTCCGTTAGTCTTTAACGGTTTGACCAGACGGAAGGACATAATCTGATAAAATTTAAAATTATAAAGATATAAAGTGAGAGTTTGAAACTTGTAGGGACCAAAACTAAAAAGGGCCTATAGTTCAGGGACATAAAGTGATATTATCCCTTGTAATAATTTAAAGAAACTTAATAAATAAATAAAAGTCGAATTATATTATATAGAACTAAATGGAGGAGTTTGCCTAATAAGTACAATAAGACAAACCTAGCATCCAAATTAGGTGTTTTTTTTTACCCTTTATGAGGGGAATATCTTCTATCACCCGGCTCTCATAGATGAATTTCCCCAATATGAGCATTCACCGAAAAACCGTTCTTGTTCAAGTAATTCAATCATTTTAAAGAGATTTTGTGCATTCTTAAATATAAATATCCTTCTATGAAAATGAATCACTTTCGATTTAAATTGCCCGAAATCGTCCTTAAGCTATTCACAGTTTCACACGAATGATTTTTCGATGATCAAAACCAGCCGAAAAACAATTTTAGGTGACAAAATATAAAAAAAAATACATAGTTGGAAAGGTAAATTATCAAGATAAAAAATTCAGATTGAAAAATGTAAAAACATGTGTATTTCAAATAATAAAAAATAGGGAAAATCTATTTTTGGTACCATATCTTTGTCCTAGTAGAATTTTGGTTCAAATTTTTTCGGGTTTTCCAATTTTGGAATTATATCTAATAATTTGTTTCAATTTATATACTTTTGGGCCCAACTGTTAGTTGATAACAAAGAAAGACACGTGCCACCCGTTAAATCTCACATATGAAATGCTCGTGGAAAAAAAAAAGTTGTGTTAGTCCATAATATCCCCCCAAAAAGACCCTAATCGACAAAAGCAAAGAACTTTTTGGTGATGTCTGCTAGTATCTGCTGAAATCAAGAAAAAAAAGTTGGAAAGAAGTTTCTTAGTGCTTATGAAATTGTCAGATTTTTGTGTTAATATGGTCAGTTTTATTGTGTTGACAAAGAGGTTAAAATTAGTTGTGAAATAGTCAGTTTTTTTGTATTTAAAAGCAGGTTATAAAATGGTTAATGTTTATTGTTGAAAACATGTCTTTAGTTCTGTAATGATACAATTTATAGCAACCCACTTTTATGTTTATTGGAGCTTTAGAAATCATGATGAACTTAGAGAAAAAAAAGTCTTTTAGAAAAAATTAACTTTACTACTTTTCTATTTTTGAAAAAAGCTGAAAGCTGCAGCAGGTTGGGTTTGTTGCAAAAAAGAGGGACATATATAAAATATTTTTTGAGGTAAAAAATAATAGAGTGAAAAAATATTATGAGAGAGATAAGCTTTTGAGATACGGTGATCATAGGTGATGCTTCTCGAGAAGTTTCTTTTTCGAGAAGCTTAGAAGCTATTATCTGGTTTCAAGATTTTTAGTGAGGATTGAGAGAAAAACATATTTCAAGTAGCCATTGTGTGGGAAAAAGAATTTGAGATTGCAAAAAAGTAAATGAGAAAAGCTAATTTTACTGCTTTTTAGCTTTTTTCAAAAGCTGAAAGCTATAATTTTGCCACCCCTACTGTATAAAATGGCACAGAAGAAGAGATATGAAAATTTAATCTGTTTCCTTCCATAAATTGTCCCAATTAGTTAAATTTATAAAGCAGGGCCGAAATTTTCGGTATCAACTAACGACAGGGCTCAAAAGTATATAAATTAAAATGAATTATAAGATATGATATCAAAATTGAGAAGTCCTATTATTTTTGTACTAGAATAAATATATATTACCAAAAATGAGATTTTCCCTGAAAAATATTTCCCCTAGACCAATATAGATCAAACATATTCCTTTACAAATTTAATAATTCCTATAGTTTATAACTTTATATGACCAAAGAGCGCATTCATTTGTAGTTATGAAAATTTTCAAATTTTTTTTTTTGAAAGAAAGACCCCTTAACGAGGGGTATTTAAATTAACTTAAATTAGCCAAAACAAAGTCAGAAGCAAAATGGGGAATATCACCCAAACCAACGCGAGCCGAAGCTGCATTTCTAGCTAAAGCGTAAGCTACTCTATTAGCATCACGTCGAACAAACTCAAACCAATACTCAGAAAAATGAGGAAGCAAACTACGAATATCCAAAATAAGATTACCCAAAGGGGAAAAGTCCCGGAGTCACCTTGGAGCTTACGAATCAAGCTCAAGCAATCGCCTTCGAATACCACTATGGACCAACCAAAATCACGCGCCAACTTTACAGCATGAAATGTTTTAGCATACTATGGATCGGTTGTCCCCGGATTACGAGCCGAATCCCAGCCCACACACATTCCCGCCGAGTCCCTTCCAACACCGCCAACACCAATCTCATTTGAACCTGCAAACACTGCTCCATCAAAATTAATCTTGAACCAACTAGGCGGCGGGTGCAACCACCGATTAGGGAAAGGCCGATGCACCCGAGTCCCTGTAACAAAAGGAGGCCGAGAGCTCTCCACAGCATACAGTTTCGCAAAGATGGCCACTTCAATAGGCGACCGAACCAACCCCTCCACCTTTCTCTTGTTTCGAGCACCCTATAGAGCCCATAAAAACGTGAGGAACCAAGCACTATCAGCATCATCCAGCTCACCCAAAACCCTATCTAGACCTCCACCAAAATCATGCCGAACCGCATCAATATGGCCTTCCGAAATGTCCGACAGCGCCCAAACATCTTTAGCGAATGGACAGTCGAACAGCACATGTCGGCGATCCTCATCAAACTCATCGCACGCCGGGCAACCATCTTCCTCATTACAATGACGCCTGCGCAAGCCCGACCCTGTAGGAAGAATGTCGTGTGCAGCACGCTAAGCTAGCATGCGAACTTTCGGAGCCACCCGAACCTTCCAAATAAGCCTCCAGAGGCTACCTGCATTCGGTCCAAGAGTCAGACCCCGGGATTCCTCCGCCAACTCACGTGCTAAGTGATAAGCACTCCGAACCGAGAACTGTCCGTTTTTGGAGTAATGCCATATCAATCTATCCGGTCTCGGAGTCCACCTAAGGGGAACATCCAGAATTGCCTGGGCATCCTCCGGCCCAAATAAACCGTTTATCAAGTCAGCATTCCAACTCATCCCATCAGCCGAAAGGAGCTCGGCCACCCATTCCACATTAACCAGAAGATTCTCAATCGCCGTCGGCCGGAAGTCATGCAATCACGGCACCCAACAGTGCTGCCATATATGGACCGACTCACCCGTGCCGATGCGCCACCGCGACCCCTGCTCAATTAAAAATCGAGATTCCCAAATACTCTTCCAAGTGAACGACAGAGAACGTCCCAGCCTAGCCTCGAAAAAGTCCGTATTCGGAAAATATCTAGCTTTATAAATCCTACTCAATAAATTGTTCGGTTGTTGAACGATTCGCCATGCTTGCTTAGATAACATTGCCAAGTTGAAAAGCTTTAGTTCCTGAAAGCCTAATCCTCCCAACCTCTTGCTTCTGCACAATTTATCCCAACCCATCCAATGCATTTTCTGGTTTCCTCGATTGTGCCACCAGAAATTACAAATCACAGAATTCAGTTCTTTCAGCACATAATTAGGCAACAAGAAACAACTCATCGTATATGTTGGCATTGCCTGTAGAACAGCCTTTATTAAAACTTTCTTGCCTGCAGTTGACAGGAATTTCTCAAGAGTATCCCTGAATTCTCTTAGTCAATTTTCCCTTAGAGAGGCAAACACCGTTTGACGGGACTGACCAACCACGGAAAGAAGGCCCAAATAAAGATCCAAATGGTGTATGCGACGAACACCTAAAATCCTCGCCAAAATATCCTGCTGAGCCTCCTCCACATTGCCACTAAACGTGATAGTTGATTTCTCGAAATTTACCACCTGTCCCGAAACGTGTGCGTACCTCTCCAGCACTTGCTTCACAGCAATCAATGCATCATCTGACACCTTACCACATACCAGCGTGTCGTCCACAAATAGAAGGTGCCAAACGCGCGGAGCCCCGAGACAAACTGCGACTCCCTCAAGTCTCCCGGACCTCTCCTCCTCCTGTAATAAGCACGAAAACACCTCTACACAGAACAAAAACAAATACGGAGAAAGGGGATCCCCCTGTCTCAAGCCCCTCTTCGGGGTCAGTCCACCAAACTCCTTACCATCCAGTAGAAAAGAATATGAAACAGTAGAGACACAAATCATGACTAAACGAATGAATGAAGCAGGAAAACCTATCTTACCGAGCACACTTTCTAGAAACTTCCACTCCACCCGATCATACGCCTTACTCATATCAAGCTTAAGAGTGAAATAACCTTCAGCACCTGAGTTTTTTCGCTTAATAAAATGATTCAGTTCAAAAGCAATCAGAATGTTATCCGTAATCAAACGATTTGAAATGAAAGCCGACTGACTAGAAGAAACAATGTGGTCTAGAAGGGGTTTGATACGGTTTGCTAAAACATTTGAAGTAATCTTATAGACCACATTGCATAGACTAATCGGCCGGAATTGAGTGATAAGCTCAGGATTCCTACACTTCGGAATTAGCACAATGTGAGTAAAATTAAGCTTAGCATCAAAATTTTCATTGTTCAAAAAATCAAGGACGAATGAAACCACATCCCCACCCACAATGTGCCAATACTTTTGGAAAAAAAAAGGGGGGAGCCCGTCGGGTCCCGGTGATTTTAAAGGATACATCTAATTAATAGCCCACTTCACTTCTTCAGGAGTAAACTCACGAGACAAACTCTGTTGCATAGACTCAGTAACTCGAGGTTCCATCCCATAGAGCACACCCAGCATTTTCGATTCCTCATAGACTTCCGAAGAGAAGAGAGTGGATAAGTAACGCTCAATGATCCCTTGAATTTCCACATCCTGAGAACATAATACACCCTGTTCATTCCGGAGCGACACGATTCTATTTGTTTTTGCCCTTTGGGAGGCTTTTGAGTGAAAAAATTTCGTATTCTTATCCCCCTCTTGTAGCCACTGAACCTTGGCTCTCTACTTCCAGCGAATTTCCTCGGCCTTAATGAGTTCCTCAAGCTGCAATTTGATCCGAATCTCTTCCTCAGCCGAGGAGGCGTCAATCGGACCCCTGCGAATCCCGATCAAACATTCCTCCAATTGTTTAATCTGTCTAGCTTCTTTTCCAAATTTAGCCTTGCTCCATCTGACTAACCCGATTTTACATTCTTCAGCACTTCGAATGACCGATTCAGTTGGGGCTCGTAGAATTGTTGGCCTCTAGTGGTCCTCGATAACGTTAGCACATTCCTCCGATTGCGCCCATGCCGCCTCGAAATGAAACGGAAAACTCTTGCACCGGGCGGGATTTGGCGACGGGGTAGGGACCGTAATGATGGGACAATGGTCAGAACACGTTGCCGACAAGTGCTTGGCAACCGCCGATGGAAAAAGTTCACACCAGGTTTGCGAAGCCACACTTCGGTCTAAGCGACATCGGATGGATCCCAGATTTGTCGGTTTCCGCATCCATGTAAACGGAAAACCCTCAAATCCGAGATCGATCAAACCCGCACTTTGTAAGCACTCCCTAAAAGCGTTCATCATAGCGAAAGGTCTTTCATTACCGCCATCCGTTTCCTCATTACAGCAAATTTCGTTAAAATCCCGGAAACCAACCAGGGGTCGTCTCTCTGTCCCGCGAGCCGGTCAATCAAATACCAGAAAGTCTCCTTCTTTGCCAATCAGACTCACCGTAGAAGCCCATGAATCTCCACGACACGCTTGAATCCGAAGTAAGAAGAACATCAATGTGATTCCTAGAAAAGCTTTGTAACACGACGGTGAAGTCCCTATGCCAGAGCAATGCAAGGCCGCCACTAGTTCCCACAGCATCAACACAAATTCCATCAAAACCAAATTGGACCTTCAAACGATTGACGATAGCAGTATTACATCTCGTCTCACATAAGAAGATCAGTGAGGGGTTATGATCCCTGATTAGGGATCGGATCATACGAACTCGCCAGGGACCCCTCAAGCCCTGATAGTTCCAGCATAACGTACTCATGGCTCTCGGCGGGGCTGCGATCCGGCAGCCTCCGCCGTTGAATTAATCAAATCCTCACTCTCGAGATCAGAAGTCCCCTGCATTGTTTGCTGAGGAAACACCGTCGAACGAGACTCTTTGGCTTTCTGTCTAGCCAGCTCCTTTAAGTTACGACTGCGAAATTTACGGACAGGTTTCGGAGATGGCACCGTCGGTAATAAGTTCATAGTGAGGGGAGAATTGTCTAGGTCAGGGATATGAAATGGGAGTTGAGGTGGGCCGGGTGGTCCTAAATGGGCATGTTTAGCTCTACGCTCTGGGCTTGTGCTACGGGACCAGATGCGTGCTCTATGTCTAGGAGAAGGGGGTAACGTAGGGGCATCGGTAGTGTGGTAGTTCGATTGGGAAGGGATGAGAGCTACATCAGTAACAAGGGTTATGTGAGTGGTGTGTTGGGCGGGAATAATCTCGGCTAATGGGCGGATTCGAGGTGATATTATAGGCTGTCCGGGTGGTGGGTTCAGGCGAGAGGTGGAGGAAGGGCCCGAAGCTAGGGTTCCTGAGTCACTCTGGTTCTTCAGAGGATCCGCTAGGGTTAGGGTTTGGTCAGTAGGGGGGGGGGGGGGGGGGAGAGGGAAGGGCCTCCCTGAATGTTTCCGGAGGGCGGTTATAGAGGTGTGTTGGGATGGTAGGGTCGTCGTCGTCGTTAGGGTTTAGGGTTTGGTGGTTTGGGATATTGGGGATAGGGGATGGACTAGGGTTAGGGTTCCGGTTGTGCGTGTGGCGGAAGTTGGGGTTGAGAATATGCGGTGAAGGGTGGGGATTAGGGTTGAAAGCCGGAACAAAATCTCGGCGCCGTGGTGAGGAGTAGCCCTGTCTGCTCGTCGACGAATCAGGGGGGAGAGAGGGGCGTGTTATCTGTTCCCCCGAGCAAAAAACTTGGCCAGCACCGCTGTTCTGGATACGACGATTATTCACCATTCTACTCTGAGGTGCTTTGCGGAGCCAATCCCCGAACGGGGCGTTATCCTTAGGGTCGACAAAATCTTCAGCATATTGAGCACGATAGTTCCGTTCAACATGGTCATAGAGTACGCACAAATAGCAGAAATTCGGAAGCCGCTCAAAGGTAAACGAAACGATAATCTCCTTGCCGTTGGGACAACGCAACATGATAAACCGCGGTAAAGGGTAATAGAAACCCTCATGCAAATTGTGTCAGGCCCTAACTTGTTTGATCTTTCAAAATCAACCTCGACAAATTTTCTAATCTTGTTTCCAATAAACATGGCCATCTCTTTCGTACGTCGGTTAAACGGGATACCATGAGCATGGATGTAAAAATCACACCAGTCTAAATTCGTTTCTCTCGGGTCCTCATCTTCACCAAATTCGCTCATGATAATAGGGTATTTTTTAAAACTCCACGGGGAATTCTCGAGGACTCATTGTCTATCCAACCTATGATTAAATGTCATCAGAAAGCGGTCTTCACCTAGTCTTTCCATCTCCATGCCCATGACTGCGTTAAACGCCTTCAACATAGTTTCGATAAAGTATCCCACTTGAACGGTACGTCTAGTAAAAACCTGGCAGACAAGCTTCCGGTCGGTAGTCCCGTCGGCTGGCCCCCAAGTATCATCCGGAACATCAAATCCATCAGTATTGTCATCATCTGCTAATGAAAGGATCCTATTCATCCGTTCAATCTCGTTGTCCATCTGATCGGAATATGGAAATCGGGACTTAACATGCCAGAGTAGCAAGCAACAGAGTTTGAAGCGGAGCAAACTTCATCCAAAGATTCACGGACCTGAAAAAACAATCAAACCCTAGTTAATTAAGCGAAAAACTCAGATACAGAAAGCTAGGGATGAAGGGACTAGAGATGAGGAAGAAGGTCGGAGAGACGATGAGCGACGGCGCGGTGGCGAGGAAGGATCCGTCCGGCGAGCTAAGAAGAAACTAAAAAACTCTTATTGGAGAGGAACAAGGACTATCATGCGAGAGAAAAAATAATGTAAATTTTCCAACTTTTTTTTTTGTAGATATGAAAATTTCCAACTTTTATCACATATTATTATTATTATTATTATTATTATACCAGGACTCTTTTCTATATAAATTTATATACTTTTCTTTAATGGGATGGGATCAATAAAAAGAACAAAAAGTTTTTTTTTTTTTACCCCACGTGACGTGACTACGACATTGTCGGATTAAATGTCTGAAATAAAAAAGCAGCACCTGAATCTTAAATCTTTACTCTTCACAGTAAAGAAAAAAGAAATGATATATTAAAGATAAATTAAACAGTGAAAAAGAGGAAATCCTTTATTATAGTCAGTCAATGGTGTCACAGTACAATCATCTTTCTCTCTCTAGAATCTCTCTCCTGATCAGTCAAAATAGGGGTAAAAGGAAAAGCCCAACCTTTTTATCTTCTTCTTATGCAAATGCAATGGCATCCTCAACTCCGCCACCGCACTGTACACTCACCACCACCAAACCCTACCAGAACCACCATCACTTCCGCCAACTCCAAAACCATCAGCACCACCAGCAACGCAACTCCTCCACTCAGCACCACAACTGGACTACGCAGAAGGTTTCCTTAAACAACCACACTTCTCATGCCGCACCCAGGCCTCCTCCTCCCTCCGCCACTGCGGCCGCCGCAGCTGGAGGTCCTAACTTTCCAGGTCTATCCGTTGCCGATTTTTCAGGTCGCCGCTCGACGCGATTCGTCTCAAAAATGCACTTTGGCCGTCCTAGGTCAAACGCCTCCAGCCGCCACTCGGCCGCCGCTGAGGAGGCGCTTCACCGTGCTATTAACTGTGGCGGAGACGTAAAATGTCTGGATGATGTTTTACTTGCATTCGAATCGAAGCTTTTTGCTGCTGATGATTATACCTTTTTGCTGCGGGAGCTGGGGAATAGAGGGGATTGGTCGAAGGCCATGCTGTGTTTCGAATTTGCAATTAGTCGCGAGAAGAGAAGAAACGAGCTGGGCAAATTGGCCAGCTCGATGATTAGTACTCTTGGTAGATTAGGCAAAGTTGATTTGGCCAAGAACGTGTTTGATAACGCTGTGAAGGAGGGTTATGGGAATACAGTTTATGCTTACTCTGCTCTGATTAGTGCATATGCAAAGAGTGGGTACTGTGACGAGGCCATCGGAGTGTTTCAAAGTATGAAAGACTCGGGTTTGAAGCCAAATTTAGTGACTTATAATGCTTTGATCGATGCATGTGGAAAAGGGGGTGCAGATTATAAAAGGGCTATTGAGATTTTCAGTGACATGTTTCAGAATAGGGTTCAACCTGATAGGATTACCTACAATTCACTTCTTGCAGTTTGCAGTGGTGCAGGGTTGTGGGAGAATGCCCGTCGTTTGTTTGATGAAATGGTTTACAGAGGAATTGATCAAGATATTTATACATATAACACCCTTTTGGATGCTGCATGCAGTGGCGGGCAAATGGATGTAGCTTTTGAGATAATGGCTGAAATGCCTGCAAAGAATATATTCCCTAATGAGGTAACGTATAGCACAATGATTCGTGGCTGTGCTAAGTCCGGGAGACTCGACCGAGCTCTGAATTTGTTTAATGAGATGAAACTTGCGGGTATTAAACTGGATCGGGTGTCTTATAATACTTTGCTTGCTATTTATGCTAGTCTTGGTAGGTTTGATGAGGCGTTTGCCGTTGGTATGGAAATGGAGAGCATTGGGATAAAAAAGGATGTTGTCACTTACAATGCTTTGTTGGATGGTTTTGGTAAACAGGGGATGTATGATAAGGTTAAGGAACTGTTTGCGGAGATGAAAAGGGAACGTCTCTATCCTAACCTACTAACTTATTCGACATTAATCAGTGTTTATTCTAAAGGAGGTCTATTCAAAGAGGCAATGGAGGTTTATATAGAATTCAAGAGTCATGGTCTGAAGGCAGATGTTGTTTTCTATAGTAAATTAATTGATGCCTTGTGTAAGAAGGGTTTTGTTGAGTCATCTGCATTGTTGCTTGATGAGATGATGAGAGAAGGAATCCAACCTAATGTTGTCACATACAACTCAATTATTAATGCCTTTGGTCAATCAGAAAATATAGATTGTTTAGAATCTTGTATAGAATCCTCAAAAGTGGTGGTTCTTGAACGTAGTTCTGACAGCAAGGTGGAAGAAAAGGAGGATGATAGAATCATAGAAGTTTTTAAGCAGTTATCAGGAAATGAGAAGTTTGATCAGAAGGGTAAAACGGACTTTCGATGCGTTCTAGGTGTTTTCCAGAAGATGCATGAGATGGAAATAAAACCTAATGTTGTTACCTTCTCAGCAATTCTTAATGCTTGCAGGTATTGCTAACTTATGCATTCTTTTTATTCACATAAAAGTTTAGGAAAACCTAGAGAACTTATGTTGTTAAGTTTCTTGCCATGACAAGGATCGAATTGTGTGCATGTGTTTTAACGAAAAAAAAAGTTTGAAGGTTTCAATTAGTTGCTTATTTTATTATTATTATGTTGATTTTAAATTGCTTCTGTCATTACAGCCATTGTAATTCATTTGAAGAAGCTTCATTGCTACTAGAGGAGCTTCGGCTTTTTGATAATCAAGTTTATGGAGTGGCTCATGGACTTCTGATGGGCCATAATCAGAATACTTGGTCTCAAGCTCTATTACTTTTTGATGACGTGAAGCGGATGGACTCTTCTACAGCTTCTGCTTTTTACAATGCTTTGACTGACATGCTTTGGCACTTTGGTCAGGTAGCTTATTAATTAAGTCAAATTTCACCTGTATCAATAATCTTAAGGTTTAAAGTTTACCACAACTGCATATTAATATTCCAAATACTGTCATTATTCGTTATTATATTAGAAAAAAATTTCAATTTTTTTTCAATTAAATTGTGTTTTTTTTTTTTTTATCTTAAAAAAAAATTGGGTATATGGCTTAGATGGTGGCTCACCCTATAACAAAGAAGTTGAAGTTGTAAAAGGTTGGAGTAGTAAAAGTAGGGAGTGTTTGGAAAAAAGAAAAAGTGAAAAGTTGAGCAAAAAGCGGTTGAGTGTTTGGAAAAAAAGTTGAGAAGCACTTTTACCACTCTCAAGAAACTGCCATTTATTTACGGAATTAACCGAGAAGCTGAAGCAAAAAATCAAGTGCTTAGGTGCTTCAAGCTTCAGCTTTTTTCTGCTTCAACTTAGATAAAGTTGGGAGTGTTAGGAAAACCTAAGTGATGAGAAAAAGCCAAAGGCAGAAAACTGCTTTTCTTAGAGTTTGCGAACACTACCCTAGTGAATTGAATGGATCAATGTTTCGATACACTCTAAAGTGTGGTTTTACTTAATTTAATATACATATTACTATTTATTTTTCCAGAAACGAGGTGCCCAACTAGTTGTGCTTGAAGGGAAACGTCGGGAAGTATGGGAAAATACTTGGTCAGATTCTTGCTTGGATTTGCATCTCATGTCCTCAGGTGCTGCTCGGGCAATGGTTCACGCCTGGTTGCTCAATATTCGCTCTGTTCTTTATGAAGGCCATGAGTTGCCAAAACTTTTAAGGTTATTCATCTCTCCGTAACTTATCATACTCATGTTCGTTTCAATAGACACTAGGGTCTTTTTCGTCGATTTGCAGCAGCATCTAGTAAAATGCCTGTTCCAATTAGATTTCGTTTATTTTTTTAAAAGAATACTCACTTTTATCAATACAATAAAAAAATTTAAATTATTTTATATGTATTAAAAAATTAATTATATTCAATATCAAATAAATTTTTAGAGATAACTTGGATAAAATTATTTTGTTTGTATTATTAGTAATTTTAAACTCACTGCCTAATTGCGTAAATTTTGTCAATGTCTAAAAGAAATTTCCGTCAGCTAATGCAGTTTATATGAAAAACTCAAATTTCCTAGTACCTTTTGGAAAAACTAATTAAATTTTCTCATTTTATAGTTTCGCAATGAACATATATTCAAAACAATACTGAATTATACATTAATTTTTCAAAAGACTAAATTAGTAAATAATTCTAGAAACTTATTTACTATATAAGAATTAGTAAAAGTTAGTGCGAGAATTAAGAATCCTAGTTCCTCTTAAAGCAAGAACTGAGCACTCAATTTGTCAGTTCGAGGACCGAGCGTGAGCGTCAAGGACTCGAGGGTAATAGGAGGATTATGTGATCTAGGTCAGCACTTTAAGTGGGTGTTTGCAATTGACTGTTTGAAAAAAAAAAGTTGAGAAGCACTATTGTTACTTTAAATAAACTTTTACTTATTTACCAAAATAACCTAAGCTGAAGCTAAAAGTTGGTTCTGGGGTTCTTCCAGCTTCTAGCTGATTCCTGCTTAAAATAAGCATAAGTTAGTTTTCCAAACACTCCCAAAGAACTGAAAACAAGCAAAAAGTAGAAAAGTGCATCATCGATAAAATATCTATCCTCTCAATTTGGTAACTTCATTGGGAATTTTTTGTGATTTTGCAGCATATTAACGGGATGGGGCAAGCACAGCAAGGTAGTTGGCGATGGTGCACTAAAGCGCACAATTGAAGCTCTACTACTCAACATAGGTGCACCATTTCGTGTTGCTAAGTGTAATATTGGAAGGTTTGTATCAACGGGTGCGGTTGTGGCAGCCTGGTTGAGGCAATCAGGCACACTTAATGTGCTGGTTCTTCAAGATGACAGAACTACTCATCAACCCACTACAAGGTTTGATCTTGTCCCTAATTTACAACCGTTGCCATTGTAGTAATTGGTGTATCATGCTGTGTAACGATAAACCTTTTTTTCGTGTGTAATAAATGTAAATTTTAATTTTTAGTTTCCTTTATGATTTTCTGTGTGTCGTTTATGCATTTGGCTTGGTTTTGGAACTGTAGATGCACGCAGTTCTTGTGCTTTATTTCCCCATATTGTTTTCGATCTTATACTATAATTTGTTTTAAGGAGATTAAATGTTGTAAAGTGGTTTTAATTAAGAGGATTGATTAATGTCTCGAAATTTGATTATTTTTACGTAAATAAATTGGTAAGAACTCGGGCTTCGTGAAGTACCAAGAAGAAAAAACATGGGATAAGCATTTATCTGATTTACAGAGGGGAATTATATTATAGGATTTGAGGCTGCTCAGTGCATATCATATATGTAGACTGAATGTAAATAAACTTCGATAATATCATAATAACTTGAATAGGATTTGGGATATATATATTAGCCCCTCAAATGTTTATAGACAATATATATGCATGCTTGTGAGGAAATTTAAAATTGAGAAATTTATGATTAACAATTTGATCAAAAAATATTTCCGTTTTTGAAAAATAAAGATTTCTAACTTGAGCTGAGCCTGATTGTCGGTGCAGTTGAAGAAGTCAAATTAGATCAATTTTTCATAGTTTCATCTGTAGTGATTTTCTGATGTCGGAGGGCTAATTAATCGAAATATCAAGTAGTCCCAGACACCTAACGTATTTAATAAACATTACACAAAGTCGTAGGTACAGAAATGATGATGGCAGATGGATGGAAAAACAATGATTAGACATACAGGGTAATTAATGTGGTTGAGAGGGAGTTGTGAGATGTAATAAGACGAGGAGATGATTTCTGCTTCTGCAGCTCCACATGGTAGAATGTGCAAACGTCAAGGCACACTTTGAAAATCTAATGTATCATTTGGCTCAGAAACAGTGACTACTGACTATGTCTCTATCTCAACTGCATGCATTTATGAACCATCTCCCTACTCGTACCTTATATATACCTTCAACAAGTAATGGATGAATAATACAACACAGCAAAACAACATTACACTTGCTATATTTCATTTATTCCATCATCGACATTTCGAGCAAACGATGGGGAAACCTTTAAAAAATGTTGGGTTGTTTGCTATGACTTTGTTGTTGTTGGCTTTGTTTGTGGTCCAAATTGCCTATGGACGTAAGATTGAGAAAGAAACGCTTGGTGGCGGGGGTGGATTTGGAGGAGGTGCTGGTGGAGGATTTGGAGGCGGCAAAGGTGGTGGACTTGGTGGTGGTGGTGGTGCAGGTGGAGGATTTGGTGGAGGCGTAGGCGGAGGTGGTGGTGCTGGTGGAGGATTTGGGGGTGGTAAAGGTGGTGGTGTTGGTGGCGGAGTAGGAGGTGGTGCTGGGGGTGGTGCAGGTGGAGGATTCGGTGGTGGCAAAGGAGGTGGTGCTGGTGGGGGATTTGGGGGCGGTAAGGGTGGTGGTGGCGGAGTAGGAGGTGGCGCTGGGGGTGGTGCAGGTGGGGGATTCGGTGGTGGCAAAGGAGGTGGTGCTGGTGGGGGATTTGGGGGCGGTAAGGGTGGTGGTGGCGGAGTAGGAGGTGGCGCTGGGGGTGGTGCAGGTGGGGGATTCGGTGGTGGCAAAGGAGGTGGTGCTGGTGGGGGATTTGGGGGCGGTAAGGGTGGTGGTGGCGGAGTAGGAGGTGGCGCTGGGGGTGGTGCAGGTGGGGGATTCGGTGGTGGCAAAGGAGGTGGTGCTGGTGGGGGATTTGGGGGCGGTAAGGGTGGTGGTGGCGGAGTAGGAGGTGGCGCTGGGGGTGGTGTAGGTGGAGGATTTGGCGGTGGCAAAGGAGGCGGTGGAGGTATAGGTGGTGGAGCCGGGGGTGGTGCCGGTGGAGGATTTGGTGGTGGTAAGGGAGGCGGTGCCGGTGGAGGTGTAGGAGGTGGTGCTGGGGGTGGTGCCGGTGGAGGATTCGGTGGTGGTAAGGGGGGTGGTGCCGGTGGAGGAGTAGGAGGTGGTGCTGGTGGAGGATTTGGAGGTGGTAAAGGCGGCGGTGTTGGTGGAGGATTTGGTGGTGGTAAAGGTGGTGGAGGTGGCGCTGGGGGAGGATTTGGTGGTGGCAAGGGTGGTGGTATTGGTGGAGGAGTTGGAGGGGGTGCTGGTGGAGGTTTTGGAGGGGGCTCAGGTGGTGGCGGTGGAATAGGTGGAGGTGCTGGAGGAGGATTTGGGGGTGGTGCCGGTGGTGGAGTAGGAGGAGGTGGTGGATTTGGAGGTGGAAAAGGTGGTGGTGGCGGCTTTGGCGGAGGAGCCGGAAGTGGTGGTGGATTTGGAGGAGGAGCAGGAGGTGGTGGTGGTTTTGGTGGGGGACATTAGTTTTCCAGCAGTGTACTTGTTATAGTACGTGTGACATAATTACGTCCGAAATTAGTGTAGCGTGCATACATAACACGCTATTTTCTATCTTAATTTGTATAACCTATGATCAGTTTTCCTAAACTTATGAAATAAGCACAAGAGAGAATTACTAAAGTTACTCGTGCAAATTTGATGAAATTACCTACATTAATTTATTTTCTCATTATCTCTCTATCTTATTATAATTAGGCAATTTGAGAAATTTAATTATCAGAGAGAAATCATGCATGAAAGTATTCTTGGAGCAAAAGATGAGATTCGATCCCAGGGGAAAAAACAACGTCCCTTTCTAAGCCACTTGCCCGCTTGTGCTAAAACGACAGGACGGTTAACATTAGTAGCGTATGTCAAAATAGAGTTAGGACATCATGTTTTCTCAACTATAGAATATAGATGGTGCCAACATATAAGATTCATCAAATAAAAAATAATTAATAAGAATTACCATGAAATAAAAAACCTATGCAAAAACACATGCATGCATATTCTTTCTTTTTTTTTTTTTTCTTCTTTATGCTCAAGGGTCCTTATTTATTCTCTCCTTTTTGGGTGCCCGCAAAAACTTATTTCTTTATTTCTCTTAGGTTTTGAACCATAAACTTTGTGGATATAGTGTCTCATACTGCTAAACCAACTAATCTTTGGTGCCGACAGATAATGGCAGAGCCAAGAAGGCTTGAGAGTTGAGTGGTACAATTGACCCCCTTAAATTTTTAAATTTTTCTTATATTATATATGTATATATATTGATGTTTATAAATTTTTGTAAAATTTCTTTTATTGACTTCCTCATGAACTCTGAATATGTATATATAGTTGAGGGTCAATATAGTAAAAGATTAATAAATTTGAGATGAAATGAGACTATATCGTTTGTATATAAAACTATTAATGTCGTTTCTCGCAAATAATAATTTTTTTTAATTTTAATATCACCTTATCTAAAATCCTACCTCCGCTCCTAGCCTTGATTGACCCCCGACTAAAATTTCTGGTTCCACCACTAACTTGGTGTTTTCAAGTGTTGGGATATAATTCAGCTATGTACTTATAAAATATTAGTTGATGAATACAATAGAAGAAAAAATTGTTAATATTTGAAAATTAGTTGAAAATTTTAATTTATTCTAAAAACAGCTTAATTACAAGCAGCTCCAAACCTCTTATTTTAGAAACTTTAAAGTCCTTTTACAAGAACTTTGCAAAAACACTTAGCAATATTAAAAGCTTAATTTTAAACGTTTCATAAAACGTTTTAAAGAATTAGAAAGAGCCACGTGCGTCGCACGTGGTCGTCCCGTTCTTTAGCTAATGTCTTGTTTCTTATTTTTTCACTTTGAATCAAAATATTGAAAATATACTGACTTTTAAGGTAGATAGTACAAAAGAGTACTAACATGGCTTCTTTTGGCATGGATAGATAATTACTGAATTTATGTGACAAAATAAAAAATAGATGGCAAATGGCAATTCTTAAACAATCAACGGGAAATGGGAAGAGTTTGGCAAATAAATGACAATTCTTGATTGTCCATAAAAAAAAAAAAGAAAAAATAATGTTTAATTTCCCCAATGGAGTATCTTAACAAACATAGAAGATGAATAGTTGAGTATTCAATTAATAACTCAATTTAATTAATGGAAGAAGAAGAGTTGGGTAGAGTTAAATAAACTAATTAGTTGAGAATCAATAATTCATTCTTTTTAAAAGAACCAATTAAATTTAGTAATAAAATATTAATATTATTAATTAAAGTTAATTATTAACTAAGGGTATTTTAGTCAATTCACAATAGAGAAGAAATACATTGAAAGATCCACACTTTTATAATAGTATAGATATAGATAGATATAGATGTTTATAAGCTTGGCTAGGGGCATCAAGTATATTTATTCATTTAGTAAGGAAAATTATTGTTGTTTATTGTTTTTCTAGTTAATTTTTTAGGCCAAATATAGGAATGTCAAGTTGTATAAGAATAAGAGATCTGTGATAATCCGAAAAGGAAAAAAATGAATATACCTGAGATATACAAAATAAAGCGAAAGCTGAGAAGAAATATACCCCTGCGCAACTTGAATATCTAGATCATCTATATATCTATTAATGGAGCATCTTTTGTACACGAATATCATGTGGATAATGGCAGGAATAGACAAGTGAGTGCGATTCTAATTCTTTTTTCAAGAATATATTTGTCGTCATGTATGAATACGGATATGGTGATATAGATATAATACGATACGGATATAATAACATATATATATTTTTTTAATATTTTGCGCTTAGACAAGAGTCTATCACATGAGTATCCAATATGATATAACAAGGCACTACATTGTGATTTTTTTTAGACATATTTGTGCATTATAGGCGGTTATTTTTTATCTGTAACAATTCTTAGATGAATTACATCCACAGATATTTGTTAATAATCAACATATATAATAATTACCAGTCACTTATTATTATAAATTTTGATAATTATTAATTAATTAATAATACTATGAAAATAGATCCATAAAATACTAAGTAGACAAAAATTCCCACTGCCATGAGATTTTTTTTGCATGATAAGTAAATCATAATTATAATAGCATGCATAAAAATAATTCAGATATTTCCTTCACCTATCATATGTGTTTTGGACCCAACTTTTATTATCTAGACAAAATACTTTGGGCTTAAAAAAGCCTAATGACACTGTGTTCTTCCTTAGGCCAAACAAGATAATTCCAATATAATGGTAGAATAACATAATTAAAATGCCAATTAATAGATTAATAATTATTTCGTACCTGTAGAATATTAGAGTGTATAAGCGTTTTTTATTTAGTACGCTTCTTTTATTTTTTGCCCGTCGTAATTCACATAGTGTGTGTGGAGATGCAGAGGATGCTGAGATCGATGCTACTGCTGTTGTGGAAGGTACTGTATATATACATGGCATTCCCATTCATGCATTATATGATTCGGGTGCTTTGCACTCGTTTATTGCGCTTTCTGTGGTTTTATCTGTGCATGCGCCTGTTGAGTATTTAGATTATTTCTTTGCGGTTAGTACTCCGTTAGGTTCTAAGGCCGTCACCAACCGTGTTCTTATGTGTTGTCCGGTCGTCATCGAGGAGAAGAGTTATCCTGCAGATTTGATCGAGTTGCTTGTGAAGAGTTACGACATTATTTTGGGCATGGATTGGCTCTTTGAGCATTGAGAAAGATTGATTGCTTCGAGAAGAAGATTATTCTGGGTTCGAAAGAGATCAAGAGCATTAGATCCTCAGATGGGCCGTTTATTTTTATGATGGAGGCGAAGAAGCTAATCCGTGAGAATGAAGCTATCGGGTTTATTGCCTATCTTCTAAACCGCCCTAAGGATCAGTCGAAGATTGAGGAGACGGAAGTGGTCGATGAGTTTACGGACGTGTTTCCTGCGACTTTGGAGTTCTTACCTTCAGATCGAGACATAGAGTTCGTGATTGACCTTATTCCAAGAGCCGAGCCTTATTCTAAATAGCCATATAGAATGCTCCAGCTGAGTTGAAAGAGTTGGAGAGTCTACTTGACGAGCTTCTCACTATTGGGTATATCCGACCGAGTACCTCACCTTGAGGAGCTCCTGTCTTATTTGTCAAGAAGAAGGATGGTACGCTTCGCATGTGTATCGATTATAGAGAGCTCAACAGGATGACTGTCAAGAACAAGTATTCTTTGCCGCATATTGAAGAGTTGTTTGACTTATTGCAAGGATCGAGGGTTTATTCTAAACTTGATCTCAGACAAGGATACTATCAGCTTCGCATTCAAGCCGAGGATATTCCAAAGACGACTTTCAACACGAGATACGGTCACTACGAGTTTGTAGTAATGCCGTTTGACTTGACGAACGCCCCTGCAGTGTTCATGGACATGATGCATCGGATATTTCGCCTATTCCTTGACAAGTTTGTCGTCATTTTTATTGACGATAGATTGGTGTTCTCGAAGACAATTGAGGAGTATGCCGAGCATCTCAGGATTATGCTACAGACTCTCAGAGAGCACAAGCTATTTGTTAAGTTTAGCAAATGTGAATTTTCGATTGACAAGGTGGCTTTCTTAGGCCATGTCATTTCCGGGAAGGGTGTCGAAGTAGATCCTTCAAATATCGAAGCAGTATTAGGTTGGGAACAACCTAAGACACCTACAGAGATACGAAGTTTCATGGGGTTAGCGGGTTACTACAGAAGATTCGTTCGGGATTTCTCCAAGCATGCAGCCCTGCTTACCGAGTTAACCAAGAAGGACACACTGTTCATGTGGAATGACAAGTGTGAGGCTAGCTTTCAAGAGCTAAAGAAGAGGTTGACTTCTGCGATTGTATTTACCCTACTCGATGGTACATAAGGTTTCGCCGTGTACACAGACGCATCGAAAGAAGGTCTAGGATGTGTGCTAATGCAGAATGGAAAAGTCATAGCTTATGCCTCGAGGAAATTTAAACCAGTTGAAGTGAATTATCCGACTCACGACCTCAAGTTAGCAGCGGTTGTGTTTGCATTGTACTAGTGGCGGCATTATCTCTATGGAGTCACTTTCGATATCTTTACAGATCACAAGAGCCTCCAGTACTTGTTCTCGCAGAAGGATTTGAACAAGAGACAGAGACGCTGGATGTAGTTGTTCGAGGATTACAATTGCAAGATACAACACCATCTAGGGAAGGCTAACGTTGTAGCTAATGCCTTGAGCCGAAAGGCGAGCTTGTCACATTTAGAAGCTCCTTCAGAGAGAGCTCGAGTTGTTTCAAAGGCTCATGTTGCTAGTATTACGATCTAGCCTGATTTGGATCGCAGAATCAAGGAAGCATAGGCTACAGATGGATGGATTCAGAGGCAGATAGCTCGCTTGCCAAATGAACCGGAATCCAAGTTTCGTCTGGATGATACGGGTGTTCTAAGACATAAGACCCGAGTATGTGTTCCCGAGAGCCTTAGGAAGGAGATTCTTGAAGAGGCTCACAACACAACTTATTCTATTCATCCTGGAGGAACCAAGATGTACCGGGACTTGAGGGAATTCTTCTGGTGGCACGGTATGAAAAGAGATGTAGGTAACTTCGTTCGGAAGTGTTCAACTTGTCAACAGGTCAAAGCCGAGCATTAGAGACCTGGAGGTTTGCTACAGTCGTTACCAGTTCCTGCTTGGAAATGGGAGCAAAAAGCTATGGATTTCGTATTGGGACTTCTAAAGGTTAGAGGTGGTTACAACAGTATTTGGGTGATTATCGACAGGCTAACCAAGTCTGCCCACTTTATTTTAGTTTGCACCACCAATAAAGTGGAAAAGTTAGCAGAACTTTATCACCGAGAGATAGTCAGGCTTCATGGGATTCCCGTCAGCATAGTGTCGGACAGAGACATGAGATTTACTTTGCATTTATGGTAGAAGTTGCATGAGAAGATGGGATCACAACTGACTTTTAGCACCGCGATGCATCCTCAGATAGATGGACAGATTGAGAGAGCTATCAGGTACTTGGGAGATATGCTCAAATCGTGTGCCTTGGATTTCCAGACTAGTTGGCACCGGAAATTGCCATTGATCTAGTTCACTTATAATAACAGTTATCAATCGTCGATCCAAATGGCACCGTACGAAGCTCTTTATGGCCAAAAGTGTAGATCTCCTTTATATTGGGATCTAGAAGATTGGTATTGGTCCGAAGATGGCAAGAAACGTGGGACATATCCAAATTTCATTCAATCTGCCGAAGAGAAGGTTCGAATTATCCGTCAGAGAATGAAAGAAGCACAGGACCGACAGAAGAGATATGTAGATAAGCATCGCAGGCCATTGGAATTTGAAGCGGGTGATCGGGTATTTTTTAAAGCTTCTCCCCAGAAAGGATTCACATGAATCGGTAAGGGAGGAAGATTGAGCCCAAGATTTTTAGGCCCATACGAGATTCTAGAGAGAATCGGGAAGACAACCTACATATTAGACTTGCCACCGAGTCTTACCGGAATTCATAATGTCTTCCATGTCTCTCCACTTCGCAAGTACCACCTGAATGATTACGAGATCGTCCCTGTCGAAGAGATTGAACTTGAGCCAAACTTGACATTTGTTTCCCGACTGGTCAAGATCCTAGACCGCAAGAATCAAGAGCTTCGTAACAAGCAAATCCCTCTCGTAAAGATTCTTTGGAGCAATCAGAGGTAAGAGGAAGCTACTTGGGAAACCGAGGAGAAAATGAGGAAGTTCCATCCGGAATTGTTCGACTCAGATCAGTAGAATCTGGGGACCAGATTCTTTTAAGGGGGGATGATTATCTAGATATTTCCTTCACCTATCATATGTGTTTTGGACCCAACTTTTATTATCTAGACAAAATAATTTGGGCCTAAAAAAGCTTAATGACACTGTGTTCTTCCTTAGGCTCAACAAGATAATTCCAATATAATGTTATTCGTAAAATAACAGAATTAAAATGCCAATTAATAGATTAAGAATTATTTCGTACCTGTATAATATTAGAGTGTATAAGCATTTTTTGTTTAGTACACTTCTTTTATTTTTTGCCCGTTGTAATTCACACAATATGTGTAGGTATATATAATCATCCCTGCTTATTATTTGTAATTAACTCTGATAATTCTCTTGAAAGCAATAATACAATTTCTAGAATTCTCTTATTCCAATTTTCTACATGGCATCTAGAGCCATCTTTCGATCCTCTGAAATCTGAGATGCTCCGCACGCACGATCGATTGAAGATTGTCTGTCTGTTGCTTAATCTATTTTGTGCTTCTGCAATAATGTTTGAAAACAAAGCCGGCGACAGAAAATACGAAGGGAAGAAACCAATAAGAGATCCTCTGTATCTCCACTCCAGCGATACACCGGGTATTTCGCTTACATCTAATCACCTGATTGAAAATAATTACCTATCTTGGAGTAGATCGGTAAGAATTGCACTTGGTGCAAAGTCAAAACTAGGGTTTATAGATGGAAAATTCCCTAAACCTAGCGAAGACTCAGAAACTTATGAAGATTGAATGATAGTGGATTGTATGGTGAGAGCATGGATCTTAAACTGAATTTCGAAGAATTTACTGGATACTTTTCTATATTGCGCTAAGCGCATGAACTTTGGAACGATTTAGAATCTTGTTTTGGTTCATCCAATGGACCTCTATTATATCAATTGCAACGAGAAATTGCCTCTGTGTCTCAAGGAAATATGTTTGTTGCTGCATATTTTACAAAGATTAAAAAGCTTCGGGACAAATTCCATTGTTTACTTCCTTTTCCTGAGTGCACCTGTGGCGCTTCAAAGAACATAAGTGAGATTCAGTCCTCTCTACAACTCCTTCAGTTTCTAATAGGTTTAAATGATACGTATAATCATGTAAGAGATCAGATCCTGTCTATAGATCCTAGACCAAATGTACACAAGTCATATTCTATATTCTACAATGTGAAAAACAGAAAGGTGTTCACAATATATTCTTTGAATCAAGTGACAATAGTGTAATAATGTCTAAATAGACTCAACACATACCTGGAACTGTTTTCAACAACAAGAAAAACACTGCAGGAAAACAGAATTTTGTCAAGAGAATTGACAAGTCTGAACTTCTCTGTGGACATTGTGGATGGAAAGGATATGATGAGGAAACATGTTTCAAGTTACATATTGTGCCAGATTGGTTCAACAAACTGCAAGAACAAAGAAAGAAAGGGCAGAGCAATAGTGTGAGTTTGGCTGAGGAAAGTAAAGACTCAAGTAAAGTAAATGAGAATCAGAAGAGTGGAATTAAATAGCAGGATGCAAGAGATGATTCAACAATAACTTGTGAATCTCTTGAAAGGAAATCAGATTGCAGATAGCAACTTAGGAGGTATGAGCTTTTGTGATGAGGATTTTGTAGGTACTACTCTTTCTCATTTCAGTTTAAGTTCTTTGCATCTCTTAATACCTAGACATTGGATTGTTGACACAGGAGCTTCAAATCACATGTGTAGTGATTTGAAGCAATTTTTTAACATCAAATCTGTCAACAATAACACCTCTGTGTATCTTACTGATGGAACTATCAAGAAGGTAAAAAACAGAGGTGAATTAAAATTTTTGAAGATATTATTTTGAAAGATGTTTTACATATTCCCTCTTTTTACTATAATCTATTGTCAATAAATAAGTTGTTTGAAAATGAGGACATTCAATTTATATTTGGCTTTAAATCTTGCCTCTTGCAGGACCTTCAAACTAAGAAGGTGCTTGCAACTGGAAAGGTTGTTGGGAGATTGTACATTCTTGATACAAGAAGTGATGACACTATTCAAGCTAATTCTGTCCCTTTCAATAAAACTGATTGTGAAATTCAAAAGTTTTGTAATAACAGTGTTGCTTTTGATAATGAGATTACTTTGTGGCACAAAAGGCTTGGTCATGCCTCTGTAGGTGTAATAGATCATTTGAAACTTTTTAAATCAAAGAACACTGTTTTACAACCTTGTGAAATTTGTCCCTTGGCTAAACAAAGTAGAATATCTTTTCCTCTTAGCAAAACCACCACTGATAATTGTTTTGACTTGATACATATTGATGTTTGGGGCCCATACTCCCATGTTTCTAACAGTGGTGCACATTTATTTCTTACTATTGTGGATGACCATAGTAGGGGAACTTGGACTTTTCTTATGAGTCATAAAACTCAAGTATGTTCTATCTTGCAAAAGTTTTTAAAATGAGGAAAACTCAGTTTAAAAAGAACATAAAGATTGCTAGAACTGACAATGGGACAAAGTTTTTGAGTAATGAATGTCAAAGACTTTTCACTGATTTGGGTATTATACATCAAAGATCTACCCTCTATACACCCCAACAAAATGGGGCAGTCGAAAGAAAACATAGGCATATCTTGCAAATAGCAATCGCCTTATTATTTGAAGTTGGTCTCCCTATTAAGTTTTAGGGAGAAGCTGACCTTATGAGTACTCATATTATAAATAAACTACCTTCCGTTTTGCTTAATTGAAAAACCCCTTATGAAATTTTGTATAACAAAGCTCCCAGTTACTCAGATTTAAAAGTATTGTGTTGTCTTTGTTTTGCTTATGATACTCTTCCTCAAAAGTCTAAGTTTGATCCTAGAGCCACTAAGTGTGGGTTCCTAGGATACTTTCCTAATCAGAAAAATTATTAGGTGTATAACCTCAGTACTCATAAGATATTTGCATCTAGGGATGTACATTTTCATGAAAATTATTTTCCTTTCAAAAAGACTATATCTTAGCACACAGATATTCCACTGCCCATTGTTGCTGACATACCAGAACCTGATGATGCTTCTGACTCACCTGATGAGCATACGGATACTGAGATAGAAGAGCCACCAGTCTTAAGGATGAGTACAATGACCACACAACCTTATGTATAGTCAAATGACTGTTATAGAAAGAGCTCATGCCACATCCTTTGGCACCCTCTTTGTGTGTTAAAAGATAAGTGTAGGTAAAAGCTATCTTATGAAAACTTTTCCATACATATGTTCTTCTGTTTTTAGCAGCAATTACATAAGCTTTCTTACACATATTGACACTGAATATGCGCCCACTAGCTATAAGCATGCTTGTAAGAATAATCAGTAGATAAATGCTATGAACAAAGAACTACATGCTTTAGAAGATAATCACACTTAGGAAATCACTGATTTGCCTAAAGGGAAGAGAGCTATAGGATGTAGATGAGTCTATAAATCAAAGATATGATGATGGATCTATAGAAAGGTTTAAGGCTAGATTAGTAGCCAAAAGATATAATTAGGTAGAAGGAGTGGATTATGTGGAGTGTTTTTCACCAGTTGCCAAGTTCGTGACTGTTAGAATCATTTTCACTTTAGCTACTATTAAATAATTGGGAGTTTACCAATTAGCATTAATAATGCCTTTTTGCATGGTAATTTGAGTGAAGAGGTATATATGTTGCCTCCCGAAGGTTATTCTAAATATGGACCTGGAAAAGTGTGTCATTTACGTAAATCTTTACATGGTCTCAAGCAAGCTTCTGGAGAATGGAATGCTGAGTTTTCTAACAAATTGATTGCTTTTGGCTTTATACAATCTTTACATGATCATTGTTTATTCATTAAGCATTCTGCTGATGTTCTTCTTGCACTTTCAGTATATGTTAATGATGTGCTAATTGTTAGAAATTGTGAGAAAAGCATTACTGAAGTTAAGGATTATTTGCATGCACAATTTACCATTAAGAATCTTGGGTATGCTAAATATTTTTTTCGGAATAGAAATTGCAAGATCTTCTGCAGGAACTTACTTAAACCAGAGAAAGTACATTTTGGATATTTTACATAATGTTATACTGACTGGCTGCAAACCGGCTTCAACTCCTCTTCCCATAGGTTTGAAGTTAACATTTGAAAATAAGAGAGTGCTTTCTAATCTAGGGAAATATAAAAGACTCATTGGAAGACTCCTATACATGGATATGACTAGACCAGATCTGACTTATGTTGTTCAACAACTTAGTCAGTTTGTGAGCAAAGCATGCCATTCTCATCGGGAGGATGCACTTCATGTCTTGAGATACTTAAAATCCTGCCCTTCTAAAAGTTTATTCTTTCCTGCTGTGGGCTTCCTAGGCTGCGCACGGGCCGGCAGTCGTTGCGCTGGCGTTTGTGGGCTACGGATTTTCTGTTGTTTGTTTTGGTTTGTTGGGTGTGTGTATGGTGTGAGGGGAATTGTTTGTAGGATGACGATGTAGGGGTTGGTTTTACCTTTTGTGTGGTATCCTTCCCTATTCGTCGTTTGGAGGTTTAGAGTCGCCACTGGCTCGGTTTAGTTTGACAGAGTTGAGAGGAAAACCCGTTTGGCTCGTTTGTTCTTTTTGTGTGTCCAGAGATTCGTGTAATGGGTAAGAGAGCTATTTTACGATGGGGGGAACGGGTTGTAGCAACCTATCACCCCCATCGCTCCTTTCGGGTCTTCTCACCGATACTAAATGACCAGAGCCAACGTAGTTCATACCCCAAATTTATGAGAATAGGGTATGGAGTAGGCATGTTGAGGTTTGTCACACCTCATTTTTGAAGAGTTTTTGTATTTTTTATAAAAAAAAAAGGGCTATAAAATGAAAGTTTCTTGTGAAAAGAGTGGCTTTTCGGGTGTATCTCGAGTAGAGGGGAGTTGAGACTAACTCACCACTGAAACCTCATGTCTAGATTTAACCAGAAAGGGGATTCTTTTGTTAAGAAAAGCATTGAGCTATTTTTGGAAGGTTTCTTATAAAAAGAAGACCCTTAATAGGGTATGTTCGGGTAGAGGGGATGTGACGAACTCATCACTGGAACCTCATGCCGGGTGTAACCAGAAGATTCTTTCTTTCCTAAGAAATTCCTATTTGTGGAAGGTTTTCTTGTAAAAGGAAAGTTTTATTTATGGAAAGTTTGTTTTTGATAGTATCTTGGTTTAGTTCCTGGCTTGTGAAGTCGTCTGGCCTTCGTTCACCACATCGAGGGATTATAAACCCTGTGCAGGGTATCCAGAAAATTAAAAAAGGAACTAAACCTAGGTATGTCTACCCTATAGCCTGTTTCCAAGAAACTCGGGGCTTAGCACAAACATGCGAGACGAGGAGTTTCAAGCAAGTAAGCAGTAAAGAGCACTTAAACAATCCAGAAAGTAAGGGGAGTGGTTTAAGGTACCGGTTGTAGCCTAGGCGGGGTCGAGGAAAGGGAGACCCTTCACTCCTTGACCACCTAGACCCGACGACCTTAGTCTTGGGGGTATTCCCGCCCCATAGGGGGGCGGGCGGAACGGGGAACTATTTCGGATAAGTAAATGCAATAATTAAAGAAAGCAGTAAAGAAGACCAAAAAAGGAAACTAGAAGCTCACCTTTGTAGTTTTATCTTCACTTCACTTCGCTCCAGCTGCTGCTTCCCCCCTCGAACTCAGGAGCATGATCGTTGGGACTGGACATAATCTCGACTCGGGACTGAAATTTGGACGTTCTATTGAGCAGAATGCCGAACCTTCTTTCGGTTTTAGGTGTTAGGAATTAAGATTCCTAACCTAAAACTGAGGCAGGACCGAAAAGGGACTAGAGTGGACCGGGCTGAAGAGCCTAGTCCTCTCTTTAGAATTCCCGAAACTCAAAAATGTTCAAGCCTCAAGAAGTGGAAGAGGGAGAGAGTGACTGAGCAATTGCAAGAATGAGAATAGTGCCCTTTTTATAGGTGTAGAAACCAGGTAAAAAAGGCAGGTTAGGGCTGCAAACTGTATAAGGAATGTTAGGGCAACGTTGGGGGAGCCGAACGACTGGCCAAGCTAGTGTGCATGGCCGTGATTGGCCAGCCGGCTGGTCCCACCAGCTTGGGGATATTTTCGTGTGCCGGCATGTCGCAGCCCCGGGCGCGGAGAGGAGAACCGTCACGACGGCACCCGTTGGACGCGCGGGTATAAGTTTCACCACCACTGAGCACAACCCTAAAGTTTGACTTGAAACCACTTGCCAAAAGGTGATGCACCACATGGTAGTTGTGCTTGGAAGATCACTTATAAACCCTTCACATTACTTATGTTTTTCCAATGTGGGACAAATGCCCACATGGTACATATTTCTCAAGTTTGGGGTGTTACATTCACCCCTCCTTGAGAGCGTAATGTCCTCATTACGCCGTGACATAGGATCGTGGCTTCCCGCCAGTGGAGAAGCTGCCCACAACACGCCGAGCGGAGCCCCTTTAGCGGTGACTCACGACTCATGTCATGTGTGGAACATGCATTCCCATAGCTGACGGTTGGCTCTGATACCATTTGTCGCAGCCCCGGGCGCGGAGAGGAGAACCCTCACGACGGCACCCGTTGGACGCGCGGGTATAAGTTTCACCACCACTGAGCACAACCCTAAAGTTTGGCTTGAAACCACTTGCCAAAAGGTGATGCACCACATGGTAGTTGTGCTTGGAAGATCACTTATAAACCCTTCACATTACTTATGTTTTTCCTATGTGGGACAAATGCCCACATGGTACATATTTCTCAAGTTTGGGGTGCTACACGGCGCCATACACTACAAGAAAATAGGAATATAGCGACCAAAAATATTCAACCACATATTTTGGTCGGTTTTTGGTTGTAATTACCAATTTTTTGGCATTTAGATACACGGTGGTTGGAAAACTGTCAGTATTTCGTCAGAATATTTGGCGGAAAGAGAAGGAACATTACTGCCAAAATTTTCAACAACGGTATGGTTGGTAATCGGTAGGAAAATTTCATGAAAAGAGAGGGAATATTACCTCCAAAATTTCCAACGACTGTCTGGTCGGTACTTGGTCACTAAATGATACAAATAAACTAAAAAAAGTAGCGACCACCAGAGTTGGTCGATATCTGGGCCCTAAATCATCCAAATAAACTAAAAAAAAGTAGCGACCACCGGAGTCGGTCGGTATTTGGTCGCTAAATTATCCTAATAAACTGAAAAAAGTAGCGACCACCTTAGTTGGTCGTATTTCGTCTCTCAATTTTCCAAATAAACTAAAAAAAGTAGCGACCACTAGAGTTGGTCGGTATTTGGTCGCGAAATTTTCCAAATAAACTAAAAAGAGTAACGACCACCAGAGTTGGTCAATATGTGGTCACTAAATTTAGAAAATTGGAATAAGAGAAGTTTAGAACTTTTATTATTGCTTTCAGAGAGATCAGAGTTAATTACAAATAATAAGTAGAGATGCTTATATATACACACACAGAATGTGTGAATTACAATGGGCAAAAAATAAAAGAAGCATACTAAATAAAAACGCTTATACATTCAAATATTTTACATCCCCTCAAGCTACAGTACTTTGGTAAAGATCTACTAAATAAAGCTTGGACAATAGGAATTTAAACTGAGAGGGAGATAAAATCTTAGTAAAAATATCTGCCAATTGAGCTTTGGATGGTAAATTAGCAGTTGAAATGAACCCAGCCTTTATTTGATTCCTCACAACGTAGCAGTCAATTTCTAAATGCTTTGTTCTCTCATGATACACCGGATTGGAGGCAATGTATAAAGCAACCTAGTTATCACACTACAAGGAAATAGGTAGATGAATTGGAACTTGAAGATCTTTCAGAATATAGGTAATCCACGGAAGTTCTCTAACAATGGCTACCATACTCCTGTATTCAGCTTCAGCACTTGAGTTGGAGACAGTGACTTGCCTCTTGGACTTCCAGGAAATGAGGCAGACACCTACAAAAATACAATAGCCAATAATAGAACATATGGAATCTGGGAAAGAGGCCCAGTCAGTATCACAGAAAGCACTTATATTCAAAGAAGAATGAGTAGGTGTGAACACCTCAATTTTGCACCTAGTCACACAACGACGTTTTGCAGAGTCGATAACTCAGCCCCATTCGACATTACGTAGACTCCAGACGCTCAGACGATTCACGAGATTCAACCCTAGGGTTCTTAACCCTGCGACGAACCACTGTTAGCCCCCAATCGCATGTCTACCCTTGCATATACTTCTCGGATCCCAAATTTGATGCAGTATTACAATACAACAGAGTGTTACGATTGCCACATTTCGAATCACCCAAATCGGACGTGAAACGAAGGAGAAAATACCGAAAATCCTAACGCACGCACACGTCCGGGCCAGGCCCAACATCACTACAAGAAAACAGTGAAATAGCAACCAAAGGTTTGCTCGATTTTTGGTCGGAATGCGGTTGGTAACAGAGAGAACCGATGGAATTCCGACCACTTACCGACCAAAACCGATGGTCGCTCAAACTTTGGTAGGAAATTCATTTCCGACCAAACACCGACCGAGACCCGACCACAAATCTGACTCTATAAATGTCCCACATACCGACCAATTAGCAACCAACAACCGACCAACCTTTTATTTTGAATTTCGGCATTTTCGACCAAAGTGCGACCAACAACTGACCAACCTATTAGTTTTGAATTTTGGAATTCCCGACCAAATAGCGATCAACAACCGCCCAACATTTTAATTTTGAATTTCAGAATTCCCGACCAATTAGCGACCAAAAACTGACAAACCTTTTAATTTTGAATTTCGGAGTTTCTGACGAATTAGCGACCAACAACCGACCAACCTTTTAATTTTGAATTTTGGAATTCTTGACCAATTTGGAACCACCTACCGACCAACTCAGGTGGTCGGTACTTTTTTTAGTTTATTTGGATAATTTAGCGACCAAATATCGACCAACAATGGTGGTCACTACTTTTTTAGTTTATTTGGATATTTTAGCGACCAAATACCGACCAACACTGCTGGTCGCTACTTTTTTTAGTTAATTCAACTAAAGCACTTCACTAAAAAGTCACTAAAAATCCGAAAATATCCCTTATTCAATATAGTTTCCATGACTGTGGACATTAGTTTTTTATATAGAAGTGTTTGTCTTTGTAATTCGGTGTATAGTTTCTTGGCATGTATTTTTCCGTATAGGATGAATTATTTAACATACTTGTAATTGATTGAATTGTATATGAGTTTCATTAGATTGTAATATGATTGAATTTTACACATTAAAAAAATTAGAGTGTTTTGAATAGTTAGTACCCCTCAACCAAACCAAGTAATCCATTTTCAGATAATTGTTTTTAATTTCGTATCCGTACTCCCCGCAAAGAAAGAGCATTAGAAGTTTCATAATCCAGAAAGTATTCAAACCTCCACAAGGTAATTTATTTGACTAAAATTGTTATGTTTCCAACTATATAATTATGGTTTTGTTCAGTTCAACTATACAGTTTGTTACAAACAATCAATTACATTATTAGTTCAACTATACAGTTTGTTACAAACAATCAAGTACATTATTAATATTTCCAATTACGAGAACAACCTATTACAAATATCAAATACAAAATCAATATTGTCTATGAGACGGACCACCTTGTTTCAATGGTAAAGAGGAGAACCATATATATTCATTAAATAAATTTTAGGGTAATTATACTTTCCAATTCTAATTAGTACCTCATATTTAGTAGGTTCTCTGTCGGTTACAAACTCGATTTTTCTTTTTAATATTACCATTTATAAACTCTTCGGACCCATTTCAAGCAAGAATATTACCCTTTTTCCTTCTGAAAAGTTGTTACAATATACTTTTTTTGTATTTTCTGTACTGAAAAGGGTAATACCATAATAATCAATTAATGTTTTATCTGCACATATATATAATAAGGAAAAATCTCATTTTTGGTATCATATCTTTACTTTAGTACAATTTTAGTACCAGACAAATAGGATTTCTTAATTTTGGTACCGTATTTTATAATTCATTTCAATTTATATATTTTAGGGCGCTGTCATTAGTTGATAACGGATAATTTTGGCTTTGCCGTTAAATCTAACTAATTGGGATAATTTTTGGAGTAACGGCACGTCCACAAAAATGGTGCAATGTTTCGTTCCGCACCAAGTCATAGTCCACAATGAGAACAGAGGTCCGGCCATGGATCGTAACCTGGTGAACGGCAAACAAAATACTAGGCAGAATGTTGGAAATCGACAACAACATACAACAATGCGGAGCGTGAAGCGGCAAGTAATAAAACCAAATTCCACTTAAGGATCTAAGAAATCAGTAAATCAAAACCTAATCCACTTAAGGAATTAATAAAGTTATAAATCCAAAATACAAGTATAAAGCTCACTGAGGCCAATGAAAGCAATAATATAAATAATGAGAAACGGGTTAATTTTTCCCTCTTTCTTCTTTTGCGCCATTTTATACAGCAGGGTCGTAAAATTACATCTTTTTAGAAACTGAAAAGTAATAATTAGTTTTTTTCATTCACTTTTTTTGCAATCTCAAATTCTTTTTCCTACACAACAACTGCTTGAAATAAATATTTTTTTTCTCTCAACTCTCACTAAAATTCTGGAAACCACATAATAGCTTCTCAGCTTCTCAAAAAAGTAACTTTTCGATCACCTATGATCACCATCTCTCAAAAACTTATATCTCTCATAATATTTTTCCACTCTCTTATTTTTATCTCAAAAAACTTTTTGCATATATCCCTCTTTTTTGCCACAAATCCAATCTGCTGTAGTTTTCAGCTTTTTTAAAAAGCAGAAAAGCAGTAAAATTAGGTTTTTGCAAAAGACCTTTATTTATTATTATTTTGCAAAAGACCTTTATTTATTTATATATTATTATTATTATTATTTTGCAAAAGACTTTTTTTTCTCAAACTTCGTCATGGTTGCTAAAGCTCCAGTAAACATAAAAGTTGGTTGGTAGAAATTGGATCATTACAGAACTAAAAATCTGGTTTTCAACAATAAAAATTAACCATTTTATATTCACTTTTAAGCTTCTTTTTAAACAAAAAAAAAAAAAAAAAAAACTGACCATTTCACAACCAATTTTAATCTAGCTTCTGGTCAACAAAATAAAACTGACCATATTAACACAAAAATCTAACAATTTCATAAGCACTGGAATTTTTTTTTTCCAATCTTTCTTTCTTGATTTCAACAGATACTAGCAAACATCACCAGAAAGTTCTTCACTTTCGTCAATTAGGGTTTTTTTGAGAGAAGTTATGGATTCACACAAGTTTTTCTTTCACGAACGTTTCACATGTATGACACATGTCTTTCTCCGTTATCAATTAACAGTCTTGTCTAAAAGTATATAAACTAAATTAAATTATTAGATATGGTACCAAAATTAAAAAGCGCGAAATAATTGCTACCAAAATCGTACTAGAGCAAATATATTACCAAAAATGAGATTTTCTCATATAATAATAATAATTCTTAGCAATAGGGAGCTCACAGGTGTCGATAAAGCATTGTATTTAATTCGCCAAACCAAATCATAGCTGATTCTCAAGTACATTCAATTATTTAAAAAGGGAAATGATTTAGGACCAGAAATTACTCTCCAGAATAACCAGAATAAGATCTGGCAATTATAAAATTATCAAATTATCCTTTTATTAGTTTTAAGATTAAAAATAAAAGTAATTAGTTCATCCCAAAATAAATTGTTTATGGAGCCTTTTCCAATGACCAAGCCCACTTTTATGACACTTAAAAGCCTATAACCACCGACTTCATCTTTGATGACGTTGATTTTTGGTTGGGTGTCATGGACCAGCCACGTGTCTTGCTCGTCAGTTGAATTTGTAGAGGGAATCCGACTTCGACCTGAAAACACTGAATACTAGGTTACTTGGCCGCAGGGGATTGTCTCCAGCGTAGCCCCTCCACTGAATTAAGTCAGCACTTGGAATAGGATATTCGACTAGGGAGAGTAGCGGTCGGAACAATTAAAGAAGACTTACCCACCGAAATGAATGTTGGGGTATTTATAGTGCAATATGGCACATACTAAGGACACCTAGCGGAGGTGTGCATTTAATACACCGACCGGCGGGCATTTAATGCCCGACTGCAGTTTCGCAGAATATCCGCAACATCCCCTGATATAAGGGATCTGGTGTCAGGGATGTTCAGTCTGAGGTACGGATGTCAGGATATCGCATTTAATGCGCCATCATGTAGCTGCCGCACACCGGATCAGAGGTCGGACCGAACCGACCCTAAGAGGACACCTTCGATCATCTATCATCCAAGACGGATACGATCGAGGTCGAAGCCGACTACGATCCCTGGTCATTTCGTAAGTGTGGATCTAGGCATGATCGCGGTCAGGTAATCAGCCGACCATTGACTAGTCAGCAGGGTCCACATGTCCAGATGGGCCAACAACATGGCGACAAGTGGATAACCGAAATTGCCCACCATCACGAGTCCCCCAAACCGCAGTCGGATTTATACGACTGGGGTTTGTTATCAGCAGCGGTCGTGACCCTCGAGAAGAGCGTTTCAATAAGAGACAGCATGTGCGGAGCATTTAATGCCTCAAGTGACGTGGCGTGGTCTCAGCCACGCATATCCGGCATGCTCCTCAAACTGCGCGACTGATGTCAGCCCTGCACAGTGCAATCATGGCGACGTTTCATATTCCGAGCGAGGCTTCTATAAATATGCGCTTATCATTTTCACTTCTTTACGTTAATTTGAAGCTTAGCACCGAGCGGAGAATTTTAGAGAGAGAGAAGTAGAAGCAATCCTCCGATCGTGAGAACAAATCTTTCCGACCATTCCCCGCTCTTAGGTAACCTCCCAACCCTAAACTTTTTCCATTATATTAAACAATGTCTTCACTGTAGCGGGCTCCCCAAACGGGTAACGCACGCCCCGCACCGAGCCCGACCCGGAACCGAAATGGGATCCGATCCGAACCGAAACCCGGCGAACGGCAAGCATTTACTCAATCACTAGGCGGGGTTTTAAAAACAACGAAAAGACAGAGACGCGGAAGCAATATAAATAATCAAAGCAATAGAACATAATAAATACACAATTATTAAAGCCCACCAAGGCTAACGAAATTCAATTACATAATATCAAACGGGTTCGATAAATACATAATCCCGAATACAAATTAAATAAAATCCTAATATCCTAAAAATCTAATTCATATCATACGGAAAAGGAATATACATGAGAGAATAAATACAACTCTACGACGACGACGACGAATCCCGCCTAGTATCCTGAAACCAATATAGGGCGAGACAGAGAGGGTTAGTCAAACGACTAAGTGAGGGGGAAATAATAATGTATATAACAAAACGGAAGTAAATCACCAATTTTTATAATTAAAAGAAATCAACATAAAAGAAAGGTTTTCGTAAACTGGTGGTGATTTAACATAAAACATAACTTATCATATGACTCGGCGAGTCGAGCCCTGAAACTCCAATAACCAAAAACATAAAACCGGAAACCTCCCTTATTCCTCCAATGTAGCCGGACTGCAAACCCGAACTACTCGTAACAAACTAGAATAACTCAGGTACTCAAAGGGCTGCCACTCCGGCCTCACCCCGAGCTCCCAAATGGAGGAAACCATAGGATTTACGCCGTAGACCCGACGTCTACCGACTTCGTCCTATCGCTCTTACTCCGGGCCCAAACGATCATGCAAACATTTCATAACTCGCTTTTCAAACATTTCGGGTTGGCCAAAAGACCGTTCGAGACATGTCATATGCGAGGCCGAAGGCCAAAGTTCGCCTTAGAAAACAAAAGGTTTTACATGTCTCTTTCGTAAACATTTCGAAGTCTATACGTAGTACTTTTCATATCAAATCATTTTCGATAAATCAAATGAACATAATAATCATAAATATCTACTAAGTATATATATATATAAACGGTGTGAAAACCAAAACATAAATGAGGCTTATATGGGGAGAGGCTTATTTATATATATATATACGTAGTAATACTAGAATCAGAAAAGGAAAGCCTCACTTGGCGCGTGCAAAAGAAGAGCAAAAGCTAGAACCGGCGCTACTCCACAGCAGTATCGTCTGCAAAAATACCAGGACACAACCAAATAAGACTAAAGACGACGCACGGCTTATACGAGAATATTAAAACACATAGGGGCACGTTATACAATTAAATCAATCACTTAAGTTCAAATTCTCAACGAAAATAGAGCAATTCATACATTTAAAAATACAAATCAGGTCCAAATGCAACGAAACTTTACGGTCATGCTTAAATTATCATAAAGAAGTATGCATTCGAATTTCGGGAAAATCGGACTTCACATGCCAAAGATAGAAAATTTAACGAAAACTTAAAACACACTATTCATATAACCGAACATGTTGTAAATTCATAAATCATGCAATTCATATCTATATCATATATATCGAATACACGAGCGAAGAAAGAATTCGGAAAAGACGGGCCGAAGCGGGACCCGTAGGCCAAATTGTGCCTTGACTAACAGAAGGTCAGGGCACTGTTCGACCAGGCCACACGGCCTTGTGCACGGCCGTGTGCCGAGGCCGTGCACAATCGGACGAACGCGCACGGCCTCTTGCACACGGCCTCAAGGCCGTGTGCACAGCCCGTGCACCATCCCCAAACACGCACGGTCTCTTGCACGGCCGTGCAAGAGGCCGTGTACACCCACACGGGCTTGCCACACCCCGTGTGCGTAAAAATTGAGCAGAACATGCAGAACATCAAACCCAACACGCGAAAATCAAATATAATTCAACCTTATATCGATTAATCATGCAAATCAATCCCTAATTTTCACATATAATCATCTACAACATGTAATCTACATATAGAAACGATAAACACGAAAATCCATCCACAATTACTATCAAAATCATATAAAACCTAAATTATACAACTATTCACAAAAACGAGAAAAACGAAGTATAGAGGACATTATACGAGAGAATCGTTAGAAGCTTACTCATAGAAAAGATCGCGAGGAATTCGTAGGCGTAAACGATTCGAAAATCCGTCGGGAAACGGAGTCGGGACGATCAATTGAAATCTCTTCCTTCTCTTTCTCTTTTTCCTTCTCTTTTCTTTTCTTCCCTTTCTTCCTTGTTGTTGATGTGCGAGAGTGAGGTGAGGGAGTGTGTGACTTAGTCAATTAGTTGACTAGGTCTAAAAGTCGAAAGGGTAAAATCGTCATTTCGCAAAATAAGTTTAAAAACTCACGTTGTCCAAATAATACGTAGTTACAGTTAAAATTCATATAATTAAACGCACATTAACAATTAGTGATTTAAATATAAAATTCACTCATTTACGAAATTATTCTAAAATCTCAGAATAAATATTAAATAGAATAATAAATAACGAAATTACTCGATTAAAATATACCGAATTGAAACTCGGATTTTCGGGTCGTTACATTCACTGTCTGATTCGGGTGAAACAAGTGGGAGGGTTAGGAGTTATGGCGATGGTGCCCACGAGGGCGTGGAGTCGGAGTCTATGACTCACTCCGACACCGAGTCGGTTGAGGTTTCTAGGATAGATCCCGACCGCGGTTCCCCTTGCTAGAGAAGATGAGGTGGATGAGGTTGAGATTATAGCGGAAGTTCCCGTGACTAGGACGGCTGGTGGTCGCCAACAGGGGAAAGGGGCGTCTGAAGGAGAAGGCTAGGAGGTCAGGGAAGGACCCTGTAACGACCCGAATATTTTAATTATATTATTAATTATTACGCGAATTCTTTCCTTGCACGCTCGGAAGGAGCTTTACAAGCGGAAATACTCCGCTAAGAAGAAAGAACTGGCCGAGATCAGGGATCCCTCCGACCTGAAGAGCTTGGTTGAAGCTTACAAATGGTCGGCCGACGACCTCGAGGCGGAGAAGAAGAAGCTAACCACCGAGGTCGACCGTCTGAGCAATGAGGTCGAGGCCCAGACCAAGAGGGTCTCTGAACTAGAGCCGCAGGTAGAGGCGGCGAAGCGGGCGGAGGTAAGGGAGTATCGTCGGGGCAAAAAGTCCGGTCGGGAGGAGACGGTGAAGGAGCTCGAGCGTGGTACATCCAGCTAGCTCAGGGGCTGATCCAGGAGAAACGACCCAAGATCGAAAAGTGGGCCATGCAAGAGTTCTTCAAGGGGCCTATGTTCGAGCAGGCGTGCACTTATAAGGTCGAAAGCGAAATCCGCGACGCCTTTGACATGGTCCTCGCCCAACTCCGGCACCAAGGCCTCCTAGCGCCTGATGCTGACCTGAGCCAGGTCGGACCTGATCACCCCGACCTGCGGGGCCCATCTACGGCGGATATGTCCGCCTTCAAGGTTGAGCCCGAATCGCACCCTTATGGGTTCATTGTCAAGAAGTTGGCCTCCCTTCGACCCGGTGTTGAGCCTTACGATGGCGACGATTGGCCAGTCGACATTGTGTTTGGGTTCGCGGCCGAGTCTAAGTACTTTTTATTTTACAAATTCTTCATTATTCAATTCAAGTTGTGTTCTAGTCGAGGTTTGAAATTCTCAATTTTAAATTGAGCGGACTCGAGCTTTACGCTCTATTCCTTAGTCCTAGTCGAAGCTTGAAGCTTCTAACTTAGGAATTTTTAAACTAAGCGGGCTCGAGCTTCATGCTAGAGTCCCCAGTCCTAGTCGAAGCTTGAAGCTTCTGACTTAGGAGTTTTTAAACTGAGCGGGCTTGAGCTTCACGCTCGAGTCCCCAGTCCTAGTCGAAGCTTGAAGCTTCTGACTTAGGAGTTTTTACACTGAGCGGGCGCGAGCTTCACGCTCGAGTCCCCAATCCTAGTCGAAGCTTGAAGCTTCTAACTTAGGAGTTTTTAAACTGAGCGGGCTCGAGCTTCACGCTCGAGTCCCCAGTCCTAGTCGAAGCTTGAAGCTTTTGACTTTGGAGTTTTTACACTGAGCGTGCGCAAGCTTCACGCTCGAGTCCCCAGTCCTAGTCGAAGCTTGAAGCTTCTGACTTAGGAGTTTTTAAACTGAGCCGGCTCGAGCTTCACGCTTGAGTCTCCAGTCCTAGTCGAAGCTTGAAGCTTTTGACTTAGGAGTTTTTATACTGAGCGGACTCGAGCTTCACTCTCGAGTCCCTAGTCCTAGTCGAAGCTTGAAGCTTCTGACTTAGGAGTTTTTAAACTGAGCGGGCTTGAGCTTTATGCTCGAGTCCCCAGTCCTAGTCAAAGCTTCAAGCTTCTGACCTAGGAGTTTTTAAACTGGGTGGGGGTACCTCTTCCCCTTTCTTTTCGAGCATGATGGTACATCGAATGCTAAGGCGAATCCAATCAGTCTTTAGAAGTGAAAAGCATAAAATAGTGACAAACATGAAATGCTTCATTGATCTAATCAACTTACAAAAGGTGTCCTTGAAGGGAGTTACATGGTTGGACCCCCGAGGGGTTGATTTAAGAATAATACAACTTTAAATTGAAAGCGTTCCACGGTCGAGGGAGCTCTTGAGGCTCGGAGCTGAGGGCTTTCAGTCGCTAGGCGTTGTTTTTGGCGATTCGTGCGACACGGTATGGCCCGTCCCACTTTTCTTCGAGCTTCTTAACTTTCTTTGAGACTTCCACCTTTTTCAAGACCAAGTCCCCGACCTGAAAACTCAAAGATCGGAATCCCTTGTTATAGCTTCGTGCAACCGCGGCTTTATATTGCTGCATGCGGCCGAGGGCTCGATGCCGTTTTTCTACTATGAGGTCGAGTTCAAGTGCTCGACCTTCGTTGTTCTGGGCTAGCTGAAAATGGGAGACTCTTGCGGTCTCATGGATGAGCTCGACAGGAATAAGGGCTTCCGAGCCATAAACTAAGGCGAACGGGGTCTCTCCCGTCGCAGTTCTGGGGGTCATTCTATTGGCCCATATGACCTCGTCGAGCTCGTCGGCCCATGCTTTCTTTTTCGTGTCGAGTCAAGCGCTAAGGCTTTAAATTATAGTACTGTTTATGACCTCGGCCTGCCCATTAGCTTGTGGATATCCGACCGAAGCAAAACGCTGGTCGATCCTATGATCCATGCACTATTCTTTCATGTCGTCTGCTCGAAATTGGGGCCCGTTATCACAGATTAAGATCCGGGGAACTCCAAATTGGCAGGAAATGTTTCTCCAAATGAAGTTCTTGATGACTTTTGTGGTCGTTTGCCACACGGCTATTGCTTCGACCCACTTAGAAAAGTACTCGCATGCCACGATGCAGTATTCTGCTTGCCTTATGGTCGAGGTCGGGAGCGGTCCGATGATATCAATTCCCCATTGATTGAACCGCCATGAAACATCGACCGCTATCATTTCTGCAGCGTGCTTGTGCGAATAGTTTCCCATCTTCTGGCATTTGATATAACGCCTGGAATGTCTTTCCGCGTCATGTTCGAGGGTTGGCCAGATGTAACCTGCTCTGGTGACCTTCCTTGCCAACGATTGGCCCCCTGCGTGGTTCCCACAACTTCCCGCATGGATCTTATAGAGAATTTCTTCTACTTGGGAGGGTCGGAGACACCTCATGGGCGGTCGGCGGTTGCCACGTTTATAGAGTCTTCCTTCGTGGTCAAGGAAATACCTAGTCGCATAATGCCTTAGCCGTCGAGCGGCGTTCCCATCTGGAGGGAGCGCTCCATCCCTAAGATAAAGAACGATCTCATCGAGCCAGCATAGCTTCTCTGGGTCGATCATCAGTAGCGCTTCGGTAGGTTCATCGATGGCGCGTCGCTCGGATATTTTGAAGGTAATTTCTCTTTCTTTGGTGCCCTTAAGGCCGTTAGCGAGCTTCGTCAACACATCCGCTCGAATGTTCTCCTCCCTAGGAATCTGATCGATTGAGAAGCTGGAGAACTTAGCAGTTAATTTACATACTTCCTCCAAGTACCTTATCATACTGTCCTCGCGGGCCTCATAGATCCCTTGAACTTGGTGCGCAATCGGTTGAGAGTCGATGACGATGGCAATCGTTTTCGCTGCACTGTCAAGCGCGATCCGAAGCCCAGCAATGAGTGCCTTGTATTCGGCTTCGTTGTTGGTAACATGGAAGTCGAGGCAGATGGCGAAGTCGAGGTCGAGACCATCCGGATTGGTTAGGGAGATTCCCGCCCCACCTCCTTGAGCGGTCGACGACCCATCGACTTTTAGGAGCCAATGAGTTCCCTTCCTTTGGCTGGCCTTCGCGGTCGTTGTCTTCTCGATCAGGAAGTCGGCTAAGACTTGTGCTTGTATGGCCACTCTTGGTTGGAAGGTTATATCAAATTGCCCTAACTCGATGGCCCACTTTATAAGTAGTCCCGAGGTGTCTGGCTTAGCCATTACCTGCTTTAGCGGCTGGTCGGTGAATACCACAATTTGGTGTGCTTGGAAATAGGGACGAAGTTTCCTCGAAGAGACTACGAGGGCGAGGCGAACTTCTCGATCTCCAGGTACCGAATCTCAGCTCCATGGAGGATTTTGCTGACGTAGTAGACCGGGAGGTGCTTTCGATCACGAACGGTCACTAGGACCGAGCTGAGCGTCTCGTCTGAAACAGCTAAATAGAGGTAGAAAACCTTTCCCTTTTCCGGTTTGGCAATCAGCGAAGCTGATGCCAAGTATTTCTTCATCTCCTCGAAAGCTTGATCGCACTCTTCTTTCCATTCAAATTTATTCATATCTATTAGGATCTTAAAGAAAGGGAGATTGCGCTCAGCCGACCGTGATATGAATCTGTTGAGAACGACGATTCGCCCAACCAGTTGCTGTACCCCTCTAATGTTGTCGGGTCGGGGAATATTGACGATGGCGGATATCTTCTCGGGGTTCGCTTCAATCCCCCGCTGGCTTACCATGTATCCTAAGAATTTTCCTCCCCCGACCCCAAAAACACACTTTAGTGGGTTGAGCTTGAGCTTGTACCTTCGAATCAGATCAAACATTTTACCTAGATCAGCCAAATGGTCGGCAGCTCGTACACTTTTTACAATCATGTCATGGACATAGACCTCGACTGTCTTGCCCAAAAGCGTCTCAAATATGTTATTGACTAGCCTTTGGTATGTGGCTCCTGCATTCTTCAACCTAAATGGCATTACTCTAAAGCAGTAGATGCCTTTCACGATGATGAACGACGTGTGCTTCTGATCTTGTGGGGCCATCCTGATTTGATAGTAGCCTTGAAAGGCATCCATTATACTCATAATTTCACACCCTGCGGTCGAATCGACCAGCTGGTCGATTCGAGGAAGCGGATAGGGATCCTTGGGGCAGGCACGGTTCAGGTCGGTAAAATCGTTGCACATTCGCCACTTTCCTCCGGTTTTGGCGACCAGGACCACATTTCAAAGCTAATCCACGTATTTTTCTGGCGTAATGTACCCAGTGTCGAGTAATTTGTTAACTTCCTCTTCGATGATCGAGTTTCTTGCGACGCTCTGGGTCCTGAGCTTTTGCTTGATTCGATGTTCAAGTAACGCGAGATTATGCTTGGGTTGACCCCTTCCAGGACGGTGGCCTTCCAAGAAAAGACATCTGCATTGTCTTGGAGGAATATGGTGAGGCATTCCAGTCGTTCTCCTCTGAGGTTGGCCCCGACCCGCGTCGTCTTTTCGCGGTCGTTCTTGTCGAGCTGTATGGGTTAGGTTTCTTCTGCGGCTGACAATTGAGTGTCATCCAATTTTCTCTTCTTCAGGGCCTCGTGTGTGCCCATCTTCGAGAGCGAGGCTCCATCTCCCCTGGAGTCGGGGATACTTCCTTCGTCGTCGGCTCCGTCAAGGATAAGGTCGCCCGGTCGGAGACCGTCGTCTTTGAGTAGAGGCAGTGCCTCATTTGCAATCGCGTAACAAGCCCATGAGTCTTCCAGGTCGCACCCGGCCTCACCGATCCCGTAGGGATTCGAGAGTTTGATCCTCTGATGATACGTCGATATTATGGCCTTGAAGGCGATGGGGCCTGGTCGGCCTAGGATCATATGATAGGGGAAGTCTGGAATGTCGACCACAACTCAGTTTATCTCCATCATGGTTCGAAGGGGGTGCGTCCCCATGGAAGTTAGCATCTTGATCTGACCTATGGGGGCTATGGTCGATCCACCAAAGCCCTTTAAGGACGTTTTGACAGGGTCCAATTTTAATTTGCTTAAGTTCATGCGCTGAAGAGTCGAGTGAAGAACAATGTTCGAGCTGGCTCCAGTATCGACCAAACACTTACTTACACCATAGTTAGCGATGTCTAGAGTTACCACCATCGGACAACTCGGTGTTACGCCATCCCGATGTAGGTCTAAATGAAAATCCCAATGTGGGTCTAAAAGTTACTTCTTTTTGCCGCCATTCTTCTCCCTGCTCGACATGATATATCTCATATGGGCCATGGAGGCTGGTCTGTGCTCTGCGAATTCCCCATTTTCGTGCAGTCTTGGAATCACCACCGTCGGGTCCTCCTACGATCATATCAATACGACCATTGCTAGGTGCGTTCACGATCGTACTCGCCACCTGCTTCCCATCGCGCTGACCAGGGTTCCTCTTGGGGGGTGGCGATCGGGACCTCGACCGCGATCGGCGGATAGGCTCTTCCTCATAGCATCGTCTCCCCTGGACCGATCTCGATTGCGATTGAGCTTCTTGATAAATTCGCTTAGGTGGCCACCCTGGATGAGCCTCTCGATCTCATCCTTCAACTGATTGCACTTGTCGGTGTCATGACCCGACTGGTCGTGGAACTCGCAGTACTTGTTGGTGTCGATCTTTTTCATGTTCAGCTTTAACGTCTTGGGGTACCTGAGAAGTTTTTTTGGGATCTTGAATATCTCCGACTGCACAGATCAAGGGCTCGTAGAGCTCCCTGTTTGGTTATCTCGAGGACGAACCGCCCTCTTGCCGACCGCCACGGTCTCGACGACCATTGCCATCGGTCTGTCCGTTGTCATCTTGTTGTCCTCTATTCTTGTTTCATCCTGACTGAGGAGGGCTCCGACCTCTGGGGCTTCGAGGTCGGTTGTGGTAATTATTGTGGGTTTGGCTTCCTCCTATGCTTCGCAGCATTGCCTGACCGTTACCTACTCAGTAACTCCCCTCGATTTCCTCGTAATCCATCCACTTAGTGGCGTAGTCCTGGATGTCCCTCAAGCTTTCTATGGGGACTCGACCCAAGATGTCCTTGGTGAAATCCCTACAATGACAGTTTTTTCCGAGGGCGCTGAGGACGACGGCTAGGTCGGGCGGAGCTACTCGGACCAGCTCTGCATTGAATCGAGTGAAGTAATCCCTAAGCGTTTCGTTGACCCCTTGGACGATCGAGTCCAAGCGTGATACCCCAAGTCTGTCTTGTATTAGGGGCGAGAAGTGGCCTTCGAGCGCGGTTGAGAGTTCATCATAAGATCTTCTCGACCCCGGGGGCTGACGGAGAAACCAGTCGAGTGCCGCTCCTTTGAATGTTGTGGCCAACACCTTTGCCCAAGTGTGAGGGTTATGAGGAAATCGGTTCATCGATAGCTCGAAGCTTGTGATATGGTCTCCCGGGTCGGTTTTTCCATCGTAGATGGGAAGGTCGCGGGGGATGACAGTACTCCGTGGGTCTTCGCTAAGGATTTCCTATGTGAATGGTGACAGCCTTTGTCGATGATTGCGAGCGTTACGCTCGGGCACCATCTGCTCGTTACAAGCTAGATGGGGTCGGGGAGGGAGCATGTCCCTCAAATCCCCAAACGGTGGGATGTTAGCAAACTTATTCGATAACCTCTCTCTGACCGGAGGTCGAGAGGGGTGGTGGGCGCGGCGAGCATCTTGCATGAATTTGCCAGCCTGTCGGGTCGGCTGAGAGTAAGCTCTTCGATGATTGGGTGGTGGGGGGACGTAGTCCCTTTCCTCGGCTCGATCGTCATAGTCCTCGCGATCGTACTCGTCATCGTAATAGTTTTCTCTTTCTTCGGGATCGTCATCGTGTTCGACGGCAGGTGCTTTATCCGGTCGCTGGACCGTGTGACCGTTGTTTTCAAACCCCACCTTTTCTAGGGAATGGTCCACTGGATAGCGCGGGCGTCGGACTGCTTCGCACCCTCGACTGCCATTCCTTCCGCCCACTTGGGTCTGAGCACGGGGAGGCAATGGGGGTCGCGACAGTCGGTATTGTATTGGGGGGGGGGGGGGGGGGGGGGGCTCGGTGTGATCGACTGTAATTGGGATCACTTTCACCTGCCTTCCAGCCTCGAGAGCCTGTTTGGCCTCTTCATAGACCTGATTGGTGTAAGCGGCCAGATCTTGTGATGATGGTTGAGCGGGAAACACGACTGCTGGTAGATCGGCGCGCGAGACCGCATCCTCCTTTATCTCGTTAGGGGGGTTTGCTCCTTCTGGGTGGTCGATCGCGTCGAGCTGAGTAGCGAAGGCTGCCTGCTCCGCTGCGGCGGCAGCAGCTCGATCAGCCTCGATCTGAGATCGAGTCTTTATGACACTTTGGGTACTCTTAGTCTTTTTGTTCACCATAGTTCGTGTTTGTTGGCTCTAAGGTCGAGAGTGGTTTCCCACAGACGGCGCCAAACTGATGAGGTTGATTTTTGGTCTGGCGTCGTGGACCAGCCACGTGTCTTGCTCGTCAGTTGAATTTGTAGAAGGGATCCGACTTCGACCTGAAAACACTGAACACTGGGTTACTTGGCCGCAGGGGATTGTCTCCGGCGTAGCCCCTCCACTGAATTAAGTCAGCACTTGGAATAGGATATTCGACTAGGAAGAGTAGCGGTTGGAACAATTAAAGAAGACTTACCCACCGAAATGAATGCTGGGGTATTTATAGTGCAATATGGCACACACTAAGGACACCTAGTGGAGGTGTGCATTTAATACACCGACCGGCGGGCATTTAATGCCCGACTGCAGGTTCGCAGAATATCCGCAACATTCCCTGATATAAGGGATCTGGTGTCAGGGATGTTCAGTCTGAGGTACGGATGTCAGGATATCGCATTTAATGCGCCATCATGTAGCTTCCGTACACCGGATTAGAGGTTGGACCGAGCCCAACCCTAAGAGGACACCTTCGATCATCCATCATCCAAGACCGGATACGATCGAGGTCGAAGCCGACTACGATCCCTAGTCATTTCGTAAGTGTGGATCTAGGCATGATCACGTTCGGTAATCAGCCGACCGCTGACTAGTCAGCGAGATCCACATATCCAGATGGGCCAACAACATGGTGACACGTGGATAACCGAAATTGCCCACCATCAATCTTCTTTGTAATTTTTGTTCTCCTAAAATAAGAACACGTCTAAAGCTTATTAGTGTATTATATCTAAATATCTAGAAATCATAATATTCTGAATGGTTTAATTAACAAAATTTATCATATCCAAAAAATAGTTATCTAGAAAAAACTTATACTTGTACTGGTTTAATAAATACTTAAGAAAATGTCTGTTATATATTTAAGTACAAGTATAATAAATACATAGAAAAAAATACTTTTAATAAGTATATATTATTTTATACTATCAAAATTCAATATGCAAGAAAAGTATATTTACATTTGTTTGTACCAATGGCGCTTAAACGTCAAAATTTAATCTAAAAACTCCGGATATAGCTTCTAATATGTTTTATATTTATATACTATATTATATTATTATTATTGTATTATACTATTTGATGTCTAAATCTGTATAAATAATATTATATTTTCGTTGTCTACATATAGGAGTCCTACAATAATTTTATAAATAATTTAATTTTTAACTATAATAAAACGAATTTTAAAAATAATTAAGTACAAAAATAAAATCATCAAAAGATAAATATAAAAGAAACATGATGATACCGTTAAAATTAAAACAAATAATTTTTTTAATTTTACAGCAAACTGGAACTATTTTTTTTATTTCTCAAAATAAAAAATTAATTAATAAACTCTAAAATATTCATATATTAATAACTTAGTAAACTATAAAATAAAAATTTGCTTTGTTAATAAATTAACACTCGTGCCTTGGCACGAGATTTTAACTAATTATATAATACCTACAAGTTAGAAACGGAAACTAAAAGCATGTCTTTAGGTGATTCAAACTTCTAATTTATTTGTGATTAAATTTAGCAAAAGTTGGAAGTGTTATTGGAAAATTGCTCAAACAAAAATACTTGACTTAAAAGTGTTTTTATTTTTAAAATGTGCAAACACTACTTAAGTCCTAAGACGCTTAAACGAAAAAATTCAATAAAAATTTACCCCAGTTTATTTATCTAAATCAATTAAAATCTTCAAACCCAACGCCCAAGTACAAGACCTAGTAATACAACCACAACCAAAGCCACACCAATTGAGATAATTGAAGTTTTTTTTTAAAAAAAAAAAATTTGAGATAATTGAAGGTTGTATGAAAATAATTCCAATTAATTAGGATAATTAAATGTTACGTTGCATGAAAAATAATTGGTATTTGAAGTGAATTATATTATGGGTGAAACATTATATCTTGGAAATTGACATTAATTAATTACTCTATCCTAAATTATAATATAGAGAAAAATAATATAATGAAAAGACCTTATTTATTAGAAGGATATTTTTGTAACAAAAAATTTTCTGTGCAAGTTCTAGACAATAGATTCTGGAAGTTTAACAGTTCCCATTTAAAAATGCATGTGATCTAGATTAAGTAATGATTGGAGATAATTATAATGTATTTACGATATTAATCACCTTCCAACTCATACAAAATTACAAAATTCAATCAATAAAAGAGATGGAGATAGTGTAATTGTATAGTGCATGAAATAGCTGTTGCTAAGATCCATCAAGATTAACAAAATTAAGATGAGGGTAACTAAAAGTAGAGATATAATCATCAATAAGTTAATTTCACAAAACCCCATTAATTTATTAGGGCTAATGAGTAATGATACAAAAAATCTTATGAAAAACATATCATTTTTGTTAGACAGCAAGAAATGCATACACATATACTACACGAAGTTCCAAATGGGTCTCAGCAGTATTTAATTTGATCTTGAAAAAATCAGATAAAAAGCCAAAACAAATAATAAAATACAGAAACCCCTAAATTTAGTTAAACTAGAAAAATAATATATATAATTAAATAAATAGTCTACTAAAGAAGTTTCGAGTTGTCATAACTTAACTCCATTCGACACATTACTATTCCTTGCCATGATCATCACTCAAATACAAGCTAGCCATCATAATGTCACATCAAATAAGAAAGAGGAAAATCCGAAAACAAACAAACCAACTAAGCTAATTAATTAATTAATGGATGCATGGTTACACGACATGCATGCATCCATGAAATGACCATAAAAACAGAGCATTTTATATCTAAAGTCATTTTAATTCTCTCTGTATCATCAACCAGTCCACTAGTCGTCCAGTCCCTTATATTTTCTCATGTTGAGCTTTCAGAATTAAACCATTTCAAATCGCATAAAGGAATAAGAAACAATAAAACAGAGCATATATAAAGCCAACCCACCCAGATTTTTCTGTTCTTTTCTTTTCTTTTCTTTTTCTGTAAGAAAAAAGATCTCCAAATTTTCAGACTCCTCATCAACCGCCCCTCTTCTCTCTACAGATTCCATTTTATTCTTTCTTTCTAAAATTTTAATTATTCATTTTACCCATCCCCACTTTTCTTTAATTTGTCCATAGTCTTTTTCCTTGGCTTCTCCAACTCTATATATACCTCCCTCGCTTCATAGTAATTTTCACATATCCAAACTGTGAAAAAACCATCTTTGTTCACTGTTTAAGTACTACAAGTTGTTGCAGAATTAAACTTCTCTTACTATCCTTGAGCTATTAATTACTTTTCTTGCATATTTCAACCTTCTCGATCGTATCAATTTAATTCTGATTTTTCCAGCAGCAGTTTCCTGTTAATTAATTAGAATCCATATATAATCCTCTGTTTTTCCCCTGTCTTAGCTTCCTCTGTTTCCGATGGCACCTCCAAATGACCCCGCCTACTCAATCTTCAGCTCACTGAAATCCAGCAAAAAGGACAGCCTTTTCGATCTCGAAGACGGAAAGCTCTCAGTCAAAAACATCCCATTACTCACCGAAATCCCCAGCAACGTCACTTTCAACACCTTCTCATCCATCTGCCAATCCTCTGAGGCTCCTCAATCCATTTTTGAGCGCGCTCAATCCCTCTCTTTCAAAGGCGGCTTCCTTGGATTCACCCAGAAAACATCCTCCGACCGCCTCACTAACTCACTAGGAAAATTCCAAAACCGGGATTTCGTCAGCATTTTCCGGTTCAAAACATGGTGGTCAACCCAATGGACCGGAAAATCCGGCTCTGATGTCCAAATGGAGACACAATGGGTCATGCTAGACGTCCCCGAGATAAAATCCTATGTTGTCATAATCCCAATAGTTGAAGGCAAGTTTCGGTCGGCCCTCCACCCTGGGAAAGATGGGCACGTCCTCATCTGTGCTGAGAGTGGCTCGACTCATTCCAAGGCATCGTCGTTCGATTCCATAGCATACGTTCATGTTTCGGACAACCCTTACACCTTGATGAAAGATGCTTACACTGCCGTCAGAGTCCACCTCAACACCTTCAAGCTCATCGAAGAGAAATCCCCGCCACCATTGGTGAACAAATTCGGATGGTGTACTTGGGATGCGTTTTACCTTACTGTGGAGCCCGCAGGGATATGGCATGGCGTGAACGAGTTCGCTCAGGGAGGTTTGGCCCCACGTTTCCTGATCATTGATGATGGATGGCAATCCATCAACAACGACGATGAGGATCCACACCAGGATTCAAAAAACCTCGTTCTTGGAGGGACTCAGATGACTGCGAGGCTCCATAGGCTTGATGAGTGTGAGAAGTTCAGAAAATATAAGGGCGGATCGATGGTAGGTCCCAATCGGCCCCTGTTCGATCCCACGAAGCCTAAGAGGTTGATTTCCAAGGCTATTGAGATCGAAGTGGCCGAGAAAGCAAGAGACAAGGCTGCTCAATCCGGAGTCAAAGATTTGTCCAAATATGAAGTTGAGATTGAGAGACTTATGAAAGAATTGGACGAAATGTATGGAGGAGGGGGAGAAGGAGACGAGAAGGGTTCAAGCAAAGGGTGTTCGAGTTGCTCTTGCAAGAGTGATAACCTTGGTATGAAGGCATTTACTAGGGACTTGAAGACAAATTTCAAAGGGTTAGATGATATATATGTTTGGCATGCATTGGCTGGTGCATGGGGTGGTGTTAGGCCAGGTGCAACTCATCTTAAGTCAAAGATCGTCCCCTGTAAGTTGTCTCCGGGGCTCGATGGTACAATGACTGATCTTGCTGTGGTCAAGATTATCGAAGGCTCAATCGGGCTCGTTGATCCCGATCAAGCCGATGATTTTTACGACTCCATGCATTCTTATCTTGCTAGTGTGGGGATTACAGGAGTGAAAGTGGATGTTATTCATGTAAGTATATTTTATTTAATTTATTAAGGTTGTGTTTAAATAACTCGTCGAAATTTTATTTATTTATTTATTTAATTTGTTTGGAAACAGACGCTTGAATATGTTAGTGAAGACTATGGAGGCAGAGTTGAGCTTGCTAAAGCTTATTATAAAGGGCTATCTAAGTCCCTTTGCAAGAACTTCAATGGAACTGGTCTCATTTCCAGCATGCAACAATGCAATGACTTCTTTTTCCTTGGAACTGAGCAGATTTCCATGGGAAGAGTTGGTAAGAATTTCATTTTTTCTTTTGGTTCTATTTACATTTTCATATTCATGATTATTTTTTTGGATTGACTTGTGATGTGTTTTTTGTTGAATAAATAGGGGATGATTTCTGGTTCCAAGATCCAAACGGTGACCCAATGGGAGTTTATTGGCTACAAGGTGTCCATATGATCCACTGTGCCTACAACAGCATGTGGATGGGGCAATTCATCCAACCAGATTGGGACATGTTTCAATCTGATCATCTGTGTGCCAAGTTTCATGCTGGATCAAGAGCTATTTGTGGAGGTCCTGTTTATGTCAGTGACTCTTTAGGTGGACATGATTTTGATCTTCTCAACAAATTGGTTTTCCCTGATGGTACAATCCCCAAATGTGTCCATTTTGCCCTCCCAACTAGAGATTGCCTTTTCAAGAACCCTCTATTTGACAGCAAAACTATTCTCAAAATTTGGAACTTCAACAAGGTATGCAGCAAACCCCTAATTCTTGGAATAAAATATTTATTGTTTTAAGGGATATTTGTCTAAATTACAAAATATACTATCTATCTAATGAAATTATAATTATGCCCAACACTAGTAATAGAGTGTCAGAAGACGGAAACAAATCTTAAGGGTGTTAATTGTAATTTAAATAATTAGAGGGTCTTTTTTGTGAAACTTTAACTTTCCTTAGTTTCAATGAACCATACTTTTTCCCTAATTGTTGGACTGATATTATTTTATAAATTTTGGTCAATCACGTAATCTTCTTGAAAATATAAATATTTGAAATTTAGTCAACATACATGAAATAAACTTATTGAAAAATTTAAGTAGTGCATATGTGACACAGAAAGATGATTAAAATTAGATGCAATTAAGTCCAAATCAGGGTATGTGTAATTTTAAAATGATGGGTGCACTATAACTATATATGTTTTTCTTATTTGCTTTTTTACAATCTAATTAATTAAATATCACTATATATAATTTGACGCAGTATGGAGGTGTTATTGGTGCATTCAACTGCCAAGGAGCTGGATGGGACCCTAAGGAGCAAAGGATCAAAGGCTATTCCGAATGCTACAAGCCTCTCACGGGCTCTGTTCACGTCACCGACCTAGAATGGGACCAAAAGCAGGAAGCTATTGTACTTGGAGAAGCTGAAGAATATGCCGTTTATATGACTGAGTCAGAAAAGCTCTTCCTAACAAAACCCGAGTCTCAACCCATATCGTTCACTCTCCAATCCTCCACGTTCGAAATTTTCAGTTTTGTCCCGATCAAGAAGGTTGGCAATGAAAATGTCAAATTTGCCCCAGTTGGACTAACCAACTTGTTCAACTCGGGTGCAACCGTTCAAGGGTTGTTGTACGACGAGTCGGTTGTGAAGATTGAAGTGAAGGGTGGAGGGGCATTTTTGTCATATTCGAGTGTTTCGCCCAAGAAATGTTATGTGAATGGAGGTGTTGTGGGATTTGAGTGGAGTGGAAATGATGGGAAACTGGCTGTGAACTTTCCTTGGTATGAAGAGTGTGGAGGGATTTCTAACATAACTTTTGTTTTCTAAGTGTGGTGCGTGGTACTGATGATCTTAAAACTTTATGATGCATATGATAAAAGAAATGTGCCTCTTGGTGACGATGATGCAAGAGGATTTAAGGATGTTGTTTGGGTTTTTCGTTTGTATGTGTTGACTGTTTTTGGTTTTTAAGTGGTACTTATGAATAATGTAATCCCATTTTCAAGGCTAAGAAGTTGCCTATGGGAAGGTTACTGAACAAGTTGTGTTGTGTAAGAGTTTGTCTTTTGAGCAACCTTAATTTTTACTCATGTCCATCAATTACTAATTAATGCTATTAATTATAACTTAAAATATTTGATGAGAAAATCAGTTTCATTAAGAATTTATAATCCAATTTATCATCACATACTGATGGTATCTCATATTTTGGGCCTAGCCCAATAACACTAAAGGACATTTGGACTGTGGACTTAATGACATTCAATTGGACTTAATAAACTGGATTAATACAAGCCCATATTAATTAAAGCCCTAATTCGATAATAACTCTGAAGGAACAATAATTTAAGGCAGTAAAGAACTCTAACCCTAATACGATTTGAACTACGAATAAGTTTATATAAAGGGGACGGAACCCCCATTAAAGGATCATCTAAGTATCCATTGAGAATACCCTAAAATTCTCTAACACTCTGCCGAAAGAGTTCTATCCGGCTATTGAGGGATGCCGTCCGAGCACTTTATAGCCTACAGAAACTCTAAAATCACACACAATTATCGAAGAGACTGTCGTCGAGCACCTTGATAATCCCAAATCTCAATCAATCACTTGAAGCAAATACCAAATTTATTGAGGCGTAAATCAATACGCATCACACACATACCATTTAGAAATAATCATTTTACGCCTTTGCGCCCGCATAGAACCTTTGATTAGCTCTCGGCGGAAGTCTGCATGAACTGTAAACTCGGGTACAACATGATCTTCTTCGTCTTCCAACTTTAGGCTACTAAAAGCCTCAGGCAGCTTCACCTGGTTAGACAAAGCTAGTACGTCAAATCTGGATTGTATTGTACCCTAAGAAAGAATTCGCTAGAAATTAATAACTTCACCCGAATACCATTCTTTAATATTTGGTTGGCTTACCAACTTATACATAAAAAAATAAAAAATACTAATGTTACTTTAATCAGCTTAAAAAATAAATAAACAATGTTGCACTCAAATATTGGTGAAAGATTTTTATTTCAGATTTTTGTCCTACTTAAAAATATAAATCAGCACCTGGAAAAACATTTGATGGCACTCGGGCATCTGAAGTTGAACAGTTTGTCATATTTTGATAGGGTTAAGACGACATTATTAATTAAGATAAGACCCCATTAACCGACCATGTATATATATGAGAGCTGGGAAAAGTAGTAAGAAGACCGACCGTTCAAATTAACTAACTTAACCGACTGATTGACTGCTTCAATTCGTGGACCCCTGTGATTAATTTACGCCTCAGAATAGGGCATTGAATTTTGCGTAAATAAAAAAATGATCTACTTTTTTATGTTTTAAATACAACATACATATCTCATAATACTTCACAATCACAGGATCTTATTAATTATTTTTTATTTGGAGATGGGTTGTTTTAATTTAAAGAAAGAATTTAGAGCTCTCAAATGTATCTAAATCACTTAGGGAAAAGCTGGGTATTTTAATTTTAAAGAAGATCAGTCCACCTGTTAATTGTGGTGATCAATTCAAGAAAAATCAGGATTAAATTATCTGTGTATTTTTGTCCCTTTGTACACTCTTCAACCTTCCTAGGAAACAAACAATAAGTGTTTTACATATCACAATCTTGACAAATAATCCCATGAAAAATTAAAGTAAATAATGTACGATCGATGTTTTTATATATATGTATAGTTGTTAGAGTTTTACTTGTACAAGTCATGTCTATTAATTCTATTTTTGTCGACCGACACGGTTTTACTTTAAGCAGAGAAAATTCAATGTTAGACATACCAAATACATAACTAACAACTAACTGCGCGCATCAATGATGTTTATCCACGAATTAAATGATAAATAAATTAAATGCATGCTAACTCATATGATAACATATATCATATATATATATATATATGCATCATTCGCATGATACCATCACATATATCGGACATAACTGAATATATATTGATATGGGCTTGGGCCCATTTTCTATTCTATTTAGGTTAGACTAGAAAGCTTAGTCCAAAGCAGGCCCAAAGGCGATAAAGCCCATGGTAAACCCTAGTTGATCTCAAACGCTCATCCCAAATAGATCCAAGGCACGAGATCAGTCCAAGTGCCCCTAGCATGTTGGGGAACACTATAAATAGCCTTCATACCACTTTGAGAAAGGCCAACTTGTGTCTTGAGATTAATATTGAGTATAAATTTACCATTGAACAATCATTTAGTATTTATTTCCCTTATCACTAGTAAGTTTGTGGACTAAGGTTTTGCAAGGTCCGAAGGATCGGGTCGCTTCGCCCGAATGACCCCCCGGAGGGTTCAAGCTTAATCACCCCATATAAATTTATCACTTGTTGCATCATATATGCATCATCACATGATACCATCACATATATCGGACATAATTGAATATATATATATATATATATATATATATATATATATATATAGCATCGATCATATGTTAATTATTTCATGTAATCTTAATTAATTAAGGAAAACGTACGAAAATATTGCTTTCTCATTTTAAATATTTAGCCACGTAAACCAGCAGACATCATGGGTACTCTTGTCATCAGCAAACAATTAATGTTGGGTCTTTTCGATCGATCGTGATCGAGACTGTTAATTTCAAGACTTAACTATATATATATTAATATAACCTTTTCCTCAAGTCGTTTTCAAGGAATTGGAATTCGAAAATTAGAGAATCGATCTGTATGTACATCACAAGAAACACTTGAAATATATATATATATATATATATTCAGGCCCAGGCCCAGGCCCAGCTACATAACTACTACGAACCGTAGATGGGACTCGTTAAGTTTTGAGCCCAGTTTTTCACCATCTCTTGGCCTGGTTACATGCATATTTCTTCTACTTAATTTCCTGGCCTACAAATTCAAATTTCCAACTATAGATAGATATATTATGACTCTAGACGTCTACAAGGATACAATATGATCTTCCAAACCTCAGCACGCAAAAACCAATATATATATATATATATATATATACAATATGATCTTCCAAACCTCAGCACGCAAAAACCAATATATATATATATATATATATATATAGTAGCTAGAACCAATGCAAGCCATTAACAAGCAGATGTTCCAATCAGTACTTCGAAAAATTAAACATGGAAGCTGCACAGAATAGAAGAATATTTGGAGAGATTTAAGAGATAGATCTAAGATGAAGTTGAAATAAGATTCAACAGTTTCAAAAACTTCGACATAATCACCAATCATGCACCACATGATCACCATTACTTACCCTTCAGCCACTACCTTCCTCAGAAGCTTCTTTATGGCTGTAAATTCAGGCAAAGAATTGAGCAAGAATGGATCACCGTAGAGAAAAATATCCCAAATTCGACTTTCATATGGGCTTATGAGGAGAGATTGATCTCATGATGGCAGCCATTATCGCCCCACCAAACAGTCCTTATCAAAACTGCTTGTTCTTCTTTGATATATTTTTTCCCATGAATTATTCATATAGCCCGCCAAAGCTTCATTACCGTTCTTACGGCTTTGATTTGGGCCCATACCTTCGGCCCAAGGACAGAAATGGAGCGGAAGCAATAATAAAGTGGAATCCTCAACAGTGTAATATTTTGCATGTTCTTCATGGGATTGAGACTTTGATATTGGGGGAAACTGTAATCCCATTGAAGAAGAGGGTTTTCGACTTAATTTGTCAGAAGATAATTAGGCTTTTGAGAAAGCCTTTAATGGGTTTTGAAGATTTCGTCGCAGGACACTTCCGGAGAAGGGTTTATCAAATTTTGCTTAAATTCAAGGAAGAAAATCATAATGTGCGTGACGATGGTGATGAAGATCATGTGATTAATTTGTTTGTGAGTTTGTATAGGATGTTGGAAAAGAAAGGAGCTTATTGTAAGCACCATTTAGATTTCTTGAGAACTAGAAAGCAGCAGGACTTTTTTCATTCTTTAGATGGTTATTAGCTAGGTTTTTTTTTTTTTTGAAGTTTGATGGTTATTAGGTTGAGAGAGTACTACCCATTTAATTAAGTTCCAGGGCTAGGAAATATTCAGAACTATATTAACAAAAAATCTATTGAAATTTGTTGGTGTTACATTGAATTTCAAATTCTTTGGACTTTTATTTTTCAACTTGTTTTGTGGAGTCGTTCGAAATCCTTTATCCTTACTTTAAAGATAATCTATATTTGGATAAAACAAAATCTAATAGCTTATAAGATCATGTTTTTGAAACTTATAAGTTGCAACTGTGTTTGGTAAATATGAGAGCTTATACAAGTTTTCAGTTTACTAACTACAATAATGAAATTGATTTCACGCAAATAATTACTCTTTGAGATGATAGGAATATAACATTAACGAAAATTAAGGATTTTCATGTTATTTTAGTGTTTATCAGACAGCTGAAAGCTGTTTTAACCAAAAAAAAAAAGGGGGAGAAGCTTAATTACTTTCAGGAGCTTATAAGCTCTCCAAACTGCTTATTTGTGGAGCTTATAAGCTCCTTTACTAAAAAGGTTGCCACACACTTTAAAGAGCTTATAAGCTGAGCCTCAGCCAACACCCTCTTAGACTAGTTTCAAGCTTCTAACTTGTAGCTGATCCTGCATTTATAGTGCATATTTTAAAGATCCAACTTCAATTTTAGTGCTTCAGTGTTGGTAGTATATATCTTGATTTCTCCGTTAAAAAAAAAAAAAATCCTTTTTCTAGAATCTGGATTACCTTGACCTTGGTTCTACAGCAAATTAAGGATTTAGAACAGCAAATTACCATGCTTCAATGTGAACTGTGAATTACTAACCTCATTTAGAATAATCAATATTAGTTTCAGTATTCCAGACTTCAGATCAGTAATTAAGCATTAATATAATAAATCAACAAATTAGCCAAAACAAATATAGAGAAAAAGAGATCGAACCCAATTGATTGAAATCCTCGAAAGACGAATTAAGCCTTTGATCAGCTCTGGAATCTCAGATTAATAATTAACTTGAATCCAACCGGGTGGTATTAAATTGAAAAGACAGATTACGAGTTTGTGCGTGAATCTAACACATATCGACGCCAATTAGGATCAGAATTACCCTGTAATTGGTGTGTGACTGCTGAGGATGTTAGATTCTCGCACAAACCTGAAATATGCCTCTTCTATTAGTTTTTCCGTATTCGGCAGACACAGAGAGATATGATGATACGACGTCGCGGGATTAGCTGCTGATTTCTCAATTACCAAATCGAAAATATCGGAAACCCTAAAGCTGAAATGCCCACTTATAGTAAAAAGGAAGTTGTGGCCGCCACATTCCTGCCGGCAAATTGACCTTTTTAGCCTCCTTCATTACCTTTTGAGGATTTGTTATTTCCCCTATCAAATATATAAGTTTAGACAAATACTTGGCGCTATGTTACATACTTACACGGACACATACATGGAGAAACGGATACGGTGATACAAATTTTTAAAAATTTTAGGACATAGTATGGCTCTGACACGGTTGGTTAATATAAATTTTAATAAAAATTTAATTGTTCATATATAATACATGTACAAACATTAATTAACAAATAAACTTATCACAATATAATATAATGGGGGATTTAGGCGGGGACCCCCTATGAAATTCTCATTATTCACATTACCCCCCTATTAAATTTTTATTCCTACTTACACCCTTACATTTTTAAAAAAAAGTCTCAATACTCCCCTGGCGCAAATTGTGTATCACACGCGCGCTGGGTGTGACTGGGATAGCTCAAAGTTCGACTTAAAGTATGGAAAAATACTAAAATATCCTTGTGGTTTAATTTATAAAAGCAACCAACCTTATTCTTTTTACCCTACTTTTGGCATCAGATCTGCTCCTCCTTCCAATTCATCTTCTCCAGCCGCTGCAACACCATAGCCATGGCATCGAGCTCTGCAAGTAGGAGAAGTGGGCCCAGTGGGAGACGGTTCGTGAATTTGAAGTATGGTATGACTCCGACCTGTGGATGCGACCTGAAATGTGACATCAGGGTCGTAGAAACTGATGGAAAGTCTACAAATGGGCATCTTTATTACTGTTGCCCGTATTTTCCTCAACCACACAATTGCAAATTTTTTAGGTGGTGTATACCTAAACGAACTGTATTGGGTAACACTGGTATTCCAGTTGAAGTCAAGACTAAAACTGTTCCAGGGAGAATGAATGAAGATTTGGAGGAGGTGGTTTCTCAAGTTTCTACAGTTGGGGCTGAAAGGGTTGGGATGGTAGAGAATCGTAGCAACTATGTTCATGTTTCTTGGATTGTTTCAGCTATTCTCCTTACTTTGCTGACTGTAATATTTCTCAAGGTTTAGCTCTTAGGGGGTTGATTGTAATTTTTGTTTTTATTATCCTACTATTCTAGTGAAACTGTTTTATGTAACAATGCATTTTTCCAAATTAATGTAGTATAACTGCAACATTTATAACCAAAAAATAATAACAGCAAGCTCTGTTAGTGCAACAAAAATATAACAAGAACAACAACCATCATTCCAACATCTACTGGTATATCAGAAGCTGTCAAAGTTTTTTAAACCGAACTGCATTTGAATAGCTGTATATATAACCAAATTGTTTGCATATTTTCATAATATAGATAACTGTCTTAAGCAGCAACAAAAAATAAGTCATAAGCACTGTCATAAACAACTTAGAAATCAACCAAACTAACTACATCAATCAGCTTAGAAATAAGTCATAAGCATGGTCAGAAACTAACTACATCAGTGAAAAACATCAAGTGATATCCCAAAAAACTGTCCTAGAAATCAGTCAAACAACCTGCCCTCCATTAGAATCTTTTCTTGGTCTTCTCTCCAAAGATTTAGCTCTCAAATTCTCAATCACTTGTTTCAAATTCAGCTTCTTGGTCTGTTTTGGCACACTATTGGTTTGTCCACTTGAACTTGGTGGCCTAACTGAATTAGAACTAACAGGCCTTGGAGGTTGAAATTGCCTAGAAGGTTGTGGAGGCACATGATGAGAATGTGGTCCTTGGATAGGTGCTATTTGTGGAGTTCTTCTATCAGGTGGTTGTGTAGATCCAGTTTGGGCAGTTGATGTACTAGTTGATGCACTATTCCTTCTTGGAGTTTGCTTTTTCTATTCAAAGTACCATAAAACAAATAAATAATATATACAATCTTAAAAAGGTCGAAATAAATAAATCCATTAAAGTGTATAAATTACATACTCTTTGTGGATTGTTTGTTGTGGATGATTGTGAAGCATTTGACTGAGATCCTCTTGGAGGCCTATTTGTTTGAGATCCTCTTGGAGGCCTATTTGATTGAGGTCTTGGTTGTGACCCCTATAAACAATGACAACAAGTAATAAGCATGAAATTAATGAAAATATAAGCTAAATAGAATCTTAATAAATTGTTTAAATAACCTGATAAAACTTCGAGTTTGGATGGGTTGGGTTTGTACAAGTTGCCCTGTTGTGCCCAAGAATGAGGCAATTCTTACATCTATGAGTCAGACCTTTTCTTGAGGAAGGTGTCTGAACCTCATCTGCCACTATTCTTCTTTTTTTCTTTGGCCTTCCTCTCTTGGGCTTGAATTGTGGTGCTTGGAGAGGCTCATAGTTAGTCTTAGCATATCCAGTTGAGCTAGGAACTCCATGAATCATGTTCTCATACATCTTCAAGTACAATGGCTTCTTGTAGCAACTGTCAGCATAGTTTTCAATTGGGTCCCTTTTCTCACTAATAACCACATACCCATGACAACATGGATAAGCAGTTAACTAGAACATACCACATGTACATGTCCTTTTATCCAAATCTACAATGTAAGTGTGCTTCCCATGTGTTACTTGATATTCAAGCCTCCCACAGTAGATGCATGTACAGTTGCTAGATAATTTATACTGCTTGTTCAATTTTTTCAAAATGTTTGGACAGATATTACCTTGGAAATTTCCCATTCCTGCAAATTTATCTTGAATCTTCTTCATCATCTTGTTTCTGATTCCCTCAATCATGGATATGATTGGTTTTCCTCTGTCTTCTAAAATCCATGCGTTGAATGATTCCACCAAATTATTCACAATTACATCACATTTTGTCTATGTTGTGAAATGAGATCTTGCCCAACAATCTTTAGGTATATCATTTAGGTACTCCGATGCTGTCTTAACTTCATCACTGACTTTTGGATCTAATATCTGCAACTTGGCCATTGCATCATCAAATTCATTCCTATTTGCAGTTGAGGCTGCCTGCCAAAACAGGTCTTTGCACTCTTGACTTGGAAACTTACACTTGAAATTTTGGTAAATATGTCTCACACAGTATCTGTGCTCAGATCAAGGTGCTACATCTTTCACAACTTCCATCAAACCCTTCTGCCTATCACTTATGAAGGTCCACTTATTGGGAACCCTCAAACCACCAATATCTTCAAGTAATTCTTGTAAAAACCATATCCAATATTCCTTGTTCTCCACTGGAACCACAACCATAGCAATTGGCCACATGTTGTCATTTCCATCCCTTCCAACAGCTGCAAGAAGCTGCCCTTTGTAAACTGTCTTCAAAAAACAGCTATCCAATGCAATAATTGGCCTACAACCTTCAAGAAAACCCTTTATCATTGAACCTAAGCTGAAATAAAAACACTCAAATGTAGGAACAACTATTCTTGGGTCTCTCTTCACCAACAACTTGCTTCCTGGATTGCATATCCTCACTGTCTCACAATAATCATAGAGTTGTTCATATTGGTAACTGTCTTGACCATAGATTTTCATCAGTGCTGCCATCTTTGCTCTTTGTACCTTTGACTTGCTTACATTTACATGGCATTTTCTGTTCACAATTCCTTTTAGATCCTCCAAAGGAATACCAGGATTCTCTTTAACCAATCTCTCTATCCTCTTGGCTATGTACTTGTATTGAGCAAGTTTGTTGTTGGTGGTCTTTGCACAATTATGCTCATTAGTAAGAGTCTTGATTTGGAATGTATTTGACCCCTGTACTGGACTGGCATGAATCCTCCAAGGGCACTTGTCAGCTTTACATTTTGCAGTAATTCTAGAATTTTCATTCCTAACTCACTGCAAATCAAACCCTTGTCTCGCACAGTAGTCAACAAGAACCTCTCTGAACCACTGTGGGGTATCAAACTTCTGACAAACAGCCGGCTCATACTTCTTAGGATTGTAATTCTTTTTAATGTAAACTGACTTGGGTTTTGGGTCTGCATCTTCATCACTTCCATCCAGACTCTCTAAGTCAGAATTTTCAACAACATCTTCATACCATGGCTCATCTTGAACTTGACATGGACCTTTCTTCTTTGTTGGTTTGGTTTTTCCAGCTTGGGCCTTCTTCATCTTTCTATACTTGGTCAATAATTCTTCCCTGGTAAGCTCCCTAGTTTGATGTATGTCATCATCATCAGAATCTTCAATATCCTCTAGCATTCCATCTGGCATATCTTCATTTGTGGAATCTTCCTGATCTTCATTGAAAACAAAGTCTGAATCTGATGAATCATCAAACTCAGACCTACTGTCCTCATCAATCTCTTCTTCCTGAATTTATACTTTTTCTTTTTGCTTCTTAGAAACTTTTCTTGGCCTTCTACTTATCTGACCCTTTGACTGTTGTGTTTCTTTCTCACCATTTAACACACTTGACTTTTGTTGTGTTTCATTCTCAGCATGACTAGGAGTCTCATCTTGTGGTGGAAAGCCCTCTTCTATCCATCAAACATAAATATAATCAATAAAGGGATCAATAAACATATATATAGAACTGTTTGCAGTATTTGCTTACCTATTGGCTCATTTACATCCCTATCATTGTTTACAGTATTTGCATTTCCATTTTGGTCATCAGGAACTGGCTCATTCACATTTTTTCCATTGGTGTTATCAACACTGGCATCATTGGTATCATTTATATTTGCATCACAATCTCCTGCATTCCATCCAAAAACATAAGTCATTGGTTATCCAAATTCCATCCAAAAAAATAAGTCATTGCTATGCAGAAATAACATTACCTATGTGCTCATTCACATCCACATTGGTGCTTACAAAGGAATCTACAATTGAATCAACAATGGCAGCCAAATTCTCATTTTCTTCAACATCATTATTAGCATGATCATTCTGATATTCTGCATTCTTATCAGCTCCATCTCCTTCCCCTTCTCTTTCAACTTCAAGGTTCACTGCAGCTTCATCTTCAACATGAACTTCAACATCTTCTTGTTCTTCAGCCGGATCTTTTAATTCTTTAAAAGGGACTAACTGCCAATTTCTGTCCCTTTCTCTTCTAAGATTATGAAGAAACATCCTACTTTCTTCTGGTGTCGAAAACAGTATGTTGCCCTGTGAATCCATTGCAAAGTTAGGATCTCCAATGTCTTCAGCAAATATTTGGACTGGAACATCAAACTCCCTCCATGCTTCAATCATTTCTCCAATGTTATAATCCACCATCAACTCAGTATTAATCTTCTTCATAAATAAATCTATATCCAGTCCAGGGTGTATCCAATAAAAATCCACTTTGCATTTTTCCCCACCTGCTCTTTCATACAAATCCAAGATGGTGCTAAAGCTAAACATGTCTAGGTTCAATGGATTGGATAACACTTTTCTGCCACCTTTGTAAACTCTGTGAGGTTCATGTATAAAATGCCCACCAACCCACATTTCTACTCTATGATATGTAGGATCCTGAAACAAATAGAAAACAATTAGCATCATTTATTTTAAACATTGAAAGATGGACAGTAGAAACTGTTTAACAAAAGGACAGTTCAAAGGCAATAAATACCACCTACAATACTATACAATTATGACCTAATATTTTCAACAACAATAAGATAATAAATACCCTAATAAGGGGTCAAGACTTGCACCAACCCAGTGGGACCACATTCTATAAATGCAATAAAGTATATGAAAAAGGAATAACTGAGTGAAACTACATTCAGATTATGTGTCATTGGGTAGCATAAAGTGTCATACTCATGTTGGAAATAAACTATAACAAATGGGACCACACCCATATTGGAAAGGTCCACAATACATTTGGAATCTTCATATGAGTCCAAAGCATAAAAACCAATAAACAACCTGACTTTATATACACACATGCTTTAATTCATTCAAAACCACCCATACAAAACATTTGTAGGTCCAACCCATTTGTACTTTTTCAACAGAAAACTACATAGAACCTCTCAAATTTTCTTCCTCAAAGTACTTTTTCACTTATAAAAGTACTTATACTCGAACATATTCATTTCCCCCAAAGTTGCATCTCTGCGCAAAAAGTTAGGAAAGAACTGAAACCCTCAAGCACTTGTAGGTCCAACCATTTCTACCATTACAATAGGAAAGTACATAGAAGCTTTCAAAATCACTTATATAAGCCGAAATAATCAAACATTCTCGTTCCCCAAAAATATATCATCTTACCGCAGAAACCCTAGCAAGAACTTAAACCCTAAATCACCTAGAAAACTAGCAAATATGTCCACACAGGCACTAAATCAGTGTGTCTAACATATCTCGAAGCTCAAAACTGAAATTAATAGCAAAAGCAACTAACCTTTATGTCTTCCCACCAAGGTTTCCTTCCGTCGCCGCTCGTCATTGTTGTTACTCCCGTCAACGAACTTGCCTCAAATTGGGTTTAGGTCTATGCTACAACTAACGATGGATTTAACACTGATTTCCTACTTCATTTTCAGGATTTAATCGCGGTTCATGTCTAAGAGGGAAAGCATTTTCAATCGTTTTCAATTTACCGCGCTGAGAATGTTTTGACAGAGGTGTGGGTCTGTGGAATCATTTAATATATATGGGGGTATTTTGGTCCATATAGAGTGAAAGGCGCGTGCACACCCATCAGGAGGCCGTGTGAAATTTACATAACAACGCAGGGAGGTGATAAGGAATAAAATAATGATAGGGGAGTAATGTGAAATTTATAATAACACAGGGAGGGGATAAGAATCAACTTCATAATATAATTATTAGCAGAATTTAAGTGTACAAATTGATTATTATATTAAAAGAATTTTATAATTTGTAGATTATAATATTGTGAGAACCAATTAAAAATAATGAAGAAATAAATTTAAATTAATTTAATACACCGTTCATTCATTTATAATTTTTTATTTTTTTTTCAAATAAATTTTGACCCTTTTAAATAAAAAATTAAAAAAATTGAGTTTGTCGTGTCATTTCCATATCCTAGCCATGTCCCCGATGTGTTGGAATATATGTATTTTTTTATTTTATTTTCAGACACTTTTTGTTGTGTTCGACACGTGTCGGGCACTGCACTGCACGGACACAAAACCGGTCGTGTCCGTGCATATGTGACATAACGTGACTTAGAAATTTGGCGTTATGCTAATTTTAACAGAAATCTAGCTTATTGTTCCGATAGTTTTAAATGATAACCAAGTTAATTTATAAGCTCGTTTAATCACATTTGCAATAACTAAATCTCGAGATCCATTAAAATAAATGACGAGGCTTATAATTTAACTAAGTTAATTGAAAGCATTTAAACAAGATCATTTCATTCATGTCCCGGTGAGTAGGGGCCCTTTGCTCTCCTTATATCACCACACTCATTAAATACTCATGCGCCATTTGTCAAATTCCGAGGCTACCACATGCTATGTTCACCATCTCCCCAACAAAAGACTTGCCAACCACCGATAGGCCTCCCATTGGAAATTACAATTTGGAAATTATACTTTGGGATCTTATTACTCTAAACGCTCGTCTCCGAGTCTCACCCTCCGTATAACCTCCGGGCCCACATTATAAATCATTAACATTATCATTGTCTCGCTTTTGCAATCGTTATACTACATTTTGGTGGCCAAATGGCCCTTTCGAGGCAAGGTTGTAACGGTTAGAGAAACGGTCGGGTATTCCATCGTTAGGAGGAATCCGCCCTAACAACTTCACTCAACAAGAAGATTCTCCAACCCAAAGCTTACTTTAAAACAAATATATTTTCTTGCCTCTTAAAACAAATCATTTGGGATACATACATACATATATATATATATATATATATATATATATATATATATATATATGGTTTTGATATCAAAATGTTTTAATCGAAATCATTAAGATATATATTTTAATATTAAATATTGATGAGGTCGTTTTTTGGGAAGGGATCAGGATCATCCACGTGTCCAAGCTCGTCAGTTAGATTTGTAGAGAAGGGAGCGACTTTGACCTGAAAACACGAACAAGGGGGTTACTTGGCCGGAGAGGGTGGTCTTCGGCGTTGCACCTCCGACGCTCAAGTCAGTATGAATGACCAGAAGGGGGCTCGAACGCGAAAGTGTGAGCTCGGAGTAATAAAGAAGACTTACCAACCACAATAAATGCTCCGGGTATTTATAGGGTGGACTAACACGCACTAAGTACACCTCATAGTGCGTGCATTTAATTCCTCAATCAGGGTGTATTAAATGCACGATTAGAATGTCTGTTGACATTCCTTAATTAAGGTATATCTGTCAAATCAGTCCAGTCAAATGTACGATTTGCAGATCCTCAGCATTTAATGCCGCCACAGTGAAGACTGCGCTCGTTGGATGGGACGCTAAACCCTTTGAACCGACTTGAGGTCGAACGCGAGAGAGGGACTAGCTTATAGAAGCAGATGGTAGTTGTCTTACGCAGCTCGACGACTGATGTCGAGCTCAAGAGCGTGTGAGCTCGAGGTCGACGACTCCGACTGGATCATTTCTAAAAAAGGGGGGTTGAGCCCACGGTCGGAAAGTCGAGCTTGAGCGCGAGCAACGCATCTATAAAGTTGACTTTGCGCAGTCCACCGTGTTGACTTTGACCATCTCCACGTGGATCCGAGATCGCTAGGATCGTGACACATGGAGGCTCATTTTTACCCACTATCATGAGTCCCCTAAATTGCGGTCGAATTTATTTGGCCGGGATTTGTAGCAATCCTAATGATCGAACAGACAACGATCGTGGTGCCTTGAAAGGAGTTCCTATTAAAGGTCTCATGGGATACCATTAATGCGAACCCTGAAGAGGCGCTTGAAGCATGAGGCTTCTTCTCAAAAGGCGCGCCCCTGCGTCAGCCTTTGTCGGACCATCATTGCGCCTCTTCGCATTCCGAGCCAAGGACTTATAAATAGTCGTCAAGCAGCCCCATTTTTCCTCACTTAGAAGATTTTTGCACACCGAGCTGAAGCATTTTCTCTGAGAGAAAAAACGAATGGCGCAAAATCAAGTGAGAGGTCGAAAAGCTAGGCTCCTTTAACTAGGTAATCTTCGATCCCTTCCCTTTTCCATTTCATATTTAAATATGTCGGAGTCGGGGGATTCTGAAGGTCAGGTTAGAGATTACGATGAGCACGGCGCCAGAGAGTCGGTCGGATCTGACAGCGGGTCGGATGAAGTTCCCCTCTCCAGGAGGAGGATTTCGACCGCTGTCCCAGTTTCACGAGCAGATGTTCGCGAGGTCGGCGGCGTTCCCGCTCGAGGTGCATCACGGTTGGGCAGTGAGGTCGGATTTCCGAGCGCCACCGCTCATCCGTTTGTCACAGTCGCTAGTCGAGGTCGACAAAAGCAGGCTGCCAAAGGCCTCGGTCGCAGGCAGAGATCGGGCTCGGAGGCAGAAATGTCCGGTCGGGAGCCCCTAGAGAGGGCCAGATATGATGAGATCTTAGCAGATCTGGACGATGATAAGTACATGGAGGCGGTCCATCTCTTAAACCTTCCGAGCCCCTTTTGGATTCGCATGGCGACAGACGAGGACAGGCTGGGTAAACAGTGCCCTACGGAGCTGGCAGTGAACTGCAATGCAGTTACAGCGGGCTTCAGGGTCGTGGGCAATATGGACATGTATGCCATATATCACGAGTTGGGAGTTTGTCCGAGCCAGCTCAGCACCAATTATTTCGCACTGATCGAAAGCTTTTTTGTTCTGATGAGGATTTTACGGTTCGAGCCGACCGTCAACCGTTTCTTCCAGATGTTCACCTTGAACACCTCCACTCAGTCGGGGGAAGGTTTCTACAGCTTTCAATAGAAGCGTAAGATCTTCACGATCCCGACCAGTTCACGCGGCCTGAGCTGGAAGACAAGGTTCTTCATAGTGGGTCATCCTGGCGGAGTATTGGTCCCAAACAGGTGGAAGGACGCTCGACCGCAAAAGTTTAAATACAAAAAGGATGAGCGCTTGGAAGAGGTACTCGAGCTAGTGTATGAATGGCTCGGGGACTTCTTCATGGACTGGGAAGTGTTGTGCTCTATGCGCAACCTTATAAATGTAGGGTTGGCGTATGGAACCCCCGACCCCAATTATGTTTTTGGTGATTTTCTTTCCAAGTATATGTGCTTTGTTTATCATTCCTCCGATCGTTTCTAATGATCTCTTTTGCAGGTACTGATCGCATTGGTAGAACCAGGACCAGTCACTTGCTCAAGACCGCGCGAACTCTTGCGCCCCAGCACAAAGAAGAGGACGATCGGGATTTCGCTGGATTGACAGAGGTAGTGAATCATCGACCGGCTTTGAAGCCCGTCGACGCACCTGAGGTCGCGGTGATCCCAGAGGGATATGTGACGCCTGTCGGCATGGCTCCGATCGTAGGTCACAGCCCAGTGGCTTTCCGACCGGGTGCAGGGAAGGGGTTGTACACACACCCCCGTGAGGACGTTTCGACCCCTGTCCTCGATCTAACGGGGGAAGGAGAGTCGGTCGGCTCCGGTTCGAGCGGCAAGAGGAAGGAGCCCGAGCTGTCGTCCAAGAGGTCGGCAAAGGGGAAAGACAAGGTCGGCGCGGACGAGGATAGCGCGTCGGAAACGAGCCAAGAATTCCTCACCCGATGAGCGGTTCGCTTTCCGCTCGTTGCAGGGCCTCGCTTCCCTGGACAAGGCGGGGAAAGCAAATACGCTGCTTCTTTGGCCCGCCAACGCAGAGCTAGTCAAGGCATTCTGGCACGGCATGATGATCGGGCCCGACCAGCGGCATCTTTCCTCGCCGTCGATCGACGAGCTCGAGGCGGCATGTGCTCGATCGCTTCTCATAGTAATTGACTCGTTAATTGTTTTCTTGTATTTAATTCAAGTGCGCTTGCTCGATTTCTTTGCTAATTACTCTTTTCCTTTCGATCGCAAAGAACATGCCCGAACGTTTCGCCGTGCATTCTCCGATGCCACTTGCTCCGCCAGTGATCAAGGCTACTTTTCCTTCAAGCCTATAGGAATATTGGAACATGTAGCTTGCACAAAGGGCTCGAGGACTCTACGAGCGTCGAACCTACTACAAGAACAAGTACTTGGCCTCAAGAGGGAAATCCGCAAACTGCGAGAGCTCGGCGGATCGGAAGAATTGAAGCCGCAGCTCGAGGCCTACAAGAACTCTGCCAATGACTAGGAGGAGAAAAATAGATAGCTCTCGAGCGAGAATAAAGCGTTGTCTAACGATCTTTCCTTCCAAACTAAACGAGTGTCGATCCTCGAGAAGGAGTTGAGCGACGCTCGATCAGAACAAGTCGTGCAGTATCGCCAGGGCAAACTATACGGTCGTGCTGAGGCCGCTAAAGAGCTCGAGGAGAAATTCGACCGTCGAGCTAAGATGATGCTCGAGAAGGCCAAGGACGCGTTCGGCAAATGGGCTGTGAGAGAATTTTTTGAGGGCCCAATGTTTGCCCAGGCCAGCGCCATCAATGGGGTCGAAGATATGGAGCGGGGCGCGAAGCTCGCGCTGGCACAGCTTCAGGCGTACGATCTCATTGTTCTTGGGGCCGACCTCAGCGTGGTCGGGGCCACTAAGCCTAACCCTCGTGAGGAATCCGTGAACAGAAAGCCAGTGGTTGAGGGCGATGAGGAGGAGGAAGAGGAAGACGACGACAGCTTCATGGACATCGACGCGGAAGTCCACCGTTCAGGTTCGTGGTTCGAAAGATGCAAGCCAAAGTGAGCAACGCTGAGTTCGACGGGAAAGACTTGCCGCAAGAACCCTCGATCGATCAGCTCGTGGCTAGTACAGTCGAGCCAGAGCAAGATTGGGATATGATCGATGTGGGTTTTATCGATCCTGCAGGTAAGACCTCCACACGCCCAGACGCAGCTCTAGCTTTGCCACCGACTGAGAAGTGAAGGCGGGAGCGTGTTCCCGTTCTTTCCCCCGTGTACTCTTTAACTCTTTTCTCTTTTAAGCTCGATTTTATCAAACAACCTTTTTGGCATGTAAATTAATTACTCTAATTACATTTTGTGCTTTATTCATTTTGCACTCCTTTTCCTCCTGAAATCTTGTTTAAACTTGACAAACTCGAGTTTTTTTAACGTTGGGCTAGAACTGACTCAGAGGGAGTCAAAACTGACTGAGCTCGACGCTTTACACGTTCGACCTCTTTCAGCGTTAGGCTCGAGCTTTACGCTCGAGCTCTTTGTATTAGGCTCGAGCTTTACACTCGAGTCCCCAGTCTGAACTGAAGTCAAACTTTAACCTCAGAGGGAGTCAAACTGACTGAGCTCGATGCTTTACACGTTCGAGCTCTTTTAGCGTTGGGCTCGAGCTTTACGCTCGAGCCCCAGTCTGAGCCGAAGTCGAACTTCAGACTCAAAGGGAATCAAACATACTGAGCTCGACGCTTTACACGTTCGAGCTCTTTCAGCGTTGGGCTCGAGCTTTACGCTCGAGTCCCCAGTCTGAGCCGAAGTCAAACTTCAGACTCAGACGGAGTTAAACTGACTGAGCTCAACGCTTTACACGTTCGAGCTCTTTCAGTGTTGGGCTCGAGCTTTACGCTCGAGCTCTTTGTATTGGGCTCGAGCTTTACGCTCGAGTCCTCAATCTGAGCAGAAGTCAAACTTCAAACTCAGAGGTAGTCAAACTGATTGAGCTCGACGCTTTACACGTTCGAGCTCTTTCAGCGTTGGGCTCGAGCTTTACGCTCGAGCTCTTTGTATTGGGCTCGAGCTTTATGCTCGAGTCCCTAGTCTGAGCCGAAGTCGAACTTCAGACTCAGAGGGAGTCAAATTGACTGAGCTCGACGCTTTACACGTTCGAGCTCTTTCAGTATTGGGCTCGAGCTCTTTGTATTGGGCTCGAGCTTTACGCTTGAGTCCCCACTCTGAGCCGAAGTCGAACTTCAGACTCAGAGGGAGTCAAACTGACTGAGCTCGACGCTTTACACGTTCGAGCTCTTTCAGCGTTGAGCTCGAGCTCTTTGTATTGGGCTCGAGCTTTACGCTCGAGTCCCCAGTCAACTTAATAAAGCAAAGAGAACAAGATATCGAACTGTGAAGATTTCATTGATCTCGTCAACTTACAGAGCGGCCCCTTTAAGGGAATTACATAGTTAGGCCCCTGAGGGTTCAATTTAAGGATAGTATAATTTTAAATTGAAGGCATTCCACGGTCGAGGGAGCTCTTGAGACTACGAACCAAGAGTTTCTAATCTGTAAGCGTTGTTCTTGGCGATCCGCGCGACGCGGTATGGTCCATCCAATTTCTCTTCGAGCTTTTTGACCTTCCGTGAGACTTCGACCTTCTTCAAAACAAGATCCCCGACCTGAAAGCTCAAAGGTTGGACATTTTTGTTGTAGCCTCGTGCTGCTGCGGCCTTACTTTGCAACATTCGCCCCAAGGCTTTGTGATGCTTCTCCTCAACGAGGTCTAGCTCGTACGCTCTACCCTCATTGTTTTGTACTAGCTGAAAGTGTGATACTCGGGTTGTCTCATGAACGAGCTCTGCGGGAATCAAGGCTTTCGATCCATACACCAAGGAAAATGGGGTTTCGCCTGTCGCGACCCGGGGGGTCGTCCTGTAAGCCCGGAGAACTTCGTCGAGCTCATCGACCAAGGCCCCTTTCTTGGCAAACAATCGAGCGCTGAGACTTCAGAGGATTGTGAGGTTCGTTACCTCTGCCTGCCCATTGGCTTATGGGTATCCGACCGAAGCGAACCGTTGATCTATCCCATGATCCCGACATCACTCTTGCATGTCGTCCGCTCGAAATTGAGGTCCATTATCATAGATCAAGATTCGGGGAACTCAGAATCGACACACGATGTTTCTCCAAATGATGTTCTTGATGATCATGGTGGTCATTTGCCGAATGGGTATCGCTTCAACCCATTTCGAGAAGTACTTGCAGGCTACAATACAGTATTCCGCCTGTCTCTCCGTCGAGGTTGGAAGTGGTCCTATGATGTCAATCCCCCACTGGTCGAAGGGCCAAGATACGTTTCGGCCGCGTGTTTGTGCGAGTAATTCCCCGTCTTCTGACGCTTGATGCAGTGCCTGGAGTGCTTTGCTGAGTCGTGCTCAAGAGTTGGCCAAAAATATCCTGCTCTTGAGACCTTCCGCGCCAACGATCGTCCTCCTGCATGGTTCCCACAGCTCCCGGTGTGGATCTCGTAAAGAACCTCTTCGACTTGCAAAGGCCGTAGGCATCTCATTGGAGGTCGACGGTTTCCGCGTTTGTAAAGTCTCCCTTTGGGATCAAGGAAATATGTCGTTACGCAATGCTGTAGCCACCGAGCGGCGTTTCGATCTCGTGGGAGTGTCCCATTTCGAAGATATAGGACGATCTCATCGAGCCAACAGGGTTCTTCTGGGTCGATCATCAGGATCGTTCCCTTAGGATCATCGATCGATCGGCGGCTGGACACTTTGAAAGTGATTTCTCGCTCTTCGGTGCCCTTAAGGCCGTTGGCGAGCTTCAACAGTATGTCAGCTCGAACATTCTCTTCCCTAGGTACTTGGTCGATCGAGAAGTTGGAAAATTTGGTTGTCAACTTTCGCACCTTCTCAAGGTATTTGACCATGCTATCTTCACGGGCCTCATAGAGCCCCTGGACTTGGTGTGCTACTAGCTGCGAATCAGTGATGATGGTGATCGTCTTGGCACCGTTCTCGAGCGCAATTTTGAGCGCTTCATACTCTGCTTCATTGTTTGTTACCTGAAAGTCAAGGCAAATTGCGAAGTCGAGATCAAGACCGTCGGGGTTAGTTAGCGAGATCCCGCCTCCTCCGCCCTGGGCGGTCGACGACCCGTCGACCTTTAAGAGCCAATGAGCGCTCTTATTCTTGGTTTCAAGAGCCAATGAGCGCTCTTATTCTCTTAACCAGAAAGTCGGCTAAGACTTGGGCCTGCATCGCAACCCTTGGCTAGAAGGTTATGTTGAACTGTCCCAGCTCGATCGCCCACTCTATCAAACGATCAGACGTGTCAGGCTTCGCCATGACTTGCTTCAGCAGTTGGTCGATGAGCACCACGATCTCGTGTGCTTGGAAGTAGGGGCGGAGTTTTCGGGACGATATCACGAGCGCGAGCGTGAATTTTTCGATCTCTAAGTAGCGCGTCACTGCCCCCTGTAGGAGGTGTTTCCGATCGCGCACGGTCATGAGGACCGAGCTGATTGTTTCCTCCGAGACAGCTTGGTAAAGATAGAGCGTCTGCCCTTTCTCAGGTTTGGCGATCAACGAAGCAAACGCCAAATACTTCTTCAATTCCTCGAACGCCCGATCACATTCCTCCGTCCACTCGAATTTCTTCATGTCCCTTAAGATCTTGAAGAAAGGCAAATTACGCTCGGCGGATCGGGAGATGAATCTGTTAAGGGCAACGATCCTCCCAATGAGCTGCTGGACTCCTCGAATGGTGTCGGGTCGGGGTATGTTAACGATCGCGGAGATCTTCTCCGAGTTTGCCTTGATCCCTCCCTGACTTACCATGTAGCCAAGGAATTTCCCACCTCCAACCCCAAATATACACTTGGAGGGCTTGAGCTTCAGTCTGTACTCCTTATCAGGGCGAACATGTTGGTGAGGTCAGCTGGATGGTCGGAGGACTTGATGCTTTTCACGATCATGTCATCTACGTAGACCTCGATGGTTTTCCCCAAGAAGGGATCGAATATGAGATTAACGAGCCTCTGATAAGTTGCCCCTGCATTCTTGAGTCTGAACGACATCACTTTGAAACAGTAAATGCCCTTCACGACGATGAACGCCGTGTGTTTTTGATCTTGATGAGCCATTCTAATTTGATAGTATCCTTGGAAGGCATCCATCATGCTCATCAACTCACAACCCGCGGTCGAGTCGACGAGCTGGTCTATCCGAGCGAACGGGTAGGGGTCCTTAGGACAAGCTCAGTTGAGATCGGTGAAGTCGTTGCACATCCGCCATTTCCCTCCGGTCTTAGTGACTAAGACCACGTTGCAGAGCCAATCTACGTATTTTTCAGGCGTGATGTATCCAGCGTCAAGCAGTTTGTTGACCTCTTCCTCGATGATCAAGTTCCTCATCCCGCTCTGCGTGCGGAGCTTTTTCTTGATAGGTTTGAACGCGGGATCGATGTTTAAATAGTGCAAAACTATGCTCAGATCGACACCCTTCAGGTCGGTGGCCTTCCAGGCGAAGACGTCCGCATTGTCTTGGAGGAAGATGGTGAGGCATTCTAACTATGCTCCTCTGAGGTTCGCTCCGATTCGTGTCATTTTCTCATGATCATTTTTATCGAGCTGCACGAGCTGGGTCTCTTCTGCGACCGAAAACCGGGAGTCTTCCATCCTCCTCTTCTTTCGGGCTTCGTGCGTGCTCATTTTCGAGCGCGAGGCTCCATCGCCCCTAGGATCGGAGATCCGTTCATCATCTACATCGTCGAGAATGAGGTCTCCCGGTCGGAGCTCGTCATCCTTCCTTGGAGGCGAAGCCTCATTCATGATCGCATAACAAGCCCACGAGTCCGCGAGATCGCAGCTAACCTCACCGATCCCGTAGGGAGTTGGGAGTTTGATTTTTTGATGGTAGGTTAATATTATCACCTTGAAGGCGATGAGGCCGGGTCGTCCAAAGATCATGTGATAAGGGAAATCAGGTATATCGACTACGACCCAGTTGATCTCCATAGTAGTTCGAAGGGGGTGAGTTCCCATGGAAGTTAGCATTTTGATCTGGCCTATTGGTGCTATGATCGATCCGCCAAACCCTTTAAGTTCGTTTTGACGGGCTCGAACTTGAGCTTACTTAAGTTCATGCGTTGGAGAGTCGAGTAGAGAACAACATTTGAACTACTTCCAGTATCAACCAAGCATTTGCTTATAGCATAGTTCGCGATATCTAATGTCACCACCATCGGACAACTCGGCGTTACGCTGTCCCTTTGGGGATCTAAATGAAAGCCCCTATCGCTAAAGGCTACTTCCTTCCGTCTCCATTCCTCCCCGTACTCGATGTGATATACTTCATGCGGGCCATGAAGACTCGTTTGAGCTCGGCGTATACCCCGCTTCCAGGCGGTCTTGGTGTCTCCCCCGTCGGGGCCTCCTACAATCATGTCGATCCGTCCGTTGCTTGGTGCATTCGGGATCGTGCTCGTTCCAGCCAGCTGCTTCCCGTCTCGCTGGGATCATTTTGGGGGGGCGATCGTGACCTCGATCTCGAGCGCCGACCTCCGTCGTTCTCATTGCATTGTCGTTCATTAGCTCGATCCCGATTGCGCTTCAGTTTCTTGACAAACTCCCCCAGGTGCCCGCCTTGGATGAGCCTCTCGATCTCATTCTTCAGCTGGTTGCACTCGTCCGTGTCATGACCCGACTGATCGTGGAACTCACAATATTTGCTGTTGTCGACCTTCCTCAGGTTGAGCCTTAGCTTTCTTGGGTATTTGAGGAGCTTCTCAGGGATCTTGGGAAGGATGTCCCCGATCGCACAGACCAAGGGCTCATATTGCTCCCTATTAGGCTGTCGCGAGGACGAGCCGCCTTCTTGCCGACCGCTGCCCTCTTGTCGACCTCTACCCTCTTGTCGACCTCGGCTTTTATTTTGACCCACCTGAGGCGGGCTTTGAGGTCGAGTGTAGTAGTTGGGACGGGTCGGACTTCCTGCTCTGCAGCTTCAGCTCCGTAGCATGGCCTAGCCATTGCCCGCCCAGTAACTTCACTCGATCTCCTCGTAGTCCATCCACTTAGTGGCGCAGTCCTGGATGTCCCTTAGGCTATGTATGGGGACGCGACCGAGGATGTCCTTCTGAAGTCTCGGCAGTGGCAATTTTTTCCAAGGGCATTGAGGACAACCGTCAGATCGGGTGGCGTAACCCGGACTAGCTCAGCGTTGAAGCGAGTGAAGTAATCTCTGAGTATCTCATTGACCCCTTGAATGATCGAGTCCAAGCATGACACTCCGAGCCGGTCCTGGATCAATGGTGAAAAGTGTCCTTCGAGCGTTGTTGAGAGCTCGTCATATGATCTTATCGACGCTGGATGTTGTCTAAGGAACCAGTCGAGCACGGCCCCCTTAAAGGTTGTGGCAAGAACCTTTGCCCAAGTGTGGGGGGTATGCGGGAATAAATTCATAGACAGCTCGAAGCTGGTTATGTGGTCCCCCGGGTCAGTTTTTGGTATTGCCCGGGTCTTTGCTGAGGATCTCCTCCATGAACAGTGAGATCCTTTGATGACGGCTGCGAGCGTTACGCTTGGGTTTCGACCGCTCATTACGAGCTAGGTTGGTTCGACGAGGGAGTCTGTCTCTTAAGTCCCCCAAGGTTGGGAGGTTGGAAATTTGTTCGTCAGCCTTTCCCTGGCTGGAGGTCGGCCCAGTAGAGCTCGGTTGGCATCCCTCAGAGCCCGTCTTCTTGTTGATATGGCTGATGGTGTTCAGGTGGTATGGGCTGGGAGTATGCCCTACGATTATTTGGCGGAGGGGGGACGTAGTCCCTGGGGTCAATTCGATCGTCAATCCGATCATCATACTCCTCATGATCATACTCATCATCGTAGGGATCCTCTTCGCGCTCTTCGTAATGTTCGGCGATCTGTGCCTTCCCGGCCTTTGGATTGTGTTGTCGTTGTTTTCTCTTCGGGCTCGACGAGGCATTGGGGGGTCCGGTCATGACAACCGGTATTGTATGGGTAGAGGTTCGGTGAGATCGACCATGATGGGGATTACCCTTACGGGCCTTCCTGTTTCGAGGCCAGCTTGGCCTTGGCATAGACTTGGTTCGTGTAAGCAGCTAAGTCCTGCGTGGACGGTTAGGCAGGAAGCACGACCGCTGGCAAATCGGCGCGAGATCGCGTCTTCTTCCACCTCATTTGGGGGATTCGCTCCTCCGGGATGGTCTATGGCGTCGAGCTGAGCAGCGAAGGATGCCTGCTCTGTGTCGGCGGCTGCAGCTCGATCAGCTTCGACCTGAGATTGAGTTTTTATGATACTCTGGGTGCTCTTGTTCTTGTTCGTCATAATTCGTGCTTGTTTGCTCTAAGGTCGAAAGTGGTTTCCCACAGACGGCGCCAAACTGTTGAGGTTGTTTTTTGGGAAGGGATTAGGATCGTCCATGTGTCCAAGCTCGTCAGTTAGATTTGTAGAGAAGGGAGCGACTTTGACCTGAAAACACGAACATGGGGTTACTTGGCCGGAGAGGGTGGTCTCCGGCGTTGCACATCCGACGCTCAAGTCAGTATGAATGAACAGAAGGGGGATCGAATGCGAAAGTGTGAGCTCGGAGCAATAAAGAAGACTTACCAACCACAGTAAATGCTCCGGGTATTTATAGGGTGGACTAACACGCACTAAGTATACCTCAGAGTGCGTGCATTTAATGCCTCGATCAGGGTGTATTAAATGAACGATCAAAATGTCTGTTGACATTCCTTAATTAAGGTATATCTGTCAAATCAGTCCAGTCAAAGGTACGATTTGCAGATCCTCAGCATTTAATGCCGCCACAGTGAAGACTGTGCTTGTTGGATGGGACGTTAAACCCATTGAACTGACTTGAGGTCGAACGCAAGAGATGGACTAGCTTATATGAGCAGATGGTAGCTGTCTTACGCAGCTCAACGACTGATGTCGAGCTCAAGTGCGTGTGAGCTCGAGGTCGACGACTCCGACCAGATCATTTCTAAAAAAGGGGGGTTGAGCCCACGGTCGGAATGTCGAGCACGAGCGCGACCAACGCATCTATAGAGTTGACTTTGACCGGTCCACCGTGTTGACTTTGACCAGCTCCACGTGGATCCGAGATCGCTAGGATCTTGACACGTGGATGCTCGTTTTTACCCACTATCAAATATTATATATGTTTAAATATTTAATATTTTATAAGAAAAGCTATAAAATAAAGTCATATAATTGAAAACACACGGATAAGTTATTTCGTAAAAGTAATAGGATTCTTACTCCAATTGAAAACCATTTGTAACCCTCACCTGGAAAGCTCGAAAAAAAGGTACAATGGTTAAGTATTCCTCAAGAAAAATGCCTGAAACTGACATACGACAAAACCAGGTAAGACAACGACACGACGCACGGCTTGCAAGAATAAATAAAGCGTATGAAAGCACTTAAAGCACGACTTCTATTGAAGTACTTACAAGAATGCATTTAAGAACAATTAAACGAAATATTACAATAAATAAGGTAAAACATGCTAAAACGTAAATTAAATATCGTATTCATGCTTATAACATTAAAAGGATGCATTCGTGCAAGTTTCGAATCAATCGGACGAATTATGAAAAATAGGCTAAAAAGCCCTAAACGAAAAAAGGTATTATTCACAACCCGAACGAGGTCGGAAAATTCTAAACTTCCGAATTATTAAATATCACAATTTATAGGAACTACTGGTGAAATTGGATATCGAAAATGAGGTAAAACGGGAAAAGTCAACTTTTAATATAATGCAGTTGACCAAAATGCTGTAGCCTCTGAAATGAGACATGCTGAAAAATTCCCTAAGTGCTGCTCACGGTATGTGACATACCGTGAGCTAGCACTCTCACAGCAAGACGCATGGTCTGCTGCATACCGTGAGATGGCACTCTCACGGTATGGCTCACGGTATGCTGCTTACCGTGAGCTTGCTCTGATAAGCGAAATTTGAATTTCTTCGCACAGAACACCAGAGTCCGTACAAAAATCTTCATAACTCGATAATTAAACCATGAATCACAATGAAATTCTTATATGTTAATCTACCACTCGTGCTCGTCACATGGACATGAGAATCACACGAAACTATCAAGTAAAACACATAAATCTACAAAATTGGTAAATAATATACTATTCATCATCTTCAACATAATTCTATCAAAATGGGACGAAATTGAGGGAAGTTTGGTAGCTACCTGAAGAGCTCGATGCAGGGAACGCGTAGGAGTTTACGGTTCGTGAATTGGTTGAGAAACGAGGTCGGAATCAGATTTGAAGGCAGAGATGGCAAAGGTCTTCTTTTCTCCTCTTCTTGCTACGTATAATTGGTTCTTACTGTTGTTGACCGGTCAGGGAAGTTGGCTAGGATAAGAATATAATCAGAGGTTCACGGAAATCTCTTCGAGATTAAAAATATCATTTTGGGAAAAATATAGGGTTTAGATCAAAATATTCTCACGAATTCAATGGTGAAAACAAAAATTAAATAAAAGAATTAGAAATATTCAATCGGAATTAAATCTAAAATGCGGGGCATCACATACGATGTTAGGAAAAATTCCACTTTTGGTCCCATTTGATTGGGACGAGGCCAAACCTAGTCCCATTATGTTCAAAAATTCAAATGTAGTCCCATAAGATTCAAAACGTTGCCAATTTTAGTCATTCCGTTACTTTTTGGACGGAATTGCACACGTGGCCGTTAGTGTGTTTTTTTTTAAACATTTTTTCTTATTTTTTATAAACAAAATGTTTGGCTTAATTGTATTTTAGGTCCTGTAACTATAGTTTTGTAGCAATTTTGATCCTTGGATTTTACAATTTTTCAATTTTGTTATATAACTCATATTTTAATAATATTTTTAAAAATTCTTATATTTAATAACCATTTAAAATTATATTATTTATATAATAAATTATTTTAATTATATATATTGATTATATATATATATATATATATATATATATATTTGTATATATTGAAATATTATCTTTATTTTCAATTTAAATAAGTCTGAATATTATTTCATATTTATTTAACTACTACATTTAAATTTCAAATAAATTAAAAGAATAAAATCAAAATAATGCATTTATATACTTACAATTATTACAGTTTATTTTTTAAAATACTTAATAATAATTTAATTTAAAAAACTATTTACTTTTCATAATTTTCAACCATACCACCATCCCACCACCCCATTCTCCCGCCGCCGCCACCACCACCACCACTACTACCACAACCACCACGGTCGCCCACGCCCCCACACACAACCCACCACATCGTTGTCCACGCCCCCACTGAAAACCCACCACCGCCCCCTCTCCCAACAATGGTCGTATACAAACCGCCGCCATTTTTAACCCCCAACTACGCCGCACACAAACCACTGCCATCTTCAACCCCTACCACCACCACAACCATCTTCAATACCAGATCTGGGTTGTGGTGAAATTGTGGCAGATCTGTTAAAAAATAACACATTAACGGCCATGTGTGCAATTTCTATCCAAAAACTAACAGAAGGACTAAAACTGGCAACGTTTTGAATTCTATGGGACTACATTTGAATTTTTGAACACAATGAGACTAAATTTAACCTCGTCCCAATCAAATGGGACCAAAAGTGGAATTTTCCCTACTATGTTAACACATGCAATTTACTCATCTCTTCAAATATCATATTATAGAAAAGCCTAGCCCTAGCCCTAGCCCTACCCAAATGAAGTGAATTCTACCATGCAAGTTTTAAAACGAAAAAGATATATATAGCTAGCCCATATATGTGTATATATATATATATATATATATCTTTGGTTGGGCCAGGCCCAAATCTTTCCTCGTGTAACGTATTAGGGCTTAATTAAGTTTGGAGCAATTGTTGTGATCTTGTGAGTCTACATGATGTAAATATGAAATTGTGTTTGCATGCTGTGGTGAATTCAATCGACAATACATACCGCCAAAAATAGCAGCTGCATGCTTTTAAAAGTAAAGCTACAATGGATCCATCGAAGTTCCCATTCCCATATGCAATTGCAAGATATTAGATAATATGGTTTCATAACTTGGGGCATGGCTTTCCATTACTCAATAACCGTAACCTAAGATTTATTTAGATATGGAGAACGTACAATTTAAAATTAATTGTCGCAAAGATTCCAAACCTTACTATCCGCCGTAATTAAGGGTACGTATTGCTGGATTATTATTCATGTATGCTAGCTAATTAACGGTCAAAACGCATATATATAATTATATTGCTACAAGAAAAATAGTGTTAGGATCCCATCGTTCATCCTTAACTAAATATTAGTGATTCAATCCTTGACTTTGGGTATAAAATAATTTTAAATCTTCTAGTCAGTTGTCCTACTATTTGTGATGGCTATGATTCAGCGTGGGAACTAATCAATGAAGTCAATAATGATTATCCTAATCTAGAAAATATATATATATATATATATATAAAGAGATAGAGAAATAGTGTTACCCGTTAATGCATGCATGTGGAATGTGGAATGGATGTATAATTTATGTATAAGTATTTCATTTCATAAACTTAATTAATTAACCTTATCATAGACTAGCTAGATACCTTTTCAGAGTTCAATAAAGCTAGCGCTCCCCTTGATTTCATATTTATTTTGGTCGTAGGGCTATTTATTATCATTCATGCTGATATCAAAAGGTTAGGTTATATTATGTCTCAACTGTCAACACCTTATTGATTGATGAGTTTCTTTTCTTTAAATAATACAAATATACAATGATTAAAATCAAACAATTAAAAATATTAATACTATCTTAGAGCTAGGTATATATAATATAAGAAGGGCCAACACTCAATCCATATAAAATTTCCCAATATATATATATACTAAAATTAAGAATGCCGCCTCAAACTTTCAAAAAGAGTTTAATTAGTTTGAAAAAGAGAAAAATTGTGAATAAATAGGGATCGACAAGACTAACTATAATTGAACAGAAAAATGAATAAATAAATAAATAGAAAGATCTAATTAGGAGCGTATAGTACAAGCAAGCAAGCAAAAGAAGGCCCACACCAGAGCAGAATATTCTGAAAGCGCGTAAATATTGGCATGCAAGCAAGCATATCAACACATTAATGATGTCGACAGACATGACACAAATTAATGCCTCAGTTTTCTTCCACTTAATTAATTAATAATTAGCATTATAAATCTTATCTTATCTTATCATCATAATTATTATTAAATAATGATGCTAGTATGCTACTAATCGTTTTCATGTTAGTTATTGGGTTTTGTTCCACCTAATTTTGGGATAAATTAATCTTGCTTGTACATGTTCCTCCCTTCACAGTACCCTAACTAGCTAGCTAGCTTGCATCTTATATTCGATCGAGTAGCTAGTCCGTAATTGAAGATCCGGATTAATATTATTCTGAGTTAGGAAAAAAATTTGGTGAAAAAAAAAAAGAAAAAACATCGGATGTTATAGCTAGGAAAGAATGAAGAAAAGAACAGATCAAGCGCGAAAAATTAATTTTATTTTTTTGGATATATGTTTAATTGTTTATGGATTGAAATATATATATAGTAGTTCAACGATGATTCACTTATACAAATTAATTCTAAAAATATGAAATCAATTAAGAAAAGACGCAACAATAAATAACAACGTACACATGATATATATATCTTAAGTGATTTGTTTCTTTGTAGCAAACAAGTTGCATGGCCGGCCGGGGTCCATTTTAATTTTTAATCAAACAATTAAACAGTACCGTAGACATCACAATTAATCATTTGTTCGTATGATGCATGCATGCTGGATAAATATTCATTTGACACGTACAAATTTAAATTTTGTAAGAAAATATTAACACAAAATTAAGATATCATTTCTAAACCATGCCAGCAATTCTCTTGAAAATATTTACGTTCACACATATTTACATTAAATTGTATTGTAGTTGGTATAGTGGGATGAAACATAAAAAAATTTAAATAAAATTTAGAGTTCAAATTCTAATTTATGGATAGAATAATTAATAAGTTGGAAGTATCACTAGCTCCTAATAAGACCTCTCTAGTACCAAAATCTTAAAAAAAAACATAGGAAACACAATATACACATTTAAAATTTCCAAAGGTAAAAGAACTGAATCCAAAAAAGACACCAAGTAAAAGACAATTAGCAAGTCAAGAGTCATAAACGTACATGATTATCTCTATAGTGAAGAAAGTTCGACGATGGATTAAAATTATATATGACAGTACTACTTTCAGAGCATGCATGGAAATAAATGTTATTTACTTATAATTAGTAAAATAAAAAGCATTTGCGTAAAATTTATATATAGCTACTCACCTACGAATTAAAATTTTCCGGCCCTATCTGGCAATTAAGTATTTAATCATATTATTCTCAAATATTTCAAAGTAGGAAATATATATATATATATGTATATATATATACTAGTCACTTTTGCACCGCGCGATCGGTGTCCCAAAATCGATATATAATTTATTCTTGGTAGGAGTTGTTTTTATGGCTTGCATGTGATGTGTTAGTCTGGGGAATAGGATATTCTAGAAAGGCTCCGATCGAAATACGGGAAACCTCTATTCAATTCTCCATGCGGTACCCTGCGTGCATAATTTTTTAAATGTTATCTTGAAAAGGCGTTATTTATGCTATTAATATAAATATACTTAGTCTTAAAATCTGAAACCTATTAATAATGGTAGCATCATAAATTTGAAAATGTCTTATTATTCTATAGTAATATGTAGTAATGTATCTAATATGGATGAGTTAGTACTTGCTACTCTAATATATTTGCAATTTAATTCATAGGGATGAGCTATAGTTCTTTTCAATACCTGAATTGAGCTTAGAAGTAAATTTTTCCCTAAAAAGAAATACACTATGTTTTTTTCTAAGTTTTTTAAAATTCCACATATATATAAGTGGAAGGAAAAATATGAAATTTTATTTGTAAGTATTGCAGTAAAAGAAACTTCTCAGGCTGGACCAGGACCTATTATTCGTGAAAGCTTATGAGGAATGCTACAAGAAAATATCCCAAACATGGCAAATGAAGCTCAATATAAGGCATATTTAGGTAACATATTTTCAAAAAATCCTAGGTATCCTGTATGATTATAGGACATGAAATTAAATTGTATAAAAAAGAAGTTCATAATCTATATCATAATTAAGTCTTTTGATACAATAAAAGGGAGTTAAATGCACCCAAAACCTTGTGTTATTCGAAACTAGCAAAAAAAATCCTATGATATAAAAAGTTACTTAAAAAACCCTATGTTATTAATGATTTGTCCACCGCCCCCTTAACTTTATTTGATGTATTTTATATGTGAAATTCCAATATTACCCCAAAAAAATTTACTTTTACTTTTCCTTTTCTTATTTTGTTTTTCTTTTACCCTTTTTTAATGACCATCTCTTCAACCAAGAACTAAATAAAAACAATCTGGTATTTTCAATGTGCAATGCTCAAGCGCCTGGTTTCAGAATCCAAGAGCAGTCGTTGCAACTATTATCGTTGTCCAACCTAGCAGCAGTAATGTTTCCAACTTTCCCAGCAAAAATTATGCACAAACAAAAAGAATATGAAAAGAATAAAAAATAAAATAAAATGATAATTAAATAAATAATAAAATAAATTTTATTAGAACTTTATAAATATCTTATATAGTTTTGATATTTTAAGGTATATATTATAAATATCTGGTTTTTATTTTATTACTTAAAAACAAATTTTAAAGTTTTTAATCCTTTGAATTTTTATTATTTACTAAATGTTATTTTACCACAATTTATTAAATACATATTTAAAATATTCGATCTTTTGAATTTATTAAATATATTTTTCTATCAGAATTAGATTTTTAAAAGGTGGTGTGGAATACTGGAATTGTGGATCATATAACAGATTTAGGGGTGTTTTGGTCCTTTAAGGAGAAAATATGGCAAATAAACCAATTTCAATTGCAGAACTGGCGCGTGTATTAGTGTAGGGTTTTTCTTGTTTACTTTATTAAAATACAAGGTTTTATATGTTATTTTTCATATCACATGGTTTTTTGTGCTACTTTCATATAACACAAGGTTTTGGAAGCATTTAACTCCAACAAATGGTGAGAAACCAATTATAATTTTATTTCCAGTGAAAATTGTAAACAACATATATAAGTGAAGAAAAGGGGAGTTGTTATTTACACTCTAAGTTTTTTTATTAATGACAATAATATCCATTCTTCTTTAATGTTAATTCATTATTCTTTTATTATATTTTGAGTATTTCTAAATTTTTTTTTCTATAAATTCAAAGATTTTATCATTTAATTTTGTTAGAATTAAGATAGAATAAATATATTCTGGAGTTCTTTTTAGAATTAATAAAAATACAATTAAGATATTTAATTTAGATATTCTTGGAAGATTGATGTTCATGTTGCTCCTGCTTTGGGAAGGGAATACCCATTTTTACATGATCTAACTCATTTCTATGTCTCATTTCCACTTTGTGCAATATATGTACATATAAATTTTTCTCTTTTTTGGATTCTTCCCTAGAAGAAAGACACAATTTTTTATTATAACTTATAGATATTACTTCCTCCTAGCGTTAAATTTCATTAGAATTATCAAATTATCCCTAACTGCCTATACCAATAGAATTAAATATAACAATATGACACGGTATTCCTTGTTTGATCAAGTTTTAACAAACAATTCCTATGTAACATTGGGAATTTATATGTTGTATGTTTAGGTCATGATTATGCAAATTAAAGCGAATTTGACAATTTGAGCAGTGTAACAAATGGATACAATGAGAGGTGCTACAAGTAAATTTCAGTTTTTGTTAATCAGAGCTGCAAAGAAGTTTTTTAGTTGCGTCTCTAGACTCCAATGTTCTAATTTACCAAAAACTCTTCATTGAAAGAAAGCTTAGTTCAATGTTTACTTCTTGTTTGTAGCTTAATTCGTTTGTGACACTTTTATTTAAGATGAGTTATAGATTTGAAATCAAGAGTGAAAGAATTATTTGAATTTGAATGAGGTCGGCAATATTAATATGTTGTAATCACGTCTGAATTACTTTCTGCTCAACAATTTAATCAAATTGTTGAGAAAAGTAAAAGACCAGGTTAGGTGATTACCCTAATCATGCAATTACATGCAGATTAATAGAGAAATTGTAATAGCTAGATAACGTTTTTATAGCTTTGAAATAAATGGACGTGAAAAGAGAATATTAATTTTTTATTCTATAAAATTTCTTTTTGATGAAATTTTATTCCATAACCAACAACGAGTACACTCGACGCATGTATAAATTAAAAATGAAGTATTAGTTTATTACATGCTTAAATTTTGAAATGAAATCATCATGTTAATGTATAATAAAACTGTGTTATTGAAGTGAAAAAAAAAAAAAGATGAATTTTCATCTATCTTCAACTGCTCATATGCAATATATACAGCTTCGTATAGAGAAAACAAATCTTTGATGCAAGAAATATCCTGACAATGAGTTACAAAAGCATACTATCATATTCTCAAATTAAGTGCTAAAGTTGATGGCAGTTCATTAAAAGTTGTTGTTAACAAAGTTGATATGAAAATAAGAATGGAATTCTACCCTTCTTGGAACAGATGAGGCTTGCAAGTGAGCCATTATCCTATCTAATATGCATTTGACTTGATTTCAGCTTCGTGGCGCATAAGCAGTGTTCGTCTTGCCTATATATGCAACCGACAGAGTTAGAGAGTGTTTACGAACTCAAAGAAAAAAGATCTTCTCTACTTTTAGCTTAAAAAAGCAGAAATGAAGTGTGTCATCATGCTGCTTCTGCTCAAAATAAGCTAAAAGTTAGAAGCACCATTGGGGGTGCATTTCTCAGCTTATAGGTTCTTTTTTCTATTATTTGAAAGTGGTTGTGTACTTTTTTTCTCCAGAGTCCAAACAGTCAACTTTTTACAACTTTAACTTCCATTTTCACTTTCCCAAACAAGACAAACAAGGCACGGTCTACAAGTTACATATATTGAAGTCTTAGAATTCTCCATTAATTTAGGATTTCCAAGAACCACAGGCTCATTGACGCCATATCAACCAATTTAAAAAGAGGAAAAGAAAATTCAAAAGCAACAATAATTAGAGTAGTTAATCAAATATTGAAGTAACTCACTCTGTCCAACTCTCTTGGGGCAAATTCTGTTCCTCTGTAGACCTCTAAGGACATTCTTGCGGGCATCAACAGCTTTATGTACCTGTTCATGTGTTCGTTACACCAAAATAGTAAGTAGACATGCAAAGCATCATAGTTTTTTCTTTTTTAATAATTAAACTATATTTAAGAAAAAAAAACACAAACCTTTCCAGGGGTTGATGTCACCAAAATCACGTACCACCCGGGCTTTAACCAATCAAACAGATTTAGTTCAAATGATACATCATGAGTTAATCCAAGAAAAAGCCTGGACAAAGCCAAGAAAAAGTTGTTAAATACAATGGTATACATACAATAATCAACTAACAGAGTCTAAGCTCAACCAAAACTACCTGGAATTTATGATCTCTTGTAATAAGCCCATTGTAATGGCAAAAAATAATGGGTGAGAACGTATTTTTCCTTGAAGGTCTTTTCGACATTTTCTAATTCTCCAGGTTGTTCACCAGAATTCAGATTTTCACCTGCAGAACAATTCATTGATAAATTTTGAGACATTTATTACAATAAAAATCACAATATCAATGGGCATGGCATACACAAGTAATGGGTGCAAACTTTTAAAGAAAAAAAAAAGCCCTCTTGTGCTTTCCGCTTTTTTTCAGCACATTGGGAGTGTCTGATGTTTAAATACAAGTATCACATTTGAAAGGGACTTGCGTAATATTCTTTCTGATATTCTGCATTAAGTCCTTTTTCAAAAAGGAGCACCCTTTTCTTGACAAACTCAACTAATCTTCTCTGCGTCTCTCTAAAATGAAACAACATAGATTGATCTTGAAAAAGTTGTGGTCGGCCTGTAGCATCGGTGGATCCATGTGCAGCATCAGCTCCAATATCATTAGTAGCAGCAGAAGTGCCCTTTGGCTGACTCCTAGGTGCTTCAACATGATGTTCTGAGTTCACACCATTTTGTGGTTGAGAAACTCCTGTTGTTTGAGAAACTCCAGATGCAGAAGCAGAGGATTGTGTTTGAGAGGTTCCAGAAGAAATATTCTGTCCTGGGACTGGTGTATTCATTAAAGGAAGATTCAGCTCTTGACATATCACTTCTTGGAGTCTCAAGTCCTTGTCATCGACAATTGCTTGCCATCTTCCATATCCATGTCTGAATATCAGAGAAAAGTATACCAAATTAATACACAATACTTTACATGAAAAAGTTATAAAATGGCTTATCAATCTAATTACATGAGGCTTGCTTCAATACATTGTTCAAATAGTATAAGAAAGAAAGAAAGGATTTGGCAGTTACCATAAGCAGAGGAAAATACTTGGTATCTCTTGACAATTTAAGAGAGGGGACAATTATATCAAGGGAAACAGTTTCAAAGTTATTTATTGTCTAGGAGAAATTTATTCTTTAGTCCCTTTAAAGTGCTCTGACACAGTCCCTTCCACTTCTTATTAGACTCAGTGTATACTATAATTTTTGTCTTTTACTTTGTTATGAAACTTCAAATAAACAAGCAAGAGATCTAGATAGAGCAAAAAGATATTATACTTCATTACTGCTCGCAGCAGCATCGATCGTGGTGCTCCTTCCAAAACCTCCCTCCCTTAAGTCCTGGGTAGCGTAAAATGATATCTTCTGTGAAAAGTATTGAGCCATCTGATAAAGCCTTCACCTGTTTAAATGGAAATTGAATATAATAAGAAAACTGCAAGTTAATAATACGGTTAAGCTACATAATCCACTGTATATACAAGTTAGCATAGGGGCTAGTTTGTAATTTTGGTAGGCAAAAGCAATTCTTTTTTCAATGGAGAGTAAAGTGATCAGAATCATGATTTTCAAAAATAGTTTGATAGGTTTCATAGATGGTGAATTGATCTCCAGGGACCAGCGGTTGTGAAACAGCTTCAGAAAAGCTGTGAGGCAGCTTCTAGGGATCTCCAGCCTACAAAATTGAATAGAGGCAGTTAGAATTTGTTTATTGTCATGAAAGTTACTACCCAAGTTATCAGCAGCATCTCTAAACTTTTGGGGAGGAAAACATCATAAATACACGAGTTTTCCAACAAAAGCTACCGCAAAAGCTGTGAAAGCAGCTAATTTCCTTTCCAATGGTGCAAACGAGAGCAAATCCCATAATACCCTTGAAATTATCCTCCAAACAAGTCCAAATGTACCAGCCAAACTGAAATAAAGTTGGGACTTGTTGAAGAGAGGAAAATTCCAGAAAAAGTATCCCAAGTACTTTTCAAGATGAGGCAAACAGCTTTTTTCCATTTTAAGCCTACAAAACCATTGTAAAAATTGCTTAGTCAAGGAGTGATCATGGTACAAACAAATATATTTAGTGTCATTCATGTGTGAGTGCTCAAACTCCCTGATTCTAGTGATATATCCACCAAAGAAAATGGAAAAGCTGTGGTAAAAGCTGTATAAGCAACAGGACGTGATATAATTGGTATACACCAACTTTTCTGTGATAACTCCATTCATACAGATCCCAATACACCAGGAGGGCTGGTGTGAGGGATGGGATCTATATAAAGGGGAGAAACTCCAGAAAGCACCACTCCAGTTGTGATATTGCAACTCATAGCAGCTTTTATGGAAAGACAACCTGCAGAACCAATGAAAATGGTAGAAATTAGATTGGAAAACCTCATAGAACTGCTGTAAATTATAAGCAAGAAGGAGATAATGAGCAAACTCCCAACCCAGAATCAACTTTTAGCTTTAACTTCAGCTTCTAGCTTCTAGGTTATTTCTGTAAATAGGTGGGAGTTTCGACTTTATTTAGAGTTAAATAAGTGCTTCTCAACTTTTTTTCAGAACTTTTCACTTTTTTGCAACCCCGTAAACCGGTGGAAATGCACAACCTACCAAGCTCTGCAAGATCATTAGAAAGAAAGAAAATCAAACCACAATACAATCAATGGATTCAAAAAATAAGATATACACAAGCGCAGCACAAATGGCAGCAACTCACAATCTCAATTGTACCAGAAAAAGGAAAAGTATGCTCACATTTATAAGTTGAAACAGATGTCTAGAAATCAAAACGTTTGAACATTTTCCATAGTTTCAACAACATGCAAGGTTTTATTTATATTCACAAACTAAAACTCAAGCACATTCAACATTTCTCAGCTTGTTTACCTCGTCTAACCCATTGAAACTCAAATTCGATCTCCTTTTATATTCTCAAACCAAAAGCAAAAGGATTCTCAAGCTCCTGCTCATTACAAATATTGTACTGCCTAGATTTTCAATTTTTCCTCTACTTACAAATTAAATCTCATTATTCAAGAGAACTGGAATCTGACATCACATATCATTCGTTAAAACCAAACCCTTTTAACTTTTAAACTGCTTTTCACCAACAAAATTAGACTCAGATGTACAAAATCTGAAGTCAGTACAGATTGTTCAAAAACATTAGCACACGAGCTCATTCATAAACACTATAGCAAATTTCCACCATTCACAAGTCCATTACAGCATCGAAAATAAAAATCAAGGAAAGCAAGAAGAAAATGTCATCCATAAACAGATGAATTCAATAAATACACAACTAACTGTAACATATGTACCAGAAAGACGAAGTTATGTTCGTTGGAATCTCCACAAGCGATCTACAATTATAAGAAACAAAAACCACTATCAACACATACCATTAATAGACAGCTATCAATTAATCAAAAATTGATCATACATGAACATTCAAGCTTTACAGCCAAGAGCAAGAACAATTATATACAGAGAAGAGAGTTAGGTTAATTACAGAGAACTCACAAAGGCGAGGGAAAAGGAAGTTACATATATAAATCAACAAAGCTTCCCTTTCCCCACACCCCCTAAAGTTCAGAAAACTACAGTCACACCCCACCTTTGAAAGCTGAAATGAAAAAAAAAACTACATAAACTAATCCAAAGAATTGGACAATGTCAAAATTACACAAACCACCCCCAGAAAAATCAAAACTGAATGCACTTAAAATTACACAAACCAAAAAACACTTATTGATAAACAAAAGACACAAGAACGACCATCTCTTATTCTTGTTCACTCTCAAAATCAATCTTATTTCATAGAACTTGCGAAATATGCTTCAAATTTTTTTAAATTCAAACTCAGACTCACATTATTTTTCTTTTGAACCTTTTCACTATCAAACTCAAACTTATGTTCAAGAACCTCTGCCAGTAAAAGTTTTAAATTCTATAATAAACTGAAACTCAGGCTCATGTAAAAGAACTTGACTTGATGGCTATCTTTGAAACATTTCCACATTCAAACTCAAACTGATTTTGAATAGCTTGACAAGCCGAGCTCTTAACTTTTCGACATTCAAACTCAAGCTCATTCTAACACATGACTCCACTAACTTTTGGACTTTTTCAATATTTTCAAAAGCCTGCAAACTCCGCTTTTATATTTTGTAAACTAAAACTCAAGCTCATTTAAAAAATATTGGCTTCTTTAAGTTTGAGACACTTACACTTTCAAAGGTAAACTAATTCCAAAGAGCATAATATATGAACCATTTCCATATTATCAACAACCTGCAAAATCAGCCCACATACTCTGTAAACTAAAACTAAAGTTCACTTAGAAAAATAATGTCGAAAACTTGCCAGAATAAGCATCTCACACACCCACACTAATCTCCAGCTCATTCATTACAAATCAACTGCTTAATTTTTCAAAATCTAACAAAGTAAGCTCTTAATACTCTCCAACCTCAAGCTCAGAGCCCTTTGTCTAAAAAAGGGGGAAACAAAAGGAACAAACCAAGAAACCAAACAAATGGACAAGGAAATGTGATCCATGTAGCAATATATTCAGTAAATAGGCAAATAACTGTAATACCTTTACCAGCAAGAGGAAACTATGCTCGTTGAAATCCCCCAATTTAATCTGCATTTATAACAAATAAAACCACCATCAGACCCAATGTAAAAAGAATATGCCCTTCTAAATCAGAGCTGAAGAACAAAGATATGCTTTCCTTTCCAGTTTCCACATTCCACACAACTAAATACCTGAGTTTCTTCTACAAAATATCTTTTCACACTCAGAAACCAGAACCCAGCAAACATATGCACACCCTCATTTAATTTTTTATGTAAATATCAAAACAATAACTCCCATACCTCCTTGCAGTGAAACTCCACCCAGATTTAATTCATGGTGTAAGTACAGGAAAAATTCTGAACTACTTTGTTGTTAATTGACAGCGATTAGCAAACCCGAAAATGATAATCACCAAAGTTAGAAACCGGGAAAAAAAAAAAAAACCAAACAATTATCATGCGTATGGAAATAAATTAGGCAAATGCAAAAGTGGCCTAAATAAACTCATGCAAAGTAAAAGATTAAGGTCATTAGGATCTTTATCAAGATTCAAGTATGAAAAGCCCCAATCCTATGCAAGCACGATGGAATGTATTCAGCAAAAACACAACCAACATCCACAGCCAATATACTCAATGAAGAGCCTATCACAAAACGCAAGTATAATACTGAAATGAAAAAACACAGAAAACAAACAAACAATATACCAAAATCCTATTATAATCATGGCCGCAAATTCCACCCACAGTTGAAAAAGGAGAACAGAGGAAAAAGAAAATAAAATAATCAGGAGCGATCGAGAAGAAGTGTACCATTATCATCAAACAATCATATCCGGTCGATAAGTAGCACAATCAGAGGAAAAATCAGGTCTTGGAGAATTTCTCGCACCGGTTGCCACTACCGACTCAACCCGGAGGACCTCACCCATCGCCACAGCCACTGCAAGAAAAACCCATCACACCGCAGCCCACCCCAACAAAGCCCAAATCCGCCACGGCACGGCCCAGGAAAAGCACAGCCCGGTGCCCACCCGCGTCACCGCCGACGTCACTTCTCAATCGGAAATCAAAATTGACACTGTAGCGATCACGGAGCACTGTTCATTTGGAGATTGATACGTATATATAAGGATAATATATATATCAAACAGACCAATTTGTTGCATAATATTCATACCGTTGATGATGTTTGAGTCGACAAAAGCGTATATTGAATGTCAATCATGTATATATTTACCATAAAATGGATACAAAACTTGACACAATCATATCTTCGAGAGGTCGGATTACAACGATTGAAACTCTAACTACATTAATTACATGTTATAAATGATCGAGTACGTCTTTGTGTTTCATGCCCATTATAGATATTTCAACATTTATTATTGTGGACCTCTGGTTAAATTAGCTGAGTGTCAGACTGATAAGCTATGTCAATGGAAATTCATATAAATGTTTAAATTAAATGTATATGTAAAAACTTACAGAATTATTTGAAAATAAGTTTATGAAATTGCTCAATTGGCACCAATAATATGTATGAAGAAAACTTCTAATGACTAATATATATGCAAATGAATATAAATGGATAAAGTATGGAGGTTTGTGGTTCGACTCTAAAAAAAATTCAAGAAAAAAAAGAATATGATCATAATCTCAAAAAATTTAGGACAGCTACCCACTTTTTTCAATGGTCATCTTAGGTACCCAATCTAAGTTTTAATTTTAACTTTGCTACCCATTTATGTATAAAATGTCCGAAATATCCTTATTTGTCCAAGAATTACAAGGGTATGCCATTATCTTTCACATGGGTACCGGAATAATTTTCCGGCGAGCAATTTTCTCGAAGAGAATGTGCTCGCTCGATGAGAAAAATTCAACCGTTGTACTTGGAAATCAATGGGTAGGTTGTTCCGTAGCAGTCGTGACTTCGCGAGCTCGTTTCTTTACCCTGGCGACAGTGGTTGAAATTTCTGACCCTAGTTCCACAGAGAACTAATAGGAAGATTGGTGGCGTTTGGGTCATATTGTATGGTGGCGTTTGGTATGTTATAGGGCTTGCGCGGCGTTTGACGGTGGCAATTGTCCATGGACGGCTGCAACGTCCGACTTGGGGAAGAAACGATCCAGTAAAATTGCTTGACCTAGCTTTTGTTCTACTACAACAAGATTCAAGTTTGGGTCCACAAACACCACATATTATACAACAAATATTTTATCTACATTCTACAGAAACGTACTGTAATTCAAACTACGAATTCCACAAACTCGCAAAATCATACTTCATATTGACATATAAATTCGGGAAAAATGACGTTCGAATTGGGGAAGAAACTGTCCAGGAAAATTGCATAATATAATTTTTAAAATTAATACAACAAATTCAAATTTGGGTCCACAAATACCACATATTATACAACAAAAGTGTTGTTTATATTCCACATAAACAAACTGTAATACAATACGTCAATTCCGCAAAATCACAAACTCATACTTCATATTGACAAATAAATTCCGCAAACATAACTTTCGATTTGGGGGAGAAACGGTCCAGGAAAATTGCTTAACCTAACTTTTATATTTAATACAACAAAATTCATATTTCGGTCCACAAACACCACATAATATACAACAAATGTATTATTTAATTCTACAGAAACAAACTGTAATGCAAACTGTAAATTCCGCAAAATTATATTTTCATACAGCAAACGTAAAAATAAATTCGGCAAATTATAAATCATGGTAACGTTAAAAAAATTAAATGGTTGCAAGCTTGCAGCCTTTCGTATACCGCCTTTTCATACACCGCCTCTTCTAATGGTTGCGGCCTTTCCCCTATTATAAATAAACGTCACCGCCTCTTCTGTAGTTATCTTGCTCCCTCTTATTCTGAGTCCTTCTTACTGAACCAGAAAAGAAATAATGGCTGATGCGTTCAATAGGATTTTGTGGGAACCTATTCCTAGGCTTTCGGAACCAGAAACTGAGAGGTTGTTCGTTAGCGTCCTGAAGAGTTACTGCAAAAGATACGATGTCCACGAACTTAACGGGATGGCGGAGGCTCCCCATGATCTGAAATTGAGCATGGACTACCAACTGAGAACTCACTTCGATGAAAATCACGTGAGATGGAAGCTGATTCAACTCCGCAACCAATTCGCCAGCTTCAGAAGATTCATCAACCAAATTGGGGTGCACTATAATGAAGTTACCAATGTAGTGACCGTGGACCACAACTATTTGAATTATGCAGTGAACCTGCTGGTATATTACATAAACCTCATTCTTTTTTCTTTTTTTTTTTGGGCTGAAAATTGATAATGGATATCGTATTGATTTATATTAAAGTAAAAATTAGAAGCAATTTGGTTCCTCAATCACGAAGTAATTTCCATGATCTTATCCTCCACCGGCTTCGAGCAATCAGTCAAGAAGCTTTGATCATGTTTGCTCACTGGTGGTGCTCGTACAGGTTGAGAATTGGCGGCCGGTAAATGCGTGAAGAGATTATATATATATGATTTCCTATTTTTACATAACACCCAATTATATCGTTGTTGTCATTGTAATAGGCCGAGCCTATCGAGCATCAGGAATTTCGTCTACGTGGATGTCCCCGATACAGGTCGCTGAAGACCATTTTCATGGCTTCTAAGTGCGACCTCTTACCAGAAGAACCCCCGGAGAACTCTTCACATCGAATCCCAATTAGAGGCAATGACAGTGACATGGAGATGGATGCTTTGTCGAACTCAGAAGGGAGTCAATTTGAAGAAGAATCAGATTACGAACTGTCTTCTTCTGGTGAAAACGATGATTAGGACAGTTGCAATCTGATGTCCTTTTATATTTTTATAGTTTTTGTGATTTTTTCTAGTTTTTTATATTATAGTGAATCATTTGTACAAACATGTCGAATATGAACAAATAAATACATATCTTATTGTCAAATATGCGTAACTTTTTTTATATTATAGTGAATCAAACATGTCGAATATGAACAAATAAATACATATCTTATTGTGACTTCTGCATAATTGTTTGATGGAAATAAGAGTAAACCAGCATGAAGATTTGATCTTTAAACTTGCCGAACTAAAACCAAATATTGTCGAACTAATAACTTATTTATGCCACGTAGTGCATAAATGAACAACAAAACCCTAAACCCTAGATCAATCTGGCGTGTTCCTATCCATAATGTCATCATTAATTAGGTCAAAAAAAATTCAAAACTGACTCCCTAATTAAGAACACTCAGACACGCATCCTTCTGACAATTTAAAGCCACATTTCACTTTTCTCTTTGCCCCATACTACTAACAACAACCACCGTCTGGTTCTCTTCGAAGTCTTCTTTTGCCTATCCATCAACAATGAACATGGAAGAAGAGTTTAATATGATTTTTGGACAACCTACTCCGAGGCTTAGTGACCCATATATCGAGAGCTTATTTGCTAGTATTGTCAAGAGCTACTGCAAAAGAACTAGTGTCCATAGGAAGGAATTGCAGCAAGTCGCGGTACGTGAGTTGAGGGACATAATGGGTAAGCAGATGAGAACCATGTACAAGAGAAAACATATCAAATGGAAGTTGATCCAACTCCGCCACCAGTTCGTCTCCTTCAGGAGATATATTAGTAGGAGTGGGATTTCCTACGGTATAGATGCCAATAGGGTTGTTGTTTCAGATAGGTATTAGAGTTCTCTTGTCAATTGTCAGGTATATTGCATGAACATCCTCCTTGTCTTTAAGAACTATCGGATTTAACTTGTTAATTTTGTTTGTTTCACTGCAATAGGAGTCAGCCCAGGAAAGGGAGTTTCGTCTTTGTGGCTGTGCCAATTACTTGGAACTGAGGTTCATTTTCAAATTTTCTGGGTTTCACCTTTTCCCTGAGGAACCACACCAAAATGCTAGCTTGGAAATCCCATCAAAACTTAGTGACACGGACGACTTCGACTGCTGGACGTCATCTGACAATGATAATTTTGTTGAGGACGAGGATTATGATTTGTCATCTGGTGGTGAAGATGATACTGATGATGAAGCGAATGTTTAGGAGTAGTATTAGTCTTTTATTTTTTTTTTCTTTTTGTGTGTGTGTGTGTTCTGTGCGTGAGGTCCTATGAATTGTGGGTTAAGACCTCATTTTTGTAACCTTTTTGCGGACTTATAATTTATCTCTCTCTAATGTTTAGGATGTGTATCAAACTAACTGCTCTGCGTAATTTCAAACGAAGAGATGCCCAATATATGAAAAATGAAATGAAGTACGGATGTCGGAACTCATGGAACAAAATTATCATTCGCGGAGTTTATTTTGACACCTGCGTAATTGCTTATTAGGACTTGCACACGGAGACTATTTCCCAATACATGAAACATAAAAGGAAGAACGGATGTCGGAACTTGTGGAACTAAATTATCATTTGCGGAGTTTATTTTGACACCTGCGTAATTGCTTATTAGGACTTGCACACGAAGACTATTTCCTAATACATGAAAAATAAAAGGAAGAACAAATGTCGGAACTCGTGGAACTAAATTATCATTTGCGGAGTTTATTTTGGCACCTACGTAATTGCTTATTAGGACTTGCACACGGAGACTATTTCCCAATACATGAAAAATAAAAGGAAGAACGGATGTCGGAACTCGTGGAACTAAATTATCATTTGCAGAGTTTATTTTGACACTTGCGCACTTGCTTATTAGGACTTGCATACGGAGACTATTTCCCAATACATGAAAAATAAAAGGAAGAATGGATGTCGGAACTCGTGGAACTAAATTATCATTTGCGGAGTTTATTTTGACACCTGCGTAATTGCTTATTAGGACTTGCACACGGTGACTATTTCCCAATACATGAAAAATAAAAGGAAGAACGGATGTCGGAACTCGTGGAACTAAATTATTATTTGCGGAGTTTATTTTGACACTTGCGTAATTGCTTATTTAGGACTTGCACACGGAGACTATTTCCCAATACATGAAAAATAAAAGGAAGAACGGATGTCGGAACTCATGGAACTAAATTATCATTTGCAAGGTTTATTTTGGCACCTGCGTAATTGCTTATTAGGACTTGCACACAGAGACTATTGAATAAGTACACAAAGGTCGATTGCATCCTTTTAGGTATTGTATTCCTTATTGATTCAATGAAACATGATTAGTAAAAAATTCCACGAAGATACAAGTATGTAATGAATAGTTTATCAAGTTTGTATGTCCAAGTTTGATGTTAGTATTACTTTACAAGTTTGTTGTTAGTGTTACTTTACTTGTGGAAATACAACTACAATGGATTGATAAGTTTGTTATAAGTTTACAATGGAAATACAACTACAATTATATCAGTAGATTTATTAATTTTATCAATCCATTGTAGTTATATTTTCCACAAGTAACAAACTTGTAAAGTAACACTAACATCAAACTTGGACATACAAACTTAATAAACTATTAATTACCATACTTGTATCTTCATTACCATACTGCACATATCACTTTTAAAAGATGATTTCCCTAAGGTTAACCTTTCGAGGATTTAAATATGTATAGTTACGCAGACATCATAATCAGCCACACATATGATATGAATTTACGACAGGTTCTAAAATCCATCCATCATTTTATATTTCAGGTAGGTCAAAAACATCATTTTATATTTCAGGTATGTCAAAAATACCCTTCCAGTTTGTAATCAATATGTACAGTTACGCAGACATCATAATCAGCCACACATATCATATGAATTTACGACATGTTCTAAAATCCATCAATCATTTTATATTTCAGGTAGGCCAAAAATACCCTTCGAGCTTGTAATCAATATGTACAGTTACGCAAACTTCATAATCAGCCACTCATATCATATGAATTTACGACAGGTTCTAAAATCCATCCATCATTTTATATTTCAGGTAGGACAAAAATACCCTTGAGTTTGTAATCAATATGTACAGTTACACAAACTTCATAATCAGCCACACATATGATATGAATTTACGACAGGTTCTAAAATCCATCCATCATTTTATATTTCAGGTAGGACAAAAATACCCTTCGAGTTTGTAATCAATATGTACAGTTACGCAAACTTCATAATCAGTCACACATATCATATGAATTTACGACAGGTTCTAAAATCCATCCATCATTTTATATTTCAGGTAGGACAAAAATACCCTTCGAGTTTGTAATCAATATGTACAGTTACGCAAACTTCATAATCAGCCACACATATCACATGAATTTACGACAGGTTCTAAAATCCATCCATCATTTTATATTTCAGGTAGGACAAAATACCCTTCGAGTTTGTAATCAATATGTACAGTAATATAAGTATTGTCCCATCAAAGTCCCCTCACCTTACCGCTTCCGATAAAGCTTGCAATATATTTGATTTCCAATGCAACCATAACCCTAAATAAAATAATTTTTTATTGTATAATAGTGTGTAGTAATGTTGGAATTTTTATTTTTACGGCCGCTTCAATATAAATGCTGCCTTAATTGATATCATTTTCTACCCGACCCGACAACTCTTTGAATTCTTCTCCCATATGACTATCACTACAACCCTAGTTACCCATTAGAATTCTTCTTCTCCCCATAAAAACACATCTACTCCCCTCCCCTCAAATAACTCCATTCTATACATTTCGAATAATATTATATAATCAACTTGAAACTCAGAATTCGATCTGGGAAATGGATATTTCGAATGTTTTGCTTTATCATGCAAGGTTTCAATACCAAGTGTACAAAAACAGAGCCAGATCGACCGAAGATGTTTTCTTCTTCAAACGGAAGGTAAAAAGAACTCTGTTAAATCTTTTCTTCGTACCATGCATTTTATTTTTTTTGTTACTGAAATCTACCTCCTTTTCGTTCCAGTATCTTGTGGGTTTGGAGCACATTTCTCTGCACATGTCCGACGCCCTCCAATAAACTTGAATAGAATTTAACAACTGCAGTTGCGCATCTGTGAATGCATCCTGTAGTTTTTTTTTGTATTCTTGAGTAAGAAAAAAAAGAAAACTACAGGATGCAGTCATAGATGCAGTCACAGATGCAGCAGTTCTATCCAAGTTTATTAGGAGGTTTGGAACACGTTTCTCTGTACATGAATGGGTCGAGGAAGTCACAGATACAGATCTTTGAACTCTTCAACTCCCAAAACCTACTAAAGTGGGGAAAGGAGGAACCCATAAAAGATAGCATCCGACGTCTTCCCACTAGAGCAGGAACTAGAGCTGGATATACTAGTAATTACGAGGACACCGGATTCCTTAGCTGGGATGACTTGTAATTTACTGTTTTCTTCTTATTCCAACAATATTCAAGGAAGAATTGTTAGTTGGAACTAGTATGTTGCACTGATGTATAAAATTGTCGAACTGGAACTTATAATGAAATTGTTTAAACATTAAATTTTTGAAATTGTCGAACTGAAATCTATAATGCGGATTTGAGTAACAAGTATGTGTAATTTTAGACAACTTACAATATCAGTGCCACAAATTGTCATATCAGTGCCACAAAATCGTATCACGAACAGGCCATTCAAGTGCATCATCTCGTCTCAAAATTACGCAGATCCCTTTGTTAGATACACATTCGTAATTATTGTTAGACAACTTACAATATCAGTGCCACAAAATCATATCACAAAATTACGCAAATCCATTTGTTAGATACCCATTCGATAGTATTGTTATACAACTTACAATATCAGTCCCACAAATTGGTCTCATAAATATGCCATTTTTACTTTTTAATTGCATCATCTCGTCTCAAAATTATGCAGATCCATTTGTTAGATACGCAATCGTTAGTATTTTGAGACAACTTACAATATCAGTGATACAAATTGGTATCACAAACAAGCCAATTTTACCATCTGTACATTTACGGCGACTTCATAATTAGGTTCACATATCATATTTATTATTATTATTATTTAATTAAATCTATTCAACAGTGGGTTCATATACAAATAAAAAGGTTAACCAATTGTACTTGTCCAAAACAGAAGTTAAAATAAGTTAAATTTCAACTAAAACAGAGTACTTGCAGACACTAATTGGAATCCTGGTCCGAGAACTGTTTGTAGTCGCTATCCTAGTCTGACTCTGCATCCTGCATCTGCCCTATGTCCTCAGCACCAAACCCATCACCTGGCCTTTCAGGAATTGATTGCCACCCAACAGTAGACGACTCATCATGAAGCAGTGCTGCCTTGGCAGAGATGAAGATGAACTTCAGCCAGTCGTAGTACTCACACCCGTAGATACAGAAGTTTCTCCACTCAGTAGGCTCTTGAACAAATCCCTGCTTTATATGAGACTGAGGTTTACCTTAAAAATATATATATAAATACGATCTAGGTAATAAAAAATTTCAAGGGGGTAGTATTTGTAATTTACCTGGCAGTAAGGGATCTGATCCCAATATTGTTGGCCAGCAGCAACCTCGTTGTTGTCTTCCGTATAGGCAATGCCATCCTTGGCAATGAACCGTCTGAAAGCAGCGAACTTCGCCCTCACCTACATAACTTTCCAAACAATCTCGTCTGTAGAATACTCATTCCTTATCCTCTTGTTCATCTGTCTTCTCAACTCTCCCATGACAGTCCAGTACTCGGTTTGGAGATGGATATGGTTTCTTCGTGCCAAGCTTTTCAGAGTCCTTATGAGAAGACGTTCAACGTCCCCAACAATGTTTGGAATTACCGCGTTCACTGTCGCCTCGTAACGTACCTGTGATGCCATTCTTCAGTAGAAAAGGGCGTGATTAGGATGATAAGTATGGAGGAATAGTGGGTGAATTGCATTAGTAATATTAAACAGGTAGTTATAGACGGTTATTAAGGGTCATGAACCGTTTCTATGTAACGGTTACGGTTCAATCCCAACGGTTCAGTGCCACAAAGTCGTATCATAAATAGGCAATTTTTACCCTTCAAGGGCATCTTATCGTCTGAAATTACGCAGATTTCTTTGTTAGATACGCATTATTCAGTATTATTAGACAACATACAATATCAGTGCCACAAATTCGTATCATCAATGGCATCATCTCGTCTCAAAATTACGAAGATCCCTTTGTTAGATACGCATTCATTAGTATTGTTAGACAACTTACTAAATATCAGTGCCATAAATCCTATCATAAACAGGCCATTTTTACCCGTCAAGGGCATCTTCACGTCTAAAATTACGCAGGTCCCTTAGTTAGATACACATTCGTAATTAATGTTAGACAACTTATAATATAAGTGCCGCAATTTTGTATCATCAATATTCCATTTTACCCGTCAATGGCATCATCTTCTCTCAAAATTACGCAGATTCCTTTGTTAGATACGCATTCATTAGTATTGTTAGACAACATACAATATCAGTGCCACAAAATCGTATAATAAACAGGCCATTTTATATTCAAGGGCATCTTCTCGTTTGAAATTACGCAGATTCCTTGGTTAGATACACATTCTTCAATATTGTTAGACAACATACAATATCAGTGCCACAAATTCATATCATGAACAGGCCAGATTACTCTTCAACGGCATCATCTCGTCTCAAAATTACGCAAATCCTATTGTTAGATACACATTCATTAAACAAAATATTGTGTAGATAAAACGTTAACCAATACCACAAAACTTGAAGTTAAAACAACAAAACAAATATAAGGTTCCACAAACAAACTGTTGAAAAATACATTCGGAAAATATTAATACAACAACGAGTAATTATTATTCTGCGAAAACAAAGACTTAATTACACAAAACGGAATTCAAATTCCTCCAGAACTAGAGCTAATCAGTAATCAGTATTAATCTCATGTCGATAATAGACGTCTCCAGAAGCCTAGACAGTTCCATCATGTCGTTAACATCATTATCGGTGAGCAAACTAACCCATATCCCCGACTTCTGGGGAAACCTGAACTGTAAGGCGTGAATTTTGGTTGAGAATTGAGGCCATTTTTCACTGACAAGCTCGAATAACTCAGAGATCTTCATTCCCTTCCTTAACGCTAATACATTCATTATTCCGTTGAATTCGACACAACCGATTAGCTTGGCGGCACGTCGAGTACCAGTAGGAGGCCTTGGAGCAGCAGTAGTAGCAGTAGCTTCCATTTAATCGCCCTGAAAATGCAAAGTCCCGACGTATTTAAGGTCTCAATCGTCGTCGTCGGCGCCGCTGCCGTATAGTTTTGTGTTTAGGTCTTGAAATGAAAAGCGAGGCTAAATGAATTTGGGGGGTTGGAGAGTATGAAACTTAAGGGCAAATCGGTATTTTCACAAAATGGATAGCAAAGTTAAAATTGAAACTTAGATTTGGCACTTAAGATAACCATTGAAAAAAAGTAGGTAGGTATCCTAAATTTTTTGGAAACTTGGTAATTTAAAGTCAAATTTCCGAATAGATAAAGCAGCCAAAAAATAAAAAAAAAAGCGAGTGTCTTTAGAAATTAAGGATACAGCGCACATGCACGCGAGCAGGAAGGGAAATAGAATACAATTAAGAAAAAGAAGAGATTGAAGGAGCTTTTTTTGCCGTAATGAGCTCATTTTGTCAGCCGATCGCGTTCACACCTCAACCGGTTTACCGGTCAAAACTGATAAAACGTTTGAATTTGTCGACTGAACGTTTTCTCCCAATTCCCATTTAATTTAATGACCTCACCGGCTATTCCCGGTCAGCCTTTATTTCTCTCTTCGAAACCATACAAAAAAGGCAAATGCCCCCATTTTTACACCATCAAGATCAGTTTGTCTCTGTCTTCTCCTACAAGAAGAGAGAGAGAGAGAGAGGGGAGCACCCTTTTAATTTCTACCATATATCTGTCTTCTCCTACAAGAATTCTTGTTCTTTAGTTTCTCTCTCTCTACAAGAGTGCAAGAAAAGATACAGTCATACATATATATATATATAGAGAGAGAACAGTGATTTGATGAAAGAGATTCTACGGGAGAGAAAAGAGCTTATAAAGATGCAAGACCCATACCCATCATCGTCATCGTCTTCGTTTTTGGATCATTATTATAATGCAATGAGCAATTACAGCACACTAACAGAGCTTTTGAATTTTTCTGTTGAGAATACTGAAAAGAGCAGCTCATTAGGGTTCATGGAGCTGCTAAATATGCACGACTTTGGTCCATCGTCTTCACTCTTTGATGTTTTTCAAGCGAGCGATGACCATCGTCGGAATCCAAAGCTTCATCAAGATCAGTACTCATCGGCTCAAGGGTACTTTAATGCACCAGCAACACCCAATTCCTCCACCATTTCTTCTGAATCAAGTGGTGGCCAAATTAATGATGAACAGACGAAAGAATTAGGAGTACTGGATGGAGATGGAGAAGAAGATCATAGTGAAGATGAAGATGAAGATGAAGAGGAGGAAAACCAGAGAACTAAGATCAAACTGTAAGTACTGTGCATGTGTTAATTAATTTTCTGTGAAATATAATGATGGGAACGGAACAGAGAATTAATAAATATATATACTAATTAAATTAAATCTGAATTTTATTTTAATTTTGTGCTAATTATTAGCTACTTTTGGGGTTTGTGGAATATTAATTAGGTTGAAACCTAAGAAAACAAGCCAGAAGAGGCAGAGAGAGCAAAGATTTGCATTCATGACAAAGAGTGAAGTCGATCATTTAGAAGATGGCTATAGATGGAGAAAATACGGCCAAAAAGCTGTCAAAAACAGCCCCTTTCCTAGGTAAAGTACTCTACTAAGCTATATATATATATATATATATATATATATATATATAATATTGGGTTTTTTCCTCTCTGAAAATTTGTATATATCGGTCGATCTTAATTTTAACGTTAATGTTGTTTTTCATCAGGAGTTATTACAGATGCACAAGTTCATCATGTAATGTGAAAAAAAGGGTGGAGAGATCCTGCAATGATCCTTCCACTGTTGTGACAACGTATGAAGGAAAACACACTCATCCAAGCCCAGCTGCAACACCACGCGCGCCGCCGTATTCCGGTTTCTCATCCTTCGCCCAGGCGCCGGTTTTGACGAGCCACCATCATGAACTGCTGTATAATTTCAACTCACCGGTTTTCCACGTGGGTCCCGCTAATACTAATAGTACTGTTGTTTCTCCGCATCATGCAGAGTACTCTTTTTCTGGTTTGCTGGTGGACAATGGGCTGCTTCAAGATATTGTGCCATGGTCAGTTATTAAGAAAGAAGAGCAGGGACATGTAGAAAATGTTTGTAGATGAAATTAGTAGAACTTTGATCCAGTACTATATATGCATGCATGTCGTAGTAGTAATTAAGAAATTAGTAGTGTTGTAGATGTAACAAAGTCGTTAATTGCAAAAAAACCCTAATAGTGGAAGTACTGTTTGTATATGCATGTCTCTGATCTAGCTTCATTAATCTCTTACTTCAAATGATCATATGATGATCGCAATTCGCAATTAGAACGTGTTTAGTATCATGTGGATTAATCGAACATTTTAGTATATGCATTGCTTAATATACATGCATGTCAAATCAAATGTGCCCGGCAGCCGGCCAGTATATATATGTCTGAATTAATTCGAATCATGTTGTGATCAGAGATCGTCTTAATTCTTGAAGCGCAATCCTTGACTTGAGTTTAATGTAGTATGATGTGATAAAAGAAAATATATATCATTTATAGGGTCGGGCCGGGTAATTTACTAATTAGTTTTATAGATCTATTTTATTAAAGAAACTGCAGGTATATATTGTAGTTACGTTGTTGAAAATTGAAATGAAGCTGTATTAATTTTTTGCCTTTTGTACTTTTTTTTCATTTTTGCTTTTGTGTGTGTAAAAAAACGATTGTTTTTTGTGAATATTAATGTTTTGGAGGAGCTAGCTAGGATGAACTGATAGATTATCTGCAGTTGTTGCATAGGTAGCTAGCTAGCCATCTCTGATAGAAAACTCGGTCGCTCATTCCTAGCTAGAGAAATTAATTGGGGGATGTCTGAAAATATATATGGTGAGATCATTTATGCCAGAAATCATCAACTCATCATTAATTACACACCTACTTAATTCGTTGAAAAAATTTACGAAAAATATTTTTAAATCTTGAAATATTACAAAAATTACACTAAAATTTGTTAAACATTACAAATACTACCCTAAAATTAAAGAAAAATTATTGACTATCGTAGTTGATTCAGGAGTACCCTAAAATTAAAGAAAAATTATTGACTATCGTAGTTGATCCAGGAGGATATTCATAGTGTTATAAAGTTTCATGGTATTTTCCCAAAAAAAGACCTAATCTCAAGGGATTTTCATAACTAACCCAATTTGCTGAGGTGTGTTTGTAAACACTAACAAGTACTTCTTTTAACTTTTTTGTCAAAATTACAACTTTAGCTTCTCAAAAGCCTTAGAATTTGCAAACACCACCTTAGAACCTCAGAGCAGATTGGGTATAACATCACTAAACGATCAACATTAAGCCACAACAGCACTGTAACGTGCACATTCACTAATTTGATCGTTTTAATTTTGACCGTTTGATGTATAAGGAAAAGATCTCAATTCTCATCCTATTTCTTGGTGTTGCAAAAAGCAACATTCAATTTATATGTCCATAGACCATAGTAATTGTGCACACATTGTGTATTTGTAGTTGGAGGTGATCAGAAATTGAGCAGGTGAGTAGTATTCAAAGTTCAAACATGGCCCATCACTTTGTCAAAATATTGAAAAGATACGATCGAGTCATTAATGGTAAAAAAGATCACGACCAGGCAGCCTCTCATCTTCAAGTCATTTAATACTTTGTCTGCCGGTCAATTCCTACCAAAGACCAGCTTTTTGACTGCTCAAAACAAAAACCAAATACCAGATCATAACTGTTGCTGTAACATTAACTATCAACTAAGTTCCCAAGCAAAATGTAACTTTTAAGTCTAAGTGGAAGCTTCATACCATAAATCAATTTCAGACATCTTTTGGGCGATCATGTTTAAGTATATGATTGCCATTTGCAAGAATTCAACTAGTGACTCAGTATTGTATTGTATTGTATTGTATTGTAAGAGAAGACAAACCTAAGCCTGCATCCGAATAAGTAATTTGAACATATCTCAAATTTTCTACTTCCGTTACATATTACCAGTCATCACATAAATTCTTTCGGATTAATCTCAGCTGCAGGATAACATGGCGTAAATTACAGAAACATCAGACATGATCTTTAAGAAGGTGTTCGGCTAAGCTTATATGCTCTTCTAAACAGCTTATAAGTCGTTTAGGAGTTTATAAGCACCCGAAAAGTGTTTGGCTATCTTTTTAATGAAAGACCGAACTTCTAAGTGCCTTTGAAATAAGTTAATTACAACTTGTTTTCAAGATCATAACGTGTTCCTTACTTTCCGACCATACTAATTACACATTTGTCATTACTAAAAGCTTATTTGAAATCTTAGTTTCAAATTAAGATACCATCTTATAAGCTCCAGAAACATGTTACAAGATGTGAGACCTCTTCAAATAAGCTTAGCCAAACACCCTCTAAGTTGACAAATTGGTACGTTTGGAAATGAAATTTCTTTGCTTCACAACCATAGTTTAAATATTTTGTGAATCATTGCTACCAAACATTTCATCTTTGTTGAGAACAAGCTCGACAATATATATATATATATATATATATATATATATATATATATATATATATATCACGAAAACTGTGATTTTAGCAGCATTTATTCTTTATGAACTCCCATACCTTTTGTGTGCTTCAGATACCTCTGGGGAAGAAAGGAACTGTAATCTTGATTCCTGCTGTTGTTTGTGTAGTTGCTGTTCGTCCAAATTATCAAGCTCTTGTTCATAAATTGCATACTCCTCAGGCTTCTCCCACTAATGTCATATCATTGGACACCCATCACAAACCAATATTAATCCAGAGCCTGGAAAAATGAAAACTTCGCACAAAAAATTGAAGAAGTTCTTACTCTGCTTTCGCATGTGACACAATTATAGTAATACAAGTCTCCATCAGGTGAAACATGCTCGCTCCAGTCACATTCTATGGAGGGATCAGTCTCAGCAATTGAATTGGATGCATAAGACATTGGTGGAGTACCATTGCTCATTATTATTGGAGTCTTGTATCCTGAATGTGAAGACTGCAGATAAATATAACTTTTTTGTTATTGACAAGATGGCATATAATTTCAGAAAGATATTAAGCTCATAGTAGAATGGGTAATATAGGCCTCGATGGATGATTGAGAAGTTTATATTACCATCATCTGTTGCACTTCATTGGACAGCATATAACCATTAGAGTGATCATTCATATTTGGAGCAGGTCTGCAAAAGAATAAACCAAATTAACGAAACGGGTTTGTAACAAATTCAAAAGAAAAATGGACCACACACACACACATATATATATATATGCATATATAGATTTATTAGTGCTTTTAAACCAGTATTTGCAAACTCAAAAAAAAAAAAAAAAAAAAAAAAAAAAAAAAACTGCTTCGGGTGCTTTTCATTTTTTTTTCTAACACTCCTTGCTTTTACTACTCTATACTTTTTTAATTTAGCTTTTGCTTTAGCTTCTCCAAAAGCAGTAGAGTTTGCAAGCACCACCAAAGTTTAACGATTATCTTTTAATTTAACAAATAATATCTTAGTAATATATATTAAAAAGATTAACAATATACACAAACATTGGAAAACTTAGTTCTTTAGTTTCAATAAATGTTGGTAGACGATCATCTTTATTTTACCAAGATTTCGATCAAGCAATCTATTAATTTTACTTGTAATTATCTACAACCACATATTAGTGTCTGAAAGTATTTTGTCTGTCCATTATTTATATAACGAGGGAGAATCAGTTGCTATACTATAAATGCTCAATTGCAGAGAGAAACTATTATCTGTCCAGCAATATCAGACAAAGAAGTCATGTGAGAAACGACTCATGTCTCTTCACCTTGAAAATGTGCATACCTTGGCAAACACTATGTTCAGCTTTTACAAGATATGAAATAATCATGGATTAGTTACACCTACCCCTTAATAAGATTCATTAATTACAACTCATGCCCCGACTTTGGAAAATATTACAGCTCACTCCCCACTAGTTTGAAATATATTACAACGCCCCCTCCCCTTCCTTCCCCCCCCCCCCCCCCCCCCCCCCCCCCAACACACACACACCAAAAAAAGTTCAAAATACTACCTCCCAAATTGGCTAGGATGGATGCTCGGAAGTAATGTTTCAAAATCATGAGGGTGCCTTGTAATGTTTCTCAAAGTCGAGGCACGACTTGTAATTAATGAATCTTATTAGGGTGCTAGGTGTAATTAACCCCTAGTCATGCAATAATCATCAAAAAAAACATAAGTAGAAAGGATGGTCAAAATGTGTAGAACCTTGGATCCCCAATCCTCGGCTTCTTGGGATCTGCAAACCGAACTATCAACGGTTGGTCGCATCCCTAAACACGGAGTATTTAAAAAATAACTTTTGAAGTACAAGTCAAGAAAAGAAAAACTCATGCAAGCATAAAGGCTTACTCTCATCACATATGTTCCATGTAAAGCCTGAATTGCAGAAATTGCCATATCTCTGCAAGAAAATTGGACGAATGCACATCCTTGAAAGCCACAGAAAGTTCAGATGAGGAAGAAAGATAACAATCTAATATCAACAAGCAGTGATTCGTAATGCATTTAAGAGCAGCACAAGCAACAATAGATGAGAGCATCCAATGTGGAACAACAGGCAAAAAATGTCAAGAAAGCTGTTATTCAAGCTTCATTAACCACAAAATCATTCTTCAAGCGTTTCTCAAGCTAAGCAATCATTGTAAGAACTTAGCAGAGAAAATAGAGATCACAATGCACGCACCACGATTTTGCTTGAATTCATCCCGAACAACAAAAACCTCTTCAATAAAGCCGAAGGGGGAAAAGATCTGAAAATAAAAGAAGTCAGTTCAGAACTCAACATTAACAAAGGGAAAATATTAATAGAGAAGAGACTAGAAAGAGCATACTTCTTCAATTTCCCATTTCATAGCTTGTCTATTCAAGGAGCCGACATACAACTTGTGAAAATGTGGACCAAAGCTCCCTGTACTCGCAGAGGGACATCAAAAAAACCATGGTAGACTAATGCCCGTTACTGACATTAGCTTCAAAGACATTGCAACAAATCAATGACAGACAAGACAATAAAATAATCATTGAGAAGAAACTCACCAAGGCGCTCGCGTTCCCCTTCTGCATATTTAACTTTCATTGGAATGAACGCCTGGATTGAAAGAGATATAATTGGGATCAAATTTATGTGGAAAATAGAACCTCCAAAGTCTTGGATTTGCAGGCAATGTGAAATAACTAACCCCCGGGAAAGTATAGTGATTGTTATATGCTGCAATAGCTTGCTCAGCCTGCTCTACTGTTGCATACTTCACAAAGCAACACTCTGGAAGAATATGAATGAAGAAGCTTATATTTACATGTTTATAAACTGTAACTGAAGGTTAGCAACATTTGCTTCATACCTTGCTGGAAACCGGTTTTCTTATCCTTGAGAAGAACAACCTCAACAATTTGTCCATGTTCTCCAAAAACAGAGCTAATCTGAATGTAAAACGCAAAAATCATCTATATATACAATTGGCTAAAAAATCACAGATTGAAGTCAGAGTCACATTTGGTTGTGCAATGCAGTGATACAACGATAATTTCGGTCACGCGAAAATACTTACATCTTGTTCAGTAGCTGTTCTCGGAACTCCTACAACGTACAGCTTCACAAAACCGCCATACTCAGCACTATCTGTAAAAGAATTGGAGCTGACAAACAGACGACCACATCAAAAAATACTTAATGAAAAGCTAAAAGTTTCGGAGTTACGAGAGTGAGGAAGCTGTCTCTTTTGTCCTGATAGAGGCAGCGAATTATTGGGGTTGCTGCTGAGGTGGTAACCGGTGGACTCATCGTGCTCTCCGTTGAAATTTTGGTGGTGGAGGTGGTGGTGGTGGCTGCCGTGGAAGTGAGTCGGCCGGTCGTCGTGATGGTAATTGCCGCCGTCCGTTGGAAAGGACGGTGTCGTATCAAAGTGATCGGTAGTCAGCTCGCCTCCCTGTCTCTCCATCAAATTTTCCTCAAGTATGAAAATTACTATTCAGCCCTAGAACGAGTTATGATTTATGAGTTTGACCCTTTGTGAAATCTTTACCAGTAATTCTTCAAAAAAAAAAAAAAAAAGGAAAAATTATGGTAATTTCACTTTTTTCTTTTGTAATATGAGTATTGACGTAGACCTTGTAATTTCAAGGTTCAAATTTCAATACCTCAATGTGGAGTAGGGATGGTAATTTTCGATCCAATACCATTCAACACGATATTATTAGATTTGAGTTGAGGTTTATTAAGTTTGATCAATAATGTGTCAATACCATAAGAAATACAAAACTTTGAGTGGGTTTGGATTGGGTCGTGGGTTACACGATAAACACAATAATTTTACTGTGGGTTGTTGAACCCAACATGAACCCATATAGTTTCTTATTAGAATAATATATATAATTATAACAAAATTTTTCTTTACAAAACTACGACAAAGCCCAGAACCAGTTTTATTCAAACTGATAATATTATTTTAATATTTTTGAATAATTATTATGTTTTATTTCTTGGATAATTGGATTTTAAATATATTATTACTATGAATTTGAATTTTGGAATTTATTTTTCGATATTTTTTTTCAATTTTTCGTTAATGAATTTGGTTGGATTGACACCATAAATTTTATGTTGGATTTGGGTTTATTTTAATGAGTTTGAGGCTTAATGGTTTGGGTTTGAGTTTACTACTTTTCAACACGAATCCACCCAGCCCAATCCAATTCAATTGCCACTCCTAAATTGTGGAGGTATAGTCAGTGGCGGAGCCAGAAATTTGCATCAGGGGGGTCAGACGAGACTTAATACTAAAAAACAAAATTGTAGATAAAGTCAAGTTGAATAAGAAAATTTTAATATTAACAAATTTATTATTTCAAGTATACGGGTTAAAATATTTTTGTTACAAAATACTCTTAACTTATACATACATATGGAAGAACTTCTTTTTATTTTGATAAATAAACGGAACCTAAGCTTGTAATTTGTGAATGAATATAATTCTCTAATATTTCCTAAAATTCTAATTATATTGACCCTCATTTATGTATTTTATAGTTTTTTCAGGGTGTCAATCAAAGAAAATAGAATTAAAATTTTATTAATATATCTATATATATTAATATATCTATATATATTAAAATTTTATTAATATATCTAAATATATCTATATTTATTAATACAATTTATATATGAAGGATTATAAAATTTGAGGGGGGTCAAATGTACCCCTCATCATCACATGGCTCCGCCAGTGGGAATAGTAATCTCATAGTAATCACGGATATGCCATGTATTAATAATCTTAATCCAATGATTTATATTTTCTTTCCTTAGCTACAAACCTAACTCAAGTTAATTCTCTCACTTAACTTTTATATTAATTAAGAAAACTAATATTATCTCTAGAATATCTATTTTTTAACGGAACTATACAAATAATAAGGATTATAATTTTTTTTTCTAGCAGCTACTAACTAATTTTGGTATGATATTTTTTTCCAATTTTTCTTCTTTCATGTTCATTAAATAATAGATTTTGAATTGTTAAAAAATTTCTCACCGTAAAATTCAATGGTGAAAAATTAGTTTAAAAAAAAAGAAAAGATGGGAAATCACTTCATATTATATGCACACGTAAAAATAAAAAAGAAAAAAGAAAAAATTATAAAAAAAATAATTTAGTTAATGGGTGTTGGAGAAAAAAAACACAGATATAGAATTATTATTATTATGTATTTTATTCTGTGAAATAAGAGGTATTTTAGGGATAATATTATTTTTTTTGATTAAATATTAAAATTAAATAAGAGAATTAACTTGAATTAAAACGTATAATTAAGAAAAGAAAATTTAAACCATTAGATTAAAATTCTTATTACATGGTATTCATCTAAATATGTATTGGAGATAATCGGAGAGAAAGAGTAACGGAGAGGAGCCCAATCCCAGTAATCTCACATATAACATTCGCTCTAATCTATGTATGATTTGTTTCGATTTGAATATAGTAATATAATTATGTCTAGGTGTGAACCAATTTGTTAAATAAAATGCGTACCTATACAATGCATGTATTTTTTTTTCCACTCGGTGTTTTTTCGAATTCGGGGTAAATAGTGCATATATCATGTATGTATTAATAATTAAAAAATATTTTTATTTTTAGTATAATTTAATGAATAATACTTGTATTTATTATATGACACATTTGGACTTTTTTATATAGTTTTAAATTAGGTAAAATTGTTGGTTGATAGATTAAATTAATTAAATATGACACATTTGGACTTTTTTTTATAGTTTTAAATTAGGTAAAATTGTTGGTTGATAGATTAAATTAATTAAAGCGGACCTTCAAATTTTAAGCGAGAGCCGCTTATTTGGATATATTAAGTGGGATTGGGAGTCTATCCTCCAACCTATATCATTTTGGAATTTGACGGACGACGGTTAATTTGATTTGACGATAGCAAAAAAAAACACAAATTAAATAGAAGAATTTAAGTAATCAATATATATATGAAAATGAATGAGTGAGATGTTTTAGGAAATATGCTTATGTGTTAATGAGTTGGATTAGTTAAAATTAGTCCATTTTGTCATGTAGATTATTTCTATAATTAAGTCATTAATTATAATTTTTGTAACTTACATATATATATATATTTAATTGACATTCCATATATTGGTTTATATTAAAAAAATTGTAACTCTTATTTAATTATAGAATTATATAACTACTTTATATAATATTTATATTGAAAATTTCATTCAAGAAATAATTTTAAGTAAATTTTAATAAGCTTTGCTAATTATTATGAACTTTACATTTAAGTGCTAATATATATATATATATATATATATATATATATATATATATATATATATATCATTGAAGGGAAGCTTAAAACTATTTATTATTTAGATATAATATTCAATTTGTACATGAAAGCATAGTACAGAAAAATTAGCATTCACAAAATATTAACAATATTTGGATAAAAGATTATTTACTTCTATAATTAATACTTTTTATTTTGTATTCTTTTTATCTATCATGTAATTGTATTTTCAAAATTTATTTTAATTATTTGTGGGGTCACATAATTACGTACAATTTTTAAAATGTAAGTTTAATTAAATTTTATTATTACTTTAATATTATAAAATAAATAAATAGTTGATTCTTTTAGAAAAACCTCTAAATACACGTGTTTCATTTCCATTTTGCGGTGGAAAAATTATATTTAATTTCAATGTGAATAAATTATTACATATAAATATTAATATTGCCATAATATAAAGAAAACTTCAATAATGAAATGAACATTATTGTTAATTAATAATGAAATAATAATAAATTATTCAACAAAAAAATAATATCAAGTATACAAGAGATTTTAATAATTATTTATATGGTCTATTATTAAATATTTTTTATATTTTAATTATTATTTTAATATTTTTATATTGAGTGTGTGCGTGATTTAAAAAAAATTATATATATATAAATATATTCTCTCTATTACAAATACAAAATCATATCATATTACTATTTTTATATATTTAAAACGAGTTTTTCATATATATAGAGTATGATTATTTTATAAAAAGAATGTACAGGTGCATGCGTGCGAATAATATACGATTATTTCGGTGTGTGTTTCAAATTATGAGTTAATTATTTATATGTATTGTTAATAATTATATAAGAAAATATGATTCAATGTATTTAATAATATATATTTTATAAATAGATTTTCCCGTGCAACGTAGATAATATATATATATATATATATATATATATATATTAATTTATAAAAAAAGAATCTGTTAAATTTGTGATATATATTTAAGTTGTTAATATATAAACTATAATTAATATTAATATATTAAATTTATAATTATAACTTTAATTTCCCGATGCAACGCAGGGCTTAAAAACTAGTAAGTAATATATGTCAAACATGTGTAAAAATTTTAAAATTTTCAAATCAGTCGATTGAAGTTATTGTCTAGACACTTAACTCAATCAAGTTAGTCAAATTATGGAATGTACCAGACAATAATTTCTGAAATTTTTATACATTTTTTTTTATGCATTACTTAATTTTCTGGAGTTATTTTGTTTGTTTTTCTTCTACCCTCAAATTGTAAATTTCACACTACTTGGGATGGATGAAGACTCCTACTTCACTTAATATATCCAAATAATCGGGCCACACTTAAATTGAAAGTTTCGCTTCGATTAATTTATTCTAACAAAAATAATTTCACTTAATTTATAAACTATTATAAATGGGCTTAAAAGTAGCCCTAAATATATTGTGAATGTCCGTATAATACTTTTTTTTTTTAACCGGAACCGGTCGGGACGACCGTAGGATTAGAGAGAATCCCACCTCCTAAATAGAATTAAATGGGAAAACCCCCAAAGTACATCAAGAAGGTGACAAACCCACCCCTTAAGAAATTCATAGTAACAAAGCAAAATAAGTAATAAGTATTATTACAGTGAAAGACAAGAGAATCACAATCTAAAAAGGTCATCTCATAGAAGGACACGAGTTTCGCACTAGCCATGCTGGGCCATTTTCCCTCACGAAACTTCGAGTGTGAGCTTAGTCGACTCATATCCTCATCAACCAAGTTGTCGCTATAAGGAAGACCACAAAGCATCTCCCTGCCATCCCTAATCAAAGGTCGGTTCCAGGTAACATCAGAGTGTACAATAACCGTCAAATACGTATAGTAACAACTGGTCAAGACCATAACATTATGTACAAATGTGTCCATCAACTTCATAGAGTAAATTCTAGGCCAAGCCACCTTCAATTTCCAATATATTCCAATGCCCGCCTTATCACTCCATTTAGACCTGCAAAATAAGGATAAGTCATCACTACCAGATTTACCAACTTCAAAAATCAAACTAACCTCATTGCATGCATGCACGCCGTCATTCATCACGAGGGTCGGCCGGATCATGAAAATCGAGGCCAGCAGCTCAATCTTGCAAAACCTACAGAATTTTGTAATCATAACGAATATAAGGAATGTTACTCGCATCACTCCTGACAAGACGTTTCAGCAAGTCGTCTTCTTCCCCTCACTCAATCATCGAACTTGCACGTTTGTCACATGCCAAGTTAGCAAGGTAATCCGTCGCAGCATTTCCTTCCCTGTAGATATGAGACCAAATCACGTTAACCTTCTTAGCTAATTCTCTAACTTTACCAAGAACGTGAATTTTGTCCCATGAGATATTCCTGTCCTCGGAAATAATAGTGTGAAGGACGATCTGAGAGTCCGTCTCGATCCACACCCTTTCCAATCATCGCTCCACAACAACCTATAAACCTTCAAAAATAGCCCAAAGTTCAGCAAAATTATTCAATTTAATACCAAGGAATCGATAAAATCCAAACACGAATTTGCCCGTATTATCTTGACATAAGCCACCCGCTCTTGCTAAACTGGGTTTCCTTTCGAGGCGCCATCTGTGTTAATCTTAAAGCAATGAACGGCCGGGGCTTTCCATTGGACTAATTTGATCGAGTGTTGCTTGTGGTACCGGGCGGGCACATTGAGTCCATACGAGGCATCGAGGTTACCCCTCTTGTAATGCCCCGACTGAAAGAATGCGCCTAGAAAGCTCCAGGTGCTTCACACGGGGTTGCGCAACCCTGTGAGCAAAAAAATTACATCCCACATCGGAATTTCAACTTGAAAATGAAGGGTTTATAATCTAACCTCCAAGTACAACCAACATGGATTAATCCCTTTTGGCAGTTGTTTCTCAGGCCAAACTTTAGGGTTGTGCTCGGTGGGGCGAAAGTTATACCCGCGCATCCAATGGGCGCCCAAGCAAGGGGGTTCTCCTCTCCGCGCCTTTGTCACGACCCCCGGGCGCGGAGAGGAGAACCCCCCTACTTGGGCTCCCGTTGGACGCGCGGGATAACCTTCACCACCACCGTGCACAACCCTAAAGTTTGGCCTGAGAATCAACTGCCAAAAGATGGTTAACCATGTTGGTTGTACATGGTAACTTAGGTTATTAACCCATCATTTCCGTTTCATTTTTCCGATGTGGGATGTAATTTTTTTGCTCACAGGGTTGCAACCCGTATCTGAACCCCGTGTGAAGCACCTGGAGCTTTCTGGGCGCATTCTTTCAGTCGGGGCGTTACAAATGCCCCTCCTTCAGAGCGCAATGTCCTCATTGCGCCGCGACATCAGGATCGTTCGCTTTCTGCCAGTGGAGAAACCCCACCCCATGCGCGCTGAGCATCTTGTTGGAGACTCCAGCGCGGGTGGACCCGCACCGACGGTAGGCTCTGATACCATTTGTCATGACCCCTGGGCACGAAGAGGACAACCCCCCTACTTGGGCGCCCGTTGGACGTGTGGGATAACCTTCGCCACCACCGTGCACAACCCTAAAGTTTGGTCTGAGAATCAACTGCCAAAAGATGGTTAACCATGTTGGTTGTACATGGTAACTTAGGTTATTAACCATCATTTCCGTTTCATTTTTCCATTGTGGGATGCAATTTTATTGCTCACAGGGTTGCCACACAGGGTTGCGCAACCCCGTGTGAAGCACCTGGGTGCATTCTTCAGGCGGGGCGTTACAAATACCCCTCCTTCAGAGCGCAATGTCCTCATTGCGCCGCGATGTTAGGATCGTTCGCTCCCCGCCAATGGAGAAACCCCACACACGCTGAGCACCTTGTTGGAGACTTCTGCGCGGGTGGACCCGCACCGACGGTAGGCTCTGATACCATTTGCCATGACCCCCGGGCGCGGAGAGGAGAACCGCCCCTGCTTGGGTGCCCTCTGGACGCGCGGGTATAATCTTCGCCCTCACCGAGCACAACCCTAAAGTTTGGCCTGAGAAACAACTGGCAAAAGGGATTAATTCATGTTGGTTGTACTTGGAGATTAGATTATAAACCCTTCGTTTTCAAGTTGAAATTCCGATGTGGGATGTAATTTTTTTGCTCACAGGGTTGCAACCCCGTGTGAAGCACCTGGAGCTTTCTAGGTGCATTCTTTCAGTCGGGGCGTTACAAATGCCCCTCCTTCAGAGCGCAATATCCTCTATTTTCTGTTGGTATTTCGCCTTGTTTCTTGCTTCCCAAATAAACCAACAAATAAGAATCGGGATAATTGTTTGTATGTGCCGCGACCCCTGTCCCTGCAAGGAGAAGAACCAGTGAGAAAGGACAATGTTAATATTATTAGAATTAGGCAACGAAATCTGAAAAATAAAGGCAAAAAAATCCCATATTTTCTTGGCTTTAAAGCTTCCAACGAAAACATGTTCAAAGTTTTCCTCCTCAAAGCAGCGAACACATTTCGATGCCATCTCTATGCCTTTCCGTTTCATCCTGGAGTCCACCAGTAGCCAACGTTTAATAAGTATCCATAAGAATATAGATATGCTTGGCCAAATTAGTTTACTCCACCCTTTCTCCAATAAAACGTTAATCTCATTCTTGGTGCGAGATAATTCCCATGCACTTAAGCTAGTGAATTTGCCATCCGTCGCTTGTTTCCATATTGTCAATCAGAATCTCGCATATCATCTCCACAATATCCGAGTGCAGCACTCCCTCAAGCTTATCACAATCCCATGAACCTTGTTTCCAGAAATCATGCACTTTAGCAGGATCCAATACTTGTCTATTTATAGCCTTTGCTAAAGTGATTTCGCCATTCCATTTATCATGCGAAAAAAACAATTCTCCTTGTCCAAGTTTCCAAAATATCTCCTCTTCTGCCTTCGCTCTAATATCCACCATACGTTTCCATATTCCGAAGGGATTACTTGCATCAACATACAATGGATGGAGGTTGCCACAGTACTCGTTCATGTAGGTTGCCCAAAGAGAGTCGTTTTGTCTAAATTTCCACCACATTTTGAAGGCAAATCCTTTGAGCACATCTTTAATTCGTCTCACCCCTAAACCACCCTCAGCAGTAGGTTTACACGCCTCTCTCCATTGACACCAGTGTGTTTTCTTTCCATCCAAGTAAGAATTCCAAAAGAAGGAGTTGAAAATGGTCTCAATTCTCTTAATAATCGCCTTGGTTGGCTCAATCACCTATAACAGATATATCGGAATGGAATTGAGAACGCTCTTAATGAGCATTAACCTGCCTCCAAACGAAAGAAATTTTTTTCCACATGCCCAACAACTTATTTCGGATTTTGTCAATTAAGCTCTGAAAAAGCACATTCTTCTTCCTCCCAACATAGAGCGGACATCCAAGGTACGTAAATGGGTTCCCCTTGTGAAAACTCCGTGATTCTCTTAGCCTTTCGAATTTGCCTTCTGCTACAATGCTTCGAGAAAATAATTGAGCTCTTACTATTGCTGATCAATTGACCCGACACTCGTTCGTAGTCATTTAAAATAAGTTTGACCTGCTTCATGCAATCTCCATCTGCTTTCGTGAAGATCATCATATCATTCGCATAGGCTAAATGGGATACAAGAACATTCGACTTATCGAACCGAAGCATCGGGTGCCTCACGAAGGATATATCAAATGCCCTAGCATCCACTCAGCCGCAATGATAAATAATGCCGGAGAAATGGGGTCACCTTGCCTAAGGCCTCTCGTGGATTTAAAGAAGCCCACTCCTCTGCCATTCACCAAAACTGAGAACCAACAGTTTGAAACACAATGCTTAACAAATTGTATCCATCGGTCATTAAATCCAAATTTCTGCAGCATTATGTACAAAAAACCCAGTCAACTCTGTCATAGGCCTTGGCCATGTCCAGTTTGATAATCGCTTTCTTTCTTCCACTCCGTTTGTTAATAGAGCTAACTAGCTCTTGAGCCAGCAAGATATTATCTGATATTGCACATCCTTTCAAAAAACCAGTCTGTGAAGCCGAGAATATTTTGGGAAGCACAATCATGGCCAAAATCTTAGTTATAACTTTATTTGTAACGTTGCATAGGCTAATTGGACGATATTCCTTCCATGATTTTGGATTCTCAGTTTTGGGGATGAGGACAATTGTTGTGCATGTAAATGCTTGCGGCATCGGGGCTTCAACGAAAAACTCCTTAATAGATGCAATCATGTCCATCTTCACCATTTCCTAGCAGACCTGAAAAAATAAAGAAGAAAAACCATCGGGGCCGGCAGTAGCGTCTTTATCAATGGAAAATACAACCTGTTTAATCTCCTCTTCTGCCGGAACATTGCATAGGTCCGCCGCTTCCGCTGAACTGATAATATTCGGTATATGGTCAAAATCTCGATCCGAGAAGTTCACACGTTCACTAGATAAGAGATGTTCGAAGAACGATGCAGCAGAGCTCGAAATATCAGCTTCTGTGTCCAACAGCCAATCTCCATCCATGATCGAAAAAATCCTGTTTTTGGCACGTTGTGTTTGACAAAATTATGGAAGAATTTCGTATTCCTTTCTCCCTCTGCAATCCATTGACACGCTAACTTTTGCCTCCAATATTCCTGTTCCATCAAACGAACTTGTTTCAAAATTGCAGCCTTTCTACTCAGTTCGGTTAGAGCAGCTTCAGTTGGTTCGGCTTGGAAGGCTGCTTCTGCCTGTTTGAGGTCAGCTTCTGCGTCATTGACTCTGACGAAGAAATTCCCAAAGGTTGTTCTGTTCTATTGTTTCAAGCACTCCCGGAGCCTTTTAAGTTTATTCTGGAGACGACGCATGCCCATGGCCTGCTTCGGGATATCCCAATTAGTCTTAACCACGTCCGAGAAGGATTTGTGTTGAGTCCACATATTTTGAAAATGAAAAGTCGTCGTTCCTTCTACCGCTGCTCTTGGGTGTATGATGAGCATTGGAGAATGATCCGAGAATTGCTTAGTCAAGTGAACCAACTTACTATTAGGGCACATATCATGCCATCCCATCGAAACCACAACCCTGTCAAGTCGTTTGAGTGTCAGCCCTCGGTTCCAAGTAAATAGGTTACATTGAAACGCATGATCCGAGAGTCCACATATGTCCAGACATGATGCAAATTCCTCCATATCATGCAAGCTGGGCCAAGCTGTCCCTCCACATTCCTCAATATTTTTTGGAACATTAAAATCACTGCCGACCAACCACAGCTCTTCTATAGCTATAGCATTCAGAATATTTCATAATTCGCGTCTCTCCACCCTAGAATGCCGATTATAGATAAAAGACGCGAGATACGAAGATGGCATGTTTCTGTTTGAAATTCTCGTGTGTATCAGCTGCTCATGATCAATAAGCACCTCCACATTTGTCGCGTCATCTGCAAAAACCCAAATATTATTAGTTCTATTAGCATAAACACTTTCAAAACCTAACGAACGAAGCATTAGGTTTTGATCTAATTGAATAATAGGCTCAATAATCACAATAAAGTTTAGATGATTCTCCCTTTTGAGTTGTTCGAGATAGTCCCTTTTGACCTCCTCTCGTAGTCCTCTAACATTCCATATAGGCATATTAATCATGATTAACATCCTTGGTTTTTTTCACAAGCTCTCCTTTACTTCTCGTTGTCATCGCAAATGGTTTGGTCACACGAGATGTCGCTCTAGAACTCTTTGTCACTTTAGATTCCGTATCTGAATGATATTTGTTTCGGACTCCAGCAACCTTCGCCTCTTTCATCACCATATCATCTGATTTATTCTTACTATCAAGCAGCCTGTAACGCCCCAATCTGTAAGAGCAATGGCAGCTCACGGTAAGCTGCACGGGAAGCAGCAAACCGTGAGATGTGCCTTCATGGTAAGTTGCTTCCCATGAGCAGCTTACCGTGAGGTTTCATGAATTTATCCCACATCGGAAATGCAACGCATGATTGACCTGTATATAACTAAACCTCCATGTACTAACCAACAAGGATGCATCCCTTTTGGCACGTGATTCTTAAGCCAAACTTTAGGGTTGTACACAGTGGGATCGAAGGTTATGTGCGCGCATCCAACGGGTGCCGTCGTGAGGGTTCTCCTCTCCGCTCCCGGGGGTCGCGACAGAATGGTATCAGAGCTTATAGACAGTGCGGGTCCACCCGTGCTAGAGTCTCCAACAAGGTGCTCAGCGCGCGTGGGTTTTTCCACTGGCGAAAAGCGAACGATCCTACTGTCGTGGCACAATGAGGACATTGTGCTATGAAGGGGGGCGAATTGTAATGCCCCAATCTGTAAGAGCAGTGGCAGCTCACGGTAAGCTGCACGGGAAGCAGCAAACCGTGAGATGCGCCTTCACGGTAAGTTGCTTCCCGTGAGCAGCTTACTGTGAGAATGATAATGACCGTGAGGTTTCATGAATTTATCCCACGTCGGAAATGCAACGCATGATTGACCTGTATATAATTAAACCTCCATGTACTAACCAACAAGGATGCATCCCTTTTGGCACGTGCTTCTTAAGCTAAACTTTAGGGTTGTATACAGTGGGGGCGAAGGTTATGTGCGCGCGTCCAACGGGCGCCGTTGTGAGGGTTCTCCTCTCCGTGCCTGGTGGTCGCGACACAGCCGTTGGAAGCTCTTTGCTAAAGCTAAGTTTATATCATCCAGGCTAGCCTGCTAACCAATTTCTTTACGGGGGTCCTTATCTTGCACCTGATCTAATAGGCGCTGGTCATTTCCTTCCCGTTGAGCCAACGCTTGAGCTTGTTCCAAAGGGTGCAGGATAATTGCTCGATCATTAGGTGGATTCGGCTCTAACTCTGGTTCAGTCTGTTTTTGATTAACGTTTCTGTCGACACTTTATCTTTTCTTGCTAATTTTCGATATGACTTTGAAAGGTTTGGCAATCACAATCTAGTTTTGGCTTAATCTTTTAGCCTTACTCATACCCCCCTGCTTCTTAGTCGAATTACCATCTATCTTCAAGTTAGAGCTGCTTTCAACTTCCTTTGGAATACTAACATCCACAGAATTTTCCACAATCTGATTCTTATCTCCATGTCCTTATTTGATCTCAATTCCCCCTAAGTTAGCATCTCTTTGTTCCTCCTCTTTATTCTCAGTATCGTTTGCTTCTTTTTCGATAGGTAGCCCGTTATTCTTATCTTCGTTTTCACTCACCTCCTGTTCCTCTCCATCCGGGTCTTCTTCCTCCTCATCATATTCATTATCGTTCTTATCCTCCACAATTAAAAAAGCGAAGCGATCAATAGCTTTTGAGGATCCGGCTCTGTCACCTCTTGAAGACTTCTGTTAGAGACCTCTCCATACCGAAGTTCTTGTCCTTGATTATTCAAGATTCCTTTTCCTTTCTCAGCACATTTATTGTTCCTCACCTCAATCCATTCATCTTTACGTGCGCCAGTTTTCTTGGGGATAGGATTGCGTTCTTGAGTTTTATTTTGCTTCCATCCAATCTCTTTCCCATTATCCTTATCCTTGGGATTTTTCCGCTGCTGCACCTCTTGATCTTTATCCAGTTCCTGATCCATGTGATATCCTTGGTTACATTGTTTTGTTTTATGGAAGAAACTATTACACGCGTCATAGTAATCCGGAATATTACCATATTTCACCTCGTGTTCATAGAATGTCTCGCTGATCATGATATAGATATATTTTTTCAACGACTTTTTCACATCAATCTCGATACACAACCTTGGTTTGTAAGTGTTTTGGCTTCTTGCCGTGGCTTCATCAGCCCTTATCGGAGTCCCTAGGGCTTTGGCGGCAATATATAGCCCCTTCTTTTTAACGTATTGTGAGGGGAAACGAGGGAAAGAAACCCAAACCGGATATATCGAAGATTCCACCTTAGGGTTAAAATCCGGTGTCCATTTTAGAACCCTCATCGGATAATCTTTGAAGTGCCAGGTATCTTTTAAAAACAACCGTGCATAATCCTCTTTATTCTTACATTTAATAAGAACATGCGTTTTATTCAAGAGACTAAGGGTTACCTCTTGTGAAAAAACCATTTGTTTAAAGCAGAACTCGAGTTTTCCCATGGTCGGATATCCTTGCATGAACTTCCCAATCAATGCATATTTAAAATCTTCGCACATCTCTGCCTGCTCTTCCGGCGTGAAGATCACGGCCTGCATGCCTTTGTATTATGTCAGTTTCCCAAGCGGCGTGAAAGTGTTTAGATCAAAACACTTTAGACGAGATAATTTGTCTGGCACACGGTAGTTCGGCAATTTAGTGTTTGCCGTAGATATATAAGACGTCGGACATATAGAGCTGTCCGGCGGTTTTGCTTTGATCGGGTGATCGAGTCCCGACGCCACGATCAGCGGCTGCATGACGGCAAAGAACCCTAGCAGTTAAGGTACGACACGCAGACTCCTAGAGGAATTAACTACTTGTACGACACACCACTCCAGTTGTTGCAGCTCTCACACTGTATTTTTATCAATACTTATTCTATTAATTTACTTTTTTAGTTTGTTTGTTAATTAAATTGCATGTTTTATTTGCATTTTGACTGGAAAAAAAGGTGTCTAGGCAAACAGAAAATGAGAAAATCAAATGTGCAAATTGGGTCCGACGGAGTTTCCTTAAACAGGGACATTGAACCATATTTGACTGCAAACGCCCACGTTCTAAATTTCTATCACGACTCACTATTACTGTTTTTTTCCTTTTTTATTTTTTGAGGCAGACTCACTATTACTGTTATTGCCAATAATCATTTAAAAGATATTACCTATTTTTATACCTATTACAAAAAAAAAAAATTAAAAGATATTACCTATTTTTATTTTTATTTTGTTGGAATATGTTTAGACTTTAGAGGACGGTCAATCGGTAATCCAAATTAGACCTAGTTTAGTATATTAAGAAAATATATGTAATTTCTCATCTTGATTTGTATTTGTGGGGTAACATTGTTAGGAGATATTAGGGAGATGTTATTTATTATTTTATTTTTTTTAACTGGAACTGGTCAAACTGATCGTAGGGTTGAGAGGACCGCCCTCGTATTATAAACTCAAATCAAAAAATTCGAGAAATACATCAATAATGTCATAAGAGTACAACGAATGAGCATGAAAGCAACAACCAAAAAATATAAGCAGACATCCCAAAAAATGGACACGAGTTTCGCACTCGCCAAGCGGAGTCTGGATCTCAGCATACGAGAGAGGTAATCAGTATTCTTCACGGTAACAAACCAAGCCTCCAAGTTGTTGCAATCCCGGTCAGTATACCACGCCCAAAGGCTGCAGAATTGAATCCGGTTCCAGTTGATGGCATAATGTACAAGGATCTCCGTCAAGTACCATAAGTTACAGCTAGCCGAAACAATGACCATGGGTACAAAATTAGCCGTCAAATGCATGAAGTAAAAACTAGGCAAAGCCTCTTCAATAGTCGTGTCGAGCTCGTTCTACTGATGGTGTTATTCGTTATTTAGTTAGGAATTTGTATAGCATCCTTACTTAGACCCAAAAACAATTATACCATTACCTTTGCAAATAACACGCCTATTTCCTCTCCTCCTAGACAGAATAATCGAGAATAATATTCATTTGTAAATTAGTTCAAGTAAGATGAAAAGGGATAAGTGTAAAAGTTTGGATATAATATTGAGAAATATTTCATTAAAAATTAGTTTAAAATGATAAAAGAGGGCAAGTGCAAAAGTTTGGATGGATTATTCAAAAATATTTCATCAGGAAATAGTTAAAGAGGTGAAAAGGAGACAAGTACAAACGATAGCCACATTTGAGGCTAAGGATACAATTTTAAAGATTATGAACCAATGTGCAAATAGTAAGGGTGTTTGTAATTATAATTATTACTATTTATTTTCTTCTCACTTTGTTTAGGGCGGAATATTAAATTGTCAAATAAAAAAGAATTAAGGTAATGGATAAACAAATTATAATGGGACAATATTATCCTATCATTGGAAATTGCTGGTTCTCTGTGTTGATCAATGGGAAAGGAGCAGTTTTTTTCAAATCTCCTAGAGGTCTTCGATAGGGAGACCCAATTTCTCCTGCTTTGTTTATTCTTGCTGCAGAATGGGTGTCTAGGGCGTTGGGTATCCAATTCACTCGTAATTCGGGGATGAGATTTGATAAGTCGTCTATCATGGTTTCTTATTTAGCGTACGCAGACGACATGATTATCCTCACTAAGGCAGACGGTAATAGCATGAAGATGGTTAAGGATATCCTTAGGAGATATGAAAGTGTGTCTGGTCAGTTAATTAGCGAAAGTAAAAGCTCTATAATTTTTTCGAGGAATTGTGATGGAACCATGATCAGAAGAGCAAAAAGAATTACAAAGTTCAACCGGGGAGAATTTTCGTTCACCTACCTTGGGTGTCCACTTTTCGCTTGTAAGAGTGTCGTGAGTTCGATTCCAATTTATCTCCTCCAGGTGGTGGAACCTACTAAAACGGTTGTTAAGAGAATCGAACTTATCTTCAACTCGTTTTTCTGGAATTCATATCTTGATGGCAAAAAGATACATTGATGTCAATGGAAACAGGTATGTAAGCCGACAGAAGAGGGAGGTTTAGGTGTGAGACGGATAAAAGATGTCATTAAAGGATTTTCGTACAAAATATGGTGGAAGTTTCATAAGAAGGATTCTTTATGGGCAACATACATGCATGACAAGTATGCTAGAGATATGCATCCACTCTACGTTGAGGTCCTTCATGGTTCGGCTAATTGGAAAAGAATGATGGGAATTAGGTTCCAAGCTGAGAATGAAATATTCTGGAAACTCGGCAGTGGCAAGGCGTTCTCTTGGCACGACAAATGGAGCGACGAACTTACTCTTGCAGAAACATTAAACAGAAGGGTGCTTGACAATGCAAAAGTGTGTGAGTTCTGGAATGAAAACAAATGGGATAGAGAGAAGCTGAAATGTGTGATGCCGGATGAAATTGTTGAAATGATTTGTCTTATCCCTATTGATGGCAGTTCGGATGATTCTATGATATGGAAACCAACGACGGATGGAGGCTTCTCGAGCAGAAGTGCTTGGGAATTGATCCAACCAAAGGAAGATCGTAATATTCTCATGTCTATGGTCTGGAGTAAATATATCCGTCCAAGCATATCTATATTCATGTGGCGGCTTTTCAGATGGTGGATTCCTGTTGACTTAAGAATGAAGAAGAAGGGAATTGCTATGGCGTCCAAATGTGCTTGTTGTTTTGAGGAGGAAACTTTACAGCATGTTTTCATTGATGGTTTTAACGCTAAGAAAATATGGGAGTTTTTTGCATATATTTTCCAAGTTAATTTACCTCTTACTACAAATGTTAGTACTCTTATTGCTCATTGGTTTTTCTCATTGCAGGGACAATCCAAATCACATATTCGGACAATAATACCGATATTGATATGTTGGTACATGTGGGAGCCTAGGAACAAAGCTAAGCACCAAGGGCAGAGGGTAATGGTGAGCCATATAATTGACAAAGTCTGGAGATATGTTAACTGTCTTCATCAACTTGGGTTGTTAACAAGTGTTAATTGGAAAGGCAATAGGGATGGGGTGTTAAACATGGGATTTAAACTGAAACAATATACTCAATCAACGATTACTATTGTTAGATAGAATAAGCCTCCGGACGAATGGGTTAAAGTCAATACAGATGGGGCAACGAAAAGCAATCCGGGCGTCGCTGGCGCAGGTGGCATCATTAGGGATAGTCGGGGTAAGGTGGTTTGTGGATTCTTTCGGTATTTGGGTGTCAAATCCAATAATTACGCCGAATTATGGGCGGTGTATGAGGGATTATGGATGGCGCACTCGAAGGGTTATTCTAAAGTGTGGATTGAAATGGACTCTCAAATTACGTTAAATATTATTAATTCAGAGGCGAATGCTAAAGCCTAAATGTGATAAGATCCACATTCTTTTGAAAATTAAGGAATTAAGTAAGGGGTTGGAAGTGAAATGATCTCATATATATATATAGAGAGGGGAATATGGTTGCGGATAGGCTTGCCAATCTAGCCTGTGATCATAAAGCTGGCGTGTGGTTTGATGGCCCCATAACCCATTGAGGATAAAGACTTCAACAAACTTAGAAGGGGGGATGAGCTTGGATTACCTTATTTACTTATCAAATATGTGGAGGGATAATTATTATGATTTTGTTAATAACGGCAATTCTCTTGCTGTTGATTATAATTGTTTCTTTACTAAGTTTGATGTATGCGCTGATGGGTGCCTTAATGATAAATTTACTTTATTGACAGGTGCAATAAGATGGATTGGAGAGGGCGTGCTCTCTTGTATGATCAAATGAAAAACCTTGGCCGTGAGGTAAGTGAAGTGATGAGATGCATGTTTAACTGGACTCATTTGAATTTCTTATGTTGTAGGGACACACACATTTGGGAGATTGATAATTGGAGGGATGTGGATGTAGATGATTTTAAGCATTTTACGGTGAAATTTGTACATGATGTCGTGGTTTCAGCTAGCTTTTACTATTGGAATTTGACGGATATCTCTATACATACTGACATGACTTGAAACCGGATTTACATTGCTCTAAGCCTTTGGACGTTTCTTGCCAACCGTAAGAGCAACAAGAACTTGGTTATTGTTGAGAATTTGATTATTTCTTGTTGCAGTGTCTTTCCTTGGGGGCTTGGGAATGACAAACCCAGTATGGCGAGTGTGAAACTCGTGTCCTGCCTTAAGACGATTCTTTTGTATTTTATTATTTTTGATCTTGTTGCTATTTGGATTGTTGTTACCAGTTTTCTGGTTCTTCTGATGTACTTTTCGGACTTTCCGATTGATTTATGATACGAGGGGGGTCCTCTTAACCCTACGGTCTGGCGATCGTTCCTGGTTAAAAAAAAATATATATATATATTATCCTATCATTTAAAAGTAAATAAACCATTAATCAAGATGGAACGGAGGACAGCAATAACAATATTTTTGAAGATGCATGCTTTTTCATCAGTTATGAGTTGTTGGTTTTCCATTGCTTAATTTCTTGACTTAAACTCTCCTTATTTAACTTTAAACCGGAAGGAAAACCAAATAAACTTTAAACTAGCTAGCCTGCTGCTGTTCGCAAAAGATATATAGATCAATTCCAGGCAGTGATGTAATTAATTATGACGACTAGAATAAGTTATATTAATATTGTTTGGTTGAAGATGATAAGAATATATAGACATACGTATATCTGAAAACAATTTTTATTTAAGTTTTTTATTAATTAGAAATGTGGTCAATATAATAAAGGTATTTAAGTAAAGTAGGTGCAATAAATAAACTACTAAAAATTAAACAAACAATTAAAGAATGATTAGTCAATAAAAAATTATGATCCATTAAAATTTAATAGTCAGCATTAGTCTGAGCGTAACAACCTCAAGTCAATATACATTATAGTCCGGCTCCGGCCCGTCTAAGTTCGGACTATCCGAAAACATTGTCTGCTTGTCGTGTCGCCTCCCCTCTATATGCCATGCCAGCCTGATGGCGTCATTATCCAATTTTTTCCATTTATTTATTATTATTTAAACCTGTCACCGCTCACGTAAATAAATTAAAAGGTGGGGAAGAAGATGGAAAATTAAGGAAAGCAGAATATGGGGGTGCCTCCTAAATTCTCTCTCGAAACTTCAATATTCCTTTTATTTTCCATCTCTTCCTTGTGACCTTTTCCTTTTTCTTTTTCTTTTTTTCCTGCCAAATTTAAGTTGCTGCATATATATACTTTCCTCATAGGTACGTTGAATTTCTTCATTCAATCTTATGTTTGAGCTGTCTCTATTTGGTTTTTTAGCTCTTTATCGTTTTTTAATGTGGGTTTCTTGGTTGTACCTCGGCGGGATTCATAATTTCGAGCTGCATTCATGTTTGGAGGAATCTTTGTTCTTCTTCTTTTTTTCCTTTTTTTAATGTATCTGTTGTTCACTTTAAGAGAATGAGTTTGAATTTTGTGGGTTTGTTAGCTGCCTGAATTCTGACATGTTTGAATGTTTTTTCGTAATTTTGATTTTACAGGATAATTGTCTTGCTGAGATATTCCGAGGTTTTTGATGAATAAACTCTGAAATTCCCAGAGCCCTGCTTGCATTATGTGGTAAAACACAAAAAAGACACCCTTCCCACCCCCCAAAAAACAAAAAAAAAAAAAAAGAAGATACTTGGAATCAGCTGAATTTCTGGCCTTTTTGTGTTGGTGCTATCACAAAATTCCCTTTTGCAACCAATTCTTCATTCTGCGAGAGGATACTATATATATATATATATATAAACACATAATTAGAGGTTAAGAAAAAGCTGAAGAACTCTAGCAAGAGCAATTACAACAATCATATGGAAGAAAACAACTCAAGAGCAAACGAAATAATACTCGACATCGAGAGCGGCGAAAAAACTCAATCCAAAAGCCACAGCAAATGGGGAAGAACATTGAACAATCTTATAAATGGTGTTTTGCGGTTGAATAGCAGTGAGCCAAGAACAAATACAGACATTGAGAACATATCATTATTAATGGTGGATGATAATAATTCTGGAGGACAAAATAATCACGCGTTTGGTGAAAAGGATAAAGAGAGACGAAAGAATGTTCAAATTAAGAAGGCTTCTAAACCTCCGAGACCACCTAAAGGCCCTTCTTTGGATGCTGCTGATATGAGATTGATTAAAGAGATTTCTAAGCTTGCCATGAAGAAGCGTGAGAGGATTGAACGTATGAAGGCCTTGAAGAAGATGAAAGCAGCTAAATTGTTGTCTCAATCGTCACCGTCGATCTCGTCTCCAGCTTCGAGTGGGACCGTCTCGGCCTTGATCATCACTGTTCTGTTTTTTCTTGTGCTTATCTTCCAAGGTATATAATCGTCATCATGGTCTTGGCATTTGGTTCTTTGTTTTTACTTGGATAATACGTGTGGTGTAATAGCAAGGTCGTTCTTGAAATTGCTTTGTATTTCTCCGTTCAAATATTTTAGGGATAATTGCACTGGTATACCCTAAGGCTTGGCCCAATAACACAAACTTTCCCTGATGTTTGGGAAATTACAAGAACATCCCCTATGCTATAGCTGTTGTTGACCCTAACTGAAAAGGTCATGTAGCAGATGCAATGTAAATTATTTGATAGGGATTTCATAGAAAATAGGATATTCATAGAAAATCTGAGATGACGCCATCAAAATTCGTTCATTCATTAGCTGATGTAATGTAAATTCTTTGACAGAGGATGTTCTTCTAACTTCCCTGTATGTTCTTTGACAGGGGATGTTCATGTAATTTCCCTGTAAGTTCTTTGACAGAGGATGTTCTTGTCATTTCCCAAACCTCAGGGGAGGTTTGTGTTATTAGACCAAACATCAGGGTGGGCAATTTTCGGTTTTGAGGCCTGTCAATATTTGAAAATTGCGCATTTCGTCGCCCATAGAAGAACTATTTTCTTTGTTATAAGATTAGGCCAAAATGATTTGCTCATTACCTGAGTGTTCACAAACATATGATCCTCATAAGGGCGGGCACCTAAATTTTCCCATTTAGGATAAGATTCTAGTTTAGAAGCTTGGCCCCTAAAGTATTGAGAAAATAAACGGAATAATCATCGGTTAACATTGTCTGCAATGTTTTGGTTCAATTACAACTTTCATTTCAAACGTGCGATTTGCTTAGATTTGAGCATAATTTGGTCGGTTTTGAGAGTTGAAGCTGAACTCTTGTTTTGGGGGGCGAAAAAGATTAAATCTTTACAAAACATACGACACTTTTAGCATTTTGGTGGGGGACAAAGTTTAAATTTTAATAAACCCCATATAAAAATAAATCTATGGAGACTTTGTTCATATTTAGAATTACATGGTTTATTTAGACTTTGTTCATATTTAGACTTATGTACAAGCTCATTACATGAAAATTTTACGAAAACCTGTTTGTTATTAGGAACTTATTCCATTGGTTATTTTATGTGCAGGTTTTGGTTCTAACACTTCTTCAAATTTGACACTTGTTGGTGCGCCTCAGCCAGCACCTGAGACAACAGCAACAATGGAATTGACACCTGTTCAGTTCTATGAAACTGTTTTGTCAGATGATGGCGCTGCACCTGGTTTTGTGCCACCAAAGTACGTTAATTTTGTAATAATGTTTTGGTTGAATTACATCTAGCCCCCCTGATATCTGGTCTAATTACACTTAGACCGCTGTACTATGGAAAATTACATCTAGACCCCCTGTGCTTTGCCTGCATCTTACAAATTGTCCATTCCATCTGCTTTTGTAAGGGTTTCTAAAATTTTCCGTCAGATTTATGGAGTAAACTGATCTAGATGTAATATTTGATAGTATAGCCGAATAGGGGGTTTAGGTGTAATTGGAGCAAATGGCAGGGGATCTATATGTAGTTCACCCAGATTTTTATTGTTTACATCTAAATAATCCCAATTGATTGTTTTGTGTATTTGTGAATAATGCAGATATACTAGGTAACTCTCCGGTTGTGGGGGCCGTTCGCTCGAGTAAACTACAAATAACTATGAATAATGTTTGAACCCAAAAAAGACAAAAATAAAGAAAGAATAAAAAATGGGGGAAATTTGTTTTTCCAAAATTGTGTTTATTGTACTTTTGATGTTGGATATTGAACTCTGACATAGATTGCAATTGTTTTGCTCTGCAGCAAGTATATATGCAACGTTTGCGGGATTCTTTTTTAGTTGTTAATACTTCATTTGTAATGTTATCATAACATATATCAAATTCAAGGCCAAAGATAACTTATATTAAGTAAATTAGGTTTCACCTTTGTTTTTGCCTTTCTTGAATTATTTCTTGTGTGTTTGTGTGTGCAAATTAGTTCGATTTTATTACGTTAAGTTCGTGATCCTTTTAGCTTTAGTATCAATTGTTTTATGTTCTTGTTGACGGATTCGGACAATAATACATATATTTCTTTTCTCCATATATATATGATGATGTCGGTTTTTGGTAAGTAATCAGAATCAACCACGTGGCCTCGATCTGTTAGTTGAATTTGTAGAGGGGAGTTCGACTTTGACCTGAAAAGCACTAGCACTGGGTTACTTGTCCGGAGGGGATTGTTTCCGGCGTAACCCCTCCACTGAATTAAGTCAGTTTTAGAATATGATATTCGCAAAGGGATGAAGAAGGCCGGAGCAATCAATTAGAAGAGCTTACCTACCATAATAAATGATGGGGGTATTTATAGGGTGGATCCACACACACTGAGTACACTGTTTGTGTGTGCATTAATGGTCTCGACTGCGGGGCATTTAATGCTTGTGCCTCGAGTCAGATTCATTTCTTAAAAGGAATGATTGCCTGTCACGGTACAGAGTACGAAAGGCAATCAGAACAGATACGGCGCAATTAATGCAGCTACAGTGGGGTCGACCGTGTGGAGATGGGACAGGTTCGAGCCCTTGGGCCTCGACCCTCAAGGCACGCTCTTGGGGAGATATAGCGAGTCGAGTATCGATTCTTGAGCGTGGTACGATCGAGCTAGAGACCTTAGAGATTCTACAGAGCCATTATGACGGTCGAGCTATCAGGCCGAGCCATGTGGTCGATCGCCGAGCTTGTTCTTGGGCCACGTGTGAGTTGACTCTGGCTAGATAGACGTGGCGTTTGACTCTCCAAGATTGCGCCACGTGTATTCTCCGAAATATTCCCCATCAATATATATATGAGAAATAAATATTGTTTAATTTTTAGACTTAGACGTGAGGAAGTTCTTTTTGATGGAAGAATGCTTGATGGTGTACTTCTCTAGAAATATTGAGCCATCTTTGAATTCCTGGCAATGGCAATGCAGGTGTGATTGATAAGAAAAATTTTACATTTTTGTGGTCCGACCGACTCATTTCACCCATATAACTAGGTTTTAGAAAGAAAAAAAAAAAAAAAGAAGTCCAAAGACTCCAAACCCTTTATATGGAAAAAAAAAAAAAAGGTTTGGACAAGGGAATAATAATTTGTGGATGTTTGGAGATAAAATAACTATAAAAATTGGAGTCTAATATTTTAAAATTTATTATGATATGAAATTATTCTTCTTTGAGTTCACCACAAAATAAAAATAAAATCAACCAATAAAATCAAGTGAGCTGATGAATTCGGCCCAAATTAATCGGTTCGGCCCAAATATTTAAAAGGTCGGTTGCTGCTTTACAGTTTAGTATTATTAAATCCAGAAATCCTTCCCTTCGTCAAACTATCTTCCAAGCCTTGACCCCTATATACAATACAACCCACAAACCCTAACCATACTTCCGTATTCTCTCTCTAGGGTTTCTTCTTGCCCGTCGGTCCTTCTAATTTAGCTTTACGTTATCCGGAATTTAGGGTCAGAAAATCATCGGCGGACGGAGGAGTTGCAGCAGGAATATTATTGGGTAGATGGGAACGGAGAGGAAGAGAAAGGTGAGCCTGTTTGATGTAGTGGATGAGAAGGCTGTAGCAGGAAAGATTTCCAGGATCAACGGCGCCGCCGGAGTAATGGACCCCAAGATCAACAAGTGGAATGGAAAGCCCTATTCTCCGAGATACTATGAGATTTTGGAAAAGAGGACGTCTTTACCTGTATGGCATCAGAAACAGGAGTTTTTACAGGCGCTTAAATCCAATCAGACCCTGATTCTAGTCGGTGAAACTGGTAGTGGTAAAACTACTCAGGTTAGTATTCATATATTGCACCCATTTAATTTATTGTAACACTAGGAATTTTAGGGATTTGTGTTGTTACGTGTTCAGAAAGCGAATTGGGTTTTGTTAAAGGCATCTTTATTGAGAGATTCTGGCTTCGTTTGTCAATAAAGAAGAGCCCGTCCAACTTTGTGTAGATAATGAGTAGTGTTTCTACGTAGACCTTTACCACATCGTTTTCTTTAGCTGATTCTCTGCAGCTTCGTTTGTCAATAAAGAAGAGCCTGTTTATGTTTTCTGGTGTCCAACTTTGTGTAGATAATGAGTAGTGTTTCTATGTAGACCTTTACCACATCTTTTTCTTTAGCTGATTCTCTGCAGCACGTTAGAATGTATTTGTGGTGGTGTGTGTTCAGAAAGCGTATTGAGGATTCTGGCTTCAGTGGTCAATTATTTTATGTTTTTTGATTGTAGAAATTTATATAGATGGGAAACAAGAAAGTGTTTCCCATATAGATTTTTTTATCACATCCTTTTCTTTCTATGATTCTCTGCAACATGCGTTCCTTTTCCTTTTCTTTAGCTGGTTCTCTTCAACATGCATTCCTTTTCCTCTTCCCTGTTCTTTGCCTCTATCAGCTCAGATTTTCAACTTAATTGAAACTAGGACTGTGTGCAACATCTAGTGAGATTTAACTCCCTGTAGAGTGAGATCTTTTTGCACATGCTTTGATTGTGAATTTGTATGGTAACCATATTTGTTTGATCATGCATCGCAATTGCACCATTAATTGTTTGTGATGAATAGTTAAAGCATTGGTTGAGTTAGGTCATTGAAATTTCACATGCTATTTTTCTTAAACAGATTCCCCAGTTTGTGCTGGATGCTATAGAAGAAGAGAACCCTGATAAGCGAAGGAAGTTCATGGTGGGATGCACGCAGCCTCGAAGGGTGGCTGCTATGTCTGTTTCAAGAAGAGTGGCTGAAGAGATGGATGTGAATATTGGTGAAGAAGTAGGTTATAGTATTCGTTTTGAAGATTGTAGCAGCGCCCGTACTGTTTTAAAGTAAGCCATATTCATCATGAACAGTTTTTCTGCACTTTATCCCAACTTTCTATTTTCTGTCAGTTATATTCTCTTAACTTGTGTTCATGGTATACGTTCCCTGATACATGTGTTCTTTTGTAATGCAGGTACTTAACAGATGGTATGCTTCTAAGAGAAGCCATGACAGATCCACTATTGGAGAGATACAAGGTTATAATTCTTGATGAGGCCCATGAGAGGACGTTAGCTACTGATGTACTGTTTGGGCTTCTGAAGGAAGTTCTAAAAAACAGGCCCGACCTTAAATTAGTTGTGATGAGTGCTACTCTTGAGGCTGAAAAGTTTCAAGGTTACTTCTTCGGTGCACCACTCATGAAAGTTCCTGGAAGGCTTCATCCAGTTGAGATTTTCTATACCCAGGAGCCGGAAAGGGATTACCTTGAAGCTGCTATAAAGACTGTTTACCAGATACATGCATGTGAGCCTCCAGGTGATATTCTTGTCTTCCTTACCGGTGAAGAGGAAATTGAAGATGCATGTAAGAAATTAGCAAAGGAAGTAGCTAATGCAGGAGATCAAGTCGGGCCAGTCAAAATAGTACCATTATACTCCACACTTCCTCCGGCGATGCAGCAGAAGATTTTCGAATCTGCTCCACCACCGGCAGTCGAAGGTGGTCCCGCTGGAAGGAAGATTGTTGTTTCCACTAATATAGCTGAAACTTCTTTGACCATTGATGGAATTGTTTATGTCATAGATCCTGGCTTTGCGAAACAAAAAGTTTATAATCCAAGAATTCGTGTTGAGTCTCTGTTGGTCTCTCCTATATCAAAAGCTAGTGCACACCAACGTTCTGGACGTGCGGGAAGAACACAGCCGGGAAAATGTTTCAGGCTTTACACTGAAAAAAGTTTCCACAACGACCTCGTACCACAGACGTATCCCGAGATATTAAGGTCAAACCTTGCAAACACTGTTCTGACTTTGAAAAAACTGGGTATAGATGATCTTGTCCATTTTGATTTTATGGATCCACCGGCTCCAGAGACACTTATGAGAGCATTGGAGGTGTTGAATTATTTGGGAGCTCTTGATGATGATGGGAATTTGACCAAGTTGGGTGAAATTATGAGCGAGTTTCCTTTGGATCCTCAAATGGCAAAAATGCTTGTTGTCAGTCCAGAATTCAATTGTTCCAATGAAATACTGTCTATATCTGCTATGCTTTCAGGTATGCAACGTTACTTTTTCATTTTCTTATTGTCTTGTATCCACATGGATCTTTCTGGGTCGAGTGTGTTCTTCATCATTTTGTGAAGTTCATGCTCTGGTTTTGTCTTGCAGTCACAGAAATATGCATGTTTCTGTGGTCTGTAACTGCAGCAGATATCTTAATTGCATACATGAATGCCGAAAAACCGTTCGTGTATGTTTTTGATATCTGAGTGTCTGTTAGGTTGTCATCAGCAACTTTTATCTAGGTTTCATGCCTTTGCTGGCATGTACCAAGGATTTCTAAGTAAGTGCTGATGCAGATAGTTGCAGTTTTCTCAGTATTCTCTCATCAAGCAAATGGTGTCTCGTCTCATCGCCTCTATACATCTGCTGACCTTCTTCCGTGGGCCTGTTCTTCTGTGATAACCAATTTCTTCTCTAGTACCCAATTGCTTTGTCCGGCCTAGAGAGGCCCAAAAAGCTGCTGATGAAGCGAAAGCGAGATTTGGACATATTGATGGAGATCACCTCACCTTGTTGAATGTCTACCATGCATACAAGCAAAACAGTAAGTCACAATAGATTCAATAATCAATAAGGGTGAATTATACTTATTACCCCTGAAGTTTAGTACCTCCATTTTCAGAAATTACAAAAAACTCCCTGGGATTTCATTTCAATGCACTCCCTGAAACACAACCCCATGTATAGTTTTAGGGAGATTTGTTGTAATATAGTAAAATATCATGGAGTTTCTTGTAATTTCTGAAAACTAAGGGACTAAATTGTAATTAAGGCAAACTTCAGTTATAGTAGATGTAATTCTCCCTAATCAACCAATAATCATCTCGTCATTTTCCTTGTTGATGCTGATTTGTTGATGTTGTAGGTGAAGATCCACAGTGGTGCTATGAGAATTTTATCAATCAGAGGGCAATGAAATCTGCAGACAATGTGAGACAGCAACTAGCTCGGATAATGGCAAGATACAACTTGAAGCTTTGCAGCACAGATTTTAACAGTCGTGATTACTATGTGAATATAAGGAAGGCTATGCTAGCTGGATATTTCATGCAGGTTGCCCATTTAGAGCGTACTGGGCATTATTTGACAGTTAAAGACAATCAAGTAAGTAGCTTATAATGTTACTGTAATTATCTTTTATTTGAAATGTGTAATATTTTGGTGAGGTTTTGACTGTTTATAATATTTGTGCAGGTTGTTCACTTACACCCTTCGAATTGTCTTGACCATAAGCCGGAGTGGGTTATCTACAATGAGTATGTTCTTACCAGCAGGAACTTCATTCGCACTGTAACAGATATTCGTGGTGAATGGTAAGTTTCTTGATTTTGTTAATAAGAAGGATACTTGTCTTGCTTTATTGAGTTTGTATCTTGAATTAATTTTCCAATTCTATTTGTTGAAATTTTTTTTGATATTTAAATTCCATGTGTTCAAATATTTGCAGGTTGGTGGATATTGCACCACATTATTACGATCTTACAAACTTCCCCAACTGTGAGGCAAAACGCCAACTGGAGAAGCTCTACAGAAAGCGCGAGAATGCCAGAGATGAAGGCAGGAGTAAGAAGTGAGGAGTAATAGTGCAGCTGGAGAGGAGGAGATGTTGGCATTTTTCCATTGAGCTTCAATTGTGTTTTGAAGTTTGCATGTATTGTACCATTCAGTTTGTAAGGATGGATATCATTAGTCTACCGTGGTTCGTTTCTTAGTGAAAAAAATCGAGTAGTATGGATGGATATATATATATATTATATTTTTTTCTTTCTGAAAAGAAGTATTTTATATAATACATGCGTAACACTATTATTTTTATTTTTTTAATTTTCGTTGAATGGGTTGAATGATCGAAGTTGGGATCATCTTACTTCTAATTTGATAGATGGACTCGACCCTTCCAAGCAATATTTTAAGTGTTTTCATTAACGCAAATCGATTTTTCAAAATTGCCCAAAATAAATGGATACTATTATTGTTTTTCAACCACCCGAAATGACATGGTGTCTATTGTTTGCCTTTCTCATTTAAATTATACCATGATTCTCTCACATTCGATGGATACCTATGTGTGGAAAATAGAAAAAATATAATTTTGTAATAGCCAAGGTCAGCCCGGCAAGCATATATTGTCCTCTTTGGAAAGCCACCAGGCTCGATGGCCCAGTGCGCTCCCTCAAGGCTTTAAAACGCGTATGCCAGGTAAGGTTTCAACCCACTTATAAAGGGGCTTCGTTCTCCTTACCAAACCGATGTGGGACATTACAAATTTAATTAAAACTGTAAATTAAGTTATAAACTATAAATACTTATTAAATTATGTTTGTATGGATTGTTTTATTACTATAAAATATATTTAGTAATCGAAAATAAATTTATATGATTGAAAGATAAATAAATAGTCTTTGTAATAGTGTGAAATTAATTATGCAAAATTTAATTGGGCATAAGGTAATAACTAATAACAAAAAAATAAATGAATCCATATTCTTAAAGCCCAAGACCAAGCCCAAGCCCAACAAAGTATAGTATTGTATTTTCTTTTTCCTTTTCCTTATTAGGAAAAAAAGAAAAACCTATGCGCGCTGAAACACTTGGCAGGGCAGTCCACTTAAACGGAAACCCCACTCTCACAGTGTCACCTTCATCTCCCACCTAATCCCTCCGCCGCCGATTTCTCGCCGGTAATTAATTCTGATTTCGAATCTAGTTTATTGATGTGCCAAAAAATCTTCTTCCTGGTTACTCGGCACGGTTGATTTCACTAGTTAAGAGTCTTTCCAGCTCAGGGTTCTAATGGTGGCTCCCAGTTAACATGTCGTCCGAATTTTCTGTATTTGTTTCGCTCTATGCCATTGCTGTTGCTTGATCCGCACTTTGCTTTTCTACATTTTCCGGTGAACATATATATATAGTTCAGCTGCTAGTTTGTTTCGTATAATTTGTTGTGGTTGGTATAATAAATTCCTTTTGTATATTTGGTTTTAAATGCTTTTTAGTTTAATGTTAATTGGCTATGGAGTTTCGGTAGGCTTGACGAGTTACTAGTTAATTGTTCCTTTGCCTGTTTTGTTGTTAACTTGGTACTACTTCACTACATTGTTGACATCTCGCAGATTATAATTCACAACTCCTTGCATCAAGTGGATAGAGATGTCACAGTTACATGCACTCTCTTCGTGCTATTCCGCTAATCTTCTTTTCCATGGTTCTACAAGAGGTATAATTATATATCTATATTGGCTGCGTCTAAATTCTTTTTCATAGGTTTGTCACTAATTTCTTCAAATTCTGATTCAGCTCGATTTCACAACAAAACTCACTGTCCCAGAAATATGGCTTCACAAAGCGAGGTAATCTAAGTCCTGCCCATTGAAGTAATCCACTTTTATGAATGAATTGAGGGGGCATTTGTTGAGAAAATTTCTTTTTCTCTTCTTTCTTGATGACAGCTAGGGTTGAAAGCCAGTGAGTTTCATGGGACTGCAATCGTCCAAAATATAGCTGACTTTGGAATCACTCGTCGAAATCACGGTATCAGCCTCATTACTCTTTGTTTTTTGTTTTCGGTTTAATTTTGTGAAAAATTAGTGGCCAGCTATTGGATTACATGTAGTTATGCTGCATGAAATTTCATATATGTAATCTTGAGATTTTTGGCATTTATTATATGTAACCTTAAACCTCCTATGAATTTGGATGCAGCTATCCAAGCAGTTTTGGCTAGTGACAAGGATGCAGCAACTTCTAGCAGCGTAGATGGAAAAGTTCTGCGTAAAAAGTTGAACAAAGTGGTTCTGGCCTATAGTGGTGGCTTAGATACATCTGTAATTGTACCTTGGCTAAGGTATGCTTGTTGATTTCTCTATTTTGATTCTTGAATTGCAAAAATATATAAGAAGCTGATAGCTAATGGTAGAAGAAAATAACTTCTCTAAATTCTAAAACTTCACATAGAAGTACTGTTTTTTTTTTTTTTTTGGTCATCAAAGTTTAATCAGTTTGGGAAGAAGTACTGTTTGATGATTAGTTGAATGCTTGTAATCATTGTTGGTGGATGATTTAGATCATGTCGTTATCTATTCTTTTAGAGGATTTTATATTCACTTTTTATGCATTGCAGGGAGAATTATGGCTGTGAGGTTGTTTGTTTCACTGCGGATGTTGGTCAAGTATGTGAAAAACAAATCTTAACAATTGCATCAATTCATCAAGAGTGGATATTATAATTTTGGAAAACATACTAAAAAGTCCTTAAAATTTAAGTTTTATATCCAAAAACCCATGAATCAAATTATCAATCTAAAAAATCCATTCCACCAATTTTTCATTCTGAAAAGCCCAATCATTGACTTGGACTCATTATTTTGACAACATTACTCTTTAACTGAATTTCTTACCTCAGTTTTCTATTTTTACATATAAATTAATTTTATTTGTCTATGCTAATTTGCACATAGAATAATCTTTTATTAAAATTATGAATATTTTAATCTTTTAATTTATTTTACTTAACATTAAAAATATTAATTATCTCAATTAACATCTAAGTTCAAGAAATATATATATATATATATATATATATATAATAAACACATCGTTTTTGCAAATCCATTTAGAGAGTTAAAGAGAAAGATTTATTAAAAAATTAATTTTCTCAGTTTCTAAACCTAAAAGGCGCGTAAAGGTAATTGTAAAAAATTTAATTGTGGTTTCCTTGTTATATGTGAGCTTTAGGGCGTTCAAGAATTGGACGGTTTGGAAAAAAAGGCCAAAGCCAGTGGAGCTTGTCAACTTGTTGTAAAGGATTTACAGGAGGAATTTGTGAAAGATTTTATCTTTCCTTGCTTACGAGCTGGTGCTATCTATGAGAGAAAGTACTTGCTTGGGACTTCAATGGCTCGTCCAGTTATTGCAAAGGTACATTAAGGATTAGACACTTAAAAAAAGGTGGTATTGTCTTCATTCTCTTTCAGTTATTATCAATCAATTAATTTGGAAATATAAGTTAATTCACCTGTTTATTAATAAGATGAAGTTATATGCCTTTTCTTCCTTCTACACACCCCCGTGTTAAATGACATATGCATGCTCTTACGCCTCTCTCTGGGTCTCATGCATAGTTTTTCTTTCTGATAGAATTTGAATGCAGCTTGTCTTGACTTTGTGTGTCTTTGAAAACTCTATTGCTTATGGAACAACTAACATAGAAGTTAAAGTTGTAAAAATTGGGATTAGTAAAAAGTGAGTAGTGTTTGGAAAAAAAAAAGGTGAAAAGTTAAAAAAAGACGCTGAGTGTTCAGGACAAAAAGTTAAGAAGTACTTTTATTAGACTAAACAAACTTCCAATTCATTTAGGAAATTTTTTTTTTTTTTGGGTCAAAATTTAGGAAAAATAACCTAGAAGCTGAAGCTAAAAGTTGGTTCTCGTTATTTCTGCTTAAAATAAGCAAAAGCTATTTTTTCCAAGCACTCTCAAAGTTCTGAAAATGCAAAAAACATGAAAGTTCAAATTTTTAGAGTTTGCAAACACTCCCTTTATGCTGTTAAACTCCATAAGTTAATCAAATTTGACAATGCAGGCAATGGTGGATGTTGCTAAAGAGGTTGGAGCTGATGCTGTTGCTCATGGATGCACAGGAAAAGGAAATGACCAGGCATGGTTCACAACTTCCCTGCATTTGCTCTGATTTTCATCCAAGCTTTAATTTTTTCAATGATAGAAATTCTCATAAGCTTTTTCTTGTTGCAGGTTCGTTTTGAGCTCACTTTTTTTGCCCTAAATCCTGAACTCAGTGTTGTAGCTCCTTGGAGGGAATGGGATATAACGGGAAGAGAAGATGCAATTGAATATGCTAAAAAACATAATGTGCCTGTTCCAGTCACAAAGAAATCTATCTATAGCAGAGATAGGAATTTGTGGCATCTCAGCCATGAGGTAATTGTTGTTCTTTGCTGGAAGAATGTTGATATTTGATTGAGAGAATTATTATGTGACTTCTTGTAGCCGTGAAAAGGAAAATTCCTATATTTTCTGATTTATATACCATGAACTGTGTCTCTGTGTGTAATGTGTTTTTTACCTATACGATCATCTTCTAAAGCAATATATGAATTTTTTACCAAGTGCAATTGCACATCTATGCATCTGAGCTAATTAAGAGTCGGTTACATCAATAGTTCATGTATGAGTTCTGTATGAGTTCTGGATCAGATTTTATAATTTCTTTATACCTGTAGTCATTACTTGCAAATTGTTCTTTCCCATGAATCTTTATATCCAAATATTAATGTGGACTCGATAATATGTGATATTAAAGGGGGATATCTTGGAGGACCCAGCAAATGAGCCAAAGGAGGACATGTATATGATGAGTGTTGACCCAAAAGTTGGACCTGATCAACCTGAGTTAGTTCCTGTTGCTTTTCTTTCCCCCCCCACCCCCCACACAATATATATTATATTGATTTAATTACATCTGTACCCTTCCGGAAATTGCTGTATTATAGTTGGTACCTGCAAGTTTAAAAAGCTACAGAACGCACCCTATATTAGGGAGTGCACATGTGTGATTGGTGTAATTTTGAAAAAATCCAAGGAATAATTTGTAAGTTCTCTAAACTTGTGGGTACCAACTGTAATACTGCAATCTCAGACGGGGTATATATGTCATCGACCCTATCCAATTCCTATTTCTTGATTTAGGTATGTGAAAATTGGAATAGTCGAGGGCATCCCAGTTTCAATAAACGAAAAAGAACTCTCTCCCGCATCTCTCCTATCAAAGCTAAACGAGATAGGCGGAAAGCACGGAATCGGGCGTATAGATATGGTTGAGAATCGTCTCGTAGGCATGAAAAGCCGTGGGGTCTACGAAACTCCAGGTGGGACCATCCTTTTCACTGCTGCTCAAGAACTCGAATCTCTAACACTTGACCGTGAAACAATGCAAGTTAAAGATTCTCTTGCACTGAAATATGCGGAGTTAGTTTATGCTGGGAGATGGTTTGATCCCCTTCGTGAGTCGATGGATGCTTTCATGAAGGAGATCACAAAGACTACAACTGGTTCTGTGACTCTAAAACTCTACAAAGGTTCTGTTAATGTGACGAGTCGGGAAAGTCCTTATAGTCTTTACAGGCAGGATATTTCTTCGTTTGAGAGTGGGGAGATTTACAATCAGGCTGATGCTGCTGGGTTTATTAGGCTTTATGGGTTGCCTATGAGGGTAAGAGCTATGCTTGAGAAAGGGCTTTGATTTAGTTTTTTCATGTTGTTTTGATGGGTAGAGGAGGATGTTCTATTTATGTTGTTATGTGAATTGTTTTGGTCTTTGGAGTATCTTGAGTTTTAATTTTTAATGGTTCCTTTCTTGAAATTTTTAATGATATTCCTTTATAATTCACTGCAATGCGATTCTTGTTAAACAAAAAAAGGGAAATGAGTTGTTGCATCCACTTAAAATTAGTAATTATTTTTAATTTCTCATTATCTTAGACTGTCATTTAAAATAAATCGATTAAGTCATCTTTCTATCTCCTCTCCAGGTTTATTTTTTCTCCTGTACCTCTCAATCGACCAACATATGTTTCAAGTTTTTTCCATATTTAAATTTAATTACTTGTGTAATTTTTTAAACTTAATGAATAAATTAAAAATAACCCATTATTAGTTCTAATAAGGGGTAAATTCGGTTGGATTCGTGGCACACCCTCAGGAAGACACGTGGCACCCGGAGGTCGATTGAAGACTTGGGAGGAGGTTAGTTCGGACGATCGATCTTACCCGACGATCGGAAGCTACGTGGTACGATCGGATCGGGTATCGATCGTCGGGGTCGAACTGACCCCCGATCCTAGGCCTGCAAACGAATCGAATCGAATCGAACCCTAGCATTTTTTTGAGGCTCGAGCTCGAGCTCGAGTTCATTTTTTCGAGCCCGAGCTCGAGCCCGAGCCTATCAAATCCTTCAAAAATGTATTCGAGCTCGAGCTCGAGTTCATTTTTTCGAGCCCGAGCTCGAGCCCGAGCCTATCGAATCCTTCAAAAACTCACCAGAAAAATTGGGCGGCGACTGAAATGAGAAATGAAAATTAAACCTAATTCAATTTCATTTATGAATTAGGTTTAGAAATAAAAAAAAAAGAAAAAAAAAGAAAAAAAAAGAAAAAAAAAAAGAAATTACATTATATTAATATATATTAATTATTTTTAATAATATGGGTAAGGCTTGCGAGCCGGCTTGCGAGCCTCGAATCACCTAATAAAAGGCTCGAATTCAATTCGATAAACTATCGAATCGAGCCTTGGCTCGATTCGGGCTCGACTTTCTCAAATACGAGCCCGAACCTTTGCCGAGCCGGCTCGTTAGGCTCGCGAGCTGGCTCGATTCGTTTGCAGGCCTACCCGATCCTAACCATTCGGGGTTGGAACCCAAGACCTTGGTTGAGGCAGTCCAATCATCAGTCGCAAGCATTACATGCCACTAAACCTACGACTGAACATTCTTCTGACATCACCTTACCTAGTTAAGGTTTCTCTGCAAGATCCACGGTCGGTGCATTAAATGCGCACCTTTAGGGGTGTCCATAGTGGGTATCTTACCCCACTATAAATACCCCCTCATTAATCATTGGTTGTATTTATTACTCTCCGACCGCAATATTTCTCTCTCTATACCCCACACTTTAAGTTTACTGACTTGAGCGTCGGAGGTGCTAAGCCAGAGACCCCCTTCTCCGGCCAAATAACCCCCCGTTCGTGTTTTCAGGTCAAAGCGGATCCACCTTTACAAATTCAACTGCTGGATCAGCGGTCGAGGATCGAACCTCGAGCCTCTCCCAAATTCCAACCATATCAGTTTGGCGCCGTCTGTGGGAAACCACTTTCGACCTTTGAGTTAGCGCAAACCGAACAATGACGCTCACCTGATCTACGATCGCTAGGAATGCTGCACTCCTCGCTCAGCAGCAGCAGCAAGGTCAGGGCAGTGGCCAAAACCTACCTCAAGATCTGAACGGCCCGCCGCCCGCGGTTGATCCACCACTTGACGACGTGATCTCACGCATACCGCCGAGCCAACAACTCCGACCTACCGATATCGCGTCGGACCCCCTGACTGACTAGGAGCTCAGCGACTATAAAGCTCAAGTCATGGAAGAAGCCATCCAAGCCCTCGCCGAAAACAGACCCACGCAAAGGATCCCGTTCTGACCTGCCGCTCGGCAGCAGACCCAAATGCACGAGACCCATTACCCGCCATCGAGGGTCGAGTTCCGAAACCGCCCCTCCAGATTACGCGGGCAACCTAGGTTACACCTACATGGTGGGAACCATACATCCAACAAGGATGCCCAATCCCCGACCCCTGGGGAGAAACCACCGAACAGAGCGCCAGAGCGCGCCCCCCAACTTCGGGGAAGGCCACGGTGAATCGGAGTTTCGCGGCCGAAGCAATGGGAAGCATGTTGTCGATGACGATCATCCTGAAGGGGCGTTCGACAACGAACAAGCTACTGGTCGGCGTCTCGTCGATCAGAACGCGGATTGCAGTCGCCCTACGGGCTTCATGGCCGCAGCACGGCAAAGACCGGTCGTCGACCGATTGGGGAATTGATTTGTTAACCTCCCCACCTGCAACACCGACCTACGGCAAAGACCGGTCGTCGACCGATTGGGGACCGGACTGAACACACTAGGCCTCCCGTTCCACGCAGCCAAAGGGAGGCCGCCTCCCCATTCTCGGGGGAGATCCTCGAGAAAGATCCGGGGCACACCAGAATCCCCGAAAGCTTGCCGGTCTACGACGGGAAGACCAACCCAAGCAGCCACGTCAGCAGCTTCGAACTAAACATGCAGCTCTACCCCCACACCCCGAACACTTGGGCCAAGGTGATGGTGACGACCCTTAAGGGGTCAGCGCTCGACTGGTTCTTGAGGCAACGCCCAGGATCGATCAGATCTTACACCGATCTGGTACAGGCTTTGGAGAGTCACTTCTCTCCGATGACAAAAAACAAACTCCCCCCAGCACATCTACACCAAATCGTGCAAGGGGATCAAGAATCCCTAAGGGATTACTTCACTCGTTTCAACGTTGAAGTAGTGAAGGTCGAAACACCAAGTATCGACTTTCTGAAACAGGTTCTAAACCAAGTCGTTCGGAACCGAGAGTTCATTCGTGAGCTCTACACGACCGCCCAACAACTGTGTGATCTGATCGATATCCAAGATATCACCACGCGATTCATGGAGTACGAAGACGCCGATCAGAGTTACGCACGGCATCAATGGAACCAACCACCGGCCCCACCAACCTATCAGCAAGACCGACTGAGAAGTCCGGTCGGCAATCCGAACAAAAAGCCGAAGAAGGAGCGGGCGGAAGGGCCCTCCCGCCAACCTAATCGCGAGCTCTACGAGCCACTTGTCTGTGTGATCGGGGAGAATCTCCCTAAGATCGACCCACTTATCTTGAGGAAGCCCAAACCCCATTCCACTCTGGGACAGTCAACATGATCTTCGGAGGACCGGATGGAGGCGACAGCAAGACCTCGAGAAAGAAGGCGATTCAGAGTGCCCAAATCAGCCTTAACGGTCCTCACGAACAGTTACACATCGAGGAACAAGGAAGCTGGGATCAACAAGAAGTCACTTTTAGCGATAGGAATTTCCATTTGGACCCCCGTCGGGATGGCGTATTGCCGAGTTGTCCGATGGTGTTCACCCTAGGTGTAGCGAACCATGTTGTAACCAAAGTTCTTGTTGATAATGGAAGTAGCTCCAATATTGTCTTTTACTCTACTCTTGTAAAATTGAATCTGGGACACTTAAAAGTTAACCCCAATCAAAACCCCTCTAAGAGGGTTCGGAGGAACAGTCGTAATACCAAAAGGAAGAATTTTGTTGTTAACTTCCCTAGGTCGCCACCCTCAGCGAACGACCTTGGAGATCGAATGGGTCGTGGTCGATCTCAACTTCTCTTATAATATGGTTTTCGGTCGACCAGGGCTTACAGCCTTCCGAGCGGTGATCTCAACATATCACCAAATGATTAAGTTACCATCCCCTTTTGGTGTTGGAGAAGTTCCTTGCGATCTGGCTGACTCATGGAGCTGCTATTCGATTGAGACTGAGGTCCAGCCGGAAGAAAAAGGAAAAGGAGAAAATCGATCGGAAGAACTGAAAACGTCAGATCTGATCTTCGGGGACAAAGAGATACCCACCCCGGGGGAAGACAACGCCTCGGGATCGAAAATGACGTCAACCATCGCTAGGAAGAAACGCAAGATGGACGAATCGAGAATCGAGCTGGCGAAGGGTCACAAAACGGTCTGCCTTGTTCCAGGAGATCCCAGCAAAATGATAAGGATCGGAGCCAACCTCCACGGTCGATCTGAGGAAATGATGTGCATCTTCCTTCAGGAAAATTTCGACGTCTTCGCTTCAAAAGCCTCCGATCTAGAAGGAATCGATCCAGACGTAATCTCCCACCATCTTAACATCGATCCATCATTTCGACCGATCAAACAGAAGCTAAGAACCCAGAGCGCGGCACGGAATGACATAATGAAGTCAAGAAACTATTAGACGCAGGGTACATTACCCCCGAACAATACGTCGACTGGTTGTGCAATGTGGTCTTAGTAGCTAAGACCGGGGGAAAATGACGCATGTGCAATGATTTTACAGATCTCAACCACGTCTACCCAAAAGACCCATACTCGCTCCCGCGGATCGACCAATTGGTCGATTCGACCACTAGATGCGAAATGATGAGTATGATGGACGCCTTTCAAGGCTACTATCAGATCCGAATGGCGCCCCAAGATCAAAAGCACACCAAGTTCATCATGGTGAAAGGGATCTATTGCTTCAAGGTTATGCCGTTCGGATTAAAGAACGCAGGCGCGACGTACCAGAGACTGGTTAATCTGATGTTCGAAAAACACATAGGACAGACGGTCGAGGTCTATGTGGACGACATGATCATCAAAAGCAAGAAGGCATCCGATCACCTGGAGGACCTAAGGAGGATCTTTGAAGTCATACGTAAGTATCACATGAAACTCAATCCCCTTAAGTGTACGTTCGGGGTCGAAGGAGGGATGTTCTTGGGCTACATGGTCAGCCAAAGAGGGATCGAAGCTAATCCAAAAAAAACGGCCGTGATCTTGCACGTCCCCCGACCGGAATCCATCCGAGAAGTCCAACAGCTAGTGGGTCAGATCGTGGCACTCAGCCGATTCATCTCGCGGTCGGCCGAGAGAAACCTCCAGTTCTTCAAGATCTTAAGGGACATGAAAAAGTTCGAATGGACCCCTGAATGTGATCAAGCCTTTGAGAACCTCAAACAATATCTCAACTCTCCACCGTTGATCGCGAAACCCGAGAAAGGCGAGACTCTATATCTCTATCTGGCCGTCTCGAACGAACGATTAGTTCGGTCCTAGTGACCATCAGAAATCGCAAACACCTTCTTGTTTACTATGTAAGCAAGGTCCTTCATGGGGCTGAAACTTGATACCTAGAGATCGAAAAGTTTGCTTTTGCTCTCCTATTCTCGTCCCGGAAATTACGACCGTACTTCCAGGCGCATGAAATTGTTGTTCTGACCGACCAACCACTCAAACAGATCCTGGGGAAACCGGACGTATCTGGTCGACTGATCAAATGGTCGATCGAGCTTGGCCAGTTCGCCATCTCTTTCCAGCCAAGGATCGCTTTACAAGCGCAGGACCTGGCCGATTTCATGGTCGAGAAGACAACCACAACCAAGCCCGCAAAGACCAAAGGAACGCACTGGGTCGTACACGTTGATGGCTCATCGACCCTGCAAGGAAGGTTCCGAGCTTGATTACGTGATCTGCTTGGACTTTCCCGTCACCAACAATGAAGCAGAGTATGAAGCCTTGATTGCCGGTCTAAAGATCGCGATCGAAAATGGAGCCGAAACAGTGACCGCAGTCACCGACTCTCAACTCGTGGCCATGCAGATCCCAGGCACCTACGAAGCACGAGAACCAACCATGGTTCGCTATCTAGAAGAAGTTCAAAAGATAGCCTCGTCGCTCAAAGAATTCAGGATCGATCAAGTTCCTCGAGAGGAGAACACGAGGGCCGACGCCCTCTCAAAGCTTGGAAACGGCCTTAAGGGCATGAAAGAACGATCCATAACTTACCTTGTTTCCTTGGCTTGAGTAATCGACCCCCAGGAGGAAGTGGTGGCGATGATCGATCCTGCTGAGCCATGCTGGCTCGATGAAATAGTACTTTATCTTAGGGATGAAGTGCTCCCGGACGATCGAAATGCCGCTCGAAGGATCTAGCATCGAGCCAAGAGATACTACTTGGACAATGAAGGAAGGCTTTACAAGAAAGGCCACCGTCGACCGCCAATGAGATGTCCCCGACCCTCCAAAGTCGAAGAAGTGTTACACGAGATCCATGCGGGAAGCTATGGTAACCACGCTGGCGGTTGATCGCTCGCTCGGAAGGTCACGAGAACCAGGTATTATTGGCCGATCCTCGACCGCGATGCAGAGATGTTCTCCAAAAGGTGCGTCAAATTCCAGAAGTACGGGAATTACCCCTGCCAGCACGCGGCCGAAATGATCGCAATCGACATTTCCTGGCCATTCGACCAATGGGGGATCGACATAGTCGAATCGTTCCCTACGGGAGATCAACAAAAGGAATATTGCATCGTCACGTGTGAGTACTTCTCCAAATAGGTCGAGGTAATCGCCGTCTGACAAACGACCTCCAAAACGATCACCGACTTTATATGGAGGAACATCATCTGTCGTTTTGGCGTCCCACGCGTCCTTATATGTGACAACGGACCTCAGTTCAAGGCCGAAGAAACGCGAGACTGGTGCAAGGACCACGGGATCGACCAAAGGTTCGCTTCGGTCGGATATCCCCAAGCAAACGGCCAAGCGAAAGTCACTAATATAACGATTGTCCAAACCTCAAGGGCCCCATTGAAAGCAAAGAAAAGGGCGTGGGTCGGAGAACTTGAAGGCATTCTCTAGAGCTATCGAACAACTCCCCGAATTTCGACAGGAGAAACCCCCTTCGCCCTAGTATATGGGTCGGAAGCCTTGATCCCGACTGAGATAATCCACGAGATGGCAAGGGTTTCCCACTATCAGCTGGCCCAAAACAACGAAGATCGCTCCCTCGAGCTCGACCTGATCAAGGAAAAATGCAAAAAAGCCTACAAGAGGATACAGCAAACCAAAGCAGCCTCAGCACGGAGTTACAACAAAAATGTCAAGCCGAAAAGCTTTCAAGTAGGCGAATTGGTGCTTAAAAAGGTAGAAGTATTAAAGAAGGTCAAAAAACTGGAGGAAAAATGGGACGGGCCATACCGCATCGCAGAAACAATACCTATCGGCTCGAAACGGTTGGAAGGCGCCCGAAGGAACTTCCCAGACCTTGGAACGCCTTCAACCTGAAGAAATTTTATCCTTAGCCGATCATTGAAGGATCGGCACCTTTTGTAAGCCCTTGAGGCACCACTTTGTAAGTTGAAATTAAATTTTAATAAAATTCTCGTTTCTCATTATTTGTCGATTACCGATCTGCATTTCCCAATTCTACTTCCTATGTATTCGATCTCCGATCATACTAGAAAAAAGGAGGGGGGTGATCCCACGAACCTCGCGGGTGATCCCACGGACCCCGCGGTTTAACTGAGACGGTTGAATGATTAAGCCATAAGGCATGTCCCACCTTTCAAGCTTAAAGTTTGGAGATCAAACTGGGGGATCGAGCCCACTGACTTGTTCTATCTTTCAAATGTAAAGTTTGAAGATCAGACTGGGGCTCGATCCATCGATCGAGCCCATAGACTTGTTCTATCTTTCAAACGTAAAGTTTGGAGATCAGACTGGGGCTCGATCCATCGATCGAGCCCATAGATTTGTTATATCTTTCAAACGTAAAGTTTGGAGATCAAACTGGGGCTCGATCCATCGATCGAGCCCCTAGACTTGTTCTATCTTTCAAACGTAAAGTTTGAAGATCAGACTGGCACAAAGTCCAACTAGGGCTCGATCCATGAATCGAACCTACGGACTTGGTCTATCTTTCAAACATAAGAGTTTGAAGATCAAACTGGGGCTCGAATAAATCAAACCCGCAAATTCCGATTGGGACTCGATCCATCGATCGAACCCAAAAACTCGGTCTATCTTCCAAACGTAAAGTTTGAAGATTCAACTGGAGCTCGATTAAGTCGAACCCGCAGAAATTAGAACATATACACACAAAATGTAAAATAATGGAAGTTGCATTAATGTAAAATTGTTCGATTAGAAAAACAGGATCGGCTAATCCAATCTCAAAACTATTACAAGAGGATAAAAGGGTCCTAACAAGCCGACCCTGAAAACTTAAAACAGCCTAAAAAGGGACCAAGTCCCGTAGCTCCTACTGAGCGAAGACGCCTCCCCGACCCGTCTGAGTCGGGCTCCCTTCCGGTTGCTGATCGGATAGATGTTGTTCGGTCGGAGGAGGAGGACTCTTAGGGTTGTAGCCTGGCCCGGGCATTTGCATCTCGAGCCAACTGAGATCTTCGCCGAACCCTCTCAAGGCCTTCGATCCCGATTTGTCTCCCTCTTGTGGAAAGAGATCGTCGATCGAGGGCATCGTAGGGAGCGGATCGGTGAATGGGACCCTGTCTCGAGCGGCCAGTTGGTGCTTCACCACAAACCCGTACTTTTCTGTCTCTAGGTCGACCTGAGGAATTTCGGGCTTCGGAGTATTGGGATCCTCCCTCGGATCGGGCAGTAGGGTCACGACCTGGCCAGTAAGATCAACTTCCGGATGCAGCAGGCCGACTGCCCAGAGTTGGGCCACGCAGAGCTGAATCCCCTCTTCGATGTCATCAGCGGCCTTGAGCAGCATGGCCTCATCGAAGACGGGAGACTCAGTGAACTCTCGAACGGCCGCCCGCCCGATCTGGTCCATCGACCGAATCCAGAAGGACAGAGCTTTGTCCTTTGCTTTGTCGTCAGCCTCTTTCCACGCCTCCTGCTTCCCCCGAAGAAATTCGGCGACTTGAGCAGCGTTCTAGCAACGAAGGTCGAGTTCCAACCGACTCACTTCTTGGGTCTGAGTAGCCAATTGCTCCTCGAGCCTCTGGGCTTGGGCTATCGCTTGGTCCCTCGCCTGGTCGGTCTCGACTAATGTCTACTCGAGGGATCGAACTCTAACCTCATGGTCTGATCCCAGCTGCCCGGAGGTCCCGAATTATGGCTCAGACCGCCTGATACTTGGCCTTATAATGGTTTTTTCGGGCTCGAGCACCCGAACCCTCCGAGCGAGCTAGAAGCCGACCTGATTGATGGCCTGCGTAGAAAGAAATTACTCGATCAGAAACTCTTAAGACAAATAAAAATTGGAAGAACAAAGTAACCACACATACCGTAACGGTGGCATGAACAAGCTGAGCTTCCAGAACATAGACCGACTTCCTAGACAATGCCCTTTGCTCATGACTCAGAATGCAGGCATTGTAGACCATTGCTGTTAGGCCCGGGGTCTCCGGTCTAGTAGCGAGGCGAAGCGGCTTGCCGTTTTCATCGACCGACCCAAACCCTCTGGGCAGATGGGGAAGGTCGGGACATGGGTAGTCGGCGATGGCATCGTCAAACCATTCCGCATCTAATTTGGGGTCGGTCTCCACCCCTTGGTCTTCTTCGACCATCACTTGCTTATCGGCCCTCTGCCATGATCTCCTTCCTCGACCCTGGCCCTGTTGGGTCAGCTCCCAGAGGAGGAGCTCTCCAGAACGACCACGTCGTTCTCGCCTTCCTCATCAAAAAGGCCGGTCGCGGCCAAGTTCACTCCCTTCCCAATCTGGGGAGTTCTTTTCCTGCGCCTTGGCGGGTCCTGACGATCGACTGGGGTCGATCCCACCGGCAGAACCGCGACTGTAACGGCCGGCTCCATCTGCACGCCTCGACCGCCGCTTTGTCCCCACCGATCGGGGCGCCCATTTGCACCCCTACCTCGGGCGCCAATCCTTGGGCGCCCATGGGCCCTTCCATTGGAATTCGGGCATTCTCGTCGATCGCCCGATTGTTAGTAGCAGTGTCGATCACCTCTTGAAGCGATCAAGCATAACCTTCGAGCTGCGCTTGCTGCTCGGCGGTTGGATTAGCCTTGTTCACTCTTCGAATGGCTCTTAGGCGGGCCGTCATCAGGATCTGCGTATTTGCAATAAAGGAAAAGAGTCGATCAGAACACAACTATTATTACAGAAAGACAATAATAAATAAATATTTACCGAAATGAAATTCCAGGTCTACGACCTCGAACGCGATCCCGGCCTGGACTAAGTTCTTCTCGGAACAAATGGAGTCCCAAGCCATCTCACCCCCCATCCAGTCGACGATCAGTTTCAGAAAGTCGTCAAAAATCCCTGGTCGTGCGATCTTGGGCAAGCTCAAGGGCCATGCCGCCATCTAGTCGGGACCGAACAACTTTCTCTCCGATCGATCATCAAATAACGAGAGTTCCAGGAGTCCCCATAGGAGGAGGTCGGATTCGTGAAAAGCTTAAGACCCCTCCTTTGCTGGATCAACCAATAACCCAGACCGGACTTCGTAGTCCCATCGGCGATAATAAAGAGCTTGCGGAACTCGGCCAGGGTCGGTCGGAGGCAGAGGATCTTCATTAGGATAAAGAAACAGCCGATGAACGAAAAAGCGTTCGGAGGTAGCTGGCAAGGGCAGACCCCGAGCGCGTTGAAGAACTCAACCGCCTCAAGTTCGTATTTTCCTCGAAAGCCTGCTTTGATCGAATCAAAAGGGACGGCCATGGTTGACGATCGAGCCTCGCAGCTCCCCATTCGATCCCTCAGAGTTGGCTTCCAAACCGTGTAAACATTTCGAGGAAGATTCAATAATCGACGAGCCAGTTCCACCTTCGCCTCCACCAACAAGGAAACACGTTCGGGCGGGCCAGGATCTTCGTTATCGCCCTCAGTGGCGGTCGTCGCTCGATCCCCCAATTCAGGTCGGACTGATGTATCGGCCGCGAGGACCGACGGACTTGCCCCCGGTGCCGCCGGTTCGCTTATTACGATGCCCGATGGCCTCGGTCGAGGATGACCTCGTGACTTCTCCAAGGCCTGGCAAGCACGCCCCCGACCGGAACCCGATGGCTCCCTCCGTGCGAAGTGGAGGCCCTGGCACCCGTTCTGTTTCTCTGCGCCGGCTGAGCCCTCCCCCTACTTGAGATCGAAATTGCAGTGGGGAGGGCAAAGGGATTGGAGTCGGACCCTCCACCAGATCCACCTAAACCATCATCGTTCAAATCGTAGTCGAAGATCGCCCGATTGTCATCATTTCGATCCGACATCTTAAAATAAAATATATATGGAAAGAGAAAGGTTCGAGGATTATCTCGTTATTTGGGAAGCTCAAACGGAATTCGCCTTGACGGATCAAAAATGCGCTTGAATATTTCTATATCTAGGATTAGCGACTGGAGCTCTCAAAGGCAAAAGTAAAAAATGAAAGTAACAGTGCCCCTTATATAAGCCATCGCCTCGAAATACGAAAAGGCGCAATAATTACTGCGGCCGCCGCTTCATTAAATGGCGCGTCTTCCCGAGACAGCCACGATCGATAGAGGGGACAAGTCACTATGCACGGTCGAGACTGCCCATGTAATTTGGCGGCTCATGATAAGGGGTAAATTCGGTCGAACTCGTGGCGCACCCTTAGGAAGACACGTGGCACCCAAAGGTCGATTCGCGAGGTTGATCGAAGACCTGGGAGGTTAGTTCGGACGATCGATCTTACCCGATGATCGGAAGCTACGTGGTAGGATCGGATTGGGTATCGATCGTGGGGGTCGAACCGACCCCCTATCCTGACCATTCGAGGTTGGAACCCACGACCTTGGTTGAGGCAGTCCAATCATCAGCCGCCAAGCATTACATGCCACTGAACCTACGACTGAACATTCTTCTGACATCACCTTACCTAGTTAAGGTTTCTCTGCAAGATCCACGGTCGGCGAATTAAATGCGCACCTTTAGGGGTGTCCGTAGTGGGTATCTTACCCCCACTATAAATACTCCCTTATTAATCATTGGTTGGTAAGTTCATTTATTACTCTCCGACCGCAATATTTCTCTCTCTATACCCTACACTTTAAGTTTACTGACTTGAGCGTCGGAGGTGCTACGCTGGAGACCGCCCTCTCCGGCCAAGTAACTCCCCGTTCGTGTTTTCAGGTCAAAGCGGATCCACCTTTACAAATTCAACTGCTGGATCGACGGTCGATGATCGAACCTCGAGCCTCTCCCAAATTCCGACCTTATCAAGTTCAAATACAAAAAATTCTTTGAGATTTGAGAAATTACCAACTCCAACTTGAGGTACACTATATATCTTCTGTTAATTTTCCATTAGCCTCAAAACTAAGGGGTGAGTGGATGGCCTGGGTGGGGTTGGTAATGTTTGAAATCTCAGGAATTTTTTGTATTTGAACCAAACCTGAGGTGAAAGTTGGTAATTATTCCTAAAATTAATTTTATCACGTATTTTTTGCTTGAATAATTTATTTTTATTTTTTTTGAAATTTTTTGCTTGAATAAATGGTGGTGGGGTTATGATCAATCTTTAAAATTAAGGGTTTCCATTTTGAACATAACTATAAATTAGAATCATGATTAATCTGAATGAATATCCTTATAACACACATATCAAATTACACTACGTACGGTTAGCTTCAATCCAACTCCCACCCTTCTGTTTCCTAACCCGCCATTTCATAATCATCTTCTCCATTTGAAAAACCCCACTTCTCACTCCATTCTCCCCATATATCCTTGACAGCACCGCATACACAGCCGGATGATCGCTTTCCACTCTACACATCCCATTTGCAGCCGCCTCACCAATCTCCACACACGAATGCAGCCCACACGCAGCCAGCAACGCTCCCCAGACGACCACATCAGGCTCGAAAGGCATTCCTCTCACCAATTCCTCAGCCTTCTCTATCTCACCCGACCGACCGTACAAATCCACCATGCACGAATAATGCTCCATTTCTGGCTCCACTCCATACCTTTCTTGCATGGAATTGAAAACCCGTTCGCCTTCTCTAACCATTCCTCCATGCACGCAGGCTGAGAGAATGTTGATGAACGAGATTTCATCCGGGACAAGGCCGGTTTCAACCATCTTGTCGAATTCCTCCAGTGCTCTGGATGTCAATCCATGTCTGCCATAGCCTCCTATTATCGAGTTCCAAGAGACCAGATTCTTGGTCTGCATGGACTCGAATACAGAATATGCTGAATTGATATCTCCACATTTTGCGTACATGTCGAGAAGGGATGTGGCGAGGATTACATCAAGAGGGATGCCAAGTTTCAATAAGCATGCGTGGGCTTGACTGCCTGTGACTAGAGACGAGCAAGCTGTGCAGGCATCAAGTAGACATGAAAATGTGTAATTGTTGGGACGGGTTCCGGTTTTCACCATTGAGAGAAACATGTCTAGAGCTTCAATGAATTTCTCACACTGCATGCAACCTCTCATCATCGTGGTCCAAGAAACGACATCCTTTGAGGGCAGAGTGTTGAAAATGGTCCTTGCTTCGCTAATCATTTTGTTCTTTATGTACCCGTTGATCATGATGCTCCACGAAAAGGGAGATCTGTTAGGCATCAAATCGAAAGCCCTTTTAGCTTCATTTATCAACCCAAATTCCATATAGCCCAACATTAGCACATTGTAGGGTACCACGTCTTTCACTAAAATTTCATCAAACACTCTGCAAAATCCATGACGATCACCTAAACCGATGTAACCCCTCATTAGGGCAGAGCCCAGATAAATATTAAGATCAAGCCCCAAACAGATGACAAGACCATGCAGCTGTGGGATTAAAAAATCATAGTCTGTATTTAAGAATGAGCTCATAAGCACAGCGAAAGTTAGCTCGGTCGGCCTTGAACAATCATTGCCCATCATTTGTAGGAAATACTGGTGGGATTTTTGTGGTTTGTGCACGTCACGAAAACCCGAAAGCATGGTGTTCCAGGAAATGACGTCCCTTTGAGGCATTTGATCGAACAGCTTCTGGGCTTCTGAAATTTGGCGGGTCTTGATGTAGCCGTTGATCAAGGAGTTCCATGAGACTGCGTTTCTCGAGTGGGGATTCTCGTCGAACAGTTTGCGAGCGTCGTTAATGTTTCTTTTACGTACGCATTCGTTAATCTGGTGGTTTAAGTTGAAAGTGGATAGTGTGTAGAGGTGGAGCGGAGAAGCGCGAAAGAGGGTGGCGGGAGCTAATGTGCGCGGTAGGCGCATTGAGAGGGAAGAGCGACGACTATAGTCTATATATATATATATATATATATATATATATATATATATGCTTGAAATGAATGTTATATAAATAACACAGCGTTTACTATATATGTTTGGGGTAAATAAAATGTATTAACTTTATAATCTGAAGGGAAAAATGGAACACCCTCATAAAATAAAATAGGGGTCAAAATGTTATTTCACATAAAATTTGCTCATCCCTTGCAGACCGCAGTTCCCCAAAAATTTATTTACTTCCTTTTGAGTTTTTACTGAATTCGGGAGGTTTTAGTTGATATTTAAGTGTTTGAAATTTGATGATACACCTCTCTAATAATTTGATCATCATGATGGACATTATTTAGAGTGCTGCTAGACTTCTGATTTGGATAAAATAAAATAATAACAGATTTAAATTAATATTGATAAGTTATTATAACCTAATCTAATAAATATGGAAAGAGTACGTAGGTAATAAGATCCTAAAGCTAGCATCATATCTTATTTTAGAAGCTCACTAAAACATCTTCGATCGAGTTTGAAATACAAAAATAATAAATAAAATTTCAGTTGTTTAGTACAAGAAATATAATACAAGAACATGGCATGCATGAGCTGCAAGAAATTAACCAGGAATCCAGGATTGATGTCATGTACACTCAATTAAAGTAAACGTCCTTTCTCAAAAAGGCTTTTATTTTCCCAGTTCTAATTTCCTCACAAGTACACATTCATTATACTGTAAACAAAACCATGTGAACTTCGACTCTGCAGTGCACCTATGAATATGATTTTGCTCCAGTAATTAACTTTTGATAGAGACCGTCGATTTCCACCTGCATTACAGATAAGATTAAGATCCCATGTTTTTTTTTTTTTCTTTAAATTATAACAAATAAAGGGTTGTAAAAGACAGTTTACCTTGTACTGCTTGAGCAATCTGTCTCGCCTCTTCTTCAACGTTGCAGTCACCAGTTCTTTTTCAGACAATTCAAAGAGCTCAGGCTCCAAAATTACGCCTTTGATGTGCTCAAATCCTCTCAACTGATAACAAAAAGAAGGAACCGGCTTTATATCAAATGTAGAAACGAGCCCGCGACGCAGTTCCATCGAAATTTGAACAAAACTCATAAATCTTATTAAGAAACCTAGATGACATCATCCATACATGCAATTACCGACAACTGTAAGGTGGAAATAAGCCATACAGGAGAAGTTATATGTAATTTTAAACTAAGAAGGGAGTTTTCTGTAATTGCATATAGTTGCAGAGGACATTGTAATTATATTTGTTCTTTTTAAGCTAACCTTGTTTCTCTCAGCTGTAGCTTTAAGCTCATCTAAGATATGATCTTTGAGCACTTCAAGAGAACATAGATCAACAAACGATCCGTTATGCCCATTTTGCTGTGCCCATTTTTTAGTATTTTCTTCATTTGGCACCACAACTGAAACTAGCATTGACTTGAATCCATCGCCATACACCCATATCTGAAAAAAAAAAAATAACCATCGAATAGCATGATTACAAAAATTAACAAGAAAATGGCTAATAGACAAAAATGTCGAGCTCATGAAGTATTAATGACTGTGCTTACATCTTCAACTATAGGGGTAATACCGTAAACTTTCTCCAGATACTCAAGAGCAACATACTCTCCTTGAGATAGTTTAATAAGATTCTTCTTTCTATCAATAATTTTCACCACTCCATTGGGCTGCATCTCTCCAATGTCACCTGAAAAACAGTTCTTATAGTATCATTTAGCTATATATATATGCGAAAAAAGTTAGAAAGGGGTATGTGTAATTTTGAAATGTAGAGGGTATATTTTTGAAACCTGTGTGAAACCATCCATCTATAACGACTTCTTGTGTTAATTCAGGGTTTTTGTAGTATCCTGCAAATGGTACTTTGGGCCGAAGGCATATTTCACCACGTGAAGGCTCATCTAGAGGATCGTAGCCCATTTCTGGAACTTCTTCGAGACGAATCTCAGTAAAAACAAATGCAGAACCGACTGATCCAATCATGCACATTTCATCTGGAAAGCCAAGTGTTGATAATCCACAACTCTCTGTCAGCCCTGCACAAAATCATTTCATTTTAAATGAAGGTAGTAAGAAACTGTATTTGAAATAATTATAGTCCCCTGGTTTGTAATTATGTGCAATTACGGATTTATCCCCTTAGGTTTTAGGAAATTATGCATGTTTACCTCCCATTATTTCCAATTACAGTTTCCCCCTCTTTTGGTCAATATCTATACTATTTAAATAGTATTAAACTTACAGTTTCCAATTACTATTATTGTAATTTATTGAACTTTGATGTATTATTAAACAGAGAATTTGTGAAATGTAAAAATCACTTATTACTTTAGAAATAGAAAATAAGTTATTTACCATAGCCTTGTACAACAAAAGCACAGGAAGTAACTCTTAGGAATTCCTCCACCTCACTGCTTAATGGTGCGCCGCCTGAGACTATCAGACGTAATCTGCCACCTAACCTGTTTTTGACCTAAGATAAAATTAAAGCAGCAAATAAAATGTTCAGTTTTGATAATTAATTATTATTTTTTTAATAAAATGTTTTTCAAATATATATACCTTCCCAAAAGCAAGTAGATCAGCCAAAGGTGAAGCATCTTTCTGCTTGTAACCTTTATTCATCCAGTGAAGTTTGCTGTATTATGAGAAGCATCATTATTATTTGTTTTATTGCAGGCTTCTTATTTAAGAGCTAGCAAAGAATTAGAAGCCTACATAAATTAAATTAAATAGGCAAATTAGTACGTTAATCTTACTATTTGTAAAGCATGTGAAATATTTTTCTCCTTCTCCAGTTGAGGTCTTCAAGAGCTTTTAGGACTCCTGTAGAAGTAGAACAGAACAGATATGATGAGTAGCTGTTAAAACCATGCATATTACAAATTTCATAAATTATATATATATATATATATATATATATATATATATATATATATATATATATATATATATATATATATATTCCTTGGCTTGCCTTCGTGTATTCGCTCAAAAACTCTTGGTACTCCTGCCAAAAATGTTGGTTTCAACTCCACCAGATCGTCCCGTATTTCATTGATATTCTTCAAGCAGGCAGCAAACCAATAACCTTAGAAATTAGATTATATATGTTTAATTCTTAGGATCATATAGTAACTAGCAACGAACTTACCCCATGATAGTAACCAACAGAAGCACCTTTATGGAAGAAATATTCTTCAATCATACGGTCAAGAATGTGTGCAAGTGGTAGGAACGATATGTACACATCATCCACCGTCATCTATCAATTACAGTGAAATATAAAGTGAAGGGATTTTTTTGGGTAATTTCTCAAACTGAAGGGATTAAATTGTAATTAGCTCAAATCTAAGGGGTACGTAGTAGATATAGTCGCACTATATTTTATCTATTTATTTATAGCATGCAGTTACCTTGTCTTCGAATTGCTCCATGAAAAGATCGACCCCTCTCATGTTTGTTGTAATGTTTTCATGTGTCAATATGACACCTTTAGGAGCACCGCTTGTGCCACTTGTGTACATAATTGTGCCTATGTTAGATGGCTCTGGTGGTGAGATATCACATGGTTTTTCTTTCCCCTGATGCAAATGAAGCAATATTTAATTACCAAAGTAAAAGTATGAATTTGTTTCTGTGATTATATACAATTACACAAACTTTCTGTTAATTATTAGTTATTACGGATACTTGAATGATTACAAGGGGGAATCTGTAGTTATGAGATTTAGGGAAGTTTGTGTAATTATGGATATCTATACGGGAGGAAAAAGTTACCAGATTAAGAAAGTCGGTCCACGAGCACGTTTTTATGCCCATACTGGCAGCCTTTTCCTGCTCTTCCTCTGCTATTGAAGTGAAGCAAACAATCACTGCAATACAAAAACCGGACTTGGTTAAAATGCTTTCAGCTGGTACAACAATGTTTTAGCAGAGTCAACAATTAATTACTCACATTTTAGCCTTTGAGCATGAGAGCATTCAGGATTCAGAAGCTGCAACAAGGATTTGTTTAGCAAACTCTAAGATAAAATTAAGGTTAATTACGTCTAGGTCCCTCATGAGAAATTCAATAATTAGGAATCGTGCCTCATTTCACTTACCCTGTACGAGCTTTAAATATTAGCTGATTTTTTAGGTAATTAATATTTCTAACTGGTGGGGGTTATTTGTAATAGTTTGAGGTTATAGTTCAAACTTGTAGGGGGTGAGTTGTAACATTTCGAGAATAAGTTTTTGATGCTCACTTCTTTAACTTTCTTATCTTGAACGAAGACAACGCCAATCTCAGCATGATCCAGTATGTAGTTAACAGCTCCTGGGCCTGTCTTAATGAAAAGATATCATTTAGGTCACTAAATCATGAAATTGCCATTAAAATAAATGGAAAAAATCGATTTTTATCATCCATGAATCTGATATTATTTAGAAGAAAATTACTAATGCAGGATGTTTACAATTACCAAGGGTATCATAAAGAGGAACACAAATTAAGCTGTGTGCAGCGCACGCCTGGCAAAATAAATCAATTTTAACACATCAACAACTATATATATTAAGGTGAAAATACTAAAATTAATAATAATTAACCAAAAAAAGAAACCAATATCCTAATTCCCAAAACTGACCTCCATCGCCACAATCCACTGAGGACAATTTGAACCATAAATTCCGATTCGATCACCCTATAACAATTTTTTTTTTAAAAAAAAAATTGATTATTTTTATTTTTATACATATATCATTGTAGAGTGTAGACCTTTTGATGAACAAATAGAATTAGCCATTAAGTAGTTAATATGTTTATGCATTTTTCTTACAGGCTGAAAACCATGTGATCTTAAGGCAGAACCAGCATGCAGAGTTTCTTCATAAACTTGCTTGTAAGTTTTCCAAATATAAGGTCCCCACTGAATTAAGAGTCACAGAAACAAAATAATGAATCAGTAAGAATATATTAAATAGTAATTTTAATTTCAACATCAACATCCAAAACACAAATTAAAGAGAAAGAAAGAAAAAAAATCCAGTAACTGTTTTTTTAATTATACCTTCCCGTTTACCAACTCACGCCACCCGAGCATCTTATTCCCAGGATATAGTTCCACCGATGTTCTGCAAAATTCAATCTTCACTACTTAAAAACATTAATTAGCAGATTTTATATTATGAAAAAACCCCTGAGTTTACGTCTGTTTTCGGAGAATATCCTGAAAATATCCCCTGAATCAACGATTATCCGTTAGTTTTAGGGGAGTATTCGTAATGTTTTGCAAACCTCAATGTTTCAAGGTTTCGGGGTACTGTTTTTTTGTAAACATCATAGACCTCAGACAATGATCAATAACTATAATCACCTGAAAACTTCCCAAGCAGTTGATAATTTAGGATCAAGGGATGGATATTCATGTTGAGCCAATAGATTACGGTAAATTGGACCAACAGATGGTTCCCCATCTCGCCCTTTCTTTCCTGATCCTTCAACTTCCACACCAAATTTCTTCATTTTCTGCGTCCAGATTAAACTCAACTCAAACAATGCATGCGCGCTTAAGCAAAATGGATTAATATATATAGCTTTTAGTTACAGTAGAAATCAATTCAAGTAGGAAAGAATATATAATAATTTGATATAAGCAAAGCAAGCAACTAATAAAATATAAAGAAAATCCAAAAGAATCCGTTTCGCGTAGAACCAAAACAAAGTCATGGATGACTCATCCATCACCATAAATGCTTTCAGTCTCATTTTATTTGAAAATAATTGCTGAAATTAGCAAAATGTCAACCAAATCATAAAATGGGTGAAGAAAAAATAGCAGAAATTTAAAACACGTACGATTGAGTATTTCAAAGGGAATTGAACCAAAGAAAAATCAATCACGATGCACATTTCCCCTCACCTTCACCTGGCTTAATTATATTTAATGCAGCTAGCTAGCTAGCATGAAATAAAACGTAAAAAATCTGGAAAAATAAATATCTGGAAATCCCATCTAGAGAAGACAAATTAGAACTTACAGAAAATGAAGAGGATCGTAGAAGGAGGTGGTGGCAACTGGCGAGACATAGCCTAGCAAGTGGGGCATTTATAGGATAGGTGAACGTGCCAGATTAATGAACCAATAGAGCTAGGTAGTTGAGAATAGCTCCCCTTAAATGGCGGCAGTACAGTACTACTGACCAGAAACAGAGATGACGACATTCAATTCAATTCAATGCACAGGTACATACGTTTTAGTAGAGAGAGCTGCTACTTTGAGCGAGCCCCAAACGGCAAATATTCGATTTAAGCCTTCAACCAATTCTTTTTAATATTCTATTCAATTTTTTTTCTGCAAATTTAACGACAAATATCAGCAACATGTTACTTACAGCTGTCAACGTGTCGATACTTGTGTTGTCAATTAAATTTTCTGTTTTTTTTTTTTTTTTGTTTCCAAAGCCTATTTATACGAGTGGAGTCGAGTCGGATCATATAATTAGGTGTAAAATTTTCCCGATCATTTCCCATGTATATGAATCGAGCCGGATCAGACCTCTAATGTGCAAATTTATCTTTTCGATGTTGGAAACTATAAAAATCCTTAAAATTCTGTAATTTATTATTTATGTAAAGTTACACAAACTTTGTAAGAACTATGATAATGAGAGGGTTCGATTGAGAGTTTTCAAACTGTAATAAGACTTAATTAGATAGTGACGGCAAGAGATAAGACGGTTCCAATGATAGACTTAATTAGATAGTGATGGCAAGAGATAAGACGCTTCCAATGATATAAATAGTTGAATATAGTCGAAATCTGATAATTGTTTATGTAATTTCTAAAATTGGATGAATCAGTTCGTAAAAAGATAGTAAATGTAAATCTTCCAAAATTTTATGTCGTGTCTTAAGATACCAAAAATAAGATTAATTATGTGACTCCCACTGTTTAATGTTTAACATCCACTGCAACAATATAATATTCCAGAAACATATATTACATTTTTTGGGGTCGATCGTTTTTCATTTAATTTAAGCTGATTTATTACTGATTAGGTTTGCTTTAAAGTATGATAATGATACATCTGAATTGCTTCTTTCCTACAACTGTTTTGAAATCGAGAGGGAGGTAGCCAGCTAGGGGCAAAGATTCATTTACCAGTCAGTCAGTCAGTCCCACTCCCCCCATACCCGGATGGCCGGAAATCAGAATGAAAGCGAAACTGCATCTCCTCGTACTCTAATTTTGTCTCTACTAAAATAAATTGCATTTTTGTAAAGCCGGTTCATAAAGGGTCAGCCTGCTGATTTAATTTAAACAGACTAGGATAAGATTTGAGCAACAAAAACAAAAAAAAAAGACTAGGATACGATACTTTATACGTATCTAGAAATTGCCAGGGTTTTATTTAAATGACACACTAAATTCAAAAGGTTGGGCGTTAGATGTTTTAATGCATGTTACAATGTGATGATGGATATAGCCACGACATAAAAAAAAAAAAAGCCATAGTTCGGCTCGACTCGACCCGTTTACATGTCTAATTTCACCAAATCAATATTTGAATAATTGGGCGCACATAATTGAATTCCTGGAGAATTTCATTTTTCGTCCCTGAATTATTGGTTATTATCAAATTTTGTCCCTACAAGTCCAAAACTATCACATTATGTCCCTACCTTTTCAAAAATTTTCAATTTTTATCCTTCCGTCAGTCAACTCGTTAGTTGATTGATGGAAGTTGGTCACATGACAGTCATGTGATTTCACATATACTTATTGCCCTAACATCTGTTAAACCATAACAAAATTAAATTTCCTAATTTCTCTCTACCCATTACCCCTATAACCCTAAAAACCTAATTCTTCAATTTCTCTATGAAAATCTTGGATTTTTTTCGAAATTTTACTGCATTACAGCTGCTGAGATGACGAGAAGGCGAAAGGCTGGAGAACGCGCACCAATTTACAGTATATTCCTGCATTCAAGTTTGTTTTTTTCTCGCATTTTGTCTGATTTTTAATTCTTTTTGCGTGTTTTTTCATTTATGTGGTATTCTTTTCATGTTCTTTTTGTCTAATTGAAGTGACACATAACTGTTAGATATTAGAGAAAACATGATTGGGAGGAATATTGTTGTGTATTGATTTCTGTGTATTACTATAAGCTAATTACAAAGCTATATAATATACTATGATATGCTATCCCGGGAAAGTCAACTATAGAACCAATTAGGATTATATGGAATCCCTTAATTACAGTACTTTCCTAACTAACACTCCCCCTTAAGTTGAGTGTCGGATCCCCGATGTTCAACTTGCTTAACACTTCACTGAAGATCCTTCCATTTACAGCTTTTGTAAGGATATCTTACAATTGATCTTCTGATCTTACAAACGGGATATCAATAATCTGTTCTTTCAATTTTTCTTTAATGAAATGTCTATCCACCTCGACGTGTTTCGTTCTGTCGTGTTGTACTGGATTTTCTGAAATGCTGATGGCAGCTCGACTATCACAATTAAGCTTGCAAGCTCCGACTGCTGGGAAGCCAACCTCTGCCAGTAACTTCCTCATCCATAGCACCTCAGCCACTTCTCGTGCAATACCTCAAAATTCTGCTTCTGCACTTGAGAGGGCTACAACTTTATGTTTCTTACTCCTCCAAGTCACCATGTTTCCTCCAACAAAAATAAAATATCCGGAGGTTGACCTTCTATCAACTGGGTTTCCGGCCCAATCTGCATCAGTGTAAGCTTCAATATTGAGATGTCCATGCTTCTAAAACAATACACCTCTTCCCGGATGCCCCTTCAGATATCTACAGACTCTGATTGGTGCGTCCATATGACTCTTCTGGGGTTGATACATAAGCTGGCTCAAGACTCCTACTGCATAGGCCACATCTGGTCGAGTATGTGAGAGGTAGATCAGTTTTCCAACCAGCCGCTGGTACTGACCCTTATCAGCCTCCTCTGCCCCATCTTCTATATGTGACCCATGATTAACGACCATCGGAGTGTTAGCTAGTTTACACTCGAGAAGCCCAATCTCAGTCAGAAGATCAAGGACAAACTTCTGTTGCGAGATGAAGATGCCTTGCTTGGATCGTAGTATCTCTATCCCTAGGAAATACTTCAGCTCTCCCAAGTCTTTCATCTCAAATTCTTAAAACAGATTTTTCCTTAGCTGAGACATCTCCTCTGTATCATCCCCGGTGATGATCATATCATCCACATAAATGATGAGACAAGTCACCAAGTCGTTTATTTTCTTCAGGAAAAGTGTATGATTAGAGTTACTTTGACTGTAACCGTATTTCTTCATGGCAGTTGTGAATCTCCCAAACCAGGCCCTGGGTGGCTGCTTCAACCCGTGAAGGGCTTTCTGTAACTTGCACACCTCCCTGTCGCCAAAGCCATAAGTGAACCCTGGCGGGGGTTCCATGTACACTTCCTCTCTAAGATCTCCATGCAGAAATGCATTCTTGACATCAAACTGATGTAGCTTCCAATCTAGATTAGCTGCAATCGAGAACAACACTCTGATCGTGTCAATCTTGGCCACCGGTGAGAAGGTCTCCGAGTAATCTATCCCATAAGTTTGTGTATAGCCTTTCGCTACTAGCCTGGCTTTATACCTCTCAATACTTCCATCTGCTCGATGTTTCACAGTAAAGACCCACCGACAGCCTACTACCTTCTTTCCGTTGGGAAGTATGCATTTTTCCCAAGTGCCATTTTTCTCAAGTGCTTCCATTTATGTTTCCATAGCACGAACCCATCTTTCATCTGTGAGGGCTTCTTCTACTTTATTCGGACTTTAGTGGCAAGAACTAAAGTAGCATAGGTTAGAGCCCGCTGGGACAGGTTTCCTTTAGCTATGTCACCTATCGGGTATTTGGGAGTTCTTCCTGTATGCTCTGGTTCATATCTCCTTGGAGGTAGCCCCCGATTTGCTCTTGGAGGCAAGACATATCTGTTTTCCTGCACTGTCTCATTTTGTACCTCCCCCTACGTCTGTACCATATCTGGTTCTGCCCTGTATTGTTAGATTCACATTGTTCGAAACAATCACTACTAATGGAATCACAACGACTTACCTCAAGATCCTCAGTCTCATTGGTTTGAGTGATTGGTGTATGGGAGTTTCTGTGGGATAGGTCGGCTCGGTGGTTCTGCCTACTTGCTCTGTTAGGATTATGTCAAGCCAAGAGTGTGGCACACAACCTAGTGGATCCTGTTGAGTTTTTTAATTGTAACCAGAGAGATAAATTGACTGTGCCCGCTCCTAGAACAGGTGACAGTCCTCCATTAGCAGCTTGGATCGACATTTTCTTGGGAACTATGCTGTCGACCAAATCGGACTTATCATATGTCATCGTATCTGTTGCCCCGCAGTCAAAAATCCACTGTGAATTTTTGGTGCTACTGCGCGTGTCCACGTGGAAAGCCAAACCCGGGTGTGTGTTGGAAATTTTAGCACTACAAGACAAATTGGGTTTAATTGGCATATTATTAAAACATGGGGGGTAAGATTGGAATTTCTCCCACCCATGCCCTATGCCTAAGAAGGCTGCACCATCCACATTCTCGCTGCCTACCCCATTTTGACTTTCTTCTTCACTTGGTCTATCGGTTCCCTGGGCTGCGTGAGCCACCGCCTGTCGCTCCCCGCCATGGGCAGCCGCCATGTCCCGGTGGCGGCTTCGCCAACCGTCCGGCCACCCTATCAATTCGTAACACTGATATTTGCTATGCCCATTTCTGTTACACTGGTCGCACTTCACCATGGGCTTCCCGTCGCCGCCTCCAATACTGTGGCTGGTGTTGCCGCTCCGGCGCGGAGCCACCGAGGTGCGTCTAAGTGGTCTTGCCTGGGGCCTGGTGGTGCCCCACTGTCCCGTCTGTCCTCTACTCCGCCCGTTCTGACTTCCGGCGAGGAGTCCTAATCAGACACCGCCGTCCGTCGTTGATGATATCCAACTGTTCTCTGTTTGGGGCTAACGAGTTGACTGACGGAATGACAAGAATTGAAAATTTTGGAAAAGCGAGAGACACAATGTGTTAGTTTTGGACTTGTAGAAATAAAATTTGAAAATTGCCAATAGTTGAGGGACGAAAAATGAAATTCACCCTTGAATTCCAAAGTGACGAGTAGTGAAGTAGACTGGGATTAAATTAAATCGCAGTCCTAGTCGGCTAGTCCTAGTCAGTTTTCGCAGTTACACTACTCACAGGGCACAAATTAACGTTTCCCAGGTACAGTTGTTACCAGGACCACGTAACTTGCACAAATCTCATAATTACGATCCAATTAATAAATATCGGCCCATAAATTTCAGTGTACTGCATCGATCGGCATGCATTATTTACCTGTGAAATTAAGTTTTAAAAGAGCTAGCTAGCTAGCTAGCTCTCCAAGTGGCCGGGAGTTGGAAATAGTAGAGGCAAATCATCACCCTTTAACAAGCTGAGCTGAGCTATTAATTCATCAACAGCAACAAAATTTCATTTAGAGAGACAGAAACATAAGAGCAAACACAAAAACAACGACCTTTCAACCAACATTTACAGTAACTATACTAGCTAGGTAGCTAATATATATGCATGTTGATCAACTGCTGTTGTTGAGAGATAGGTGAACAATTGAATGAGCAGTACTACTCTCACAAAATTTAATAGTACCTATTTTCACAAGCACATGACATGACTATGAAAGTTTCATTCCAACGATCAATCAAATCACAACATATATGAGTGCAAAAAGATTACTTAATTTCATTGTTGATTAAGACTCAGAATTAATTGCCAACTATATATTTACATAGATAATAGAGACGTACTTCATCCTAACTACACAAACTTGTATAGTAACTGGAGTGGTTAAAACTTTCAAACAAAGAACATGCAAGCTATATATTAAATTAATATATATATGTGACGTACAAGACACCTCGAGATCGACGTGGTCCCAGCTTGAATGAGCTAGCTAAGCTAGCATCAAAATAACCGAATTACGTCTAATTCCCTTGAGGTTTCCCCTAATTACAATCTAGTCCTTCTATTATCAGATATTATTCCAAAAAGATCCAAGTCATTTCACTTTATTATTGAAAATCAATGAAACTATATATATAATAAACAAATTCCATACAAGTCAAATTCCTATATGCAACTGAAAATTTCTAGGAAAAGCTAGCTCACAGATATTCTTTGTCGATGTATCTTACATTCATTCATATGTATGTAGCTGACAAAAGAATCACCAAGATCTAAAATCTAACCAGGAAACAACAGTATTTAAGTCAAAATACAAATCAACAAGCTAGCAGAGGAATATTGTTAAGAATATCTGAAAGAAATACAACAATTATGGATCATTACGAGATTCTTTAATTAAGAAGAAAACTAGCCATGTAGGAATGGAAATCCAAAACTTGATCAGAAATTAGGAACAATCACAACTTTTTGATAATACCTGCAGCAGCTTTCAGAACAACTAACCAGAAGTAGCTAGGGAAACATAAAGTTAATTATCTACATACATCTTTAATCATTGCATTAACAAACTAGCTAGCTCGGAGTTTAAACTTGTATAATCTACTTCTGCCAGACAACAGAGTAAGGGGGCCGGGCCCGGTTACAACTGCAGAATTTAGTTAGTTTCATTTATGTTATGCAGCTTTACGCATTTAGCTAGTATTTTCATGGCTCAAGCAAAAAAGGTACAAGACTGACAAGGAACAGTATAGAACTAGCAGTTTCGAGCTGAATTAATTGGATATATAATGCATGAAATGATTATAACAACAACTTAATTTGCAGCCACAAACCTAAGTTGTTTCAGGTGCTTTTAGCTGATCATCATCATCAACATGATCAGGCATCATCATTTTCTTTTCACTTTTCAAGAATGGATGAGAGAGAGTATATTCTTTTCTGGAAGAACAAGTTTGAAAGAAATTGGGCCTAGCCTAGGAGACTGAGGAAGTCATTGTACGATTTCTTAACTATAAAAAAATCAATATTGGATTAAACTGTAAGAACCTGGCAGTGGCACCACACCAGTAGTTTTTAAAAGCATACTTGAGTATATATATGTAGCGGCCCAAAAAGGGAACACCACATCCTGCACTGCTGAGCACCCTAAGTGCTCGCCGTCGGCTTACACTCGAAGGTCCAACAACGAACGGCAAAACAAACAAACACATAATATAAAACGGAAGCAATAATAATAAAAATAACCACCACAATAGTACAAACAATAAACTAGACATAAGGATAGGGCCGACAAGGCCGATGACAAAACTATTACCCAATTCCCAAAATAGAAATAAATCTAAAATACAATCTCGGAATGACCTGTCTAGACAGCAATAGACTACCTAAAGTGACGTGCCACCTGGCGACTCCTACCTGAAGCCAAAACAAGAAAGAAACGAGGGGTGAGTTTAAAGGAAACTCAGTGAGGGGTTTACATATATATATTTAAAGCATTATCGGTTCACTTATTTTATCTTTTTAAAGAAAAGACAGAAAAGAATAAATATAAACATAAACTTACTTTTCCAAACTGCAAAACAAAGGGGTAGTGAACCAATATAATATAAAGCAATTCAATCATAAACAGATACCCGGCGAGAACAGGTAATTCTCCAACCTTAACACCCAAAACAATCAGAAGACAGAAACCAACCTTATTCCTCCAAACATAAACTCATGTTGCCAGTACACGGGCAACACTACATAAACTTGTGCTACTCAGCACACGAACAACACTACATAAACTCATGCCGCCGGTGCACGGGCGACACTACATACTCGTGCCATTCGTGTTATCAATAACTCCATCGACAAACACGAATAACACTACATAAGTGGGATACGTGTCGGGATCATCCTTTGGCGCACACCTCCAGGCCTCACAACAACAGACAGATCTCGCATTTTAGAAGACATATTTTCCTCTACAAGCCAAAGTGGCTTATCTTTCGAAATCAAAATAAATTTTCATAATTATAAGTACAAAAGAATTTTTTCATATATTAAATCATTTTTCTTTAAATTGGATAAGATAATAGTTCAACTATCTACTAATTATAATATTAACGTACGGGAGAAAATAATTAAACTCATAAAGATAGTTTAGGGGTAGAGGATTATATTTACATATATAGGTTTTAGCCTCAGTTGAAAACATTTTAAGCCCTCACCTAGATATCCAAAAAAGAGTGTAAAATGAACCACCCGACACATGATCAGGACTCCTTCGTAGGATCACCTGCTATACAAATGATTAAAAGGTAAGACTCGACTTGACAAACCAAATAAGACACGACTGACATGTACGGCCATAAAGTAAATCACGTAATCACATTATGAATAAATAATCAACTAGGTTAATTAAGCGTGAGGAGAACACAAAAATAAGATCTAAAATAATTCTTATTTTATATTAAATCAGCTAGTAATAATTAAGTTTACAATTAGATGGAAAAGTAGGTCCAGAACCTAAATCAAGTAGAACTATTAATATGTGATCTGATTATAAATTTATTTCCTAACACTTTTATTCAGTTAGCCTTCTGTAACTTAATAACTCCAAGAATGGTGTTTATTTTCAAGTACAAAAGCTAATCATTAATTTAATATGTGCGATTAGGCTTTATATAATCAATACAACTGCAAAACCACTTACCGAGTATAACTATCTTCACAATCCAAAGAACTAATTGCAACAATTAATAGTTCAGTTAAATTGATTTCCCACTCTACTGACTATATACATGCTTAGGTCTACCTATAATAATTTATATATATATATATATATCACGAGCACTAAGAATTTAAGCTCATCTTTCTGTAGGTAGCGTTTGAAAGAAAGCAAGAAACATAAATCATCTATCAATTAGTTGGCGCACAGAAAATGAATACACATGCTGAAGCATATGGATTACATATCCACTAAACTTGTTAACTTAGTGGGAAAAAACTATAAAGATTGAAAAGAATTGAAAGCCTGAAAGGGGAAAACCGCATGTTTACCAGCTTGCTCGATCTTCTTATTGGAGCTCGACGTAGAAAAGAAGTGTCTGGATGGGTTACTAATGTAATGATAATTCTATTTATATATTTAAGGCTTATCCCTTTGAAATTACAGATGGGAAACGTATATTGAAAATTGACAACCGCCTAGGCGCCTAACCCTCTCTCGTCTTTTCTTTTCCCCATTATTATTATTTCTTTTTAAATGAAAACAAATGGATGGGTCGGTGCATTAATGGAGTAGCAGTAAAGGGTTTATATTTGTAATGAAGAAAAAGACAATTGCATAATTATTTGAGAACAAGTGAATTTGAAAATATATAGTTACTGCAATACTTTAAAAGATTTATAATTTTGACTTACAGAATTTGAAATTGAAAATGTTTTGTTAGAAAATTTACATTTTAAATAATTAGGTATGTTAAATAAAGAAATTTCATTCTCGTCAGCATTTAAGGAAGGAAATATATGTATCAAAATATAATTTGAGTAGATATTCTACTATGGGAAATTACGGGATGTTACAATATATTTGTGGCTCTTATCTAAAGGAAAATTCTTATATATGTTATGGCCTAAGGAATTCAAATTTCATAATATTTCACATTTGATTTGTTTGAAAGTTAATTAAATATGTAATAAAATCTAAACATTTAGGTGCATACCTATATGTCTTTGTTTTTTTTCCCAATGAACCTAAGAAGAAAACCATTGCCTAATGGAATTAGAAAATTAATGCAAAAAATCCCAACATCCACAGGTTCCCGCATCATTTTCTTGAAAAGAATCAAACGCAAAACCCATACACCAAAGTGGCAAAACTAATTTTCAAGAGTTACACAACTAATAGTCTCCTAACTTAAACCATCAGAGACGAGGTTTTTCAAGTTAAATAAAAGATCAAACGGACAGAACATCCTACTCATAGATAACAACAATATGAACAGGCAAGTTAGCCCTTCACAAGACCTTAACATATACAGACATTAAAATTCAAGGGCAATTTAGACTTATAACATCGTAGAGGAAGCAATGGCTTCAAAATCACGGCCCGCATTCTTAATTGTCTCTTTTTTTTCCTTCAATGTAGCCTGCAACAACGCAATGTTGTCATTCTTCTTCTTCTTACCTAATTCAGCAACTACAAGCTTTTCTTGCAACTTCTTTATACCCTCATTGATCGCCTTCATCTCTTCCTCAATCCTATTTTTCTCCTGATTTTCCTTTGAAATTTGTGTGTCAAGTTCTCTCGTCTCACCTACAAGCTTTTCCTGTTTATCTCTCACAGCAAGTAACTCATTTACACGGTCTCGTATAAAACTAACATCAAATCCATGTCTTTCCAAATCTACAAGTGTCTCCAAAATGTCATCCGTGACGCTTTTAGGATCACCGAACTGTAACTTGGAAGTTTTCTCCACCACACTGGAGAAGGTCACCATGTAACCTATGGCTAAACCTTCACGAGAACTTTCTTTGCATTGTTCTAAAGGCTGGAAATGCGGTTTCTGTGGTAACTTCTTGAAAATTTCCATGGATTCGATTGTTTTCCAAAGAATTGTGTTTTTCGAGAAAGGCAATCCCTGATGCTCAATTGGCACTAGTGGAACTTCAACTATTGAAGAAGTAGAAGCCTGCGTCCCTCTTTCTGGTTGCTGCTTCTCACTTTGCTCTTTGAGCACATCATTTCCTTGCTTCTTCCCATTTTCCTTGCATTTTTCTGTGGTGTTTACTGCAGACATTTCTGCATAAGATTGAATACCATCAAGCAGAATACAAACTGGGAAACAATGATAGGAACATATAGGTAGTGTTTGCAAACTCTAAAAAAAATGTGTTTCAGCTTTTAGTTTGAAAAAACAGAAATTGCACGGGTTGCAAACTCTTAAAAAGGATATTTCTACTGTCGGCTATTTTTCAGAACTTAGGTTTTCCAAACACCATCGACTTGTGCTTAAATTAAGCAGAAATAAGCTAGAAGCTTGAAGAACCCAAGGGCATGCTTTTGGACTCAACTTCTAGGTTCTAGGATATTTTTAGCAGAGTGGTAGAGTAGTAGAGTGCTTCGTAACTTCTATTTCCAAACACTAAACTACTTTTTCCCAAAACACTCCCAACTTTTACTTCTATTTTAGCATCTTAAAAAATCGTAGTGGGGTGCTTTTTTCAGCTTCTAAGTTTTTTTCTCTTCTAGTATTTTAAAGTGTTCTTTGTACTTTCTGCTCCGAAAACTTCCAACTTTTACTACTCAAAATTTTTAAACTATCACTACAAAAACCTCTCCAAAAGCAGAAGTTTTTGCAAACACCCTCATACGCTTACTTGAGATATCAATAATGAATGAAGATTGCTTTGCCTCGATCCACTTTGCAAGTGGCTCATCATCAAACTCATTGTTGGCTGATTCACATACAGCTTTCTCCGCATCAGCTGTTGGTTTTTCAAGTAATGCAACCTTTTCACCTGCTAATCGTCGTTTGCCTCTCTTGAGAGGATGAAGGTCTTGCAGCTTGATTGACTCTTCAGAAACTTTCTCTTCTAGCAATTTTAACTTTCTCTTCATAATACTTCCTTTTTTAGTTTTGGATTCAGATGACCGACCGTTGGTTAGCTTGTCTTTTATATCTGATAGCTTCTCCTGATTAGGTAATGAGGGCTCCATATCCATCACCTCCACTTCAGCAAGTTGATTGTCAGCTTTTCCGTTCTCGTCAGAAACAACAACTCCATTTTGAGTACTCTCTACAAAAAAAGCATTCTTTCTCATATAATCAACATTCAAAGTGAAAGTAAACATTCAGAAATGCACAGTTTATTGAAAGGAAGCTTTGGTACCTGAAAATGGAGTCTGAATGATATCAATAGAAATCCTTCCTGTGCTTCCTCTCTTTTTTCTTCCACGGACTTTGCCATTGTCTGATTGTCTGCCATCCTACAGATGCACACAAGTAGAATAAGCAAAGAAAAGACATTAAACATTGAAGGAAAAGACCCAAATCACAATAATAACACTGTTTATACTCCTATTAGTCTTCTTTCACCCGAATCCCATAGCTACTATACATAAGGGCAAATTACATCCACTACCCCTGAGGTTTTCCTTAATTAAAATATTGTCAGTCTGTTTCCAGAAATTACTAAAAGCTTACTCACATATCACTTTAATGCAAAAAAACTCCCTGAAAGGGCTGATTCATTGCATTTTTTGGCTTCATGTTGTAAAGTTTCAGGAGGTTTACTGTACTAAAGTGGAATATGAGGGAGTTCTTAGTGATTTCTGAAACATAGGGACTAAATAGTAGATAGGTAAAACCTCAGGGGTGGCAGATGTAATTTTCCTTATACATAAATATCTGCAATTTCATCTTCTTTTTTTGGTACAAATCTGCAATTTCATCTTCTTCTTTTTTGGTACAAATCTGCAATTTCATTTACTCTGGAATTACAGATGGAAATATTCAATTGCTGCTTACAAGATTCCTTTCCTTGCCCCTTTTGCCCCTAGATTTTCCAGAGCTTCCTATTTCTGCACAAGGCAAACCTATTATGACAGGAGTTCCTTCTTTTCCATGCTCATTCTTGGCATTTTCAGCAGTTTTTTCCACTGCATCTGTATCCTTTCCTGCATGAATAACTCCAAGTGTTATAAAAATGTACAAATAACGGGGCAAATACTGCGGCAATGACTACCTCCAATATCAACTTCTGGAGCTTCATGTAGCACAATTTCTGTGCTGGTATTCTTCACAGAACTGGATGTGGAGTTTATCATCTCCCCAGCACTTTGTATTGCATCAACCATTCTTGACTTTCTTCGCTGCATGATTCAGAAACTTAAATTAACATACATGTACAACAATCATTGCAACATATACAAAGTGTTGACCTGAGTAGTCATATAAACATGTATGTACAATAAAACCGGTTATTATTATAGAGTTCAAACCAAATTATGAGGCTTAAAGGCCAATATAAATAAAGAATAACATGCAAATTTGAAATAACAAACACTCATGGTTTGAACAAACTATGTACTATGTAGACTCTCATTGGGGAAATTTTGAGAATCAGTCCCCTTTTGAGTGGAACTATTCACCCATTAATAATTGTCAATAAAGAGGGTATGCAACCCTCTTTGGATTATTTTTGATGATATTACACCCTCAATCTTGAAGATTATTCAGGGGGTTTTGCAAACACTACTGCTTTTGGAGAGGCTAAAGTTGTAGAAAAGTGTAGTAGCAAAAGTAGGAAGGCATAATTGAGTGTTTGGGGGAGAAAAATAAAGACTAACACGAAATTTTACTACTCTCAAGAAACTTCAATTTATTTACGAAAATAACCAAGAAGCTAGAGGCTGAAGCCAAAAGCAGGCCATTATGTGCTTAAACCTTCTAGTTTATTTCTGCTTAAATTAGGCAGAAGTTGGGAGTGTTTGGAAAACCAAAATGCTGAAAAAGAGCCAATCTGCTTTCTTCCAGAGTTTGCAAACACTACCTTAACTTGACTTCAGTGGCTAGAATATTTACTTAACTCTTTCATCACAAGATCAACTTTGAACTCCGTCAATTTTCAATAGTAAAAGGACACGAAAATAACAATATCTAGCAACAACTGTGACTTACAATTCTCTTCCCCCAAGAAGGATTATTAGAGGACAGATTCCCCTTTGCAGCTTCTGTTGCAGAGACAGAAGCAGAAACAGTACTTAGAGAACTACTTAATGATTCTTTAACAGATCTCTCAGGAGTTTCTTGTTCACTTGCTCCAACTACACTTCCTTCTTTGAGTTTTTTCACAGGCTGAGGAATCCTTTTCTTTGAACCATATGACTTGCGTGTTCGTTTTACAGGAGATGACGCGGCAGGTGAGATTTTCTGATTGTCTTGAGTTAATCGCTCAACATCTGGTGTCAATGAAGAGTGAGTTTTCCCATTACTAATGTCCTTCCTCTCTCCTGAATTGCATACTGAGACAGTTGAAACAGGAGACCTGGAATTATCAGGTGTGAGATGCTCATGCACTGCATCATCTCCTGAGGCGTCCTGAGATAACTGTCAAGGACTCAAGCATGTAATTATTTGCAGCGATGTAAATGCTTAAAAGGGAAACAACTTTCTTACATAAAAATCACAGACAAAGCAATGGAAGAAATCATTAGCTCCAGGACCATAGCCAGCCTTTTAAGCTCTAGCAATAATGTATTCACACTTAAAATAAAGTAATAAAAAGAATAAAGAAGAATATTATGCTTCTTTGTGAAAAACTACTGGAATAAATGAAGCACACTAATATATATAAGATTTTTTTTTAAGGGTATTATACAAGATGTTGAATGTTAAACTAGCGCCACATCTTTCAGAAATATTTTGCCCAATTGCTACAACAGGTCATACAAGAAAGCTTTCAACAAATAAGTTTACTAGGTTATAGCAAAAAAAGAAACTTATATAAACACAAGTCGAGCCACCCCCAACCTCTCTCTCTCTCTCTCTCTCTCTCTCTCTCTCTCTCTCTCTCGCTCTCTCTCTCTCTCTATGTATATATATATATATATATATATATATATATATATATATGTATATCAATACCTGACACAGCTGTAAGTTTGCAACTGGAAATTAAAGAGCATCACTCAGGAACAAAAAATGCATAACTGCATCATTCAGTAATCTACTCATGTCATTGTTTTAACCAGAAGTACTACTTGCCTTGTACCACATGCACAACAAAGATAAGAAGGGCAAAGGCCTTCTGCTTCCTTCCTCTCGCAAGAGAATTTGTCGCTATGGCATATAAAACAACATAAATGTGTTTTCAAACTACATGCAGGTAATGAAAGCTGGAAATCAAACAGCTTTAAGGGTGATAATCATAAGGAAAATGTTGGAAAACAAAATAAAGCCTGATTTGAAGCAATGAAGAAGAAGATTCTTGAGAGACTAGGAAAAACCTGGGAAGAAGTGAACCATTTGCCATCCTTCCATTCCATATGAGGTCTTAATTCCGACAGATCAAATATCATATCCTTTTTCATTTCCTTAAAGAAGACGTTATACCTACTATCCTCAAGAGCTCTGGTTACAAGCCCACTCCACCAGCCATAATCAAAGAATGCATCAACTTTAGCAAATAAATCAAAACTTTTATTTTTCAGAAGAGGAGGGCAAGGTCTGAGATGGAGCAAATCTGTTTTTACTTTATGAGTCAGAGGCTTGTTATCAGCATCTGCCCTACAATACTCCACCAGAAAAGCTCCATTTCCCAAGTCTTCGCAAACATTAGCCGTAAACCAAGCAGCCTGAGAATCTTCTCTGTCAAATGACACTTCTACCTTTCTCCCCACGTCAAACATCAATCCTGCTTTACTCTTCCCAAAATTTGAAGAGAAAACGGAGTCAAGAAGATGAACTTTCAAGAAAAAGAGACGAGGTTGACAAAATTGATCTCCATAAGCTGCAATACAGCACAATACAAAGCAAAACAACCACCCTAAATGTTGAAGATGCAAATCCACTCACAAATTGCAGATCATGACAAGACACATTTTACTAGAAAAGTACCGTTTCTAAAATAGATAGCGAACCAAATATTAATTAGCAGTGGAGTGACCAGTACATTGTCTTCTAGAAAAAAATTTGAAAAAGCATTACAAGCTAATATGAAAGTTTAGAATTCAGAATATAAACTCAAAAATAAGATAATAAGCTCTGACTCAGTAGATCTAGCAATTCCTCCGGCAAAACCTACTTACTAGCTGCATGCATGCAACACCAAGCTCAAATGCCTAGCAAAACACAGGATCTAAAGGAACCAGACAAAAAAATAAAAAATTAATGAACTGCAACAGTGTAAAGCCTAAACGAAACCCTAGAAATACAAACTTAAAACATCTCTTAAGCTCACACAACTGACTTCTCGTGTTTTTTCTTCACAGTTCTAAAAATGAGACATGTATACGGATACGATGACATAAAACTCAGGAATTCCGATTTACCTGCTTAACGGGCAGGACCCAACTCCCATCAACCCAATCCCAGCGAGCCCTAAGTTCGGCGAGCCCAAGCTCGAGCTCGTCCGGCGGGTTTTCAAACGTCACTCTGTACCTCTGTCCACCTTCTAACACTCGGCTCACGACACCTATCCACCAACCTTCCCTGCAAAACGCCTCTACGGCGTCGTCGAGCTCGAAACGCTCAACAGTCTCACGGAATGGAGGAGCGGGCCTGATGAACGCGGGGTCGACGTATTCTCTCAACCGCTCTGAACCGTCTTCGCGGGCCAACAAATTTTCGTACTCAACGTAGAGTCCCTTGGGTCTTCTTTTACTGCCTCTTTTCGAGGAAGATGTAGAGGATTGTATAACGGTTGCAGAAAAATAGACCTCCCTGAAGCCCTCCTCGTCAGGCCGGACTTCAACCAAGGAACCTTTACCGAAATGAACACCGTGGGAGTCGCCGCGACGGTTGCTCTGGGGGTGGTGGGGAGGAGAGGTTTGTGTTTGGAGTGGTTTGGGTTGTTCTGGATGCGTTGCAGCACCGCCCATTTTTGAGTGAAATTAGAAGTACTTCTTGGTCCCAAAAAAGCCCATGGAACCAAGTCCTAGGGATTTCTGAAATTTCATTTCTTACTTATTTATTTGGGAAAAATTCTTGAGATCCTCAATTTTGAATTTTTTTGGAAAATTAAAAGTGTTGATATGACACTAATTCGATTTTTTAATATGGCATTTAGGGCTGCAAATCAATTGAATCGGCTCGTGAACCTAACGAACCGGTTCGACAAAGATTTTGGTTCGAATTCCTCAAATTTGAACCTCTGGGTTTGGTTCGCATGTTTGTCGAACCGAACTCAAACCTTTTATTTTTGATTCAAGGTTCACAAATCCATTCGCGAATCCTATATATATTATTAAAATAATTAATATATATTTAATAATATATAACATAATATAATTTTTTTAGTTTAATTTTATATATTTAAATTGGACCTACAAAATGAATCGAACATGTTCGATCAAACATGCGAACCAAACTCGAATTCTATTTACATGAGTTCGTTAGATTTGGGTTCGAGTTCAGGCTCATACTAATAGGTTCGAATTCAAATTCGAACCTTGAAAAAATGCTTACATTCAATTCGATTCAATTCATTTACAGTCTTAGACTGGCATTTGTTAAGTCCATTAACGCCCAACAAGGTCATGAAGACCCACCAAAACGCTGATTAGGCAGGCCAAATATAATAGAAAAAAGGGTGTGTGGTCTAACACTAGACCATACTACTCGACCTACCCGGTTAGGTCTATCCCCTAAAGGCCATCTCGAGCTCAGGCCTCACAAATTGAATACGTCGGGGGAAATGCTCGCACCTCAATGCAAAGTCCAGGCCCAGAGTAAAGTGACCAGCCACCAATGCCTTTCGCGAGCTCCAACTCCGTGCTCCGATGAGACTCAAGAAGTGTAGAGTGTAACCTTAAATTCTTGGTATTCGGATAGTCCTGTACGAAATTGACTGAGCTTCTACACCTGACAGTCAACAAGGAATCCAACGATAAAGCCTATGTATGCAAACTACAAAGTCTACTGTCGATTCACTAACCCTACAAACAAGCCTACGCGCGTTGCTTGTCAATTCAAAACAGTCTACACTGACACATGTCACTCTAACATTAAATATGAAATATGATAATTGGACTCAAATTGTGTGTCAGGCGGTTATCAACTGCCATCAAATATTTTAATTCATGCTTAGGCATGATGACTTTTGGAAGATAGATGTACGCCCCGACCTTGGTCAACCAAATGGGAATCTTTCCGCTTATAAATACTCCCACCATCTTAACATCAAGTAAGCAATCCCATTTTAGGCATTCGGCTCTAAGCTTCTCTGATTATTTGTTCACAAGTTCCTCAAAGCTTTATCTCTTTCTCTGATTATTCTTTTTCATTATTATTTAAGAAAAGTTTGAATCGATTTTCCAAATCCACCAAAAATTATCAAAAAAGGAAACACACACGATAGCTTATTTTTTCTACTTTTTACAACCATTCCCTACTCATCTTTATATATATTTTTTAATTATTGTCAAATTTGATAACAATCAAATGATCATTATTAAGAAATGTTACAATAGTTAAATAATTGATTTTTTTACAGCATATCAATAATCACAAGTATAACATTTTATTATATAAATAATTTTCAATTTGTTAAACTTTCGCAAATAAAAAAACTTATTTTTCGTGTTAGATTTATTCGCAAATAATTAGATATATGCAAGCATTATTTCACGAATTATATAATCGCCTTTATTTTGTAATGCATCAATCATATATATATATATATATATATATATATATAAAATCGACTAAAACCTTGGAGTTTTAGCGAGGACTCCACCTCATATATTAATAAAACATTCAAGAATTACAAATTCAGTCAAAGAAATGCGACGACATAAACGTAATCAAATTGAATCCTAAACTATGCCTACCAATCACACACACACATATATATATATATATATATATGAAAATGAATGCGTGGAATGCTTTAGGAAAGATGGTTATGTGGCAATGATGTGGATTAGTTAGAATTGATCCATTTTGCCATGTAAGTTATTTCTATAATTAATTTTGTTAATTATTGTTTTGTAACTTACATATGTATTTATTGACATTCCATATTTTTGTGTATATTAAAAAATTTATAATTCCTACTTATATAAAAATAGAACTATATAACTACTTTATATAATATTAAAATTAATTTTTTTTTAAAAATAATGATTTTAACTAAATTTTAATAAGCTTTGGAGTTATATATCATATTGCATTGAATGTTACGTTAATTAAATAAAGACAAAATAATTTATTCAATAAATCCATTAAAAATATTATATTTAATATTGTAATTCCTATTAGATATATTTGACACAATTGATTCAAATAAAAATTTTTGTGCCTACAATAAGGAAGCAAATTTTAACATATAAGTTTAATTAAATTGTATTATTATTTTAACAATATAAAATAAATAAACAATTAATTTTTTCAGAATTTTTTTTTCCAAATACACATGTCTCATGTTCAATAGAAAAATTATATTTCATTTCAATGTAAATAAATTTATTAAATTATTATATTTGAATATTAATATTTTCAAAATATAAAGGAAATTTCAATAATGAAATGAATATTATTATTAATTAATAGCGAAATAATAACAAACTATTTAACAAAATAAATACCAAGTATAATATAAGGTTTTTTTCAGCCAAAAAAATAAAGACATTCCAATCATTATTTATATTGTCTATTATTAAATATTTTTTATATTTTAATTATCATTTTAATATTTATGTAAGAATCATGATATTCTTTCTATTTATATATATGTATAAATATATATTCTTTCTATTACAAATATAAAATTAGTATTTTGTTACAAAAATATCATATTACTATTTTTATACATTTAAAATGAGTTTTTTATATACATAATTTCTGATTATTTTATAAAATGAACTACTTTTGTGTTTGTGCTTCAAATTCTAAATTAATAATCTTTTATATATTGTTAATAATTAGATAAAAAAATATTATTCAATTTATTTAATAATATATATTTTATAAATAAAAGGGGTAAAAAGCTAGTAAAAATGTACAATTGAAAACAATGCAGCCCAAACAAGAGAACCAATAAGTATTGTACGTGGCACATGTTTATTCCAATTAACCTCGGTCTCCTTGCTGTTGTAAGAGCTCCATATAGCAAGATGGCCGAACCAAAGCCAAAGACTTCTCCAATCCCATGGACCAAATAAGCACTTATTAGAAAAAGTACTAACAATCTGATATATACCCAAAAGACCTCGTATAGTATTATTGACCATATTGATAATCCAGCCAAGCGCTCCCAGTTAGTTCCTGCATAAAAAATAAGTTAGTAATCCCACATCTAATGAGTTCACATCCTTTATAGTGTGGGGCACTAAAAAATTATAAGTGAACGGATGTGTATGGATACATTCCTTTCTTAAACTCATATCTCTCTAGCTCGTAATGATCACTCTTTCATTCTCACAATGGCTAGATATATTATCTCAAAGCATTCCAGGGACCTGCATAAAATTAATCATTTACTTATTTGCATTATTAGAACATTAGTTTTGAATTGGTTAAATATTTACTTTTTTTTTTGATAAGGCGTAAAATCAGTTGGACTCGTGGCATAACCTCGGGAAGAAACGTGGCACTTGGATGTCAATTGACGAGATCGATCGAAGACCCAAAGACCAAGTACGAACGACCGATCACATCCTACGATCGATAACCATGTGGTACGATCGGAATGGGTATTGATCGTGGGGGTCGTATCGACCCCCGATCCCAGACATATATGATCAGAACCCCGATCTTGGGCACGGACGTCAAATCATCAGCCGTCTAGCATTAAATGCCTCTGAACCTACGGCTGAACATTCTTCTGACACCACCTTACCTAGTTAAGGTTTCTCTGCAAGATCCATGATCGGCGCATTAAATGCACACCTTTAGGGGTGTCCGTAGTGGGTATTTTACCCCACTATAAATATCCCATCATTAATCATTGGTTGGTAAGCTCATTTATTACTCTTCGACCGCAATATTTCTCTCTCTATACCCCACACTTTAAGTTTACTGACTTGAGCGTCGGATCTATTACCCCGGAGACCCCCATCTCTGGCCAAGTAACCTCCCGTTTGTGTTTTCAGGTCGAAGCGGATCCACCATTACAAATTCAACTGCTGGATCGGCGGTCGAGCATCGAACCTCAAACCTCTCCCAAATTCCGAGCTTATTATATTTGGTTAATGGTTAAACCTTTACAATCCCATACACTTAATTAAATATTTAATTCCAATTTCCAACCAAATTAATTCTCAAATTATTTGTGAAATTGTGAGGTATATTTTGAAAAAATGACAATGATAAGTGGCATCGCATTCATCAAAGGTGATAGCTCATAGGCAGAAGGCTACACAGTGCGCACCATCCCAATTGATTTGTCTAATTCCTAATATTGGGAACTATCACATTTTAGTCACCCAAACCTATGTATTCTCGTGTCGTGGGTTGTTATTTGTTTACAATTTAAATATCTCGGTAAGAAAATCACTTTAATTATAAATAATAAAATAGTGTTTTTATATGATATGATCAATCTATTAATTATAAGAATCTAGTAATAGTGATAGTGGGAAATCTGACCATGCTACGTATCCCGATCCCAGCGGTCGGCTCAAACCACGTGGTATCGTCCGAAACTCTTGAAATGGACCCCGATCGGACATTCTTGACCGGACTTACAGGTTTGGCAAGAATGATGTTCGTTCGGTTGGGCCTCGACCACCGTCAAGGGCCGTCATCTAAGTCACCCCAAGGCCGTCGAGGCCGCTCGACCGCCTCGTGATCGGGCAAGATTGCTAATGTGGCATATCCCAAATGCTGTAGCCAAATCCATACCAAGCCATAAAGGAGACTACCCCACCAGATCCCCTCTTCTGAGGATAGTGCGAGATCCTCTGCAGACATCCTGAGACTTACATTAAATTCCTGCAGGTCAACGCTGACAGGCATTAAATGCACGCTCCCCAAGGTGTACCTAATGCGTGTTATCACCCACTATATATACCTCCAGCATTTATTGTTGTAGGTAAGCTCTCTTAATTACTCCGATCGCGCCCTAGTTGCTCCGATCGCATCTCTATTACTCGAATATCCTGTTCCTAGTACTGACTTAATTCAGTGGAGGGGCTACGCCGGAGACAACCCCCTCCGGCCAAGTGACCCATTGTTCTGTGTTTTCAGGTCGAAGTCGGATCCCCTCTACAAATTCAACTGACAAGCAAGACACCTGGTCGATCCACGACCCCCGACCAAAAACCAACCTCATCAGTTTGGCGCCGTCTGTGGGAAACCACTTTCGACCTTAGAGCCAACAAACACGAACCACGGTGAACAAAAGGACTAAGAGCACTCAAAGTGTCATAAAGACTCAATCCCATATCGAGGCTGACCGAGCTACGGCCGCCGCTGCAGAGCAGGCAGCCTTCGCCGCTCAACTCAACGCAGTCGACCACCCAGAAGGAGCGAACCCCCCCATCGAGGTAGAGGATGACGCAGTTTCGCACGCCGATCTACCTGCGGTCGTGCTTCCCGGTCAACCCTCGGCACAGGACCGGGCCGCCTACACCAATCAGGTCTACGAAGAGGCCAGGCAGGCCCTCAAAGCAGGAAGGCCGGTGAGAGTGATCCCAATTACGGTCGATCTCACCGAGCCTCCTCCAATGCAATACCGACTGTCACGACCCCCACTGCCTCCCCGTGCTCAGACCCAAGTAGGCGGAAGGAATGGGGGTTGAGGGCGCGAAGCTGTCCGACCCCCACGCTACCCGATCGACCATTCCCCAGAGGGAGGGGGCGAGAACAACGGTCACACAGTCCAGCGACTGGATAAAGCACACGCCGTTGAGCACGACACGAGCCCGAAGAGGAAGAAGGTTACTATGATGATGAGTATGACCGCAAGGAATATGACGACCGGATCGAGGAAAGGGACTACGTCCCCCCGCCTAACAGTCGAAAGGCGTATTCTCAGCCCATCCGACCAACAGGGGGGCTCATGCAAGACGCTCGTCGAGCCCACCCCTCTCGACCTCCGGTCAGAGAAAGATTGAAGAATAAATTTTCTAACATCCCACCATACGGAGATTTGAGGGACAGGCTCCCTCCCCGACTGAACCTGGGAAGAAACGTCAGAGGTTAGCCCCGTTCACCGAAGAAATCCTCAGCGAGGATCTGGGGAGTACCGCTATCCCTCAAGACCTTCCCATCTATGATGGGAAGACCGATCCTGTAGACCATGTCACCAGTTTTGATCTGTCCATGAACCTATTTCCGCACACCCCTCACACTTGGGCGAAAGTGCTGGCCACAACTTTTAAAGGAGCAACCCTCGACTAGTTCCTCCGACAGCCCCCAGGGTCGATAAGATCATACGACGAGCTTTCCATAGCACTCGATGGCCATTTCTCGCCCCTGATACAGGATAGACTTGGGGCATCGCGCCTCGACGAGACGCTCAGGGACTACTTTACGCGATTCAATGCATAGCTGGTCCGAGTCGCGCCTCATGACCTAGCCGTCGTCCTTAGCTCCCTGGGAAAGAACTGCCATTGTATGGACTTCACCAAGGATATCCTGGGTCGAGTCCCCATAGAGAATCTGAGGGACATCCATGACTGCGCCACTAAGTGGATGGATTATGAGGAGATCGAAGGGAGTTATTGGGCGGGCAATGGCCAGGCCATGCTGCGAAGCATAGGGCAGAGCCCCGCCCACAGCAACTATTACAACCGACCTCGAAGCCCGCCTCAAGCGAGTCGGAACAGAAATAGAGGCCGACAGGAGAACCGCGGTCGACAGGAAGGCAACGGTTGACAGGAAGGTGGCTCGTCCTCGAGATAGCCGAACATAGAGCTATACGAGCCTCTGATCTGCGCGATCGGAGATATCCTCCCTAAGATCCCGAAAAAGCTCCTCAGATATCCCAAAAGGCTGAAACTCAACATGAAGAAGATCGATACTAGCAAGTATTGTGACTTCCACGACCAGCCTGGCCATCTCACCGACGAGTGCAATCAACTAAAGGATGAGATTCAAAGGCTCATCCAAGAGGGACACCTTAGTGAGTTTATCAAGAAACTCAGTCGCAATCGGGATCGGACCAGAGGAAGACGATGCCACAAGGAGGAGCATGTTCGAAGATCGCGCTCGAGATCCCAGTCGCCGCCACCAAAGAGGAACCCAGGCCAGCGTGAAGGAAAGCAGAAGGAAAACCCTGAAAGAATTTTGAACGCCCCGATCGGGAGGATTGATATGATACTTGGAGGCCCTGACGGCGGCGACTCCAAGATGGCAAGAAAGCGCAACATTCGACGGCGCAAATGAGCCTTAACGGCCCCCCACGAGATCTATCATGTCGATCGTGGGTGTGAATGGAGACAGAAGGAAGTCGCATTTAGTGATAGGGATTTCCATTTGGATCCCCATCGGGACGGTGTAACACCGAGTTGTCCGATGGTGGTCACCCTAGACATTGCTAACTATGTTGTAAGTAAGTGTTTAGTTGTTACAGGAAGTAGCTCTAACATTATCCTTTACTCGACTCTTAAACAAATGAACCTCGACCGCTAGAATATGACACCCGTCAACACCTCCCTAAAGGGGTTTGGTGGATCAGTCATCATGCCTGTAACAGCCCAAGGTCAGCCCGACAAGCATATATTGTTCTCTTTGGAAAACCACCAGGCTCGATGGCCCAGTGCGCCCCCTCAAGGCTTTAAAACGCGTATACCAGGTAAGGTTTCAACCCACTTATAAAGGGGCTTCGTTCTCCTTACCAAACCGATGTGGGACATTACAATCCACCCCCCTTGGGGGCCCAGCGTCCTCGCTGGCACAACAGCCTTACCGGCACTGGCTTTGATACCATTTGTAACAGCCCAAGGTCAGTCCGGCAAGCATATATTGTCCTCTTTGGAAAGCCACCAGGCTCGATGGCCCAGTGCGCCCCCTCAAGGCTTTAAAACGCGTATACCAGGTAAGGTTTCAACCCACTTATAAAGGGGCTTCGTTCTCCTTACCAAACCGATGTGGGACATTACAATGCCCATCGGGATTGTTGACTTCTATAGAGACCCATCCCGTTCGAACCACGATGGAGATCAACTGGGTCGTGGTCGACATCGATGATTTCCCATACCACGCGATCTTTAAACGGCCGGGTCTAATCGCCTTCAAGGCGATCATATCCACCTTCCATCAGAAAATGAAACTTCTGACTCACTACGGGATCGGAGAAGTAAACTGCAACCTTATTGAGTTATGGGCCAGTTATTCGATCGCCAATGAAGCTAAGCTTCCCTCTAAGAAAGACGATCTGAGGTTGAGGGATCTAATCCTTGATGAAGCGGACGACGACGATGATGGAATTCCTGATCCGAAGGGAGACGGAGCCTCGCGCTCCAAAGCCAGCACATACGAAGCTCGAAAAAAGAGGAAAATGGATGACGCCCGACTAGCCGCCGCCGAAGAGACTCGAACTGTGTAGCTCGATCCTAAAGATCGAGATAAGACAACCCATGTCGGAGTTAACCTCCGAGGGGACCAGCTCGAATGCCTCACCATCTTTCTGCAGAAAAATGCCGACGTTTTCGCTTGGAAGGCAACCGATCTTGAGGGGGTCGATCCGAGCGTCATCTCACATTATCTCAATATCGACCCTACCTTCAAGCCGATCAGGCAAAAACGCCAAGCACAGAGTGTAGTAAGAAACTCCATCATCGAAGAAGAGGTTAACAAACCCCTCGACGCTGGGTATATTAAGCCAGAAAAGTACGTCGACTGGTTCTGCAACGTGGTACTGGTCGCCAAGACTGGTGGGAAGTGGCGAATATGCAATGATTTCACCAACCTTAACCGCGCATGACCCAAAGACCCTTACCCGCTCCGGCGGATCGATCAACTCGTCGATTAGACCACAGGATGCGAAATGATGAGCATGATGGATGCCTTTCAAGGCTATTATCATATCAGAATGGCTCCCCAGGACCAGAAGCACACGTTGTTCATTGTTGTCAAATGCATCTACTGTTTCAAAGTGATGCCGTTTGGACTGAAGAATGCGGGAGCCACGTACCAGAGGCTAGTTAACCTCATCTTCGAACCGCTCCTTGGGAAAACCGTCGAGGTTTACGTCGATGATATGATTGTGTAAAGCCTGAGGGTGGTCGATCATCTAGATAACCTTGCAGCCATGTTCTCGCTGATACGAAACTACCGATTGAAACTCAATCCCCTGAAGTGTGTTTTTGGTGTCGGCGGTGGCAAATTTTTGGGTTATATGGTGAGCCAGCGGGGGATCGAGGCCAATCCAGAAAAGATATTCGCGATCATCAACATACCCCGACCTGACACAATTCGAGGAGTTCAACAGCTGGTCGGATGGATTGTTGCCCTCAACAGGTTCAAATCCAGGTCTGCGGAACGTAGCCTACCCTTCTTCAGAATTTTAAGGGATATGAACAAGTTTGAGTGGACGGAGGAATGTGACCGTGCCTTCGAAGAGATGAAGAGGTACTTGGCCTCAGCTCCGCTGATCGCCAAACCTGAAAAAGGAGAGATCCTGTATCTTTACTTAGCCGTCTCAGACGAAACGAACGGTCCTAGTGACCATCCGCGATCGGAAACACCTCCCAGTCTACTACGTCAGCAAAATCCTTCACGGGCCGGAAACACGTTATTTGGAGATCGAGAAGTTTGCACTCGTGCTTGTGGTTTCATCGAGGAAACTTCACCCATATTTCCAAGCGCACGAGATTGTCGTGCTGACCGACCAGCCCCTAAAACAGGTGATGGCTAAGCCTGACCCCTCAGGGCGGTTAATCAAATGGGCGATCGAGCTCGGACAGTTCGATATCACCTTTCAACCAAGGGTAGCCTTGCAGGCACAAGTGTTAGCTGATTTTCTAGTCGAGAAGACTACGACGGCAAAAGCAGGAAAGAATAAAGATGCCCATTGGCTCTTAAAGGTTGATGGATCCTCGACTGCCCAGGGAAGAGGAGCAGGAATATCACTGACCAAGCCCGATGGCCTAGACCTGGACTTTGCAGTCTGCCTCGACTTCCAAGTCACATTTAATGAGGCCGAATATGAAGCATTGATCGCCGGATTACGCATTGCCTCGAGAGCGGTGCAAAAATGATCCCTATTATCACGGATTCCCAACTCGCATCAAGTCCAAGGCTTCTACGAAGCTCGAGAGGACAGCATGGTCAGGTACTTAGAGGAAGTATGTAAGTTAACTGCAAAGTTCACCAGCTTCACCATCGATCAGGTCCCAAGGGAAGAAAACGTCCGAGCTGACGTGTTATCTAAGCCCGCCAACGGCCTTAAAGGCACAGAAGAGCGGGAGATCACTCTTAAAGTGTCCAACAGCTGCGCAATAGATAGGCCGGTCGAGTCCCTTATGATGATCGACCCAGAGGAGCCTTGCTGGCTCAATGAAATCGTGATGTACCTCCGAGACGGTACCCTCCCTCCAGATTGCAACGCCACCCGACGACTGCGACATCGTGCTACCAGATACTTCCTCGACTCGGAAAGAAGACTTTACAAACGCGAGAACCGCCAACCTCTCATGAGGTGTCTTCGACCCTCTCAAGTTGAAGAAGTTCTCTACGAAATCCACGTAGGAAGCTGCGGGAACCATTCCGGCGGTCGATCGGTGGCACGGAAGGTTACACGGGCAGGATATTTCTGGCCAACCCTCGAACACGATGCGGAAAGACACTCAAGGCACTGCGTTAAATGTCAAAAGACGGGGAATTATTCGCACAAGCATGCAGTAGAAATGATAGCGATCGATGTGTCATGGCCTTTCGACCAGTGCGGGATAGATATCATTGGACCCCTCCCGATCTTGACCATCAAACAGGTGGAATACTGCATTGTAGCTTGCGAATATTTCTCGAAATGGGTAGAGGCGATAGCTGTTCGATAGACAACATCACGAAAACCATCAAAAACTTCATTTGGAGAAACATTGTGTGTCGATTCGGGGTCCCACAAATCTTAATTTGTGATAACGGGCCACAATTTCGAGCAGATGATATGAAGGAATGGTGTATAGACCACGGGATCCCAAATTGTGATAACGGGCCACAATTTCGTCTGGTCGGGCCTCGACCGCCGTCAACGGCCGTCATCCAAGTCACCCCAAGGCCGTCGAGGCCGCTCGACCGCCTCGTGATCGGGCAAGATTGCTAAGATGGCATATCCCAAACGCTGCAGCCAAATCCGTACCAAGCCATAAAGGAGACTGGCCCACCAGATCCCCTCTTCTGAGGATAGTGCGAGATCCTCTGCAGACATCCTGAGCCTTACATTAAATGCCTGCAGGTCAACGCTGACAGACATTAAATGCACGCTCCCCAAGGTGTACCTAGTGCGTGTTATCACCCACTATATATACCTCTGGCATTTATTGTTGTAAGTAAGCTCTCTTAATTACTCCGATCGCGCCCTAGTTGCTCCGATCGCATCTCCATTATTCGAATATCCTGTTCCTAGTACCGACTTAATTCAGTGGAGGGGCTACGCCGGAGGCAACCCCCTCCGACCAAGTGACCATTGTTCTGTGTTTTCAGGTCGAAGTCGGATCCCCTATACAAATTCAACTGACGAGCAAGACACGTGGTCGATCCACGACCCCTGCCAAAAACCAACCTCATCAAATAGTATAGTCTAGATTTATAAAGGCATTGGCAAATGGTAATAGTAAAACTCAATTTTTATAAGGTTACTAGTGGTATTTGTATTTCCTTTCAAGGGGCAAAAGAGTGAATCTTTCACTGCCAAAAAAAGGAAATTGGAAATTTGACCAAAAAAAAGAAAGGAAATTGGAAACAAATATATATTTATCTAAAATATTAAGATTTATATTAGCACGTAGCTCCCTCAACTCTCTAACATTCGCATAACCTACCAAAAGGCAGAAAGTCTCTCTCGCTCCTCGCACGAGGAGGGGTTGGCCACGATTGATTGCAAAGAGCGAAGAGCAAACGGACATCGCATCCATGGCGGCAACAACAACCTTCGCCTTCGCCTTCTCCTTATTCCCCTCCATGAAATTCTCAAGTCCAAAGTTTCCCAAATCTCACTCATTTGTGGCCCTCAATTTCAGACAGCTGAAACAATATCATCGGAAATTAAGTGTTGTAAGAGCATCGGCGTACTCCGCGGAGCAGTTCGAGCTTACCGTAGAAAACGTAGACAAGGTTCTCGATAACGTGAGGCCTTACCTCATCGCTGACGGTGGGAATGTCGATGTTGTATCTGTTGACAACGGCGTCGTGTCGCTCAAGCTCCAAGGTACGCAACGCCGCACTTTTTTCTTTTTGTCAATGAATGAAATCATTGGAAATTTTATAGTTTTGGTGATGTATAGGCATTTCTTATTGCATATTTAGAAACTACTTGTATCGAGAAACTCGTTATGGAGTTTTTGTGGTATGGATGATTAATTACCTTAAGCTCTAGAAATTGGAAATACAGACCATGGAAATACAGACCAAGTCTGAGTTGCTTGTGGTTTTCTTTGCTATTATGCTGGCTATCGAATATCGACCATTTGGTCGACTGATGTTATTGGTTATGTTGTTGCTTGAATCTTGATTGATGCATACATGTCCACAAAGAAAAATATTACCCTATGGATTGTTGCTCTGTTTCAAGGATTTTGAGTTTTCATGAGAGACATATTCTTGTATTTCTAGTTACAGCTTGGATTGTTCATGCTTTACAAATTACAAGTACGAATTGAGGGTTTATTTATGCTTTACAACAAATAGGAGCATGTGGGAGCTGCCCTAGTTCAACAACCACCATGAAAATGGGAATTGAAAGAGTTCTCAAGGAAAAATTTGGAGATGACATTAAGGATATATGTCAAGTAAATGATGAGCAAGCTACTGAGACTACTGTTGAGGTGAGTTCATATATCTAACAGAGTGTTTGGAAAAAAAAAGTGAAAAATACGGAAACACAATAGTTAAGCATTTGAAAAAAAGAAGAAGCTAAAAAGCACTTTTACTACGGTCAAGAAACTTCCATTTCTTGGCCAAAAGAACTTAGAAGCTAGAAGTTGAAGCCAAAAACATGTCCTTGGGGTGCTTCTAGCTTATTTATGCTTAAAGTAGAAGTTGGTTTTCCTTACAGTCCCAAAGTGTTGAAAAGAAGCAAAAAGCACAAAGTGCTGCTTTTTTTTTTTCTTTTCTTTTCTTTCTAGAGTATACAAATACTACCTAAATATTTAATGTATGTCCCCTCTAACAGTCACTTAGGTGTCTCATCATATCACATATAAAACAAAATTGTATGCATTGATAATTTGATATCTATGTTTTATCGTGCTTATGTCTGCAGGCAGTAAATGGGCATTTAGACATCTTACGACCAGCCATCAAGAACTATGGTGGGAGTGTGGAAGTTTTATCTGTTGATGGTGGGGATTGCCTTGTAAAGTATATTGGTCCTGATTCTATTGGATCAGGAATTAAGGCAGCCATTAAAGAGAAATTCCCAGATATTGTCAATGTTGAGTTAACCAGCTAGATTGTTGGTTTAAGTGTCAACATATGACACTGTAAATGATGTTTTGGCTAGGATGGAGGATGTTTCTGCATTATAATTTCTATACATATGAAGTGTTTAGAATGTAAAATTCAATGTATTTTATGAGTTTATACATTAGACACCGTTGGATATCGCTTCAGATATACATACACCTTTTGGCAGCAATAATTCGGTGCAGGTTGACAAGTTGTAATATCTGAATAAATTAGGGTCATTTTTGTGGTTTTCTTTGCAGCAGTATGTTATGATTAAACCTTTATTAAATTCGTGATGTAAATGTCAGCATACACTCGAGCTTCTAAAAAACTTTACCCTTCATATAAAACATGAAGAGCCTTTTGAGTTTTCAAAATCTAGGTACAAGCTCGTCTAAAATCTCGAACTAACCTCATCTAAATCATAGTCAAGCCTATATATGTAATAGAGACCTGACACACTCCTAAAAACCAGTAGTTAAATGGAAAGGTAATTTAACATTACAAGTTAACACAGGTCAATATTCTCAATCAATGTGAGATAGGTTACATTCTTTGTCCCCGGAATACAAATTGCAATAGGGACTTTTGTTACGCCATTACAACTGGATTTTGATTGCATACTTTCATATAAAAATTAGGAATAATTACCTACTTCCTTTGAAATTCGACTGAAATATAGAAATCATTGTCTGAGGTTTTAAGTCTAGTTGAAATTGATTGCATACTTTCATATAAAAATTAGGAATAATTACCTACTTCCTTTGAAATTCGACTGAAATATAGAAATCATTGTCTGAGGTTTTACGTCTAGTTGAAAAGTTAACCCCCTAATAGTGAAAAATTAATTTCTGAAACCTCCGCAGGTAGTTAATAATTATCCTTGATAAATATAATTTTATTGTTAAACATTATATTCAAGTTAATAATATAAATTTATTAGTTAGAATCTTTTAGCTATATTGATAATAAAAACCACTAATACCATCACTATTATCACTATAATTTCAAATATATTGTAAATTATAAGTACGCCTAGAAAATAAATTTAACATCAGAATATACAGTTGTGAATTTGTATTTACATCACAGGACCTACCAAGGAGTAACAACTAACAATCAACAGAAATTGAGCTCATTGCTGACCAGTTACTCTTAACTTACTTGTATAAATCTAATAAATAAATTAAAAAAAGAAAAGCATGGAGAAGAAATCAAATACTAGAGCAATTAATCTGAAGCCTTATACTTTCGTGGCCTTTTCGACTGAGCAGGTGATGATGGAGCTTCTGATAATCTCCCAGGCCCCTGCAAAACGAACAACAATTTTTAGCCACTGATTGATTATAAAGAAAAGAATGATAAAATAAGAATGCAGTTTGCCTTGCGCTTTTGTTCCCTTTTGCCAACTCTTTCTCCTGAAATACAAAGAACCATAAGAAGCTATCATGCATTAAAAACACATGCAAAGTCAAGAAATAGTGGGCAGAAGTTTTAAGCTCACAATAAAGCAAGTTATGATACCTCCAGTGCTTAATGAATCAGGAATAAATGTTCGATCAACATCTGCAGCTCGCAATGCCTGCTGCTGATAACGACACCATTTTCACATATCAATCAAGAAAGGTTATAGGGAAACAAAAGCAAATTTCATTACCCCCCCACCCCGCCACAACCAAAAAAAAAAAAAAAAAAAAAAAAAAAAAAAGAAAGAAAGAAAAAGAGCAAACTGTTTAGAATATTACAGTACTTGCCTTGGGAGGTGTGCCAGGAGTTTCAGTATATGAGCCATCACGCAATGATGAACCCTCTGTCTCCTTGTATTGCAACTGATTGTTAACAAGATAAAGGTTATGAAATAGAACCTAAACCAAGATAAGTTTAAGAACTTAGTTAAAGAACTAAATACAATGTAAAACCTGTTTCTGAAGATTCAATAGAGTCAATATCTCCTTTCTTAGTTCAAGATGTTCTGCACACACAGCCTTTGTGGGAACCTTTGGTTTTAAATTCACCTGTGAAACAACAACACATGCTGCTTCATACAACTATATTCAAAATGAACTCTCGTACGAGTTAATCTCAAATACGCGAAAAGAAATTATGGCTTCAAAGAAGCAAAACACAAACCCCAAGATCTTGTAAAGTCTGTTCAACACGTTTGATTGTCCGAAGTCCCGCTGATGAACTTGCAGCTTGCACCATTTGCTCAAGTGCATATGTTCGTAAATATACACGTAGCTGCATAATTTCTTGATCAATAATAAATTAACATGGAAAAATGTTTCCAACAGAGCATGGCGCAAAAACTCAGGAAGGGGAAAGTGAAACAGGTGAACATAGAGATATAAGGCTCCTTTTGGCTCCTGGATTGGGTTTAATGGATATTAAATCCACCATCCAAATCAACTTAGGCCGTATGGATAAAAAATAAAATGAATGGATTTCAAATCCACTTTTCGAAGAGAGTGGATTCGAAGACCAATTGATTTCAAATCCACTCAAAGTTAGTGTCAATTTCAAAACCACTTATTAATGTATTAATGACAAATTTTCTCCTCGTATCTTTCTCTCTCTCTCTCTCTCTCTCTCTCTCACACACACACACACACATTGTCACAATCACACAAATTTCACACACAGACTCACACATTTTCTCACGCACACAAACATTTTCACACACAAAATCAATTAAATATAAAACAGTACAAAAAGATTGAATCTTAGATAAAACTTGAAAGAATTTGAAATTCATTCGTAAATTCTTTATATATCCAAACAAAAGATTTGAAAGAATGTGGGTTTCAAAAACCAAGGAATTTCAAGACATTCATTTCATATTCCTTGCCAAAACCTATATCCATCAATCCAAACATAGCCGAAGGGTATTCTCCAATACACAACAAATAGAAACATAGAGTTAACTATTGCATACCGTGCGAAGTGAAGCCATAACAGCAGCAGTTTCTGACACTGGATTTGTAGAAGAGGGAAACTGTGAGTTTGTAGTAGGGTTGACAGTATCAGCCATACTAATAGCCTTATCAGCACCAAGGGGTCCAATATCTGACGTGACTGCCAAGTCAGGCTCTCGAGAAGCCTAAGAGAGAAAAGGAAATTAGTTGGATAGGTTAAAACTCCCAAAATTACAAAAAAGGACAAATAAACAGATTTTCAGTTAAACACGTGAAATTAAATGATAATCCAATTGAATAATATCCCACCTTTATAGTTTTCCGCGCCTCAGATATTCTTTTTGCTTGAGCAAGAACCTGATGACAGGAAAATTCGAGAGTTTAGAAAGAGGAAGAAGAAATAAAAAAGAAAGCAACGATTCTCTTGAACATAATCTCTTAAATTCAGTTGTAGATGCATTAAAGTGTTCAGACCTCAACATCCTTGCGCTCTTGCTGCTTTGTATGAGAGAGAAGCAGGTTTAATGCGCGTTTCCTCTCAGTTTCCTGAGAAGCATTGTACGGCTCCTACATCATTGAGAGAAGTTTAATACCACAGGTGTACATTCCAATTTTCAGAAGCAACGAGTCAATAATGCACATCCTAGGGGGTGTTTGCAAACTCTATTGTTTTTGGAGAAACTAAAGTCGTGAAAAAGTGGATTAATAAAAGCAGAGAGTGTTTGGAAAAAAAAAAAGTGAAAAGCACAAAAAACAGTTAGTTGAGTGGTAACCAGCACTTTGGAAAAAACTTTTCGTTATTTACAAAAATAACCTAGAAGCTGAGCCAAAAGCAGGTCCGTAGGGGCTTCAAGTCTAGCTTATTTCTGTTTAACTTAAGCAGAAGTTGGGAGTGTTTGGAAAACCAAAGTGCTGGAAAAAAGTTAAGTAAAAGCAAAAAGCAAAAACCGTGCTCTTTCTTTAAAGAGTTTGCAAACACTACCTAAGACTGCCAGATGGGATTATGAGGGGATAAATATCAAACCTTAACAAGTGGATGCCCGGAAACATCGCCAGGAGATGAAGCCCTGGCAACCAAGATAGCGCGAGACACTGCAAAAACACAAAACGAGGATAAGAATAAGCAACTTCCTATAGATTGCAGTAATAAAAAAGCTTAACTTGCTCAGCATTGCTTCATTAAATGCACAAAATAAACCAATAAAGTAGCAAATGGGATAAAGATAGTAAGTACCACTATAATAACGATCCTTAAGTTCCTCCATAGATTTTGATGACGGGAACCTATCAGCTACCACAGCGAAGCGGATATCAAACCGTTCACACAAGTCAAACAATTGATCTGTCTCGTCCTTTGTCCAAGCCTAATACAAGAATATAGAAGTATGAACCCTGAGCATTGTGATGACATAGGAATGAAACTGAGGTAAGCTGGAAACTGAATTTCATCATAATTTCAGTACAAATGTACAATAAAGGTAAGGCTAAAAAATAATTAGATACATAAAATTATAACGAAATCAGCACCTATATAAGAGAAGTAATTTATTTCAAAATTGATTGATATGTAGTCTGTATGTAACCAAACTTTGTAGTTGTCAAAAAATAATAAGAAGAAAAACGAAACAATGCACTGAAATACCAACTCTGATTACATACAGGATCACTCAAGTATTTCTCATACTCCTCGTCGGTATATTTGATCAAATCAACAGACTGCATTACATCAAATACATTAGCAATTCAAGTACAACTAAATGAAGAATGAAACCCATTTCAGTAGAAATATAAGAACGCATCCTGATATAATCTGAAGAATACTATGGCTTACTTTATTATACTTTGCAAATGAATAGTCACCAGTTGGTGGAACGCCATTTACTACTCGAACCTACAAACAACAGGTATCAATCTTGCATGAATATAGATATAATAAGATATCCATTGGTAATTATCCAAAACCACAAGAGTCATACCCAATGGTAAAGCTGCAGGTCATCTTTCCTAGCAGAATTTGTAAAAGGAAGCCATTGCCAAGTAATCTGCAGAGTGAATTCTTCTTATTATTTTTTAAATAGAACATTTGTAACAGAAATTCAAGACGTACGTATTGACAATAAACAAAATATGTGAACCTTCTCATTTTCGGATTGCGCTTTTCGTTTCAATTGATTCACATCAATGGCCGGCATCAAAGGAGCCAATCCGCCTGTAAGTGCGTAAACCTACAGAATCCCATCAAACAATTCAAAATGCAGGTAAAACGTTTCCAAATTTCAGCTGCAGAATATAAATTATAAACCTCGCGTGAAATGCCATCAGGTTTCCTCTGAGACTCTTTTGGGGGCTTGGACTTCTTCTCTTGAATAGACAAGGCATTCTTCGGCAATCCTAATATATCTTTCGCATCCATCTGACGGAAAAAACTAAAATTTCCCCCAAAGAATTATAGATTATTCTTAAAATCAAAATGTTCCCATAAAGAAGTATAGACGAAAAATTAGAAACACCGGTGTAGCAATACTTAAAAGGAAAATTGATAACTTGAGAGATTATGGGGTCGAATTGTTGTAAATTACAATGAAATTAGGGCTTAGAAAAAGGGAAATTAGGGCTTTCCGAGCAAGAGGAGTGAGACTGAGAACCGAGAAGTGATCCTAAAACGGATGAAAAAACTAGATCGGGCGGCTATCCAACCCGATCCCAGTATTTGCTCTATGAGCCCAATTCCTTGTGGCCCAAAATCATACGATTTGAGCCCTAAATGTATTTGGATCATCGAAGTCAGTTTGGTCCAGCATCAAGTGGTAATAAATAGAGATTTTGGCCCAAATTCGTTGTATGATTACTAGAGTTTGACTAAGGTTTTTTTTTTTTTTTCACCTATTTTTTTCGGACGCAGGTACCGCAGATGACCAATGATAGTGACCCCCTCCCAATCCAATTACTCGAAATAAATATTTGAAACTTATACCTTACTTAACAAATTTAGTATCTTATCACTATACCAACTAAATTTTGATACTACTGTAATAAGGGGTTCGCATATCCACTACTTGTATCCACAATTTCTGCTAAGGAGATGCAATTATCCACATCCAAGAATTGTATGATCAATTAGATATGTGTTACAAAATATAATATTTTTATTGTGAAATAACAATAAATCATTTTGAAGTGTTTGCAATTTTATTTTATTTTTTTAAAAGAAGAGATTTTCTGCTCCAATACCTTTAAAGAAAGTTAGAAATCAAGTATTTTGTTATTTTCTTGACCCATATAATAGAACTTAAAAATATGGCGGTATAAAGCTCAAACACAGATCGTTATTAGACTTGGTCATTGGTTTTTACTCTTTAGTCCAATCATTGGAGGTTAACAGAAAAATGTAAGATTAAAGAATATTAAAGGCATGTTATAATTACAATCATAAACCAGTGATCATATGCCACTGATAATTAATTAAAAGCTTAATAAGGTGCTTAAATCATTAGATTAGACTCTAGGTTTTGCCTAATTAATCCTCCACTTGGCACACGATTAGGGTTTTAGGACAAGACTACAAGTATAAAATTAAAGGAATATATATATATATATATATATATATATATATATATATATATATATATATATTACCTAACTAATATTATTAGAGGAAATTTGCATTTACTCAAAAAATTTAGGATAGCTACCCACTTTTTTAAATGGTCATCTTAGGTAGGTACTAAATTTAAATTTCAATTTTAACTTCGCTATCCATTTTAGTGAAAATATCGATTTGCCCATAAGTTTTACCCTTACCCCTCCTTTTCTCTCATTGTCTCTCTCCTGTACGTTTCTCCCCTACTTGTTCTTCTTGCCCTAGTCATCGCCGGCAACAATTTTTCTGGCCGTCGAAGCAGGAATTTTCCGGCCAACCGTTGGGCCAAAATTCCGAGCATGCCAGTCTTTCTTTCCTTTCTCATTGACTTAGACCTGACGGCGAACCGGTTCACGGTGCTAGACCTCCGTATTTCAGAGCCCGCCAATCTTAAGAAACTCTCTCTTTGCCATCTTCACTACCGATGACATACCATCGCTTTTCACCTAGTACTTCATCACAAATCTCCAAGTAATGATTCTTTTCATTCTCCGATTCCTTTATTTCCTCTAATTTTCATTTGGCGTATTTCTGCAATTAATGTATTTAGCTGAACTGTGCATCATTGCATCTGAGGCTGTAATTTTTAGTTTTGGATTAGCTTATTTACCTTATTTTATATTTTGACATTTTATAATAGAACTCGATAAGGTGGGTTCTTGATTTAAACTCAATTCTGCCTCTTGTCCTATTTTCAGGCATATTTAATCTTCAATGTTTTCTTCTTGGCGGAATTCGCAAGTAATTTGTTTAAGGAATCTGCTGGAGGAATATGATATTTGGCAAGTAATCTTCGGGAAGCATTGAGACGGAAAATCCCTACAGGAAATTGTGTGGGTTGAGAAGAAAGGAGTTGTTTGATCGTAGTTGATGAGATGTTAAGTGTGAAGATCATATGCATTTTTTTATTTCTATGTGTCGAATTGAGAGTAAAAAAATATAGATCATATATGTCTTTTTGTGTAATTTTCTGAAATTAGCTTGAGATGGAATGATATTTTAATATATTGAAAATCTAAAAATCTAGTATAAATTTTAATAGATGTCGAAATAAAATTTCAATTGTTGAGCTAACAGAAAAATTTGCATAATTTTACACGAAGGTATTTTGACATATTAGAAATATAAAACTATAGTAGTTGATGATGTCGGTTTTTGGTAAGTGATCAGAATCAACCACGTGGCCTCGACCGTCAGTTGAATTTGTAGAGTGGAATCCGACTTTGACCTGAAAAGCACTAGCACTGGGTTACTTGTCCGGAGGGGATTGTCTCCGGCGTAACCCCTCCACTGAATTAAGTCAGTTATAGAATATGATATTCGCAAAGGGAGGATGAAGGCTGAAGCAATCAATTAGAAGAGCTTCTTTACCATAATAAATGATGGGGGTATTTATAGGGTGGCTCCACACACACTGAGTACACTGTTTGTGCGTGCATTAATGGCCTCGACTGCAGGGCATTTAATGCTTGTGCCTCGAGTCAGATTCATTCCCTAAAAGGAATGATTGTCTGTCACTTCAGGCGGTACAGAGTACGGAAGGCAATCAAAACAGATACGACGCAATTAATGCAACTACAGTGGGGTCGACCGTGTGGAGATGGGACAGGTTCGAGCCCTTGGACCTCGACCCTCAAGGCACGCTCTTGGGGAGATATAGCGAGTCGAGTATCGATTCTCGAGCGTGGTATGGTCGAGCTAGAGACTTTAGAGATTCTACAGAGCCGTTATGATGGTCGAGCTATCAGGCCGAGCCATATGGTCGATCGCCGAGCTTGTTCTTGGGCCACGTGTGAGTTGACTCTGGCTAGATAGACGTGGCGTTTGACTCTCTAAGATTGCGACACGTGTATTCTCCAGAATATTCCCCATCACGAGTCCCCCAAAATTCGGTCGAATTTATTCGACCGGGATTTGAACTTGACCGCCATATTGAAGCTCGATACACGTGGCTACTTTAGGTTGGGCCACGCAACCCCGTATTATCGTTACACGCAACCGACAATAAAGCAGATCGACCATCAGTTTGTTCTCAAAAGGCGCGTTTGATCCGACAGCGTTATAAAGAGTAATTATGGCGACGTTTCATATTCCGAGGCTAGAATACTATAAATAAGGGCCTAACCCTTTCTCATTTCTTACATTTTCTTGAATATTCACTCCGAGCGGAAGCAATTTTAGCGAGAAAATCGTTCAAGCGAAGGAACTTGATCCGAGCATAGACACAAACCGTCCACTCTCTAGGTAATCCTCGACCCTCAACTCTTACATTTATTTACAATTACAAAATGTCTGGAGCATCTGAGGGGTCGAGTGAGAGGGTGAGGGAATACGCAGCAGACTTCGACGTAGTCGACTTAGGGTTTGATACGGAGTCGGAGTCAGAGGTCGAGGTCACGTCCCGTAGGGCCGTGGGGTTAAGTGAGGACAAAGCCACATCCACTAGTGGTCGCGAAGAAACGACCATCGATCGGTCGCGCGGTCGGGCTGCAGTTCTGCCCCAGCACGTGTATGGTAGCAAGGCTCCCGCCGCTGCCAAGGGAAAATCCAAGGTGGGAGGATCGAGAGATGCTGGGGTCGAGCCCCAACAATCAGAGAGGGGAGCACCCGCTCCTTATGATAGTATAGTGGGAGGGGTTACTGATGAGCAATTCGATAGGATCGCTGATCGACTGAATCTGCCCGCGCCTTACACCATCCGAGCGGCGACGAAGGACGACATCCTGGGTCGACAAGCTCTTGGGGAGATAGCCGTCAACTACAACACAGTGATGAACGGCTTTCGTCTGGTCGGGAATACCCAATACGTTAGCTTGTTCAGGGGTTTGCGGGTTTGTCCAAGCCAAATGACCGCTAACTGCTTCTCCCTTATCTCTTACTTCTTCATATTGATGAGGGTCTTGAGACTCGAGCCGACGTTGGCTCGATTCTTCCAAATGTTCACACTTTCTGCCTCTTCCTCCTCGGGCGAGGGATTCTACAGTTTGTGTCAGAAAAGGGGCAAGAAAATATTTACCATCCCAACGTCATCACACGGCGATCAATGGAAGACTGAATTTGTGATCGTCCAGCACCCTGATGGGTTTCTCATCCCGACCCAATGGGAAGAAAATATGCCCCTGACCCTTCGACCCTCAAAGGATGAGGACCTTGAGGCGTCGCTCGAACTGATTATGGGATTTTTGGGTCGGGATGTATGCTCCGACCAAGTCTTGCTCGACTGTAAGACTTTCTGCAGCGAGGAAAATCTAGCGGCCGCGGGGATCGGCCGTGGACAAGTGCGAGAGGGATTTGTCTTGGGTATAGGTCATTTTTTGCTTTTTATTTATGCTGAGCCTACTTTTCTCAACTGTTTCTAATCGACTTGCTTTTTGTGCAGATACCAGCATCCTTATGGCAAGCAGAACCTCTTTCCTTCAGAGCTTGGGCAGAGCTCTTTTGCCAGAGCACGAGCTGGCGACCGCAGAAAAGTTGACGGAACTCAACGAGGCCGTTCAGAGCCGGCCTGATCTTCCCGCGATCGAGCCCCCGATCCTCGGCGCGGACACAGGGGCGGGGCTGCCGTCACCCAGACAAGGCCCCAGGCTCGGCAAGGGGTTATTCAAGAGGCCCGAGGCGGCATCTAGCCGGGCGGTCGGCCCCACCACGGTCGATCTAGAAGAGGATGAGGGGGAGGAGGCCGAGCCTCTGACTCGCAAAAGAGCTGTCCCCAAGTCCGTCCGCAAATCTGCCCCTTCATCTAAAAAGTTGAAGGGCAAAGGGTCGACCAGCGAGGCCCTCCCGATGGACGACCCGGGCTCTGAGACGAGCGCCGAGTTTCTGGCCCGTCGTATAAGGGATTATCTTCCTGTGGCCGAGCCACATTTCCCAGGAGGGGTTCCTGAGCTGGTCGAGAGGCAACCTCGATCCCTTCTCAACACCGGGTCAGACTACGAGGCCGTGAAGGCCATTTGGCGGTCGGTGGCGACTGAGCCCGACCATAAACGCATGGCAGAATGGTCATTGGAGACCTTCGAGCGTAATCTTGCCACCGCCTTTATGTCTGTAAGTGATTCTCATATTTTGCTTATTTATCCTAAGTGATTTCATTCGACTCGAACTAAATCTCTTTCTTTGGGTCGACTTTGCAGCGCACGGCCCCGATCGCTCACGGACTGGTGCAGTATGCGAAGGCCCTCCGATCGAGAAAGCACTTTTACAAGGGCAAGTGGGTCGAGCTTAAGAAAGAGATCGAGGAGCAAAAGGAGGGCGATTGGAAAAGGCAAGCCCAAGGGTTTCAGCAGTCTGCTCAACTGCTTGAGGAGGAGAACAAGAAGCTCAAGGCGAAGGAGGTTGAGCTTTTGAGGGCTGTTGAGGAGCGAACCCTTGACGTCTCGAGGCTTGAGGGTGAGGCTCGATCTCTCAGGCTCGAGGCCCAAGAGAGTTTTGTGAAGGGGCAAGCAGCTGGTCGAGCGGCGATCGAGCGCGAAATGGAGGCCAGGTACTGCCGCAAGGCCAGGGGCTTCCTTCAAAGAGCCCAGATGGCGATGGGGCGCTGGGCCGTAAAGAAGTTTGTTGAAGGCCCCATGTTCGAGAAGGCCAGCGCCATTAAGGGGTATGATGATTTCAAGGATGGTCATGCGCTCTGCCTGGCCCAATTACAGGCTCAAAATCTGATCGTCCCCGGGGCCGATCTTTCCAGGGTCGGGATAACCGAAGCAGACCCTCGTCCTGAGAAGCAGACCCCTACAAACGCCGAGGCTCAAGCCATAGTGACGAAGACCACTGTTGAAACCTCCGAGCCTGAGCAGCATCCGTACGGCTTCGTGGTCCAGAGGCTCATGGCCGAGCTCTTGAAGAAGCCGTATGATGGTAAGGACGAGTCGGCGGAGCCCACTATGGATCGCCTGTTCCCCAATGTTGATCCAAACGAAGCCGATCCTGAGTGGTCGGCAGCGGAGCTCGAGTGGTTGAGCTCTCTAGCACTCGAAGCTGGCCCGAGCGAGTCGGCGGCACCCGCTGATCCTTGAACCTTTCTTTTCCTATTTTGATTTGTAATAGGACTTCTTCCTCGAGCGATAGGCTCGAGTCTTATTTTTGTTGTAAACTTTGTTTGAATTAATGAAATTCAATTTCTCCATTGTCTATTCACTTGCTTTTTATCTGTTACTCGAATCCTCAGTTTCCTTATTGAAGCTTAGCTTCAACCAAGAGTTGATTAATCTTGTGGGCTCGAGCTTTACGCTCGAGTCCCCAACTCCTTTGCTGAAGCGTAGCTTCAACCAAGAGTTGATTTAACTTGTGGGCTCGAGCTTTACGCTCGAGTCCCCAACTCCTTTGCTGAAGCGTAGCTTCAACCAAGAGTTGATTTAACTTGTGGGCTCGAGCTTTACGCTCGAGTCCCCAACTCCTTTGCTGAAGCGTAGCTTTAACCAAGAGTTGATTTAACTTGTGGGCTCGAGCTTTACGCTCGAGTCCCCAACTCCTTTGCTGAAGCGTAGCTTCAACCAAGAGTTGATTTAACTTGTGGGCTCGAGCTTTACGCTCGAGTCCCCAACTCCTTTGCTGAAGCGTAGCTTCAACCAAGAGTTGATTTATGTATGATCTTTAACAGATGTTGCTTAAACAAGAATTCTTATGATGCATTCAACACAAGCATAGCTGTTACAAATAGGGCCCTTCGAGGGGAGTTATATATCCAAATCCTGTAAGGATCAGTTTTAAGGATAGTACAATTTTAAATTGTAGGCATTCCACGGTCGAGGTAACTCCTCCGATTCTGAGCCTAAGGTTTCCAGCCTATATGCATTGTTTTTGGCAATTCGTGCAACACGGTACGGTCCATCCCATTTTTCCTCGAGCTTCTTAACTTTTCTAGAAACCTCAACCTTTTTCAGGACTAGATCGCCCACTTGAAAGCTTGATGGTCGAACGTTTTTGTTGTAGCTTCGAGCTGCAGCCGCCTTGTGTCGTTGCATTCGTCCTAACGCACGATGGCGCTTCTCCTCAACGAGATCTAGCTCGAGCGCTCGCCCTTCATTGTTTTGGGCTAACTGGAAGTGTGAGACTCGAGCAGTTTCGTGGACCAACTCCGTAAGAATCAGGGCTTACGACCCATAGACTAGAGCAAATGGAGTCTCGCCTGTGGCGGTTCGCGGGGTGGTCCTATAGGCCCATAAAACCTCATCGAGCTCGTCCGCCCATGCCTTCTTTTTGGCGTCGAGTCGAGCACTGAGACTTCGGAGGATGGTGCGATTGGTCACTTCCGCTTGCCCATTTGCTTGTGGATACCCAACTGAAGCGAACCGCTGATCGATCCCGTGATCCTTGCACCATTCTTTCATGTAATCGGCCCTGAATTGAGGCCCATTGTCGCAAATTAGGATGCGAGGCCCTCCGAACCGACATACTAGATTCCTCCATATGAAGTTTTGGATGACCTTAGAGGTCGTCTTCCTAACGGCTATTGCCTCGACCCACTTGGAGAAGTATTCACAGGCCACGATGCAATATTCAGCCTGCCGCACGGTGGACGTTGGGAGTGGTCCCACAATGTCGATCCCCCATTGATCAAACGGCCATGAAACATCGACCGCTATCATTTCAGCGGCATGCTTGTGGGAATAATTTCCCGTCTTTTGGCACTTGACGCAGCGCTTAGAATATCTTTCATCGTCTCGCTCGAGGGCCGGCCAGAAATAGCCGGCTCGTGTTACTTTCCTGGCCAGAGATCGGCCTCCTGCATGGTTGCCGCAACTTCCTGTATGGATCTCGTAGAGAACTTCTTCAACTTGCGAGGGTCGGAGACACCTCATTGGGGGTCGACGGTTACCACGTTTGTAAAGTCGACCTTCGGAATCGAGGGTGTATCTTGTGGCTCGATGGCGTAGTCGTCGAGCGGCGTTTCGGTCTTGTGGCAGCACCCCGTCCCTTAGATATAGCACGATTTCGTCGAGCCAACAAGGCTCCTCAGGGTCGATTGTGATAATGGCTGCCTCGGGCCCGTCGATGGCTCGTCGATTGGAGATTTTGAAGGTAATCTCGCGCTCTTCTGTGCCCTTAAGGCCGTTTGCAAGTTTTGACAACACGTCGGCTCTAGTGTTTTCTTCACGGGGCACTTGGTTGATCGCGAAGCTGGTGAATTGGGCCGTTAGTTTGCGTACTTCTTCCAAGTACTTGATCATATTTTCCTCTCGGGCCTCGTAGAGTCCTTGGACTTGGTGTGCAACGAGCTGCGAATCGGTGATAACGGCGATCGACTTGGCCCCGCTCTCGAGCGCGGTTTTCAGTCCTACGACGAGCGCCTCATACTCCACTTCATTATTGGTGACTTGAAAGTCCAGACCAATGGCAAAGTCTAGATCCAATCCATCTGGATTTGTTAGAGAGATCCCTGCGCCCCCGCCCTGGGCGGTTGATGACCCGTCGACCTTCAGGAGCCAACGGGTGTTCTTGCTTTTAGGTGTCTTTGCTACGGTTGTTTTTTCGACCAGGAAGTCCGCGAGGACTTGAGCTTGCATGGCGACCCTGGGTTGAAAAGTGATATAAAATTGCCCGAGCTCAATCGCCCACTTGATCAGTTGACCAGAGTTATCTGGTCTAACCATCACTTGCTTCAGTGGTTGGTCGGTCAGGACCACGATCTCGTGCGCTTGAAAATATGGGCGTAGCTTCCTTGAAGAGACCACTAAGGCCAGTGCAAACTTCTCGATCTCTAGGTATCGAGTTTCCGCTCCGTGCAGGATCTTGCTAACGTAATACACTGGGAGGTGTTTCCGATCCCTGATGGTTACTAGAACCGAGCTTATGGTTTCGTCTGAGACGGCGAGGTAGAGATAGAGTATCTCCCCTTGCTCAGGCTTGGCGATCAGCGGAGCTGATGCCAGGTATTTCTTCATTTCCTCGAAGGTCAGTGAAATCGTTGCACATCCGCCATTTGCCTCCTGTCTTGGCCACGAGGACGACATTGCAGAGCCAATCGACATATTTTTCTGGAGTGATGTATCCCGCATCGAGTAACTTGTTGACTTCCTCCTCGATGATCGAGTTGCGGACGATGCTCTGGGTCCTTAGCTTCTGCTTTATGGGTTTGAAGGCGGGGTCAATGTTCGGGTAGTGCGAGATTACCCTCGGGTCGACCCCTTCTAGATCTATGGCCTTCCAGGCAAAGACGTCCACATTATCCTGCAGGAAGATGGTGAGGCACTCCAATTGTTTCCCCTCGAGACTCGCCCCGACCCTGGTGGTTTTTTCCCGATCCTGAGGATCGAGTTGGATCAACTGAGTGTCCTCCGCTGCCAATAGTCGGGACTCGTCCACCTTCATTTTCTTTCGAGCTTCATGAGTACTCATTTTGGAGCACGAGGCTCCATCCCCTTTCGGGTCGGGGATTCTTTCGTCGTCATCTGCGTCATCCATGATGAGGTCACCTGGCTTGAGCACATCTTCTGTGGGGGGTCGAGCCTCGTTAGCAATTGCGTAGCAAGCCCAAGACTCGGCTAAATGACAACACACTTCCCCGATCCCGTAGGGAGTCGGGAGTTTGATCTTTTGGTGGTAGGTCGAGATGACGGCCTTGAAATCAATGAGGCCGGGTCGACCTAAAATCATGTTGTAAGGGAAGTTGGGGATATCAACGACGACCCAATTAATTTCCATCGTCGTTCGAGCGGGGTGGATGCCCATGGAAGTTAACATTTTAATCTGGCCTTTTGGGGCGATGATCGAGCCACCAAAGCCTTTCAGGGTTGTTTTTACTGGCTCATATCTTAATTTACTCAAATGCATTCGCTCAAGAGTCGAGTAAAGAACAATGTTCGAGCTAGCTCCAGTATCAACCAAACATTTACTTACAGCATAGTTTGCGATATCTAAAGTTACCACCATCGGACAACTCGGCGTTACGCCGTCCCGATGGGGATCTAGATGAAAGTCCCTATCGCTAAATGCCACTTCTTTCTGCTTCCATTCTTCCCCAGGCTCGACTTGCAGTATTTCGTGAGGGCCACGAAGGCTGGTTTGGGCTCGACGAATCCCTCTCTTTCTGGCCGTCTTGGTATCTCCACCCTCGGGTCCCCCCACAATCATATCAATTCGACCGTGGGTTGGCGCGTTCTGGATCGTGCTAGGGGTGGCGGCCTGCTTTCCTTCTCGTTGATTTCGCTTTGGTGGGGGCGATCGAGACCTAGATCTCGACCGTCGATCCTCATTTTCGTTGCAGCGCCGCTCGCGCCCTCGATCCCTATTCTGCTTCAGCCTTTTGACAAACTCGGCCAAGTGCCCCCCTGGATGAGCCTCTCTATCTCATCCTTCAGCTGGTTACAATCATTGGTATCGTGCCCCGGCTGATCGTGGAACTCACAGTATTTAGAGTCATCGACCTTCCGTAGATTAAGCTTCAACTTCTTGGGGTAGTTGAGGAGTTTCCCAGGGATTTTTGGAAGGATATTCCCTATCGCGCATATTAGGGGCTCGTACTTCTCTCGGTCGGGCCGTCGAGTATTCGAGCTCCCTTCGGACCGAGTGCTGATCTCTTGTCGACCCTTGTTCTTCCCTCGACTTGATGTAGGCGGACTCTGATCTCGAGCGCTGCGGGATCGATTGTAGTAGTTACTGTGGGCTGGGGCTCGACCGATGCTTCGCAATATGGCTTGGCCGTGGTTTGCCCAATAGCTCCCCTCAATCTCCTCGTAGTACATCCATTTTGTAGCGCAGTCTTGGATGTCCCTCAGGCTGTTTATGGGAACTCTACCAAGGATATCCTTGGTGAAGTCTCGGCAATGACAGTTTTTTCCCAAGGCACTGAGGACGACTGCCAGGTCTGGTGGCGCGACCCGGACCAATTCTGCATTGAATCGAGTAAAGTAATCCCTTAGGGATTCGTTCACTCCTTGGACTACGGAATCCAAACGGGACACCCCGAGCCTATCTTGGATCAGAGGGGAGAAGTGACCTTCGAGTGCTATGGAGAGCTCGTCGTATGATCTTATGGAGGCAGGAGGTTGCCTGAGGAACCAGTCGAGCGCCGCCCCTTTGAAGGTGGTGGCTAGAACCTTCGCCCATGTGTGGGGAGTATGGGGGAACAAGTTCATCGACAGCTCGAAGCTGGTTATGTGGTCACCAGGGTCGGTTTTCCCATCGTAGATAAGAAGGTCCCGAGGAATGGCGGTCGACCCCGGGTCCTCGCTGAGGATCTCCTCCGTGAATGGCGACAGCCTCTGACGCCGGCTTCGAGCGTTACGCTCAGGTTCCCATTGCTCATTACGAGCCAGGTTAGGTCGAGGGGGGAGCCTGTCTCTCAAATCCCCAAATGGGGGGATGCCGGCGTATTTGTTCGTTAACCTCTCCCTGACTGGAAGTCGATGGGGAGGGGGACGTCTAGCGTCTCGCATGAGTCCGCCCGTAGGGCGGACATGATGTGGTTGTGCGGGTCGGATGGGCTGTGAATATGCCCTCCGACGGTCGGGAGGTGGGGGGACGTAGTCCCTTCCGTTGATCTGATCGCTGTATTCCTCTCTATCATATTCGTCATCGTAGTAGCCTTCCTCTTCTTCAGGCTCGTTCTCTTGCTCCACGACACGCGCCTTTCCCGGCCTTTGGACCGTGTGGCCATTGTTCTCATCTTCCCCCTCTGGGGAATGGTCGACGGGATAGCGTGGAGGTCGGGCGGCTTCAGGCCTCCGACCCTCGTTCCCCCTTCCTGCATGAGTTTGAGCTCGAGGGAGCGGCGGGGGTCGAGATAGTCGATACTGTACTGGGGAAGGCTCAGTGACATTGACTGTGAGAGGAATCATCCTTATGGGCCTCCCAGCTTCGAAGGCCTGCCTAGCCTCCTCATAAACCTGACTGGTATATGCGGCTAAGTCCTGGGCTGATGGCTGAGCCGGGAGTACGACTGCAGGTAGATCCGCGCGTGAAACAGCGTCTTCCTCCGCCTCGTTAGGAGGGTTTGCCCCCTCAGGACGGTCGATTTCTTCAAGTTGGGTGGCGAAGGCCGGGTGCTCTTCAGCAGCCGCGGCGGCTCAATCGGCCTCGATCTGAGATCGAGTCCTGATGATGCTGTGAGTGCTTTTCGTTTTCTTATTCACCATGGCTAACGCTCGATTTCTCAAAGGTCGAAAGTGTTTTCCCACAGACGGCGCCAAACTGATGATGTCGGTTTTTGGTAAGTGATCAGAATCAACCACGTGGCCTCGACCGTCAGTTGAATTTGTAGAGTGGAATCCGACTTTGACCTGAAAAGCACTAGCACTGGGTTACTTGTCCGGAGGGGATTGTCTCCGGCGTAACCCCTCCACTGAATTAAGTCAGTTATAGAATATGATATTCGCAAAGGGAGGATGAAGGCTGGAGCAATCAATTAGAATAGCTTCTTTACCATAATAAATGATGGGGGTATTTATAGGGTGGCTCCACACACACTGAGTACACTGTTTGTGCGTGCATTAATGGCCTCGACTGCAGGGCATTTAATGCTTGTGCCTCGAGTCAGATTCATTCCCTAAAAGGAATGATTGTCTGTCACTTCAGGCGGTACAGAGTACGGAAGGCAATCAAAACAGATACGGCGCAATTAATGCAGCTACAGTGGGGTCGACCGTGTGGAGATGGGACAGGTTCGAGCCCTTGGACCTCGACCCTCAAGGCACGCTCTTGGGGAAATATAGCGAGTCGAGTATCGATTCTCGAGCGTGGTATGGTCGAGCTAGAGACCTTAGAGATTCTACAGAGCCGTTATGACGGTCGAGCTATCAGGCCGAGCCATATGGTCGATCGCCGAGCTTGTTCTTGGGCCACGTGTGAGTTGACTCTGGCTAGATAGACGTGGCGTTTGACTCTCTAAGATTGCGCCACGTGTATTCTCCAGAATATTCCCCATCAGTAGTGATATTAAAAAATGTCGAATTGAACTTTCAATTGCTGAGCTAATTGAAAATTTTGCATAATTTTACATAGAAAATGCACTTGAAAAGGTTATACTGAAATATTGAAATATAAACATGTAGCACCGATGTTAAAAAATATCGAATTAAAATTTTACTTGTGGAACTAATTCGAAAATCTGTGTAACTTTACATAGAAAATCCACTTGAAGAGATTATTTTGAAATATTAAAATATTTTATTCTTTCTCTCATTTTCTCTCTCCGAATTTCTCTCTCTATCTTTTCTGTTTTCCCCTTTCTTCTTCACCACCGTCGAATGAATAAATCTTCATGCTACCGGACGTCTAAATTCTCGGGCCAACGACGGAAGAAAATCAACAAACGTCACTGTGGGGATGCTGGAATTGAAACAAAAGATTTTGCAGAGGTGTATTGCTTTAATTAATTAATTTATGCATTTTCTGATCAACGGTGAATGGAAACAAAAGAGCTATCACTTCTTCCATAAGGTGTTTTTTAAGAAATTCAACAATATGGAGCATTGGAGCTCCTTCTCATGCTGATGAACGGTGATGGGTGCCTCTGATAGGGGATTTTGTAATTTGTCTGGGTTAGTCGAGGTTGCATCGATCCCCATGGCAGTTGGCGGCACGGAAAAAATTTGGAAGGTTGTTATAGTGACTCGCCGCCGCCGGACATGGCCAGATTTTGGCGGTCGTCAGGTGGCGGCGCTTGAAATTTTCGGCCCTATTTTTAAATACCCGAAATTGGTTTTGAATATACATAACTTGGATAAATGAAGAGCTGAAATTTATAAATGTCTAACTAAAACTAACGAATCATAATTATTTTTAGGAATATGCAAAATTAATTTGAAAATTTGTGGAATGTGATGTATGAAAATAACATAGAGTTGAAAATCGAAACATATGTTTTGAAACTAGAAAGTGCATAATTATTTTTCAAATTTGCATACCTTCAAAAATGAAGTATTGGAAATGGGGTGCTAAATGTTATGTGGAATTTGTATATAATGTATAATTAATTTGAATTTTTTTGAAATGGGATGCAAGAAAATAATATAGAATTGAAAATCGAAACATAGGATTTGAAACTAGCAAGTGCATAATTATTTTTTGAATTTGCAAAACTTCAAAAATGAAGGATTAGAATGGGGGTGCTGAATGTTATGTGGAATTTGTGTATTTGAAACTATATAATGCATAATTAATTTGAATTTTTTTGGAATGAGATGTAAGAAAATAATATAGAATTGAAAATCGAAATAGAGAATTTGAAACTAGCAAGTACATAATTATTTTAGAATTTGCAAACCTTAAAAATGGAGGATTGAAAAGGTGTTATGTGCACAAATAAGAATAAAGATTTTATTTTATGAAAATACCAAAAAGTTTAGTTTCTGTACATGTAGCTTAGGGATCTATATTTTATTTTATTTTACAAATTTACTTCAGCATTTTTATTTTCTTGAAGCATGATTGCATGAGGGAGCTGAAACTGTTACTTTTTTCACTTACTATTTTAAATCTTCTCTTTCTGTCACCAAAACCAAATCCCTGTTGAAGGAACATGAGCACTTTCTCGATAAACAAATTTGTAGAGATTTTTACTTTTTTTTTTTTACCTTCTTTCATGGAACTAAACAAGATATTAAAGAAAACAAGATGATTCACCTAATGTTAAAAGAAATCCAACTAAACTTTCAGCTGTGGAACTAATTCGAAAATCTGTGTAATTGTACCAAGGAAATACACATGAAGGTATTTTGATATATTTTTAAACTAAAAATATAGTACTGATATTAATAAAAGTCGAACTAAACTTTCAATTGTGGAGCTAATTCGAAAATCTGTGTAATTGTACAAAGGAAATACACTTGAAGGTATTTTGATATTGAAAAACTAAAAATATAGTACTGATGTTAAAAACTATCGAACTAAACTTTCAGTTGTGGAACTAATTCGAAAATCTGCATAATTTTACATATAGGACATGCCATAATTTTATAAGAGAATGAATATTAATGATTTCTTTTTACATTATAGTTCATAACAGTTCACCAAAATGTATTATAAATAATTATTTAGTGAAATACAAATATTTGTGATGGATTTATATAGTATATTGTCATAAACATGGAAACAAGATGATTTACCTATGTATGTTTAGTGAAATACAAACATAAATGATGGGTTTTCAAGGTATAAAGTTTCAAATGTGGATATATAAGCTTAATACAAGTAAATTTAGTGAAATATAAACATCTTAACCTTATATTCTCATATATTAGATAATATACTTTGAAAAAACCACCATTTATGTTTGTATTTCAATAAACATACATAGGTGAATGATCTTGTTCTCATATTTATGACAATATACTATATTAATACATCATTAATGTTTGTATTTCACTAAATAATTATTTATAATCACGTTTTAGTGAACTTTTACGAACTATAATGTCAAAATAAATCATTAATATTCGTTCTCTTTCAAAATACTTTTTTAAGTTATATAGTAATTACACAATTTACGGAATTAGTTCTGCAGATTGAGTTATAAATATAAAATTTTCAATTTCAGTTCTTTAATTCAATGCATTTCAGTTCTTCAAAATGCCTTTCTAAATCATTTAGCAATTATACAATTTTCGAAATTAGTTATACATATTGAATTATAAATATAAATTTTTTAAATTTCAATTCTTCAAAATACATTTGTTCTGAATGTTTATAATAAAATACTATGCATCATTTATATTTTTATTTCACTATAATCATTTATAAAAACGTATTAGTGAAGTTTTAGGAACTATAATGTAAAAAGAAATCATGAATATTCGTTCTCATTCAAAATACCTTATTAAGTCATATAGTAATTACTCAATTTTCGACATTAGTTACACAAATTGAATTATGGGAATACCATTTTGCTTTTCAATTCTTCAAATTTTTTATTTTAAAAATAATTATACATTTTTTAGTTCCTATTTAACACTTTTCAAGGATAATTAAGCATTTGTTACATGTTATTAGTCATTACACTTTTTTTTTTTTAAATAAGCCTAATTCACGGGTCGGGTCTATCCATGTATTCAAGTTTTTAATTGTAATCTAAAATGGGTCATGTCTTCTTGAACAGAGTGTCGTTGGTCATGTCCCTCACGAGTCCACGTCTGCTCATTAATCCTGGGATTTTTTAATTGAACATTTGAACCCACTAAGTGGTGATTGTTTGGCATTATAATTGTGTTGATGTAGAGGTATGGAGAGGAACAGAAAGATTGTTAACTACGCTGACACTGTTGCTCATCTCCAAGTTGCAAGACACCGCTGCTCATCTCCCTCACCAGTCCAGGGGTGGCAGATCCCTAAAGTAAAATTTTGAATATTTTACCTGGATACGAATTTGGATTGCTTCTTCATCTCTAGAGCATTTTTTTTTTATTTTGCCGGTGGTCACTATAAATTTAGTATTTTTGTACTTCCAATGCTATAAAATTTCAAATTAATTATGGATTTTATAGTTTCAATTCCACTTTTTACAAGAATTTAGTATTCCCATACATGAAATTCCATAAATTTCAAAATTATTTATGCATTATATAGTTCCAATTCCACAAGTTCCATAAGAATTTAGTATTCTCATACATGAAATTCCACAAATTTCAAAATTAATTATGCATTATATAGTTCCAATTCGACAAATTCTATAAGAGTTTAGTATTCTCGTACATGAAATTCCACAAATTTCAAAATTAAATATGCACTATATAGTTCCAGTTCGACAAATTTCATAAGAATTTAGTATTCTCATACATGAAATTCTACAAATTTCAATTAATTATGCATTATATAGTTTCAATGGGACAAATTCCATAAGAATTTAGTATTTTCATATATCTAATTCCACAAAATTAATTATGGATTTGTTAGATTCAATTCGATATGTTTAAATTTATTTTTTGAAATTTGAAAATACAACATATTAAAGTTCAAGTTCTACATATTAAGATTGAAGTTAGGGTGTTTAAAGTTCAAGTTATGCATTTAAAAAAGAAAGGGTTGCCCACGAGATCAACCCGACTCGGTGTCTCGGATCAGATCCGGGTCACTTCTTCCTACGCACATTCCATAGAGCAGAAACCACCACTGCACCGCTGCCATCATCCACGTAGCGTCGTAGCCGTTGCCGTCGTCCACCTCACAACAAAATTGGCGACCCACGCGACGGCCCACACACCAACACCGCCACTAGTCTGTCATCCACTGTACGAACCCAGATCTCTATTCTTCTTCAACCAAACTACCAAATCTGATTTTCCTTCTCTCGGAAGCGGTGGACAACGGCAACAGTTTTTGGCGCTGTGCCACTCGTCTTCTCCGACAAGACTATCGGATCTGAGAATGGGCGCAACGGTCGGAACATGGGGAGACTGTAGTGGGGGCTACTCCTCTCTTTTCCGATAAGGGTGGTGGTGGAGAAAATAAATTTTTTTCTTTTTTCTGGTGAAAGATAGACTCAAAACGACAAACCAACAGAAAGAAACAAAAAGAATCGCGCGTCATTCATCGCAGATTTAGGTGTATTTTCCCATATATCAATCTTCTGCATTGTGCTTTATCCCAACTTTGCAAGCTTATATGCCAAATCGTTTCTTGCTCGTCATATATGCCTGAACTTCACGGCCATGGTTTATGCAGCAAAATATGGCAGTCCTTTATAATACTCTCCAAAGGAAATTAATGAGTGGGGAATTTGTTGCCTGTTATTTTTCCGGCAAAATGTCAGCCGTGAATAGTATCGGGAAAATTATTCCGGTGAAGAATATATATGTTGAAAGTGAAAGATAATGTTGACAAAAAAAAAAAAGAAAATGAAAGATAATGGCATCCCTTGTAATTCTTGGACAAATAAAAATATTTCGGACATTTTATACAAAAATGGATAGCAAAATTAAAATTGAAACTTAAAATAAGAACCTAAGATAACCATTGAAAAAAGTGGGTAGCTATTCTAAATTTTTTGAGAAGATGGTCACTTAAAGTAAACTTGCCCTATTATTAGTACTTAATTGATTATTCTCACGTGAACGTGACGTGGGCATTCTTGTTCTATAATGGTCGGCCGGCGGTTAATTCCCTTAATTTATGGAATATAGACATTTGGGATTCTTCTTACTAGGGCGTTTTTGATAGGGTATTTAAGTCTATTTATAGGAGTTGGATCTCTGTTAAGTTGTTGTTTGATAGAATGAACTAATTTTTACGGCCTTCCAATTTTAAATTCAACCCGCTGATTTAGGTATGTTGAGTGAGACTAGGAGTCTCTTCCCTACCCTAAATATTATGGAATATAGCGGTTTTTTTTAACGTGAAAACAAATAAAGACACTTTAGCCCTTGCAAATAATCTCTAATTTTACCCATTTTCTGAACGTGTCTTGAGGGAGCGAGGAGTTTTCAAAATTTTAACTCAGCAACGCAACGGAACCTTCACAAATCATAGGAGGAAGACGATTTTAGCTACTGCTCGTCTCTACCACCGATTGCTTTCTTTGTCTCTCTCTGAATCTCTCATTGAAAGGTACCAATTTCTGGACTTTTTTTTTTCTTTCAATTGGGCTCTGATTAAAACTCAAATTAGACTCAAAAGGGAATTCGGATTGAAGACCGCCACATTTACAGCCTTTTACTTCACTGCTAGAAGCTGTCACTGCGAGTAAAGAAGTGTGACTTTCCGTGAGAAAGTACGAAAGAGAGAAAAGGGGATAATCAACAACCAACTTCACCGTTTCACTCAATTCTGGAAAAGGTGAGTTCATTATACTATATTATCTCTGCAATTGAATGTCTTCTTTTGGACAAATCCATGTTTTAAGAAATTTTCTTTTGCTGTTTAGGTTCTGCTATACATATTTTCTTTTTATGCTAATAATCTGTTATTAAGAGAAGGACATTAATTCGACTTTTGCTGTTTTACCTTTTTCTTGTGGATAATATAAAATTAGAGAGAATTTAAATCTAGATTTAATTTGGAGTAAGAAAAGGGAGAGTTTTATGAGCTTGATTTATGTCATTAAAATGGTGACAGTAAATGAAGTAAGCCTGTGCCTTTGGTGTGAACAATCTAGCGGAGTTGTAACTTGAACGATTATTCTCTGAATTTGATTTCGATTTTGTCCTTGGATACACATATTTTTTGATACTGTTTGGACTTTATGGAATAACAGGAACAAGTGAATGTTCCAACTTCCAAGGCATTAGTTTCCCCTTAAGCATGACCATGGACAACATCAAGAATCTTGCTACTGATTGAGGCATATCTCTGAACATGCAGCAAATAAAACCAAACTGCAATTGGCTTCATTACAGCAAGTTTTTGTTTGTGGCCATTGAAATTTTGTACAAAAAACTAGGAAAAAATCTTTCTGCATATATGACCAGTGGAGAAATTTGTTAGTTCATATATAAAATCAAAATAGATTATCTTCTAGTATATCATTTGATATGTTAAACTGAAGGTGGAATATAGGGGTAAATATGTAATATACTCGATAGATGGATTAAGTATTACGTATCAAACATGTATAAGAATTTCTAGAATTTCAGAGTAACTACTGTATATTGTTGTTTGATACACTGAACTGAACTCCCATAAATTGGTCAACTTATGAAATGTGTTGCTAAAATCGGACTAAATGTGTTAAATTGTGTTACTTCCAGGACTAAATGTGTTAAATTGGATCAAATGTGTTAAAATTAAGAACATAAATGATTAAATGCGTTAACAAAGAAACTTATAGGACTGGAATTGGACAGGACCCTAACTTATAGGACGAAAAATGCAATTTTCCCAATATATATATAATTAAATTAGTAAACCTATCTCGCTATTTAAAAGTTGCTGACTTACCGTTCTCGTGAACACCATTGAGACCTTTAATGCACGAATATTTTTTAAAAAATCATTATTGTCCCGCGTTGTGTCGTATCCTGTATAAATAATATAGACAAGAGTCTGAACATGAATAATAAAGGTCAAATAAGAGCCCTTTGCGGTTTTGAATGATGAAGTTTGTGATTATATCAGGGGTCTATTTGTAATCTTGTGATAGTTAGTCTATGTAATAGTTGCTAGTTTGTATAGCACGCTTTTGTAATTGCAGTTTAGTTTGTTAGTAGGATTAGTAACACAGTTAAATTTGTTTAACTAGCTGTTAAGAATACACGCTAGCTCCTCATCTTTTCTATATGTACAGGAGCATGTATTTTATCTCTGTAATCTTTGATAATTAATCAATAAATTAGGAAATCTAGTGAAAGTGAAAAAAAGAAGAAGCCCACCGCAATTCTTAGATGGAAATGTCCATATGAGATTCTATATAAAAGAGCTTCAGATTACAAAGAATTGAGGATTTTTGTTGTTTATGTTTTGCAACTAATAATTTTCCGTTAATAATTATGTGAAACGTAAGAAAACCAATTATATTTTGGTTTTATCGCATCGAGAATGGGTTAGAACTTGTGTCAGATTTATCTGAATTGAGTTGACACTTATTGGGCGTAGTCCTATTTCTTGGATTGGTGAACCACTAGATGACTTAGCGTGTACTTAACACGTGATGTCGAGATGCTAGCTAGGCAGTGGCCGATTTAGCACGTCCGATCATGATCATGTTGAATTGGACATGACGGTAGTTCCGAGGTGATATTTATGTCTCCCGAGCTTGAAATGAACTAGAAGTCAGTGCTTCGGGAAGGCGGAAGTAGTTGACCTGATACTCATAGATCAAGTGATTGGTTTCGAGGTGAGACTTGCGCTTTACCGACTTTGTTTGACATAGAGAGTTGGACTGTTGGAGTGTGAAAAAGGCTTAAGTGCTCGATCTGTTTTTTGTGGTATTGAGGATCTAAACCCGATACTTATCTTATGGCTGCACTAAACAACGTAACTTTGCTTGTGAACTTAATGAGTTTTAAGAGTGGCACCTAAAAAGAATGAATTGGTCTTAAATTAGTCTAGGTACAATTGAATAAATAATCAAAAAAAAGAAACCTTGATGTGTATGTGTACGCCACGATGCTTTTGAAGGGTTTGATGTGCCCGCTGCAAGAACAATGACTGCACTTATGTTATGATCGACGCTGCTGAAAAGTTTGCAGTATATAATTCCATGGCTCAATCTTGCAATAGCTATAATGTCCCACAAAACCTCAAAAAGAAGCTACGCAAGTTGGAGGTTAAGTTTAATAATTAATTAATTAATTACCCGACATCTGAAAAGGTGGAAAGTCAAACGTTAATATAGACTAGAATTCTTCGGATCACGCGTTTTCTTTGGCAATTAAAAACAATAACCTTTTATTGCATATTATTATAATAATAATGACATAAAAGTGTTAAATACTAGAATCCAATGGGAGGGGACAGACGGCCGCTGCCAAATATTAACATTCTCAATTCTGGTAATTAATGGACTCTGTTTTGTTTCCAAATAATTATATAAACCTAATTTGCCGCCCTTCTTTGGCAATGAAATACCATATATATTTATCTCACACAATCCTTTAATTTAGAGTATTTATAATTTAATTTTAAAAAATAAACATATAATTCCCAATATTTTAAGAAAAATTATAAAAAATTGACGAAACTGATATGTGTCAAAATAGCGCTTCAATATTTTCGTGTGTTTTTGTCTAAGTAATTTCGAGAGTTTCGATCTGTCCAATAACGAGGGTTTATAGACCCTTTTATATAAACATGTTCGTAGTACAAATTTTTTTAGGTTTAGGAGTCCTTCGTATGGTATGATTTTTATTATCTTATTTTCGGATTAGGTTCCTTGATCAAATTATTTTTATGGACTTTTTGTCTTATTGGGCCAGACCCAAAATATGAGATACCAATCATATAGACTTGAAAATTATATCTATTTGGGAAGCTTTTAATTAAGAGCAAGTTTACTTTAAATGACCATCTTCTCAAAAAATTTAGGATAGCTACCCACTTTTTTCAATGGTCATCTTAGGTGCCCAATTAAAGTTTCAATTTTAACTTTGCTACCCATTTTTGTGTAAAATATCCGAAATATCCTTATTTTTTCAAGAATTATAAGGGTATGCCATTATCTTTCATAAAATTCCCTCTGTCGACGACAACGACCATCCCAATATCACTTCCCTACGACTTCACTTTGCCAATCTCTCCCAAAACATCCTTCGTAGTTTTGCTGTGAAGTTAATTTATCGTCTCGAAGCTGTTCTCGCGCATTGAGAACCCCGGTCAGTGTTTTGCGTCTTCATCAACCTCACACGCAATCTATTTTAGGGTTTAAGCCATAACTTCAGGTTCGTACCTCGCATTTACTGTTAATTTAGGAATTTTACCCAAATTTCTTCTTTAATTCGCATTTTAGGGTTATAGTTTAACAAAAGCCATAATAGGTCCCAGTACCAACCTGCCAATTCCACATCCTATCTAGCGTACGGTTTGGAATCTGAAATTTGTTATTTGGCAGAGATGATTTCACCGAGTGAAAGCATCAAAAGAAAAAGAGGAAGCAAGGACGGAAGCAACAAAAGCCGCAGGAAAATCATTAGTAAAGTTCCTGGCAATCGGAGAAAATGCAGCAGTAAGAGCAACAGTGAAAGTCCTAAGACTAAGAGGGACGATAAAATACAATGGCGTTGTTCAATGACCTATTTCGCTTACCAAATGAAGATGCTTGGTGACCTGACGAATAGTCAGAAGGAATTGATCCGAAAAACCGCATTCGCGGAATTCGTCAATACACCCTCTGTTCCTGGTACATACACTCGTGTTGGATTTCTTTTGGATTATTACGATCTTGAAACTTATTCATTAAAGTTCGGGGAGATCGAGGTTCCTTTTAATTCAAAGGAGTTCTCGATAGTCTTGGGTTTACAGTATTCGGGTCACCGTATTGATCCTGAATCCAAAAGAGACTCCCATATGCAGAGTGTGTATTCTTCTAGCAAGACTGGTATAGTGACACATTCTAATATCTTCACTAAATTGCATGAATTGAAGGATAGAAAGGATGATGATGGCGTTCATGATTTTGTGAGAATGCATATATTGTTTGTTTTTAGTTGCTTGTTGTTTCCACCTAGCAGCCGGAAGTTGCCCGATGGGGTGATTAGCTACGTTGATGATTTAGAGGATATCGGGCACTTTTCCTGGGGTAGAGTTGTCCACAGGTTCTTGGTTGTGTCAATGGTTAAATATATACAAAATGATGTAAAAAAGTTTGTCAATGGATGCTCAATGGGATTAATGGTAAGAAATCATAAAAAATGTTTTGTATGAGATGATGGTTTCTGTATGCATGCGTGTAATTTTGACATGTTGTATGGTGGCAGGCATGGTTCTATGAGCATTTTTTGATGTTTAGTGCTTCGAAAGATATTAAATCTTTCCCACGCTTGTTCAAATAGAATAGGAGCAAAATGCCCAATACAGATGAGGCTGCTAGTGAGAAATTGCGCACTCTAAAAAGTGGAGCGTAAGAGTTGAAATCTCATTTTGCAGAACTTATATATTATTCAGCATAATTAGTTCGTTTTCCATGGCTTTTTGTTATTATTATGAAGAGTTGAAATCTCATTTTGCAGAACTTATATATTATTCAGTATAATTAGTTCATTTTCCATGGCTTTTTGTTATTATTATGAAGAGTTGAAATCTAATTTAGCAAAACTTATATATTATTCAGCATAATTAGTTCGTTTTTCATGGCTTTTTGTTATTATTATGAAGAGTTGAAATCTCATTTTGCAGAACTTATATATTATTCAGCATAATTAAAATTTCATTTTGCAGTATCATGAAATTGAAGCTTCAGACGCAAAAGAGGCGAAACTGGTGAAGCCTATAGAACCTGGCCCCCTCTTAGTTTTGATAGGAAAACTGGGCACAGTGATGGAAAGGGTGCAAATGAGTTTGTGGGGATTGAGGACGAGGAGCGTGCGCAGGAGCATGAGAAGTGTAACGACCCGAAAATTCCAGAATATATTCTCGGAATAATTATTCGACATTTCGTTGAATTTTATATGAAAAGATTAACTTTGTTAGCTAATCTTAATTTATTATAATTATTTCCATATCCTCAACCATTTATAATTACATTTTCTACCCCTCGAATTTATTTTAATCTCTAAACGAACCTACAACCCTTTGAAATACCTTTGCACTATCTTGAACACAACCACACTATCTTGAACACACTCTCTTGCACCCTCTTGGATACATATACAAATCGAGAGAGAGAAAGAGAGAAGAGAAGGAGAAAGGAAGAAGAAGAAGGAGAAGAAAAGAAAATCCCGTTCCGAATCCGTTGCTCGACCAATCGAAATTCTGAGACCAGATTTACGATCCTCATTCAATTCTCTATCGGTAACCTTCTTTCTCCAATTCGTTTCATCCATTAAATCCTTCGTTTTTATAGTTTTTAAATTGAAATAAATATTTGATGATTTATTAGATTCGTAGGTTATAGTTTACCATTTTTAGTGTAGTTCGGATAAAATGGTAGATATTAATGTGTACAATGCATGAGTGTGAATTTTACATGTTGTTTTTAGCTTTAGAATTCTCCATAGTTGATTTTAGGTTGAAACTCTCGAGAAAAACCTTAAAATCGCGTTTCTGTACCTGTGTGTTGGAACCACACGGTCCAACGCACGGTCTTGGCATGACCGTGCGCCAGACCGTGCACACCCCTTTAAACTTGCACCGGCTTGCGCACGCCGGTGCAGAAGGCCGTGCGCCTTTGTTTCAGCTTGCACAGTCTTGAGTGCGTGCTCAAGACCGTGCACAAGGCCGTGCGTTAGCCCGTGCGAATGCCTTAGCCAATTTTCCAGCCTTTTTCCTTAGGTGCTCTCGGTAATGGGGTCAAATGGCCAAAAATAAAAGTTGACTTTTTGCATACGACCCCCTAAAATCGAGCCGTTTTCGCCTATAGCTTCCATATGATTCAAGGATGAATATTTCATAAAGTTTTCAAAATTCCGACCTCGTTCGGACCTTGAATCGAGCCTTTTTCGTTTAGGATTTTTCCCCAATTTTTGAATGTCGTTCGAAAAATCCGAAAATCGCATGAGTGCTTCTTTACAATATTATATGCATGAATGGGCAATTAGAATTTCAATTGAGCATGTTTAGCATCGTTAATTTCGTACTTTTAGTTTAATTGATTTAATTGCATTTTAATTGTAAATTCAATTGCTACATGTCGTTTATTGGTTTTCCATGTAATTTAGTCTTCGTGAGTCATTGTCGAGTCTTGTCTTATGTGGTTCTTGTCGTCTGTTAGTTTCAGGCCGTCTTTTCAAGACTTAGCTTGGATTGTCTTGTCGTTTCCGTGTTTCCAGATGAGGGTTTTAAAATGTTTTCAAACGGAGTAAGAATTCTTTTAATTTATTGCGAACTCCCCTTATGTGCTCATCTTGCTTTGATTTTCCTTCTCGTATATCTATTAAATATTTAATCTATATTTTCATGATTCTAATAAAGGTTTTAATATTAACTTGTACTTATGAGTATCTCTAAATCATTTTATTTTCATAAGGCAAGTAAAAATTCTTTCTTTTAAGCGTGACGGTTTGACTTAGGGTTTACCCCCTACGTCGTCACCCAAACTTGCCCAAATTTCCTTTTGGCATCTATTTATGTATGTTTTTCAAAGCGAGCAAATTCGTGTTATTTCAAAATGGGCCCGGGAAAGTATCCGGAGGTTACAGCCGGGGACGAGCGTCCAGGGTGTAATTCGAGGTGCTTCTCCCAAAAATAAGCGTCAATCGTGGCCCGTCAGGAGTTGATAACCACGGTTGGGAGCGATGGTGGGCGTTGCATTCGTTGCACATTTTCCTAAAATTCACAGTCGCCCGGGGTCGCACTTCGGGGTCAGACACCGGTGATGGAGATTACATGTTATTGAGGGGGTTATAAGGAGGTTACATTCTCGCTGGGACATTAATTGCTTGCATTTACCGCTTTAATTCTTTATTATCGTTAATTATTATCGTGTATGCAAGTCGAAGCACGGTCCGGATTTTCTTCAATCATGCAAATGTATTTTCCTATATATATAATCCAAACCCGGAAACGTGGCTCGTACTTGTTCCCTCTTTACCTTCACTGAGTATATTTTGTACTCACCCCCACTATTTTGATTCTTACTTCAGGTCGACAGGTGGCGTTGTCACCTATCTTTTCAGCGGCAGCAGCAGGTCTAGGTTGGCTCGTGTGTCTTGTCTTGTCAGTGTCCCAACAACAGTCGTGTCCTTATTTATGATTTGATTTAATTATGTATTTCGGATTATGTTTTATTTTCCGTACTTACGTGCCCCTGATGTGGGATAGATTAGACTGGCCATGGATGACATTTATTACATGATGATTAAGTTTGATGTATGAATGACGTTAACATGGTTGACTTATATGATATATTATATAATTGTTTTAGCTTCCGCAAGTCTGTTATTTCTTTTACTGCTGTTGTTGTTGGGATGTAGTTTATGCTGTTGCTGGGTTTTGCTTGATTGATTGCCGTTCGCCGGGATGGATTTTTAAATGGGGTACATCTACCTCATTTGGGGGTTCGTCTCGGTGCGGATGTGGTGTCCTTTCTCCGTCCAAGGAAAGGGGCGCTACAAGAAGTGTGAGGATGAGGATGAGGATGAGGGGGACATCAAAGCTGATGGTGTCGATCAGAAAGCGGATTCCAATAATAATCCGACAGAACTTGTCATTGATTCTTACAATATGGAGATTGTCCCTGCAGAGCAGACCGTTGATAGCGACATAATGCTATTAGCCAATGTTGCTAATAACGGACTTATCGATGCACCAACCACAGGAATTGGAAAATGGAAACGGAAACAGACGAGTATAAAATAAACTAGGGATGGGTATACTGCTCATGTAGAAGAAGATTTGGTAAAGGTGCTCGGGAGAAATGATTTCAAAGGTCGCGATGATGCAATTAGTAATGGCTTGGACCTTGATCAGATTGATAAATTAATTGAGAAGAAAAATGATGTATTATTGTAAGTTCTCTTTACATGAGTAATTTTAGTTTGAGAATAATCAACTCATATCATTTGAAAATGCATACATAGATATTTGACATGTCGATACTCTGATTCTATTGCAGCGATGTTGTGTATTCAACGAACGATAATTAGGTACTAGGCTGCTGTATCTTGAAGCTTTTATGGGGTAGGCCGACGCAAGGTAGCGTTATTGACGCTTATTTTGAGATATTGATGGGTCCCACTTACATCCCCAACAAACCCCATAAAATATACGCCGTGAATTACCTAATGGTGTCTGAGCTTGTGAGACAGATCCACAATCCTGAGAAAAGTGGTCGGAAATCGCACTATTTAACCGAAAAATAGTTCCCTAAATTCCATGATAGTTTATGCAATAGTATGAAGAAATGGCTGTCCCAGCTAAACTCGGATGTGATCGACAACTGTCGGTACATAATCTTCCCAATGCTCACAAACTTTCATTTTCACATGGTTGTATACGATACCGTGTCAAGAGACTCTATTCATATAACTCGTTAAAAATGCTGCCAAAAGTACGGCATGCTGAGAAGGTAATTGGCTGTTTCTTGTGGAGTTTTTGGAAATTTTTCGGTTGGGCAGAGGTTCTGGAGAAGGGCAAAGTCGAAACAGCAAAAAAAATTCGTCCCTATCAAGATTCCAGTAGCTTGGACTGTGGAGCATATTCTTGCCTGTTCATTGAGAAGCTGGCCAAAGACATACCCGACGACGACGAATACTTTTAAAATATTCGCATTGAACAGTATCGCATACACATTGCCCCTACCATTTTGTAATATGATTTGTTGAACTAGATATCATTTGTGGTGTGGATTTGAAAATCTGCGTAATTGGTAACATGACTTTTTTATGCACACGGACAGTATTTCGCAATATATAAAAAATAAAATGAAGAACGGATGTCAGAACTCGTCGAACTAAATTATAATTTGTGGAGTTGATTTTGACACCTGCGTAATTATTGACAGGACTTGCACACGGAGAGTATTTCCCAATATACAAAAGAAAGAAATTCACATTCCTTCAAGCATTTGCACCCAAATCATGAAAAAAAAAAGAAAATCTATGCACGGGTACAAACCATTAAGATCAAGACATCTACTTCTTTCTAAAAAAAAAAAAGCACATCTACTTCGCCCCCGACGGACCTTCCTCATCTGGCATAACAGTTGCACAATTTTTTACCTTCATCTCAATCGCGGTCTTTTCTTGTTTCTCAAAATTATTCACTAAATCAGCGAGATCTTCCACGTCGACATGTAACATTCGAACCAGGCATTTCTCAAGTTTAAGAATTCGTGGCTCTAATATCTCGAGCCTGCTTTTGTACAGCTGGGCCAACCTTTCAGATTCAACATTTTTTTGTTTAAGATCATCTACAACCTGATTAGACTACGCTAGTTTACGCGTTAAGTCTTCCACCATCAGCTCAGCTTCCCTAAGTTTCTCGACCTCCATTTTCAATGTGGAGTTCATATTTGTTGATGCCGAAGTAGAAATTTAGGGTTTTGAAGGTTTTGGGCGTACTTTGTGTATCCTACTAATGGTTTTAAATAGGGTTAACTCTTCAACGGGTCGGTGGATCCCATTTTGTTACAGGAATTGCACATGGAGAGCATTTCTCAATACATGAAAAATAAATGAAGAACAGATGTCGAAACTCGTGGAACTAAATTATCATTTGCTGAGTTTATTTTGATACCTGCGTAATTGGTTACAGGACTTCCACACGAAGAGTATTTCCCAATACATGAAAAATAAAATGAAGAACGGATGTCGGAACTCGTGGAACTAAATTATCATTTGCTGAGTTTATTTTGATACCTGCGTAATTGGTTACAGGACTTGCACACGGAGAGTATTTCCCAATACATGAAAAATAAAATGAAGAATGGATGTCGGAACTCGTGGAATTAAATTATCATTTGCTGAGTTTATTTTGATACCTGCGTAATTGGTTATAGGACTTGTACACGAAAAGTATTTCTCAATACATGAAAAATAAAGTGAAGAATGGATGTCGGAACTCGTGGAACTAAATTATCATTTGCTGAGTTTATTTTGATACCTGCATAATTGGTTACAGGACTTCCACACGGAGAGTATTTCCCAATATATGAAAAATAAAATGAAGAACGTATGTCAGAACTCGTGGAACTAAATTATCATTTGCTGAGTTTATTTTGATACCTGCCTAATTGGTTACAAGACTTGCACATAGAGAGTATTTTCCAATACATGAAAAATAAAATGAAGAACGGATATCGGAACTCGTGGAACTAAATTATCATTTGCTGAGTTTATTTTGATACCTACGTAATTGGTTACAGGACTTGCACACGGAGAGTATTTCCCAACATATGAAAAATAAAATGAAGAACGGATGTCGGAACTCGTCGAACTAAATTATAATTTGCAGAGTTTATTTTGAAACCTGCGTAATCAGTTACAGGACTTGCACACAGAGCGTATTTCCCAATATATGAAAAATAAAATGAAGAACGGATGTCTCAACTCGTGGAACTAAATTATCATTTGCTGAGTTTTTTTTTGATACCTGCCTAATTGGTTACAGGACTTGCACATGGAGAGTATTTCCCAATACATGAAAAATAAAATGAAGAACGGATGTCGGAACTCGTGGAACTAAATTATCATTTGCTGAGTTTATTTTGACTCGACACCTGAGGATGATCCTTCTACATCTCCGATTGCAGACCGGAGTAGTATCCAGGGGGATGATGAGATTGTATTGGGAGTAGCATATGACGATCCCGATGAGCCACCCACTTCCAAAAAACATCTACAGCCAGCTGGAAACGACGAGTAAGTGTATTTTCATCTAATCTCGCGTATATTACTTTGATCTTAGATCTTTTCATTTTATCTCGTGCTCAAATGTCCTTTTCTCTTCTTATCTTGTACAGCTACGTCCCTAGCATTGACGGGACCAGTCCTTTCACAAATGTCCTAAAAATGAGACTGAAACACCCCTACACGTCATGGAGTAAAGTGCCCGTAGTAGAAAAGGAAAGTTGGTTTGAGGAATGGAAGGTAATTATTTCTCGTTTTATATTTCATTTTACATCTTTTGGTATATATTTTTTTGATATGTAATTAACATATTTAAATTTTACAGAAATATGTTTACTGGGACCTTATACACGATGGTCATATGTATACTGCTTTCCTTAAAAGAGGACGAGTGCGGATGCCAGACATCTACTACACCATAAGGGGAAAAGGAGTGAAACGAAACTGGATGCTTGACTCAGTTTATGAGCCGTTGCGTGAGTATTGGAACAGTGTAGCATTTGCGACTGCGTCGGAAAGAGGTAAAGCAAATAGAGCTTTTTCGTCTGGAACAACAAACTATGCCGGGGGGTCTCAGAGTATCCATGTAGCGCCCCTCTCCAAGGCTAGGAAGAAGAACACCACACCCGCACTGAAACAAACTCCTGAGCACGACAGGACGCCTACTCAAGAATCCATCCCAGTGAACGGCGCTCACTCGATCATATAACTGGCAACAACAGCAACTCTTCTAACAACGACAAGAATAAACAGAGAATGCAGAAGCAATTAAAATAATATTTATATCACAAAGCCCAAACAAGGCCTAGCTATAACACATATTCAATTTCAGATACATAAAAGCCACATCGGGATCAACTACACCATCATATATATTACCAAACTACCACAGTTAGAAGTCTTTCAACTATAACAGAAGCAATAAACAATAAACAAGAAAATGTCATCAACAAGACAAGACTGTTGTTGGACACCAACTAACCAAGACAGACACGAAACAAATCTAGACCTGCTGTTGCCAACCAACCACTAAGGTGACACTGCCACCTTTCTGCCGGATAATACCTGAAGCAAGAATCAAAATAAGAGGATGAGTATAAAGGATACTCAGCGAGGGGTTATAATATAATAGTTGATCATAGTTCGTTTTGACAGTTAAAACCAAAAGGTTGGAATGCTGCACGTTTTAAGAAAATAACTAAAGAGGTTTAAAAGATTCCATAAGAAATTGCAACACGCCAGTTCGCTTCATTTTCAAAACAGCTAAAAGATTGATGAACGGATCCTTTTGAAATCATTTAAGCAAATAATTCGAGCCGATATTTAAAAGCTAACCTAGTTGACTTACAAGCCCGTTTAAACCATCTTTAACTAGAACGAATGATAAAATAAGAGACAAGGCTCATAATTCAACTAAGTAATTCTTAAAACATTTAACAAGTTCATGACATTAATGTCCCGGCGAGCACGGGCCATAATCCTCCTTATATCACCACATTCAAGAAATACTCCTCCACAATTTGTCAAACTCTGAGGCTACCCGAAATTCAACGCGCTCAAGATGAGATTTTAGGAAAAACATGCAACGAATGCAATGCTCACCATCATCCTAACAAAAGACTAGCCAACCACCGACCGGTCTCTCATTAGAATTTACAATTTGGAAACTATACTTTGGGATCGTATTACCTTAGACGCTCGTCTCCGGATCTCACCTCCGTATAATCTCCGGGCCCATTTTATGAAACATGAAACAAGATCGTTTTCTCGCTTTTCAAATCATTAACTACGTTGTGACCAAACAAGCCTTTTGAGACATTAGTGTAGCGGTACGAATCCTAAATCCTACTTTGAAAACAAACAGGTTTTAAGTCTCATTGAAAGATCATTTCGAAATATAATACGTATACCGTTTGATATCAAAATGTTTGATCGAAACCATTAAAATATATCTCAAAATATCTAGTATTATATAAAGATAAGTTGGAAGGTAAAAATTCATATAATTAAAGCACAGAGATAAGTCATTTCGCAAAGGTAAAATGATTCTTACTCCAGTTGAAAACCGTTGTAACCCTCACCTGGAAACTCGAAGACAAGACTCAAAGCAAGTGTCCCTCGAGGGAAATGCCTGAAACTGACAGACGATAATACCAAGTAAGATAATAACATGAAGCTCGGCTTACGAGATACTAGTAAAGCGAATAAGAGCATTTAATTCATGACTTCTATTGAAGTACTCACAAGAATGCAATTTAACCGATTAATCAAAATCTTAGAATTAAATGACATTGCACATGCTTAAATGCAATTTAAGTTCCACATACATGTTCAAAATGTCATAACGAAGCACTTATGCAAGTTCCGGATCAAACAGACGAATATTGAAAAATAGGCTAAAAAGCCATAAATGGAAAAGTACTATTCCTAACCCGAATGAAGTCGAAAATATTCTTACTCCGGGTAATTATAGGTTTAAGAACCATACGAAGCAATTGGCGAAGTCGGATTTGGAAAACGAGGTCAAACGAAGAAAATAGCATTTTGGGATTAAAAGGACAGTAAGTTCAGACTGTGAAAATCGCCTAAGGCATGGACACGTGGTTGAGTCACGGCCTCAACCCTATGTGGGAACACCGTGAGCGTCCAGAAATGGCACGCACGGCCTTGCGTCACCCCGTGAGGTAACCCTGTGCGCGACGCATGGGGTTGCTACACCCCATGAGGTAAGGCCGTGTGCACATCACCGGGTTGCACAACCCTGTGAGCGAAGCCCGTGAGGATCAAAATTATAGAACAAAAGTTCAACGCAAAAACAGAAAAATAAATCACAAAAATCATTCTAGTTCGAATTCTACCCAATCAATCATGCTCAAATTCACGTATGTTGTTCTCTTAATCATGCTCGACATTTAGGAACTATTATCATGCGAAACTAACCACAATTACAAATAAACCCAAATAAAATCTCAAGAATAATCTTAACGAAAAAGCTTCCGGAAAACAAGGATCGAGGCAATGAATCGAAATGAAGTTAAGAGGTTACCAAAAGATTACGGAACGAGGATCGAGTAGTTGAAAATGAGGGTTCGATCGGTCGGGAATCGAGTTCGGAACGAGCTTGGCAAGATCTTCCTTCTTTCTCCCTTTTCTTTCTCCCTTTTCTTTCTTCTTCTTCTTCTTCTTCTTTTTCTTTGTGCGTGTGAGTGTGTGTGAATGAGAGAGATGAGAATTTAGGTTAAAATAAGGGTAATGTGGTCATTTCGGGATAAAAGATCATTTTGGGAAAAAATATGGTTTCAACTTGAAATCGCCTCACGAATACAAGGGTTCGAACGAAAAATCTAGAAAAGAATTAGAAATAAAATTTCGAGATAAATCCCAAAATTACGGGTCGTTACAATCCACACAGGTATTAAGATGAAAGTAAGTAATTGAATATTTTATACTAAGTTTACCTTAATGAAAATTAGACCTTACTCTGTTTATTGAATTATTTACCATCAGATAGACAAGCTAGTAGCACTTCTAACATGTCTATGTTTTCTGTGTTTATGTTTGTTCTCTCGTAGATTTTATTAAAGACTTCCATATGTTTTGTTTATGTTTTGTTGTCATTGTATGAGTATTTGCTTCTTGTTTATGTAGGAAAGTAAAACAAAGAAGAAGATGGGACCATTAGACATATTTAGAGATAATTACATCAAGAAGGCCGATAAGGATAAAGATGTTTCTGAACTGCCCGAGGGGCAAGCCCGTGATGACATGGTAAGTTATTGCAGTTTAGTTACAATTCGTTACATATACGCATAATTTGTAACAATTTGCCTTTGCTTATATTTATTTCATATATATCTCTGAATTTGCCTCTAATTTGTACATATATGCATATGTAGATACATTTCAACAAGTTGAAAGTTGAGCAGGAGCAACGACTTTTGGAGGATCCTGATTACCTAGCTAAGACTGATGATGACTTATGGAAAGATGTGAAAAAGCCAAATAAAAGAGGTGAGGTGGTATGTTTGAGCCATAAGAGAAAGGCTTCCATCCGTATAGGTCCGAGCTGCTCAACCCCGTGTCCCGCTCCCCCAAACTTAGAGTTTGAATAATTGAAACAAGTGGTTTTAAATCAAGAACATACATTAAAAACTTTTATTGAAAGTCAAGCTGCAAGCCAAGCTAAAATGAATGAAAGCCAAGAAAATTCTTTAGCTTCGATAGGTGACATGGTTAAAATGTTCATGGGTAAGGGAAAGGGTAAAAGGGTAGAAGATAGAAGTGAGGAGGAAAATGAAGATGATTAGTATAGTATACTTTAATTTACTTATTGTGTATTTGCTCATTAACTAAACTGCATAAGAATGTAGCACTTTTGTATATATGCTTATCATGAGATATTTTGTTGAATTCTGTAAATTTCTTGTGTTTGAATTGTGAACAGGGGTATAAAATGGAAAACAAATTAAAAATAAAAAAATTTAAAAATTTTCAAAATTTCCGACCGCGTTCCGACCACATTATGGTCAGAAATAGGTTGGACAAGATCGAATTAAAATTTCATAAATGGTCGGAATTTGGTTGGAAATATGTAAAATTAAATTGAAGATACGGTCGGAATGTGGTCGGAAATTGGTCGGAAACCTCTAAAATTTTAATGGGATGCGTGGTCGGCATGTGGTCGGACAATTGAAAAAAATATTGAAATGAGTTGGTCGCTATGTGGTCGGAATATGGTCGGAAAGTGTGAACAAAATATAAAAAATGTAGTCGGAAAGTGGTCGGGATGTGGTCGGAAAGTTGCGGAAAATGTATTAGAATTGTGGTTGGAATGTGGTCAGAAAGTGGTCGGAAATATACAGAAAATATACCAGAGTTGTAGTCAGCAAATGGTCGGAAACATGTATAAAATATAATAAAATTTGTGGTCGGAAAGTGGTCGGAAAATTGATTCCGAGCATGCATATTCTGTCCGACTAAAAGAGATTAGTCGGAATCTTTCCGACCAAATTCCGACCAGTTTATGGAAAATGTGGTCGGTATTTGTGGTCGGAAATCAGCTGTTTTTTTTAGTAGTTACAATATAGTTTCACGTGTACATTAATTTATTTTTTGGGAGGGAAGGGGGAGGAAAAATTGTGTAGGTACGTAGGGCATAGTTACGCTGGATGGAGAAATATTGTAGTTTTGAAGTTTGATGTGCATGTTGTCCACAAGTACGTACCTTTTCAATTGATTGCGCATGCAGAAGAATTATAATATAATTGTTTTGAAATTGTGTTTATTTTACTTTTAAGTTGAAACTTAAACTGTCTATTTCAAAGAGAATTGTGTTTCCATATACTAGAATTAATTTGACTTGCATATCATGTTGAATTAATTACTATATATAAGGTGTGTCGTCGTCTTTCAAATTTCAATAATGGTATAATACAATTATTTAATTTGTTTTGGAGAGAAAAAATTACATGCATTCAATTACAAAGCTAATTTTGCTGCCAATAGAAGAAATGAATTTAATTTCCAAATCTGAAATATCTATCTATCTATCTTTTTAATTAATCTCTTATTTTCCTTCACAATCAAATAAAATTTAAAAATAAAATATTATACGTTCCATTATTATGCTTAGGTTTTGGGCCTGTACTGCGGGAACAGAAAAGTGTAGTAACAATTTTAGAGAAAACTAGACAGAAGGCCCTATTAAATTTTTTTTATAGAAAAAAGGACTCATTTTATAAAGTTATAGTTAAAAGACCCTGAAATAAAAATTTCTTAGTATTAAGGACCAACTTTAATAAAAAAAATATTATTTTTGACAAGTCATCACCAAATCATCAAAGTTATTTCTTTTCTTTTCTATTTTCTTTTGTTCAATTTTCTACAAACTTATCATATAAACATATTTGGATTGGGCTCCTCTCCAATTACACCCAATGCACATCTAGATGAATGCCATATCATGAGAATTTGAATCTAGTGGTACATATTTTCTTTCATTAACCACAATCTTAACTCAAGTTAATTCTCTTATTTAATTTTCATATTCAATTAAAAATACTAATGTTATCCCTAAAATATTTCTTCTTCCACGAAATAAAATACAAAAGGATTATATCTATAATGTTTTTTCCAGCAACCATTATTAACTTATAAATTCCTGTACGTTCTTTTTTTTTTTTTTACTACTTTTGCTCTTGCAAATTATAATAGAAATTAATCTCCCATATTTTTCTTCTTTCTTGTTCATTAAATTTAAAACAACCGATCTGTACGACAAAATTAATAAACTCACTAGAAGGGATCAGTAAATTTTTCTAACCCATAATTTTCTTTCTTTAGTGATTACATATATACGGTAATATGTATTCATAAAAGAAAATGAAAAAAAATTGAGGTGAAATATGAAAAGTAAACTAATTAAAAAATTAAGATTATAGTGCTATTGAGAATCAAAAATTTTGTCCGTTTAAAAACAATAATAGACATTTTAGTGATAATATATAGTGTCTTGAATTAAATATAAAAGTTAAATAATTAAGAGAATTAACTTGAGTTAAAGTTGTGGTTAAGGAAAGAAAATATGTACCATTAGATTCAAATTCTCATAATGTGGCATTCATCTAGTTGTGCATTGGGTGTAATTGGAGAGAAGGGGTAATGGAGAGGAGCCCAATCCAACATATTTTATTTTTCATTTTTTTTTTAATTTTCCCTTCTTCTTTTACGTTAATTTTTTATTCTTTTCTCTTTCTTCCAAATTCTTTTCATCTCTTTTTTTCTTTTGATCATATCTTTCTATTCCTTTACAGAATCACGCGAATTTATAGTTCAATTTAATTCTCTCGACCAGACGAACAAAATGATATAAGGAAATTCATGTTTTGTTGGACGACGGAGGTGCGACAGCGACGGGTGGTGGGGGGAAGCGGTGGCGGTGGCGGGCAGTTTCTGACTATTTTCAATGACGACCCTTGGGGTAGATTTTATAGTGTTCGACATGGGTAAGCTAATAGTGATCTCAATTTCTAAAAATAATGGATGTGAAATATGTTAATTTTTTGATTGTGTCGTTAATAAGCATAGTTTGGGTTAACCATCGGCAAATTGAACATTCGTTTTTGATTTTCAATTGTGTTGATGTATGGAATTGAGTTTGAAATGTGAACCTTGGAATTGTGATACATTTTATTCAAATTCTGCTAACCATGTTTCCAGACCCCATTTTTCATTTGTCCGATTCTAGTACAGTATAAATTGGGACTAAATTGTCTTCCATTAAAGTGGTTGAGCTGTTTTCTTTTGTTTAAAATGATGAATGATCGTCAATTGCCTTAATGCTAACGTAAAACTTCTTTCTCCCTTGACATTTTGCAATGTGCAGAAAGAGAGAATGAAGAAAGAGGCTGAGATATGGAGAATAAAAGAAGAACTATATCGACAACAAAGAGAGGACTCTCTTGCCTAAGATATTCGATTTGCAACTGCAATCTCAATGTCGTTTCTCCTTCTGTGTTTTTGAATTGTAACTTTGTAACCAGCATATAAATATGGATTGGTTATCGAAAAGATGATTGTGATTTCTATTTTGATGAATAAAATACCATATATTAGTGCTTCTGTTTGATTGATGAATATTTTGGTCAATAATTAATGAATATTTTGTGATTCGATTTTCATTGGAAAAAAAAATTGACAGCAAGCTTTAATTTGCAAGATAGTGAGCAGCTTTATTTTCATCTCGCCGGAACTATGCATTTCTACTCGAATTTCTATATTTGAACGTATGGTTTGTAATAAAAATATATTAAACATAAATTTGATATTAGAAATTTTATATTTTGTGGCAGGAGTTGCATCGATCTCTTCTTCACATGTATGAGGTATCTTTTGTAATAATAAAAAATGTATAGAAAAACTTGTTATGTTGGATTTTATACTTTGATTCCGGCTCTGAATACCTTGATTTTGCATTGTAGTACTCCATACCTATTTTTCTGTACTCGAATCTCTATATTTGTCATGTTTAGTTAAACTTCTTTTATTATAATTTATACTTTGTTACTCACTCTGAGTGCCTTGATTTATGAGTTTAGTACTTAATATTGGAATACATGTACTCGAATACCTATATTTACACTTATGGCCTGCAATAAAAATATATTAAAAATAAATTTGATATTGGATTTTATATATTGTGGCTGGAGCTGCATCGATCTCTTCTTCACATGTACGAGGTATCTTTTATAATAATAAAAAATATATAGAAAAACTTGTTATGTTGTTGGGAAGTCTTTGCTGTTGCCGGTAGTTATTGCTTGCGTGCCGTTCGCCGGAGTGAGTTTTAGAGTTGAGGACCCTCACCAAAGCTCGGGAGTTCGCTTCGGTTCGGATGTGGCATTCCTTCTTCAGGGGGCGCTACAGTCAGTGGTATCAGAGCCTAGGTTCCCAAAAGGAACCGAAGCTTTGTAATCGCGTCGTGTCTTATCTCTTGTGTCTGCCCTTTTCGTGTTAATGAGACTTAGAGTTTCCAGTCACAGGTGCTTGAGAACTCCTTAGTATTGAAATTGTGATTGATCTTCTTTTGGAATGGCCAACCAACCGTTTGATCTTTTACAATTGTAGTACTGAGTTGGGATCGAATGCAGGTGGATGTGGAACTCGAGGTAGCGTCTGTCTTGTCATGTCGTCTTGTCGTGTCCTGCTTGGGTCTTGTCGTGTCTAGGTCGTACAGCTATAGGATCGAGTTTTGCTTGTTCTATGATTGTTTCGTGCTTGAATTGTCTACATGTTATTCGAATCATATATGTATGCTTTGTTTGAATTTTATATGCCTTACGTGATCATTCCATTAATCGAGCATGCATCATTTTCCAATTTGTTGTTCACAGGTGCATAATACCTCGCCGAAGACCCCCTACTGCTCCAACACCCCCGAACCCAATGGCTGAAGAGTGGGTATCGATTATTCGACAGATCGCCGTGCAAGTATGTCAAGGGTTACAACAACAACAACAGCAGCGCGTACCCGCCAGACAGACTGAGGGCCAAACCTTGGACATGTTTCTCTTCTATCGCCCGTCCTTCTTTGAGGGCGAACTAAATGATTTTAAGGCTGAGGCCTGGATATCTGACTTGGACCAGATCTTTTGAGTACTACAATATGGTGACCCCGAGAGGGTTGAGTATGCTACCTTTCTTATGAGAGGAACAACTCGAGATTGGTGGCATTTTACAAAACGGAGATGGATTGCTGAGGGAGTCCCCCTCACTTGGTCACAATTTGTATCTGACTTCCGAATGAAGTATGTGCTGGAAGTGGTACGTGACAGCCGGGAGAGGGAAGTATCTCAACTAAGGAGCATCTACCGTAGCTCAGTACGAAGCACAGTTCAACCGTCTCATCACCTATGCTCCTCATTATGCCGCGGACGAACGAAAGAGAGCACGAAAATTTATCGATGGACTTCAGCCAGAGATCCGGAGAGCATTGATGGTACTGGACATCCGACTTTACCCCGACGCAGTTACCTGGGCTATGAGAGTGGAGTCTGAACTCCAAATGATGAACTAAGGTGCCCCTCCCATGATAGGATCCTCTTCCAACGAGATAGCAAGAAGAGAACCAGCCGGACCGAGTACCTTTTGGACAAAGAGACCACACTACGAGATGCCGGAACCTACCAAACCTGAAGTTAACGAGGACCCCATTCCCTGTGAGTACTGTGGGAAGACGAATCACAAGACTGCAAAGTGTAGGAAGCAATTGGGACGTTGTTTTTCATGTATAAGTACAAAACACCACATTCAGGACTGCCCCAATAAAGAGAACCCTGGGGGAAGAAGAAGTAGTTACCGATCTCGACATGCTCACACAGGTATATTGCATTATCATAACATGCATCTGTAATTATATATATTTCGAATGATAACTGCTACTTGCGTTTGCCATTTAGTTTCTCCTTTACTTGCGCTTGTAGAACGGGAAGTTTCACTTCGCGTTCCTTTATGTGTTAGAATCGAAGGACAGATTCTTTTGAAGAGGGGAGTATTGTAACGACCCGAAATTTCGAATTTATTCCGAAATAATATTTTATTCGCGCCGAAGGCTTTTCGTGAGAATATTTAGTATCACGAATAAGTTTTATCCATGAACCCGCCTTTTATCCAAAATTTCCTATTTTATCCCGACCCCATTTAATATCCCTTTTGCATACATATCCCTCTTATATTCCTTATTTCCACATAAACCCATATTATTTGAGAAAGGAAAGAAGGAAGAGAATATAGAAGGAGAAGAGGAAGAAGAAGGAGAAAAAAGGAGAGAAATCTTCCCGACGTCCTACCGAGCCCGTTTCTCGCCTGATCGACAAGCCGTGAAAATCCGAACGATCCTTGCCTCATCCTCTACCGGGAACCCTTTTACCCCATTTCAATCTGTTCATTCCTTGTTGCGATTTTCGTGAATTTTAGATAGAATTTTATAGTTTTAGGATTTTCGTGTTTAGGAAGATTTACTTGATCGTTTTACGTGATTTTTGGACCTATGTGTAGCTAATGTGATATATATGCTTATATGTGAAAATTAGCATATTTTACGGAGTAAATTAGGAGATCTATGAGTTTGAATGTTGTTCTGCACGTGAGAACTTCGCGAACTGCTGTGTTCTGCTGCCAGAAGATCTGCACGGGCTTGTGCACGGTCTTGCCAAGCCCGTGCGCAGCCCCGTGTGTTCCCCTTTTACCTGCACGGGATCGTGCACGGTCTTTCCAAGACCGTGCGTTGGCCCGTGCGCACCTTTTGACCTGCACAGGCTTGAGCCCGTGCACGAGCCGGTGCGTAAACCTGTTTGCAGCTGCACGGTCTTGGTAGCGTGGTCAAGACCGTGCATGAGTCTGTGCACCCTTATTTGTACTTGCACCGGCTTGCCAAGCCCGTGCATTGGCCGGTGCAACATACTTAGTGGATTTTCCAGCCTTTTCCTTTCTTTCACTTCGGGAATTTGGTCAACCCCACTTATTTAAATGTTGACTTTTCGCTAACGACCTCCTAAAATCAATCCGATTTCACCTATAGATTCCTTGAGCTTCGAGATTTAATATTTTTGCAAAGTTATGATTTATCAGACCCTATTTGACCGTCATTTGACACTTTGCTCGTTTAGGAATTTTTATCCACTTTTCCCGTTTGTTATCCGTTTGATCCCGTTTTCGCGAGGGAGCTTCGTTATATTATTTTAAGCATGTCTATGTGCCCTAATTGCGTTTAAGCATGCCTTTAATATTTAATATCTATGTTTCTTTCATTATTTATAGTTGCATTAATATTTCCTTAATTGTTGTTCCATAATTGTGTATCTCTATATGTTTAATTATTTGGCTTTCCATATTGCGCCTGTAGCATGATTTAAATTCTATTTGAATTGTCGTGCATCGTTGTTGTCTCGTGTCTTGCTTTTAGTATTGTCGGTCTCGTTTTCATCCTTTAGGCCCTGTGTATTACAGGTGGGACCAACGAGGGAGAAACTTGACTACTGCTTGTTTCCATACTGTCGTGTCGAGCCAGGTAAGGGTTTAAACTTCTTGCAACTGGGGCAAGGACATAGTTACTTAGGTTTGCGAAATAACTTACTATCCCGCTTTTCTTATTCCTTGTTGTACTGCCTTTACTATTTCCCTATGTGCTTAGTCAAACGTTTTGATAGCATACCTATGCATCTACCAAAATGATTTGAAAAGCTTTTAATTAGAGACAAGTAACTTATTTGTTTTAAAAAGTAACTATTTGATCTTTGAGGCACTTATAAGTAATGTCATTAGGGACATCCGTTAGCATGCTCCCGAAGCGTACGGCGCTTATGAGTATTTCTTAGATCGTTACATCAACTTGTCTCAAAGGCCCCTTTCGCCATTCATATATAACTGCTTGCATCATCTTTTCAAACAGCCCCTTTGGCCACCCAAACTGTTATTGATTTTAAAAACTAGCCATGGACTGGATCATGACTTGGGGCCCGGAGTATACAGGAGGTGAGCCTGGAGACGAGCGTCTAGGGCAAATCCCGATATATATTCCAATTCGTATTCGCTTAGGTCAGCCAGGAGGTTGGCTAGCCTGAGTTAGTACGAGGGTGGCGTTGTAGACTATGCGCTTCCTAGAAAATTCTGATAAGGATGACTTTGTTAACACATGTTTCCATAAAATTCTGATTGGATCATGACTTTCGATGGTGGCGTACTTGACTACGTGTTTACATGATTTTCATGGTTGGGAGTTATAATGAGAGGGCCCATTCTCGTCGGGACATACTATTTCATGACTTATTGCATTACTTGCTTGTCTAATTGATTTACGACTTTCGTTACAAGTCGAAGCACATTCCGGTTTTCTTCATTTAGCATATGTATTTCCCTATATATATATAAAACCCTGAAACGTGGCTCGAACTTGCCCAACTTAAGCCTTCTTTATTGTTCAAACTACTTAGTTGAATTACGAGCCGTGTTTACTTATCATTTCAGACTTGATTACATCATGCCTTTCGAACTTATAACGGCCTCGTGACTCAACTAATATCCTTTCAATTGATCGGCTTGACATTATGTGTAAATGGTTTTAAAGGATCCGGTTCGTCAACCTTTTTGTGTTTTCCAAGCAAGCCGAACCCGAGTGTTGCCTTGTGTTATCGTTTTGCAACTCATATCGTTATTTGTATTCTTTCTCAAAATGGGCAACATTAACTACTTTTGGTTTTAAAAGATAAATGACGAACTGTGATCAAAACCCCCTTACTGAGTATCCTTTATACTCACCCCTTCTATTTTGGTTCTTGCTTCAGGTAGACAGGTGGCGGCGTCACCTATGTTGTCAGTCGGCATCAGCAGGTCTAGATAGGCTCAGTCTTGTCGTCTGGTTTGTCTTGTCAGTGGTCCCAACAACTATCGAGTCCTATTTATTGTATTTAATTGCTTTCGTACCCCCTTTACTGCTTTATTTACTTTACGTACTTATGTGCCCTGATGTGGGATAGTTGAAGATATCTAGGATTGCACAGGGTAGGCTAGTTGAGCCATGGATGACACTGTGTTTATGAATCTTCTGTATCTTGAACTACAAATATTTAAATGATATTATGTTAGCCTCGTAGGCTTTTATGGAATTTATTTATTTACCTTTTAAATCGCTTCCGCATTACTCTGTATTGTTGTGGTTGTTATTGGGAAGTCGTTGATGTTGCCGGTAGTTATTGCTTGCGTGCCGTTCGCCGGAGTGGGTTTTTGAGTTGAGGGCCCTCGCCAAAGGTCGGGAGCTCGCTTCGGTGCGGATGTGGCTTTCCTTCTTCAGGGGGCGCTACAGAATTTATGTTTTCCACTCGATTTCATACTTCAATTAACGTTATACGGCATAATACGATCAATGTACTACGTTACTCACATAGAATAATGTTAATTGCCATATGTGAAACACTTATGATTGTTTCACACATTATATTTAGAAATTCCACAGCGAATTTATATTTTCCACTCTATTTCATACCTTAATTAACGCTATGCAACATAATACAATCAATATACTATGTTACTCTTCTAGAATAATGTTAATTGTCATATGTTTGACATATATGTGGAACTTTATGATTATTTCATACATTATATTTAGAAATTCCTCATCGAATTTACATTCCCACTCGATTTCATTGTTTAATTAACGTTATGCTAGATAATATACGAACAATAAACTATATTACTCATGTAGAATATTATAGTGTTGATATACGTTATAATACTTTTAAGGAGTTTTAGAACACTGTAATAAAGTACAAATAAAACGTTATCAAGTACTAAATTGAAAAATCAAGGTACTCCAATCAAGATTCAGAGTACAAAATTCGATATTTACAGTTTTCTTATTACAGACGATCACAAATGTGGAGTACGTTTAAGAAGACATAGAGTACTAATCTGATAAATCAAGGTACAATGTAGACTGGCATAAAGTATAAATTCCAACATAATCAGTTTTCATAATATGTTACCGAAATCAAGGTACGCATAACCGAAATCAAAGTATAAATTCACATATAACAATGTTTTTTGTATATTGTTTATTATTACGAAATATACCATGCCTGGAAAACAGAGAACCGAGTACTGGTTCATGCGTATAAAGTATTTCGCTGAGAAATTAAGGTACTCTCTAGATTGGCACAAAGTATAAAATGCAACATAACAAGTTTTCATAATATGTGGCAGATATAGAGAATCGAGTACATGCACGAGGTTATCAAGTACTCATGTGCCCAATAAAGGTACTCAGAGCCGGAATCAAAGTATAAATTCCCATATATCGAGTTTTTTATATATTTTTTATTATTACGAAATGTACCACGTGCATGTCAAGAAAAGTTCCCTAAACCTCGTGAATTCCTCAAATAAACTATGGTATAAATATATTTTTAATATATTTTTATTACAGACCATGTCTGGGAAATAGAGAATATAGTACTCGTTCATGCGTATAAAGTATTGCGCTGAGAAATTAAGGTACTCTCTAGACTGGCACAAAGTATAAAAGGCAACATAACAAGTTTTCATAATATGTGGCAGAAATAGAGAATCGAGTACATGCACGGAGTTATCAAGTACCCTTTTGCCAAATCAAGGTACTCGGAGCCGGAATCAAAGTGTAAATTCCCATATATCGAGTTTTTTTATATATTTTTTATTAATATGAAATATACCACATGCATGTCAAGAAAAATTCCCTAAAACTCGTGAATTCCTCAAATAAACTCCGGTATAAATATATTTTTATTACAAACCATGTCTGAAAAATAGAGAATCTAGCATGGTTTATGCGTATAAAGTATTTCGCTGAGAAATGAAAGTACTCTCTAGACTGGCACAAAGTATAAAATGCAACAAAACAAATTTTTATAATATGTGGCAAAAATCGAGAATCGAGTACATGCAGGGAATTACCAAGTACTCTTTTGCCGAATCAAGGTACTCAAAGTCAGAATCAAAATATAAATTCTCATATATTAATAAGTAATAAACTGAGATGCCTAATCACGCACTGGGATGCTGGAGTTGTATTCTTCGTTGTAAATGCTATTTATTATTTAATTAGTTTTACTTCAAATTTATGGAATATTAATTACTAAATATTTATTAAAAAGTATTCTTACGTTATGTTGACAAAATAGTTTTTTAGTTTAGATGTTTGTGCTACAGGTACATCTATCTCAATTAATATTTAGTATTTTTTTAGGAAAAAAATAATAATTGTATTGGAAGGGAAACTGTGAGCGTGGTGCGTCAGAACAACTTCAATATCAGAGAAGGTGATACTGTGAGGATCAAGGCAGGAACGACGACGTATAATAATCAGAGATTAGTTCTAGCCAAGCTTCTTCAAACCTGATCGTGCGCCTATTTATTTATTTATTTTTTCAAATGGCAAAATTATTGCATAAAAAAAATAAAAGTAACACGTTTTATAATTTTAGTACCTTAAATGTTTCTATGGGTACCTCAAATGTCATTTTGGGTACTTTAAATTCTATGCTTATTCAAAAAATTCCAATCCAAATTACTCTCAATTTATCCATTATTTTCATAAATTAAGCTCACCATTAGCTTACCCTTGTCGAATACTATAAAACTCACCCAAGGGTCGTTACTAATGGCCGGAAACTGCCCGTCACCGCCGCTCGCCTCGCCCGCTGTCGTCACATTTCCGTCGTCCAACAAAACCTAGATTTCTTTATATCATTTTGTTCGTCTCGTCGAGAAGATTAAATTGGACTATGAATTCGCGCGATTCAGTGAATAAATGGAAATATATGATCAAAAGAAAAAAAGAGATGAAAATAAAAGAAAATAAAAAAGAAAATAATTTTATCTCATACGTTAGCGTAAAATAGCAAAAAAAGAAAATAGAAAAAAAATAAATTATTTTGATGACTTGGCGGATGACTATGCAGAAATAATACTTTTTTAATGAAAGAGGTCCTTAATATTAAAGAATCTCTATTTCAGGGCCTTTTAATAACTTTATAAAATGAATCCTTTTTTATAAGGAGAAGTGTGAAATAGGTCCATTATCTTCAGATTTTTCAGAATTTTATCCATAAGATAAAAGTGTAAGAAAAAATGACCGGCCCCTTGAATAATATATATAATCACCCCATGCATATGCTCTTCCAAGATAGATGGAGCCCGGCCGTCCCTGTTAGACTGACTGTATGCAGTTTCGTCTGAAGGAAAACCCACTTGACGTACAGAGACCAAGTAGACCGCCTTAATTTGAGCTGTCTGTCACTGACGCCAATTAATTTAATTCTTAGCCACCGGCACCCAGTTTAGATGGGAAATCATCTAATTAACTAGTTAAAATCTCGTGTTAAGGTACGGGTATTAATTTATTAATAAAATATTTTTTTAATTAATTTTTTTATTTTAAGAAATCAGTTTTCTATAAAATTTTAAAATTATTTATTTTAATTTGAATTATATTATCGTGTTTCTTTTATATTCATCTTTGATGATTTTATTTTTATACTTAATTATTTTTAAAATTTGTTTAATATAATTTAAAATTAATTTATTTATAAAGATATTGTAGGACTTTTATATATAGATAATGAAAATATAAATAATAATTTAATTTGAATTAGATCTGTAACTAACATATCTATACAAAATCTTTCATTTTTTTGGATAAATATGGAATTAATTAATAGGTTTAATTACATGGCAGAATAAAATTCATTGAGGGCACTTAATTAATAATATATATTACAAACTAGCTAGCTAATGCAGACATTTTTTAATTATTTGATTATGTGTAGTCAGTCCAATAAATAAGGATATATCGAATAATATATAAGAGGAGCCCCAGTCATTGGGCTTTTTGGCCGGGGCCGGGGCTGGCCTCGTAGTAATTTTTGAAATCTCATACATAGGATATTTTGTATTTTGATATAATTAACTCAGGATAGTTGGTAATTATTTCTAGCTAGAGATTATTTAAGGGTCAATAAATTAAATTTATTTCCTTATTCTTGGCAGGATTTCTTGAACATGTTCTTTAAGGATATCTACAAGCCAATTCTGAATGTGTATAATCTCGTTCTTGCCATATTATGGCGCCATCGGGAGAATGTTGAGCTTGGAAAAGTGAAAGTTGTTCACTATTGTGCTGCGGTGAGTGTAATAAAAAATTGTTCATTTTTGCATATTTGTATGAGATTAATTTCCTTATTGGTATTTAAATTCTGATTAAATTATATAGGGCTCAAAGCCATGGAGGTACATAGGGAAGTTCTAAGGGAAGGAAGAGAACATGAAGAGAGAAGACATAAAAATGATGGTTAAGAAATGGTGGGACATTTACAATGATGAGTCTTTGAACTACAAGAAATCAATGGCTCAGAATGAGGGAGCTGTGGAGGCCAGACCATTGCAGCCGTTGATCGCAGTAGCCATGACTAGGGGCAATGCACCTCCAGCGCAGTATGTTGCAGCCCCTTCTGCTGTATGAGACTGGTACTTCAGTTGGTCTTATGAATATGTACGTACTTAAGGAGGAGGAGAATGTTTTCTTTTCGGTTTCATTTCCTCAATCCAGTCAATTCTTACAAGGAAGAACATGGCTGTAGAGGGAGACTAGAGAGGCTAAGGGTAAGAGGAAAAGCAAAAGCTTTCACTTTTTCCTCTTTAGCTTCTCACTTTATCTAGGCTTAGTTTGCATAACATTAATTGTAATTGGGAACCAAGGGTTGCTATTGATGTGTAAGTGTTTAATTTATGTAGATCTTCGGTTGCAGTTTGAGTTTCAATGGTATACAGTGTTTGGTTTTCGTTTTCTGTGGAGCTCTGCTATAGATTTCCTACCAAGTAGAATACAAATTTTCCTAGATATATTTGATAGAACTTTTATCAAGTTCAGATGTAAAATAAGTTTACATAATCAGATCCTATGTTCATATTCTAGGAAAAGAAAACAGAGAATATAGCACCATTTTTCAGAGATACGAATTCTTACCATACCATTTCAATGAGAGTGGACAATCATATGTTCAAATCCAAGACCTAATTATTAGAAACAGTAATTTTATTATTACAACCGTATGAAGAAAAAGAATACCCTCAAGTGAAACGATTATTATCCATGGTGAGGCGAGTTCATTACACAACTTGATCCTACTTTCAAAAGACAGGGAACTAAGCATAGTAAGCAGATCCTCGAGATTGACAAAAATCTACAGATATAAACTACAATGGATGGATGCCAAACCTCTCAACTGTAGCCAGGTTGAGAACGTAATGCTTCAATGAAGTCTTAAAGCAACAACGAATGTTGTTAACTTCAATGCACTTTCACTAGGGACTAAGGGCTTCAAGCCTGCAAAGTTTATTTAAATGATTATGAAAAAGAGCTCAAATTCTGTGAGGGAAATAGAAAATTATTTCAAGATTATTGCAACTCTTACCTTGTTAGCAATGTTGTTTGAAAGCCAGTCAAGCCCTTCGTAGAGCCCTTCACCAGAAGTTGCACATGTGCTCTGGATGTACCTGCATTTTGGATGCCAAAATTTGGATTTGTTAAAGCTTTGAACGAAGGTGGTAAAGAGCCAATAATGAGAGTTAATATACCAATGGCGTTGGCGGAGGGAATGAAGACCCAGTTTGTCAGTGATTTCAGCAGCATTCATGGCATTTGGAAGATCTTGCTTGTTTGCAAACACCAGGAGAACAGCATCCCTTAATTCGTCCTGAGTGGTGGAATTAATATAACACAAAGGTAAAATAAATGAGTGAAAATTGAAGATTATCAACTTCTATGTTATAAAAAAGCTTTTTGAGAATACAGGTTTGACATTTCATCTTACCTCGTTCAACATCCTGTGCAGTTCATCCCTTGCTTCAACAGCACGATCTCTGTCATTGCTGTCAACAACAAAGATTAGGCCCTGAGTGTTCTGGAAATAATGTCTCCACAATGGACGGATCTGTATATTAGTTGAGATAAGTCAAATTTGAAGCAAGATTCGAACATGAAAGGACTCGGGTGAACTTATGACTACTCATGCTGCTGATTTAGGCATTTAGCTGTAGAATGGATTAGTGATACTTGCACGTATTGGGTGGGAGAAGAAGAAAAAAAAAAAGAAACAGGTAAATATGCATACCTTGTCCTGGCCACCAACATCCCAAACAGTGAAGCTAATGTTCTTGTATTCCACAGTCTCCACATTGAATCCTGAAGAATCCATACTTCAGCATTTAAATTAAAGTGCTCGACGAACCAACTCAAAAAAAGTGCACAACCAATATTCAATAGATCTAAAATTCTAACAATAAACACATAACATATCAGTTGCATATGATGCTTATACAATGATAGACGATTTAAAGCAAGAAAATGGATTAGCAAACTTACCAATAGTAGGAATTGTAGTGACTATTTCTCCGAGCTTGAGCTTGTAAAGAATGGTTGTTTTACCAGCAGCATCAAGACCGACCATCAGTATACGCATCTCTTTCTTGGCAAAGAGCCTGCTAAACAGCTTGGTGAAAGACAACCCCATCTTTGCAACTGCAATCATTAGGGTCACAACTTAGATTAACATCCTTACATTGTTTTATTAGGATTCGATAGTTCCATATTACGGCAAATGAAATCTTCTAGACTTACTCACTCACACATAAATAGGATAAGGAAAACAAAGGATGTAAGATCACCACGACAAAATTAAACAGCACTCTTAATCAATCTCCGTTTAAAAAAAAACAAAGAAGAAATATGAAGCATGCCAACAGGAAATGGATTGGCCAAGCTAACAATCACTGTATGCCGATGAACGAAGGACTATCACACTCTGATTTAGACCTCAAACAATAATTCTATTCCGAAAATTCCAAGCCAAACTACCAAAACCTCACATATCTGGCAAAGATACCAAGCCGATTGAGCTAGGAAAACACAAGATCTAAGACAAACATGATTGGATCGAGCATCGGTCTTAAAACGACACATAAAGTAAAAGCGACCGACCTATAGAAATTACACAATTTCGGTCTGCAAAATAAAAAATGAATACATACACGATAACCATCAGATGAGATCGAGGATCTACAAGTAAATCGACTAATAATCTTCACAATTTGAACATGAAATCTACAGACGCAAACATACCATCAATGATAGGAATCTACACATCGGAGAATGAGAATATTTAGCTCAATTAAGTGATCAACAACACCTAGAGCCTCGAAAATCTAAGATTACCAGTAAAATGGTAGAGAGGACAACGTGGATTGCTACTTACATTGAAGATGAGCGGTAGGGATCGAGCACCGTAAAGATCTCTCAGGCCAAGATCTCTCCAACCAGAGTCGTTTATTGGCGTGATATTTGAGCAAGATGATTTTTATAATGCCGAGTTACTCTATTCGAGTATACGCATTCTATTTTACATTTATTCTTTTTTTTTTTCTTTTCTTTCTTTTCCTACCACCTTCCTAATTATTCATTTATTTATTTGGTTAGGCTGTTAGGCTGTTAGAATTGTTTTTTGAAATGCAATAATTTGAGTTTGTTTGGCACTAGAAATATCAACTTATGCAACTAAATTTTCATAACCTATTAAGAATAGTTTTATTATTTTTAAAAGGGAACATTATTAGATTGGGGAAAATATTTAAACATGAAATTTTCAATTATTTTGAATTTATAATTTAATCTATTTCAAACTTTTAATTGCAACTTATATTAAACGAATTTATCAACATTTGCAATAAACGAATTTATCAACATTTGCAACGTGGAGAGTGGCCGGCTTTCAATTTATTTTTTGCCGAGAATTGCAAACGTTTCATAAATTCGTTGTATGGCTACAATAAAAATACCAGCATAGTTTAGGATTACAAATTCAAAATAATTGAAAAATTCATGTTGCATTGTTGCAATTTATTTTCCCCTATTAGAGTTTGTAAGAAAAATATAAGTTGCATTTACACTTCAATTTCTAGTTTTATTTTTCTTATTGTTTGGTCGTTATTCTATATATTTCGATTTTTACTATTTACTTGGAGTAAGAAAAAAATAAGAAATAGAGAAAAAATTACTGTAAATGGAACCAAGGAAATATTACTTCACACAAACAAGTGTCCAGAAGTAAAAACTTTTAGAGCAATTTATGAAGAACAAATAGCAACAAAAATTATTTAAAAATCCATGTGCTACAGGCAACAGCATAGAAGTAGTAGATCTGCTCTTTGTTGATCAAAACTTAGTTAAAATCTCCAGCAAAAGTACAGTAGCACTTCAAAAGATGCCCAGCTTTGTGCATTTTTTTGGCAACTCAACCAGAGGACATATCTGCACGTCCTCCAGTCATCCTCTCAGCCTTTTCTCCTCGCTCCCCTGAATTAGTGTATCACGTAATTTCATGTACGAAGCAAAACGAAAAGCGGAAAGAAAGAAAACAGAATTTAAACATACCGGTGCGAACTCTTATTATATCCGACACTGGAGTCACTGCAAAATCAACAAAACCATTTCAATAATTTTAGTAAATATAGACATATACATATGGAAGGAGAGGACACTCTTCTTTAATCCGCAGAGATCAATCTCCATCACTTGCCCAACAACATTCTTTTGTAAATCCTAAGTGTATTACAGCTTTGATGTTTAAATTATGACAATCTTGGCATCAAAATCCCAAATTACAAGGACAAACAGGATAACTAATGGAATAAGCACGAGGAAAGTAATTTCTAATGAATCTTATTCTCCCGAGTCCTGCCATGTTCATATGCTTTGTTCCTCACAGAGAGCCTCAAACCTCTGCTCTTGCATAGTTGCATACCATATAGAGTATAGCACAGAAAGAAACAGTAAAATTGTCATTGAGGAGTTTGAGCCCTGAAGACAGCCTTAAGTTTTATAGTGAAATAAATAGTAACCCAAATTTAGCTCATCACTCACACAATATACTGAAGTTTTGTAAACTTACCAAAAATCTTGCCATCACCGATCTCACCAGTTCTTGCCTCCTCAATTATCTTTTCAATGACTTCTTCGACCTACGTAGGCCAATAAAAGATGAAGTTAGCAAATTTTGCTATAAATTCAGAGCCTGAACTTTGTTGGATTCATATACCTGATCTTTGTTCACAACTATCTCCATCTTAACTTTTACCACAAACTTGTCTTCCGAAAATTCAGAGCCTGAAGATGGTAAAGTATTAGATGCAAGGAAAAAAGGTCCAGTACGGGGAATAATCCCAGCTTAACAATGCTTATGAGCATCCAAAATGAATTTATATGATAAAGAATTATAAAATGAACCATGAGAAGTACACTCTGTGCATACCAGCCTGTCTTTCTGGCAAGCCACCTTGAGCACCAAAACCTCGTACATCAGAAACAGTAATCCCACGAATTCCCATTTTCAATAATGCCTTCATTTTCATCAAGTAAACTTCTTGAGAAATAAATCAATTTTCTTATAGTTCAACAAACTATAAAGAAATTGTTATTAAGATTACTATAATCATGATTTATGCAACTAAACAAATGGCCATCATTCCAGCAGGCCACAGAAAGAAAGAATTTTAAAGTGGGGAGTATTAGTGCAGCTAAACTGACTTGAACAAGGTAGTTTATAAGATCATTAGAGTCTGAAACCTGAGTGAAAAAAATCATGGTTGCATCAAATTAAAACGAAATAAGAAGATAATCTGCATTTTTGCAATTCAACAATGCACTTGTTCTTACCGAAGAAACCTGTTGGATCCTCCAGGGTCTAAAATTTCCAAATTTTGCAGCAGCATGCAAAAGGTTCGGAACATTAAAGAAGCTTCAGTATTCGAGACTAACAAAATTTCGATGACAAGCAGAAACAGGTGTTGAAAAGAAATGTAGGACGAGAAAAAAGAATATGTAAAAATTACACCTTAGAATCGCTTCAACTTTGTAGAAGTTGGCCTCAGGTATGTAGTCTACAACATATAAACCATTCAACAAACACCTCGTGAGCTTGAACTGTGACCCACTCCAACAAAATGCTAATGAAATGGAATAAATGTAGCAAGAGCGATGGCTCTAATTTGAGTACCTGAAGACTTCTGGGCTCTAATAATCGAAACAGAAGAACCATGAGTCCTGGATTTAACAGTTAGACCAGACGGAGGATGGCGGAGTTCTCTAAGGCCAGGGGTTACAAAAATGGAAACAAATTTCCGGAAATTCTGAAGGCGAGTTTGAAGGGCGTTGATGGCGGTCGTGGAATTGGAAATTGCGGCTGAGGCCATGGAGGATGTCTGCGATTAAGTGATGAAGGAGCGGAGGAGCCACCACTGCTGTGCTGACCGAGGTGTCTCTTTTTTTTCCTTCCACCAAATCTCAAGTGCGGTGTAATGCTCCAAGGCTGGTTTGTCTGCATTAAAGAGCTGAACTCCATTATATCATTGTTAGCATTATAATTTGTAATTACTTTATATTTCGCCAATTGTATGAATAAACGTCTAATAAATTAGGGCTAATTTTTTTTTTTTTTATTGTAACTATATCCTAAAACAGTTTTAGTACGAAATTGATGAATTTTTTTCAATTAATATACTGATAAGGGGTAATTCTGGTTGAACGCGAGGCACAACCTCGTGAAGACACGTGGCACCTGGGTGACGATCGACGAGATCGGTTGAGACCCAAGAGGATTAGGCTAGAGGTTGCCCACCGATCGAAAACTAATGTGGTATGATCAGATGGGTTATCTATCTTGGGGATCGTATCGATCCTCGATCCGCGACATTGGGGTCAGAACCCAAATCTTGGACATTGTTGTCCAATCATCAGCCGACAGGTATTAAATGTCTCTGAACCTACGACTGAACATTCCTCTAACAACACCTTACTTGATTAAAGTTACCCTGCAAAACCCCTTGTTTGTGTTTTCAGGTCGAAGCGGATCCACTCTTACAAATTCAACTGCTAGATCGGCGGTCGAGATTCGATCCTCATTCCTCACCCAATTTTCGACCTTATCATATACTATAAATAAATATTTGTTATAATTTTTATAGTAATGAATTCAATTCGTCAATATATTAATGAAGAAATTACTTATGATGTACATAGACATTAACTTTTTGTCTATGAAGGAAAGTAGCATTGTTTCTATCTATTTTTGGAGGGAACTAAACATATAAAATAGAAAATATAAGATATTTAGGATTTGTTATAATAAGAGTATTGTCCTGATCTTATACACTTTTCCCCTTTTATTCCATTAGTTTTGCTTTAAAACATGTAGAAATAATATTATTTTTTATTCTAAACAAAAAGTCAACGTTCACGTGCATTATACATGACTTTTTCCATTTATATTTGACGGATTGGTCTATTAGTATGAAAATTACTACGAATATGTAGTTTACTGTATGTAAATTGAGAAAATTTATCAATTTGATACCTAAATTGTACTAACATATAGTTACTGATGAGGGTGTTTTTGGTAAGTGATCAGGGTCGACCACGTGTCCTAGTTCGTTAGTTGAATTTGTATGGTGGAGTCCGACTTTGACCTAAAAAACACTAAACGCTGGGTTACTTGGCCGGAGGGGATTGTCTCCGGCGTAGCCCCTCCACTGAATTAAGTCAGTATTCGGAATAGGATATTCGATTAAGAAGAGAAGCGGTCGGAGCAATCAATAAAAGCGTTACCAACCACAATAAATGTTTCGGATATTTATAGGATGGCACCACACACACTAAGTACACTGTTTGGACGTGCATTAAATGTCTCGACTACAGGGTATTTTATGCTTGAGCCTCGAGTCAGACTCATTCCTTCAAAGGAATTATTACCTGTCGCTTCTGGTTGACCTCAGTACGGAGGGTAGTCAGGGAAGGTGCGGCGCATTTAATGCAGCTACAGTCAAAACGAGCGTGCGGGGATGAGACAGGTTCGAGCTAGGCGCTTCGACCACCCTAGTCCTACTCTTAGAGAGGGACAAGAGGATCGGCCTGCCATAGTCGGGCACATGACGCTCGAGCTTGAGGCTTGAGCCCTTCCTGTAGGGCTGTCATGACGATTGAGACGCTCGATTGCTGGGCTTTTTGATATGGTCGACCGTTGGACTTAGATCATAGCCACGTGGCAAGCGGACTTTGACCAGGCCCATGTGGCATGCGACTCTCTAAGATCGCGCCACGTGGGTTGCCCAAAATATCAACCATCATGAGTCCCCCAAGTTCCAGTCGAATTTGTTCGACTGGGATTTGAAATCGATCGTCATACTGAGGCTCGAGACACATGGCTATCCTGGGCAGGGCCACGCGGCACTCATGCGGACGCTTGGCGTGGCCGACAATAAAGCGACTCGACCATCGTTTTACTTCTCAAAAGGTGTGCCTGAACCGACAGCATCCTGAAGAGCAATTATGGCGACGTTTCGCATTCCGAGGCAGGAAAACTATAAATAGGGGCTTAGCCCACTCTCATTTTTTACGTTTGCTGAACATTCACTCCGAGTAGAAGCACCTTTAGCAAGAAAAACATTTCAGGCAAAGGAATTTCGTTCGAGCGTAAACACTTTCAAAAATCATCTTCTCTCTAGGTAACCGTCGACCCTCAACTCTTTTTCGTTTATATACATTTATAAAAATGTCCGGAGCGTTTGAGGGGTCGAACGATGGGGTGAGAGATTATGACGAAGGATTCGACTTAGTCGACCTAGGATTTTATACCTATCCGGATGAGGAAGCGGGCTCGGACCAGGGGTCGAGGATAGAACGGAGGATTCCCGTAGGCGATCCCTTAGCTCGGAGGAGCTCAAGAGCACTAGTTGTAGGTCGGGAGGAGGTCATTGAGGTGGGAGATGATGATGATGAGGACCAAGACGGAGATGAGGCTCCATCTACCAGCGGTCGGGCAGCGCCCGCTGCGCAAGATAGAGGGAAGGCGAAGATTCTTCCCGAGCGGGTGTATAGGAGTAAGGCCAAGGGCAAGGTTGGCGCTTCAAGTAAAAGAAAGGTTGGGGGTTCGAAGCGCTTCAGGGTCGAAGGTGAGCCCTCAGAGAATGAGCCTCCATTGCCCTATGATCATATTGTGGGCTTTGTCACCAACGAGCAATGGAATAGGATCGTGGATCAACTCGATCTTCCCCCACCCCCCCCCCCCCCCCCCCCCGCCCCCCCAACTCCATCCGAGCGAACAATGGTTAAAGATGTTATGGGTAGACAACCTCAAGGAGAGATTGCCGTCAGGAATAAGCAGTACGTCTACTTTTTCCGGAGCTTGAGGGTCTGTCCAAGTCAGCTCACGGCCAACTTCTTCGCTCTAGTGTCCTGCTTCTTCATCCTCATGAGAATCTTGTGGTTCGAGCCAACCATGGCTCGATTTTTCTAGATGTTTACCCTATTCGCTTCTTCCTCGTCGGGGGAGGGTTTCTATAGCCTCTCTCAAAAGAAAGGTCGAAAGATTTTTACCATCCCTTCATCTTCCCATGGTGACCAATGGAAGACGAAATTTGTGATAGTCGAGCACCCTGATGGGTTCCCAATCCCGACCCAATAGGAAGACAATCGACCTCCAAAGCTCCGACCTTCAAAGAATGAAGAGCTGGAAAGGGCGTTCGACCTCATCTTGGGTTGGTTAGGGAGGGAGGTGTGTTCCGACGAGGTCTTAGTGAATTGCAAGACCTTTTTCTGCGAGCGGAACTTGGCATCGGTTGGCATAGGTTGAGGCGAAGTGCCTGAAGGTTATGTCTTGGGTTATATGCTCATCCTATTTCTTGTCTTGTCTTGAAAATTTTCATAATTGTTGCTGATCGATGTGTCTTTTGATTTTCAGGAATGAAGGCATTGATGGCTTGCCGCACCTCTTTTCTCCAGGATCTGGGTAAGGCATCATCCGCCGAGCAAGACTTGGACACTTCTGAGAAGATGGCCGAGCTTAATGAGTTTATTGGAAGCCGTCCCGAGCTTCCAGCTGTCGAGCCCTCGATCTTAGGGGTCGAGACCGTTTAACTAGGGGCACAGTCTCCAGCTCAAGGCATTGGGATCGGAAAAGGGCTGTTCAAAGGGCCTAGGGCCGGGTCGAGCACGCAACCCAGAGTCGAGGTTGTGGACCTCGAAGTGGAGGTCGAGGAGACCCTTGACCTCGAGGCTCTGAAGCGGAAGAGGAAGCCATCCGCTCAAAAGTCAATTCAAAAGTCGCCCACTCCATCTAAAAAGTTGAAGGCGAAAGAGTCGGGGAAGGGCGGAGCCCTTTCGATCAGGGATGCTGGCTCGGAGACGAGTAGCGAGTTCATGGCACGCCGGATTACAGACTTTTTCCCTGTGGCCAAGCCACACTTCCCTGGAGGGGTGCCTGAGCTCGAAGGTGGGCAGCCTCGATGTAGCGCCCCGCTCTACAGCCCCCGAACCTGCACGAATTCCCAAGCCGAGTACAGTGCCTCAACCCGAGAACCCACGCAAGCTAACGGGTCAATCCCGACACATGGCAACAGTGGATCCCCAAAATAAAACATTTAAATAAATCAGAGAATATATAGCGGAAGCATTTAAATCCATATTAACAAGAATGCCACTCCGGGGCCAATACATTAACAACAGCCCACTCAGGGCAACATCATTTAAATAACAATATTGGGGAACAATATAATATCATCAATCCAGGTTGACAAGAGTAATGAACGAGATCAAAAGACAACTAATGAGACTCAGCAAAACCAAAAAGCCTATCTGACACTGTTGCCCATCCGACACGTAAGACATGTCGGTCTCTCTCAAACCTGAGGCAAGAACAAATTAAAAGAGGGTGAGTCAAAATACTCAGTGAAGATGTGAGAACAAGTCGAGTCATGCTTCCGGGTATTTATAGAAAATACATATGCGATAATGAAGAAATCGGAATATGCTTCGACTTGGATATACAATTAAGAATTAAAATCAATAACACTATAAAGCAGTAAATACTATCCCAGCGAGAATGGGCCTGTTCCTCCTTATATCTCCACGGTGCATGTATAAATACTCCATCGCCGGTGTCAAGCTAAGGAGCAACCCGAAGCTCAACCATAATGAATTTTAGGAAAATGTGCAACGAATGCAACACCCACCATCGCTCCCAACCGTGGCTATCATCTCCTGACAGGCCACGATTGACGCTTAGTTTTGGGAGAAGCACCTCGGATTACACCCTGAACGCCCGTCCCCAGATGTAACCTTCGGATACCTTCCCGGGCCCAACTTGAAAATAGTCATGTATTTGCTCGCTTTAAAATAACCCATTTGAATGCCAACCGACACTCTGAGCAAGGGTGACGCCAAAGGATTAAATCCTAAGTCAAACCGTCACGTAAAATAAATAGTTTTCTTGCCCTTTTGAAAACAAATCAATTTGGTTTACTTATGTATAATTTTGATATTAAATGATTTGAGGATAAAACATAAAAATATAAACTCGAAATATATAATATATTAATAAGGGATTAGGGGGTTCGCAATTGTATATATATATGTTCAAGCCCAGTTAAAAGTTTAAATCCTCACCTGGAATCAAAAAGAGAAAGCCTAGCTGCTAGACTCACTGGTCTCCCACGCCGGACTGATCTGGAGACAAGACAAGACCTAGACAAATCAATAACGACTACAACAACAATAAAAGCGCAAATAAGAAATTATTGGACGAACGGCTAACCAAACATGTTTCCAATCATGCATATGTCAATTATAATATGTAAAGAAGCTATCATGTAAATTTCACGCAATTCCGACAAGTTGTCAAAAATACACATAATTAGAATTACACTATTCATAGCCCGAACGAGGGCGAAATTAATTAAACATTCCAAAATATAAATCTACAAATTAAAAGGGTTCTATAGGTGAAAACGGTGTAATTTTTGGAGTCCGTATGCAAAAAGTCAACCAAAAATGGTGACCCGAAGACTCAATTGCCGAGAGCAAAGTTTGAAAAGGTTGGAAAAATTCACTAAGTGTTTCACACGGCCTAGTGCACGGTCTTGAACACGGTGTCAAGACCGTGCACGCACACACGGCCAAACACACGGGATAGGTGCACGGGCTCAAGCCCGTGCAAGCAAATATAGCGGCACACGGGCTCCTGCACGGTCTTGCGCAAGACCGTGCGTTAGCCCGTGTGGTTCAACTGAACCCAGCAGAAACTTACGGGTTTTCAAATTTTCGAGCCAAAATTCCTCAAAAATCATATTTTTAACGCAAATCAACACTCATAATTTATAACAATCAATAATCAACATCTAATTCACATATACATCCAATTAAATCACGAATTGACCAAGAAACGGGCTCGATCTAAGCATTTAACCTAAAAATCCCGAAATAACCAAATATTCTCAAAACCTCGAAAAAACGTAAAATAAATTGGGGAAATTGGTACCTAAAGAAAGGTATCGATGAACTGATCGTTTAAAAACGATTGGCGCGAAATTCCACGGAAATTCGAGCTCGGCACGATCGATTAGGGATTCGGGAGAAAAATTTTCTCTTTCTTCTTCTCCTCTCTCTCTCTCTCACTCTCGAAATAAAAAATAATGAAATGAATTTCGATACTTATCAAATATCTTCGAAATACCGAAAAATATGAAGGGTTATTTTAGTAATTTTAGAAAATCCAATTAAATACGCGTCGATCACATATAACGATTAAATATTTAATAAACGCAATATAGACACGTAATTTAAATACACAAACAATATTATCACATTGGTCATTTACGACATAATATATTATAATTCACATATAATCGAGAATTTAGAGATTAAGAAAGATAATTAACGCATAAAAATTACTCACAGTAATTCCCAGATTTCTGGGTCGTTACAATACCTCCCCCTTATGAGAATCTGGTCCCCAGATTCCATCTTCATCAGAAAAGCTCGGGATAAGCTTCCCTCATCTTAGCCTCCGTCTCCCAAGTAGACTGCTCGGTCGAACGGTTCCTCCAGAGAACTCTCACTAATGAAATCTGCTTGTGGCGAAGCTGCTGAACCTTACGATCCTGAATCTGAACCGGTTTCATCTCAATAGTCAAATCCGGCTCAAGCTGAACTCCGTCATCCTGGAGAATATGGGACTCGTCGGGGAAGTACTTGCGAAGCTGTGAGACATGGAAGACATTGTGGATCCCGGTAAGATAAGGTGGTAGGTCCAGACGATATGCGGTATTCCCGATCCGCTCGGTGATCTCAAATGGACCTAAATATCTCGGAGTAAGCTTCCCACCTCTACCGATCCTCGTGAATCCCTTCCTCGGGGAGGCCTTGAGAAAAACTCGGTCTCCCACTTCGAACTCCAAATGTCGACGCCTCTTGTCGGCGTAGCTCTTCTGGCGATCTTGAGCTGCTTTCATTCTTTGCCGAATGAGTTGAACCTTATCAATTGCTTCCTGAATGTGATCCGGTGGAGTAGCCCTCTCATGGCCATTAGCTGACCATTTCCAATCCTCCAATTCCCAATAAATTGGAGATCTGCACTTCCTCCCATAAAGAGCCTCATACGGTGGCATTCCAATCGAGGCTTGATAACTGTTGTTGTAAGCGAACTCGACCAAGGGCAAGTGTGAAATCCAACTCGTATGAAAATCGAGCGCACATGCCCGTAACATATCATTTAGAAACCTGATCGTTCGCTCGGATTGTCCATCAGTCTGAGGATGTGCTGTAGAGCTAAACTTTAGGGTCGTTCCCAAGTTCTTATGAAGTTCTTGCCACAACTGAGCTGTGAACTTAGGATCCCTGTCAGAAACGATACTTTCCGGAACACCATGAAGCCTAATAATTTCTTTCTGATACAATTCTGCGAGCTGTTTAACCTTTGCTGTTTTTCGAACTGGTAGAAAATGCGCTGACTTGGTCAATCGATCAACGATGACCCAAATACTATCGAAACCTCCACGAACGGCAGGCAATCCAGTCACGAAGTCCATAGTGATCTCCTGCCACTTGGAAGTGGGTACAGGAAGCGGCTGAAGAGTTCCTCCAGGCCTTTGATGCTCGGCCTTGACTCTCTGACATGTTAGACAATGTTTCACATAAGTAGCCACGTCCCTTTTCATACCATTCCACCAATACTGGGTTCTGAGATCACGATACATCTTGTTGCCTCCTGGGTGAACAACATAAGCAGACTTGTGTGCCTCGTCGAGAATTCCACGCTTCAGGTTCGTAGGAACACAAACTCGGATCCCAAAGCGAAGCAATCCGGTACCATCGATCCTGAATTTGGTGTTAGGATCATTCAGCATTCTAGCTTTGATCTTCTGAATACTGGCATCTGAATCTTGCTCGTCTCAAAGTTGTTGGACTAAATCGGGTTGGACTGAAAGGTTGGCAAGACGAGGATACGATTCAAATCGAGTCCTCCTGTCCTCTAAAGAGGTATCTGAAGATGTCCCCTCTAGGTGTGCCACGTGAGCCCTTCGGCTCAATGCATCGGCGACTACGTTCGCCTTCCCAGGGTGATACTGAATGCGGCAGTCATAATCTTCCAAGAATTCCATCCACCGTCTCTGTCTCCTGTTGAGATCCTTCTGAGTGAATAGATACTTCAAACTCTGGTGGTCCGTAAAGACGTCAAAAGTGACACCATACAGATAATGACGCCATTTGCCCAAGGCAAATATCACCGCTGCAAGTTCCAAGTCGTGAATGGGATAGTTCTTTTCGGCATCTTTTAACTTTTTAGAAGCATAAGCTACGACTTTCCCATTTTGCATCAACACGCACCCTAAACCTTCCTTGGACGCGTCAGTATAAACCGCGTATCCCTCGTGTCCGTCTGGAAGAACAAGTATAGGTGCAGTGGTCAATCTCTTCTTCAACTCTTTGAAACTGGCCTCACACTTGTCGTCCCACTGAAAAGACACATCTTTACAAGTTAACTTCGTGAGTGGGGCCGCTAGTGTGGAGAAATCCTTAACGAATCGCCTGTAATATCCAGCCAATCCAAGGAAACTCCTAACTTCTGTTGGCGTCTTAGGTTGACTCCAACTCGTCACTGCCTCAATCTTTGATGGATCCACAGCAATCCCATTCCCGGAGATGATGTGACCAAGGAATGAAACCTCGTTGATCCAAAATTCGCACTTGCTGAACTTGGCATATAGACTATGCTCTCGAAGCGTCTGTAGAACAATGCGAAGATGCTCGGCATGATCCTCGACTGTCTTGGAGAAAACCAGAATGTCGTCGATGAAGATAACCACAAACTTGTCGAGGTAAGGTCGGAAAATCCTGTGCATCATATCCATGAAAGCTGCAGGGGCATTCGTCAAACCAAACGGCATCACAACAAACTCGAAGTGGCCGTACCGAGTGTTAAACCCGGTCTTAGGTATATCCTGCTCTCGGATACGAAGCTGATAATATCCCTGACGAAGATCCAACTTCGAATATACCTTTGAGCCCTGCAATAAGTCGAATAACTCCTCTATGTGGGGTAGAGGGTATTTGTTCTTCACTGTCATCCGGTTCAACTCCCGGTAGTCGATGCACATTCTCAGCGTACCATCCTTCTTCTTTACAAACAAAACCGGGGCACCCCAAGGAGAAATGCTCGGTCTTATGTAACCATTCTCAAGCAACTCTTCCAGTTGCATCTTCAGTTCCTTCAACTCGGCTGGAGCCATCCTGTACGGAGTCTTCGAATAAGGCTCCGATCCCGGGGCAAGATCGACTACGAACTCAATGTCCCGATCAGGGGGTAGAGAATTCAAACTCTCGGGAAAGACATCAGGGAAGTCCTTAATCACTTCCGTATTCTCGAGCTTCCCTTGTTCCTTCGGTCGGTTAAGTAAATAAGCGACGAAGGCCTGAGCTCCCTCTCGGATCAAACGAGAAGCCTCAACGAAAGAAATCTTCGGTGCCAGAACTGACTCCTCAAGACTACCCTTCACAATTGTTGCCTCGGTCCCAATCTGAATAGTCTTCCTGAAACAATCCACACTGACTCTATGCTGATAAAGCCAGTCCATTCCCAAAATAATCCCGTAGCGCTGCAGTGGTAACTCGATCAAATCGGCGGGATAGACACGATCTCCTATCTTCAAAGGACAACCCTTGAAGATTCTATCCGTAACGTAAGAAGTCCCCAATGGAGAACTGACTCGATACAAATAAGGCAGACTCTCCACGGGCATGCACAACTTAGCAGCAATATCAAGCGCAATAAACGAGTGTGTAGCACCCGGATCATATAATGCAGTAATAGGGATGTCATGAATATGCAGGGTACCTCCAATAACATCATGCGAATCGGGCTCAAGCTCCTCTCCTCCCAGTGCGAAGACTCTGGGCTGAACTCTCGGCTGACCGGCAGCTTGAATCGCCTTCAGTGGCGTGGCAAGAGTTCTCTTGTTCGGACAAGAGTCTATCAGGTGATCAGAAGATGCACAAATCAAACACTGTCCCAATCGCCTCCGGCAGGAATCGGCGGTGTGGTTCGGTCTGTGGCAGTAGGAACAAGTGATCGGTGCAACGGCAGTAATAGGAGCCCTATCAATATACCTGGGCCTCTTATCGCCCATAGAAGATCCAGAGCCAGCAGTGAAAGGCCTCTTGCCCTTCTGAGAAAAACCCTTAGGGGCAGCAGCAACAGGAACAGGAGCTCTACGACGAAGCTCTCGAAGATCGGACTCGATAGCCATAGCCCGTGTAACGGCCTCCTCATAAGTACGGAGGTCACTGCCTACCAACTCGGCCCTGATCTCGTCGCGAAGGCCCTCCTTGAACTTCCTGGCCATCCTCCTATCGTCGTCTGCTATATGAGGAGCATAGACGATCAGTCTGGTAAAGTTGGCCTCATACTGGCCCACAGTCGTACCTCCCTGAGTGAGGTTCATAAACACCCTCTCTCGCTGATCACGGACGATCTCGGGCACATACTTCGCCCGGAACTCATGCAAAAACCTTCCCCAAGTGCGTGGGGTCTGTGCCGTAGTCCAACGCCTCTCAACTAGGCGCCACCAATCGAGGGCGGGACCCCTCATCAGAAATACAGAGAGCTCGATCCTCTGCAAATCCTCAATATCTAGAGCTCTGAACTTCTGCTCCAGCTCGGAAATCCAGGCCTCTGCCTTGATGTCGTCTGGCTCACCCTCGAAGACCGTAGGTCGATAGGACATAAATCGATCCATGGCTCGGGCAGTAACATCCCGAGGATTCGGTGGTGGTGGCTGTGGTGGCTGTTGCTCCTGCTGAGCCTGCTGTATAATCAGTCTAACAGCATCATAGAAGGCATTAGGCGGTGGAAAACCCTCTGGTGGTGGAGGCGGTTCCTGTCGGCCTCGAGGTCTAACCATTGTGCCTGCAAAGATAAACTGAAATGCATGTGGGTTAATGATATGACCAATTAATCAAGTAACAATAATATTTAAAAGCGCAAGTAAAGAAATAACACGAAACCTATAAATATAGCCGTACGACTTAGACACGACACTCTAGACAACAGAACCTAGGGAACCTATGGCTCTGATACCACTCCGGACTGTAGCGCCCCGCTCTACAGCCCCCGAACCTGCACGAATTCCCAAGCCGAGTACAGTGCCTCAACCCGAGAACCCACGCAAGCTAACGGGTCAATCCCGACACATGGCAACAGTGGATCCCCAAAATAAAACATTTAAATAAATCAGAGAATATATAGCGGAAGCATTTAAATCCATATTAACAAGAATGCCACTCCGGGGCCAATACATTAACAACAGCCCACTCAGGGCAACATCATTTAAATAACAATATTGGGGAACAATATAATATCATCAATCCAGGTTGACAAGAGTAATGAACGAGATCAAAAGACAACTAATGAGACTCAGCAAAACCAAAAAGCCTATCTGACACTGTTGCCCATCCGACACGTAAGACATGTCGGTCTCTCTCAAACCTGAGGCAAGAACAAATTAAAAGAGGGTGAGTCAAAATACTCAGTGAAGATGTGAGAACAAGTCGAGTCATGCTTCCGGGTATTTATAGAAAATACATATGCGATAATGAAGAAACCGGAATATGCTTCGACTTGGATATACAATTAAGAATTAAAATCAATAACACTATAAAGCAGTAAATACTATCCCAGCGAGAATGGGCCTGTTCCTCCTTATATCTCCACGGTGCATGTATAAATACTCCATCGCCGGTGTCAAGCTAAGGAGCAACCCGAAGCTCAACCATAATGAATTTTAGGAAAATGTGCAACGAATGCAACACCCACCATCGCTCCCAACCGTGGCTATCATCTCCTGACAGGCCACGATTGACGCTTAGTTTTGGGAGAAGCACCTCGGATTACACCCTGAACGCCCGTCCCCAGATGTAACCTTCGGATACCTTCCCGGGCCCAACTTGAAAATAGTCATGTATTTGCTCGCTTTAAAATAACCCATTTGAATGCCAACCGACACTCTGAGCAAGGGTGACGCCAAAGGATTAAATCCTAAGTCAAACCGTCACGTAAAATAAATAGTTTTCTTGCCCTTTTGAAAACAAATCAATTTGGTTTACTTATGTATAATTTTGATATTAAATGATTTGAGGATAAAACATAAAAATATAAACTCGAAATATATAATATATTAATAAGGGATTAGGGGGTTCGCAATTGTATATATATATGTTCAAGCCCAGTTAAAAGTTTAAATCCTCACCTGGAATCAAAAAGAGAAAGCCTAGCTGCTAGACTCACTGGTCTCCCACGCCGGACTGATCTGGAGACAAGACAAGACCTAGACAAATCAATAACGACTACAACAACAATAAAAGCGCAAATAAGAAATTATTGGACGAACGGCTAACCAAACATGTTTCCAATCATGCATATGTCAATTATAATATGTAAAGAAGCTATCATGTAAATTTCACGCAATTCCGACAAGTTGTCAAAAATACACATAATTAGAATTACACTATTCATAGCCCGAACGAGGGCGAAATTAATTAAACATTCCAAAATATAAATCTACAAATTAAAAGGGTTCTATAGGTGAAAACGGTGTAATTTTTGGAGTCCGTATGCAAAAAGTCAACCAAAAATGGTGACCCGAAGACTCAATTGCCGAGAGCAAAGTTTGAAAAGGCTGGAAAAATACACTAAGTGTTTCACACGGCCTAGTGCACGGTCTTGAACACGGTGTCAAGACCGTGCACGCACACACGGCCAAACACACGGGATAGGTGCACGGGCTCAAGCCCGTGCAAGCAAATATAGCGGCACACGGGCTTCTGCACGGTCTTGCGCAAGACCGTGCGTTAGCCCGTGTGGTTCAACTGAACCCAGCAGAAACTTACGGGTTTTCAAATTTTCGAGCCAAAATTCCACAAAAATCATATTTTTAACGCAAATCAACACTCATAATTTATAACAATCAATAATCAACATCTAATTCACATATACATCCAATTAAATCACGAATTGACCAAGAAACGGGCTCGATCTAAGCATTTAACCTAAAAATCCCGAAATAACCAAATATTCTCAAAACCTCGAAAAAACGTAAAATAAATGGGGGAAATTGGTACCTAAAGAAAGGTATCGATGAACTGATCGTTTAAAAACGATTGGCGCGAAATTCCACGGAAATTCGAGCTCGGCACGATCGATTAGGGATTCGGGAGAAAAATTTTCTCTTTCTTCTTCTCCTCTCTCTCTCTCTCACTCTCGAAATAAAAAATAATGAAATGAATTTCGATACTTATCAAATATCTTCGAAATACCGAAAAATATGAAGGGTTATTTTAGTAATTTTAGAAAATCCAATTAAATACGCGTCGATCACATATAACGATTAAATATTTAATAAACGCAATATAGACACGTAATTTAAATACACAAACAATATTATCACATTGGTCATTTACGACATAATATATTATAATTCACATATAATCGAGAATTTAGAGATTAAGAAAGATAATTAACGCATAAAAATTACTCACAGTAATTCCCAGATTTCTGGGTCGTTACACTCGATCTTTCCTGAACGCCTCCTCCGACTCAGGCGCGATCAGGGCTATATGGCAGTCGATTGCTACCGAGCCCAACCATAAACGTATGGCTGAGTGGACACTGGAGGCATTCGAGGGCAACCTCTCCAACGCCTTCATGGCGGTAAGCAGTGGCCAGTGTTTCCTCATTTGTTTTTCTTTTTCCCTTAAGTGTTTCCACTCGATCACGGCCTAACTATTATAAGGGCAAGGCGGTCGTGCTTGGGAAAGAGCTGGAGGAGCAAAGGGAGGCAGGTGACTAGAAGAGGTAGCAGAGGGCTTCCAGCAGTTGGCTCAATTGTTGGAGGAGGCGAACAAAAGGCTCGAAGCTCGTGTGGAAGAACTTTCTAAGGGAGTCGAGGATTGGACCTTAGAAGTTTCCAGGTTGGAGGAGGAGACTAGAAAGCTCCGGTTCAAGGCTCAGGAGGGCTTCGTCAGGGGTCAAGCCGCCGGTCGAGCGGCGGTTGAAAGAGAGATGGAGGATCGATACTGTAGGAAGGCTCGAGGCTTCTTACAGAGGGCGCAAATGGCAATAGGTCGGTGGGCCATTAAAAAGTTCGTTGAAGGCCCTATGTTCGAGAAGGCCTCTGCGATCAAAGCCTGTGACGATTTTAAGGATGGCCACGAGCTTTGTCTAGCACAGCTCCAGGCTCAAAACTTGATAGTCCCTGGCGCCGATCTGACGAAGATCGGGGGTGACCCCTGACCGTAGAAACAGGCTCCCGCCACCGAAGACGCCCAAGCGATCGTCATGAAGATGACGACTGAGAGCGGCAATCCCGAGAATCACCCGTTCGGGTTTGTGGTCTTAAAACTCATGGCGGAGCTTCTGAAAAAGCCCTACGGTGGGAAGGATGAGTCGATCGAGCCAACCATGGACCGGTTATTCCCCTCCATCAACCCCGACGAGCCCGAGCCTGAATGGACTGCAACTGAGCTTGAATGGATTAGCTCTCTGGCCCTCGAGGCTGGCCCTAGAACGCACGAGATGAGCCCACAATGGCTGCTAATAGATGAAGATTTTGTGTTTTTTAATTTGTAATAGTTGCTTCCCGAGCGCTAGGCTCGGGATTAATTTATTGTTTGAGACAATTCGGCCGAGCTAATCGGTCTTTGGGATTATTTGTAACGTATTTTGTTAAGTTCCTGGCATCGTTATTTGCATTTTGCTTCTTGTTATGTATTGACTGTTTTGGATGTCATTATTCCTTGAGGGGCTCGAGCTTCACGCTCGAGTCCCCAGTTTTCTTGTTGAAGCTTAGTTTCAGACTTAAAAACTTTTGAACTTGGTGGGCTCGAGCTTGACGCTCGAGTCCCCAGTTCTCTTGTTGAAGCTTAGCTTCAAACTTAAGAACTTTTGAACTTGGTGGGCTCGAGCTTTACGCTCGAGTCCCCAGTTCTCTTGTTGAAGCTTAGTTTCAGACTTAAAAACTTTTGAACTTGGTGGGCTCGAGCTTTACGCTCGAGTCCCCAGTTCTCTTGTTGAAGCTTAGTTTCAAACTTAAGAACTTTTGAACTTGGTGGGCTCGAGCTTTACGCTCGAGTCCCCAGTTCTCTTGTTGAAGCTTAGCTTCAAACTTAGGAACTTTCCCAAGCTAAATACTTGACCAGAGCATCCCTAGAGTATCCCCCCCCCCCCCCCCCCCCCCCCCCTCATTCGAGCATGATGGGACATCGAATGCTAAAGGGGATCAATAAACAATAACTCATGAAGAACCTTAAAAGTATATTAAACCAATCATATCTTTACAAATGGGCCCTTCGAGGGGAATTACACACCCGCATCCTGTAAGGATCAGTTTAGGGATAATACAATTTTAAATTGAAAGCATTCTATGGTCGAGGAAGCTCTTCGGGTTCCGAGCCAAGGGTTTCTAGTCGATAGGCGTTGTTCTTGGCGATCCGTGGAACGCGGTATGGCCAGTCCCATTTCTCTTCGAATTTCTTGACCTTTTTGGAGACCTCGACCTTCTTCAAGATTAGATCACCCACTTTAAAGCTTAGCGGTCGAATGTTCTTATTATAACTTCGCGCAACAGCCGCTTTATGTTGTTGCATCCGACCTAAAGCTCGGTGGCGTTTCTCTTCGATTAGGTCTAGTTCGAGCGCCCTCCCCTCATTGTTCTGCGCCAGCAAGAAGTGCAAGACTCGGGCCGTTTCGTGGATTAGCTCCGTTGAGATCAAGGCTTCTGATCCATAGACTAGAGCGAAGGGGGTCTCGCCAGTCGCAATTCGCGGAGTCGTCCTATAGGTCCATAGAACCTCATCAAGCTCGTTGGCCTACGCTTTCTTTTTTGCGTCGAGTCGAGCGCTGAGACTTCGAAGGATGGTGCGATTGGTGACCTGCGCTTGCCCATTGGCTTGCGGATACTCGACTGAAGTGAAGCGCTGGTCGATCCCGTGGTCCTTGCACCACTCCTGCATGTCGTCAACCCTGAACTGGGGCCCGTTGTCACAAATTAGAACACGGGGACCCCAAATCGGCATGCAATGTTTTTCCATATGAAGTTCTGGATGACCTTGGAGGTCATTTTCCTGATGGATACTGCCTCGACCCATTTGGAGAAGTACTCACAGGCCACGATGCAGTACTCCGCTTGCTTTATTGTGGAAGTTGGAAGTGGCCCAATAATTTCTATCCCCCATTGGTTAAACGGCCAGGATACATCGATCGCTATCATCTCTGCGGCGTGTTTGTGTGAATAGTTCCCCATTTTTTGGCATTTGACGCAGCGCCTCAAGTGCCTTTCAGTGTCACGCTCGAGAGTCGGCCAGAAGTAGCCCGCTCTTGTGACCTTTTGAGCTAACGATCGACCGCCTGCGTGATTTCCACAACTACCAGCATGGATCTCATAGAGAACTTCTTCAACTTGTGAGCATTGGAGACACCTCATCGGCGGTCAGCGGTTTCCGCATTTGTATAGTCGGTCTTCAGGGTCAAGGATGTATCTGGTTGCGCGGTGGCGCTGCCGTCGAGCGGCATTTCAATCTTGAGGGAGCGTCCCATCTCGTAGATATAGCACGATTTCGTCGAGCCAACAAGGCTCTTCAGGGTCGATCATCATTATGGCTGCTTCTGGTCCGTCGATGGCTCGACGGTTAGAGATCTTGAAGGTGATCTCATGTTCCTCTATACCCTTAAGGCCATTCGCGAGCTTCGATAGTACATCAGCTCGAGTGCTCTCCTCCCTTGCTACCTGGTCGATCGAATAATCAGCAAACTGGGCCGTCAGTTTGTGCACCTCCTCCAAGTATTTGATCATATTTTCTTCTCGAGCATCATAGAGCCCTTGGACTTGGTGTGCAACCAGGTGGGAGTCCGTAATGATGGCGATCGTTTTGGCCCCGCTCTCGAGTGCAATCCTCAGCCCCGCGATGAGCGCTTCGTATTCCGCTTTGTTGTTGGTGACCTGGAAGTCCAGGCCGATCGCGAAGTCAAGGTCTAATCCGTTCGGGTTCGTTAGGGAGATCCCTGCACCTCCACCTTGTGTGGTCGAGGATCCGTCGACCTTCAAGAGCCAATGGGCGCTCTTGTTTTTGGTCGCTTTCATAGTCGTTGTCTTTTTGACTAAAAAATCCGCTAGGACTTGCGCTTGCATTGCGATCCTTGGTTGGAAGGTGATGTCGAACTGTCCAAGCTCGATTGCCCACTTAATCAGTCCATCCGAGTTATCCGGCTTAGCCATTACTTGCTTCAGGGGTTGGTCGGTGAGCACCACGATCTCATGTGCTTGAAAGTAAGGGCAAAGTTTCCTGGAAGAGACCACTAGTGCAAGTGCGAACTTCTCGATCTCCAGATATCGAGTCTCAGCCCCATGCAGGATCTTGCTGACGTAGTAGACAGGAAGGCATTTCCGATCGCGAATGGTCACTAGGACCGAGCTGATTGTCTCGTCGGAGATGGCGGGGTAGAGATAGAGTACCTCTCCCTGTTCTGGTTTGGCAATTAGCGGAGCTGAGGCCAAGTACTTCTTCATTTCTTCAAAAGCCTAATCGCACTCCTCAGTTCATTCGAACTTGTTCACATCTCTTAGTATCTTAAAGAATGGAAGGTTGTGCTCGGCTGATCGTGAAATGAACCTGTTGAGAGCTACAATTCGACCGACCAGTCGCAGAGATCTTCTCGGGGTTAGCCTCGATCCCTCGTTGGCTGACCATGTATCCAAGGAATTTTCCACCTTTGACTCCAAACACGCATTTTAGGGGGTTGAGCTTGAGGCGATGTTTCCTTATCAATGCGAACATATCTCTGAGATCGTCTTGGTGGTTTTTAGCTTTTAGGCTTTTGACGATCATATCGTCCACGTAGACTTCGACCGTCTTCCCCAATAGTGGCTCGAATATCAGATTGACCAGCCTCTGGTAGGTAGCACCCGCATTTTTGAGCCCGAACGACATCACTTTGAAGCAATATATCCCCTTCACGACGATGAACGTCGTGTGCTTTTGATCTTGGGGAGCCATTCGAATTTGGTAGTAACCCTGAAAAGCGTCCATCATGCTCATTAATTCGCAGCCGGCGGTCGAATCGACTAGCTGGTCGATCCGAGGCAAAGGGTAGGGATCCTTAGGACACACTCGATTAAGATCAGTGAAGTCATTGCACATTCGCCACTTGCCTCCAGTTTTGGCCACGAGGACCACCTTACAAAGCCAGTCCACTGATTTCTCAGGAGTAATCTATCTACCGTCGAGTAACTTATTGACCTCCTCCTCAATGATCGAGTTCTGGATAATGCTCTGGGTTCTTAGCTTCTGTTTTATAGGTTTAAACGCGGGGTCGATATTGAGATAATGTGAGATTACGCTCGGGTCGATCCCTTCCAGGTTTGTGGCTTTCCAAGCAAAGACGTCCACATTGTCTTGCAGGAAGATGATGAGACATTCTTATTGTTTACCCTCGAGGCTTGCACCGACCCTTCTAGTCTTCTCCCAATCCTTAGGATCGAGTTGGATCAGCTGAGTATCCTCGGCGGCGGACAGTCGTGATTCGTCCACTTTCCTTTTCTTCCGAGCCTCGTGAGTGCTCACCTTCGAGCGTGAGGCTCCATCCCTTTTAGGGTCGGGGATCCTTTCATCCTCATCTGCTTCATCCATGATGAGGTCGCCTGGTCGGAGCACGTCATCCTTGAGCGGAGGCCGAGCCTCATTCGGAACCGCGTAGCAGGCCCATGATTCGTCCAGGTCACAACACACCTCCCCGATCCCGTAGGGAGTCGGGAGTTTAATATTCTGGTGGTAAGTTGATATTGCAGCCTTGAAGTCAATGAGGCCGGGTCGACCCAGGATCATGTGATAGGGAAAGTCGGGAATGTCGACCACGACCCAATTAATCTCCATCGTCATGCGAACGGGGTGGGTTCCCATGGAAGTTAGCATTTTAATTTGGCCTATTGGCACTATGATCGAGCCACCAAAGTCTTTCAGGGTCGTTTTAACTGGTTCATATTTTAATTTACTCAAATGCATACGTTAAAGAGTTGAGTAAAGAACAATGTTTGAGCTAGCTCCAGTATCGACCAAATAGTTACTTACAACATAGTTTGCGATATCCAAAGTTACCACTATCAGACAACTCGGTGTTACGCCGTCCTCATGAGGATCTAAATGAAAGTCCCTATCGCTAAAGGCCACTTCCTTTTGTCTCCATTCCTCTATACGCTCGACCTGAAACATCTCGTGTGGGCCATGAAGGCTTGCTTGGGCTCGGCGGATGCCTCGCTTCCTTGTGGTCTTGCTATTACCACCGTCGGGTCCCCCGACAATCATGTCAATTCTACCATGAGTTGAGGCGTTTAGGATCATGTTGGTGTTGGCGATCTGTTTTCCTTCACGCTGGTTTCACTTTGGTGGGGGCGTTCGAGATCTCGACCACGACAATCGACCCTCCTCATTTTCATTGCAGCGTCGTTCACGACCCCGGTCTCTGTTGCGCTTTAGCTTTTTAACGAACTCAGCCAGGTGCCCACCTTGCATGAGCCTTTCTATCTCATCCTTCAACTGATTGCAGTCGGCAATGTTATGACCTGGTTGGTCGTGAAATTCACAGTACTTGCTGTCGTCGACCTTTCGTAGGTTGAGCTTCAACTTCTTTGGGTACCTAAGGAGCTTCTCGGGGATCTTTGGGAGGATATCCCCGATTGTGCAAACCAGGGGCTCGTACTTCTCTCTGTTTGTTTTCCGCGAGAATGAGCCTCCTTCCGATGGACCGCCACCCTCTTGTCGACCTCTATTTCTGCCTCAACCCGTCGGAGGTGGGCTTCGAGCTTTGGGGATGCGGGGTCGATTGTAATAGTTCCTATGGGCTGGGGTTTTCCCTATGCTCCGTAACATGGCTTGGTCGTTGCCCGCCCAATAGCTTCCTTCAATTTCTTCGTAGTCCATCCACTTAGTGGCACAATCTTGGATGCCCCTCAAGCTTTCTATGGGGACTCGACCAAGGATATCCTTGGTGAAATCCCGACAGTGGCAGTTCTTCCCAAGAGCGCTGAGGACGACGACCAGGTCAGGTGTCGCGACTCAGAGCAGCTCCGCATTGAAGCGGGTAAAATAGTCCCTTAGTGTCTCGTTGACCCCTTGGACGGTCAAATCTAGGCGCGACACCCCAAGTCTATCCTGGATCAAGGGCGAGAAGTGGCCTTCAAGCGCCGTTGAAAGCTCGTCATATGACCTTATGGACGCAGGAGGTTTCCATTTGAAGGTCATTTGAAGGTCGTGGCAAGAACCTTTGCCCAAGTGTGCGGGATGTGGGGAAACAGATTCATTGACAGCTCGAAGCTGGTGATGTGGTCCCCAGGATTGGTTTTCCCATCGTAGATGGGAAGGTCGCGGGGAATGGCGGTCGACCCTGGGTCCTCGTTGAGGATTTCCTCAGTAAATGGTGATAGCCTCTGTCGACGGCTACGGGAATTACGCTCGGGCCCCCACTGCTCGTTACGAGCTAGGTTGGGTCGGGGAGGGAGCCTGTCCCTCAAGTCTCCAAATGGCGGGATACAGGAAAATTTGTTTGTTAATCTCTCCCTGACCGGAGGTCGAGGGAGATGGGCTCGACGAGCATCTCGCATGAGCCCGCCCGTTTGACGGATCGGCTGAGAGTGCGCTGGTCGAATGGGCTGAGAATATTCCCTTCGACGGTCGGGTGGTGGGGGGACGTAGTCCCTTTCTCCGATTCGATCGTCGTATTCCTCACGATCGTATTCGTCATCATAAAAGTCTTCTTCTTCCTCAGGTTTGTCGTCATGCCCGACGACGTGCGCCTTTCCAGGTCGCTGGACCGTGTGGCCATTGTTCCCCGCCCCCCCCCCCCCCCCCCCCTTCTGGGGAATGGTCAACTGGGTAGCGTGGGGGTCGGATAGCCTCGCGCCCTCGACCGCCATTCCTTCCACCCACCTGGGTCTGAGCATGGGGATGTAATGGGGGTCGTGACAACCGGTACTGTATAGGGGGAGGCTCGGTGAGATTGACCGTAATCGGGATCACTCTCACCGGCCTTCCTACTTCGAGGGCCTGCCTGGCCTCTTCGTAGACTTGATTGGTGTAAGCGGCCAGGTCCTGGGCTGAGGGCTGAGCGGGGAGCACGACCGCAAGCATATCGGCGCGCAAGACCGCGTCTTCTTCTACCTCGTTGGGGGGGTTCGCTCATTCTGGATGGTCGACTGCGTCGAGCTGAGCAGCGAAGGCTGCCTGCTCTGCAGCGGCTGCTGCAGCTCGGTCAGCCTCGATCTAAGATCGAGTTTTTATGACACTCTGGGTGCTCTTCATCCTTTTGTTCACCATGGTTTGTGTTAGTTGGCTCTAAGGTCGAAAGTGGTTTCCCACAGACGGTGCCAAACTGATGAGGGTGTTTTTTGGTAAGTGATCAGGGTCGACCACGTGTTCTAGTTCGTCAGTTGAATTTGTATGGTGGAGTCCGAATTTGACCTGAAAAACACTGAACGCTGGGTTACTTAGCCGGAGGGGATTGTCTCCTGCGTAGCCCCTCCACTGAATTAAGTCAGTATTTGGAATAGGATATTCGATTAAGGAAAGAAGCGGTCGGAGCAATTAATAAAAGCTTACCAACCACAATAAATGTTTGGGATATTTATAGAATGACACCACACACACTAAGTACACTGTTTGGACGTGCATTAAATGTCTCGACTGCAGGGTATTTAATGCTTGAGCCTCGAATCAGACTCATTCCTTAAAAGGAATGATTACTTGTCGCTTCTGGTTGACCTCAGTACGGAGGGTAGTCAGGGCAGGTGCGGCACATTTAATGCAGTTACAGTCAAAACGAGCGTGCGGGGATGGGACAGGTTCGAGCTAGGTGCTTCGACCCCCCTAGTCCTACTCTTAGAGAGGGACATGAGGATCGGCCTGCCGTAGTCGGGCACATGATGCTCGAGCTTGAGGCTTGAGCCCTTCCTATAGGGTTGTCATGACGATTGAGACGCTCGATTGCTGGGCTTTTTGATATGGTCGACCGTTGGACTTAGATCATAGCCACATGGCAAGCGAACTTTGACCAGGCCCACGTGGCATGCGACTCTCTAAAATTGCACCACGTGGGTCGCCCAAAATATCAACCATCAGTTACCATATCAAATATGAGATTAACTCAATAAATTAATATTGTTGAGGTTGATACTAATTATCAAACCTGCTAATTAAATATTTTAAATACTTTAAAGAACGACCCCATATTTAAACACGCTGATTTGAGCAAAGAATTATAAATCTAGAATTAGTTTTTTTTTTTATAAGAAAAACATGTGCTTATTTCATCCTATTCTATCACCAAAAAGGAAAAGTACTAGAGTTGGAAAATATTAAATGAATCAGTAGTTGCACCCAAATATGATATCACGTAAACAATTTAATATTACATTACTATAGTTCAAACTAAATCCATGTAAGAATTTCCCTACAAATTAAAATATAGTATTCTTTTTTGGGATGCATAATCAATTGTCCCACTTATATATTTGGAAATATTGGATAATTTAGTCTAAAGTGCAAATTAGTTGTGCCCCAAATCCAATTTGTTATAGAACAAATCAAATTCATGCGTGTAAATCATATATAATATAATTCAAATATTTAGAAATTATGTAAGTAGTGTCATGCATGTATGACTTAATTACTTTTCCTTTTACATATCCAAGTGAGCCATCATCATTTTATTTTACATAATTGAATCATGAAACAAATTATATTCACAAACTGTAAATAGACAAATTATGAAGTAAGTTAATTTGAGTGATGCGCCGATATGGACACGACAATATAATTCTTTTTTAATATTTACTACTAGTCAGATGTGTAACATGGATATCCGGCATAATACGATATTTTAAATTGAGTATTTTAGGAGTGATTGTATATTTTATATTATTTTTCGTTGGCTTGACACGGGTCACAACTAGTCATTTTAAGAAATTACAAGATAGATAAAAGTTGGGTTGCAATCTTCACCATCCGAAAAACTAGGGGTGCAAAGTGCTAACATTCAAACAATTGGGGGGGAATACTGTCAAATTCGGTTATAATGAGGGCGAAGTGCAATTTACATTAAAATAATATGAAACATTTTCAAGAAGAAGAAGAAATCGTCAGTTGAGGTTGAACTAGTAAGAATTGGATTGGTGGTTGTTAATCGCGTCGTACCGTTGCTACAGCGATGGCTGAAAAAGGTGGATCGGAAGTAGATGACGAAGAATTCGTGTATAGGATCAGCACGGCCGAGGAGTGGGAGGAGCTGCAGAGAAGCGCCGCTACTTTTGGTGGAGATCTCGACAAATCAACCGGTTGTTTCCACCTCAGCAAGCTCGACCAGGTCCTTCACTCCTTCATCTTCTGCTCACCCTACCCTAACCGGCCGAGCTGTTATAATTCTCTGTTAGTGCAATTGATTTTTGAAATATTATTTTGATTTGATGAAACCGATGTCTAAATCACGGTACTGTTGTTTGTGCTTGTGATTAATGATGGAATTTTGCTATTATTTTGTGATAGATTGGGAATTGTGAGTGTTTTCTTAGTTAATCCGGATTAGAATAGAAGCACAATTCTGGATATTCCTGTTCTGTTCTCTAAACAAATTCCCACGATCTCTGAAACTAACTTCGCAATTTATTTATACCTTTCACCTTGCAGGTTCAATCAACTTTGCAAAACTTTTTCTTGGATGTTAAGCAAGATCTATACCTACTCCAGATTGATGTTAAAAAGGTATTTCAACTATAAACTATTGACTCATACAGCTGAGAATGTGTTTATTCATCTGAAAGGGACAACCTGAAGCTAGGATTTTTTACACGGGCGAGAATCAAGATTGAATTTTTAGTGTCTTTCTCTATCCATATTGTTTTATCAGAATATATTACATTTTACAATCTGAGAACTATCAAATATGCATTTTTACAGCTTGGTGATGGGTTGATTTACGAAGCTGTGGACGAATCGAATATATTTCCTCATTTCTACGGTCCGTCTCGGAGTTTTAGTCCTCTTCCACTAGGTGCTGTCACAAAAGCAGAGAAGCTAACATTCTCAGACGGCAAATTCAGTTGCAGCTTTCTGAATTGAAACATGGCTTTAGTAGCTTACCTGTACTTTAGTTTATTCTTTACATCATTTTAGGTTGTCGTGGTTACATATCGTGTTGCTTAATTTTCACATTGAGTTGTGTAATTGTTGGTGAGAAAGCAAGATTTACAAGTGGAAGTATTCAAACTGATTTGAGAATGCATGTTAAAAATAATTGCACCTGAAAAGCACTGCATTTGCATGTGATCAACCGTTCAAGAAAGAAGCCTGGTCGATAGGTAAGGTATTTCTATGAGATAGAACATCACTATGAGCTCAATTATGGTTCCTTTTGTACAGAAAACAGATCTCCTAAGACTTTTATTTTCATATGATGATGTAGTTAAAGGAAGGGTCAATTACATATATATATAGAGAGAGAGAGAGTTATGAAAGGTTTGAAGACAATATGATGATGTAGTTAAAGAAATGGTCAATTACACAAAACTCCCTGAGGTATGCGTTGTTTATTATTTCACTATCGGAACTTTACAATCTTACACTTACCCTCCTGCGAGAGGTATTTGTAAGGTTTTTCAGAGGGTATTATGTATATATTTTTATATTCAAGGGGGTGTTTGTAAGGTATTAAGGTTTCGATATTTTTGGATCTTTAAGCGAACCTCAGGACTTGTGTAATTATCGCTAGAGAGAGAGATTAGAAGCTTCAGGCTACAACAGTAATCCTCCCACTAAATCGGTAAGTGGGCATGGTATATCTGTCAACTAAACGCCAATAGTAAACAGGAATAATAGGATCAAGATAATTAAGAAGAGCACACATATGTTATAATGGGATTTGGACAAAAAATCCACATAATGACATCCATTTTAGTGGCGCTGTGTCCACACTGCCAAAATTAACAAAAATATATATAATTAAACATCAACGTTCGGTTATCTGTTCTTTTCTCTTGTCATAATTGTCAGTTTTTATCATGTGACTGAACTATATATATATATATAGGTACTTAAGTTTTCTTTCTCACAAGCCAAAATGTCTTCTTTCCTTGTGTTTCTTGCTTTTGTGCTCTGTTTCCCTTTAGTTGCTTCTCAGTGCAGTAAAAATCCAGTGATTATCAACTTTGGAGACTCAAATTCAGACACAGGCGGCTTTGCTGCTGCAACGGGGTTCGAATATGGATATCCAGACGGGCGGGCTTTTTTCCATCGACCAACAGGCCGACTGTGTGATGGACGTTTAGTCATTGATTTTCTGTGTAAGATACAAACTTGATAATCATCGTATTCTTTCGAAAGTGAGTTGATTCTCTGACATGATTTGTTGAATTCTGTATGTAGTACTGAGTGATAACTTAGTATTTAGCATAAACATGCAGGCTAAGTTAGATATATTATTTATTATTCTGATTATGTTCAACACGTGAAGGACAGAGACATTGTCTTGATTCCCTTTTCTTTTCATTATTTTGTTGTCTTGTATTCACAAGTTGCATCTTGTATCCATATTTGTATGTTTAATTTGGTTAGTTACCTCAAATATCATATAGCTCGGGGACCAAAATTAGACCAATATAGTTAGACGTGAAGATATTTTGCTCTGTCCCACGTTAGACGATAGACATAATTAATCTAGGGATAAAAATAAATACTAAAAACACCTTGGGGTTCACTTTAAAATCCAAGACACTACTCAAACTTGGGAACTTCACTGAGTACCTCCTGAGTTTTTACACTGTTTACCTTCTTACCTTGAAATATCACAAAACTTCTTCTGATGTTTGCAAATTAAACATTACGAAATACACCCCCCCTAAAACTAGCGAAACATTGTTGATTTTTATTGACTTTTAGAGTATTTGTAATGTTTCAAGGTTTCAATAGTGTTTTTCAATATTTTGCAAACCTCAATGAGCTACTCGTAGGGGTGCAAGGTTTCTGTAAAAAGAGCAAACCTTAGGAATTATTCGTAATTGACCCATTAACCTAATGGAGCGGCAGAAATTTTCTAAGTCGTGTTCTTGTATGTATGCATAGTTCCAACTTCCAAAATAAAAGCTGGAGCACATTGCTAATATATTTCCAATTTTGCTTAATTGACACAGGTGAAAATGTGAAGACCAATTATTTGACTCCTTATCTCGAATCAGTCGAACCCAATTTCACAAATGGAGTTAATTTTGCTATCAGCGGATCAGCCACTCTCCCAAGATATGTTCCCTTCAGCTTGGACGTGCAAATTCTCGAATTCAGACGCTTTCACAACCGTTCAGTCGAGTACCGCTCTAAGGGTATATATTTAAGATGGACAGTGAAAAAATAAAGAAATTTTATCATTATTGAAGAAACTTGAGAAAACGATTAAAAAGGGATAATTACATTTACTACCCCTGGGGTTTGAGATAATTACAATTTAGTCCCCTCTATTTTCAGAAATTACGAAAGAACTCCCTGATAGTTCACTTTAATGCCAGGAACTCTCTGAATAGGCTGATTATTTTCATACTTTGCTTTCAATGTTGTATACTTTCAAGGAGTTACGTTCTTTTTAATGAAGTGAAATGATAGGGAGCTTTTTGTAATTTTTAAAAACAGAGGAATTAAACATAATTAATTAGGACGAACCTAAATTAGGACACTAGATGTACGTAATTCACCCAAGATTAAAATGTTTAATGTTTTTTAGACATAAACCCGACTCTGGATCAGGTTTCAAGAATGTGGTTTCGGAAGATGATTTCAGAAATGCGCTTTACACAATTGATATTGGACAAAACGATTTGTCGAATGCATTCAAGTCCCTCTCATATGATGAAGTTATTGAAAAGATCCCTTCTTTCATTTCTGAAATAAGGGATGCTGTGTGGGTAAGTAAGCCCACAGCCCACTTTAAGTTGAATATTAATTGTTAAGGATTTCAATTTCTTCATAATGTAAAACTATTGATCAACTTTGTAATAATTTTAGGGAATATACCAGCTTGTTGGTGGGAGGAAATTTTGGGTGCATAACACAGGGCCATTGGGTTGTTTGCCTGAAAAACTAGCCACAATAAGAACAAATTCTAGTGATTTTGATCAGTATGGATGCATTAAGTCTGTGAATGAAGGTGCAAAAGCGTTCAACGCCAAGCTAAGTGCTCTTTGTCAAGAACTAAGGTCTCAAATGAAGGATTCTACTATTATTTTTGTGGATATTTTCTCCATCAAATATGACCTCATTGTCAATGCCGCCTCTTATGGTGAGTCGATCTTTCAAATATCAATTCGAGTTTTCTTAATTTACCCCGGCCCATTTTGCACCTACATATATACTATATATAGTTCACTCGAGTACTTTTGCTTCAAATTAAGGGTAGTCGTAATTTCAAAATTAGCTACTACACCTAAATCCTAATTAAGTTTCCTGAAAAGTGATTGTGATTTTGTGAATGAATAGGTTTCAAGAATCCACTAATGGCATGTTGTGGGAATGGTGGAGCTCCGTACAACTATAATCCCAACATCAAATGCCGAGAGAAAGGGTGCAATTTGTGCAGACAAGGATTGCCATACATAAGTTGGGATGGAGTTCATTATACTGAGACGGCTAATACAATTGTTGCCTCTAAAATAATCTCAACTAACTACTCCACACCTCCTCTTCATTTTAACTTCTTCTGTAATAATGCTTGATATTAAATTTTATCATCAATCAATAAAAATGAGTTTCCTTGAATTAATCGCCTAAACTCTTGTTGTTTTTTTTGTTTTGGTTTTCATTAAAAAAATGAAAATATTAATGCATCTAGTATTGGGGATAGCTCAGTTGGGAGAGCGTCAGACTGAAGATCTGAAGGTCACGTGTTCGATCGACATTCACCGCAATATATATTTTTCATATTTTTGGTGCTGATATTTTTTTAAATGAACTGGGCTGTTCTATAACTGTTGTCTGTTAACTAGGCCCATCATAGGCCATTTTGATTAATGAAAATCTAATCTGTTTTAACATCCTCCATCTATAAAAGAATTTATTTTAATAAGTTATAGGAAAAAAGACCTGGAATAAAAATCCTTTAGAAAAATAACTTGTTTTGTTGCGAAAATATCAATATACCCTCAAAAAAGTTAAAAATTACCAAGAAAACCAAATAGTATTTTCCTCTAAATTTGCAGAAGCTGAACTGTCGGGAAGAGAAATTGCCGTGACTGAATAGTTTCCAAATATAATGCATGTCAGTGAAACAATCACTACTAAAGAGATAGACAGAAGACTGAGAAGACGACCGCCTGAAAAACCCTTCGTGAGAAGATCCCAGCCTGAGAAGACGCGAGCGACGTCCAGAATCCACCCCGGGCCAACGACGCAACGCGATTCTATATAATAGTCTTCATTCTCAAACCTAAACGCCACTTCAATCACCACAAATGCCAGAAAGAATCCACAACCGTGAAACCACAAAGCCAGAACCAACTCACCACCGTGAGAAATACTTTGAAAGGACTTTAAAAAAATTGCTTATTTTGATCTGTACCCATATATTTTGTGAAATTTTATACTTCCAATGTTGTTTTCTTACTCATATTTCGTAAAATTTCTTTAATGCCCTGATTTTTTCATATAGCCCTAAAATTGAATTTTAATGCCCTTGAAATAGTCATTTGTACCCTAATTTCATCGTTTTTATACCTTGAATCTCATTCGTATTTGATATTGGTGTTTCTATACTATGAAATAGTCTTATGTAACCTGATATTGGTGTTTTAATACTTTGAAATAGTCTTTCTTACCTTAATATTGTCATTTTTATACCTTGAATCTCATTCGTATTTGATATTGGTGTTTCTATACTATGAAATAGTCTTCTGTAACCTGATATTTATGTTTTAATACTTCGAAATAGTCTTTTTTACCCTAATATTATCGTTTTTATACCTTGAATCTAGTTCGTATTTGATATTGGTGTTTCTATATACTATGAAATGGTCATATGTAACCTGGTATTAGTGTTTTAATACTCTGAAATAGTTATTTGTACCCTAATATTATCGTTTTTATACCATGAATCTCATTCGTATCTGATATTGGTGTTTTAATACTTTGATCCTACATACTCTGTATATTTGATTTTGCAATGTGAAATTTAACTTTTAAATTCTGTTTGAAACTTGACAGGCTCTCTCAATCACATCCTTTTTTTGCAATCCTCTCAATTGTCTGGTTGAGAGGAGGCGGGGGAGAGATATCAACAGAATTATATTGGTGTAAATGACACTCTCATGGTGATAAGACTCAATTTAAGCGCCTTGTGCAACCGGAACATGATCGTGACATCCTCATCCTTCGATAGTTTGATAGAGTGCCCCGTGACATGAGGGTCAAGATATTTCAAAATAATGCCACTTCAGTGAGATTGTGGCCATTTTCTATTGACAATTTGACAAATATCCATTATTATCGTATCAGGTCTAATTGAGCAGATGTGCATATGGGAATCATACTCAATACTAGCAAGGAAACGGGCGGGCGCGAAATCCATACGTCTCTCGTACGGGAAAGCCATTATTCAATCTACGTTGGGGAATTGATGATAATTTTGATAAAATAAAATGCGTTAGAAAATATTGATCAAGGTTCAAGAGTTGTAGAGATGCTGCTCCTGCAGAAAACTTTTCTTAGAATTCTATTGTTCATATTCTGAAAACTTACAAATAAATAGATACTCTTAATATTGAAAATAAATGCAGCAATTAATTTGAAGGACTTGACCAGCCTAAAAATATGAAAGAATTTCTTCAGTAAATGCCTCAATTTGATTGGACGTTCCTGAGAACAGACTCTTGAAATTTCTTCTCAGAAAATTGCAAATTATTCATTTCGACAATAGACTTATTTGATAATATGAAAAATATACATAAACATGAAAACAATTGGAAACCGAAATGTTCAAACAACTAAAATCATAGAAAAACAAAAAAGTGAACCCTAAATGTTCCAATGATCGAATAGTACGAGGTAGAAGTAGAAGTTGAAGAATTAAGTTAAGGCAGAAGCTGAAGAAGAGACGAAGAAGAAGTCTCTAGTTTACTTCTTTCAGTTCAGAGGCGTCAAGAAGAAGGAGAAGAAGAAAATACAATGTACAAAAAAAAAAAAGAAAAGAAAATCAGACCAAAAAAAATTAAAGAAAAAGAAATAAAAATTTCTAAAAAGTTAGAAAAATAAATAGAAAAAAATTAATATTATTATTTTATTTAAAAGAGATCCTTTATTTGAAGAGGTTGTTATTTCAGGTTTTTTAGGTGTAAGTTTTAAAAGTAGATCATTTTTATGAGAAAAAAAGTCACGAGACCCTCTTCGTTTTCTCTTTGATTAATTGATCATTCCCTAAATGGACTGGGCTATTATCTTATTAGAAAGTTTTGGTGGCCCAAACAAGTGCAAAAGTTTTTTAAGGGGAAAAATAAATTATACATCCACCAACTTTAAGAAACCCATCTTAGGGAGTCTAATGAATCTGACAACCGCAAGAAGAAGAGACCAAGAGGTGGGTTTAATTATCTATGTGGCAGCCAACTGTACTTAAGTTGACCGGAAAATTGATCACATGCGAGTCACGTGCGAAAATTTGGATGGAAAATAGATTTTTCGGCCAGAGGTAGATATAAATTGCCAGATTTTAAAAATTACTGAACGTAATATATATCCTAATTTTTGTATTTGGTGTCCCTAAAACCCAAGTTTCTAAAAAGTTGGTGGATGTATGATTTGTTTTTCCTTTTTTAAGCCATTGAAGATCTGTGTAATAATTTAATAGCGCTTTAAATAATAATTTACTTTAGTGAGTCCCAATGTTTAGTAATCATATATATATATATATATATATATATGAAATTGATTAAGTGAGATGTTTTAGTAAACATGCTTATGTGTTAATGAGATGGATTAGTTAGAATTAGTCTATTTTGCCATGTAGAATGTTTCTATAAGTAAGTTCATTAATTATTATTTTTGTAACTTACATATATATATTTAATTGATATTCCATATATCTATTTATATTAAATAATTTGTAACTCCTATTTAATTATAGAATTATATGACTACTTTATATAATATTCATATCGAACATTTCAATGAAAAAATAATTTAAAGTAAATTTTAATAAGTTTTATTAATCATTATGAACTTTATATTTATGTGCTAAAAAATATATATGTGATTGAAGAGGAGCTTAAAACTACTTCTATACCTTTCAACAAATATTAACAATATTTGAGTAAAAAGTTATTTAATTTTATAATTAATATTTTTTTATTTTGTATTCTTTTTATCTATCATATAATTATTTCTCCAAAATTTCTTTTAATTCTTTGTGGGGGTCACATAATTATATATATTTTTTAAAATGTATGTTTAATTAAATTTTATTATTATCTTAATATTATAAAATTATAAAATAATTGATTTTTTATAAAAACGTCTAAACACATGTGTTTCATTTTCATTTTGCGATGGAAAAATTATATTTCATTCAATATGAATAAATTTATTAAATTATTATATTTGAATATTAATATTTTCAAAATATAAATGAAATTTCAATGATAAAATGAATATTATTATTAATTAATAACAAAATAATAACAAATTATTTAACAAAAAAATATCAAGTATAATAAATAGCTCTTTTTTCGGCCAAAATGATAAAGAAATTCCAATCATTATTTATATGTTCTATTATTAAATATTTTTTTATATTTAAATTATTATTTTAATATTTTTGCAACAGTCATGATATTCTTTCTCTCTCTATGTATGTATAAATATATATTCTCTCTATTACAAATATAAAATTAGTAATTTGTCATAAAAATATCATATTATTATTTTTATACATTTAAAATGAGTTTTTTATATACATAATTGATTATTTTATAAAATAAATTACTTTTGTGCGTATATTCTAAATTAATAATTTTGGATGTATTGTTAATAATCATATAAAAAATATTGTTCAATTTATTTAATAATAATATATATTTCGTAGATAAATTTTCCCGTGCAACGCAGGGGATAAAAAACTAGTTAGTATGAAGCAAATTAAGCCAATGTGTCATGTTATTTGTGGTTGGATGGATACTCTATAGGAATATTCTAGTAGATGAACTTCAATTATTCAGCAACATGTTCATGATCATGATTCGGAAGCACTAAAAATTAATACTTTCTGCATTAATTAGTATATATATGTTGAAAAAGGACTATTTTCATACCCTATTTTAATTTTGGTATAATATTAATTAGTTTTTTCAAACTATACTATAACTAAACATTTATTGTAATTGACAACGGAATTTTGTTTGGAGGATAATGATTACAATTGTTTTCTCATTCTATAGACGAAACTTCGAAAGTAAGAAAACTTGGGTACTTGTTTATACAAGTAAGAGTTTTGGCCTTAATTTGACGTTATTTTCCACTTTTTTAAAATTTAGTTTCCTCCAAAACAATTGTCAACAATCATTTTTTTTTTCCTTCAGACGAAATATTTAACTTACGTGTGAGTTACATGTATCTATTCCGTTAGTAATTAACGGTTCTTACCCGTTGATAAGTCAATTGTAATAAATATTTAATAATCTTATGTAAATTGAAAAATCCAATCAATATATATATACCAAAAGTGAATTAGGACAAACTTACTCTACCATGCACAAAAATAAAACTTTCCGTTGAAAAACGATATATGAAAATGCTGCACTGATCACAAAAGCGCATATACCTCTTAGCCAATGGTTGACATACAAAATGAACTACCCTCTCACTATTATTATTATTATTATTAGGTTGCTTTTTTTCTTGGCCTCAAATTTCTCAATGATTTTGCTCCAACATACCTAAAAAGCTTTGGTGCTAGACAAAATGATTTCAATGCTACTCCAAAACAGAAAAAAGCTAGAAAATGAAATGGATTAAACAAAGAAGAGATTTATTTATTGGTTTGATCTTATCATTATTGTTTTTTTAGGTAGAACAAAGGCAACAAAAAGAAAAAAACACAAACAAAACAAAGGCCTAACTAGGCTCCATATCCATAATCAGAAGCTCAGGAACAACAGCAGGAGGAGTTTCCCAACACCTGAAGTTTCGTCGGACATGACAAAGCTTCATCTTCCATGGCTTATGAAGGAGATTAAGACAATCAAGAATAATATTCCCAAGAGGGTGAGATGTGATATCAGCTTGGTTTGGTCTTGTACTAAGCTGATTATGAATCATATCTCAAATTTGAATTATTGGAAATACTATACCGATATAAATAATAAAAAATTTACCGATTAGTAGTCTGATTTGACTAGGAATATATAAATCAATTAGTGTTGTTCAGGCAAAGAAGTATTATTATTTGCAAAATTTGAAATGAGATGAGAAAAAATGAAATTAAAAATGAAAAAGAAAGAAGGAATTTACAAATTAGTGTTGTTATGTAGTAATTAATGTTATTAGGGACATGTTAAGGACATGGCCATTAGTGCGATTAAGTTAATTTTTGTCCCGCGAATAACGTGACATGCATGACGACTTTGAAAGTAGGGAAGCAATTTTTTTTTCTCTATTCAATTTTTTTTTTTTCGAATTCGGGTACAGAAGAGGTTAAACTAAGAGTCATCCTCCTAAAAAACAAAAAAAAGAAATATTATTATTGAAATGCGTCCAAAATTTGATGGTCCATTGAATATATATTTGTAAAGTGTTAGAAAGTTGGGTACGATATATAATGCGTCATTTATTTGAATAGCATTAGCATATCAATTTCAGGTTCGTGAAATTATTAAACTCCTATATATTACTATCATTAGTCGAGTCGAGCACTATTATTTACAATTAAAGCCACCTTTAACTTTTATCATGTTAGAAGTTAGAACCAATTATTTAGTGATTCTTTTCATTTATATATAGTTTCTTCACTCCAAAGCTAAACCAACAAATATATATATTTATATAAATAATAATAATAGTAAAACCACCTCTAATTAATTGGTTAATTCATGAAGTTGACAAACCAGGCCATTTGCTGCATTAAAAAGCAAATGATTCTTATGAAAAATATTAGATATTCATCCTGTAATAATTTAATATATGAGAAATAAGTGGGAGCATGTTAAGCTCCATCATCCATTACGTGATATGTATTTTTTAGGTTCAATTACAAATAGTCCTAGATGTTTGTATTATTTATGAAAAATACCATGAAATTTTAAAAATTACAAAAAATACATTAAGATTTTCACTTTGTAACAAAAAATATTCCCAAATTAACGGAAAACTATGGCCTCGGGGTGTTTTTTATTTTATTTTTATAATTTTTAAGGTTTCATAATATTTTTAAAAAACTTCAAACTTCAGATATTTTTTTTCGTTTACATTCTTAAATAACTCAAGTTAATCACCCAAAATAACCAGTGAAACTTGTTTACATGGATAGGGCCAGAAATGCGGGTTGCGAGACGAGCCTGTGGTTAAAATGGCTTCACGGTCATTTATGTAACAACTCCCATTTGAAAATATTGATCCCAAGTAAATTTGCATCAAATGTAAACATATCAATCCATCCAATAATCCAACACTAAACGACCCATTAAATAATCTGCTCTAGACTAATTTTTTTTGAATGTAAATGATTTCTTAATATTTTTTATATGGCATTTTAAATAATTATGGGCCTTAGAGTTGGGTATATGCATGGGACCCAACACTGAGTCTACCTGGAAAAAGGAAAAGAATATTCTTTTGCCAACCTAAATAATTAATTATATTAGCTTATAACCCGCAGCAAGATATTAATTAAAAGGAATAACAATTAAGAAATAGTCCAAATGCGGTAGATCGATGAACCAGCTTTTCTTCATTAACTAAATATACTTTTTAATTAAAGCAGAAAAAGGAAATACAAAAAATTGTACGTTATGTAAAAGTAATAAAGGCCTTTAATTTGCCCAATAAAAGCTGGTCACAATTTTTAGCTCTTTTCCAAGACATTATAATCACTTCCATTTATATATCATATATGTTAACTAGATCTCTTTCATCCTAGCTCTCTTTATTTTGCACGTCTTAAAATTTGCAGGGAGAAGTGGGAAGCTTATAAAGTTACAAGATAAATTTCCATCATTCATAGCCAAATTAAACAGATCGAACTCATATATAATTAGATTTAAATGTCCCTTAGTTTAATGGGATGTGACATTAAATATCTTAATTAATATCTAGGCCGGGTTAACGAATTCAGGATTAATCCTCAAGCAAAGTATTCTAGAATTCAAATGTTTAACTTCGATCCCAATTAACTTTGTGAAGCTTTAAGCAAGGCATGCACATCTAAGGAATCTATACTATATAATATAGCACAACGATGTTTGACCGCTATTAAATTAGATTTTGACTCCAATACTTTTTTCTTTTTTTTTTTAGAATTTTTAAATCCAAACAAAAAATCTCACTGGTGAATAGTAATTATGAATATATTTTTAATACAAATAATTACACTCAATTATTTAAAGTTGGATATAATTGAATGTAATTATTTGTTTCCTTTTATACTATTACATTATGCCTTTATTAGCCTTTATTAGGGAACTAATTATAATTACTTAATTATGAACATAAATTAAATAATTAAGGAAAAAATTATCTCTAATTAGTCCTATAGTACTTTACCTAATAATAATAATTAAAAAAACGGCTTACCTAATAATTTTTCTAATGCCTTGTTTTTTATTGAGAATTTTTAACTAATACAGTCAATTAAATTTAATGTCCCACATATGAAACTAATTTTTTTTTATAAAAAATAGTTTTATCCCATTTGAAATTTGAAATACCAATAGTTATGCTTATAAATAGACAAACTTAATAGATGTAAGGATTTGTGGGAAGAAATCAGTCTCATATTTTTATGCATATTTTCTTTTTCCTTAGTAGAAAATAACTAGGCAACCATGCACATTTATTCTCTTCTAATAGTTTTTGTTTTATTTTCTTTTGAGTAAATTAAAAAAAATGTATGGAAAGCATTATGTAGTGATCTTTTTCGTTTTTTTGTTTGTCTTCTATATTTATACATTCTTAATTTGTGCTATATCTATTTTTTAGAAGCACTAGCCATACTTTTTTTTGGTTAATTTTTTCTTTGAATTTATACATCATCATTATTTTGTTTCCAAATTCAATATTTTTCTTTTCAGGAATCATATAAATTTATATAATCTAATTTACTATCTTTCAATTTATTGATTTGTTTTACATTATGAAGATAATCATATATAGCTATAGTTTGAATGTCCAGAATATGACTATTACAATCGTTTTTTCACAATTTTTAGTTATCATAATTTTCATATGTATAATTTGAGTGATTAGTTAACGTAATATTATTATATCTTTATTTAGTAGTGATATACTTCACAATTTCCTTCTAATTATCTCTTTCTTCTTAAGAAATACCAAAAATATGCACCGTATATATCGTTGGAGACTTGGACGAAGACCTTTTCCCGTTTAGAAAAATATCAAGATGGTAAAGAAACTACGAAAGAAAAAACAAATGAAGACAAATATTTATTGAAGCTTTTAAAATTATAATTCATTTATCAATTTTCCAATTTTTCATTGTTGTACATTTATTTTACACTATTATATAAATTAATTTTCTCTTTTATCTCCATTTCATTCCTTTCTTCTATGAGCTATAAGTTATTTAGCATATTATTTCCATTTATTTTGTTCCTAAATTTGTTTAAATTCTCGCTAATCTATGCATAATTTTGCAAGCAACACTAATAATTTGTTTTCATAGTTTATATATTTGACGATTTATTTTTATTAAGTTCATAATTTCATTTGGTGCAGATTAATAATAATTTATTTATATTCATATTTCTTTTCTAAGAATTATTATATGAATAGTATATGTAAGATCTATTTAACTTTTTTAAAATTAATTTTTTTTTCTAACTTCATTCTCATAGCTCTCTAATATTAATATTTATTTATTATGAATACTCATTATTTTAAATTATGTGTATACTATTATGCATTTTAAAAAATTGACAAATAATGTTTTATTTGTTATGAGTTATCATGTAAAAGTTTATCGTACAATACGTAATATGATTTTATTTTCCATAATGCGTTATGTGATGTTGTACATACATTTCCAATTTCTATTATTTTAAACTTGGCACTTTTTATATGATATTTTTTTAACTTTTTTTTTCCGGTGCAACAAGGATTTATATCAATATATATAGTCTCTCATTTTAGGTTTTTCAAATTTCAATAAGTATATTATTGTCATTATTTTCTAAAACAATTCACATGCGAAAGTTAATTTTTTTACAGATGGAAAAGACAAACTAAAATATTTAGATATACCAAAATATATTATGCGTAGCACGGGGTTTAGCAACTCAAAATATTATAAAACTTATGGTGTTTTTAGACATTTCAAACTTGAAAATTTTTAAATCTCCTGTAAAAATTATTTTGTTAAGATATAGTTAATTCTTATATTACTCAATATAACTTTATTGTTATTTTTTTTATTGGACATATTTTATATCTTAGATATAAATTAAATTTTCAATGATTAATCCGTGCATAACACGAGATATATACTAGTAAATTATACATCTTAGAAGATTTGTTTCCATGCCAATTGAGTTTCTACCGTATGGAATCCGAGAATATTATATATATATTATGAAAAATAAAACTATTTATGATTGATTCTTATTCAATATTGTTGATTGCTAAACAAAAATCATCGAGGCAAGGAATTAATATTAATATCGGTGGCGTATGTGGATGAAACATGCTCTGCTAAAAATCTTAAAATAGTTAAGACTTAAGAGTCAGTAATCATAGCAAATTAAAAAAAGTCAACCTTATGCATTTAAGATGGGGTCCAATTAACTCCAACATGATCTGGAGTCTGGACTAAATAAACAAGGTTGGTAAGGTAAGATGCATATCATATATTAATTAATTAAATAGTGGAGAGTCATTGCATGTACGCGTTAATTTGCATGATTCTTTTCTTTATATATAAATAAATTTCTTATTTTTGTTAACAAATAATAATGGTGTCGAATCGATCACATGAAAACTTCTGCTGCCAATCATGCTACCAATTTTCATTTTTCTACTGTTGAACTAATTGAAAATTCTATTTTTTTTATTATTATTAAATGAATGACGGTGAGGAATTGAACATAGAATTTCCTTAGCTTGACCTCTGATACTATATAGAATGATCACCTCATCTAAAAGCTCAAACTGTTTGAGAGATAATTATCAAATGCTTAAATATATCTCAACGAGAATGAAAGAGTTCAAGTCTGAACCTAAACCCTAGAGAGATTGGGGAGGACGCAGAAAGAAGAAAAGAAATTCATTTTTGAAATTACGTAATAATGAGAAAAATAACAAAGGCTGGAAGCCTTATATACAAAGGTCAAAGCACGCGTAAATAAGAAGCATACTACAGTTAACTAAGCCTAGTAAAGAGACGAAGCCTAAACTATTACAACACTTAATCAAATATAACATATAGCTTTACACCCCCTCCTCAAGTTGGAGGTTGGTGCGGGTCAAACAAACCCGACTTGGAACATAAAAACTTGAACTGAGGCGCAGCCAAAAGTTTGGTGAATATATCCGCAATCTGTTCTTTTGAAGCCAAATAAGAAGTATCAATAAAACCATCTCTCAAAGCTTGGCGGACTATATGGCACTCTATCTCAAGGTGTTTGGTCCGTTCATGGTAGACTTGATTTTCAGCAATGTACATAGCAATCTTGCTATCACATCTCAATCCAATAGGCAAAGTGTAAGGAACCTTCAAATCATTCAGCATATATGATATCCACTTGAGCTCACTGATTGTACTTCTCATGCTTCTATACTCTACTTCGGCACCAGATTTGGAGACTGTAACCTGTTTCTTTGCCTTCGAAGACACTAAACAATCTCCCAAGAAGACACACTAGCCAGTGATGGATCTTCTTGTATCGGGGTAGGTGGCCCAATCAGCATCACAGAATGCTCTAACCTGCAAGGAAGAGGAAGCAGGAAAGAAAAGACCAGTAGAAGGTGTATTTTTCAAGTATCTTAAGATATGTAAGCCAGCAACCCAGTGAGACTCACAAGGATATGTAACAAACTAGCTCAATTGTTGCACATCATAGGTAATATTAGGTCTAGTCATGTTTAAGTACAACAATCTACCAATAACTCTTCTATACTTCTCAGGATCAGACAGCTTTGGACTATCATCAATACCAAGTTTTAGTCCTTTGGATAAAGGGGTTAAAGCAGGCTTACTGCCAATCATTCCAACATCACTAAGTATGTCAAGAACATATTTTCTTTGATTTAAGTATGTGCTAGTGCTAGACCTAGCAATTTCAATACCCAAAAAATACTTGGCAAAACCCAAATCTTTTATAGTAAAGTTTTGATCAAGAAAGAGCTTGACCTCAGAAATAGCATTATCATCATTTCTTGTGAGAAACACATCATCCTCATAGACCAACAGAATCAAAAACACATCATTAACTAATTTTGTAAACAAACAATGATCAGTTTCAGATTGTTTAAAACCAAACAGACTTAATTTTTGTGTAAAAGTTTTGTTCCACTCTTTGGAAGCTTGCTTTAATCCATAAAGGAATTTTAGCATGACAGACCTGACCAGGTTTAGCCTTGGTATAACCCTCAGGGGGTACCATATAAACTTCTTCTTGCAAAGTGCCATGTAAAAAGGCATTATTGATATCCAATTGGTGGATGCTCCATTGCTTATGAGTAGCAAGAGCAATCAACACCCTAACTGTCAACAATTTGGCAACTGGTGAAAAACAGTCTAGGTAGTCTACGCTTGCTACCTGATTATACCTTTTTGCTACTAATCTTGCTTTATATCTATCTACTGAGCCATCAGCCAATCTTTTAATTTTAAAAACCCATTTGCATCCTATGGCTTTCTTCCCTTTAGGAAAGACAGTTAATTCCCAAGTATGATTCTTTTCTAAGATCTCTATTTCTTGATGCATAACATCAATCCAATTGCCATTGTTATAAGGCCTTTTACAGAAAGTTGGTGATGAGTCACTAGAAGTATATATTTTTTTGGTGTTTTTGTAACGCCCCGTTATTTTTATAACGCTTCGGTAAGTTTACCGACTAATTGCTCTTGTGTGCATTGTTTGCAATTATGTGATTATGTGAATTATATGAATTAATGTGTGATTCCATATGTGAATAATATGATGAATTCATAAGAATTTTCATATTTGAAATTACTGCACACTATGTTTATATTTGAATTGTTGTATTTGAAATTTTATGAAAATTATGCCATTATGTTTAAATAACATGATATTGTATTTGATATATATGCATATACATATGAAAATATATACAAATATATATATACATATAAATATCTATATAGTTGCATACCAATTTTGACTTTTCCAAATAACATCTATAATTATAATAAATATACTTATTTATTTAATTATCTCATTTCTCTCTCAAGTTTCTACACTATTCTCAAGCAACATTCTCTTCTTCTTCCTCTCATCTCTCGGCCCTCATTCCACCAGCCACCACCACCACTTTCAACCACCATCAAAGCACCAAAAATCATCCCCTCTCTTGCTACAAAAAGTTGCTCTATCATCCAAGGAACAAACCTCTACTTTCTATTTTTGCAAACAAGCTCTCTACATCTCCTTTCTCCTCCATTTTCTCCTTCAAGGTAAGGTTGCAAATCTCTTTAATCTTTGAGTTTCAATGTCTCATATGTTGATGAAGTGAAGAAGTAGGCTAGAATGAATGATTGATGAGCTTAGTTTGGTTGTTGATAGCATGTAGCATTACTTGTGATTTTTCATATAAATTTGATTATTATGCAATGTTGGATTGATGAATTTAGATGCTTAGATGCTCAAATGGATTGGTAATTTATGTTAGTTCATGATATTAAGCTAATTGGTGAAGTTTTATGGAGTTTGGAGTTGAAAAATGAGAGTTTGGCAAAATATGTAGCGGCTGATGAATAGTGATTTTTGAGCATTTGGCTTCATTTTTCGATTCTTTTGGCATCAAAAATCCTTAAATATAGTAGCTAAGAGATGCCGAAAGTTTCGGATTAATCGGAGTTGATTTGCTATACAAAGTATTAAACGAGGGGTGGTTTGTGTAATATTCACAAACCTTTGAATTTTATTTCCCAAGCTTCCATATTACTTGTATGCCTATTTTAGCTTAATATCATGTGTATTTGATTGTGTTTAAATGTGTTTGAATGAGCTTAGTTGTGTTTAAATGCATTTATGCATAATATGTTATTTTGAGCATAAAATGCATTTCATAACCGTGCGTCGTATTTTGTTGATTTATCGAGTCGTGTCTTACCTCGAGGCCTGTGTAGTACAGGTTGGACCTCGCGGGACTGATCTCTGGTCGTTTGGTAACCCCTTTTGTAAAACCTACAGGTGAGGATGTAAAATATTTTCTAACTGAAGCTTGAACAAATATTTGCGAAAACCCTATCCCTTTATATTTCAATTATATATTATCAATATTTGAAATAAAAAGGTTTTGATATAAAAATGATATATGTGTATCTTTTCTAAAATGGTTTTAAAATAGAGACAAGAGAACTATTTTGTTTTTAAAAGTAACATTTGGTCTCGGGACTTGCGCGTATGCCTCGAGTTATTCGGCAACGTGTCGAGAAACCCTAGACGGTTACATACCTTGTCTCGAACGACCCTTTTGGTCAATCAAAACAATTATAAAGCGAGACTATATTTCCTTTAACCCTATTGAGGACGCTCTTAGGGTATATTTGGGCCCCGGATTATACTAGAGGTGGAACCCAGAGACGTGCGTCTAGGGGGAAGCCCATGGTATAATCCAGATTATATATATGGATGGAGACCCAGTGACGATCATCCAATATATATAATCCAGATTATATATAGATGGAGACCCAATGACGATCATCTAATATATAATCAATGGGTGTTACTTGTAACTAGTCGGAGGTAGTCTAGTTCAAGTAATACTTGCACCGGCGCCATTAGTCGGGTATGGTGAAATTGAGGGTAGCTCCCTCGATAAGCCAAATGCTATTGAGGAGGAATTTCATTATATTTGATATGTTTTTGGGAGTTATAAGGAGATGGCCCGTTCTCGCCGGGAATAAAAATGTTTTCTAAAATGTTTTACTTTAATATTTAATTCACAAAGCTTTGATGAATTATAAAGAGAAAGTATCGGCACTAGATTCGTTTCTCTATTAACCAAAGCGTGAATTAAATATGTTTTATGTTTTAATTATTATATATATTCCCCTCCTCACTGAGTTCGTTTGACTCACATCCCGTTTTGGTTCATGCTTCAGGTTAGCGGTCAGGTACTGGCAGCAGCGTTGTAGGCTTGTACAGTCCTTGAAGTCGGTCTTATGTATTTACTTTTGTGGATCGAACTTATGATGTTGAATTACATGAAAACTTGAAATGTTATGTTGATGTAGAATACTTGATGAATTGATGTTATATCTTGTGATAGATAATGGACTTATAAATGTTTATTTTGGCCACGGATGGCAGAGTGAGTATAAATTAGAACTTTTGCTAGTTGCTTCCGCTTGTTGGTGCTGTTGTTGTTGTTGTTGATGTTGGTACTGTTGATGGGGAGATGCTGTTGCCAGATTGTGGGAATCCCGTTGTCCGGGGCGGGTTTTCGAGTGGTGGTATTTAACTATCGCTCGGGAGCTCGTTTCGGTCCGGGGGTTGTGGCGTGGGGGACGTCACAGTTTTGGTGGTTAAATTCGGATAATTCTGGGGCACTTTGGTATATAATTGTGCTTAATTGGTGTAAATTGCTATTTTACATGAATTAGGGGTGCAAAGTGCAAAAACGAGAAAAAATGAGGTCATTTTTGGATATAATGTGAAAATTCTGGAGCTATGTTCCAACACAGGATCTTCAACAAAACACAGCATTTTGAGAACAAGGGCAGAAGGTCAAGAAAATTTGATGATCGGAGCTGTGTTAGAACACAACTGTCTGAGTTCGAACACATCTGAAGCATGTGACAGAATCCTGCCTTGAATATGATTCCTTTTGGAGACCTATAGAGTTGAGGATATTTAAGGACTGATTATGCATGAAATTTGGACCACTTTTACGCCTTAGACATATTCTTAGGAGACGTCAGACTTGGAGAACACGCAACGATTGGAGGATTTATCACAGAGAAGAGGGTTGAAGACTTGTGTCTATAGAGTTCTTCTATCCTTATTTATTCTTGATGTTTTCATTTGAATCTTCTATCATGTTTGGTTGTTTTTTTGATAGTTATGAACTAATTTAGTTTTCTAGGATTATGGATGAACCCTTTGGGAAATTTATGTTCTGACTTTCGTTTCTATTGATTTGATATATATGAACTTTTGGTTGTTTTTCTTATTGTGTGCTTATTCGATTTAATTGCATGACCAACAATTGATTCGTACTTCTAACTCTTGATGAAGCTCGGAAGGGATAAGTTAAGAGAGGTTAGACAATAGGGAAGCCTTTGATTGAATTATTTGCAAAGGTGAAGAATTGATTTGTGTTTAGGATATGAATATTCCTACTCACCTTAGGCAGTCAATACTGAATGGTGCGTATTCGTTTCTATTTGTTCTTCATTCACATAAGAATATAGTGAGTGTAACAATAGGAATAGCGGAACTTTACATTCGGAAGGTGCTTGTAACGATATTAGATTCAGGGCTAGCAATCATGTTCATAGAAAATTGATAAAAGCGAGATTAGGAATATATTTTGAACCAAAGTGGGGATTCCATAGTTCTAGAGTGTTAGTCTTATAAGTTTAAGTCTTTTATTAATTTGTGTCTTTAGTTTTAGTTTTCATTCTTAGTTAGTTTAAACTGTTATTTAATTCTTGTCTAATTCATAGTTTAGTTGATATTTATATTAACCGGTTGTCTGGATAATATTGAGTTATGTTAGTTTGGTGATCAGTGAGTAATTTATTTAGTTCTTCGTTAGATTGACACTCTCTTTCACTATATTACTTGTTAGCGATATGTGCACTTGCATAAATCAACCAACAGTTAGCTCAGTCTCATCACTTATGTTAGCAAAGAAGGACATATAAGCAGCAGACAGAGTAGGTGCTTAATAGGATAGGTACTACCTGATTGTTTAATGCTTGAGTGTAGTTCTGGAAAGGACTTTGAAGCTTGGGCAATTTGAAAATCATAATCTGGCAGCCTGAGAGGCTGCACTCTAGGTCTTGTGCTTCTTTTCAAAACTCGTGTAGGGGAATCATTATTTTCAGTGGATTCAGGAATATTAGTGTTTGTAGTATCAGTATGATCACCTGCAAAATCCTCAAGACAAGTTTCAACAATAGTAACAGGTATATCAGAAGAGGGTATATGGTCAGAAGGCTCTTCTTGAAAAGGAAAGACAGTCTCATGAAATGTCACATCTCTAGATGCAAACATTTTATGGTTTTGTAAATCATATAATTTGTATGCCTTCTGACTATTGTAATATCCCAAGAAAATACATTTCATTGCCCTGGGATCAAATTTCTGCTTTTGAGGCAGAGTGTTTGTGGCATAGCACAAACTCCCAAATACCTTTAATGTACCATATTCTGGAGGGACTTTATGCAATATTTCAAAATGGCTTTTTCACTTTAAAAGAGGAGTGGGAAGTTCATTGATAATGTGGCTAGCCATAAGAATGGCTTCACCCCAAAACCTTTTTGGCAGATTTGCTTGAAAAAGTAAAGCTCTAGCAATATGTAGTATATGTTTGTGTTTTCTTTCAACAACCCCATTCTGCTAGGGTGTATAAGGAGTGGATCTTTGATACAGTATGCCTAAGTCATTAAAAAAGGCTTGGCATTCTCTGCTCATAAACTCACTGCCATTATCTGATCTCACAATTTTGACTTTCATTCAAATTGTGTGTCAATCATTTTCAAAAATCTTTTCAGCAAGTGTGGAACTTAAGTTTTATGACTCATCATAACTGTCCAAAGTCCTCTGCTGAAATCATCTACAATGGTAAGGAAAAACTGTGCACCATTGAGAAATTTTTGTGAGTAGGGACCCCAGACATCTAAGTGAATCAGTTCAAAGCATTGTTCTGTACTAATGGAACTCTTTGGAAATGACATTCTTTGTTGTTTTGCAAAGCGACAGATCTGACAATGTGGTAAAAGTTTTGAACATTCATTTCCAAAGAATTTCAAATGAGACACTACAATAGAAGAGACATGTCCCAATCTTCTATGCCAAAGATTATAGAAATCATCATCTTTTGCAGTAGTTTTATTGTAACGGCCCAGAAATCGAGAATCATTGTGAGTCATTTTCGCGCTAATTATCTTTCTTACCTCATATTTCTCGTATTATGTGATTTATATTTAATTATTTCGTATATGACCCAATGTGAATTTATTATGTGCATATTTGTATTCCTTATGTGTTTAGCTTTAATTTGATATTAATATTGATATATTTGGCCAAAATGTTCTAAATTACCGAAATATCCCTTCGTATTTTAAACATTTCGAATAATTGGATAAAATATTTCTCCCCCATTTTTGAACCCTAATCACGTGAAGAGAGAAAGAGAGAAGAGGAGAAAGAGGGCTTTTGCACTTAGGAGCTTCAATCGATCACTCCGTACTCGTTTCTTCACCGATTTCCGCGCCGTTGGTACCCATGTGATCCTCACATTGAGATCTTCCTTTAGGTACTAGATTCACCACCTCTTTCCTCAAATTTATGAGCTTTTAATCACATTTATTGCTTCGTGGGTCTTTTATGAATTTTGATGATATTGAACTCGTTTCTTGATCATTTTGCATGCTACTTGGTTCAAAATGCTCCTTATGTGTTGCTCTATGTTCTTTATTAATCTTAGTTGTTGATTCTTGCTAGAAATTGAGTTTTTTTGATTTCTGGTTCGATTCCTGTCGAAATTGCGAAATTCGTTGCTGTATGTTGCTGATTTGCACGGGCTTGCGCACGGTCTTGCAAAGCCCGTGCGTTGGCCCGTGCGCAGCTCAATAGACCTGCACTAGCTTGCGCCCGTGCGCGGTCCCAGTGCGTAAGGCCGTGTGCACCTGCACGGTCTTGACAGCGAGTTCAAGACCGTGCGTTGGCCGGTGCACATGCCTTAGTGAATTTTCCAGCTTTCTTTCTTCATTCACTTCGGGAATTGGGTCAATCCCACTTATTTAAAATGTTGACTTTTGCATACAAATCCCAAAAATCAATCCGATTTTACCTATAGCTTTCTTAAGAGTTGAGGATTAATATTTTAAAATATTTGTTGAATTCTGACTTCGTTCGGACTGTGAATAGTGTATTTTTACGTGTATGCAATTTTGAAAACTTGTCGGATTGACTTGAAACTTGCATGGTAGCTTCTATAAATGTAATTATTGGCATATGTATGATTGCAGATTTATTTGGTTAGCTGTTCGTCAATTAATTGCTTATTTGCGCTTTTAGAGTCGTTTATTAATTCGTCTCTTGTCTACAGATCAGACTGAGGTTGAGGAGCAGTGAATCTTAGCTGCCAGTGATTCTTTTGGCACCAGGTGAGGATTTAATCATTTATAAAACTGGGCTCAAACATATATGTCTAAGTATACATGCGAAAACCCCCATAATACCTTGCCTTGCATGATCGTTTTACCTTTCTTCCCTTATTACTATTATTAGATATTTCGAGCATATATCTTGATGATTTCGATCAACAAACCATTTGATATCAACTTATACTATATTATCCAAAAATGATTTGTTTTCAAAGGCAAGTAAATTCTTTCTTTTCAACGTGACACTTTGACTTTGGTTGGGTCTATGAGGAAAGTCGTTAGGGGAGTCCGTCAACACACCTTTTTTCACAGTTTGCCTCTTGAACTACATAAATTTTTGCAATTTTCCATCTCCGACGGAAATATACCACCGGAAAATTGCATCGTGTCATATAAGAAATATAGGTTCACGTTGTATTGCTTTCCTTAACATATCGAAAATAAACCCTCAATCAATTTTAAAAAACTTGGAGTTTTTATCACCCAATTGAATATTTAAAAATAATCTATCAAATTCACCGTTATTCCAATTGGGTGATAAAAACTACAAGTTTTCTGAAATTGATTGAGGGTTTATTTTTTAGACATTAAGGGGAGTAATACAACATCGACCTATGTTTCTCATATGACACGATGTAATTTTTCGGTGGAATATTTCTATCGGAGATGGCAAATTGCAAAAAATTATTTAGTTTAGAAGGCAAACTGTAAGAAAAAAAAAGTTTAGATGGTAAAGTGCAAAAATTGTCATAATTCGGATGGAAAATAATCTTTATCCCTAATCAAATATAACATAGTTTTACGGAGAAAGACACATATGATAAATGAATAATTTTTTTAGGAAAATTTTCCGGGATTTTGTGATAGTCTTTTTTTTTTTTTTTTCTCTAAATCAGTCATCTACCATCGACTATAGTGACTAGTTCCTTCGCTGACTTGTAGGCACCTTATTAGGTGGGACAGCTGGCCAGGAGATTTAAGGCTGCTCCATACCCAAAGTCAGGATTCGAACCCCTATCATTTGGTTAAGGATGGATGAGTCTCTTCCACTCAACGATTTTGTGATAGTCATGACTAAATTTTTCGTTGGATCTTGACATTCTTACATGACATAAGAATATATAAAAAAAATAAAATAAAACTTGGTGAGTCATAAGAATATATAAATGGAGAAATAAACCGTTAAAAACTTAATTGAGCATTTATGGAAGGAAGAGGTATTGTATTCACCGAAAATTGCAAACGCCAGCTTGTCTTGAACTGTAAGCACTAACCAGCAGCAACCTTTCTCTACCAAATACCAATACGAACTGCAAAAAAATTTTGCAATTATTTTTCATGATAAACCTAATTTTCGCAATTATTTAACGCAACTTGAAGCTGTAATTAACAGTACTTTAGATCCCTTTCAGTCCCCTTTTGACCCGCTTCTCTCTCTCTCTCATGTCACTATTTTTCAACTGTTTCTGCAAAGAATTAAGAAAAAAAGCTCTATATATTTGGTTCTTCTTCCACTCTTCCTTCTTCGCGCGCTCACATTCTTCATTTCTGTGTTAAAAACTTGATAAACTTCTGGGCTCACCTCTTCTTGTTGTGCTTTTTACTGCATTCTTCTCAAATCTCGAGACAAAATTATCCGAAATTTCACATTTTTATTCATATCTTGATGTTTTAAAGATTTTTCAGCTGGGTCCAACTTATAATATGTAGATAGCTTCTAAAGAAGAAGACTGATTTCTAAAACAAATAAATTTCATGTAAATTCTAATCGTAATGCAGCTTCAAGGACATCCGTAAAGCTAGGATTTTCCTCTGAGAATATTCTAGACTTGAGCTCATTGTCCAATTTCTTAACAATCCATTTTTGGAAGATAAAATTAATTTTGAGCTGTGAAAATGGAAGAATCATTTGTGCCCTTTCGTGGAATTAAGAATGACATTAATGGGAGGCTCCTATGTTACAAGCAAGATTGGATTAGTGGAATCAAAGCTGGGTTCAGGTATATATCCCAATCCCAATCACTTTCTTGCATTCCAACTAATTCTTTCTTAGAAATTTTGTTAGTTTAATAAGATATTGATATGAGTTGTGTTGTTTGTGTTTTTCCAATTGTAATATGTTGTTCAGTTTCAATCTGAGATAGAAAAATAATATTCCATTAATTTCAGGATATTGGCACCAACTACTTATATATTTTTCGCATCAGCTATTCCAGTGATTTCATTTGGTGAACAGCTCGAGAGAAGTACAGGTTATTTTCTTTTCTTATTTATCATATGTAATTTGAAATATTTGGTGTAAGAAGCTCATCAAATTTGTTCCTGATTATATATTTTATTCATGACGCAATTGAAAAAATATATAAAATAATAATTGCAGAGGGAGTTTTAACTGCTGTTCAGACATTAGCATCCACTGCGGTTTGTGGAATTATACACTCCATTATTGGAGGGCAGCCATTACTCATACTGGGAGTTGCTGAGCCTACTGTCATAATGTACACTTTCATGTTCAACTTTGCTAAACAAAGACCCGACTTGGGTCGTGAATTGTTCCTTGCATGGGCTGGATGGTAAGCTACATCTTCTCTTTTTTTATGTTAGATTAAATTAATCTAGAGGGGGTCTTGCTGTAATTTCCTAAATATTAGGGGGTTTATCTGTTATTTGAACTTATTTTTATTTTAAAATTTTCAGGGTATGCGTTTGGACTGCAGCTTTGTTGTTCTTGCTGGCTATATTAGGAGCTTGTTCTATTATCAATAGGTTCACTCGTGTGGCCGGAGAATTGTTTGGCATGCTTATTGCGATGCTCTTCATGCAGCAAGCAATCAAAGTAAGGAAACTATATTTATATTTCTAAAGTTAACCTGGTTAGTTTTTAAGTGGTTTTAAATTTATGTTAAAATTGACAATTTTGATGATTTTATTATCAGGGAATTGTGGATGAATTCCGCATACCTAAAAGGGAAGACACTAGTTTAATCGTGTATATGCCTTCGTGGAGATTTGCTAATGGCATGTTTGCTTTGGTTCTCTCATTTGGTCTTTTGCTAACTGCATTGAGAAGCCGAAAAGCACGATCGTGGCGGTATGGATCAGGTCAGTCTTTTCATCCAAAAAGGACTTTAGAACTTGAAAGATATACACAAAGCAGGTTTATACTGTGAGATATTAAGTGGGTGTCTGCGAGAGCTTTTTCTTTTGGAGAAGCTAAAGTTGTAAAAAGTTTGGAGTAGTAAAAGTGAGGAGTGTTAGGAAAAAAAAAGTGGAAAGTTAACAAAGAGGTTGTTGAGTGTTTGGATAAAAAGTGGAGAAGTACTTTTGTTACTCTAAGGTAGTATTTGCAAACTCTAATGAAAACACTTTTCTGCTTTTTGCTCTTCTTCAGCACTTTGGTTTTCCAAACACTCCCAACTTGGCCTTAATTTAAGCAAAAATAGCCGAGAAGTTTGAAGCACTCAAGAACCTGCTTTTGGCTTCAGCTTCTAGGTTATTTTCGTAAATAAATGGAAGTTCCTTGGAAGTAGTAAAAGTGCTTCTTAGCTTCTTTTTTTTCCCAAACACTCAACTAATTTTTTACTTTTTTTTTTTGTCAGACAACCCTGCTTTTACTGCTACACTTCTTACAACTTTAACTTCTGCTTGACCTTCTTCAAAAGCTGTAGAGTTTGCAAACACCCTCAAAATAAACTTCCATTTATTTATGAAAATAAGCTAGAAACTCGAAGCTGAAGCTAAAAGTTGGTCCTTGGTTGGCTCCAGCTTCTAGCTTATTTCTGCTTAAAAATAAGAAGAAATTGGTTTCCCATAAATATTTAATGTAACAACTTAACGTTTGTACACAGGTTGGATTAGGAGTCTAATAGCCGATTATGGGGTTCCCCTAATGGTGCTCGTTTGGACAGCTGCATCATATATACCTACTAAAAGTGTTCCAGAAGGAATACCAAGACGCCTCTTTAGCCCTAATCCATGGTCACCTGGTGCTTATGACAACTGGACAGTCATAAAGGCAAGCCAAATTTTATTTAAATTTTAAATATACATATTCACTTTGTTTTTCTTTTGCACAATATTTAATTTTTTTGAATAATTTGAAAATTTGCAGGATATGCTGAATATGCCAATTCTCTACATATTTGGAGCTTTTATTCCTGCAACAATGATTGCTGTGCTTTACTATTTTGACCATAGTGTTGCTTCTCAGTTGGCTCAGCAGACAGAATTTAATTTAAGAAAACCTCCTTCCTTCCACTATGATTTATTGCTTCTTGGATTTCTGGTAAGCAGAACTCCTTCCGCTGGCTATTTAGGTAATTTTGTCTAAATTTTTCGATAAATAATTTCTTTTTTGTTGGCAGACTTTAATGTGTGGTCTTCTTGGAATTCCTCCCTCGAATGGTGTGATACCACAGTCACCAATGCATACAAAAAGTCTAGCTACTCTCAAACACCAGGTCATTTTTATATATATTTTTTCAAAACTTTTTCTGTATTTGCACGGTGTAATGAATTTTTATTCTAATACATTTATATGTTGAATGTGCAGTTACTTAGGAACCGACTAGTTGCTACAGCACGTCAGAGCATTCAGAAGAATTCAAGCTTAGGACAATTGTATGGAAACATGCAAGATGCCTATAGACAAATGCAAACTCCTCTCGTATACCAGGAGCCATCACAAAGAGTACGTAGAATATATATAAATAGGTGAATTACATTTACTACACCTGAGGTTTGAGTTAATTATAATTTAGTCCCTCTATTTTCAAATATTACAAAAAACTCCCTGAAAGAGTCTGGTTATTTGCATTTTTGGGCTTCATGTTGTATAGTTTCAGGGAGTTTTTTGCATTTAAGTGAAATGTCAGGGAGTTCTTTGTAATTTCTAAAAAAAGAGAGACAAAATTGTAATTAGCTCAAACCTCCGGATTAGTAGGTGTAATTAATTCACCCAAATATTATAAAAATTGTAGTTTACTAATGTGAGAAATGTTATAAATTACACTTCAGGGTCTAAATGAGTTGAAAGAATCAACAGTTCAGTTAGCCTCAAGCATGGGAAGCTTCGATGCTCCAGTAGACGAAACGGTTTTTGATGTTGACAAGGAAATTGATGACTTATTACCAGTTGAAGTTAAAGAACAGCGTGTCAGCAATTTGCTGCAAGCTGTTATGGTTGGAGGATGCGTTGCTGCAATGCCTGCATTGAGAATGATTCCAACTTCTGTTCTTTGGGGATATTTTGCTTTCATGGCCATTGAAAGTTTACCTGGTAACCAGTTCTGGGAAAGAATATTGCTTCTCTTCACTGCACCAAGCAGACGATATAAGTGCGTGCTTGTTTTTTCCGATTTTATTATTATTATTATTATTTTACCAAAGTGGTGTTAACTTATTGGATTAATGTACTTTTTAGGGTTTTGGAGGACTACCATGCCACGTTTGTGGAAACGGTGCCTTTCAAGACAATTGCTATGTTTACAATATTCCAAACGATATATTTGCTTCTTTGTTTTGGGATTACATGGGTTCCAATTGCTGGAGTTCTTTTCCCTCTCCTGATTATGCTTTTGGTCCCAGTAAGACAATATGTTTTGCCAAAGTTTTTCAAAGGAGCTCATCTTCAGGATTTAGATGCAGCCGACTATGAAGAGGCGCCTGCTGTTCCATTCAACCTTCCACCGGTAATTCATTTTCTAATACAAAAAAAGATAATCTGTGTTTCCTTCCATTTACTTAAGAAATTATAGAAACATCCCCTCTTTGTTTCAATATTACACATATCCCCTTTGTTCTTGCTTTGCTTATGTTTTGTCTTAAATTTATAAATACAGGGAGGAGAGATATTAGATGATAGAATTACAGTTTCCTCCCCTATAAATTATGAAATTATAGAATCTTTCCTTCTTGGTTTCAAAATTACACATAGACCCCTCGTAACTTATCTCCATTGTATTGCTTATGCTTTTGTCTTGGATTCATACTTACAGGAAGAAATAGGCGGTAGAGCTTCTTTTGCTGAGGGAGGAGAGATATTAGATGGAATTATTACAAGAAGTCGAGGTGAGATCAAACGTATTAACAGCCCAAAGGTGACAAGCTCATCAGCAACTCCTACAAAGGATTTTAAACTCCAGAGCCCACGTTTCTCAGAGAAAGCATATAGTCCTCGTGTTAGTGAGCTGAGAGGAGAGAAAACGACTCCTCAAAGAGGACCATATAGTCCAAAAACGGGACCGTCTAATTTGGGGATGAGTCCACATAACTAGTGACAAGATTAAGGATAGTAAATCCACATGTTGTTTAGCGCTTTTGTTTATGCTTGTGTTGCTGTAAGAATCTTCTCTAACGTACCAATGGGAAGAAGCTGTATAATTAACCTTTTGATTCCTTGAGTGGTAAAAATAGTGAGTTAAAAAAAAAGTGTACCTTTTGTACTGTTGTTCTGTGCATATATATATATATATATATCTAAATCTCAGGTCTTCTGTAAGATGTACATTTTTCATATGGCATCAATACAGTAATTTCAGGCAATCCTGTTTCTTCATTCATCTTAGTTCTTACCCTTTCTCGGCATTAAGTCTAAATATTATATTATGATCAAATGAATTAGAGCCACTGATTTTCCTGAAATTAATATTCTTAGCTATTCTGAGTAATTTCACACCTAAAATAATGAGGAGATTGTGAAAATTTTGACAGCAAACATCAATGATGATGATCACTTAGTTTTTGTTCAACAACTCAGAACCATACAACAAAAGGGAAAGAAATTAAATTAAAGCTGCTTTAATTTATTATTACAAACAAATAGTTGATCCACAAAAAGAAAAAGTAAAAAGCAGAGGTCAGAATTGAATTAGATCTCAAATGACAAGTACTGAATTAAGTTAAAAAAACAGTCAGGCGGGCGGGCGGGGTCCTACGTTGTTGATTGCGATCGAGAAGAATAAAAAGAGATTAATGTTGTGGCTTTGCTAGCATTGAGCCATTGACTTGTTAAGTGGGAAACAATTTCAGGGCCCTTTTGTAATTATCACAGAATCTTTGTTTCTGTTACACCTCATCATACGCCAAAAGACTAATTTTAATCGATCAGGTGCCGGCCGATTTTACAGGGATAAAGGAGCTGAACTGGCTTGACATGATCTTGATCTTGATTCTCGATCGATCCGCAAGTTGAACATGGAAGGGACATTGATAAAGATTTGGCGTAGTTAATTGTCTTGTCCACAAAACAATGTGAAAAACACTTATAATGTGATGATGATACAATAAACAAAAGTATCAAAACCATTTATTAATGTTCCAGAATTTAATTAAAGGCATTTTCCTACAATTCAAAGTATAATAATGAATGATTCATTTTATACACTAACAAGGACTTTTATGTTTTGAATTACACAAAATTATCCTTAAATTACTCAAATGACTTGCAGTCTTGCGCATGAGCGGTTTTCCGATGACTAAACTCATCAAAAAATGGATTTAGATGCTGCATGCATGGGAAAGTGTAAAAAATTGCATAGCCGGCCGGGATGGTGGTTTGTTTAGACAAAAAGTTTTACGGGTAGCGGAGTGTAGAAACTGAACATATATAGTTAACATGAAAAAAAGTTCATATATATTTTTTCAACCTATTAGATATTTTAGTTAGATCCTAAATATGTACCAAAACAATTCATATATATTATGTTATTCTTTTTAGTTCATTATATATAATGATATATATTTTAGGGAAAATTACATCGGGCACCCACTTAAGTTTAAGAAATTACAATAGGTACCCATCTTTACAGATTAATTACCAATACCCATCAACTTAATTTAAATAATGACAACTAAGGCAAGTGCCGTTAGGATTTTAGGATTTCGTTAAGTAATATTTAGCGTTTCGTTATGTTTTTAACGGAATCTTCAGAAAATACCATATTGCCCTCACTGAAAATTGGGGGAAAAAAAAACTTATGCAATGACTGATCTGCCCTCAAGTATTGAGATATACGAGCGGAGTGAGCATTTCCCCGCCAAACACTTAGAAAATTCCAGAGAGAGACATGAAACCCTCAAGCTTGGGATGAAGAAACCCTTCGTCTTCAAGCTTATTTGCTAATCAAACCCAACGATTTTACCCTTATTTCGAAGTTCTTTCGTGATTCTTCACTGACAGAGGATGTCTGCCGCTCGAAACCCATCTCTCCTGTCGTCTGTACCTGCGAAAAAGGTGAGTTCAAATATTTTTCAATTTTTTTATTATTTTCCAGAAATGTTGAAGATCCTAGTGTTTTTAGTTGTGATATTTGTCTTTTTGTTGGATTTTGCTCTAGAAAATGTGTTGAAAGCACGGTTTGATGCAGATTATCTAGGGTTTGTATTATTCTTTTTACTTTTGTTATATTTTCAGCAAAATATGATCTTTGTAGCATGCAAATAGTATATGGTGTATACTTTGATGGTTTATTGTGGTCTGTAAGCGAAAACCCTAACTTTATTCAGAGATCGAGTCATGCATAGTGTCTGATTGTGAAATAAATTTCTTTTTCGATTTGAAATGTGGGTTACCTGGTGGTTTTTTTGCTTGATCAAGTCCTAATGAACTACATTATGTTGTAACTATTTTGCTTGATCTTGTTTTAACTGTAAATTTATGTTTCCCTTTGAACAAATGTTATTTAAAAGGGACTTGTTTAACCTACTAATACTCTATAATGAAGAAGCAAAATTTCTGAAAGATGTGAAGCCTTTGGACTGCACTATGACTAGTTTGAAGACTGAAATTCTAGAAAAAGTTTTCCCAGAAAAGAAGGAGCTTAAGGCAAGATTATTCTTCCTAAGCTATGACCTGTATAGTGGAAGCAAGGTAACAAATCACAAGATTTATTGCAATGATGACATCAAGAAGATGTTTCAGACATGTCCAAAGGAGATTAAAGTACATGTCAAGTATTATGGTCCTTTCCCCAATCCTAATGTATGTGCTGTAATAGAAGAGTGAAGTGGATTCATTCCAGATAAACCAACAACTGGTGAAGGTGAAAAGACTGACAATTTGCCAAGTCAACAATCAGCTTCTCAACTTACAGAAGCTGACATTGTAGATGGTTGCAATTCTGATGAAGAGCTTGCTGAAGATGATTTTGGGCTTGAAGATGATTATCTGTTTGCAGGAAATGATGAGAACAATGATGAGGATCCAAATGTTGCTCAGAATCCAGCATTATTTACAGATGAGGTTCCTGATACCTATGCTGCAGAAGAAAACAACTTCCAATATGCTTCTGAGATTCCATCATCTGCCCATAATCCAAGTGACATTTCTGGGTCAGAATTTGAAGACAATAGTGACTCTTTGTTGTCTTCATATGCCAGTGATGATCATTGTGGGCCACACCATGATAATGACTCAGACTTTGAAGAAGATCCAATGAGGGGGTGGTCTGAAATTGGTGAAGTGCAAATTCCTCCCAATCCAAGTGTTGAATTCAATTTGGCAGTGAAGAACATATTTGTTGATGTGCATGACTTCAGGAAGAAACTGACTGAATATGTTATTAGAGCTGGGATCAAAATCAAGAGGATAAAGAATGTGAAAAAGAGAATGATAGTACAGTGTGCTGCTCAATACTGTCCATGGAACCTACATGCAGGTCTGATGCCTGATGGGACCACTTTTATTATCAAGAGAGGTATCACAGTCCATACTTGTGTAAGAGTAGATTTTGTTAAAGAAGCTAGTTGTGCAGGGATGGCTGACAAATTGGTTCCAATCATGAGAGCTAATCCTGACATGAAAAACAAAGGATTGGTTGCTGAACTTGAAAAATTGGGAGTTAAGCCAAAGTACATGCAACTCTGCAGGGCCAAAATGAGAGCACTAGACATAATTGAAGAAAATCTAGTTGATTCTTACAATCTTTTGCCCAGATATGCAGCCATGGTTGAGATGACTAATCTTGGGAGTCTTGTAAGGTTAATCTTTAATACTCCAGAAGAAGGAAGCTCTAGAATTCCTAGGGGATCCTGAATTTAAAAGATTCTTTTAGTCTTTTGAGGCATTGAAAAATGGATTTCTTGAGGGATGTCAACCATTTATTGGATTAGATGGTTGCCATCTAAAGGGAAAATATGGAGGTATTTTACTTGCAGCTTGTGGACTTGATGCAAACATGGGACTTTATCCAATAACATTTGCTATAGTTGAATCTGAAAATCATGAGAGTTGGGGATTCTTCTTGACTGCTTTATCCAACATGCTTGGTGGGTTTGGTGATAACAAACCATGGACATTCATGACGAATAGGCAAAAAGTAAGTATTTGAATTGTTTTATTGCTTAACGTAGTCAGTTATTTTCTTTTAATACACTAATTATATCTTATTTGTATCTTAATGCAGGGCCTGATTGAAGCTTTAAATGATGTGGCACCAAATGCAGTGCACAGGAAGTGTTGTAGGCATATCTATGCCAATTTGAGGGCCAAGCATCCTGGTGTGATGGTAAAAAAACTATTTTGGGCAGCTGCAAGGGCTTGGACTGTAAGTGGATTTAATAATGTGATTGAAAGGATGAGAGAATTGAAACCAAGGGCTTTGAACTATATTCTTTAAATGAGTGATGTTAGGATTTGGGCTAGGCATGCTTTTAACCCAGAATTGAAAAATGATCACAACACTAATAATATTAGTGAGTCTTTAAATGCTTGGCTTGGGGAATTGAGGGGAATGCCTGCAACAAGGTTAGCAGATGGTTCGAGGGCTAAAGTTATGAGTAGACTTCATGTGAGATCACAAAGAGCCCTTAGAAAGTGGGCTAACAAGTGTTGTGCTAAAATTGTGAAACTTTTGAACATTGTGAAAGAGGATGCTATTAAGTGCAAGATTCTAGTTGCGGGTTCTCATGAATTTCAGATAAATGATGGTCCTTATTACTATATTGTGAATTTGGAAAACTGGCATTGTGACTGTAGAGTATAGGATATATCTAGTATCCCATGTAAACATGCAGCAGCAGCAATTGATCACAATAGACTAGATATTGAAGATTTTGTACACCATTCTTTCCACAGGGAAACCTTCATAAGGGGTTACAGTCACAAAATCCATCATATCCCTGATCCTGCATTTTGGCCTGAAATGCCAGAAGTTGAACCAAAAAAGATACTGTCTCCTCAATTCCACAGGGCTCCTGGAAGACCCAAAAAACATAGGAGAAGGGAAGTGGGGGAAGATCCAAGAGCTATTCCTAGGGCACCAAGGACTAATATAAAATGCTCAATTTGCAACCAGAAGGGGCATAATAAAAGAGATTGCCCAAGTAGGGGTCCTAAACTTCCAAGAAAGAAGGTATTTTTCAGTTATTTAATAATTTTTCTGATTATATATAGTGAATGGTTCTTTATTATTGATGGATTTGTTGTTTATATTCTGTGCAAGCCATCAAAAAGACCATCTGGATCAAAAGCTGCAGCTGACTCTACTGGTGCAACTTCTGCTGCTTCAACTACATCCAACAGGCCAACTAGTTCCTAAGGTGCAACTTCATCTGCTGCCACAAGTAATTTACAGGCCAGACCACCAAGAAAAAGGACCCAAAATGCAGCACAGTCAGGAAGAAATGTGAGGAGCAGGTTGTCAAGTGATAACAACAATCAGGTTTCTACACATCAGTCTATTTATGCAATGGAGTGAATGTGTTTTATGTTGTTAAAGATTTGAGGGAAAAACAAACAATTGCATGTTTATTTCTAAGCTGTCACTTTTGGGCAGTTTAATTCTTCATTCAAAACTATCACTTTTGGGCAGTTAGTATTCTTTATGGAATTGTTATAATCTGTCACTTTTGGGCAGATTAGGTATTTGAACAATGCACAGGTTGTATCCCTTGTGTGCTTTTTGGATCAGTTTTTGAAGGAATTTTTTGCATTGTATACATAAAATTCTAACAAAAATTGCTTTTGCTATTGTACTTATTGCTGAATTGTGATGTTGAATGAATTGAATGGAAATTGATTTGAATTTCATTACTAGGCAATGGATTTTACAATTTGAATGACAATGAACATAGTTAGTAGACCTAGGTTAACTGCTATTAGCTTTTGGATCATTGTTGTTGTCTGCATGCTATTGTGTGTGGATTGGATAGGTACTGAACTTGTAGCATCTTCCTCAAAGTGGGCAGCTTCATCTTCATTATCCGCATGACACCATTGAACCCAACCATGGACTGGGCATGAGAAGTACAGCTTCCCAGGATTGTCTTTGCTACCAGAAATTCTTATTGTTGTTTCTCTTCCACATTTTCTCCATTTGTAGTTTTCTTGTGTGTAATTCAACCTACTGGGTGAAGACATACTTGAAACCACCATTTGTATTTGTAATTTGTGTCTGATTAATTTGAAGGAGTGAAGAAAATTGGTGTTTATATAGCAGCAGCCTAACGGTCAAATTTTGGCTCAAACGGTCGAATAACAACTTTTTTTAAAAACTTACATTTTGCACCAATTAAGTTATAAATATTACAAAGGGCATCCAAGGTCTATTAAGGGTACTTCAGTAATTTTATGTGGTCAAAGCTGACGTCACTAACGAAACCCTAAAATCCTAACGGCACTTGACTTAGTTGTAATTATTTAAATTAAGTTGATGGGTATTGGTAATTAATCTGTAAAGATGGATACCTATTGTAATTTCCTAAACTTAAGTAGGTTCCCGAAGTAATTTTCCCTATATTTTATGGTCTATTTTGAAGTGTGGGATTAAACATTAAATTCATTTAATAATTTTTTCCAGTTTTTCGGAGTGAGAAAAAGTATATGTATCATCGTGACTTGTATAAGTTTTTATAAGATAAAAGTAATAATTAAGGTACTGGCGCATTGTAGCGCCCCTTTCCGTAGGAGGAAAAAGGACACCACATCCGCACCGAGACGAACTCCCAAACAAGGTAAATGTACCCTATTTAAAAATTCATCTTGGCGAACGGCAAGCACTCGATCTATACTGGCAACAACGTCCCTGGCCCAACAACAACAACAACAACAACAACAACAACAACAAATAATAATAACAACAGAGTGCGGAAGCTAAAACATTATCAATTCAACAATTCTAGCGACACGGGGCAACGATAATCATAAAACAGTAATTCATAAATCAATTTCATAATTATCCTACGTGGGAATTCAGTATATGGAGAAACATAATCCAAATAGTAATTGACAGACTGTTGTTGGACACTACCGACGTAACCAAAAGACATACACTCGAGACACTCAACAAGCTGTTGCCAACCGACATGAGAGGTGACAACGCCACCTGTCGACCTGAAGTAAGAATCAAAAGAAGGAGGGGTGAGCATAAAGGATACTCACTGAAGGCATAAGTTGGAACAAGTTCGAGCCACGCTTCCGGGTTTATATATATATAAGAAAATACATATGCTAAATAAAGAAAACCGGAATGTGCTTCGACTTGCAATAACAATAATCAATAAGCAATAATGATAATAAATGCAGTAATAAAGAGCAATTAATATCCCAACGAGAATGGGCATGTTCCTCCTCATAACCTCTTCATGGTATGAAAAATACCCCATCACCAGTGTCTGACCCCATAGCGCGACAATGGGCGACGAATTGAATTTCAGGAATGTGTGCAACGAATGCATCACCCACCATCGCTCCCAACCGTGGTTATCAACTCCTGATGGACCACGATTGACGCTTAGTTTTGGGAGTAGTACCTCGGGAAACACCTTGGACGCTCGTCCCCAAGTGAGACCTCCGATTACCCTCCCGGACCCCATGAAAAGTCCATGAATTTGCTCGCATTTTAAGAAACATTATAAGTTGAGTGACAAACGGGCATTTAGGCAAGTGTGTGACGACAAAAGGGGTGACCATAAGTTTCATACGTGTCGGGGTGTGCTGACGGATTCCCCTAACGACTTCCCTTATAGACCCAACCAAAGTCAAAGTGCCACGTTGAAATGAAAGAGTTTACTTGCCTCTTGAAAACAAAACGGTTTGCAGATACTTATAGGTATAAGTTGATATCAAAGGATTTATTCAAAATCATGAAAATATAATTAAATATCTAATAGGGTATACGAGAATGAGAAAACAAATCATTATGAGCACGTACGGGTAGTTATTTCGCAATGAATAAAAGGATTCTTACTCCAGTGAAAACATTTTAAAACCCTCACCTTGAAGCACGGGAAAGACAAGACAACTCAAGCAATCCACGAGAGAACAACCTGAAACTGACAGACGACAAAACCAATTAAGACAAAACACGACACACGACTCTCAGGAGGTTACAATACACGAAAGGCCAAATAATATCACTTAGCAATTAAAATTACAAGTAAAAATGCAATTAGATCAATTAAACGGAATGTATAAAATTAAAGGTGCTAAACATGCTTAATTGCAATTCTAACTTCACATTCATGCATAATATAATATAAAGAAGCACTCACGTAATTTTCGGATCATTCGGACAACATTCAAAAATTGGAAAAAAGTCTTAAACGAAAAAGGCACTATTCAAGGCCCGAACGAGGTCGGAATTTCGAAAACTTCGCAAAATATTAATCCTCATATTCTAAGGAAGCTATAGGTGAAATCGGCTTGATTTTAGGAGGTCGTATGCAAAAGGTCAACTTTTATTTTTGGGCTAATTGACCAATTCCCGAAGCGAAATAAGGAAAGAGGTCTGAAAAATGGCTAAGGCATATGCATGGGCTCGGGCACTGGGCTGCGCACGGTCTTGAAGACAGCCTCAAAACCGTGCAGGCTGAAAGGCTTGCGCACTGGCTTGCGCACCGGGGTGTGCAGGCCGGTGCAGGCGCAAGGGCGGGCGCATTGGCTTGCGCACCGGCTTGCCAAGACCGTGCTTCTAATGTTTCAGGTGCATAAAACGCGATTTTCAGAAGTTCTTCGCGAAAATAACACAAAAATTACTCATGGCGAATTATGGAGCTAAAATCATCACTTAAAATTTCCACTCATGCATTAAACACACTAAGAGCTATCATTTGATTCAAACAACACTAAAAATGGTGAACTAAATCATACAAACCCATCAAATATACCAAATATACAATTCTAAGAAGAAGCTAGCAAATCTCGAAATTTAATGGGCGAAATGAAATGGTGGAAGAAGGTTACTGGTAGAGAATCGAACGAGGATCGTCGAGGTGTTCTCGGAATTTCGGATGGTCGAGCGATAGGTTCGGGGTGAGCTTCTTCCTCTTCTTCCTCCTTCCTTCTCTTTTCTTCCTCTTCCTTTCTCCTTCTTCTCTCTCTCTCTCTCTCGGTTTTGGGGGTGTGGGTGAGTGAGTCCAAGAGTGTGCATAAGGGGGTGCAAGTGAGTTCAAGGGGGTGTGGGGCTCGAATAAAATTAAAGAAAATTCGAGGGTGGAAAAAGTAATTATAAGAGAATAAGGATTTGAAAATAAAATAAAATTAGCTAACAAAGCTAATATTTTCATTTAAAATTTAACGAGGTGTCGAATAATTATTTCGAAAATATATTCTGAAATTTTGGGTCGTTACACGCATGAAATTGTGAATTTTAATTTTATAGGAAAATAAAATAAAATTAAGAATAGTTTATATGATGAACTAAGTTTGTGATGTAGCACAAAGTAGCGTAACTAATTAGTAGTTCGATCTAATATTAATTTAACCAAAAGTCTTAAATTCGAATTCCTAAGAACGTAACTATCATTGGTAAGTACCCACCTTAATTATCCGATTCAGTCAGATGTTGGAGAGTGATTATGATAGGGCAAAGTTAAAGTAGACGCATGCGAAGCTAGCTCACGAGGCTTTAGAGCGATGGTTTCTTTTTAGTTTTTATCAATGTATGTAAGCAAACTGTAATGATGATAGCTTTGCATAATTCATAATTCATAATTGTGGTGTAACTAGTATGTATCCCGTGCTAAGCACGGATTAATTAAATATAATTAATAATTTAATTTATATTTAAGATAAAATATGTCAAATAATAAAAATAACAATGAAGTTATATTGAGTAACATAAGAACTAACTACATCTTAATTAAAAAAATTAAAAAAAAAATTAAATAATTTCAAGTTTGAAATGTCCAAAAACACCATATATTTTCTAATATTGAGTTGCTAAACCACGTGCTATACATGATATATTTTGATATCTATAAATATTTTAGTTATGTCTTTCACATCCGTAAAAGAACTAACTTTGTATGTGAATTGTTTCAAAAAATAATGACTATAATATATTTATTGAAATTTAACCTAAAATGATATATATATATATATATATATATATATATATATTGATATAAAAGTTAAAAATATCTCATATAAAAAGTGTCAAGTTTAAAATTTTAAAGTTGGAAATGTATGTGCAATATCACATAACGTATTGTACGGTGAACTTTTACATGATAAACTAATTATATAATAAGTTTTATAAAATAAATATGAATATAAATAAATTATTATTAATCCGCACTAAATGAAGCTATGAACTTAATAAAAAGTAAATCGTAAAATATATAAATTATGAAGACAAATCATTAGTGTTGCTCACAAAACTATATATAGAATAGTGAGAATTTAAATAAATTTAGGAATAAAATAAATGGAAACAATCTGCTGACTAACTTAAAAGGGAATGAAATAGAGATAAAAGGGAAAATCAATTCAAATAATAGTGTAGAACAATTAGAAAAAGTACAACAATAGTAAATTGAAAAATTAATAAATGCATAAAATTTTGAAAACTTCAATAAATATTTATTTTCATCCTTTTCTTCTTTTATAATTTCTTTATGGTCTTGATATTCTTCTAAACGGGAGCCTTCTTTATTGCAAAGGCCTTCCTCCAAGTCTCCAACGATATATACGGTATCGTATATTTTTTATATTTCTCAAGAACTGAGAGATAATTAGATAAAAATTTTGAACTATGACTATTAGATAAAGATATAATAGTATTACGTTAACTAATTATTCAAATTATACATATGAAGATTATGATAATTGAGAATTAAGAAAAAATAATTATAATAGTCACTCGACAGACAAACTATAGGTATAATTCTTTTCATTATGTAAAAAAATTCAATATATTAAGGGATATAGTAAATTCAAATTATACATATGAAGATTATGGTAATTGAGAATTAAGAAAAAATAATTGTAATAGTCACTAGACAGACAAACTATAGGTATAATTCTTTTCATTATGTAAAAAAATTCAATATATTAAGAGATATAGTAAATTAGATGATATAAATATATATGATTCCCAAAATTAAAAAGGAAGAAAATATAAAATTTAAAAACAAAATAATGATGATGTGTAAATTTAACGAAAAGATTAAAAGAAAAAAGTGTGGCTGCTGATTCAAAAAATAAGACATAACATGAATTAAGAATCTATACATAATTAAATATAAAAGACAAAAGAAATAAAAATAAAAAATATTACTATATTATGCTTTTCATATATTTTTTTATTATTATCTTAATTTACTCAAAAGGAAATGGAACAAAAAATATTGAAATAGAATGAATGTGCATGGAAAAAAAGAAAAAACAGAATGAATGTGCATGGTGCCCTGGTTATCTTCTATTAGGGAGAAAGAAAATACAGATAAAAATATGAGACTGATTTCTTCATATAAATCCTTACATCTATTAAATTTGTCTATTTATAAGCTTAAATATTGATATTCCAAATTTTAAATTGAATAAAACTATTCTTTATACGAAAAATTATTTTCATATGTGGGACATTAAATTTAATTGATTCTATTAATTAAATATTTTCAATCCATAACAAAATATTAGACAAATTATTAGGTAAATAGTAGGACTAACTATAGATAATTCTTTTTTTAATTATTTAATCAATGTCATTTATGTTCATAATTAAGTAATTATAATTGGTTCCCTAATTAATGATGATATAATGTAATATTATAAAATGAAATAAATAACATTTATATCTAGCTTTAAATAATTGAGTACAATTATTTGTATTAGAAATATATTTATAATTACTATCCACCAATGAGGTTTTTTGTTTGGATTAAAAAACTCTAAAAAAAGAAGAAAAAAATATTGAAGTCAAAATGCACATCTAAAAAGTCAAACACCGCCCTCCTATATTATATAGTATAGATTTGAGGGTTGGCATTTGGCATATCTAATTTGATGTGATACAACATAACATACCTAAAATTCCTTTTATTTTATTGCCCAATTGATAAATGATAGCTAGTTAAGTAATGTCGGTTATTTCTTTCTTCTCTATCATCATACTAGATCTTTTTATTATTCTTTCATTAAATTGATGCGGTGAATGTGTGATTAAATTGTTGATAATGATGATTGATGACCACTTCAAATTCAACTGAAACGTCTAATACTTGAGGTAGATCACATCTATCTATCTTTATTATAAAAACACCACCAAGTTTATCTTGATAATTTAAGTTTGTTACTTTTTTTCTAATAACTAAAATATTCTTTTAATTACACATATTCTTATTAATAATTGTACAAATATATATATATATATATATATATATATATATAATTATATTTGTAATATTTCATTTAATAATATATATTAAGACTCTATAGTTGAATAATTTAATAGGATTAAAAAAAATAAAAAAACTTAATAGGATTAGAATAACTCTATAAGATTTATTTGAGAGGCCTACTTGATTAAAATCTACATTTATCTATAACTTTATTATGATAAATATATATAAAAAAAATCTAACCAACCTTAATACTTTAAAAATCGAGATGGTCGATAAAAGCATATTACATTTTAAAATATCATACTTACTATATTTGTAATTTGTATAACATATGGCATATTATTATATTTATTTATATTACATTTAATATATTGTAAATATATATGTGAGTTTTCAAAAAGAATTATGCGTTAGAAATATCTTATACCATCTAAACTAAATTAAATAATAATAATTATTATTATATAATGTAGCACCCCGAATTTCCGCAAGAAATATGTTCAGGGAGTCCACACGGGGTTGCGACACGCCGTGCAGCAGCCCGTGTGGAAGAGAGACGCACGACTTCCTCTCACGGGGTGTTGCAAGGCCGTGTGTGTCCGTATTTGATCCCACATCGGAATATGATATGTAATTTGAAGGGTTTATAACCAAAAATCACCAAGTAACAATCACCTTGTGGTACCACCTTTTGGCAAGTGTTTCCGGCCAAACTTTAGGGTTGTGCTCGGTGGTGATTGGAGATTATGCCCGCGCGTCCAACGGGCGCCGCCGTGAGGGTTCTCCTCTCCGCGCCCGGGGGGCCGCGACAAGTGGTATCAGAGCCGACCGCCGGTTGGGGACGCATGTTCACGGCTTGGATGTCCGCTACGGGTCGAGCGCGTGGGCATGTGCCATGCGTATGGGTTACATGCGGTGGGAGTCTCACTGGCGGGCGGTACTGGGAAAGCTTTGTTGTGGCGCAATGGGGACATTGCGATCTGAAGGAGGGGTGATTGTAGCACCCCGAATTTCCGCAAGAAATATGTTCAGGGAGTCCACACGAGGTTGCGACACGCCGTGCAGCAGCCCGTGTGGAAGAGACACGCACGGCCTCCCCTCACGGGGTGTTGCAAGGCCGTGTGTGTCCATATTTGATCCCACATCGGAATATGATATGTAATTTGAAGGGTTTATAACCAAAAATCACCAAGTAACAACCACCTTGTGGTACCACCTTTTGGCAAGTATTTCCGGCCAAACTTTAAGGTTGTGTTCGGTGGTGATCAGAGGTTATGCTAAGATTAAAACATATTTTTTTAATTTATTATCAATTATTTGCTGTTCTCTGAAGTCTGCAATAATCGACAAATAAGTTAAAGGAAAAGACATCATAACTATTGTCTTTATTTACGGACAATGACAACAATCCGTAAGAAAATAAATAAAATTAAAATAAAAAGTGGAATAAAATATTGAATGATAGGAGAGGTGTAAGAAAATAAATAAAATTGAAATAGAAAGTGGAATAAAATATTGAATGATAGGAGAGGTAAGTAATGAAACAAATATAAATATAAAAGAAAAAAGAAATAACAAATATGAAATTAATAAATAAAAATTTTGACATTTTATGTTTTAGGAAAAATGACATTTAGATTTCGAAAGAGTTTGCTAAAATTACAACTCAGGATCCTCTTAGTCAAATAATTACAATTACCCTACATAAAATTGAATAATTATAAAATACACCCAAGTATTAGGGTTTCGTTAGGGAAAATTAGGGTTCCATTATTATTTAATGGAATATTTCCCTTATAATATTAAAATATTACACTTAGACCTCAAAAAATTTATAACATTACAAATAATACCCAAGTGAAATTTAGGAGAAATTTATGGTGTAAAAAAGATAATGGTATTTTCGGTATTTACCATTCGTTTTTGATAACGTCATCCAATACATAAGGAAACTCTAACGGAACCCTAATATTTGGGTGTATTTTGTAATTATTTAATTTCGTGTGAAATGTAACTATAATTGTTTAACTAAGAGGATCATGAATTGTAATTTAGCAAACTCTTTTGGAGTCTAAGTGTAATTTTTCCTACATTTTAAGTCAATTTAATATTAATTACTGTAAAAGTCTGATAAGCATACATATTTTTAAAATTCATCAGATTGAACTTAAATAAATATATGTTTATTGAAATATATACTTATTTAAGTTAATTAGATTGTATGCTAAAATGAGGTATGTAATTATTTTTCTACACAAAAAAAAAAAAAAAAAAAAAAAAATATATATATATATATATATATATATATATAGATAGATAGATATATGTGTGTGTTCTTTAATAGATTATTAAAACCAAAACTTTGATGATTTATTTTCTATATGAATATACATTTATTATTTTATTTAACGAAAGTGAGATTTTGATAGCAAAGAAGTGGAACAGATAGAAGAAACAAGAAAAAATAAAATAAAATATAAAAACACATTGAAGAAAGTTAGAAAAAATAATAGAAGGAAGAAATATAATAGATTAAATTATAGAGATAAAATAAAGAAAAGAAAAATGGCAAGTAATATTGAAGTTTGTTACTCTAAGTTTTCTGCTTTATTAATTAATAGAAATACTTTAAAATACACTTATTGAACTTAGATACATATATTTTTATGAACTTATGTTCATTAGAGTTGATGTATATGTTAAGATTGTTTATTAAAATGATATAGAAAAATTTTAATAGTCTATCTAGGTGAAAATTAAATGAAAGAATATAAAAGAAAGAAAAAAATAAGATAAAAAAGTAAGATGAGAGAAAATATACGATAAACATTAGATAGAGTAAAGGAACATAAACGTTTTAATAGTCCAAAGTCACAAGTGACATTGATGTTATAGTTCACTATAGAGTTTTGATACTTTATAACTTAGTATATATATATTTATGTATTTTGTGTTCAGTGTGTTAAACTTAAATAGATATTTATTAATTATTATTTTGTAAACTTATTGCGTATGTTAAGTTAGTTTTTTAACTTAATATATCAATTTCAAATTTATTTTAGTACTGATTCTTATTTGTAAATATTATAAATATTTTTGAATTATAGTATACATGCTTAAAGAAATGGTAAAATGTATCCGAATTAATAACTTAAAGAGTGTAGATAATCAATTGAATTATTTTGTAACCTATAAGATATTAAAATTTTGGAATAATCAAAATGCGAATTCTAATAAAATTAAGTTCGAAATATATAACTATTTAAATGTTTATTTATTTAGCTAGAACCTCAATCAAGATGTAAAATGAACTAATAATTAAAAGATATATTAGTTATATTTAAATATGATAAATAATTTTTACATAATATTGTTTATTTTTTATTTCATGTTATAAATTTTATAAATATATTTGTAAAAATAAGGGATAATTACACTTACACTCTCTCTAACGTACGAAAAAATACACCAAGACTTTTTCAACTATTAAAAATTACAGATGTCTTCCATATCCTAACGGAATCCTAAAGTTTTGAAATGACTATTTTATCCTTAACGGTCGTTAAGTTAAAAAGAGAGATAATTATACTTACATCTCTCAACTATTGAAAATTACAGACAGATCTCTCTAATTCTAATAGAAACCTAAAAACTTAACAAGAATTGTAAAATAACTAAATTACCACTAAAGTTAATATGTTCTGGTTTTAAAGTAATTAGCTTATGGGCTCTAATCCACTAGGTTAATATTTATTCCAGGCCCAAACTCTGCGATCAACAAACGCAGGGAATTTGATGAAAGAGCTACTAGCGAGTAGTGAGTACGCCATCTTAATTAAACCTCAAAACACTGTCTGTCCACTAAAGCACTCCTATGGGCCTGTAATTATTGACCAGTCAAATTTGAACAAGCCCATGTATACAAACTTTGTATTTTGGGCCAAAAATCCAAATATGATGAAACGTACAGGCCATAGAAATTAACATAAGATCGGATATATAATGTAAATGAATAGTGGGCAGCCGAGTCAATTAATAAAAAGTGATCATAATTGGCTGTGTATCTATGTGCTGTATCCATGTTTGCTTGTGTGTGTACATATTTTCTGATAACTGAAAGATCTCAAGATTTGTGATAATCGCAGAGAAAAGTTGCAGAGAAGAAAAAGGGATTGAAACCCTAGGTTTATTTCTGTAGATTTACAAATAGGTTCTAATGAATATAGAAAGGCGTAACTCAGCCTTATATACAAAGGTTCAGGTAAAAGGCGTGAAAGAATAAAGGACTCAATACTAAATATAAAACACGCCTAATTACTGTTATATACTTTTACACTCCCCTCAAGTTGGAGGTTGGTGAGGATCAAACAAGCCCAACTTGGACTACAGAAACTTAAAATGAGGTGGAAATGAGGTGCAGCAAGTAACTTCGTGAAGATGTCTGCCTTTGTTCCTTAGACGCCAGATATAAGGTATCAATAAATCCAGCTCTTAGTGCTTGTCTGACTATGTAGCAGTCGATTTCCAAGTGTTTTGTACGTTCATGATACACCTGGTTTTCAGTAATGTACAGGGCTGCTTTACTATCACAACGTATAATAGGTAACGAGACAAGAATCTACAAATCCTTTAACATATATGATATCCACTTTAGTTCACAAACTATGCTTCCCATGCTCCGGTATTCTGCTTCACCACTAGATTTGGAGACCGTCACTTGTTTCTTTGATTTCCAGGACATCAAATAGTCCCCTAAGAAGATACAATATCGAATAACCGACCTTCTGGTATCAGGACAAGTTGTCCAATCTGCATCACAGTACGCCCTTACCTGCAAAGAGGAAGAAATAGGAAAGAAGAAACCAAGAGAAGGAGTAGATTTCAAATATCTAAGTATATGTAAAACAGCATTCCAATGAGATTCACGAGGACTGTTCACAAATTGGCTCATTTGTTGAACTGCATATGTAATATCTAGTTTTGTCGTGTTTAAGTATAACAATCTACCAATAATTTTTTTGTGCTTCGCTAGATCAGAAAGTTTTGCACTATCATCAATGTCAATTTTTAAACCTTTAGGTAAAGGTGTCAAGGTAGGCTTACTACCAATCATTCCAATATCACTCAATATATCAAGAACATATTTTCTTTGGTTTAAATATATGCCAGTGCTAGACCTAGCAATTTTAATACCCAAATCAAATTTGGCAGTACCCAAATCTTTTAAAGTAAATTCTTTATCAAGAAAATTTTTCACATCAGTTATAACAAGCTCATCATTTCCAGTTAGAAGTACATCATCCACATACACTAACAGGACCAAAAATACATCATGAACTGACTTAGTGAACAAACAGTGGTCAGTTTCAGATTGTTTAACACCAAAAAGGTTCAGTATTTGTGTAAATGCCTTGTTCCATTCTCTAGAGGCCTGTTTTAACCCATATAGAGATTTTAACAAGTGACAGACTTCACCAGGTTTGGTATTAGTGTACCCTTCAGGTGGTACCATATGAACATCTTCCTTTAAGGTGTCATGACGAAAGGCATTATTTATATCTAGTTGGTGGATGCTCCATTGCTTGTAAGTAGCAAGAGCAATCAACACCCTAACAGTCACAAGTTTAGCAACTGGAGAAAAAACATCCATGTAATCAACTCCAGCTATTTGGTTGTACCCCTTTGCCACCAATCTAGCCTTGTATCTATCTATGGCTCCATTAGCTAATCTTTTGATCCTATAAACCCACTTATATCCTATAGCCTTTTTACCATTTGGAAGTTCAGTTAAATACCAAGCATTGTTTTTTTCCAAAGCATATAATTCCTGATGCATAGCATCAGACTAGTTTTTATTAGTACAGGCTTTGCTATAGGATGTGGGTTCACATTCATCATTTAGATTAGCTAAAAAGGCCATATAAGCAGCAGTGAAGTGTGGTGATTGAGTGTAAGGATAAGTGTCAATTGGATTTGAGCTACCTGATTTCTTTATACTTTTGTGCAAAGCTGGAAAAAGGTCTGAAACCTGTGCAATTTGATTGGTAAAGTTCTGGTTCTGGTGCTCCTTCTCAAATGCTCAGGTGACTGAGTTTCAGTGTTGGATTCATTGCATCAGTTGTTCAATCCTCAACTTCATGCTCAACAGGTTCATTGTCTGAATGTTCAACAGGTCCTCATCTTGTGCCTCAACTTATTCAGTGACTGGAACTATAGTGTGCTCATCAACAATTTTATTAGTAGCAACAGGTAAAGCAGAATAATGAAACTGGCTTGAAGGATTCTGTTTGTAAGGAAAAATGTTATCATGAAACACTACATCTCTAGATGCAAGTATTTTATGAGATTATAAATCAAAAACTTTAAAAGCCTTTAGACCATTGAAATAACCAAGAAAAATGCGTTGTAGAGCCCTATAATCAAATTTCAGTTTGTGAGGCAATGTGTTTGTAACATAACACAAACATCCAAATACTTTCAAATTACCATAATTAGGGGATGTTTTGTGTAAGATTTCATAAGGACTCTTCCGTTTCAGAATGGGAGTGGGCAATTAATTTATGATGTGTGTACTCATAAGAATTGCTTCTCCCCAAAATTTTATAGGCAGATTTGCCTGAAACAACAGTGCTCCGGCAATCTGCAAAATATGTTTGTGTATTCTCTCAACCACCCCATTTTGTTGGGATGTGTAGGGAGTGGATTTCTGGTGAAAAATGCCAAGGTCAGAAAATATTTCTTGACATTCTTTACTTAGAAATTCACTTCCATTGTCATATCTAACAATTTTTACTTTTGTTTCAAACTATGTGTCAATCAATTTAAAGAGTTTTTGTAACAGTTTTGGAACTTGACTCTTATGACTCATCAAAAAAGTCCAAGTTCCTCTCTGAAATCATCAACAACAGTGAGAAAAAATTGAGCACCAGTTAAAGATTTTTTTTAGTAGGGCCTCCAAACATCCAAATGTAGTAATTCAAAACATGTTTTTGTGGATGTTTTACTGAGAGTAAAGATAATCTGTGTTGTTTTACAAGGGGACAGACCTCACAATGTGATAACAAACTAGAGCATTCATTACCAAAAAATTTTAGGTGTGACATTATATTTGATGATGCATTTCCTAATCTTTTGTGCCAAAGAGAAAAATCATCAGTTTTGGCAGCAGTTTTATTGGAAATATCCTTGTGAGCAGTCAATGATCTATTTACATTGAACTCAAAAGATGCATTGTTTTTGCAAAAAATGTTGTCAGATGGTTTGAAGATGTATAGTTTTCCAAGGAGTTTTCCTTCAGCTAGGATCTTGTCAGTTAGAAGGTCCTGCAACAAATAAGATTTTGGAAGGAAAGTAAATTTAAATTTTCTAGTTTTGCACAGTTTGCTAACTGACAATAAGTTGTATTTAAAAGAGGGTATATGCAGTACATCTTCAAGAATGATGCAATTGTTCAGTGTAATTGTTCCCATATGCTCAATGAGTTTCTTGGAACCATCAGGTAGATAAACAGGAGCATTATTTATGACAGATTTTGAATTTTTAAGCAATTTCAAATTACCACACATGTGAGATGATGCCCTAGTATCTATGATCCACCAATCATCATGCATATCATCAAGACAAATAAAAATAGTGCTAGGAAAGATGTTACCTAATTGACTTTGCATATTACCTGCAAAGTCTTCATCAAAGTAGGTCATATTGTTGCTTTCCACATTCTTTCCTTTAAGAAACCTCTGGAACTGATCCTATCTGATTATTTCTTGGATCCTTGATGCAGATTCTTCAGTGTTAGATGCAGTTCCTTCTTGTGCTCCTTTGATTTTGGCCTTTGTTTCCACCATGTTGGCCACTAATTTATTTGCAGCCTTCCTCTCCTCCAGGAGCTTTGTGTACCACTCAGGGGTTCCATGCAATTTGAAGCAGGTTTCTTCACTATGCCCATTGTATCCACAACTTGGACATTTCATCTTTGATTTATCTATCTTGTTGTCAGAGTTCTTATAGCATATTGTTCCACCTTCTTGTTCTGTGATCCACCTCTGAATTTATTTTGATTTGCTGACATAGCTCCACTCTCATTGTTGTCAGAAAAGGTATTCTGCGCATCTCTTTGTTTTTCCACAACTATTATCTATCATCTGGTAATGGTTCTATCTATAACCAAAAATTGATCTTTCATATGATTGAAGGTTTCATTCAACCCCATAAGGAATCTCTATCAGGAATATTGTTGGCATGATACCCCTCTGGTTTTTCATCGATAAGGGAAACACGAGCTATAAAGAAAATATATCGTAGCTTCTTGTAATACGGAAGTTCGTGTTTACAGAAGAGTTTTATGGCCACAGTCTCCCGTTCGGTGTTTAGGTACGCCTTATCGTACTTCTCCTCAGGGTAAACTTTATTCCTCTTCGATGAATAATCAACTTCGTAGTCCTCGAGAAACCTTCAGAAATTGACAAATTTGTCCCAGAGTTGGATGATTCGGCAGAGGACTTCTTCTACCGGTATGTCATCTGCTCACCAATAACCGCAGGGGCTCGTTCCATGACTTCTTTGTCAATGACGGTGTTGGTTCTGCAGAATCTTTTGAGGAGTTTCACGAATTCACCCTCGATATGGCGGTTTGGTTCAATACAGGGTTTAGTAAGCAGAAGGCAGTATGTCGGTCACTACTTGCTCCTGATCCCGATCCAAATGCTCTACCAACCATTTTCTTTTCAAAGAGAATTTAAAAGTTAAATTCTACATTGCAAAATCAAATATATATTTCGAAGAAAAGACTAATTCGAAGTATTAAAAAACCAATCTCAGGTTATAGGAGAGTATTTCATAATATAGAAACACCAATATCAGGTATGAATAAGATTCATGGTATAAAAACGATAATATTAGGGTGGGTTTGTCTATTGTGAGGTAGAGAGAAAAATGAACTAACGTAAGGTCATGTACTGTATTAGAGTACCTGCAACTTGATATACAGGTTACGACTACTTGCAACTTGTTGTACACGTTATGGTTACCTCTTACCTGTTATAAAGGTATAATATTAAAATTTAAATTTATAATGTTTAAAAACATAATTTAATTATGAAAAAAATATTTTCTCCTAAAACATTTCGTTTAAAAAAATTAAGTCTTGTTAATCTCATTCATTAGCTCACCTAATGTTCTTCTTAATCTCATATGTTCCCTCGCCGACGTCACCACATCAACTTGAACTCCACATACCGATCTCTTATTAGTTAAATCACCGAAAAAAACATAAGATTCTCGTAGACACCGCCAGAAATCACGCAGCAACAACTCCGCACATCTCCTCTTATCTTCATCCTTAACGACGCATGTAGCACCCCAAATGTGAAAGAAATTTTCCCACATCGGATTGGTAGGTTAAGTTTGAAGGGTTTATAAATGAATCTTCATGCACAATTAAATAGATTAATTCCTTTTGGCGCGTGTTTCCCAAGCTAAATTTTAGGGTTGTACACTATGGAGACGAAACTTATACCCGCGCATCCATCGGGCGCCGTCTTGAGGGTTTTCCTCTCCGCGCCCGGGGAGTTCGTGACAAATGGTATCAGAGTCGATCGTCAGTCGTGGGAGCTAAGTGCAACGCACGTGGGAGCCATCTCTTAAACCTGCGGGACAAAGTGCTACATGCGCAGGGGCCACAACTAGAGTCCCCACTAGCGAGTGGTCATGGACTATGTCGCGGTACAATGAGTACATTACCCATTGTAGCACCCCAAATTTGAAAGCAATTGTCCGATGTTCAATTGTCCCACGCCGGATTGGTGGTTTAAGTTTGAAGGGTTTATAAGTGAATCTTCATGTACAACTAAATGGATTAATCCCTTTTGGCGCGTGCATCCCAAGTCAAACTTTAGGGTTATACAGTGTCGAGACGAAGCTTATACCCGCGCGTCCAACGGGCACCGTCATGAGGCTTCTCCTCTCCGCGCCCGGGAGGGTCATGACAACGCAACCTCGACGGCGTACACCGTCAGAAACTTCAAAAACCCATATGGGTTATCCGAGTTGTCTGATAGCCGTGTGTCCTTGCCTTGCTTGTCGTCGGAGAACATTGACCCGTCGTTCATATCCGGGTCGTCGCCCTGACCGTACGGGTCGAGCTCTGGGTTTTTCTTCTTGGCGTTGGGGCGGATTAGTGAGGCGGGGTTTTTTAGTGGGGAATGATTGGTCGTTAATTGGGAAAAAGAAATGATGAGTTTGGTTAGTGGGATTGAAGGCGGGATTGTGAGGAATCGTGGGATTGAAATGTTGAATGTGGTTGCAGAGGAGTGGCAGCCATTGTGATGGTGCATTGCGAAAAATACAGAATTGATGAGAAGAGAAGACGTGATAGCGAGAAGAAGAGAAATTCTTTTAATCGGTTAAAATAAGTTATCTAAATTAAAATAATTATTTTAACCTGTCAAAAAGAAAATTTAATACACATGTCAATTATTTAAGGGCCTACCTCATCTAATGTAGTACAAAGTGAACTTATTTTAGATATGTCCTATTAGAGTACAAATTACTATTTTGGAGTATTAAAATAATAATACCTGATGGGTGTCGAATTCACCAAAAATAATATTTATAATTCAAATCTACCAAATAATACAAATTGCATATGGTGGTAAATAGGGTCGAACACAGGGATTGGTTGGAAATAATATCTTTTGAAAATCGGGAATATTATTGAAAGCAATAAAAGTGGGATTTTTGGAAGAGTTTCTAAACTACCAATGTAAACTACTAATTAACTAGAAAGCTCAATTAAAGAAAGCAATTAAAATAAGGATCTTGTTTTGTATTTTTGGATTTTTCAACTAAAAACTAATCAACGAGAAAATAAGCTAGGAAATAAATAAAAACTATGGAATAAAAATATATGTGAGAAAAGTCTAGTTGGGGAATGATTCACCTAAGTTCTCGACTTGATCATAGACGCAAGAATAAGCATTCAACTATCAATAAGCCTACTATAGTCATCAATTACCTTAAACGACCTCGTTTCTTCTTAAAATTAGATTAATCAGGCCTATACCTTACAATTAATCCCTAATCAATAGATAACTCTTCGATAACCCCTCTAGGAGTTCAATCTATCAACAACATTCAATCTAAGAAACATAGACTCGAGTTAATTAAACACTAACATCATGCTAATTTAAACCCGATTATAGAATTCCACTAATACCTCGGATAATAATTTCGCAACTACCCCAGTACTAGTTCGTCTCTAAATTCACCTATATCGGATAACCCCTCCAATACACGCGAAGACACTATGCAATTAACTCAAATATTCAATTGGCCAGATCAAATAATCAAATCAATCACAATAATAATTCAAAGTAGAAATTCTCATCAATACTGAAAATCGAATTATAAGATCAATTAGGCCTCACAAGTATTCAAGAACCTAGGTAAATTCCCCAACTAGAATAATAAACTAGCTACTAATAATTAAAATCTAACAATAAAACATAAAGGAATTCAAATCAAAATAAAATAAAGGAAATAATCTATTGTTCTTCACTATAAGATTCCAAAAGGTGATGGTGTATGCGTGGCTCCTCAATGCTAGATGATGGAAGTGGATGATGATGTCGTGGTCAAAAGTCTCCAAGTCTCCAAAGTTACAGGTGTATGTGGCGTGAATGATCTCTAGCAATTCTCCAATTTTCTGCTCTTCCAATTCACATTGATTGGTTGCTGTCAACTTTCATGTCAAGTCCTCCTCTGCTGATGCGCAAGTCTCCCAATTTCTGCCCTAAAAATTGTGTAAATCTCCAAGTAAAAAGCCTAGCAAAAAGCCTATAGGTGGATAAGGAAATAGGAGCTTTTTATTTGATGAAAGTCAACCAAAATCGGGTCAAAAATCGCTGCAAAATGCATGAGAAAGATCTTGAGTCCGAAAAGGAAAGTGAATCCCGCGTAAGATAGGACGTAAACGTGGCTGTCCAAAATAGCTCTAAAATGGTACCTTCTAGCTTCTTTTAAGCAAAAGCTCCAATCCTACATCCAAATCGACAAAGTGGATCAAAACATAACAATAGGGACAAATAAAGTCATATAAAAGGGGGAAAATGTAATAAAGAATCATGCAATTAAACCACTTATCAATACTAGATACAGCTGACTATTTCATAGTATATAGAAACACCAATATCAAATACGAATGGCATTCAAGGTATAAAAACGACAATATTAGGGTAGAACAGACTATTTCGAAGTATTAAAACACAAATATCAGGTTACATGATATAGAAACACCAAATACGAATGAGATTCAATGTATAAAAATGACAATATTATGGTAGAATTGACTATTTCGAAGTATTAAAACACCAATATCAGGTTACAAGAGACTATTTCATAGTATAGAAACACCAATATCAAGGTATAAAAATGACAAAATTAGGGTACAAATGACTATTTCAAAAGCATTAAAACTCAATTTTAGGGCTATATCACAAAACCAGGACATTAAAAAAATTTCACGAAATCTGAGTAATAAAACAATACTGGAAGTATAAAATTCTACAAAATATAGGTACAAATCAAAATAATCAATGCATTTAAAAGTATTAAAACACCAATATCAAGTTATAAAATGACGAAATTAGGGTACAAAGGACTATTTCAAAGGCATTAAAACTCAATTTTAGGAAATTAAAAAACCAGAGCATTAAAGAAATTTTACGAAATTTGAGTAATAAAACAACACTGGAAGTATAAAATTCCACAGAATATGGGTACAGATCTAAATAATCAAAGCATTTGAAAGTACCTTCAAAGTATTTCTGACGGTGGTGGGTTGGTTCCGGCTTTGTGATTTTGCGGTGGTGGATGTTTTCTGGCGTTTCTGGTGATCGATGTATTGTTTAGGTTTGAGAATGAAGGGTATTATATACAATCTATGAGAAAAAGGATTACTTGTGGTGGATTCTGCAGGACTTCGCGTCGCGTCACTTCTTCTCAGGCTGGGATTCACGAAGTTCTTTTCAGGCAGTCATCTTCTCAGTTTGATGTTTGTTTCTATACTAGTGATTGTTTCACGGACAGGCATTATATTTGGGAAGTGTTCAACCACGGCGATCCCTCTTTCCGACTGTTCAGCTTCTGCAAATACTCTTTGATTTTCTCAGTAATTTTTAACTCCTTTGAGGGTATTTTGGTAATGACTTGGAAATTGGATAAAAAGAAAATATAAAAGAAAATATTTTTCTAATGACTAGGCATAAATAATATTATTTTATTCAAAGCAGGTCCTTATTTCTAAGAGATTCTCATTCCAAGTCTTTTTGCCTAACACTTTTTAAAATTGGTCTTTTTTTCTAAAGAGAAATGTGAAACAGGTTCTTCCTCCTAGACTTTCGTTAAAATAACAGGTCACAAAGCAAAATTGAGAAGTAAACAAGTTCTTAAGACTTTACAAAATTGAATTGAGGGAAAACTAGACAGAAGGACCAAGTTGTTTTTTTTTTAGAAAGAAGGACTTGTTTCAAAAAGTTATAGGCAAAAGTTCTTGAAATACAGATCCTTTAGAATTAAGGACCTGTTTTGGTGCGAAAAGACTAAAAGACCCTCAAAGAACTAAAAAATTACTAAGAATACCAAAGGCTTCCCTCCACTTACCTCGGGAGTTGCAAGAACAGTTGCAGAGAGAAAGCCCGTTGAAGACTCCAAGGTCTTTTCAATGTCATAAATTGATGAGACTGTGGTTGATGGAGAGGCGAGATAAATGAGAGAGCAAGAGAGGAAGAGAGAAAGGGAGGAAGGAAGGAAGGGGGAAAAATATTTGGAGACTTGGTTGAGGTTGCTGCCGGCACCACATTGCCGAACCTCTTGGCGTCCAGCCGAAGCCAGCAGGCGCACCACCACGCCCAACCTTTTACCGTCCATCATGGCGTCAAGACGATGCCACCAGCAGGCCCAAACTCCCACCGTCGCCTCCAGAGTCCAAATCTCACCACCAACACGCCCAACCTCCGACCGTCTCATAGAGACGCCACCACCACCAAGCGCAGCCACCCACCGTCACGTCAGACCACCCAACACCAGCACCACGAAAAAACACCAAACACCATTGCGGAATGGAATGGAAAAGGTATATGTATTCCAGCAGACTTATTCAGTGGCATTCTTGATTGTTGTGATTTATACCGTGAATCTTGATTTTGTATACCCTATTTTTTTTATTTTTGGTTGTTTTCTATGTTTTACAAAATTTTGTACACATATTTATATTGTTGGCTCATACACTGGAAATCGTTATATATACCCTGATTTTATCGAAATGTAACCCTCGAAATCGTTGTTTATACTCTCTTCTACGGATATCTATATCCTGATCTGTGTTTTTTTATACACAAAATGTTATTGTTGGCTCATACCCTAAAAATCGTTATTTATACCCTAATTTCCCTTATATATAACCCTCGAAATCGTTATTTATACTCCCTTCTGCATATATGCTATACCTTGATATGTGCTTTTTTATACACACACTAGAAATCCTTATTTATACCCCAATTTTACGAAATGTAACCCTCGAAATAGTGGTTTATACTCCCTTCTGCACACATATCTATACCTTGATCTGTGTTTTTTTATACACAGATTTGTGTTATTGTTGGCGCATACCCTAGAAATCGTTATTTATACTCTGATTGTGTTATATGTAACCCTCAGAATCTTATTTTTATACTCCATTTTGCTGATATCTATACCCTATTATGTGCTTTTTTATACAGAGATTGTGTTATTGTTGGCTCATTATCTTTTCGTTATGATATTGCAGATCTGTGGAAGTTTATCATTAATTTATCTTGGAGCACTTTTCCTTGTACACGAGCCCGTTAGGTGCAAGTTGTGGGGCAGTTGGAGCACGTTTCCTTGTATACATGACCCATCTGCTTCAGTCTATTGCATTTCAACAACGGAGAATCAGGAAGTGGCAACTTGTTGTAAGCTGATATTGAAGCTACAATTGCTCCACACACTGATGATCTTTGATGAAATAACAGCACGTCGGGCTTTAAATTAGTTGACCTTCATCAGCAGGAATGCACACATTCCTCACCAGAATTCTCCTTTGGGTGGTGAAGTCATCTTGGATCTCTCATCCCTCGCACTCAGAGACCTCAGCCTGAACAATTGGATAAGGGTTTTTCCATACGGAAGAAATGATACAAGATCTTACAGTGAAGCATGATCCGTTGCGATCAGCTTCTTTATAATTTCTATACCTTCTGGATGTTACTTCAAGACACTAGAGATTACTTGAAGAAGAAGAAGAAAGTGATATCTTGATGAAGAAGAAGAAGATTACGTGAAAGAAGTAAACAGAAGAAGAAGAATTAGAAGAAGATTACGTGTAAAGAAATAAAGAGAAGAAGAAGCTTATGTAAAGTGAATCAAATTCCATGTAGTTCGATATATATGTAATGAAAATCTGTCGAAACTTTTGGAATAATGAAATTCATAATTCAGCATATCGTTTATGTTATGTGAGCCACAAAGTATAAATTTCAATAAAATAAGATTTTCTATACATGGCAAATATAGAGATTCGAGTACAGAAAAAAAAGGTAGGAAGTACTGCAGTGCAAAATCAAAGTACAGGTTTATACTTTGATTCCGTTTTAAAAGTACCTTGTTTTCGCACATTAGAACTTCATACCTGTGTTCTTGTACTCATTCTCTATTTAACCCACATATTAGAAACTCTTATTTTATTAGAATTTATACTTTGTGGCAGTCTACGGAGTACCTTCATTTTTCAGAATAATACTTTAGACGCTTGAATCTGTACTCGATTATCTATTTTTCGGGCATGGTCTGTGATAAAATATATATTAAAAATAAATGTGATATTGGAGTTTATATTTGGAATTCACGAGTGGCATGGAACTTTTCTTGACATGCACGTGGTATATTTGGTAATAATAAACAATATATAGAAAAACTCGATATGTTCGATTTTATACTTTGATTACGTTTGATAGTACCTTGATTTCGCACATTAGAACTTCATACCTGTATTCTTGTACTCGATTCTCTATTTAACCCACATATTAGAAAAGCTTATTTTATTGGAATTTATACTTTGTGGCAGTCTACGAAGTACCTTAATTTTTCAGAATAATACTTTAGATGCATGAATCTGTATTCGATTCTCTATTTTTCAGGAATCGTCTGTAATAAAAATATATATTAAAAATAAATGTGATATTGGAGTTTATATTCGGAATTCACGAGTGGTATGGAACTTTTCTTGACATGCACGTGGTATATTTTGTAATAATAAACAATATATAGAAAAACTAGGTATGTTGGAATTTATACTTCGATTCCGTTTGAGCGTACCTTGGTTTCGCAGACTAGTACGTGATTCCTGTATTCATGTACTCGATTCTCTATTTAACCCACATATTAGAAAAGCTTGTTTTACTGGAATTTATACTTTGTGGAAGTATAAGGAGTACCTTGATTTGTCAGTGTGATACTTTAGACGCATGAATCTGTACTCAATTCTCTATTTTTCAGGCATGATCTGTAATAAAAATATATTAAAAATAAATGTGATATTGGAGTTTATATTTGGAATTCACGAGTGGCAGGGAACTTTTCTTGACATGCACGTGGTATATTTTGTAATAATAAACAATATATAGAAAAACTCGATATGTTCGATTTTATACTTTGATTCCGTTTTAGAGTACCTTGATTTCTCAAGATAATACTTTATATGCATGAACCTGTTCTCAAACCTATATATTTCCACGCATGGTCCGTAATATTCTATACGAATAACTCGGTATTGTTGAACGAAACATCTACTACAAAGTTGATTAAACTATGAATTTAAGTGACATATACATCTTACTTGGGAAGTAAATTTAATGGGCTATTGATCAAATTTATCTCAATACAATAATATTCTACTTAAATCCATACTTAAGTCAAGATGGACATAGAAAATCCTTTCAATATTATATTTTAATCTTCCGGAATGTTATAGTATTGTCATGCTTTTGAATAATGTCTCATTCATGTACACGTGTTTTCAAATATGTATGGAATTCCTAAAAGGAATACCAATATTTCACTTAAAATCCAAGTTCAATAGCTTTGTCATATGGAATATTATTGTATTGACATAAGTGTGATCAATAGCTCTTTAAACGTAATTCCCTATTAAGATGTATATTTCACTTAATTTAAAAGTTCAATCAACTTTATATTAGATAATGATCAACATACCAAGTTATTCGTGTCAAATATTTGATCAATTATTCAATCACACATGTGGAGTACGTGTAAGAAGATATAGAGTATTATTAAGTGAAATCAAGTTACTCCGTAGACTGGCACAAAATATAAATTCCAATAAAACAAGTTTTTCTAATATGTGGGTTAAATAGAGAATCGAGTACAAGAATACAGGCATCAAGTACTATCACTCTGAAACGGAATCAAAGTATAAAATCGAACATATCGAGTTTTTCTATATATTATTTATTATTACAAAATATACCACGTGCATGTCAAGAAAAGTTCCCTGCCACTCGTGAATTCCAAATATAAACTCCAATATCACATTTATTTTTAATATACTAGTAAAAAGCATGCGTATAGTATAATTATTTATTTAAAATTTTAAAAATATAATTTTTGAAAATATATTTATAAAATTTTTGACATGAAAGAAAAAATAAGTAATATTGTATAAGAATTATTCTTTCATCATATTTAAATATAATTAGTATATCTTTAATTGTTAGCTCATTTCACATTTTGATTGAGGTTATTGTTAAATACATAATGTTTTATACATTTTATTTTTCTAAGTAAAATTTCTTTTTCATTAATTGAGTATTTTTATTATTTCACAGTGAATGAGAACAAGTGCTTTTTGTTTAACTTTAAAATGTAGTGTTACATAATATTTTAAATATCTGACAAAAGTATCTAAATTGATATATATTTTGATATTAATTTTATCGAAATTCACATCTTGTATTTCAAAATTCTAGTATCCGAAAGGTCGCAAAATAATTCATTTAATTATATATACTTTTTAAGTTATTAATTCAGATATATTTCACTATTTTCTTTATTGAATGATTTTTTTTTTAACAAAATCGGCCAAGGCCGTAGAGTTTTTACTGACAACTCCACCTCTTATATAAGCTCAAAAAACAACATCCAAATTTAAATACATGAACATACATACATACATATACATATATATATATATATAAATTTAGAGCCTATTGCACGTTCCTATTATAAATAAATAAATATAATTCTTACTATAAGATAAGTAGATATTATATGAAAATACATAGGAAATATAAAATAAAGTAGTTTCAATAACTGTTTTTACTTATCATACTTCTAATTATAGTATTGTCTACAATATAAATAGATGTTATATGCATTAAGTAACAAATACAGAATTATTTAACCGTCGTGTTTACTTCTCTTTATACTTATGAAATTTAAGTTTTATATTACTCTTTGTCTTTAGTGAGTCTACTCTACGAACTAATTACTTTTTATTAGAATATTATGCTAGTGAAATTTTAGTTAAGTACTTGTTTGCTTTTAGGGGGTATTTAGGAATTAGTCATATCATGGTACTATTACAATATCCATATGTTCGTTATCATTATCCACCAGCTTTATTATAATAATAATAGCTTAGTTCAAGGTCAAATCATATTACAACACAAAAAAAAAAAAAATATATTACATTTTTTCAAATTAATCAAAGTTTTTTGTGACAAAATTAATCTAAGTTTTGATAGGCAGTACTTATTGTTGATATTATTCAATTGTTATAATATGAAAATTATTTATTTTTGTATAATTGTTATACTTATCAGTGTTGATATTATTGTACCTGATATGTATCAACCGAAGATTTTAATTAATTAATTTCTGTAACTGGATTTATTTTATTGTTTTTAGAATCATCATCTTATTCTATTATTTAATACTGATACATTTATTTGTGTTAGTTTCTTGTAATTTTAGATATAATAATTATAATTTCGGAGTTTTTGTATTCTCTTCTGATTACCTATGATATATTTGATATAAATTATTTGTAGTAGCAGTAGCTTATTTCATAGAAGTCATATTATATTTTCTCAATTTAATGTAAGTTTGGTAAAGTAATTATTGTTGATAATATTAAATTACATTATATTATAACGGTAAGATTGAATCTTAATACCATTAAATACTTGCTATCTTTTAAGTCTTTGTCACTTTTATATAAGTTGACACTCTCTTAATATGTTGTTTTTTGTTCTCCAAAAGTCTTCGGGTTTTAATTTCATACTTGCTATTTAATATTAATTCATCTTATAATGAAAAAAATTATTTAATATTAGGAAGAGTATAATGTGGATATTAATAATTAACAAGAAAGAAAATAAATAATCTTTAAATAATTTTGTACAATGAAAAATATTTTTTATATGTAAACTCTATACTCGACAACCGTTCCATTTCCAACTCCAAATCACTTTGAAACTACTTATTTTCAATATTATTTACATATTTAATTTATTTGTAGCACCTTTTATAATTTCATTACATAGTTTTAAGTTACTATATTTATTTATAATGATATTAAGTTGTCAACAAAAAAAAAGATCACCACGCACCAGATTAGTTCTAGTGTTCTGTTTTTTCTCTTTGGTTCGATTTATCAAAAAAAAAAAAGAAGTTATTATTGTATTTTTTATTTTATAGATGAATCCTAGTACTATTAAGTTTCTTTACTATATATTATCATTGTACATAGAATTCTAATTAGACTGAACTACTTTATTATTTATAATTACAAAATTACATTTTTGTACAGTTTATTAGTAAGGATGTGTTTTACTAAAAGGGTATTTTAGTCATCACAAGAAAAGTAACAAACTTAAATCACCAGAAGCAACTCGTACTTTTATAATATACATAGATTTTTATTACAGACCATGCCTGAAAAATAGAGAATCGAGTACAGATTCATGCTTCTAAAGTATTATTCTGAAAAATGAAGGTACTCCGTAGACTGCCACAAAGTATAAATTCCAATAAAACAAGCTTTTCTAATATGTGGGTTAAAATAGAGAATCGAGTACAAGAATACAGGTATGAAGTTCAAATGTGCGAAATCAAGGTACTATCAAACGTAATCAAAGTATAAAATCGAACATATCGAGTTTTTCTATATATTGTTTATTATTACAAAATATACCACGTGCATGTCAAGAAAACTTCCCTTCCACTCGTGAATTCCAAATATAAACTCCAATATCTCATTTATTTTTAATATATATTTTATTACAGACCATGCCAGAAAAATAGAGAATCGAGTACAGATTCATGCGTTTAAAGTATTATTCTGAAAAATAAAGGTACTCCGTAGACTGCCACAAAGTATAAATTCCAATAAAATAAGATTTTCTAATATGTGGGTTAAATAGAGAATCGAGTTCAAGAATACAGGTATGAAGGTCTAACGTGCGAAATCAAGGTACTATCAAACGTAATCAAAGTATAAAATCGAACATATCGAGTTTTTCTATGTATTGTTTATTATTACAAAATATACCACGTGCATGTCAAGAAAAGTTCCATGCCACTCGTGAATTCCAAATATAAACTCCAACATCACATTTATTTTTAATATATTTTTTATTACAGACCATGCCTGAAAAATAGAGAATCGAGTACAGATTCAAGTGTCTAAAGTATTATTCTGAAAAATGAAGGTACTCCATAGACTGCCACAAAGTATAAATTCCAATAAAACAAGCTTTTTTAATATGTGGGTTAAAATAGATAATCGAGTACAAGAATACAGGTATGAAGTTCTAATGTGCGAAATCAAGGTACTATCAAACGTAATCAAAGTATAAAATCGAACATATCGAGTTTTTCTATATATTGTTTATTATTACAAAATATACCACGTGCATGTCAAGAAAAGTTCTCTGCCACTCGTGAATTCCAAATATAAACTCCAATATCACATTTATTTTTAATATATTTTTATTACAGACCATACCTGAAAAATAGAGAATCGAGTACAGATTCATGCGTCTAAAGTATTATTCTGAAAAATGAAGGTACTCCGTAGACTGCCACAAAATATAAATTCCAATAAAACAAGATTTTCTAATATGTGGGTTAAATAGAGAATCGAGTACAAGAATACAGGTATGAAGTTCTAATGTGCGAAATCAAGGTACTATCAAACGTAATCAAAGTATAAAATCGAACATATCGAGTTTTTCTATGTATTGTTTATTATTACAAAATATACTACGTGCATGTCAAGAAAAGTTTTATGCCACTCGTGAATTCCAAATATAAACTCCAATATCATATTTATTTTTAATATATATTTTATTACATACCATGCCTAAAAAATAGAGAATCGAGTACAGATTCAAGCGTCTAAAGTATTATTCTGAAAAATGAAGGTACTCCATAGACTGCCACAAAGTATAAATTCCAATAAAATAAGTTTTTCTAATATGTGGGATAAAATAGATAATCGAGTACAAGAATACAGGTATGAAGTTCTAATGTGTGAAATCAAGGTACTATCAAACGTAATCAAAGTATAAAATCGAACATATCGAGTTTTTCTATATATTGTTTATTATTACAAAATATACCACGTGCATGTCAAGAAAAGTTTTATGCCACTCGTGAATTCCAAATATAAACTCAAATATCACATTTATTTTTAATATATATTTTATTATAGACCATCCCTGAAAAATAGAGAATCAAGTACAGGTTCATGCATCTAAAGTATTATCCTGAGAAATTAAGGTACGCCGTAGACTGCCACAATGTATAAATTCCAGTAAAATAAGTTTTTATATGTGAATTGAGTACTAATGTGCAAAATCAAGGTTTTCTCATCCGGAATCAAAGTATAAAATCCAATATAACTAGTTTTTCTATTCAATCAGAAGAGTGACCAAATTTAACATGTCCCAAACATTCATTCAACTTCAATGTAGTCTAAGCAATACTACATGCCAAAACCAAAAACATAAAATTCGAATAGAAAACACAAAAGCACCCTACATCAATCGAGAAATCACAAACCAGACCAATCTTCAGTGAATTATTTTTGGGTGACACTCGATTCTTCATCAAAATGCTCTTTTTCTTGAATTGTTTTGGCTTTCACCTTTACCCTTACGTCGATAAGTCTCAGTTTAAGGATCTCGAGCAGGCGGATCATGTTAGAGATATCCTTATCACTGCACAAATAGACACAGTACCTTGTTTGATGAGGAGCAATGTATCTCAAATCATAGCTGATTGTGGAGATTTCGGGCCATTTTTTACGGATAATTCGGTAAAAATCACGTAGAGTGAGATTAGGATCAATCGAATATACGTTAATATCGGAATAGTATAGGACACTAGCCAAAAGTATCGCTTCATCCATTATTCAAGCAATGGACACACAAGCTGTTCGAAACCTAATTGTGGAAAAAATGTGGGAATTAATTGTGAAGAAAGGATTAGAATTATCTAACGAGAAAACATAATATACATATTTCATTGACAATAGTGAAACAAATTGTTCAACCCACAAAAAAGAAAGTTTAAACCTACAATGACTGAACCCTAACTGTTATGTCCCGGGAAGAAACAGGAGCTGGAGGACCGAACAGAAGCGGAACAAGAGAGGCAGAAGCACAAAGACGAAGAACAAATTGAAAGAAGAACGTAGAAGCTGAAGACTTCCTCTTCTCTGCTTCGTCCTTAAATTTTCAGACGTCGCCGGAAGAAGAGAAGAGGAAGACGATAAAGTTTTATTATCTGGAAAAAAAAAATTAAAAATTTTCTAAAAATAGTTGAAAAGAAAAATAAAAAAGAAAATAAATATTGTTGGTAAAAAGAAAATGAAAAGTAAAATAAATATTTGTAAAAAATAAATATAAAATAAATTATTTAAAATAATATTATTTTATTCAAAACATGTCCTTATTTTTAAAAGTTTTCAGGTCATTTTGAGCACACTTTTAAAAATTAATCCTCTTTCCTATGAAGGATGTTATAATCGGTCCCTAATTTTCCTTTGAATTGATCGTTAAAACCTAAAGCCCATTCTAAAAGGCCCAAATTTCTGTTTCCTATTTTGTCTTCTTTGTAAATGACAATGTCAATGTATTCAAGCTGAGCTAGGGCCGTAACATATTTAAAGTAAAGCTATTTAATTAATTTTTACCTGATTTCTTCTCTCTCTCTCTCAAAGTTCCCAGGTTAACCACTCGGGCACCGCCAGTTTAAAAAGCGACAGGGCCCAAAATTCAAAAACTGAAAGCTGAAAATGAATTAGCAGAAGCAGCCAAAAATGGTGATCCTTTTTCTTCACTTTAACATCCCATTTCCAATCCTGGCAATTCTTTTGTTTTTTATATTAATTTTCTGGTGGCTGAAAAAGTGAAAATGAACTTTTTCAGAGCATGTGGAGTTACGTTGAAATAACTCCCACTCTGAAAATAGTACTTTCTTGGCCCGCCAATTGCAATATAATTACCCCCTACCTGCTGCGCGTGCAATAGCTACGTTTCTGCTTTCGATCCAACCTAGCGACAATCTATATATAGACTACTCCATGCATTCTCTTTGTCGATCTGTCTTTGCTAGCTAGCTTCTCATATTGTTCTATCTTCATCTTTGTCTTAATTTGTAAAAATAATTGTGTCGACATTTAGAGGGGAGCTCGGTGTAATTATATTTCCAAAGATATTAGGGAGGATCGGAGTTGGTTAGTTAGGTATGTTTAGAAGGGGTATAAAGGTAATTACTCAAATGTGTACATTTACATAAGTAAGTGCAGACCTGAAATCTTAATTAAGCTGATCTTAAAAAAAAAAAAAAAAAAGAGACATCTTACAAGCTTAATCCTAAGCAACCGATCGAAGTTAATACATTAATACATGCAACGACAATCAATTATATATGAGAAGGGATATATTCATAATACACCCTAGCTAGCTAGCTAGCCTTAATTTGCTTGTTCATCATGATCATCATCAATTTATATATGTACACATGCATGCATCATGCATGATCATAAACGCACGTACGTACCCTAATATAATCGATCCTCCTAGCTAATTAGTAATTTCCAACATAGACGAGGAGGACGAGCTAGGAAGGCCGTCCAAAAGACAAGAAACAGGTGGAATCGTCAATGTCTGCAGTTGGCCATAAGCGTTCCAGCAAAACGGGTCGAGGACAACGTCTCCTTTATCTGGAAGCAATTCCACATCAGAGATTGTTATATTTGTGCATGGAATGGAATCACTGCATGCAAAATGCATTGGAGGGCTTCTAATATCGTATGTTCCCTTAATACCAGTATATTGTATGTCTGATAAGTAGACTGCTGAAGTGTGATTGGTGCAATTATAATATTCTAATTTGCTCACACAGTAGAATTGATCTATTATGATGGGATTTCTAACGTTGTCCATGTGAATATTGTCAAATCTTATCCCTGATACGGATCCCGAACCGCCTTGCCATGTCTTGATTCGAACTCCGTTATCTGAATTTTTTATTACGGAATCTCGAACAGTGATGTTCGATGCGCACGCGCGGGAGTTGTGCTTGCCTAAACTCCCTATGCTGCAGGAATATTAATTAGATAAAGAAATTAAGGGTTTAAGTAATTAATTTTTTACTTTAATATATATAAGATTTTATATTTAGCTTAGCAAGAACTAATTCGGATATGGAGCTAATAAGTAAGCTAGCTATATATATATATATATATATATATATATATATATATATATATACCTTATGCCATGGCCCGGTCCGCATGTCATATTTCTAATGTCGACATCATAGCAACCTGATCCTATGGATATACAGTCATCACCTGCGCGCAGAAGTATTGCGAAAAATAAACCGGATGATTTTAATTAGCTAGGAAAAATATATATATATATATATATATACATATTAATTTCAAATTTGAGGTGAGATATATATATAATTAATATACAAAATTAAGGACATGAAATTAATTAAAGTGAATATTCTAGCTAATATATAGTAATTAATTACCAACGTACCATTAGAGATGAGTGAATTGTATATTTGTACATTATTGGTGTTCTCTATATGGATCCCATCTGTATTTGGACTTAAAGCTGGAGCAGAAATCTGAATTGATTCTATATGAACATTCCTGCAGTTATCGACTCTGAAATGGAACTGCGGGCTGTCTCTCATCTTTATTCCTTGGACTGTCAAATTGTTGCTCATAAAGAATCTTATAGCCTACATTACAAATATATATATTAAAACGTACGTCGTAACTCAAGATATATCAGAGATATATATATATATATATATATATATATATATATATATATATATAATCTTTTGCATCAGATCAACTCACAATTGGACTATCACATTGAGCTCTCACTATAGTCCCGTTAGTTCCCTACATTCATTAGTGGAATTAAACCGTCAGCCAAAATATATATATATATATTTTTGACACTATTTTTCATAAACTTATAATTATTAAAAGTTACAAAAGAAAAAAGAAAAAAAAAAAAAAAATATATATATATATATACCTTGTGAGGTTTGCATGGTAAATCCCACCATTTTTGGCCCCTTCCATCGATTAAACCTCCTCCTTGAAGCGACAATTCGTCAACTCTGTAAAAAACGAGCCATTGTCGTCTGCTGTTGTTCTTGGGCCAAGAATCCGGGCCATCAGGTGCCATTATCGTTCCCTCAAGCTTTTTCAACAACATGATATGTACAAATAAGTATTAATTATATATTATTTGAGCTAAATCAAACATGCAAGTACTACATGATATATATGTAACAAATTAAAAATGTACGTACCTGTAAAACGAGGCCTGTTTGACAGGGACCTGTTAAAATAGTGGAGTGAATCATGAATGTGTAACCACTGGGAATGAGAATTAGAGCCCCGACGTTGTTATCGGTTTGGCATGCAGCGTCCCACGCCGTTTTGAATGCTTCGGTATCATCATTAACACCATCACCAACAGCACCAAACATTCTTACATCATACGGCCCCGTAAAATTATTGTTCCAATTCTCATGATCAGGATGATCAGAGGGGGAGGGGGAATTAGCTGGAGAAACAGAAGAAGGAGGCATGGAAATTTGGTGATGAGACGACGAATGCTTATGGTTAATTTTATGGCGATGATAATGGTATCTTCCATGGGCGCAAGACATGATCATCGATATGATCACAAAAGTAGTGAGAAGAAAAATATTGTGAGTTAATGTTGCTGCAGCAGCTGCCATGTTTAATTTGTATGTGTAATAGAATTTCTTGGATGTTGACAGATATTGATCGAGTGAGAACTAGCTGATATATCAGAAGACAAGAAATTATGTGAATATGGCTAGCTACTTGCTTTTCTGATGCATATAAAGGCATGCAAAAGTAGCTAGCTATGAAGGCTCAGTTCAGGTATACATATAAAAATATCGTTGTTGGTGAATATTGTACTTACATTAAGTAATTGTTTAATGTTGTTAGATGCAAAAAAAGAATAAATAACCGACCAAAGTTGATATGAGACACTAAGCTTTTTGTGAGTGCTGAGTAAAAAGTTGAGGCGGGAAAACCAGAAATCAGAAGCATGCATGTTCTTCCCATAACTCATAACTTCCCACTTGCTCTGGTCCACTTTCACTTTTTTTGTGCTAAAATTATTCCATAAAACTTAAATATTAATGATTCATGGTATAAGTTAAAGAATCAGGAAATTAAATACAGTCACCCAAAAACTGATCAATACTTGACAACATTAAAAAAATTGTAAAGTTACTAGAGGATGACATTGCTCTACGTGGCCGGTCATCTAGCTAATTCAATTAAATTAAGATATGGAAATTTAATTTATTACTTATAAAACTTTTGGAATAATTACCAACTACCCCAAAGGTATGTTAAAAACACCGTGAAGTTTCAGAAATTACCAACTCCCCTCTTGATATTTGAAATCTAAAAAATTTACTAATAGCAATAGTAAAATTATCATGTCGCCCTTAGCGAAAATAGTTGAAAGAGAAAAAAAATTATTTGGTCTATAAAAAACCAACACTATGCTTCACTTTAAATGAGTGTGTTACTAATGGCTGGTGAAATTCATGAGAGAGAGTATGTTAAGTAAGGTGTTTGGGCCTAACTCTCATGGGATTTTTTGCATTTACGCCATACGTTTAAGGGGTAGTTGGTAATTATCCCAAAGTTTATTGGCAACAAAATTAACTTGTTAGCACTATTTATCTTTTACTAACTCCAGAAGTTTCTTCAGCATATATAGGCCCCCTACTGGCTACTACCCCACAACAGCCACCTCAAGATAAAAAGAAGTCATGTAATCATCCGATCGAATGTTGTGTGCCTAATATAATTCAAACTAAAATCGTTTGTAAAGCTAAATAAAGAAAATCTAATTTTACGGAAATGTATTTTAATTAATGGGTCAATTATATTTAGACCCCGTGAAAGTTTACTAAATTAGAAAGCGAAATACTCTTAGTTAAACAATTACAGTTATACCGTCGTGTAGGTGTGATTTCACTTTCTCAATTTTAGCTTCACTTATTTAGTTTTCATGAATGTTTGGCAGTGCAGTAGAGTAGAGTAGTAAGATTTACGTTGTCCGCCCGTCAAGCAAAACAGTTTTCAGAGAATTCAATTATATATATAGTTTCAGAAAGTGGAAAAATATATATAAAAATAGAAAGAGGAAAATATACAGGCATCTTTCGGTCGCATTATTACTTTTTGTACATGAGTTGTGCCTTGCCTGGAACTTGCGACCACATGAAGTATTTTAATTTCTTTTTACAAAAAGCTTAAAAAAATGAAGTATTTTCTGATCCAATTAACTTTTTTACCAATAAAAACTGAAAAAAGAATTAAATGCATCATGGCTTTCTTTAAATCATTGGATTGTAGATTGTGTGCATGTATTGTATAGTATATCCTGGCCTGCCTGTTAACAGAATCGATGAGTTCGTATTATAAACCTACAACAGTTATCAAACAAGTTTATTTAAACCACTCGCGTCGTGAGAGCAAAACATGAGTCGTGACTTAATTGCAATGAATAATGATGAACATAAACTACAAGCAAAGCAGAGCAAATCAAAGCGATTTCTCTCTGTGTATTTACATTGACAACAGTCAAGAAAGGTTAGTTAACCCTCAAAAGGGAAACAAAGACAAACTGATGATACCCGCCAGTACTGAACTTCCATTCAACAACAATTACAGTTTCTGTCTTAATAAAAAAAATGGTGAGAGACAAGCTAGATATAAGCAAGACCTTGTTTTCTGCTTCTGCTACAATAAAATTTAACAAATAGATACAACACTGGAGGAGCTAGCGAGCACCAAACACAAGAAAAAAAGAAAATCACTTTTGAACAAACGTAACATTCTTTAACAAGATGATCAAAGTCCAAGGAATGCACATTGCTTTCTAGCATGCTCTGGGATCAGCTTCTCCAGCAACTCCACTTGCACACCTTTCACCTCTAATAATACATGAAATTATTCAATTTCATTTATATCAAAATTAAAAACAAACACAAAAAGATAAATATCTGACAAGTACTAACCATGTGGCTTGAAGTTGAACAAAGGTGGAATAAACCGCCCATTTGGTAACCGAACATTTGGATCACGCAACTCATCGAAGAACGGATGGACCATTGCCTCCAGCTGCATCACAATTAACCAAATATATATTATAATTTCTCTTTTATTTATTATATTGTTTTCCTTCCTTCACTTTCTAAAGTATTAAAAAGATATTGCTATACTCACAGCGGTGCATCGCAGATTTGGAGAATACTGTAATAGCCTAGAAACAAGATCCACAGCTTCTGGTGGCATACGTTTGTGAAATATCTGAAGATCAAAAGTGTAAAATCAGTAACACAATAACATTAATAATAACAGATCACATCAAAGGAAGCACAAGCAGTAATTATTGCAATACCTTGTGCCATGGGTGAGCTTTAATTTGAGGGAATTTGAACTCGGTGTAATTAGGGTTCATACATTTGATTTCCTCCCTTGTTGGAGTGCCCAGAACCTACATAAACAAACATGTTTAATGTGACTATACAAAATCATAAGAGATTATCAACATTTGACACATAAATGTGATCTTTTGTCAAAAAGATGGAATGCTTCGTGATTACCTTAATGATTTCAACAAGCTGATCGACTCCACTCTCACCAGGAAAAAGGGGCTGATATTTCCACAAAATTGTTTTCAGCAAGTAAAATTAATAACTTCATTCTAAGAGTAATTGAAGAAAATAGCAACGATTAACCAACCTGTCCGAGCAATAATTCAGCCAAAACACATCCTGCAGACCAGATGTCAATGGCTGTTGTGTACTCTGTAGCACCAAATATCAGTTCTGGAGCACGATAGTATCTCGAACATATATACGAAATGTTTGGCTCTCCTTTCACCTACACAAATTAGCCAAATGATAATAAGCTAACTGATGTAAAAAAAATATTACAAGTCAGAAGAAAACCATGATACTAACCAGTACTTTTGCACTTCCAAAATCACATAATTTCACCTGGTGTGTGTGTGGATTCACCTGTTAAAAAATGGAAATAGGTGAGTGACTAGTCTCCGTATTTATTACCATGACTGAAAATTATTGTAAGTTAATCTTACCAACAAATTTTGAGGTTTGATGTCCCTGTGGCATACTCCAATACTGCCATGGATATAAGCCAGTGCTCTGAAAATCTGCAAGGAGAAAATATCATGGTCAGAAATAGTTATTTTAAGAATTGAATAAAACTATAAAGCTTTATGCAAAATGTCATACCTGATAAGCGTAGAGTTTGACATATATCATCGGCATTCTCTGACTCATCTTGTTATAGTGTCTAATCACTCTATGCACAGTCTCAGGAACATATTCCAACACCAAGTTAAGGAAAAGTTCGTCTTTCTCGGTAGTTGAGAAGAAACAATGTTTTAAGGACACGACATTTGGATGGTCTAGAAGACGCATTGTTTGCAGCTCACGGTTCTTGTACCTCCTATCTTGAAGAACCTTTTTTATAGCAACTGTTTCCCCTGTTTCAAGACATTTAGCCTGCAAAAGAACATTATAGAGAATTTAAGAATTGGCAAAAAAATTCTTTCACCACCAACAAAAAAAGCCATTGTAGCAACAAGTAGCTTACCTGAAACACTACTCCGAAAGATCCCTGACCTACGATGCGCTCAGCCATATAGCTAATTGTCTGATATAGAAAAAGATAATATATTAACTAACTAAATAACAGGGTTAACAACTTTTAGCGTAATGCAAAAGGTAAGGACCAAATTTCACCTGTTTCGGCTGGCCATTTCTGCCACCAATTGTGGTCACTATAATATGACCAGTTTCAGTTCCATTACCATCTACTACAGCTGGTTCCATATCCTATGAAGTATGATTACAGTTGTTAGATGTATGCAGAAACCGAGTATACTGAACATTCACGTGATTACTGAGGAGAAATAAAGACAAGATCTCATACCTTGTCATCCCTGAGCTTCATCTCATTCATCTCATCTGGCAACACATCCAACCCACCACTTTTCATACTAGGATTTCTAACACTAGATGCAGGAGCTACACCTATTGATCCCATTCTTTTCTTATTGTAAACCAGTTATACCTGCTCGGGCAGAAAACATGAATTAAGATCCAAATTGCAATAAGTTGTAAGCTACAGTTACAAACAAAGATCCATTTATAATCTCAAATTAGTATGGTCCTTATTATGACAGATCAAATAGTAACATTTATAGTTGTCAATCCTCTCGTTCTAAGCTGATGTATGGTCAAATTGAAAAAGATTTGCTGTAAGTTCCAATTTTCTTATGGTTGTTATATTGTGTATGCTTGTAAATGTATAGGAACTCGTTTACCAAATATGACCGAGCTAAATGCTGAAACTCTAATCTAAAGTAGAGGTATCAAAGAAGCTCAGATTTCTAAATCTTCAAAACAAAAGGTAAAGACACCAAGATCCCTGCAATTGCATTACAACTACATAAAACCCAAAGTAAATTCATTAACTGTGACACAGACACCCTGAAACAACGAGATCTGGAGTACAGCAAGTACATCTAGTCCACGAAGACCAATTGAGTTAGCAAGAAAAACAAATTAGAAAATGCCCTTTAAGTAATAATCTTTTCTAGAACAAATGACCACGAAATTATAGCCTAAATAATTCGTGATTTCTACGAGATGACGCACAAAATCAGCAAAAATAGATGAACCAGAGAAACAAACCCCACAATTAAGTTTAGAAACAAAAATGGAAAAAGGCAACAGATACTAATAGCTCAAGAAATCAGCTGAAAACCACCCAAGTATCCAAACAAAAACCAAACCCAAAACCAAATTTAGGAAGAAAGGAAAAAAAAAATTACCAAAAGTTTGAGAATTTACGAACTAAAACTGCTTCAGCTGGATAACCTTGGCAAACGACGCATCAGAAAAACTCCTCCGATTGGCCACAGTATCCGATAATTCAATGGATCCACAAATCTTCTTCTGCAAATTATATGACAGCTAATACCTCAATCTTACCCTCCCTCTCCTTTTGGGCGTATAGTTTTATTGGGTAAAATGGCGAATAACTAGCTAGCTAGCTATATGATATTATGATGGGATTCAGTCAACATGAAAAGGACTCCGCCCCCCAAAAGCATATAAAGAAATGCAATATATTAATGGTGAAATTGAAAATGAAATCCTTTATTACTTCTACTGCTGCTGCAGGGGCAGGGGTAGGGGCAGGGGCAGGGGCAGGGGCAGGGGCAGGGGCAGGTGCTGCTACTTTTCTCTACTTTTGACCGTTCAAACCCACACTTTTGCTTTTTTCAAAAATTTCTATCTCCCTCTCTCTCTCTCTCGCTCCAATTTGGAAACGTGAAAAACCCTAATTTCCCCTTTCTCTGTTCTCCGAAAGGACAAGTCAATTAAAATCAAATCCCACGGCGACGTTTGGACCGGGAGGTGGAAAACAAATATTTAGTGCTTTTCTTTTTCTTTTACATACATATGATGCACCAATCAATTCAATAGTTTAGGATTAGTTCGACCATGTAAGAATCTCAACATTTTTTTTTTTTTTTGGAAACGTAAGAATTTCAACATTTGCAGCTCAAATATATTCGTAGGTGAAATTATTTTTAAAAGGGCTAATTGCGTTAACCACACCAATCTTTCATTATCTTTTTATTTTGGTATCTAATCTTTAAATTTTTGCAGATAAGTATCTAACATTTAATTAATATTCGTTTTTAATACCAAAATATAAATACGGTGGAATCTAATAGAATATTCGGTTGAATTTTAGGGCAAATTTGTTTTTTTGGAATAATTAAAGTATAAAGTTAGATATCACAGCAGTGACTAGATTGACTATGCCATCTTGTGCGTTTTGCTCTCACAAACTCAACCTTATAAATTCCATCACTGGCCATTTGAATTCATTTCAGATTTCCTTATTGTATTTGTTTTTATCTAAAAACCCTAAAGTTTGTCGGTGTTTTTTTCGATTTCTGATTATTCACTACGATATTTTTTTAATTTATCTCAATTATAGCTAAATACTCCGTAAGATCTTCAATTTATTTCATTTGATTTTGCTTAATTTTAAAAGAAAAAACAGTATTTAGTGGAATCTCCATTGAATTCCATCGGATTTACACTTAGATACCAAAGTCGCACACTACTTATAGATACTTATCTACAAAAGTTTAAATATTGGATACCAAAATACAAAAATGACCAAAAGTCGGGTGATTGGTGCAATTAATACTTTGGAAAAATAAAATGATAAATTTTCCATATAGTCCAAGGTGCCAATTAACAATTAGGCCAACTAATCTTGACAATTTGGTTTCGTGGAGTCTTTTAGTCTTGTACCTTCTCAAAATTGTCAAAACACAAAAAAAACAAAATCATTAATGATGTCTACTTATAAATAAATTATATAAGTAGTTTAAAGAGTTCAAGATGTTCAAATAAAGAAGAAAGTTATAAGAGTTCATGAAATTTGGATGGTTTCCAAAACAATATTATTATAAATATATATTTCCTCCTCACCTCCACCTTCATACATCCAAATAAAATTTAATTTTATATATGAAAGTAAGATTATTGGTCGTCAATATATATATTCAATTTGTCATTACAAGGAGTCGAATATTGAGAGTAATTTCTAGTAGCCATTGGATCAAACCCCCATGATTATTTATCGTAAATATATAATAATTATTAATTTTGGTCTTTTTTTAATTTATTATTAATTCAAATCTCAATACACTATACTTTATCTTTAAATTACAAAACCTAAGCTTGATTAATTTTGTTCGTTATTAATCATTAGCTTAAATCTAAATAATTATAATATACGGACACTTTTAAAAAATATATCATGTTGTCTTGTGTTATGTCGGATTTCTCTAATACAAAATGAAGAGGAGATGAAATTAATAATCGCGTATATGTTAACAAACAAAATGCCAGCTAGGTTGTGTATTTCATTTTTGGGACAGACCAGCTTGGTTATATATGTTATTATTAAATATTTCATCCAAGTCTTAGTATTTTTTAAATTTAAACTTATTGACCAATTTTTAAGTTATCGAATATATATGTTATGGCCCAGTTCCTCACTTGTTAAAAATGGACAAGGGTTTATGATATGCACTTTTATATCTTTTATGTTGATTCTGATTGTACTCAACTCCTCACTCAGTAATAAAATTAAGGTGTAATTATACTTACACCCCCAATTTAGAGATAAATATAGCAATATTTTCTTGCTTTAGGTCCTGTCGTTAGAGTTAAAGTTTATGTTAGCAAAAAAAATTTAAGTAATGGTGTATTGCTATAACTATTCCTTAGCCGAGGAGTATAAATATAATCACTCTTCTTTTTTCTAAGGTAATGGTTATCATTCTTTTCTTAAGTTAATAGTAATTTTATAACTTTCAGTTATAAAATTTTTAAGCTTTCGTTAGGGTTAGGGCCCTGTCTGTAATTTCTAATAATTGAGAGGATCTTGCTGTATTTTTTCTTAGTTGAGGGGATGTAAGTGTAATAATCCCTAAAATTATAGACTCATGATTTCCTCTCAAAAAAAAAAATTTAAAATTTATTACAATTTCAAGAATTGAATTTGAAATCTTAATAGCCTTGAATCCTGCTAATACTAGCTAGTCTTGCTATCCAAATAAGATTTCTTAAATAAATTCATTAATTTGTGTAACCCTGCATGTCCAAATAATTTAGGTGTGGATAAGTTATATGGACAATTCCTACATAGATCAATAAATATCTACATAAATTTTTTTCTAAATTTGCAAATAGTATGGTGAGAACAAGTTTCGAGATTATCGCATTCAATCAATGTAATTGTTCCAGCGAAGGGGACAATTTACAAGGGAAAAATAAAAACCTGTAAATAATGAGTTTACACAGTAAAACAAGGCATGTGGAAAACATAAGTAAGGCGCCAGTGGAGTATATGCGCCTTTAGAAAAATAGATAAAAGAATTAGTTTAAATAGAAATCTCAAATTTGAATTTTTTGAAATACAACTATTATTAGTAAGGAATTCGATCCGACTCACATCATATAAATTAACTTTAAAAAAAAATACATAACTTATTGATAATAGCAGTCTAAATATATGAATATTGCTGGCTGGGTCAACATACAGCTTTACCTGTATTTATTATGCAACCATTGATCCATTCAATCAAATTATTATATTCTATATTATTAATATATTATGGCCTAGCAAGTAGCAACCAACTTGTCAATATAAAACGTGGGCTGTTTTTTGCCAATTGTAATGATAGAAATTTTTTGTATAAAATATAAATCAAACTAATTTGATCAAATCAGAGCTACTCAATATATAATAACTACTACATTATGTTTATTATATAATTAAGGAAAGGAAAAATACCAGCGAGCCCAACTATAATATTTTTCGCCACTTTCTCATCTAAATTATCTTATTCTTTATTACAATTCACCATCCATTTAATAATATACAATTTTTATTATAAATTATCATCTCGGGAAAAATATTCTCCCCAAAAATTATATCTGTCCGGGAAGAAATATAGTCTACAGTCTCACATTATCTTACTTACTTTAACTTCTCCCCAAAAAACAATCAATTTTATATAAGTCAGATATTAATTTTTTGCAATCCATTAAAGATTTTAAAAATACCCATTACAATCACCCGACATTCAATTCATTCTACTATCATTGTCAACTATTTCACCTATTCACTTCCTCAAAAGTGACATTTTTCAATCAAAACCTTAATAAGAAGACTGATATTTAGTAGGAATTCTTCATGCAATCACCTCAGTGTTGCAGTAATATTCCATGAGAGATGGTATATTGTAAAATTCCTATTTTTTAGGTGGAAACTTGTAAAACAAAAAAAATAATTTAGATGGCTAAATACCGAAAATATCCGGCCTATTTTAATTTGATTAGATAAGAGGCCATCTTTATTCTTGGAAAAATTCTATTTTTAGTCCCATAAAATATAATCGAGGTAAAACTTAGTCCCATAGTATTCAGATTTCTTTTTTTAGTCCCGTAAAATTCAAAAAAAAATTTAGATGGAAATTACATATGACAGTCACGTGGCCGTTATTAGTCAGTTAAAACCCAATATTTTTCTTTTCTTTTTTTTTGTTTTAAAAAAAAAAAAAAGTTTTAATTAGATTAAAACTTAGAAACCTCACTTACGTCCCAAATAAAAAATCCTCTCAAACCCTAACCCTAAAACCGTCTCGCTTTCTGTAAGAAAATGCCAAACTCAAGTTTTGAAGGCTCAAATCGGTGGTGAACATTGATGAAAACAATAATCAGAAATAAGGTACGAGCTAAAAGCATTTAAGGACAGGCTTTTGGCTTCAACTTATAGCTTCTCGGTTATTTTCGTAAATAAATAAAAATATTTTTAGAGTTGTAAAAGCCCTTTTCAACTTCTTTTTTCTTTTTCTTCTCCAAAGATTTAACCTTTTTTTTTTTTTCCTAACACTCCTGACTTTTGTTGTCCCAATTTTTTGAGGTTATCTACTTTAGCTTTTTCCGAAACAGCAAAGTTTGCAAACGCCTACTATAACAGCTATAATACCTCAAGCAGGATTGTTGTGCTACTAGCTATTTGGATCAACAGCTCCAAATGTCCATGCGTCTCGATGATTTTTCAGAATCACATATCTATATATACGTACCAACCAATATTTCTAATTTAGTCAAGTATTGTTATAAAGAACTATAAATTAACTACATGTTTTCCAGAAAATTAAAATACCTATCAGATTCTTATGCTCCCAATATTATTTCAATAACATTCTTTAAATAGATATTACTATAATTTTGTTTTTTATTAAACCATTAATATGAGCAATAGTAATAGGTAAAACTTCACTATCAATGAGTTTTTGGAAAGAAGTATAATACCTGATTTCAGTATCTTTTTCAATTTGAAAAGATTGAGAAGGAGGGAAAATTGTTTTTAAAACCTTTCCATTTTGAGAATATTTATATTCTCTTTCAATAACAGAAATATAATTTTCTACATAATTGGTAATAAACCATAGAACAAAAGATATTTCTACATTTTTGTCAGAAAGATCATGATAAAATTCTTCTTGAAATATTTTTCTATCTTCTTTCTTAAAATTCTCAAAAAACCATTTTTTAAATGGTTCCCATCTAGGAAGATAGAATTCTTTCTGAATAAGTTTTCTTGCCGGTGATCCCGGCTAAAATCAGTTTTTGGTTTAAAATTCATTAAACAGAAAAATTCATTTCAGATGCAGTCATGTCTGCTTCAACTCTATAAACACCTCTAACAATATTATCAGGGTGAATTCTTAATTCTTCAACTGTATCAGGAGGAACATCATCAGAAGATTTTTCTGTTTCTCTGATTTGAGAAGTGGAAAACCTAGAAGGAGATTTAACCTCATAATCGAGAGGAGATATATGATAATAAGAAGAACTGGATCTAGAAAGACGTGATCCAGGTTTTAGAGAATATCTAGGTTTATCAAAATTGATAACAACATTTCCCTCAAGAGTTTGCACTATATTAGTAGTCTTATCCTGAGTATTAGGAAGAGCAGGAATAACTCTTTCAATAATCCAATTTTCTGGGAATATTATTTCATCCCATTTGATAGATGTTCTAGTAGTGATCTCAGATCTACTAAAATTGGTTTCTATAAAAGTAGTTTCATTTAATGGTTTGTCAACCATTTGATAGTGGGGATTCAAAGTATGAAGATGTTTGTAATAAATTCTATAGCAAACACATATAACCTCAGATCCTGGCGCATAATTATAACCATGGGTTTTAACATTTAATGTTAAAGCATCAAGAATATTGATATCAGTTAAAGATAACTGTAGATTAGGATAAACATTAAAATAAACTGGGCCATGGGCCAAACTGGACTGTATAATACCCATTAAAGATTGTTTCCAATCTAAATTTTTACAATCTCTTAAAGCTGCTATGAAGCTTTCTGGTAACCCTTCTAGGGTTAAAGGTTTAAAGGCAACCTGAACTAATCCAATATGGATAAACTTATATAATTTTTTGTATTTATTTAGATCTCTATTACTGAGTAATCTAACTATCATTTCATCCTTATTAAGGGAAATTGTTTCTTCAGTGGTTTTAACCACTTGTTTTAAACCCATTCTCTCAAAAGTACCAAATTTATAAATTATTTTTGGGTCTATTTTAGGAATAGTCCATTTATTAAGCAAATCAAGATTTTGAGGAATATCATACTCCTCTTCGACACTGTTTTTAACAGTATCTGTGTTTCTTATGATATTCATCATAAGGAATTTGTGTTGAATAACATCATATACTAAGATCATAGTACCATGGCTCTGATACCATTTTGTGATAGGACCATTTTTTTTTTGTGAGAACCACAAACTAAAATCTTGAAAACTGTACATGGAATGTTTTACAGAATTAAAAACTGTCAAGGGATTTAGTTCTTAACCAGTCATGGAGGCAAGCCCTAAAAACGCCTAAAACATGGCAACAAAGTGGGCTAATCCAGACTTCGGTATTAAACCTAACCCCTGCCCGTTTTAATTCGAACCATCTCAGACATCAAAATTTTTGTTTTTGGTACCCCTTTTTTTTTTTTTTAATATTTTGCCATGCTACCAGATCTTAGCATTATGATATTATTCAACACAAGAAATTAGCCGACCATTATGAAGTTTGGTAGGGACCAAAACACAATTATTTCTCCATTTTCTCATTTCCTTTTGCTGTAGCGGAACTTTGAATTTGTTCCGTGATAGATTGTTCCGCATTTTTGATGATATCATCAATTGAAATATCTGCTTCCTCTCCATAGGGATCCTGTGATCACCAGGGTGATAGTATTCTTCGTCATCATGTGAAGAAGTGACCATAGAAATGTCGGATTGATATTCCATTCCAAAATTTTTTATCAAATCTTTCTTGACCTCTTCCATGTAAGAAGCAATTAATTCCTTATTGGTCATTTGTCCTTTTTGGAAATTTAATTTCCTTGAGAGATGTTGAAACGGGCTGGGGGATTCCCTTGTTGTTTCAACTGAATTTGTTCTTTATACTGTCGGATATTATCCTGGATCTTATCAATAGTTTCCTGTCCTTCAAGGATGCCTTGCTCATTTTTTCTGAGCATCATTTTCCAAAATTTGGTGTAGGTTACCCTTTTAATACAGGGTATATTTTGTTGGGTATGACCCAGCTCTGGTTCCCATTTCCAGATCCATAGGACACCAAACTCAATAAAAAAGTGTAAAAAGGGCATTCCCTCAAATCACTTATTAGTGTGTTCAGCTTCAATAAGAGTTGGTGAAATTTTCACCCATTCTGCATAGAGATCTTTATAAGGTTCAGGTAAATTTTTTACAGTAGGGCCAAAAGATAGCCACCATTGATATAACCAATTAGGGATGTCCTTCTTATAAATATTTGGACAAATTTTGAAGAACCAAGTGTGTTTCTTCAGTGGATTCTCATATAGAAAAGCTTTATTAAATGCTTCAATATAATCCCAATAATTAAATTTAACCTGAATCTTTTGGTCAGGCCGGAAATATTCCTTTTCTCCTAGGGTACTTAGTCCCCATTCTTCTGCAGATATGATCTGCTTAATGATGACTTTACTAAAGCTATAAGCTTGTGTGTTTTTTCCTGGATAAAAATGTGAAAACTCACAGGAACTAATGGTTTTAAGAATGCTTTCATAGTGATTATGCTGTTTGTATGAACCAGCGGTGAATGATGCAGTATTAAGATATCTATTCATAAGGCACCATATTTCACCTTTCCAACGAAGATCTTTATCCTCTAGGAGTAGTATTACCTCCTTGCAGGTATTTTGCTTGTAGGGTAAGTCATCAGACTCCGCCTCATCTTCAATGCCAACATTAGCATAAGAAGGGCTGCTTTGGCTGGTATTACCATGCCTTGCTTTGAATTCCATGAATTCTTTAAATAAAAGATCATCTCCCTCTTTTAAAGTATTACTCGAAGAGGACGATGCAATATTGGCAATATTTTCGGCTATTAGCCTTTGATTCCCGAATTAGGCAATTGTTCTTCCACCTCTTCCTCTATGAGAGGAATTTCCTCGGCCACAGTGGCTCATCCTGAAAATATGGAATAATCATGCTATTAGCTGAGTATTAATAATTATATTAGCCAAATCTCTAAATATTTTGGCTTCTTTCATCCTTTCATCAGCCATTTCTATTAATTGGCTATATTGATTACTACCATCCATTTCCACCATTTGTTGGAAAATTTCTTTAGTGGCTTTCCAATAATTAAAATCTTTGTTGTGATATGTGGATATGTCCACTATAAAATGTATTTTATTGGGATGAGGCCTTATAGGCCTAGGGCGCCTGGGCCTCTGATTCTCAATATTACGCATTTCTCCTTTAATATACTCCAAAAATTTGTTATTTCTGATAGCTTCTTCCATATTCTGAAAATAAAACAATTAGGCTATTAGCTCATTAATCCAGGTTTTAACCCTTCTTAATTCTGTTTTATCCCCTCTCACTATTCGAGCCAGATTAGGATATCTTTGAAATCCATTATCAAAGGCATAAAGTATTGATTCATCTAACTCAATATTCTGCCGGAGATATTTCTCCTGCTGCATTAATCTAGAAATCCGATAAGGTTAAGATAGCTAGCCGGAGTAATTTTGTTCTGGATTTTTAAAACCCTGAAGTCATTTGGTCCTCTTAGTGGAGGATCAAAGAGATCTTTATACATCCGCCAATTATAAGGACTGATATCTGGACTATTATCCATTTGCCAACCAAGCTTTTCCAGAATATTATCCCTGTCCCTATAAACAGACATCCCGTAAGGAACAATTCTGGTTAACCATCTTTGATCAAAATCATTCTTTCATGTAAATATTCTCTGGTCAAAAAATCAGGAAGATTATTATCAGTTCCTTTTTTATAAATTATTTCAAAATCAAAAGGGGCTAACTGAGCTTGCCACCTTGCAAACATTTGTTTAGAAACATTATGTTTAAAATCTTTTTTAAACATATATTTAGCTGCTTGACAGTCAGTTTTGATAATAAATTTCTGGTTATATAAATCATCCTGAAATTTTAAAACACATTTAAAAATAGCTAAAATTTCCTTAGCTATAGTAGCATAATTCTTTTGGCTATTATTCCATTTTCCTGAATGGAATCTAACAAGATATTCTTGTTTATCATTCGGAGAAACTTATTTAAGGATGCCTCCATATCCAATATCTGAGGCATTTGTTTCAATAATTTTTTCTCAATTAGGGTTAGTAAGACGCAGACAGGGTAAATTAGTAATCCTATTCTTAATTTTTTGGACAGCCTGAGTATGACTCTCAGTCCAGGGTTTTGGATTTTTCTTAAGTCTATCATATAAGATAGCACTATCTTGGGCCAGATTCTTAATATAAGGAGAGATATAATTTAAACTGCCTAAGAATATTTGAAGCTGAGTTTTATCAGTCAGTTGATCAGGAAATTTAGAACCAAATTCAATACTCCTATTAATAGGGATAATTTTCCCTTTTTTAATATTATGACCAAGAAATCTGATTTTAGTTTGGAAAAGTTGCATTTTAGGTTTAGATATAACTAAACCATTTTGAATAACAATTTTCTTGAATATATCCAGATGTTTAAAATGGGTTTCTATATTTTTAGAGAACACTAAGATATCATCAATATATACGATGATAAAATCACTATAAGGATTAAAAATATCATTCATAATATTTTGAAATTCTGAAGGGGCATTCTTCAGACCAAAAGGCATAACCTTCCATTCATATTGTCCAAATGGAACATTAAATGCTGTTTTATAAACATCTTTTTCATGAATTTGGATTTGCCAATATCCAGACTTTAAATCAAATTTTGAAAATATTAGGGCATCATGAAGCCTATCAAGTAAATTCTTCTTATTAGGGATCGGATATCTAATCCATTTTAAAGCAGTATTAAGAGGTTTATAGTTAATGATTAACCTGGGAACACCTCTCTCTTGCTCAGCATGTTTATTAACATAAAAAGCTGTGCAAGACCATGGAGATTTAGAGGGTCTTATTAACCCTTTGTTTTGCAGAGCTTCAATCTCTTTTTTGCAAAGCTCAAGATAATCTTTATTCATTTGACAAGGTCTAGCCTTTGTCGGGATTTTTTCCTCATTAAAATTATCCTCATAAGGAAGTGAAACAATATGTTTCTTCCTATCCCAAAAAGCATTTGGATGATCATTACAGATTTGTAAAGAAAACTGATTACTAAGAAGTTTTATCTTTTCCTGTAATTTAGGATTTTTAAGAGTATTCTCAATATTCAAAGTATTTATTTCCTGTTTAAGATAGTTAATTTGATTTTCTTTATTCTTTATAAGAGAATCTTTTATTTGATTTAAAATTCTAGTAAAAGGTTCAGTAATAAAATGAAAAGTAATTTCTTTTCCTTCAAAGGTTCCTATAAAACCTTGTTCATCAATCTTTTTTATTGGAAATATTTTCTTTAAGAAAGGGGTTCCAAGTATGACTTGGTTTGTAATATTTTTTATTAGTAAAAAACTAGTAGGGGTGCAAACTTTATTTTTGCAAATATAGGCTTTTGGAATCTTAAAATTTATTTCCATTTTCTGACCATTCGCAGAACTTAAAGAATGGGTCGTTTTATGAAAATATTTGGTAGGAATAATTCCTTCCTGAATGCAATTTAAATCTGCACCACTATCAACTAGTGCTGTAAACTCTCTCTTATAATTATGATCAATAAGAAGAGAAATTTTTATAAACCATTTTTGAGAAGTAACCATTTCTAAAGTACCAAGGAAATTATCATCCTCAGAAAAGGTATTTTGGTTATCAGAATCAAAATTAATAAGGGGTTGTTTTCCTTTAATAAAAATTTCTAATTTGAAAACTCTTTCTTCAAGATTTTTATTAAAGCTTTTCAAACTTTTAATCTCATTTTTGAGATTATAAATCTCTATTGCTAAATCATTAGCATTTGTTGGGGTTTCACCAACTTGCTTTTGTTTTAGCATTCTTTTTACTTTAGCCATAGTATATGCCTCAGAAGATTTTGGAATAAAATCATCATGCTTATTAGGAGAATCTTTTTCTCCTATTTGATCAAAAAATTATGATCGAATTTCAGGATCTTTAACATATTTCAAAATCTCTATAATATTATCATTATTAAGGACATTTATCTCCTGAAATTGGGAAATAATTTGATAAAGGTTATTACCTTCTCCTTGGTCGGAGCTATCCTCTCTTTCACAGGGTAAACCATTTTTACAGGGTTAACAGTCTTCACTATCTGAAGAACTGTAATCATTTTCCAAAGCTTTAAGCCCTTCAATAGGCACTTCTTCTTCTTCAGAATCAAAATGAAGAAGTAGTTTACTAAGAGTATCTTTGAGATCATTATCAATCTCTAAAGTGCTGAGTTTTTTCTTCAAACATTTATTAGCATAATGGCCAATTTTACCACATTTTCTGCAAACAACAGGGGGCGCATTCGCTCTCATTTTTTCTTTCCTAAATTCTCTCTTCTCTTTTCTCTTTCTGTGTTTTCTTTTAGGAAAATCATGAGATTTATTATCTTTCTTATGTTTCTTAGCCTTACTATTATCCTGGCTAGTAGATGGATTTTATACTCCAAATTGACCTAGCTGCCTTTTCTCATTAAGATTATGCTTCTTAATCTGTTGGCTCAATTTTATCTCATTACACAAGGCTAAGCCTTCTTGAATGCAAGTTCCTATTAACTTGCCATAAGTATAACTATCATAATTAATATTAAAATTACCTTTTCTAAGGTTTTTTCTAACCCTTTCAGCAAATAAGGGAGGTAATCCATCAATAAATTTAGATTTTTAGTGAGGACTATTAGACTCAGGGAGTTCCATAACTCTACTAAGAAAAGTATCTTTAGACCACCTAGAAGATGTAAGAGTACGGCATCTTAAATTCTGGAGTAAAGTCCTAAGATTATCACTATTGTCGGACCATCTTCCAGTGAATTGTTCAATAATATTAATAATTAAAGTATAAACAGAATTTTCAACCTGTCTACCATTCTTATCTTTAATCATATTTAAAATATCATTTCTATTACTCTGGGTGAGATAGTTATCCCACCATCCTTTAAGCTGGCCAGTAAAACCTGCTATAATCATATTAGCTATAGCTTTATCAGAATTACCATTATTCTTACATATAGTGCTATACATAAGCAACCTATGGACATCATTATAAATCTGTCTCTCAGTAAAGCCATCAATATTCCACTCGTAAATATTTTTACCACTATAAGAATTATTAACAATATACTCCTGTTCTTCAAAAAGAACATCCTGAGGAGTAGGTCTAGGATAATAATACATCCTTTGAGTAGGCTTATCAGCATATTTAGAGAGTTTATTAATCTCTTCTCGGATAGTGTTCTGATAATTATCATTATCACTCATATCACTTTCAAACTCATCATTAAGAGTCTTGATTGAAAGATTCTTGAATTTTTCATCAAGCATTTTTTCAAGCTCAGACGCCGATTTTAATTTAAAATCCTTGACGTCTGGAGGAGGTTGGATACTATGAGTGGCAATACTCTCTTGATTAAGAGTTTTGTTAATATGGAATGAACTTTTAAGTTCATGTATGCTAGAAATAATTTTTTCTACTCTGTCATGTAAAGACACAATTTGTTAAAAAAAAAAAAAAAAGGGTACCAGAAACAAAAATTTTGATGTCTGAGATGGTTCGAATTAAAACGGGCAGGGATTAGGTTTAATACCGAAGTCTGGATTCGCCCACTTTGTTGCCATGTTTTAGGCATTTTTAGGGCTTGCCTCCATGACTGGTTAAGAACTAAATCCCTTGACAGTTTTTAATTATGTAAAACATTCCATGTACAGTTTTCAAGATTTTAGTTTGTGATTCTCACCAAAAATAAATGATCCTGTCACAAAATGCTATCAGATTCTTCTGCTCCCAATATTATTTCAATAACATTCTCAAATCTGGTTATAACTTGTACATTTCCCTGTAAAATAGAGCAACATATTAAAATTTCTATAACAGACAGAAGACGATCATCTTCATCTTCTTTAATTTACTTGGTAAGTCAAATTGAGAATTCCAGGTCCAGGGCCGAGTCTATAAACATGCAGGAGTCCTCGCCAATCATTATTCGCCACGTGTCCACCAATGGACCTAATAATCTCATCACCATCAGCCCACGAAATTGGTAAAGAAGGTATCAATGGAACATATCCCGCACGATCCATCTTCTTGTTGCATATTTTTTTTTTCTATTTTTTTCCCTTTTTTATTCTATTCATTTCCTTCATTTAATTTCAAGTTTCAACTAATGGTCTCTACGTATAGATATATAACTGAAAATTACAAACTTGCAATTACGTCCTAAAATTCTCTAAGACTTGTGATTAAATTCACAAATTAAATGACATAATTCATTTTATATGAAAGGTATTTTAAATTCAAAAAATTTATTCTTATCGGCTCTTTTAGTTTGAAAATCTGGGGCGTTACACTTTTATAAAATATGAGGTTTATCTCAAAAATCGAAAGGGCAAGGTTGTAATTTTATAAAACTTCACAAAAAAGACATGTTTGCGAAATATAATAATATTATAATCAAATCTCATCATTTTAAACGCACGTTAACATAGAATAATTTAAAAGATGTAACTCATGCATATGCGAAAATTCCTTATAAAATACATTAATTAAATCACATAAGTCGAGAATGGAGACGAGAAGTGAAAAAATGAGAAGTTCGAAATCTTCCAAGCTTGTCACGAAAAGTCGGGGCGATACATTATTCTATTTATAATATTGATGTTACTACTAATATTTGGCATGGTCGTCTAAGACATGTTAATTTGAATACAATTAAAAGAATGATGAACTTAGATCTTATTCCTAAGTCTAATATTAATTTTCATGATAAGTGTTATATTTGTGTTCAGTGTAAACAACCTAGAAAACCTTTTAAACAAATCAATCATAGAGGTTCTAAAACTTTAGAATTAATACACAGTGATGCTTGTGATTTTCAAGTGCATTCTAGAAATGGTAAAATATATATTATTACTTTTATAGATGATTTCTCAAAATATTGTTATGTGTATACAACTAGAACTAAAGATGAAGTTTTCAAAATGTTAAAAACATATAAAAATGAGGTTGAAAATCAACTAGAAAATAAAATTAAAGTTATTAGGACTGATCGAGGAGGAGAATATTTTTAGATGATTTCTTTAAAGAAAACGGAATTATTCATCATGTTACTGCTCCTTATTCACCTTAGTCTAATGCGATTGCCGAAATAAAAAATAGGACATTGACTCATATTGTTATATCTATGTTATCTAGTTGTGGTTTGCCTAATAAAATTTGGGGAAGCTCTGATATCTGCTTGTTATATTTTAAATAGAATACCATATAAAAAATATGATAAATCACCTTATGAATTTGGAAAGGTAGAAAACCAAATTTAAAATATTTTAGAATGTGGGGTGTTTAGCCAAAGTAAAAATTCCAGAAATTAAAAGGAAAAAATTAGGACCAAAAACAGTTGATGGTGTGTTTATTGGATATTCCTTAAATAGTCCTACTTATAGAATTTTAGTTATTAAATCTGAAAATTCTGATGTGCATATAAATACAATAATGGATTCAAGAGATGTTGTATTTTATGAAGAAATATTTCCTATGAAAAATAAGTTACAAAGATCTAGTGTACCTAGCAATAGTGACTTACCCACTAATGATAGCAAAATATTAGATGAAAATATGGAAGAGATTATTTCTAGGAAAAGTAAGAGACAAAGGATAGAGAAAAAATTTTGTGATGATTTCTATACTTATCTTGCTGAAAGTGATCCTGTGACTTATAGTGATGCAATAAATTCAATTGATTCCATGTTTATTAATATAAATTGAATAGCAAAAATCAAAAGAAAAATACAAAAAAGAAAAAAAAAAGGAAGGGGAGAAAGAAGAAGAGAGTTGCTGGAGAGAGAGAGAGACAGGGGGAGGAAGGAAGGGGTTTATAAAAAATTTAAAAAAGTCTAAAAAACTTTAAAAAATTATAAAATTTATCTTGCCGTGTTGGACACTCCTCCAGCCGTGTCTGACACGGCAAGATAAATTTTATAATTTTTTAAAATTTTTGGGACTTTTTGTCCGACACCGTGTCCAATTTTTTTTTTTTTTTTAATTTCGGGCATGGTTTTGCCGTGTCGGACACGTGTCGGAGCCGTGTCTGAGGGGTGTCCGTGTCCAACACATGTCCGACACTCCCCGGGACAAAATTTTGAAATGTCCGTGCATTAAAGATTCCATGTTTTGGAAAGAAGCTATTTACAGCGAAATGGAATCATTATTGTCTAATAAGACTTGGATCCTCAGTTCCTCACTGATTTGCCTAGAGGGCGCAAGCCTATAGGATGTAAGTGGATCTTTAAGAAAAAATTAAGAGTATATAGGTCTATAGATAAATATAAAGCAAGACTAGTAGCTAAAGGATATACACAAAAAGAAGCTTTTGATTATTTTGATACATACTCTCCTGTTACTAAAATAACTATTATTAGTCTTATCTTTGGCTGCAATTCATAATCTTGTAGTTCACCAAATGGATGTGAAAACTGTTTTTCTAAATGGTGATTTAGAAGAGGAAATATATATGGAACAACTAGAAGGATTTATAGAAAAATAGTAGTGAACCTAATTGAGGTACTCTCAAATTATAGGTGTTTTAATTTATTTATCTAACTCTACAAGACCTGATATATTGCCGGTTGTAGGAAGACTTAGTCGATATACTAGCAATCCCAATGCTAGTCATTGGAATGCCTTGGAAAGAGTATTGAGATACTTAAAAGGAAAAATAAAATATAGAATACATTATTGTGGATATCCCACTGTATTAGAAGGTTACAGTGATGCAAATTGGGATTCGGATTCAGACGAGATGAAATCTACAACCAGTTATGTGTTCACTTTAGGTGGGGTCGTAGTGTCTTGGAAATCATCCAAACAAACTTGTATCTCTCGTTCGTCAATGGAATCCGAAATGATAGCACTTGATGCTACTAGCTAACATGCAGAATGGCTTAAAGGGTTATTGCTTAACATTCGTTTAATGGAAAAACCGATTCCTGCAATCTCTATTCATTGTGATAGTCAAGCAGCTATAGCTAAGTCTATGCAAAAGAATTCTAATGAGCAAAATAGACACTTACGTTTGAGACAAAAAACGATAAGACATCTCATAAACATTGGATTATTTCCTTAAATTATATTCGATCCGAAAAGAATATTGCAGATCCTTTGACAAAAGGGCTTGCAAAGAGGCAAGTTCAAGAGTTTGTAAAGGGAATTGGATTAAAGTCCATAAATTAGATCACCAACAATAGCAACCCAACCTCAAGTATTGGAGATCCCACTTATGAGGTTCAATGGGTAAAACAAGTTGTTTTGAATGATTGAACAACACTATGAATAAACTTTGATATCTCATTCCAAGAAATAGTAGTGTTGAATTGCAATAATTGAGGATGAATAATTTTATCTTAATGAGTCCATAACTAATAATTAGGATATTTAGTTGCATAATATCCCTGAAGAACTCACCTATGCAAGTGTGGTTGTGGGGCCGCAATCTATGAGATTAGGACTTGTCTCTAGAGCACTTGTGAAGACGAGATACTAGCGCAAGGCCGTAAATGTGATACCCTGTTAGAACTTAGAAAAACCCATATTATGTGTATGGCAAGTTGAAGTTTGTTAAAGAGGATATTAGTTCAAGAATTATATTCACTATGAATTCCACAAACAGATATTTGTTAATACTAAGTGAAAGTTCAAGTCCGCAAGACACTTTCACCGATTACATAATATATACTCGCCTTTTAGTGTTTATTTTTAATTTTTTATTTAATTTGAATCATGTGGGGGAATGATGGAATTGTGATTAAATTAATAATAATAATAATAATAAAATATATAAAGTGGTGGTTATCTTTTAAACCAATACAAAGAATTCCTCGTCTTTTCATTAAATCAGATTTATCCTCTTATTTAAATACTCTTTTACACAGAATAGAAAAGATACGCAGAAAAGAAAATAGACAGACGTGAAAACTCTCTGTACTGTTCTACTCCTCTATTTCTATCAAATACTCAAAATTCCTGCAAATAATTTGAATACTAATATAAATAGTAGAAGGCGATTTTGGGTAAAACAAGGTCGTGGAGTTCTTTGTTCGAGTGCACGTCGAGGAATTCTGAAGGTTCATTGTATCTTGGGAGTTCTTTAATTGTGTGAATATTTGATAAGAATTTTTCTAACAGAAACAATTTCATCCACTAACAACTGCAGGCTATTGCTTAAACTAATGACTTAAACATTTATCTAAGTTAAGAACATATATATGACGGCTAGGAGTAATTCTATAAAAATTTAGCATATGAGATCTAAGACGTTAATGGCCGACCAATTAATAAAAACTTACCATGTAGCGCCCCTCTCCTGAAAAGGAAGAAGAACACCACATTCGCACTGAAACAGACTCCCGAGCATAATAAAATGTCCTATTCGAAAATCTATCACAACGAACGACACTCACTCAAACAAGCAACCTGGCACCAACACAACTAGTCCAACAACAACACTAACTAATCAGAGATGCGGAAGCAGTTTAGAAATAATAATATAGCATAATATCCATCCATGGCAACAATTTCAATATTAAAACAGTTAACACCTACGCCCTTCCGAGGCTCAACTACAACATATATAAAATCCACAATTCATTTAGTTCTTTCAACTATAACAGAAACAACAAAATACGAAATCATCACCAAGACTCGACTGTTGTTGGACACTGAGACCGACTAAAGGAAACTCGAAGCAAAGCTAGACTGTTGTTGCCAACTGACCAGATAGGTGACACCACCACCCGTCTACCTGAGAGAACCTGAAGTAAGAATCAAAATAGGAGGGTGATTATAAAGGATACTCAGCGAGGGGTTATATAATATAAGTATTGATTACAGTTCGTCGTTTTATATTTTAAAACCAAAAGTTAGGATGCTGCACGTTTTAAGAAAGAACAATATAAGTTGAAAGCGACAGCGCATCACCCAAGTTCTGCTTAGTTTTAAAACAGTTAAAAGTTGACGAGCGAAAGTCATTTTGCACATAATTATTAAGCCGGCAATTATAAGGAAGGTATTAAACAATTTATAATCTATTAATAGTTGACAATATAACATTAACAGTTGGAATTAAAGAATAAACGGATTTGTAATTCTATTAATCAATTAAAGCAATAAGAAATTTACAGGATAACAGGTAAGCAATGTCTCGGCGAGAAGTGGGCCCTAGTCATTCCTTATTACTCCACAATCATAAATACTCCTCCACTATTCACCTAGTTCGAGGTGCTACCCCAATACTGGCAACAGGAAACTCTGAGGTTTAAGGACAACGTGCAACGAATGTAATGCCACCACCACCCTATCTGAAGCTTGCCAACCACCAACAGGCTACAGATAAGGCTGCCAAGTTGGAAATTATATACCTGGATCGATCCTAGACGCTCGTCTCCAGATCTCACCACCTATATAACTCCCGGGCCCATAACAGAACAGGATACAAGATATTTTCTCACTTTTACAAAACAGGGATGATAACATTGTGTGAGACTGGGTGTAACGAACCAATAACTCAGTCCAAAGTGTTACTTAAAATCCCAACGAGTTTTGTCTCATTTATATTCATTTCAAACGATGTACTTATATATACTTTGATATTAAAACATTTGATCGAAACCATCAAGATATAAGTTGAAATATCTAATAGAATATATAAAATAAGCTGGAAAACAAAGCCATATTATTAAAACACAGAGATAAGTTATTTCGCAAAAGTAATGGGATTCCTACTCCAGTTGAAAACCAGTTATAACCCTCACCTGGGGAGAGTAGCAATAAGAGGACCGATAAGACAAGAAGTCACTCCTCTGGAGTTACGCCTGCAATCTAGTACAAGACAACCACATAAGACACTGACAAGACGCACGTCGTACGAGAATTAAGTAAATCAAATAAGATCACTCAACTTAGCAAATTTAAAATCAACAAATGCAATATAACAATATTCTTTAATAAATGAACTAAGCATTGAAATTAAAAGGTAATAAACATGCTTAAGAATAAACATTTACTTACTAAACACAATCAAGCACTCAAGGATAAAATGGTCATTTTACACCCAAATGATAGGATAACAAATAACGAACAATCATTTAAATCAATTACATAACTTGTAACATAGAGATCCTTAAGGGAGGTGTAAGTATAATTCCACAATAATAAATATATTCCATTTAAATCAACAATTAGATAACAATTTACAGCTTTTCTCAAAAGCTCTAAAGCTACAAGCTAATATCTACTCCTATTTCTAGCCTAATCGAATCAAAATCTATCAATTCGACTGAACAATCATACACCATCGACATTCAAAAATTTACACAATTAGAACAAGCTAGAGTACAAGTAATTCATGCTCGAAAGCCAAAAGCTGGAAGCTATAATCAAAAAGCTATCATTAACACAATTTATACAAATATCGCGATAAATAACAAACTGTAGATCGGATTAGGAAAATACAAACGCCGTTAGAACCGCTGCGACGAGACGGACATTCTGCGTGAAGACCCCGTCGTCGGATTCTGGCCGGAACAGTGCCGCCGCTACTGGACCGTCGCTGCTCCTCAGTCCGGTCACGTTAGAGGGTGGGACCACCCCCAAAATGCTCGTCTCTTCAAGGCGGTCACGACCATGGTGGTTCGCGACCTAAGCTCCACCGGAAAAGACCAATCGCTGCCGTCAATTTCCCGTCGCCATAACTCCGTCGTCGGTGGTCCGATGAAGGTGATACCACCGCCAAAATGCTCCTCTCATTGAGGGCTTCAATTCCTTACCAACCTTAGCCCTTGCTATCGCCGGAGGAGAGATATCGGAAAACTCATCGTCGATGCTGAAATTGGACCGTAGCGTCGCCATCGGTGGTCGGATGGCCACGAGACCATTACTGTTGGCTTCCTTGTGAAAAACCGGTCCAGACCCATGCCTCCTTCGCCCTCACCCTTGCCAGAAAAGGCAGATCGCCGTTGGGTCCTCTGTCGCGGCTGTTCTTCGCGTTTCCAGCGCCGTCGTTGCTCCGATGGCCGGGAAAATGGTATGGTTGGGTTCGTCTCGTCGATACGGTCGTCTGGACATATGATTCGTCCAATTCCGATAATGTTGCAAAAATCGGGTTCGGGAGAGAATTGCTCGTCGTTCGATGTTCGTCGGTGTGTGTGGTTTCTAAATATGGAAAGTTGCTATATATATTTCAAAAAACGAGACAAAAATACGAAGTCTCGGAATTAGGTGTACTTAGTGTCAAAATGACCGTAATTAAATGCTTCTTAATAAGATTCGAGCTTCGTTTCATGAAAATTCACGAGTTTACGAAAAGCCACTGTCGGTTGGGTCAAAGTGTAAATAGTTTTGGGCTAAAAATATAATTTCTTGAAAATATGATTTAATGAAAGATATTTTGGGCTTAATGAAAAATACTTGGAACCTCAATGAAATTTACACTAGATTCTGATCCAATGTCCACTGTTAAATTACTAGATCAGATTAAACGAGCTAAGAATATAAATTTACCAAATTGACCCTAGTTAGTGACAAAACGATGCAAATCAAATTCTTGTTAATACTTGAAGGTTTAAAATGCTAAATCAATGATTTATAAAGAATCTCTTAATGCAAGGTTGGAAAACGTGTAATTGTGAAAGACGTCGGGACCGAAAATGATCCGAATCTCGATAAACATGCTAATTCTGATCTTGGGAATTGTGGGTCGTCAAATACCATGTAATCCATTGAACATATTATAGTATAGGTAACAATATTTGAAAAGAAAAATTGTACTAATTTCTCAAATTTTGTCTGGGTTAGGAATAGAAACATGACGGCTATATAGGAGTAAGTTTAACAAAAACTTACCATTTAACTCGTTAAGTAATTATAAGTAATTTTCTAATGATAGCAATTATATCCAACATTAAATAATTGAGTGTGATTATTTGTATTAGAAATATATTTATAAATAATATGGACCAATGAGAGCTCTTTTGTTTGGATTAAAAACCTTAAAAAAAAGAGAAAAACGTATTAGAGTCAAAATCAAATTAATTACTGTCAAATACCAGTATGCTAGTGCTATATTATATAGTATAGATCTCATGATCATTGTAGCGCCCCGCTCTACAGCCCCCGAACCTGCACGGATTCCCAAGCCGAATACAGTGCCTCAACCCGAGAACCCATGCAAGCTAACGGGTCAATCCCGACACTTGGCAACAGTGAATCCCCAAAATAAAGCATTTAAATAGATCAGAGAATATATAGCGGAAGCATTTAAATCCATATTAACAAAAATTGCCACTCCGGGGCCAATACATTAACAACAGCCCACTCAGGGCAACATCATTTAAATAACAATATTGGGGAACAATATAATATTATCAATCCAGGTTGACAAGAATAATGAACGAGATCAAAAGACAACTAATGAGACTCAGCAAAACCAAAAAGCCTATCTGACACTGTTGCCCATCCGACACGTAAGACATGTCGGTCTCTCTCAAACCTGAGGCAAGAACAAATTAAAAGAGGGTGAGTCAAAGTACTCAGTGAAGATGTGAGAACAAGTCGAGTCATGCTTCCGGGTATTTATAGAAAATACATATGCGATAATGAAGAAACCGGAATATGCTTCGACTTGGATATACAATTAAGAATTAAAATCAATAACACTATAAAGCAGTAAATACTATCCCAGCGAGAATGGGCCTGTTCCTCCTTATATCTCCACGGTACATATATAAATACTCCATCGCCGGTGTCAAGCTAAGGAGCAACCCGAAGCTCAACCATAATGAATTTTAGGAAAATGTGCAACGAATGCAACACCCACCATCGCTCCCAACCGTGGCTATCATCTCCTGACAGGCCACGATTGACGCTTAGTTTTGGGAGAAGCACCTCGGATTACACCCTGAACGCCCGTCCCCAGATGTAACCTTCGGATACCTTCCCGGGCCCAACTTGAAAATAGTCATGTATTTGCTCGCTTTAAAATAACCCATTTGAATGCCAACCGACACTCTGAGCAAGGGTGACGACAAAGGATTAAATCCTAAGTCAAACCGTCACGTAAAATAAATAGTTTTCTTGCCCTTTTGAAAACAAATCAATTTGGTTTACTTATGTATAATTTTGATATTAAATGATTTGAGGATAAAACATAAAAATATAAACTTGAAATATATAATATATTAATAAGGGATTAGGGGGTTCGCAATTGTATATATATATGTTCAAGCCCAGTTAAAAGTTTAAATCCTCACCTGGAATCAAAAAGAGAAAGCCTAGCTGCTAGACTCACTGGTCTCCCACGCCGGACTGATCTGGAGACAAGACAAGACCTAGACAAATCAATAACGACTGCAACAACAATAAAAGCGCAAATAAGCAATTATTGGACGAACGGCTAACCAAACATGTTTCCAATCATGCATATGTCAATTATAATATGTAAAGAAGCTATCATGTAAATTTCACGCAATTCCGACAAGTTGTCAAAAATACACATAATTAGAATTACACTATTCATAGCCCGAACGAGGGCGAAATTAAATAAATATTCCAAAATATAAATCTACAAATTAAAAGGGTTCTATAGGTGAAAACGGTGTAATTTTTGGAGTCCGTATGCAAAAAGTCAACCAAAAATGGTGACCCGAAGACTCAATTGCCGAGAGCAAAGTTTGAAAAGGTTGGAAAAATTCACTAAGTGTTTCACACGGCCTAGTGCACGGTCTTGAACACGGTGTCAAGACCGTGCACGCACACACGGCCAAACACACGGGATAGGTGCACGGGCTCAAGCCCGTGCAAGCAAATATAGCGGCACACGGGCTCCTGCACGGTCTTGCGCAAGACCGTGCGTTAGCCCGTGTGGTTCAACTGAACCCAGCAGAAACTTACGGGTTTTCAAATTTTCGAGCCAAAATTCCACAAAAATCATATTTTTAACGCAAATCAACACTCATAATTTATAACAATCAATAATCAACATCTAATTCACATATACACCCAATTAAATCACGAATTGACCAAGAAACGGGCTCGATCTAAGCATTTAACCTAAAAATCCCGAAATAACCAAATATTCTCAAAACCTCGAAAAAACGTAAAAGAAATTGGGGAAATTGGTACCTAAAGAAAGGTATCGATGAACTGATCGTTTAAAAACGATTGGCGCGAAATTCCACGGAGATTCGAGCTCGGCACGATCGATTAGGGATTCGGGAGAAAATTTTCTCTTTTCTTCTTCTTCTCTCTCTCTCTCTCTCTCGAAATAAAAATAATGAAATGAATTTTGATACTTATCAAATATCTTCGAAATACCGAAAAATATGAAGGGTTATTTTAGTAATTTTAGAAAATCCAATTAAATACGCGAAATAACCAAATATTCTCAAAACCTCGAAAAAACGTAAAAGAAATTGGGGAAATTGGTACCTAAAGAAAGGTATCGATGAACTGATCGTTTAAAAACGATTGGCGCGAAATTCCACGGAGATTCGAGCTCGGCACGATCGATTAGGGATTCGGGAGAAAATTTTCTCTTTTCTTCTTCTTCTCTCTCTCTCTCTCTCTCTCGAAATAAAAATAATGAAATGAATTTTGATACTTATCAAATATCTTCGAAATACCGAAAAATATGAAGGGTTATTTTAGTAATTTTAGAAAATCCAATTAAATACGCGTCGATCACATATAACGATTAAATATTTAATAAACGCAATATAGACACGTAATTTAAATACGCAAACAATATTATCACATTGGTCATTTACGACATAATATATTATAATTCACATATAATCGAGAATTTAGAGATTAAGAAAGATAATTAACGCGTAAAAATTACTCACAGTAATTCCCAGATTTCTGGGTCGTTACAATCATGATATTGATGTGGTGCTGAACTGCTAGGTTTAGGAGAACAATACATCCACTGATCCACATGTAATTTGTATTAATTTTGACGTTTTCTAGGTTGACATATATCGCTATTCACTACTTAACGTTTTTAAGGCAATGAAAGTATGAACCAAGCAAACTATAGCGTGTTTTAAACAAGAGAACGAGAGTACATTAGTCAATTAAGCTAAAAAGTTTCATTAAGCCAATTAGGCAATTAATTAAAAGTAAGTATATATAATGATATTTAATTTCAATTAATGATTAAAGGATGAATGATATCGGTTCGTGGCCATTTGTATGGCAACGCAGCATCCACCCAAATATTAATTCACCTATCTTAGGTCCTAGGTTACTATTTTTTTAGTACTACTTACAAGTTTTAATGGAAACATTTAAATGATATATGTGATATTTAATTGATTTTAGATACCAAATAAATGTTAAGCTTCTATTACATTTTGTGCCTAGATATGACAAAACAAAAGAGGTTTTATAAGATCAAACCAGAATGCTTTTATAATAGAATATATCTTATGAAATAGCTTTTAAGAACAAGAATGGAAAGTCAACGTTGGGAAGAAGGCCGGGGGCTAGAGCGTCTGGGTCCCACCACCACAAGCAGGAGAAAACCTCCACGCGTCCATTGTCAAAGTTTCTAACTTGCGTGCGCCAACCACCAAGTCCAACTACATACATTAATAGATTTTTGAGTTGAATTTGCACCCTTCAAATTTTGCTTTAATATCAATTATTATTTAAAGGAAAAAGAATATTTAATATCAAAATTCAGTTGTTCAAGTGGGATAAACTATTAGACTAACTCAAATTCAATTAAAGATTCAAATCTAATTCGTGAATAAAATAATTGAATTGGAAAAGGCGTCTCTAATTGGGCTTCTATCGTAGCCCAAAAAAAGGATTAAAAAGAAAAAAAGAGAAAGAATATTTAATTTATAAATATCACCCACCCATCTTTCTGGTATATTTAAGAATGTTTTTTATGCATAATTAAAATAATTTAGAGAGGGGCAACTAAAAATCAATGCTAAATTGCTAGTTGCAGAAAGAAACGGGCAGTTGGCCAAAACCACCTCCGCTTATACAGCCAACAACCGGTTGCCAGTCGTCTCTCTCTTACAAAGCCAAGCCAACTATAAATAGTAATAATAATTCAAGCCCACCTTTGTTCAGTTCTTGGTCAGCTTTGATCTTTCACACGTACAGAAAGAAATCCCAAGAAAGTCCCAGAATTCTAGTCATCTTTACCTCTCAACAATTTCTAACCATTTGAAGTAGATTTTTCGATTTCTCGAAGAAAATTGTCCGAAAGAGGAGTTAGCCAGCTGTTTGTCCTTTTTTTTTTTTGTATGTGATCTAAAGAAGATGGGAGCTGAAGCTGAGGTGGTTGTTCGAAACAGCATCCCTGTATTGGATGTGCCCTCTTCTGAACTTATTGTAAGCTTTTTACTAGTATATCTTGTTTTATGCTTGCTTAGGATTATTGGGCTTTGGTTATATGCATTTTTGTACGAATTAAGGTAACTTGTTCTCAGCCTTAATTGTTTCTGCTAATCACGTATCTTTTCAGTTGTGGGCTAAGCTCCTGATTAATGATGGAATACGTATATATTTTTCTGATGTGAGTCTTGGGTTTGGTGATTACTTGAGTTGGTTCATTTATAGACCATGATTGAGAACAAAAAGTGGGATAAGGAAGAGGAGGAGACAAAATTAATTCCTAATCAAAGTCAAAGCTTTCTCGTTGGTTGGATGCGAGACGGAGTCAAAAATGAATAATAATTTATAGAGCAAGATTAAATTTTACAAAATATAATAAGAAATTAAACTTTGATCCATATTACCAAATGAAGTTAATTTTCAGTTAACATGTATGTACCTAATAGCTGATTTAGCAAACTTATGGAATCAAGTTTTCACCTTACTGTAGTGGCTGCTCACTAGAATCTTTATGCAGATTCTTGCATGCCTTTCACTGAAAGTAGTGACAATGATCTCTAAGGCCGATACAAATTTCTTATGTCAAATGTTTTGAAAGAATTGAGAATAGACAATAAAAAATGATGTGTTCTGAAATCAATAATTTCTTGATTATTTGCTTACTCTGAATTTTCATTTCCCATAATTCAGGATGTTAAATCTCCAGAAACTGCGGTGCTGCAATTTGTTCCAAGCATTCGTTCTGGTAGTTTTGCTGATATTGGGCCCCGAAGATACATGGAAGATGAACACATAAGAATAGATGATTTATCTTCACATTTGGGATCACTCATCAATTTTCGCGAACCAGCTGCCTTCTATGGGGTGACTTTACTTTCTTTCCCTAAAAAATCCATTGTGTCATCATGACATTATCTGACTCGTACATTTATACATTTTACAGGTGTTTGATGGTCATGGAGGACCTGAGGCAGCTGCCTATGTTAGAAAACATGCTATTAGATTCTTTTTTGAAGATGCAAATTTCCCAAAAACATCTGAAGTTAATGAATCGTTCCTAGTCGAGGTCGAGAACTGTTTAAGGAAAGGTTTCCTTCTTGCGGATATGGCTTTGGCTGATGACAGCAGTGTCACCAGTTCCTCTGGAACCACTGCTTTGACTGCACTTGTCATTGGAAGGTATAATTTCATTCTATGTTCTCTCTTTATGTTGGATTTCAATTAAGGGGCCTGTTTGCAGTAACTTGAAATTACAGCTGTTGAAAGTTGGGTTAGTAAGAGTTGGGAGTGTTTGAAAAGAAAGCACAAAAGCACTTTTAAATATTGGAGAAGAACATAGAGAGTGTTTGCAAACTCTATATAGAAAAACAACTTTTGTGCTTTTTGCTTTTTGGAAGCACTTTTGAGAGTTGTTTGGAAAATCAACGTCCGCTTATTTTAAACAGAAATAAGCTAGAAGCATCAAAGGACCAACTTTTAGCTTCTAGGTTATTTTCGTAAATACATGAAACTTGGATTGGTCTAACAAAGTGCTTCCCGGCTTTTATGTTCCAAACATTCAACTGTCCTTTTGTTACTTCTTTTTATTTCTCACCTTTTTTTCCAAACACCTACTCTATCTTCTCCAAAAGCATAAGATTAAGCAAACACCACACCCACTTAGAAGCATAAGATTATGCAAACACCCACTTAGAAGCCCAAAAGCAAAAACTTCTAGCTTATTTTAAGCAGAAGCAGCAAAACAAAATACTCAATTTCTACTTTTTTTTTTAAAGCTAAAAGCAGAGCACTTTTTTCAGAGATTGCAATCACTGAGAAAATTGACCCTATCCTCAATTTCAGGTTTCTAATGGTGGTAAATGCTGGAGATTGCAGAGCAGTTCTATGCCGGAAAGGAGAAGCTATAGAAATGTCTCAAGATCACAGGCCAAGTTATCCATCAGAGAGACAACGTGTTGAAAATCTAGGTGGATTTATTGATGATGGTTACCTAAACGGTGTTTTATCAGTTACTAGAGCTTTAGGAGATTGGGACATGAAGCTTCCTCGAGGTTCTTCCTCGCCTCTCATAGCAGAGCCTGAATTCAGACAAATTGTTCTAACTGAGGATGATGAGTTCCTCATAATTGGATGTGATGGAATATGGGACGTCATGTCCAGTCAGCAAGCGGTTAGTCTAGTGAGGCGTGGGCTGAGAAGACATGATGATCCCGAGCAGTGTGCAAAAGATCTTGTTATGGAGGCGCTTCGCCTTAATACTTTTGATAATCTGACGGTTGTCATTGTTTGCTTTAGTACGTTGGATCAGATGGAGCAGTCGGCCACAAGAGAGAAGAGGTTGAGGTGTTGCAGCCTCTCTGCCGAGGCTCTGTGCAGTTTGCGCAGTTTCTTGGAGGGTGGTAGCAACCGATAATTATTTTTATTATTATTTTTAAGGATGAGTTACATCTACAACCCCTGACATTTTGTTCTAATTACACTTGGACCCTTTATACTTCAGAAAATTACACCTAAACTCCTGTAGTTTGACTTTTTATCTTACAAATTGCCCTTCTGCCTGCTTTGGTTAGGATTCCTAACGTTTTTCTGTCAGAGGTGTGATTTAGACAGTTTATTCCATAAATCAGACAAAAAACATTGGGAACCCTTGCCAAACAGATGGAGGGGCAGTTTTAAAGACGAGATCAAATTACAATGGGTTTATTTAGGTGTAATTTCCCATAATACAAGGGATCTTGGTGTAACTAGACCAAATGACGGGGGGTTTAGAAGTAACTCAGCCTATTATTTAATCTAATCGACATAAAATTGCCCATCTATTTGAGGGTTGGAGGCTGTTTATGGCAGCTTAGAAGTTTTGTTATTGATTTCTTTCAAAAGATATGTTGTTTTTGGTTTGGTGGTATCTAGGTGGATGTATATAATGATTGGTTTGGTGGGTAGAGTTGGGGGGTGTAAAAGTTGACTACTGTGTTATTAGAGATGATGGTCAAAGTTGATGGCTTTGTGAATGGCCATATTCTTGGATCTGTACTATATTGTTGTTGGAATCTGATGTTCTGGGCAGTGTAATAAAATCATTTTTCTTTTCTATAATGTGTTGTGTGACCTTTTCTCCATTTTTTGTTATCCATTTGCCTGTCAACGGCTAACATCTCCAGACCAGCCAGAAATACGAGTTGATAATATACAGAAACCAACTTGAAGCTAAAGACTGATAATTCCATAATTTGTCAGATATATTTATATAATAATAATTTTTCCAAGGACGCATTGCTAATACAGAAAGAACACTGAGATAGAAGCATGCATATACGCTTTCAGTGAAAAATTGAACAGTCAGTTACAATTTGTAGCAAAGAATACAGCTTTACAAGTTTTACAGATTTGTCTCAGAATTCTCCAATTTTGTTTCCAGTTTGCATATTTGTAAGAAATGAGAGAGAGAGAGAGTAAAATAATGAGATTTAAGCGAATCCCCTGGACATCATGTGGTTGGTTCAGCTGAATAGGTCTTAGCAAACTTTGCAAACCTTTCCAAACCTCGTACCAGCAAGCTCTCAAGAAAAGGTTGTAGTGCCTAAAGGAGTAGAGAGATTACCATAAGATTGATTGGTCACATTGCACTGCAGAACTCTAGCTCAAACTACAATAATACTTAGGGTTAATTACATTTGGACCCCAAAAGAGTTTGTTAAACTACAAGTTGTGACCCTCTTAATCAAAATATTATACTTACACCCCAATTTTTAGGGTTTTGTCAAATTTTTAACAGAATATACCAAATAGTAATGGAATATTCCTAACGGAACCCCAAAAAATTGGGTATTTTTTTGTAATTATGAAACTCCTGGTGAGGTGTAAGTGTAATATTTTGACTAAGAGGGTCATAACTTGTAGTTTAACAAACTCCCTTGGGGTCCCAAATGTAAGTAAATCTAGTACTTATATATATCGTGATATTTACATCCTGAAGCTGAAAATTTAGTAATTTTCATCACAGAAACAGCTAGAATACTTACAGATGCCACTGGAGTCAATAGTTGAGGGACTTCGTATGAAACAGTGAGCTGAAATACAAGAAAATCCAATGTCCTAATAAGTGAGTAAGACAAACTAAAGAAATTAGAAATATAAATTGGATATTTTCTGAAGAAACCATACTTCTACCGTACAAGCAGCAGCACCTTTGGGGAAAAATCTTACAGCTCCCCTGCAACACAAGCACAAACAAAATAGGCTCAACCATTACTAAACAAAAATTAAGCTTAATATATAAATTAAAACATACTTCTTCTTTTATCTGCCATTCAGAAGAATATCATATAACAGTAACACTCTATATATCTAACAAGTCCTCATTGAAAGTTGAGATGTCTTTTCTCTAAATTTCATGGTTTATCAACAGCTGAAGTTACAAAAAGAAAGTAATCGACCTCTAACAAGTAACAAGTACAGTAAATTAATCAGTTTATCATATGGTGAAACTTACAAAATTCAGCTCGTTAATTTCCACAATCATGCATTTTCAGTTACCTATTAGGAAGACCCTCCAAAGATCTCCAGTGGATTTTCTGGTTCGGTATAGGCTGCAAGGAAGTAGCCACAACATTTACTTTGTAAACTAATTTATGAGATAGTTAAAGAAGTAATGTAATTACCTGCATATTTCTAGCAAGCCAAGAGAATTCTATATCCTGCCCAAATGCCTTGTACTTGAGTGACCATCGTGATAGATCAGGTTTATCCTCAAGAATCTAACAATTTACAGAATAGATGCTAAAAAGTCAGCCTTTATAGCAATAACTGAAAAGCTACAATTTTTTGTAGATTTGTAATATGAAACCATTCACCTTTACAGATGAAATGAAGGGCATCCACTGAGGAATGGCTTCACGATCGGAGTAACATTTATAAGCAACTGAAATGGGCACATCGATATCCATCTTTACCCTGCAACGGCAAAATAAATACCCAATCTTGGTTACTGTTTTGCTCATATCACTAGACTAGATAAACTAATCCCATCAAAGCAACAAATTACAGCCACCATCCAAAATACAACAATTTATTATTGCCTTAATTGAAAAGAAGAATTTGATTACGTGGAATCTTGCCATTCCATGACCGGAGAAAAGGGTCGTCGGAATTTGACGCCGGTGAGGGAATAATGAGTACTCGCATAACATCTGCTGAATCGTGGGAGTTGTTTCTTGTTGAATAGATGAGAGGATGAAGGTAGAAAACTGGACTTTTCTCGCTTGACTATTGCGTGGTGGACTGGTGCTGACACTGCGGTGGCCGCCGCTACAGACATTTGTGGGAACCGCCGGTCAGGTGTTTTTGAAGATTTTCCGGTGAGATGTTTTCTGAGAGCCTACCAATTTTTGGCCAAGCTTGCGTGGCGTGTAAAATTTGCGGATTTAGGTCGAGGAGCTGCTGCTTGCTTGGGCATAAAAGGTCAACCACATAAAGTTCTCAATAAATAATAACGTTAAAAAGGGGGTTCTCCCCTCAATTAATACTAATCTTTCTTTAAAATATTGAAAAGTAAAACTCAAAACAAGAATTTTAATTTTCAAAAAGGAATGGAGATAAGCATTTTCTAAAAACTTTAATAATGTAAAATACAAAATTACATCTTAATATCTTACGAGTCCTAGCTATTTTTCATTATTATTGCAAATAAATCCAGGATTAATTTTCCAAATAAGACTGAATCAGGTTAGGTACAATAGTCACGGTTCATATACAAGGCACCTGTACCTGTACGTCCCGAAAGAAAAGAATATATATAATTATGATTTGCCTTTAACAAAAAAATCAGCTATCTTTCAAGTCAACAAATCAAAATGGAAAGCCTAATTTATTCAAGTTCTTCTTAGAGGATTCAGCTAATCGTCTAACAGACTTTGCGTTTCTATAAGCTGCCATCAACTCTTCAGCCACATTCTTAGGCTGACAAGTAATATATGCAGAGACGAACCGCTTCTCAGACATCCTCAAAGCTGTCAACAACGTAGGTCCCTTAATTTGAGGAACGATTCCCATATCCTCAATCATACACGCCACCTGAAAACGAGGTTTCAAAACTGTCTCCAGATTGAAATACAGCAAAAAAGGGTTACGAAGTACAATATCAGCCGGCAGCCTCATTGTTCCTATTATAAAAGTCATATGTCTCTGAACTTTATCAATGGACAATGTCAACACAAGTGGCGACCTTCCAATAAGACACAAAATATCATCTTCTACAAGCCCATATTTCTCCAAGTTCATCACCTTCCCACGAATTGTCTCTATGCGCGATATGGCGAAAAGGGAAACAACATGTTTGAACATTTTTGATGAATTTGAGACTCCCGTTTTGTTGATGTATTCTATTTTTTCATCATCTAGGGTCGTTCTTGGGATTAACGTGGGACGGGAGAGAAGAACGGTGATTAAGTCCCGTTTGGTGAGACCCAATGATTCGTAAATGGCAATAACGGGCTTGATTTTGTTGTGGAAGTCGTATGTGAGGAGAGAAGGGTTGCGCACAATCGCCTTCACTAGGATATCTCTCGATCCAAACACGGCCTCGAGATATTCGAGGCGCTCATTTAGCCATACATTGATTTTGCAGTTGAGAAAACGGGGACGACAATGTATCATCCTTACTAGGTCGGCCGATTTGATGCCTAACTGGGAAAGAATCTCAAGTTTGGATTGGAGGATATTTATGTCGGTTTTACGTAGAGATGGGCGTCGTTGGAATATCTTGGATATGTCTGTCTCAGTGCAGCCCCAGTCTCTGAAAACATCAGATGAGTCTTTTGGTTTTTTTAAGGGGTGTGATGATTCTATGTGATCGTGTGGAATTTCAACTGAATCACAAGAAGTGGAGGAAAAAAGACTGGGGTTTATAATATTGTGAGGTGATGAACCGAAGGGGAGTAACTTGAAATTATGGGAGGTGGCATCGTTGGTCTTCTGAAGTTGATTTAGGCCCTGCAAAACACAAAAAGATGAGATTTTTAATTATTAAGATGCTTTTGATGCTATAAAAGAGATAGTTGGTAAATAACTAGTGGCTCAAGACTTGCTGTTTTCTTTCCGTAGATCTGTATACTGAAAAATCAAAAGAATAAAGAGAGCATAAGAATTGGATACCAAAATACAAGTCTTTTTAGCTAAAATACTTCTGTGAATCTGTTCTGTTCTTAGGAGCAAAAGAATGGGTTCACAAATATTGATTTAGTTCAGTTGCTTATGTAAAACGCGTTGTTTTGATTATGAAAAGATCAATCATCCTTATTTATGATTCGAAAGAGAAGATCTTTATAAAAAGCAAGCAATGGAAGGTGCTAAGCAAGTCAACCCCGAGCTATAGGTAGCAAGCATACTTCTAATGGCAACCCTAGCTCTTAAGGACATACATATTGACAAACCCTAAAATTAATTATCATTTTTCTTAATTTCCGGTTATCTTTAAATGGGACTTTTTTGTGTCATACCACTCAGTCAGTTGTGTAACATATTTTTACCATCAAAGTCCACAGATGTGAAATGCTTATGTCAGAAAAAAGGGTACTACTGCAAATGCATCTAATCCATGCTTCTATCTCATCTGATTATCCATCCCCACAAGCTAGCAGAACGGAATGGGACACTATTTCTATCTTGAAGAAAACAAAACTATAATGGCATAATAAAAACTAGAACTAAGATCCACAAGAACTGAAGCAATTAAATACGAAATTATTAAATATTATGAAATAATAAAGAGTAAGAAGCCTATCGATTCCATAGTAAGAAATGGAGCAAAATCAACAAGATTGGTAAATAATTACCAGCAATTCCTAAAGTGCGAAACCAATCCACACACACATAAAATAAAAGGGAACAACTCACTGTACATAGAGAAGCGAGAAAATGGGAACTGCGGTTGCACAAGCGACGACAGTCAAAAAGAGCAGCACCTCTGCTCAGAGCCTTCAATAATATCATTTAATCTCACCAGACCAGACCTCAAAATGAAGCCAATTGAATATACGAGAAAAGGGTATCCAGCAGTAGCCAGATTGGAATTGCGAAAAATAAATATAAAAAAAGAGAAAAAATAATAGGTAAGGTGCTGCTCCCCCGAGTACTTGAGATTCTTAGAACCACGTTTTCGGGCTCAGCTATATATGATGGCTATCAGTAGTTCAGTACAACGATCAAAGATGAAGACGACGAGTGCCAATAATAAGTTTTGGGAAATGGGCTTCGGCCCAATGGATTTCATTTCCGAAATGTTGGATGTTTAAATGTGTAATAATAGATTAGGCCAGGCCTAGCCTAATAAACACAGCCTTGGCCCTTGGGCAATGTCAAGTGGCACAGCCACTACAATATTAATTAATAGTCTGAATTTTGAAATAATAATATCTTATGTTTCCCATGTGTTAAAAGTGTCTTGCTAAATCTTTAGATTAAAACAAGATTTCATATCGAGAATCTCCAAGAGATGGGTCACGTTCGAATTCTAATATGATTAATCCATTTTATATATATGATTTTGAGACAAATACATGGATAATCAAGAATATAAAATATACAGAAAATATAAATGGTGAGATGACGAAGCCGCAAAAGGAAATAGCAGAAGAGAGAAAATGAAGAACAGGTGATTACTGGAAGATGATAGCCGCCCCATGTGTTTGATGTTCATTTTTATATCTAGGTCAAATACAGGGCCACTTGGCGAGATCTTATGGACCCAGTTGGACGCTTCAGATTTGCAGCTCTTTTGGGGTTTCAGATGGGCCTAAGGCTGCTGGCTTTTATGAATGGACCGAATTTAATAACAAATCCCTTTAAGCCCATTAAATGAGATACCAACTTAATATATCTTTGCCCATAAATGCTAATATTTATTGGTCATAACATAAGTCCCACAATTTTTTGAGTATTTGGGTATGGATTTATTAATAAATCGCAGCCAAAAATACTCTAAAAACATAGAGAATTTTATTAAGTTGGTGTTTGAAGCCTTTCAACTAGGCTCGAGTCTTGGTGTTCTTCCACCCACTTCTAGAATTCTCGAAGTACCTCGACGGGTTACTTGATGATGAGGCTATATTGAAGCAGTTTGTGTTGTCTCCAGCTAAGGATGTGGAGAGGTCAAAATGAGCCTTATGGTATATTTATAGGATAGTCTTTTTTTTTTTTTTGTACAGATATGACCATCAAAAGGCTTGGTTCAAGGCGTGAGGCACAAGAAAAATTCGATGCTCAGCTAAAGAGAGAACAAAGAGAAACATCTGCTTTGACAACGAAGCTTCGAGATCTTGTGAGGTCGTAAATGACTCTTCATAAAATGAACCTGAAATAATTGAGCTGACCCTCGAGGCTTTAGATAAGGTTGTACAAAAGCTCGATATGAATGTAATAAAAGTCCTTTTAATGAGGAATTTTAGAATGAGGATGCGATCGCAATCGTCGTGATTTGTAGTTCGAAGATATGAAGTTCGATGATATGAAGCTTTAGTTGCTGGCATTTGATATGGACGTGGCCACTAAGCATCGTAAGATCAAGAACTCTAGAGAAGTATACGAAGCTTGATGAAGCTCAGTCTTTGAAGGTTCAAGAGCTCGAGGCTTAAATCAAGGCTATTCATAAGAAGCTCTTGGCTCGAGTTAAGGCTCACTTACCCAGAACTCGAAGCTAAAATAGAGGCTGCTGACCAGAAAGATTATGCTTTTGATCAAGACAAATTTTGGAATCTGTAAAAAGGGGGAAAACTCCAACTCAACGCTTTTGTGATTTTGTCTAATCAACCATGTCCCAAGAGGTTGTAGCCAATAAGGCTAGTGATAATGGCATGAAAGCTTTAGGAGCTTTTCAGACATAACTTTTTCATAATTAAGTGTTAAAGTCCCCATTATTTCCTAAAGCATCTCCACATGTGAAAGAACGAGAAGTTGGAGGAATTGCCAAAGGAGAGAGGTGAAGTTGAAGATAAATTCGAGTTCCAGCTTGAAGAACTTGACTAAAATTGATATCTTGTTTGTTTTTGCCTATGAAACAATGACCTTTGAGGTCGCCTTTTGTTATAGGTAGCATAGTGACTCTAGATCTGAACTTAGTTAACATTTGAGGTCGTAAGATATTATTATTATTCTGAGTATTTTTATTATATGTCTCTCGTTGTTGACTTATTCAAACAGCTTTAGTCGGTGAATGCACGTTTCACTTCCTTCATTTTTGAATTTGTTGGCACGTATCGACTCTCGAAGTTAATTGTGTTCTAAATTAGACTTCGAATTGGTCTTGACTTTCGTAATAAGCCTCGAATTATTCCAAATGGATTAATAAGCCTCGAATTGACCTCGAATGGGTTACTTGTTATGAATTTGGGTTAAAGGACCTCAAGTGAATTGGATGAGATATCATATCAGGTCGAGCGTGCTTCTAATTAATTAGTCTAGTTAGGGTCGAGTAGACCTTTAGCGAGTTTATCGAACTAGGGTCGAGCAAGACTCTAGCGAGTTTATCGAACTAGGGTCAAGCAGACCATTAATTGATTTATTGGACTAGGATTGAATAAATCGCTAGTTGATTTTCTTGAATTAGGGTCGAGCTGCCCGCTAATTGATTTTATCGAATTAGGGCCGAGCTGACCGTTAATTGATTTTATCGCATTTAGGTCAAGCTGGTCGTTAATTAACTTACCGAACGAGGATCGAGCGGACCACTAATTAAATTACCGAATTGGGATCGAGGCGGCCTTTAATTGAATTTTTTAATTAGGGTCGAGGCGACTGTTAACTACACTTTTGAACTAGGGTCGAGGCGACCTCTAATTAAACCTTTGAATTAGGGTCGAGACGACTGCTAATTGAACTTTTTAATTAGGGTCGATGCGACCGCTAATTGAACTTTTTAGTTAGGGTCGAGGCGACCGCTAATTTGAAATTTGGAATTAGGGTCGAGGCGACCGCTAATTGAACTTTGGAATTAGGGTCGAGGCGACCTCTAATTAAACTTTGGAATTAGGGTCTAGGCGACATCTAATTAAACTTTGGAATTAGGGTCGAGGCGACCGTTAATTTGAACTTTGGAATTAGGGTCGAGGCGACCTTTAATTTCAACTTTGGAATTAGGGTCGAGGCAACCGCTAATTAAACTTTGGGATTAGGGTCGAGGCGACATCTAATTGCACTCTTTAATATTTCACTTCTTTTCACAAGTTATTATCTCCAAGAGTCTAAGTTCATGTCTGTATATTGTTTTGGTGATTTAGAAGAATGTTAGTGCGTTTGTCTGCACATTATTCACTTCTACATGCATAAAATATAACATAGAACATAGATCATAGCATGAAAATGAACATAAAATACGCTTCATTCATTTCACTTCCAATGAACAACAATGTGTTTAAGAGTCGAGCTCTGTACACTTTTGGAATTAAAATGCATATGTGTTCTCGAAACGGATGTGTACTCTGATGAACACTTTTGGAAATCGTAAAAGAGTGAAAGTGATAATGAATGAGATAGCTCGTTAAACATAATACTTCCTCAAGTTCAAGGCATTTCAGGTTTGAGGCAAGGTTTTTCCTTTCATGTCCTGCAGCATACAGGCGTTGTGTTTTGGCAATCCAAAGTGGTAGATAATGTTTTTACGAATGAGATTGATTACCTCATCTTCATTGGCATGGAGGACGGCTTCAGCCTCGACACATTTTGTGAAATATTCCACCGCAGCGATTATGTACTTCTTAGCTGCTCCTTGAGGTGACGGGAATAGACCCACGACATCTAAACCTTATTGATCAAATGGGCACGAAATCTAAACTGGTGAAGACCAGTTTGGTGGGAGTCTTGGAGTGTTAGCATGTAGTTGGCATTGAACACATCGTCTTGCATAATCCTTTGCGTCTTGTCTGAGGGTTGACCAAAAATACCATGTGCGGACAGTTTTCTCGACTAAGGCCCTTCCTACATCATGGTTTCCGCATCCGCCTTCATGCACTTCTTCGAGGACATACTTCGCTTGGCTTGGGGTTATGCATCGCGACAATGGACCCTCGAAGCTAGCCTTGTATAATTCGTCACCGATGAGGGTAAAGTGACTCGCTTTTGAAATTACGCTTTGAGCTTCAGTCACTTGGTTTCGATCCTTGCCATGATTCCGCTTTCTTTGTTTCATTGGTTTTGTTTCAGGGTCGATGTTTAGGTGATGGACTATGACACTTGGGTCGATACCCTTAAAGTCTGAGGGTGATCATGCAAATACATCCTTATTCGTTTTTAAGAACTCAATGAGACTAATTTCCGAAAGATAGAGGCATATCAGGCTCATTTCCCAGCAGCATGACTTCGAGGCTGTCAGCTGCTTTCGATTGCTTCGCGGCTCGAACGTATCTCCTTCGGGCGTTCTTTACATCACCGCCAATATGACCTCCAGCTATTATATCTATAACCATTTTTGAGGTTCTTCATGAGCGTTGACCCTAATTTCATTTTTTACCCTCAGTGGAGCCTCACGCTTGGAATACGCAAGGCTGTGTAGAAGTCATAGTTCTTGTATCCTCCTGAACTGGTGTGATCAAAATGGTCATTCTCGACCCTAGGCTTGTACCTCCTTCCGACTGGCTGGTCTTTTTGACCTCTACTGCTTCGGGAGCCTCGAGCTTCATTCTACTCGTTGTCCTTGGATAAATTCATCTCTTCATCGTTCATGTACCTTTCAGCCATCGAGGTCAAGAATTTGCGTGCATCAGGATCCTATTGATCATGTCGATCATCAAGTCTGGAACTTTGAAGGAGAATGTCAGTGAAACGATCCATGAACTGTCTAAGCGTCTCATCGACTCCTTGCTTCAAGTTAAACATGTAGCTTGCTAACTATTTGGATTTCTTTTTACTGGCAAAGTTATACACAAATTTCCTGTACAATTGCTCGTAATCGACTATAGTTCCAGGTAGCAACTGACCGAACCAGTCTTGAGCCTTGACTATCAAGGTAATTAAGAAAATCCTAAAATTCAGCTCGCCCGATAGCCTGTACATCCTCATGATGTTTTCATAGGTTGTCCAATGCTCTTGAGGGTCGCTGGACCTGTTGTACTTAGGCAATTCTGGTATTTGGAAGCCTGCTGGCAAGGTTTGAACCTGGATTCTTGCGTCAAACGGTGAGCCTTTTTTAATAAGCTTCTTTTCAGCAGGATTTGTCTTTGTCAGGTTCTTCATCTGGAGGCTCAGCATCTGAACCTGCTTCTAAAGGTCGAGCCTCTCCCATGCCACTTTTTGTCGTGGATGTTGGTCATGAGAACCTCGTGTGTTTATATACGTAAGGGTGTCTAAGAATCATAATTCTTATAACCTATTGATCTGGAATGATCATAGAGTTTCGTCTCTGGCTTAAATTTATTCTTCCTTCTGACGGGCGAGTCGTTTCAACCTCTACCGTTTCAAGGCTTGAGGCTCATTTCGAAGCTCATTTCGAAGCTCATTTCGAGGCTCATTTCGAGGCTTATTTCGAAGCTCATTTTGAGGTTCGAGTGTCGAGTTGTGCCACCATGATCTCGCCCAGCATGCTCTTAAGCATAGCTTTGAAGTTGCTCTTTGTAAGGTCTCCAGTGAAAACTGTTTCAGAGTCATCTGGGTCTGCTTCATGGTGCTCAATACCATCTTCTTCGTTTGCGATAATGGTTCCGTCCGCATATACTTTATCTTTTCTAGCCATCTTTTTCTTCGCTGCTGCGATTTCTTCCTCTGTCGCCATTTCTGCCGAAGTTTGGACAGTGCAGAGAAGACAGAAAAATAGATTTTCGCACAAGTCTCAAAATCTCAAAAAAGAAGAAACATACACTTTGTAGTAGCGTGAGCCCGAGCACTTCGACGCGACCAATTTGAGGAGGTTCCCACAGACGGCGTCAATGTTGAAGTGTCTTGCTATACCTTTAGATTAAAACAAGATTTTATATCGAGAATCTCCAAGAGATGGGTCACGTTCGAATTCTAATATGATTAATCCATTTTATATATATGATTTTGAGACAAATACATGGATAATCAAGAATATAAAATATACAGAAAATATAAATGGTGAGATGACAAAGCCGCAAAAGGAAATAGCAGAAGAGAGAAAATGAAGAACAGGTGATTGCTGGAAGATGATGGCCGCTCCATGTGTTTGCGGTTCATTTTTATATCTAGGTCAAATACAGGGCCACTTGGCGAGATCTTAAGGACCCAGTTGGACGCTTCAAATTTGCAGCTCTTTTGGGGTTTCAGATGGGCCTAAGACTGCTGGGCTTTTATGAATGGACCGAATTTAATAACAAATCCGTTTAAGCCCATTAAATGAGATACCAACTTAATATATCTTTGCCCATAAATGCTAATATTTATTGGTCATAACACCATGAATTGTATAATTCAAGTTGTGTAGCGAAAACATATATATATATATATATATATAGAATATATTGGAAAATCAGACAGTACTGAATGCTGAAATAAGAGAAAAAACAATTATGTAGACAGATCACAATCAATGCAACAAATTAATTGACAAAAATAGGAATTTACCAATTAAATAATATTACGCAGAAAATAGCTAAACCTAAGTAGCTAGTACTTTAATTTTTGTTGTACAGGTTTAGATGTTGAGCTGATCTGCAATTTAAGCTAATTTTGGATCCCAGTCCCACACCCACACAGTGGACGTGAGATTAAGAAAAACAAGTACTGGCTTAGGTAATTTAGTGTTAAGTACTTTGAACTAAGTTAATTGAACCGACCGGCCGGCATCATTCAACATACTTTGCATATATATATATATATATATATATATATATATATACTTATTAAATTTATTTTTTATTTTTACCAAGAACCGGTTAAAAGCTGACCGTAGGGTTAAGAAGACCCCATCTTGTATATTAAAAGCTCAAGTCGGAAAATCCGAAAAGTACATCCGCAGAAAAGTATAAGTACAGAGCTTAAGAGCAACATTCATAATCACACACAAAAAGACCACCCACAAATTAGACACCAGTTTTGCACTTGCCAGGCGGGATCTATTAATCCTATGATAACACAGGAGTCTATGGCAACAACAATCTTCTTTTCCATCGGCCATATAAATGTTGCTCAAACGATCAGCGCTAACCGCCCACAGACATAAATAAATGATCCGGTTCCAGGTCACGACAGTATATACAAAAGGATCCGTCAATTTCCAAAAATTAAAACTAGCCAAGGCAACCGTCAATTTCAAATAGCGATCGAGCATCCTTTGTAAAAGCTCCAAAAAAACCACTGCCACCAGAATTTCCTGCAAATTGAAAAACGAGAATTAGAGGTCATGTACCCAAAACCATGAGGTTTACTAACCTTGTACGTCCAGCTCCAGTTCATAATTGCACTCTTTAACTCTTCGTATTTGGTCTGCATGCAATAATGTATGAAAATTAGGACCACAAGCAATAATACACAAGATGATAACACTAGCATCATAAAGAATATTATATTCCAAGTCCTTAGCCGATTATATATCATGGTATCTTGATCTAAGGTGTGGAATGAGCATAGCATCACAACGGATCATCCCCCTGAGAGGACCTCTGATCTCTCGATCTTCAATGACTCCCGAGCCCCCCGTGCTACACGCCAAATTTGCTAGGAAATCTGCAACTCCATCTCCTTCACGGTAAATATGAGAAAATACACAATTGGTATTTTTGATATTTTGTCTAATCTTTAACAAAATGCGTATCATCTCCCATCAACATGCTTTCTGATCTGTAATAGCTTCAATGGCCCATTTCGAGTCACATTCAATCCACACTTTATCCATTCCTCTTCTAACTGAAAGATCAAGTCCTTCATAGATTGCCCAAAGCTCCACAAAGTTATTCGATCTAATTCCAAGTGCTCTGTAATATCCCGCAACAACCTTCCCCTCCATATTTCGGATAACTCCACCTGCCCCAGCAATACCAGGATTTCCTTTTGAGGCCCCATCAGTATTTAATTTGCACCAGCCCATCCGTGGCCTAACCCATTGCACAATAACCGTGCGGTACTGGCGTACGTAGGCCGCATCAATGCCGAGAGCTAAGGCACTGTCCAGGTTCCCCTTCCAATTAACTCCATTAATTAACTTTAACTTCCGCAGCTGAAGGAGGTAATTCCAGACTTGCGTAACAATCTTACTTGCAGCAAATTTTGTGCCTTCATGTTTAGCTTTATTTCTCTCAAGCCATGTGAACCACAAAATTAAAATTGGTATTATGGTTCTGACATGTGATGCAGCTTGATTTTCCAAGGAGAAGAACCACCAACCAAGCATTGTAGTAATCTCCCTAGTGTCTGGAAGTTGCATATGCATGATCTCGGCAAAGAAATTCCAAACCCTTCGCACTTTGAACCCATTCAGAAAGAGATGTTGATTATCTTCACACTGGAAGCAGCAGCTACATTTAGATGCAATCACAATACCCTTTCTTTGCAACCGCGCCTCGTCGGTATCCGGTCCCGAATCAATCTTAGGATAAATATGGACATGCTCGGTCGAATTTGCTTGCTCCATGCATTCCGAAGAATTGGCTGTACTTCACGCGACTCCCTAATCTGCCGCCATACCGAACTAGTCATGAATTTACCACATGGCTCATGTTTCCAAATCATGCCATCAGAATTACCTTCAATCGGCATGTCAGCGACCATATCCACAATAGATTCCGGCAAGATGAGTTTAAGCTTTCCACTATCCCACTGGCCATTGGTGAAGAAATTACAAACCATTTCATCATGATTACCCATAAACTTCATCACCTCACGTAAGGTAAGAGTCCCCGACCACAAATCATCCCAAAACGACACTCTACCAGGGCGGAGGGTCCAAAATATGCCCTTATCCGCATCTCTTCTAATTAATGCCATCCGTTTCCAGCACCAGGACGAGACATTTGGATTGGCCCAAATCGGATGCTCGCCATTACAGTATTTATCAAGCATAAAAACCGACCACAACGAATTCCTTTGTCTCAGTCTCCACCAGAGCTTGTAAGCAAAGCAGGTACTCATATCCCCCATGCGACGAATACCCAAGCCTCCTTCTTCCGTCGGAAAACACAACTCCTTCCATTTACACCAATGGATATGCTTCCTCCCATCTGCTGAGTCCCAAAGGAATGCATTAAACATAAGTTCAATTTTCTTCAGTATACCTTTAGGCGAGTCAAGTACTTGTAGGAGATAAATAGGGATCGATGAAAGAACGCTCTTGATGAGCATCAATTTTCCTCCATAAGATAAGAGCGCCCTTTCCCAGCTAGATATACGCCTCCTGATCTTTTCAACAATTCCGCTAAATAGAGAAAGTTTTTTGTGGCCGACGAATAACGGGCATCCAAGATATACAAAAGGTAATGCTCCCCGCATGCATCCCATTTCAGCTAAAATTCTCCTTTCCTTGTTTCGCCTACACCGCTTCGAAAAATATATGCAACTCTTTCCAGCACTTATAGCTTGGCCCGAGATTTCCTCGTACGCACTAAGAACAGTCTTAATCTGTCGAGCTGATCTTCTAGAAGCTTGGCCGAAAATGATAGTGTCATCAGCGTATGCCAAATATGAGATTCCAATTCGAGATGACCAGCTGTAACGGATGTTCGGATGTTTCATCAAAAGATCATCAAGGCCTCTGGAGAGCCAATAAGGAGCGACGGAGATAGTGGATCACCTTGTCTCAGACCTCTTGTAGATTTGAAGAAGCCTTCTCCTTTGCCATTAACAAGAACTGAGAACCTGCAAAACGAAATACAATTAGAAATCATATGACAGAATCTAGAAGATCAAAATCCTAATTTATCAAGCATTGTAAGCAAAAAAGGCCAATGCACTCGATCATAGGCTTTCGCCATGTCAAGTTTCATGCTAAAATGATCACCGCCCCTTTTGTCGTTCAACTCGTGCATCGTCTCTTGTGCCAAGAGCACGTTATCAGCAATCACCCGTCCTTTCACAAATCCCGACTGTGCTGGCGAAATTATGGATGGCAACAACTTGCTTAATCTGCTAGAAATCAGTTTCGAGAGGATCTTGTTTGATAAGTTACAGAGGCTAATTGGTCGGAACTCTTTCCATTCACTTGCATTCTCCTTTTTAGGTATAAGAACTATCGTTGTGCATGTGAATGCTTGGGGCATTGGAACGCATATATAGATAAACCGAATCTAGTCAAAGACTATATATAATCATTTAAATTCAATTAAACTTATTGGTAGTGAACCAATTAATTATTGGAGCTTTTTTAATTGCAGGATTATGAAATAAAGCCAAGTTGTTCCCAAAAACTTTAACTAAATCAAACGATGCTCACTCACTCGAATTAGATATATCTTCGTTCATTAATTTTTAATTATACTCAATTTCTTAAATTTTATCAAATTGAAAAGTATTTCAGTTTTACTTTTGAAGCACATCTTTACATAATTAATATATATTTAGTGGATCGGAGTTTAATTTTGTATTTTAACAGGCCGATGATTGCTACATATGTAGCACCTCATTCCTTATCCCACGTCGGAAAAAATAATTGAAAATGAATTGGTTTATAAGTTAGAATTCAAGTGTAACCAGTGGATATTCTTTTAGGCAGTCGTTTAGGCCCAATTTCAGGTTGCACTCAGTAGGTTCGAAGCTTAAACTCGTGTCCAACGGATCTACGGGTCTGGGACATGACAACATAGAAATGAGATAGTAATGGAATTATGAGCATTCCTATTTTCATTCTTAAAACACTTCATGAATGGTATAATTTAGTAGAGAATTAATGGTCATTCCCAAATGCATGAATCATCATTCCCCTATTCCCTCCCATGGCTAAGGCTTACTATCTTTGATGGATTTTGGGTGAGGGTAGAGGAATAGGATAGAGTGTGAGTATAGGATAGAACCTAATTAGGCTATTTTGGCATATGCATATAATAGTTTAAGGATAGTGCTAGGGCTCAAGACATTTTGGAAGAGAAAGTAGGCTCTTGTATAAGATATGATATAGTGGGATGAGACATTAAATGTCTTAATTAGTAAGGTGCAGTACCCTAGCTAGCTTGTGTACGAGTAATTTAGTTGGAAGAAATATTGCTTCCAATTAAGTGTCTGTAGTAATCGAACTCGAAAAAATTGAATGAAAAATCTAACTCTTAATTCAATTGAGTCTTTAAACGGCCGGGAAAAAAGGTTGGTAAAAAAGAAGAAAGTAATAAGATGCAATAATATATATCTATCTATCTCGAGCTTTGAATCCTATTGTTGACCTAAGTAGAAGTAATAATTCTTTTGATTTGATCCATTAATTAAAAGGGCAGACAACTGCAGATCCAAGGCAAGCTAGCTAGACGCCCTTAGCTTATACATATTAATAATCCATCCACCAATCCAAATCTCATCTCCCATTAATTCTGACTTCATCTTCAATAGCATACATGTCAAAACAAAGGTAATTAACCAAATTCATTTTCAATGTGTATATATATATCTTGATTATAATTTCTGATCACCATGCAATTAATATTATAATTAAACAAACTTTAATTTCTTAAGGCTGCTAGGTAAAGTGGCACTCATAACCGGCGCCGCCAGCGGCATCGGCGAAGCCGCCGCCAGATTATTCTTGGAGAATGGGGCCGCCGTGGTAGTGGCAGATATACAAGACGAGTTAGCCCACCGACTCATTGCTTCGATTAACTCGGAAAAGGTGAGTTACTACCACTGCGACGTTAGAGAAGAGAAACAGGTAGCCGCCGTCGTGAGGTATACGGTGGGAAAATACGGGAGCTTAGACATAATGTTCAGCAACGCCGGCATTATCGGGCCTCTGACTAGCGTACTGGATCTCGACATTGACGGCCTCGACGCCGCCATGTCGACAAACGTGCGTGGCACCGCCTCCACGATAAAGCACGCTGCCCGCGCCATGGTGGAGAAAAAGGTAAAGGGATCTATCATTTGCACGGCCAGTGTGGCGGCGTGCATCGGCGGAGGTGGGCCGATTGCTTACACAGCTTCGAAGCACGCGGTGGTCGGGCTGGTGAAGGCGGCTTGTGGCGAGCTGGGCAGCCATGGGATCAGAGTCAACTGCATTTCTCCGTTTGGGTTGGCGACGCCACTTGCTTGCAACGCGTATGGGCTGAAGCCGAGCGAAGTCGAAGCGAACAGTAGTGCGGTGGCGAATTTGAAGGGAATTGTTCTGACGACTAAGCATGTGGCAGATGCGGCGCTGTTTCTTGCGTCGGATGAGTCGGCTTATGTTAGTGGCCAGAACTTGGCGGTTGACGGCGGGTTTACGGTGGTTAGCCACAGTTACTAGATCTTAATTCCTATTTTTTGTTTATTATTATAATATAATATGGTATTTGTTTTGTATTTTACGGTATTAATGGAACTGAGAGATCAGTGATGATGGATCGGAGTCAACTCTTGATCTTGAAGTGAGTTATAATTAAGTTTCCCGGCCATGTGGGTTTTCCAAGTAATACGCATGTATGTTTATGATTTTCTTTTGATAAAAAATGAGGAGTAATTAACTTATTATAAGCTGTATTTTATTTTTGGAGCAGTGTTTTTTCTTGGTAAAATATCGAAATTTTGACAATACTTTAATTTTGTCAGTTTTTTCTTGGCCCATTTCTTACCAATGTGTCACATTATAAGGAGTGGGTGCATGTGGATCATTTATGATTTGTTCATCACCATTAAGTTGCCTTAAATATTTGCCTTATAACCAATAGGCAATAGCCATCATTAAAATGCAAAATGGGGATATCAACTCCACTCCATAAGTATTTTCGGGATTTTAAGATGTACACTAGCTTTTTCCGGACAAAATAACAAAAAAATGGCAATTTAATGAATCCAGCGACCGAAATCACAAAACGGCATAGTTTCTTGGCATGTGCACAACACGTGCTCACGGAAAACCATTTATCATGACATTTGCGTGACATGGCAATACCATCATGTCCAACATGTACTGTCTGTGCCACATGGATATAAATAATTAAAAAAAAATACATGGCATTGAAACTAGAGTGAAATTTCCCTCTAAAAATATAATTTCCGCTAATTTTAATTAAGAGAAAAAAAAAGAATAATTTTATTCACCAAAATAATATGTATTCTCCACACTTTTGAAATCCTAAATTCGCCACCATCACTACCACCGCCGCCGTCACCTCCATCGGACCACCACAAAAGAAATCACAAAAGTCAAAACTCTCTCTGCAAAAGAAGAAATAATCTCAGAGTTTTCAGACAAACCTGAGTAGTCCACAGCACCTGCGAAATTAGTGTGCTCATTGCAAGAGGTGTTATTCTGCATCAATTTCGCAAGTTCCTGAACTAGAGAAGAAACTTTATCAGTTTACACAGAGGAATTGGAGCTAACATGTGAATCAAGTGGTGTGTCCATGTGGGCAGAATTAGCATTCTGTTTTCTGAAAGTTTGACCACTAGATCCTCTTCCTGCACCTCTGCCTTTGTTACTTCTGCCTCCCCTTCCTATACTACCTCCACGATTTCTTTTATACTCATCATACCATTCAGTATGAGTATACTGTCGCATTTAGAACAATATCTCTCATCTTTGTTGGTAAAAGAGGTTTTGGGGTACGGAGGAGCTTTGGAGGAAGAGGCAGAGTTGAAGTTACCAGAGGCAGCATGTGCACTGATGTCGTTAGTGGAAATACGGGCTGATCTCTGTGATTCAACCCTCTGCAGTATTGAGAAAGCATGGTTTAGAATGGGAAGAGGATCCATAGACAGTATACTATCACGAGGGATGTCATAGCTGTCGCTTAAGCCCATCAAGAACTGTATAAGCATGTCAGATTCTCTGGAATCTTGTATGAGCGCTGATTAACATCACAGGTGCAGTGTTCGCAGATACAGCGAGGTGGTTTGGACAGCAAGCAGATCTCATCGCAAAGCATGGTCACTTTAGTCAGATATTGCCAGAAACTCATATTTCCTTGCCGGATAGAACCCAGATCTCCCTTGAGTTGATAGAGGAGAGGTCCATTAGATTTTCCATACCGCTGTTTCAGATCAACCCGTAACTGGCGAGCGGTGGTGACATAGGAGAATCCTTCGTGCATTTCTTTTGTCATGGAATTCAAGATCCATGCCACAATCATCGCGTTCGCTCTTCTCCATTTTTGATGTTCAGGATTGTCCTCTGCAGGTTCCTTGACCGTCCCATCGATGAAACCGATTTTCGCTTTCGCTTCGAGCCCTAATCTTACAGATCTACTCCAGTTGAATAAATTTTTACCGTCGAAGACAATAAAAGTGAGATTTAGGCCTGGTTGTTCAGCATTGTGAATATAATAAAGATCTTCGGACAAAGACATGGAAGTAGCACCCACATATTTGTTTTTCTCGTCTTTTTTCGGAGGATCAGGAGATGTAGTCATCTTTGAGAAAGGGTTAAGAAGGATCGAACACGAATATTAGATCAGATGAGTAGATCTGGGGAAGATAGCGCAGATCTGGCGAAGATAACGCAGATCGATGAAACGAAAAAAATAATAGTAGAGAACAGCGCGAATCAGGGATTCGCTTGTTCTATAACAGTAACGAGAAAGAGGAATAGAGAAATCATAGGCTAGGACCACCTGCTCTGGATACCATGTTGACAATGGCGTAATCGCAAACTAGGGTTACAGTGAGGAAGAAGATGGCGAGAGAAAAGGGAGAGGATTAGGGTTTGGCCAGAAAGAAACGATATTATTCATTAATTATGAAAAAGATTACACAGCAAAAATATATACAGAAGCCCAAAAAGAGAAAAAAAACAATCTATTGGCCCATCATAAAACGGAGCCCAATACACTTAACAAGGACCTTCAGAGACGGACCTCCGAACATTGTCTGTACTGAATCGGCATAACCTCAGAAATCGCGAGTGCTCCGGCCGCGGCATAACATCAGATCTGTACAAAGATGATCTAAAAAAATCTAGAAAAGACCAGAGGAGGTGGACGGTGGACTTAGATCTAGAAAACACCGGACGAGGTGGGCGGTGGATTTAGATTACCAAGGATCGGAGGAGGTGGGCGGTACAAAAGATCTGCTACCACCATCAGGATATTTTTCTTTGCCAGAATCAGATTTTAGAAATTTTTATTTTCAATCGGAGAAGGTGGGCGGTGGATTAGAGAGAGAGAATAAGATTAGTAGCTGTTCTACCAAATTTGGGACTGATGATAGGCGTCGACTGCTGCTGCAATGGTTGAGCATCTCTTGGGGTTGTGCTGCTGATCGAGCCTCGGATAATGGTAGAAATTTGGGTATCCAAAATTTCATCTACCACCATCACATTGTTTTTCTATTGCAAAATCAAACTTTGCAATTTTCATTTTCAATCTTTCAATTTATGGTGGAGGATTTTGCAGAATCGGAGAAGGTGGGGTGGTAGATCTGGTGATGTTGTGGTGGTGGAAGAAGATGAAGAAGACGGTGGTGTTGTGGTGGAGGAAGATGAACAAGAGAAGATGAAGAAGACGGGCCTGTGCTATTCTCTTTTTTTTTTTTTAATGTGTTTATTAATAATTTTTTTACTATTTTTTACCTTTTAATTATTAAATAAAATTTTATAAACTTAAATAATAGAAAAACTAATTTATATATTTTAATTTTAGGGAAGTAAAGATGCATAAATACCTAGCTTTTGTAAATGGGTTTTAATTTTGAAATTATTTCTGAATTAAATTTTATGTGCGTAAATAATTTTAAATTATTTTTTAAATTAAATTTTGTAAATGGGTTTTAAATTTTGAAATTATGTACGTAAACAGCTGAATCCACGTGTACAATGGTTAAAATTATTCAGAGTTATTAGGTGGTTTGATACAGATTTTTCAATTTAATTTATATTTTTAGAAAATTAAAATAGGTTTTTGAATTTAAATTTTTTTTAAATACTCAGATTTTCCAAGTGGACGCTTCGTGGCTGCCAGCTGGAGAAGAAAGCATGACGTGGAGTCAAACAGCGGTTTTGGATATCATGAGCGCGACACATGCAGTTAGGGTTCCGATCGCCAGATTCATCAAATTGTCAATTTTTTTATTATTTCGTCCCGAAAAAGCCAGTACACATCTTGAAATCCCGAAAATGCTTGCGGGGTATAGTTGGTATCCCCAATTTTGCATTTTTCCTAGGCTAAGGGATATATATCAAAGTACTCAACTGATCACCTACGTACGTACTGTGGCTATATATATATATATATATATATATATATATATATATATATATATATATTTCTTTCAATTTTCAATAAAATAAAAGACATTGCTATATATCTTTTCTGCAAATAATTGAATTGGATCTCCCGTAACATAAAAGGAGACATTGTTTTTGGGAAGCTGGTTCAGCAGAATGATATATATATAGTACTACTGAGGTTAATTCATGTGATGGGAACATGAAAAAATATAAGATTAATTTGAACATATATGGTTGATCTTCATCTTGCCCAAAGCAGGGTAGTTGGGAATGGATGATCTACGTTACCGTCTGATACTGAAACTTAGAGTTTGAGTATTCTTTTAGTTATATTTTTTTTATTAATATATTTATGTATAATAATATCTTACAAAATCATAAAGTTAGAGTTTAAAATGAGTATTGAGAAAGAGTTGGATTTAATTATGTATCAAAATAAATATTAATTAAAAATATATAACATTAGTGCTAATCATTTAATTAATGGGACCAGCTGTTTTTAAATCTTGGGTGTGTTTTTTTGGTTAAAAAAAGGTCAATACGGCATTCATAATCTTATAAGATAATATTTTTCCTGTTTGGTAATTTTGTTTTCCAATAATAGCAATCTCTGTGGTTAAGTTTGGAGTATGGAGGTCTCCATGCCAGGAGCCCACCTACTTAATTAACTCTCCGCTTTGATTGCTATTTGCCAATTACAAACCCAGCCCCCCTTTAATTTCCTACCGCAGTGAAAAAAGGAATGGCCAATTCGAGTTCAACAGAAGGCGAGGTTTTGGGTTGGAGTACTGCATGTCTGCATGGTTGGTCATGGTTTTACCCGTTAGGGTTTTCACAAGATCTGCATCTTCAATTCGGATGCTAGGCTACCTGAGAGGCTGCTACCTAGCTAGGCCTTTTCACTTTTCAGAAATGTCAGTATCAACATACGATAACAAGGAAGAAGGCTACCTATATTTTTAGTTAACAAGGACAACGTCAAAATTATTTAATATATTTATTAGTTAAGAAATTAATTTAAATATTTTTTTCTATCTTAACATATATCATGGGCAAGTTTACTTTAAATCACCATTCTCTCAAAAAATTTAGAATAGTTATCCAGTTTTTCCAATTGTTATTTTAGATATTCAATTTAAGTTTCAATTTTAACTTTGCTATCAATTTGTGTGAAAATACCGATTTGTCCATAAATTTCATTCCCTTGAGTCATTTTCTCTCTCTAACTTTTCAGTTTTCCACTTTCTTCTTCACCATAGTCCGATGAATGGATTTTCAAGCTGCCGATGTTGAAATTCTCCGACCAACAGCGGAAGAGAATCATCATTAAGAAAACGCAACAACTCTCAAAAGCTTTTAAAAAATTGTTAGTTTATTCTCTTTAAACACTATAATTATTGTTGAATATTAAATCGGAATCATTATAGAAAACTTCCAGTCACAACCTTGCCGGAAATTCCAGACACCATAAATGAGATTATTGAGGTGCAAAATAGTGTAAATTTGATTCAACAAGTTGCTGGATCCAATTTGGTTCCATACACGACAAATGGCCGCCTCCCCACCAACAAGTTTGCTGGATTCATTTGATTCAGTAAACAAATTGAGATTCTTTAGATGGAAAATAGTGTCCATTCGTGTTAGCTAGATAATTACGATTTTGTGCTAGTGAATTTGGATTTTGCGGGCTTCAAAACCGTCGCGGTTGCAAAGCTAGATCTGACCGGAGAAGATAATTTTCTTCTTTCGTGTCAAGGTTCGTCGGGAAAGATGGTAGCATAAGATGTTGTTGTCGTGGTGATGCGCCCAAATAATTGGCCGTCGAATACTTGTTGGTCAGATTAGTTATGTATAATTGAATCTGACAAATAGCAAACTAAATTCAGAGTAAACATAATTTGACGTATGAATATACTAAATTCTTGTGTAATTTGTGGAGTTAAAACTATGTAATGCAGAGTTAATTTGAAAATTTGTAGAATTTGATGTATGAAAATACTAAATTCTTATGAAATGTGGAATTGGAACTACATCATACATAATTAATTTGAAAATTTGATGTATAAAAACGAGATTTGGTCGAAGCCAGCGGCAGGAGTTGTCAAAGTTAATTTTAATGGTGCTGTTTTTTCCGACACGCATATAACAACCCATTCCACGAGTCCCCTACCTTTGCTGTTGGGACCACTTTTTTAGTTGCTTACCATTTGTTCATTATGTCCACTTGGTGCAGTACTGGAACCAAAGAAACATAGGTAATTTAGATGTTCTATTTTATTTTTTATAATCACTGATTATCTTACTTTTATAATTTTACAGGAGAGTTTTTGCATTGGATGTTGCTGCTCCGCTTCCTGATCAGCTCAGGAATTTAACGCTGTTGTTTTTTATATATAAAAATGTACTACTCATTTGAATTTAAAAATAAAAATAAAGGGAAAACTAAAAATATATTACTCATGTTAAAAAAAGTCAAACTAAACTTTCACTTGTGGAGCTAATTCGAAAATCTACGTAATTGTACAAAGGGAAATACACTTGAAGATATTTTGATATATTGAAAACTAAAAATATAGTACGAATGTTAAAAACAATCGAACTAAACTTTCAGTTGTAGAACTAATTTGAAAATCTGTGTAATTGTACAAAGGAGATACACTTGAAGGTATTTTGATATTGAAAAACTAAAAATATAGTACTGATGTTAAAAAATTTCGAACTAAACTTTCAGTTGTGGAGCTAATTCGAAAATCTGCGTAATTTTACATATATGACATGCACATAATTTTATAAGAGAATGAATATTAATGATTTCTTTTACATTATAGTTCGTAAAAGTTAACTAAAACGTAATTATAAATAATTATTTAGTGAAATACAAATATTACTGATGGATTTATATAGTATATTGTTATACACATGAAAACAAAGATGATTTACTTATGTATGTTTAGTTAAATACAAACATAAATAATGTTTTTTAAGGTATAAAGTTTCAAATATGGATATATAAGCTTAATACAAGTAAGTTTAGTGAAATATAAACATTTTAACCTTATATTCTCATTGATGGGGAATATCTTGAAGGATACACGTGGCACACTCGTAAAAGAGGCAAAACGCCACATGTATCTAAAACCGGGTCAACCCACGCTTGACTCAAGAACATGCTCGAGGGTCGACCGTAGCTCGCCCTGATACCCCGACCGTCATTATAATGTAGAACCTCCCGGGTGCCATATATCAACCCTTCAGGCTCGAGGATCGATATTCGACTCGCTAATCCTCCTAGAACGTAGATCGAGGGTCGACCTACGGAGGCTCAAACCTGTCCCATCCCTACACGGTCGACCCCGCAGCAGCCGCATTAATTGCGCCGTATCTACTCTGATTGCCTTCCGTACTCTGTATCTCCAGAAGTGACAGGCAATCAGTCCTGTCAGAGAATGAATCAGATCCGAGGCACAGGCATTAAATGCCCCACGGTCGAGGCCATACCCGATAGGTACGAAGCCTCCCTATAAATACCCCCATCATTTATTATGGTAGGTAAGCTCTGGGAATTAATAACTCTGACTTCCGTCCTCTCTTTACGAATATCCTATTCGAAACTGACTTAATTCAGTGGAGAGGTTACGCCGGAGACAACCCCCTCCGGCCAAAGTAATCCCATGCTAGTGCTTTTCAGGTCATAGCCGAACTCCCATCTACAAATTCAACTGTTTGTCAGGGCCACGTAGACGATCCAGATCCCGTACCAAAAAACGACCTCATCAGTTTGGCGCCGTCTGTGGGAACAAAAAAGACTTTCGACCTTAGAGCGATCAAGCGTTAGCAATGGTGAACAAGAAAACAAAAAGCACCCACAGCATCGTCAGGACTAGATCTCAAATCGAGGCTGATCGAGCCACTGCCGCCGCTGAAGAACAGGCGGCCTTCGCCGCCCGACTGGAAGAAATCGACCGCCCTCAGGGGGCAAATCCCCTCAACGAGGGGGAGGAGGACGCTATCTCACGGGCGGACCTACCCGCAGTCATACTCCCTGCTCAACCGTCAGCCCAAGATCTAGCCGCGTATACCAGTCAGGTCTACGAAGAGGCTAGGCAGGCTCTCGAAGCGGGGAGGCCCATAAGGATGATCCCCCTCATAGTCAATGTCACCGAGCCCTCTCCCATACAATATCGGCTATCTCGACCTCCGCCTGTCCCGCGAGCTCAAACTCACGCAGGAAGGGGGAACGAGGGCCGCAGGCCCGAAGCTGCCCGACCTCCGCGTTATCCCGCTGACCATTCCCCTGAAGGGGAAGATGAGAATAACGGCCACACGGTCCAGAGGCCAGAAAAGGCGCATGTCGCCGAACAAGAAAACGAGCCGGAGGAGGAGGGCTACTATGATGATGAATACGATCGAGAAGAATTCGACGATCAAATTAATGAAAGGGACTACGTCCCCCCACCTCCCATCCGTCGGAGGGCATATTCGCAGCCTATCCGACCTATACATCCACATCAGGTCCGCCCTACGGGCGGGCTCATGCAGGACGCTAGACGTCCCCTTCCTCCCCGACTTCCGGTCAGGGAGAGGTTAACGAACAAATACGCCGGTGTCCCACCATTCGGGGATTTGAGGGACAGACTTCCCCCCCGACGTGATGTTGCTCGTAACGAGCAATGGGAACCCGAGCGTAACGCGCGGAGTCGGTGACAGAGGCTGTCGCCATTTACAGAGGAGATCCTCAGCGAGGATCCAGGATCGACTGCTATCCCCAGGGACCTCCCCATCTACGATGGGAAAACCGACCCCGGCGACCACATAACCAGCTTCGAGCTGTCAATGAACCTGTTCCCCCATACTCCGCACACATGGGCCAAGGTTCTGGCCACCACCTTCAAAGGGGCGGCGCTCGACTGGTTCCTCAGGCAACCTCCCGCCTCCATAAGGTCTTATGACGAGCTCTCCACAGCGCTCGAAGGCCACTTCTCCCCCCTAATCCAAGATAGGCTTGGGGTGTCACGATTGGATTCCATAGTCCAGGGAGTGAGCGAATCCCTACGGGATTACTTCACTCGGTTCAACGCGGAATTGGTCCGTGTCGCACCGCCGGACCTGGCAGTCGTCCTCAGCGCCTTGGGGAAAAACTGCCACTGCCGTGACTTCACCAAGGATATCCTTGGCCGAGTTCCCATAAACAGCCTAAGGGACATCCAAGACTGTGCCACGAAATGGATGGACTATGAGGAGATTGAGGGGAGCTACTGGGCGAATCACGGTCAAGCCATGCTGCGAAGCATTGGTCGAGCCCCCGCTCACAGCAATTACTATAATCGGTCTCGCGGCCCTGAAGACCGGAGTCCCCCTGCGTCTAGTCGAGGGAAGAATAAGGGTCGTCAAGAGAGCGGCGCTCGACCCGAGGGAAGCTCGAACACTCGGCGGCCCGACCGGGAGAAGTACGAGCCCCTGATATGCGCGGTAGGGGATATCCTTCCTAAAATCCCTGGGAAACTCCTCAATTACCCCAAGAAGCTGAAGCTCAACCTGCGGAAGATCGATGACTCTAAATACTGTGAGTTCCACGATCAGCCGGGGCATGATACAAACGACTGTAACCAGCTGAAGGATGAAGTCGAGAGGCTCATCCAAGGGGGGCATCTTGCCGAGTTTGTCAAGAGATTGAAGAGGAATAGGGATCGGGGGCGTGAGCGGCGCTGCAATGAGAACGAAGACGGGCGGTCGAGGTCTAGGTCTCGATCGCCCCCACCTAAGCGGAATCAACGGGATGGAAAACAAGCCATCTCCCCTAACCCGATCCCAAACGCGCCAACCCACGGTCGAATCGATATGATTGTGGGGGGCCCCGACGGGGGAGATACCAGGACATCCCGAAAGAGGGGGATTCGCCGCGCTCAAACCAGCCTCCATGGCCCCCACGAAGTGCTGCAAGTAGAGCCCGGGGAAGAATGGAAGCAAAAGGAAGTGGCTTTCAGTGATAGGGACTTTCATCTAGATCCCCATCGGGACGGCGTAACGCCGAGTTGTCCGATGGTGGTAACTTTAGATATTGCGAACTACGCTGTAAGTAAATGTTTGGTTGATACTGGAGCTAGTTCAAATATTGTTCTTTACTCGACTCTTCAGCGAATGCATTTGAGTAAATTAAGATATGAACCAGTGAAAACCACTCTCAAAGGCTTTGGTGGCTCGATCATCGCCCCAAAAGGCCAAATTAAAATGCTCACTTCCATGGGCGTCCATCCCGCTCGAACGACGATGGAAATTAACTGGGTCGTCGTCGATATCCCCGACTTCCCCTATAACATGATTTTGGGTCGACCCGGCCTCATCGACTTCAAGGCCGTTATCTCGACCTACCACCAAAAGATAAAACTCCCGACTCCCTACGGGATCGGGGAGGTATGCTGTGACTTGGCCGAGTCTTGGGCTTGCTACGCAATTGCCAATGAGGTTCGACCCCCCACCGAGGACGTGCTTAAACCTGGCGATCTCATCATGCATGATGGAGATGAAGACGAAAGGATCCCCGACCCAAAAGGGGATGGAGCCTCGCGCTCCAAAATGAGTACCCATGAAGCTCGAAAGAAAAGGAAGATGGACGAATCCCGACTGTCGGCAGCCGAGGACACTCGGTTGGTCCAACTCGATCCTCAGGATCGAGAAAAAACCACCAGGGTCGGAGCAAGTCTCGAGGGAAAACAGTTGGAGTGCCTCACCATCTTCCTACAGGAGAACGCGGACGTCTTTGCCTGGAAGGCCAAAGATCTGGAGGGGGTCGATCCAAGGGTAATCTCGCACTACCTAAACATTGACCCTGCCTTCAAACCCATAAAACAAAGATTAAGGACCCAAAGTGTCGTCCGCAACTCTATCATCGAAGATGAAGTCAACAAATTGCTCGATGCCGGGTATATCACTCCAGAAAAATACGTCGATTGGCTCTGCAATGTGGTCCTCGTGGCCAAGACCGGGGGCAAATGGAGGATGTGCAACGACTTTACTGACCTAAATCGGGCATGTCCTAAAGACCCTTACCCTCTACCCCGGATCGACCAGCTGGTCGACTCGACCGCCGGATGTGAGCTGATGAGCATGATGGATGCCTTCCAAGGGTATTATCAGATTAGGATGGCTCCCCAAGACCAAAAACACACGGCGTTCATCGTTGTCAAGGGGATATATTGCTTCAAAGTAATGCCGTTCGGGCTCAAGAACGCAGGAGCCACTTATCAAAGGCTGGTTAACCTGATCTTTGATCCCTTGATTGGAAAAACTGTGGAAGTTTATGTGGACGACATGATCGTCAAGAGTTTAAAGGCGGAAAATCATCAAAACGACCTTAGCGAGATGTTTGCCTTGATAAGAAAGCATCACCTCAAGCTCAATCCCCTGAAATGTGTGTTCGGGGTTAAAGGGGGAAAGTTTCTGGGATATATGGTAAGCCAACGAGGGATCGAGGCCAACCCGGAAAAAATCGCGGCCGTTATTAACATACCGCGACCAGAAACCATCAGGGGGGTCCAGCAATTAGTCGGGCGAATCGTAGCACTTAACAGGTTCATATCTCGATCGGCCGAGCGTAATTTGCCCTTCTTCAAAATATTGAGAGATGTGAAAAAGTTCGAGTGGACGGAGGAGTGCGACCGAGCCTTTGAAGAAATGAAGAGATACCTGGCATCCGCTCCGCTGATCGCCAAACCCGAGCAGGGGGAGATACTCTATCTCTACCTCGCCGTCTCAGACGAAACCATAAGCTCGGTTCTAGTAACCATCAGGGATCGGAAACATCTCCCGGTATATTATGTAAGCAAGATCCTTCACGGGGCAGAGACTCGATACCTGGAGATCGAGAAGTTTGCGCTTGCCTTGGTGGTCTCTTCAAGGAAGCTACGCCCATATTTTCAAGCGCACGAGATCGTCATCCTGACCGACCAACCGCTGAAGCAGGTGATGGCAAAACCAGATAACTCGGGTCGACTGATCAAGTGGGCTATTGAGCTCGGGCAATTTGATATCACTTTCCAACCCAGGGTCGCCATACAAGCTCAAGTCCTCGCAGACTTTCTGGTCGAGAAAACAACCATGGCAAAGACACCTAAAAGCAAGAATACTCATTGGCTCCTGAAGGTCGACGGTTCGTCGACCGCTCAGGGTGGGGGCGCGGGGATCTCTCTAACAAACCCGGATGGGTTGGATCTAGACTTTGCCATCGGTCTGAACTTTCGAGTCACCAATAACGAAGCGGAGTATGAAGCACTCATTGCAGGACTGAAAACCGCACTCGAAAGCGGGGCCAAGTCGATCGCGGTTATCACCGATTCGCAACTCGTGGCACACCAAGTCCAAGGACTCTACGAGGCCCGAGAGGAAAACATGATCAAATACCTGGGGACGGTACGCAAGCTAACAGCCCAGCTCACCAGCTTCGCGATCAACCAAGTGCCCAGGGAGGAAAACACGAGGGCCGACGTGTTGTCAAAGCTCGCCAACGGCCTTAAGGGCACCGAAGAACGCGAAATCACCTTCAAAATCGCCAATCATCGAGCCATCGACGGGTCCGAGTCAGCTATAATCACGATCGACCCTGAAGAGCCCTGCTGGCTCGATGAAATCGTGCTATATCTAAGAGACGGAGTGCTGCCTCAGGATCGAAGCGCCGCTCGGCGATTACGTCACCGGGCTACAAGATATACCCTCGATCCCGAGGGTCGACTCTACAAACGAGGTAACCGCCGACCCCCGATGAGGTGTCTCCGACCCTCGCAAGTTGAAGAGGTTCTCTACGAGATCCACGCAGGAAGTTGCGGTAACCATGCGGGAGGCCGATCTCTGGCTAGGAAAGTAACACGAGCTGGTTACTTCTGGCCGACCCTCGAGAGAGACGCCGAAAGATGTTCCAGGCGTTGCGTCAAGTGCCAAAAAACAGGAAATTATTCCCACAAGCACGCCGCGGAAATGATAGCCATCGATGTTTCATGGCCATTTGATCAATGGGGGATCGACATAGTGGGGCCACTCCCGACGTCCACCGTGCGGCAGGCGGAATACTGCATCGTGGCCTGCGAGTACTTCTCCAAGTGGGTCGAGGCAATAGCCGTTAGGAAGACAACCTCAAAGGTCATCCAGAACTTCATATGGAAGAACATAGTATGTCGGTTCGGAGTGCCTCGAATCCTAATTTGCGACAATGGGCCTCAATTCAGAGCCGACGACATGAAAGAATGGTGCAAGGACCATGGGATCGATCAGCGATTTGCTTCGGTCGGATACCCACAAGCAAATGGGCAGGCGGAGGTGACCAATCGCACCATCCTCCGAAGTCTCAGCGCTCGACTCGACGCCAAAAGGAAGGCGTGGGCAGATGAGCTTGATGAGGTTTTATGGGCCTACAGGACCACCCCGCGGACCGCCACAGGCGAGACCCCATTTGCTCTCGTCTATGGATCGGAAGCCTTGATTCCCACGGAGTTGCTCCACGAGACCGCTCGAGTCTCACACTTCCAGTTAGCTCAAAACAACGAAGGGCGAGCGCTCGAGCTAGATCTTATTGAGGAGAAGCGCCATCGGGCGTTAGGACGAATGCAGCAACACAAGGCGGCGGCCGCTCGAAGCTACAACAAAAACGTTTGACCCTTAAGCTTTCAAGTGGGCGATCTAGTCCTAAAAAAGGTTGAGGTGTCTAGGAAAGTTAAGAAGCTCGAGGAAAAATGGGATGGACCGTACCGTGTTGCACGAATCGCCATAAACAACGCATATAGGCTGGAGACCTTAGGCTCGGAATCCGAGGAGTTGCCTCGACCGTGGAATGCCTACAATTTAAAATTGTATTATCCTTAGAACCGATCCTTACGGGATTTGGATATGTAACTCCCCTCGAAGGGCCCTACATGTAATAGCTATGCTTGTGTTGAATACATCGTGAGAATTCTTGTTTTAGCAGCATCTACGATTAATCAGCGCTTCCGCAACGAAGCTCGGGACTCGAGCATAAAACTCGAGCCCACGAAGTTCAAACAACCCCTTGTTTGAAGCTATGCTTCAGCAAGGGAGTTGGGGACTCGAGCGTAAAACTCGAGCCCACGAAGTTCAAACAACCCCTTGTTTGAAGCTATGCTTCAGCAAGGAAGTTGGGGACTCGAGCGTAAAACTCGAGCCCACGAAGTTCAAACAACCCCTTGTTTGAAGCTATGCTTCAGCAAGGGAGTTGGGGACCCGAGCGTAAAACTCGAGCCCCCTAGGTTGCAACGACTCCTTATTGAAGTTACGCTTCACCCCAAGGGAGCCGGGAACTCGAGCCCGAATCCTTGGCTGGAATAAAGTTTCAGCAAGTAAAGCAAGGATTCGAGTGAAATTTAATAAACAAAACTCGAGCATGAAACTCGAGCCCGAACCCTTGGTTGGAATTAAGTTTCAACATGTAAAGCAAAGACTCGAGTGAAATCTAAAGTACTAAATTTCATTAAAAATTGAAGAAGTATTACAAAACTCGAGCCTATTGCTCGGGGAGAGAATCCTATTACAAATGAAAAAATGAGAAGGGTTCAAGGATCGGCAGGGGCAGCCGGCTTGCTCGGGCCAGATTCGAGCACCAAGGAGCTCAACCACTCGAGCTCCGCCGCAGACCACACAGGATCGACCTCATTTGGATCTACCGAAGGGAACAGGTGATCCATGGTGGGCTCCAGCGGTTCGTCCTTCCCGTCGTACAGCTTCTTCATAATTTCGGCAAGGAGCCTTTGGACCACGAAGCCATACGGATGCTGGTCGGGATCGGACGTTTCAACGGTAGTCTTCGTCACTACCGCTTGAGCTTCGGCGTCGGGGGCAACCTCCTTCTGAGGGCGAGGGTCGTCCGCGGTTATCCCGACCCTGGAGAGATTGGCACCGGGGACGATCAAATTCTGGGCCTGTAATTGGGCCAGGCAGAGCGCATGGCCTTCTTTGAAGTCATCAAACGCCTTAATGGCGCTGGCCTTCTCGAACATAGGCCCCTCCACAAATTTCTTCACAGCCCATCGCCCCATTGCCATCTGGGCCTTTTTTAGGAAGCCCCGAGCCTTGCCGCGATACTTGACCTCCATCTCCTGCTCGACGGCCGCCCGACCCGCAGCCTGCCCCTTAACGAAACCCTCTTGGGCCTCGAGCCTGAGGGATCGAGCCTCCCCCTCGAGCTTTGAGACCTCGAGGGTTCGCTCCTCGACGGCCGCCAGAAGCTCGACCTCCTTCTCTTTAAGCTTCTTATTCTCCGATTCCAGCAGTTGGGCGGACTGCTGAAACCCTTGGGCTTGCCTCTTCCAGTCGCCCTCCTTCTGCTCCTCGACCTCTTTCTTGAGGCCGACCCACCGCTGCTTGTAAAATTGCTTCCTCGACCGGAGGGCCTTCGCGTATTGCACTAGGCCATGAGCGATCGGGGCAGTGCGCTGCAAGGTCGACACGAAAAGGACGGTTTAGTTCAAAATCGAGTAAGGAAACTTTTAACAGCGAAATACGATAAATTACTTACCGACATAAAGGCGGTGGCGAGGTTGCGCTCGAAGGTCTCTAACGACCATTCGGCCATGCGTTGGTGGTCGGGCTCGGTCGCCACCGACCGCCAAATGGCCCTCACGGCCTCAAAATCTGATCCCGCGTTGAGAAGGGATCGGGGTTGCCCCTCGACTAGTTCCGGGACCCCTCCCGGGAAATGGGGCTCGGCCACGGGAAGGTAATCCCTTATGCGGCGTGTCAGGAACTCGACGCTCGTCTCGGAGCCCGAGTCGTCCGTCGGCTCACTAGTCGACCCTTTGCCCTTCATCTTTTTGGATTGTGGAGCGGGTCTGCGGGTGGGCCTAGGAGCCGGTCTCTTCCGGGTCAGGGGCTCTGCCTCCCCTTCTTCTTCCTCTAGGTCGACCGGGGCGGGGTCGACCGCACGGCTGGACCCCTCCGAGGGCCTCTTGAATAGCCCCTTGCCGAGCCCGGGGCCTTGGCGGGGTAGCGACAAACCCGCCCCCGTATCCGCGCCGAGGATAGCAGGCTCGACTGCGGGAAGCTCGGGCCGACTCTGGACGGCCTCGTTGAGCTCGGCCAGCTTCTCCTCGGCCAGCTTCTCATGTTCGGGCAATAGAGCCTTGCCCAAGCTTTGAAGGAAAGAAGTCCTGGATGCCATGAGGATGTTGGTATCTGCGAAAAACATCAAATCGATTAGAAACAGTGGGGAAATCATGAGATTAGCTTAAAAATTTGTGGGAAAATAGAAAAGAAACAGAAGAAAGGACATATACCCAGGACAAACCCCTCTCGCACTCTCCCGCACCCGATACCCGCGGCTGCTAAGTTCTCCTCTTGGCAGAAAGTCCTACAGTCGAGCAGGACCTGGTCGGTACAAGCCTCCCGACCCAGGAACCCCATGATCAACTCAATAGACTCCTCGAGGTCCTCATCCTTTGAGGGTCGGAGGGTCGGAGGCCTATTGTCTTCCCATTGGGTCGGGATGAGAAAACCATCTGGGTGTTGGACGATCACAAACTCGGCCTTCCACTGATCGCCGTGAGAAGATGTGGGAATGGAGAATATCTTTTTACCCCTCTTCTGGGATAAGCTGTAGAAACCCTCGCCGGAAGGGGAAGAAGCGGAGAGGGTGAACATCTGAAAGAATCGAGCCCGCGTCGGCTCGAGCCTCAGAATCCTCATCAAAACGAAGAAGCAGGAGATGAGGGAGAAACAGTTAGCAGTCATCTGGCTCGGGCAGACTCTCAAGTCCCGGAACAAGCTAGTGTATTGAGTATTCCCGACCAGGCGGAAGCCGTTCATAACCGCGTTATAATTAACGGCTATCTCCCCGTGTGCTTGCTTGCCCAGGACATCGTCCTTTGTTGCCACTCGGATACCGTACGGCGCAGGCAGGTTCAAGAGGCCTACGATCCTCACGAACTGCTCCTCAGAAACCCCACCCACTATGCTATCATAGGGAGCAGGGGCTCCCCTCTCCGACTGTAGGGGCTCGACCCCAGCATCTCTCGATCCTCCCGCCGACTTTTCCGTGGGAGCGGCTGATGTCTTGCCACGGTACGTGCGCTGGGGCAAGGCAGCGGCGGACCGACCGCGCGGCCGAACGATGGTCGTCTCCTCGCGACCACTGGTGGATGTGTCCTTGTTCTTGTTGAGTCCCGTGGCCCTACGGGATGTAACCTCAACCTCGGACTCTGAGTCGGTGTCAAACCCTAAGTCGACTACGTCGAAGCGGGCTTCATACTCTCTCAACCTCTCACTCGATCCCTCAGACGCTCCCGACATTTTTATAATTTTAAATAAAATGCAAGAGTTGAGGGTCGGGGATTACCTAAAGTATGAACGGAGTTTTACGCTCGAATCAAATTCCTTCGCCTGTGATTTTCTCGCTAAAATCGCTTCTGCTCGGAGTGAATATTCAGAAAACGTAAGAAATGAGAAAGGGTTAGGCCCTTATTTATAGTAGTCAGGCCTCGGAATACGGAACGTTGCCATAATTGCTCTTTATTAGGCTGACGAATCAAGCGCGCCTTCCCGAGAACGAACTGACGGTCGACCTACTTTATTGTCGGTTGCGTGTAACGATAAAACGGGGTTGCGTGGCCCGACCAAAGGAGGCCACGTGGACCGAGCTTCAAAGTGGTCGATTTCAGGTCCCGGTCGAATAAATTCAACCGAAACCTGGGGGACTCGTGATGGGGAATATCTTGGAGGATACACGTGGCACACTCGTAAAAGAGGCAAAACGCCACATGTATCTAAAACCGGGTCAACCCACGCTTGACTCAAGAACATGCTCGAGGGTCGACCGTAGCTCGCCCTGATACCCCGACCGTCATTATAATGTAGAACCTCCCGGGTGCCATATATCAACCCTTCAGGCTCGAGGATCGATATTCGACTCGCTAATCCTCCTAGAACGTAGATCGAGGGTCGACCTACGGAGGCTCAAACCTGTCCCATCCCTACACGGTCGACCCCGCAGCAGCCGCATTAATTGCGCCGTATCTACTCTGATTGTCTTCCGTACTCTGTATCTCCAGAAGTGACAGGCAATCAGTCCTGTCAGAGAATGAATCAGATCCGAGGCACAGGCATTAAATGCCCCACGGTCGAGGCCATACCCGATAGGTACGAAGCCTCCCTATAAATACCCCCATCATTTATTATGGTAGGTAAGCTCTGGGAATTAATAACTCTGACTTCCGTCCTCTCTTTACGAATATCCTATTCGAAACTGACTTAATTCAGTGGAGAGGTTACGCCGGAGACAACCCCCTCCGGCCAAAGTAATCCCATGCTAGTGCTTTTCAGGTCATAGCCGAACTCCCATCTACAAATTCAACTGTTTGTCAGGGCCACGTGGACGATCCAGATCCCGTACCAAAAAACGACCTCATCACTCATATATAAGACAATATACTTCGAATTTTTTTTTCAAAACTACCACTTATGTTTGTATTTAAATAAACATATATAGGTGAATGATCTTGTTCTCATGTTTATGACAATATACTATATAAATGCACCATTAATATTTGTATTTCACTAAATAATCATTTATAGTAACATTTTGGCGAAGTTTTACCCACTATAATGTAAAAGAAAATCATTAATATTCGTTCTCTTTCAAAATTATGTGTATGTCCTATATGTAAAATTACGTAGATTTTCGAATTAGTTTCACAACTAAAAGTTCAGTTCGACATTTCTTAACATCAATACTATATTTTTAGTTTTTCAATAGATCAAAATACCTTCAAGTGTATTTTCTACGTACAATTACGCAGATTTTTGAATTAGCTCCACAACTGAAAGTTTAGTTCGACTTTTTTTAACATCAGTATTATACTTTCAGTTGGTCAATATATCAAAATACTTTCAAGTGTATTTCCTATGTACAATTACGCAAATTTTCGAATTAGCTTCACAACTGAAAGTTTAGTTCGACATTTTTTAACATCAATACTATATTTTTAGTATTTCAATATTAAAATACCTTCAAGTATATCTCCTTTGTACAATTACGCAGATTTTCGAAATAGCTCCACAACTGAAAGTTTAGTTCGACTTTTTTTAACATCAGTACTATATTTTGAGTTTTTCAATATATCAAAATACCTTCAAATGTATTTTCTATGTACAATTACGTAGATTTTTGAATTAGCTCCACAACTTAAAGTTTAGTTCGACATTTTTAACATCAGTACTATATTTTTAGTTTTTCAATATCAAGATACCTTCAAGTGTATTTACTTTGTATAATTATGCAGATTTTCGAATTAGCTCCACAATTGAAATTCTAGTTCGACTTTTATTAACATCAGTACAATATTTTTAGTTTTTCAATATATCAAAATATCTTAAGTATATTTCCTACGTACAATTACACAGATTTTCGAATTAGCTCCACAACTGAAAGTAGGAGGTCCATAGATCAGTACCTCTTTCAACATAAATTCTTTTTTTTTTAATTTCAGATTTACTCATGGGTCGAATCAAATTCAGGTCGTCTTCTTCCTCAAGAATTTAGGGCAGAATTTGCAGGCGGCGGCGACGCCATCTTATGACCTCCAAATTTGGCCATACCCGGCGGCAGTGAGCCTCTGAAACAGCCCCACCACCCTAGGCGCCGCCGCCAGCCTATTGCATACAATTTTTTATATTGACAATTTCGTTTATCAAACATTCACATTTAAAAAAGGCTTCGCAACCTTTTATTGTAACGATTGGCGTTATAAATTTGAACATTTTGAAATTATACTAAATGAGAATGTTCTCAATTTTGGATAGCAGTGATTGTCGCAGTGCTTCTTGTAAAGTGAAAGCTGAGGTGGTATATGCTTAAAAGAATAAAAGTTTTTGGCAATTTACCGGAAGGTATGACAAATATGATATAATGCATATTTAAGTTCGCATATTAGGTATACAATTATACACGTTCCTAAATTTACTCGTCCTTTACCATTATTCATTTTTAGTTTTAAATCTTCATAAAATATATTTAATTGAACATTTGTCAATTTCAGTTCCATATTTTATAATTTAAATTCTAAAAAATACTTATTAAAATATTATATTTTTGTACAATTCTTCATATTCAATAATTAATTATGCATTTGTTAGTTTAAGTACGACATATAAAATTTATTTTTTTGAGTTTGAAAATCCTACATATTAAAGTCTAAGTTCTACAAATTAAGATTCAAGTTTGGCTTTTTAAATTTTAAGTTATGCATTTATTTTTATTTTTTTTCAATTTATACCCATGGGTCAACCAGACCCGTGGACCGATCCGGAATAGAACTGGGTCGCACCTGCTTCCTCCATAACATTTTTTCTACCGCCGTCCTCCACCATCACCACCTTCACGCACCAGCACCAACTTCCTCCTTCCACCGCTCCGCCACCTGATCATCATCTCTCTCTCGCTCACCTCATCCAAAGCTCCGCCGCCGCCACCATTCACCTGTCTCTGATTTTGATTTCTGGTCATTAAAACTCAGATCTGGATTGAAGCTTGGAATGACGGGAAGGAAGCTTCTGTGTTGGATTGGACAAGCAAAATTGACCATATTTTACTTATTAATGTTTGAATCAAGATGATAACTGCCGACTGGCGACTGCCCTCCAAATGAAGTTTTAATTTTTCACCTTCCTCATTGCACCAGTAAGAGAAACTTGAGCTTATTTCATATTATATTTGATTTTTTCAACCACCTGGAATATTTTCAGGCGACTTTTTAATGTTGTCCAGAAATTTTCCGGCCAGAACTCATGGTCGTCTGTAACTTTCCGGCGTGAAGAAAATTTTTCTGGCGAGAATAATGTTTGGGAGGAAAGGGCAATGGCATACCTTATAATTCTTTGACAAATAAGGGTAATTTGGATATTTTATACAAAAATGGATAGCAAAGTTAAAACTGAAACTTAATTTGAGTACTGATGGGGAATATTCCGGAGAATACACGTGGCGCAATCTTAGAGAGTCAAACGCCACGTCTATCTAGCCCGAGTCAACTCACACGTGGCCCAAGAACAAGCTCGGCGATCGACCACATGGCTCGGTCTGATAGCTCGACCGTCATCATGGCTCTGTAGAATCTCTAAGGTCTCTAGCTCGACCGTACCACGCTCGAGAATCGATACTCGACTCGCTATATCTCCCCAAGAGCGTGCCTTGAGGGTCGAGGCCCAAGGGCTCGAACCTGTCCCATCTCCACACGGTCGACCCCACTGTAGCTGCCTTAATTGCGCCGTATTTGTTCTGATTGCCTTCCGTACTCTGTACAGCTTGAAGTGACAGACAATCATTCCTTTTAAAGAATGAATCTGACTCGAGGCACAAGCATTAAATGCCCCGCAGTCAAGGCCATTAATGCACACACAAACAGTGTACTCAGTGTGTGTGGATCAACCCTATAAATACCCCCATCATTTATTATGGTAGGTAAGCTCTTCTAATTGATTGCTCCGGCCTTCTTCATCCCTTTGCGAATATCATATTCTAAAACTGACTTAATTCAGTTGAGGGGTTACGCCGGAGACAATCCCCTCCGGACAAGTAACCCAGTGCTAGTGCTTTTCAGGTCAAAGTCGGACTCCCCTCTACAAATTCAACTGACAGATCGAGGCCACGTGGTTGATTCTGATCACTTACCAAAAACCGACATCATCAGTTTGGCGCCGTCTGTGGGAATACACTTTCGACCTTTGAGAAATCGAGCGTTAGCCATGGTGAATAAGAAAACGAAAAGCACTCACAGCATGATCAGGACTCGATCTCAGATCGAGGCCGATCGGGCCGCCGCGGCTGCTGAAGAGCACACGGCCTTCGCCACCCAACTTGAAGAAATCGACCGTCCTGAGGGGGCAAACCCTCCTAACGAGGCGGAGGAAGACGTTGTTTCACACGCGGATCTACCTGCAGTAGTACTCTCGGCTCAGCCATCAGCCCAGGACTTAGCCGCATATACCAGTCAGGTTTATGAGGAGGCTAGGCAGGCCCTCGAAGCTGGGAGACCCATAAGGATGATTCCTCTCACAGTCAATGTCACTGAGCCTTCCCCAATACAGTATCGACTATCTCGACCCCCGCCGCTCCCTCGAGCTCAAACTCACGCAGGAAGGGGGAACGAGGGTCGGAGGCCTGAAGCCGCCCCACCTCCCCACTATCCCGTCGACCATTCCCCAGAGGGGGAAGATGAGAACAATGGCCACACGGTCCAAAGGCCGGGAAAGGCGCATGTCGTCGAGCAAGAGAACGAGCCTGAAGAAGAGGAAGGCTACTACGATGACGAATATGATCGAGAGGAATACAGCGATCAGATCAACGGAAGGGACTACGTCCCCCCACCTACTGACCGTCGGAGGGCATATTCACAGCTCATCTGACCCGCACAACCACATCATGTCCGCCCTACGGGCAGACTCATGCGAGACGCTAGACGTCCCCCTCCCCCTCGACTTCCAGTCAGGGAGAGGTTAACGAACAAATTCGCCGGCATCCCCCCATTTGGGAATTTGAGAGACAGGCTCCCCCCTCGACCTAACATGGCTCGTAATGAGCAATGGGAACCTGAGCGTAACGCTCGAAGCCGACGTCAGAGGCTGTCGCCATTCACGGAGGAAATCCTCAGCGAGGACCCAGGGTCGACCGCCATTCCACGGGACCTTCTTATCTACGATGGGAAAACCGACCCTGGGGACCACATAACCAGCTTCGAGCTGTCGATGAACTTGTTCCCCCATACTCCACACACATGGGCGAAGGTTCTAGCCACCACCTTCAAAGGGGCGGCGCTCGACTGGTTCCTCAGGCAACCTCCTGCCTCCATAAGATCGTACGACGAGCTCTCCACAGCGCTCGAAGGCCACTTCTCCCCTCTGATCCAAGATAGGCTCGGGGTGTCCCGTTTGGATTTGGTAGTCCAAGGAGTTAACGAATCCCTAAGGGATTACTTTACTCGATTCAATGCAGAATTGGTCCGCGTCGCACCACCTGACCTGACAGTCGTCCTCAGCGCCTTGGGAAAAAACTGTCATTGCCGAGACTTCACCAAGGATATCCTTGGTAGAGTTCCCATAAACAATCTGAGGGACATCCAAGACTGCGCTACAAAATGGATGGACTACGAGGAGATTGAGGGGAGCTATTGGGCAAACCACGGCCAAGCCATGTTGCGAAGCATCGGTCGAGCCCCAGCCCACAGTAACTACTACAATCGATCCCGCAGCGCTCGAGATCAGAGTCCGCCTACATCAAGTCGAGGGAAGAACAAGGGTCGACAAGAGATCAGCACTCGGTCCGAAGGGAGCTCGAATACTCGACGGCCCGACCGTGAGAAGTACGAGCCCCTAATATGCGCGATAGGGGATATCCTTCCAAAAATCCCTGGGAAACTCCTCAACTACCCCAAGAAGCTGAAGCTTAATCTACGGAAGGTCGATGACTCTAAATACTGTGAGTTCCACGATCAGCCTGGGCACGATACCAATGATTGTAACCAGCTGAAGGATGAGATAGAGAGACTCATCCAAGGGGGGCACTTGGCCGAGTTTGTCAAAAGGCTGAAGCGGAATAGGGATCGAGGGCGAGAACAGCGCTGCAACGAAAATGAGGATCGACGGTCGAGATCTAGGTCTCGATCGCCCCTACCAAAGCGAAATCAACGAGAAGGAAAGCAGGCCGCCACCCCTAGCACGATCCAGAACGCGCCAACCCACGGTCGAATTGATATGATTGTGGGGGGACCCGAGGGTGGAGATACCAAGACGGCCAGAAAGAGAGGGATTCGTCGGGCCCAAACCAGCCTTCGTGGCCCTCATGAAATACTGCAAGTCGAGCCTGGGGAAGAATGGAAGCAGAAAGAAGTAGCATTTAGCGATAGGGACTTTCATCTAGATCCCCATCGGGACGGCGTAACGCCGAGTTGTCCGATGGTGGTAACTTTAGATATCGCAAACTATGCTGTAAGTAAATGTTTGGTTGATACTGGAGCTAGCGCGAACATTGTTCTTTACTCGACTCTTGAGCGAATGCATTTGAGTAAATTAAGATATGAGCCAGTAAAAACAACCCTGAAAGGCTTTGGTGGCTCGATCATCGCCCCAAAAGGCCAGATTAAAATGTTAACTTCCATGGGCATCCACCCCGCTCGAACGACGATGGAAATTAATTGGGTCGTGGTCGATATCCCCAACTTCCCTTACAACATGATTTTAGGTCGACCCGACCTCATTGATTTCAAGGCCGTCATCTCGACCTAGCACCAAAAAATCAAACTCCCGACTCCCTACGGGATCGGGGAGGTGTGCTGTGATTTGGCCGAGTCTTGGGCCTGCTACGCAATTGCTAATGAGGCTCGACCCACCACAGTAGATATGCTCAAACCAGGTGATCTCATCATGGATGATGCAGATGACGACGAAAGAATCCCCGATCCGAAGGGGGATGGAGCCTCGCGCTCCAAAATGAGTACTCATGAAGCTCGAAAGAAAAGGAAGGTGGACGAGTCCCGACTGTCGGCAGCGGAGGACACTCAGTTAGTCCAACTCGATCCTCAGGATCGGGAAAAAACCACCAGGGTCGGGGCGAGTCTCAAGGGGAAACAATTGGAGTGCCTCACCATCTTCCTGCAGGATAATGTGGACGTCTTTGCATGGAAGGCCATAGATCTAGAAGGGGTCGACCCGAGAGTAATCTCGCACTACCTGAACATTGACCCTGCCTTCAAACCCATAAAGCAGAAGCTAAGGACCCAGAGCGTCGTCCGCAACTCGATCATCGAGGAGGAAGTCAACAAGTTGCTCGATGCTGGATACATCACTCCAGAGAAATATGTCGATTGACTCTGCAATGTGGTCCTCGTGGCCAAGACAGGAGGCAAATGGCGGATCTGCAACGATTTCACTGACCTTAATCGAGCGTGTTCTAAGGACCCTTACCCTTTGCCTCGAATCGACCAACTAGTCGACTCGACCGCCGGCTGTGAGCTAATGAGCATGATGGATGCCTTCCAAGGGTATTATCAGATTAGGATGGCCCCCCAAGACCAAAAACACACGGCGTTCATCGTCGTCAAGGGGATATATTGCTTTAAAGTAATGCCATTCGGGCTCAAGAATGCAGGGGCCACCTATCAAAGGCTGGTTAACCTAATATTTGATCCATTGCTGGGAAAGACGGTGGAGGTTTATGTAGACGACATGATCGTCAAGAGTTTGAAGGCAGAAAATCACCAGAATGACCTAAGCGAGATGTTTGCCTTAATAAGGAAGCATCGTCTCAAGCTCAACCCCTTCAAATGTGTGCTCGGGGTTAAAGGAGGAAAGTTCCTGGGATACATGGTAAGCCAACGAGGGATCGAGGCCAACCCAGAGAAAATCTCGGCCATAATTAACATACCTCGACTAGAGACCGTCAGGGGGGTCCAGCAGTTAGTCGGACGAATCGTGGCGCTCAACAGGTTCATTTCTCGATCGGCCGAGCGTAATCTGCCCTTCTTCAAGATATTGAGAGATGTGAACAAGTTTGAGTGGACGGAGGAGTGCGACCAAGCCTTCGAAGAAATGAAGAAATACCTGGCATCAGCTCCGCTGATCGCCAAACCTGAGCAAGGGGAGATACTCTATCTCTACCTCACCGTCTCAGACGAAACCATAAGCTCGGTTCTAGTAACCATCAGGGATCGGAAACACCTCCCAGTGTATTACGTGAGCAAGATCCTGCACGGAGCGGAAACTCGATACCTAGAGATCGAGAAGTTTGCACTGGCCTTAGTGGTCTCTTCAAGGAAGCTACGCCCATATTTTCAAGCGCACGAGGTCGTGGTCCTGACCGACCAACCACTGAAGCAAGTGATGGTTAGACCAGATAACTCGGGTCGACTGATCAAGTGGGCGATCGAGCTTGGGCAATTTGATATCACTTTCCAACCCAGGGTCGCCATGCAAGCTCAAGTCCTCGCGGACTTCCTGGTCGAAAAAACAACCGTGGCAAAGGCACCTAAAAGCAAGAACACCCATTGGCTCCTGAAGGTCGACGGGTCATCGACCGCCCAGGGCGGGGGCGCAGGGATCTCTCTAACAAATCCAGATGGATTGGATCTAGACTTTGCCATTGGTCTGGACTTTCAAGTCACCAATAATGAAGCGGAGTATGAGGCGCTCGTCGCAGGACTGAAAACCGCACTCGAGAGCGGGGCCAAGTCGATCGCCGTTATCACCGATTCGCAACTCGTTGCACACCAAGTCCAAGGACTCTACGAGGCCCGAGAAGAAAATATGATCAAGTACTTGGAAGAGGTACGCAAACTAACGACCCAAGTCACCAGCTTCGTTATCAACCAAGTGCCCCGTGAGGAAAACACCAGAGCCGACGTGTTGTCGAAACTTGCAAACGGCCTTAGGGGCACAGAAGAGCGCGAGATTACCTTCAAAATCTCCAATCGACGAGCCATCGACGGGCCCGAGGCAGCCATAATCACAATCGACCCTGAGGAGCCTTGTTGGCTCGACGAAATCGTGCTATATCTAAGGGACGGGGTGCGGCCACAAGATCGAAACGCCGCTCGACGACTACGTCATCGAGCTACAAGATACACCCTCGATTTCGAAGGTCGACTTTACAAACGAGGTAACCGTCGACCCCCAATGAGGTGTCTCCGACCCTCGCAAGTTGAAGAAGTTCTTTACGAGATCCATGCAGGGAGTTGCGGCAACCATGCAGGAGGACGATCTCTGGCCAGGAAAGTAACACGAGCCGGCTATTTCTGGCCGACCCTCGAGCGAGACGCTGAAAGATATTCTAAGCGCTGCGTCAAGTGCCAAAAGACGGGAAATTATTCCCACAAGCATGCCGCTGAAATGATAGCGGTCGATGTTTCATGGCCGTTTGATCAATGGGGGATCGACATTGTGGGACCACTCCCAACGTCCACCGTGCGACAAGCTGAATATTGCATTGTGGCCTGTGAATACTTCTCCAAGTGGGTCGAGGCAATAGCCGTTAGGAAGACGACCTCTAAGGTCATCCAAAACTTCATATGGAGGAACTTAGTATGTCGGTTCGAAGTGCCTCGCATCCTAATTTGCGACAATGGGCCTCAATTCAGGGCCGATAACATGAAAGAATGGTGCAAGGATCACGGGATCGATCAGCGCTTCGCGTCAGTTGGATATCCACAAGCAAATGGGCAAGCGGAAGTGACCAATCGCACCATCCTTCGAAGTCTCAGCGCTCGACTTGACGCCAAAAAGAAGGCATGGGTAGACGAGCTCGATGAGGTTTTATGGGCCTATAGGACCACCCCGCGAACCGCCACAGGCGAGACTCCATTTGCTCTAGTGTACGGGTCGGAGGCCCTGATTCCTACGGAGTTGGTCCACGAAACCGTTCGAGTCTCACACTTCCAGTTAGCCCAAAACAATGAAGGGCGAGCGCTCGAACTAGATCTCGTCGAGGAGAAACGCCATCGTGCGTTAGGACGAATGCAACAACACAAGGCGGCTGCAACTCGAAGCTACAACAAAAACGTTCGACCATCAAGCTTCCAAGTGGGCGATCTAGTCTTGAAAAAGGTTGAGGTTTCTAGAAAAGTTAAGAAGCTCGAGGAAAAATGGGATGGACCATACCGTGTTGCACGGATCGCCAAAAACAATGCATATAGGCTGGAAACCTTAGGCTCAGAATCGGAGGAGTTGCCTCGACCTTGGAATGCCTACAATTTAAAATTGTATTATCCTTAAAACTGATCCTTACAGGATTTGGATATATAACTCCCCTCAAAGGGCCCTATTTGTAACAGCTATGCTTGTGTTGAATGCATCATAAGAATTCTTATTTGAGCAACAACTGTTAAAGATCATACATTAATCAACTCTTTGGTTGAAGCTACGCTTCAGCAAAGGAGCTGGGGACTCGAGCGTAAAGCTCGAGCCCACAAGTTAAAACAACTCTTGGTTGAAGCTACGCTTCAGCAAAGGAGCTGGGGACTCGAGCGTAAAGCTCGAGCCCACAAGTTAAAACAACTCTTGGTTGAAGCTAAGCTTCAACAAGGAAACTGAGGATTCGAGCAAAGGATAAAAAGCAAGTGAATAGACAATGGAAAAACTAAATTTCATTAAGTCAAACAAAATTTACAACAAAAATAAGACTCGAGCCTATCGCTCGAGGAAGAAGTCCTATTACAAATCAAAATAGGAAAAGAAAGGTACAAGGATCAGCAGGTGCCGCCGACTCGCTCGGGCCAGCCTCGAGCGCTAGAGAGCTCAACCACTCGAGCTCCGCTGCGGACCACTCAGGATCGGCTTCGTTTGGATCAACAGAGGGGAACAGGCGGTCCATAGTGGGCTCCAACGGCTCGTCCTTCCCATCATATGGCTTCTTCAAGAGCTCGACCATGAGCCTTTGGACCACGAAGCCGTACGGATGCTGATCTGGCTCGGAGGTTTCAACAGTGGTCTTCGTCACTACGGCTTGAGCCTCGGCGTTTGGGAGGGTCTGCTTCTCAGGACGAGGGTCGGCTTCGGCTATCCCGACCTTGGAAAGATCGGCCCCGGGGACGATCAGATTTTGAGCCTGTAATTGGGCCAGGCAGAACTCATGACCATCCTTGAAATCATCAAACGCCTTAATGGCGCTGGCCTTCTCGAACATGGGGCCTTCAACAAATTTCTTTACGGCCCATCGCCCCATAGCCATCTGGGCTCTTTGAAGGAAGCCCCGAGCCTTGCGGCAGTACCTGGCTTCCATTTCGCGCTCGGCCGCCGCTTGACCAGCTGCTTGCCCTTTCACAAAACCCTCTTGGGCCTCGAGCCTGAGAGATCGGGCCTCACCCTCAAGCCTCGATATGTCAAGGGTTCGCTCCTCAACGGCCCTCAAAAGCTCAACCTTCTTCGCCTTGAGCTTCTTGTTTTCCTCCTCGAGCAGTTGGGGAGACTGCTGTAATCCTTGGGCTTGCCTTTTCCAGTCGCCCTCCTTTTGCTCCTCGACCTCTTTCTTAAGCTCGGCTCAGTTGCCCTTGTAAAAGTGCTTCCTCGATCGGAGGGCCTTCGCATATTGCACAAGTCCGTGAGCGATCAGGGCCGTGCGCTGCAAAGTCGACCCAAGGAAAGAGATTTAGTTCGAGTCGAATGAAATCACTTAGGATAAATAAGCAAAATATAAGAATCACTTACAGACATAAAGGCGGTGGCAAGATTACGCTCGAAGGTCTCTAACGACCATTCTGCCATGCGTTTATGGTCGGGCTCTGTCGCCACCGACCGCCAAATGGCCTTCACGGCCTCATAGTCGGACCCGGTGTTGAGAAGGGATCGAGGCTGCCCCTCGACCAGCTCAGGGACCCCTCCTCGGAAATGTGGCTCGGCCACGGGAAGATAATCCCTTATACGACGGGCCAGAAACTCGGCGCTCGTCTCAAAGCCCGAGTCGTCCATCGGGAGGGCCTCGCTGGTCGACCCCTTGCCTTTCAACTTTTTAGATGGATGGGCTGGTTTGCGGACGGGCCTTGGGGGCAGCTCTTTTGCGAGTCAGAGGCTCGGCCTCCTCCCCCTCTTCTTCTTCTAGATCGACCGTGGTGGGCCTCTTGAATAACCCCTTGCCGAGCCCGGGGCCTTGTCTGGGTAACGGCAGCCCCGCCCCTGTGTCCTCGCCGAGGATCGGGGGCTCGATCGCGGGAAGTTCGGGCCGGCTCCGAACGGCCTCGTTGAGCTCTGTCAACTTTTCTGCGGCCGCCAGCTCGTGCTCTGGCAAAAGAGCTTTTCCCAAGCTCTGAAGGAAAGAGGTTCTGGATGCCATAAGGATGCTGGTATCTGCACAAAAAGCAAGTCGATTAGAAACAGTTGAGAAAAGTATGCTCAGCATAAAGCCAAAAAATGACATATACCCAAGACAAATCCCTCTCGCACTCGTCTACAGCCGATCCCCACGGCCGCTAGATTTTCCTCGCTGCAGAAAGTCTTACAGTCAAGCAAGACTTGGTCGGAGCATACTTCCCGACCCAAGAACCCCGTAATCAGTTCGAGCGACGCCTCAAGGTCCTCATCCTTTGAGGGTCGAAGGGTCGGGGCCCTATTTTCTTCCCATTGGGTCGGGATGAGAAACCCCTCAGGGTGCTGGACGATCACAAATTCTGTCTTCCATTGATCGCCATGTGATGACGTTGGGATGGTAAATATTTTCTTGCCCCTTTTCTGGGACAAACTGTAGAATCCCTCGCCCGAGGAGGAAGAGGCAGAAAGTGTGAACATCTGGAAGAATCGAGCCAACGTCGGCTCGAGTCTCAAGACCCTCATCAAAATGAAGAAACAAGAGATAAGGGAGAAGCAATTGGCGGTCATTTGGCTGGGACAAACCCGCAAGCCCCTGAACAAGCTGACATATTGGGTATTCCCGACCAGACGGAAGCCGTTCATCACTGCGTTATAGTTGACGGCTATCTCCCCGTGAGCTTGTCGACCCAGGATGTCGTCCTTCGTCGCCGCTCGAATGGTGTAAGGCGCGGGCAGGTTCAGTCGATCAGTGATCCTATCGAACTGCTCATCCGTAACCGCGCCTACTATACTATCATGAGCAGGCGCTCCCCTTTCCGACTGTTGGGGCTCGACCCCCAACATCTCTCGATCCTCCCACCTTTGATTTTCCCTTGGCAGCGGCGGGAGCCTTGCTACGGTACACGCGCTGGGGCAAAACTGCAGCCCGACCGCGCGACCGATCGATGGTCGTTTCTTCGCGACCACTGGTAGATGTGGCTTTGTCCTCATTCAACCCCACGGCCCTATGGGACGTGACCTCGACCTCTGACTCCGACTCCGTATCAAACCCTAAGTCGACTACGTCGAAGTCTGCTGCGTATTCCCTCACCCTCTCACTCGACCCCTCAGATGCTCCAGACATTTTATAATTGTAAATAAATGCAAGAGTGGAGGGTCGAGGATTACCTAGAGAGTGGACGGTTTGTGTCTACGCTCGGATCAAGTTCCTTCGCTTGAACGATTTTCTCGCTAAAATTGCTTCCGCTCGGAGTGAATATTCAGAAAATGTAAGAAATGAGAAAGGGGTTAGGCCCTTATTTATAGTATTCTAGCCTCGGAATACGAAACGTCGCCATAATTACTCTTTATAACGCTGTCGGATCAAGCGCGCCTTTTGAGAACAAACTGATGGTCGATCTACTTTATTGTCGGTTGCGTATAACGGTAATACGGGGTTGCGTGGCCCAACCTAAAGTAGCCACATGTATCGAGCTTCAATATGGCGGTCAATTTCAAATCCCGGTCGAATAAATTCAACCGAAACTTGGGGGACTCGTGATGGGGAATATTCCGGAGAATACACGTGGCGCAATCTTAGAGAGTCAAACGCCACGTCTATCTAGCCAGAGTCAACTCACACGTGGCCCAAGAACAAGCTCGGCGATCGACCACATGGCTCGGCCTGATAGCTCGACCGTCATAATGGCTCTGTAGAATCTCTAAGGTCTCTAGCTCGACCGTACCACGCTCGAGAATCGATACTCGACTCGCTATATCTCCCCAAGAGCGTGCCTTGAGGGTCGAGGCCCAAGGGCTCGAACCTGTCCCATCTCCACACGGTCGACCCCACTGTAGCTGCATTAATTGCGCCGTATCTGTTCTGATTGCCTTCCGTACTCTGTACAGCTTGAAGTGACAAACAATCATTCATTTTAAGGAATGAATCTGACTCGAGGCACAAGCATTAAATGCCCCGCAGTCGAGGCCATTAATGCACACACAAACAGTGTACTCAGTGTGTGTGGATCAACCCTATAAATACCCCCATCATTTATTATGGTAGGTAAGCTCTTCTAATTGATTGCTCCGGCCTTCTTCATCCCTTTGCGAATATCATATTCTAAAACTGACTTAATTCAGTGGAGGGGTTACGCCGGAGACAATCCCCTCCGGACAAGTAACCCAGTGCTAGTGCTTTTCAGGTCAAAGTCGGACTCCCCTCTACAAATTCAACTGACAGATCGAGGCCACGTGGTTGATTCTGATCACTTACCAAAAACCGACATCATCAAGTACCTAAAATGACCATTAAAAAAAATAATAACAAACCTAAATTTTTTGAGCGTATGATCATTTAAAGGCAAATATCCGATACCACGGGCAAGGTACCATAACAAATTTTTTAAATTCTTTATATTGCTAAGAAATTCGTTAAAATTAAAAAGACTATATATATACTAGTATTTATCACCTGCATTGCACAGAAAATTTATTTATAATTAATAAAATATATAAATAATTAATTAATTCATAATTTGAAACATACACCAAAATAATTCTTTTTATAAAAATAATCCTGAACTATATATATGAAAAACTCATTTTATATATATATATATATATATATATATATATATATATATAATATTTTTTTAAACTCATGCATACAATCAATACAAAAATATTAAAATGATAATTAAAATATAAAAAAATATATTTAATAAGAGACCATATAAATAATAATTAGAATCTCTTGTATACTTGATATTTTTTTTTGAATAATTTGTTATTATTTTATTATTAAGTAATAATAATATTCATTTTATTATTGAAATTTCCTTTATATTATGAAAATACTAATATTTAAATATAATAACTTAACCAATTTATTCACATTGAAATGAAATATATTTTTTTCACCGCAAAATGAAAATGAAACAAATGTATTTACAGTTTTTTCTAAAAAAATCAACTATTTTATTATTTTATAATATTAAGATAATAATAAAATTTAATTAAACATATATTTTAAAAAATATATGTAATTATGTAACCCAAACAAATAATTAAAAGAAATTTTGGAAAAATAATTACATGATAGAAAAAGAATAAAAAATAAAAAAAGTATTAATTATATAACTAAATAATCTTTTATCTAAATATTGTTAATATTTGTTGAATGGTAATTCTTCTATACTATGCTTTCATGTACAAATTGAATATTATATTTAAATTATAAATGGTTTTAAGCTCATCTTCAATCATATGTATAATTTTTAGCACATTAATATAAAGTTCATAATGATCAGTAAAGCTTATTAAAATTTACTTAAAATTATTTCTTGATTGAAATTTTCAATATCAATATTATATAAAATAGTTATTTAATTCTATAATTAAATAGGAGTTACAAAATTTTTAATATAGATAAATATATGGAATGTCAATTAAATATATATGTAAGTTACAAAAATAATAATTAATGAACTTATTTATAGAAAAATTTCCATGGCAAAATGGACTAATTCTAACTAATCCAACTCATTAACACATAAGCATGTTTCCTAAAACATCTCGCTTAATCATTTTCATAGATATATATATATATATATATATATATATATATATATATGATATTACTATTATATATAAGTGTCAATCTTTTAGCTACAGTGCTCGTGTGGTTGCACAGTGCTCCATTGGTTGAACAATGAAATTCAATTTTTGCTGAATAAGCGATGACGTCATGTGTCCAAAAATTGGCTTTGTTCATTTGGGAAGGGGTATTGGGCTGTGGGATTATGCAGGTTAAAATGGGTTTCCATAATTGGGTTCTCTATTGGGCTAATAGTACATGGCCAGTTGGAACTCTTTATTGGGCCATTCATATTACCACTTTAGTTATGAATTTGAGCTTTGACATAATTAAGATACCTTGACTTAAAAAGGTTATTGAAGAGTAAATTTACCCATTTTTATCTGAATAATATTGTTTAATAATTAATATTTAAGTAAGGGTAACAATACTAACACTATGATTATGTGGATAATAATTACTTAAGCTAATATAATCTCATTATTGGTGAAGACATAAATTCTTTTTTTTCCCATTTCTAGGGACAAAGAATTTCAATATGTAAATTAAATTAATTACAAAAACCTGAGAATGGTTATTTATAATTTGGTAATAATACTCCTTGAATGAGGGGTATTTTGTGAAATTTCTCTTCATGATGAGACGTTATCCATAAAAATGTATTAATAGGATCATATTGAAGAAGATTAAAAAGATAGGGACGCTTCTGTAATTGAATTAGAAAGTGAGGGCTGAAAATGAATTTCACCCGTCTGAAGAAGGAAGAGTCGACGTCGACGCTGTTGTGCTGGCAACTCCTTCTCCCTCCTCGCTCTTCCTCGCACCACTGTGCCTGAACTGTGATTTGATGGCGACTCTTTCTCCACCTTTACCCTTTTTCGGTCCAGTGTAAAATTAGGAGTTTATTTCTCCCTCGCCGACTTGACGAGATCGATGTTGAGATTAGCCTCCTTGTGTTATATATGTATGTGCTTGTTGAAGGTGAGCTCATTCTGCGTATTACAATCTTGGTTTCCTCTGGTGAATTTAATTTTCCTCCATGATATATTTCAGGCCTGTTCTTATGGGCATGGTATTGGTCTGATATTGGTTTATTCTCTTCTAATTGCAGGTTGATTGTGAAGATTGGATTCCACATAGCTTTCTCATTGAGGTACAGTTGATAAAATTATGTCATTTTCCCTGAATTATTTGCGTCGGTGTATATTGCTGGTAAAATTTATGAATGTTTTCCCTCTATTGTATTATGATCAGGTGAACTCTTCTGTATGTAATTCTCTTACTAATGGTTGTAAAACGGAAATGGAAGACATAGTAATAATAATAAATCTCTGTTTCCTTATTTTATATCTGAGTTCTTCTTCATTTGACATCTGTGATCACTATTATGACCCATGGATCATTGATTTCGCTGAAATATGCTCAGAATAATGTGGTTCCACTTCCTTTTCCATGGATACTTTGACTTCGATTGTTGCTCCCTTATTTTCGTAATTTGAATGTGATTTGTTCGTTCCTTTTACTGGATACAGCTTGGAGGTGAAGTTAATTCATTCTTGCATTTTTCTCTTCATTTTCTCCCTTTTGTGGTCTCTGTAATTTATATTGCTCTCTTCTTCATAAGGGAGTTTTTTCTTCTTTAAATACTTTGACATGATTTTGGGTATGTTGGGCATTTGGGTGAATGTGTTGGTTGTGTGTGGTTTTCAGGCTACTGATGGTTTAATATTTTCCTGGTTTCCCGCAGGGTTTTGAGGTGCGATTGCTGGCGTCGGAGGTGAGGATCTTGTTTCAACATGTCTCTTTTATTGGGTTTGATGGTGGTTTATTTTCTTATAATTGCAGTTTAATTAGGAAGATTTCAACGAGCATAGCTTCCTCTTTCCGGTAAAGATATTAACATTGTTTGCATATTTACTGAATTTATTCCTAAATGGAAGACATTTTCTTCTTACTTTCTTCGTTTTAGATCTTTGATTCTGTGATGTTGTTGTGTACGATGGATAGCTGATATAGTGTTCACCAAGGAGTTCATCTTCTAATTTTTTAAGCTTGCTTCTGAAAGTAAAAAAAAATTAAAAACTAGGTAAGACAAGATTCCTTACTGAGCATGACTTTGGGCTGTTCTTTTTTTTTTTTTATAAAGAGGCGTGAGCTTGAGTTCTGGAAATTTTAGAAGCTTAACTTGCCAAAGTTTGCAAAATTAGGCTTGATTTTGAAAGTGAAAGAAGTTCGAAAGTTAGAAGAGTTAGGTTGTGACGAATGAGCTTGAGTTTAAGATTGGGAAAGTCAAAGGCCTGGCTTGACAAGTTTTCTCATATCAGTCTGAGTTTGGAGGTGTAAATGTTTCAAAGGCAAACAAGACAAGTTCTTTTAAATGAGTTTCAGTTTTAGCTTTCAAAGTATAGAAACTAATTTAATAGACATTGACATGATGCTAAAGTGAGAATTTTTGGCATGTTTATGACAATTAGAACTCTCTTGTACCAGGAAGAAAAAAAAAAAAAAACTCAGTAATATCAGTTTCTCCCAAGTTTTTTCAGTCCTTTTGAGTCTTGTTTCCTTACTTTTGTTTTTGCTCTTGCTTGTGAGTTGTGATTTCATTTTTGCTTTTCATTTTTCTGGTGATTGGTGAATGAGCACAGGAATTGTTACTACATTGATTCTGGTGGTTTAGTTTGCTACTCAATTGATTGTACTTATTTGGGTTGGAAATTACATCTACTACCCCTGAGGTTTGCCTCAATTGTTATTTACTCCCTATATTTTCAGAAATCTCCTTAAACTATACAACATGAAGCCAAAAAATGCAAATGATCAGCCTATTTCAAGGAGTTTTTTGTAATAGAGGGTCTAAATTGTAATTAGCTCAAATTTCATCGGTGGCAGATATAATTTTCCCTTTTAGGTTTTGCTACAAAGCTTTTTCTTCTTTTTCTCTTTTGTTTGTATCTCTATGCTCAAGGCGTGGCTTTTCTTTATCTTGGTAGGAGTGAGAGGGAAGAGTTATTCGTGGAGTTAGAATCATGTGGAGTTGGTGATATTATGAAGAATATGCAGGCCATTGATCGGGCCGTTGGGGTTCATGTGCAAGGATATATATCATTGATATTGGGAGGCTGATGTGGGTCAAGTCTCAAAAGCTGAAATCTGAGCTTGTGAAGTATGTTCCTTATAGCATTTCTCCTGAGAAGCACCCGTTGCTCGCCAGCTAGAATGTCTTCCTGTAGCATTTATAGCTTAACTTTGGATAGGATATTCATTAGTCCTTGATTGAATTTATTTTATCACCAAGTCAGAGAAAGCAGTGAAAGTTGTGTAGTATTTGATTTGATTGTCATGAAAAATGGCTATTTGTTACTTTTTGTTGCATTCAGAGTTTGATGTTGATACATCTAATTGAATTAAGTCAAAGTTGCGTATAAAAGAATCAAAGGTGACTTAGCATAACACAATGTAGTTAAAGGATGAGTTCAGAATCAGGGTAAGTATCAGTATGCGTGTAAATGAAGCACAACTTATTATTAGGGATGGGCATCGGATCGGGTACCCAAAAATTTCAGGTAGTAAATTTCCTACCCGAACTCGACCCGATAAAATTTCAGGTATTTTATTGTTATTATTATTATTTTTAATTCCTCTATCAATTTAAACCATTTTTAAATCCTTTCTGTATGTTGTAGAGGGAGAGAGTATCAGTTCACACCTATTTTTAAAGCCTTTTTGTAGGTTTTTCTTGTTTCTCTTTAATTCGGAAGAGACAGAACAACATCAATTACCAAATTCAAGTTTACACCCACCATTTCTTTTTTCTTTTTTGGTGAAAAAACGAAAAGAAAGCAAGTAACAACCAAAAAAAAGAAAACAAAATCAAACTTCAGACATCAGTTACCAACTTACCATTCTTCCAACAACAGTAGCAACATTAGGAAAAGTAGCAAAAGCAAACTTATAGTCATCAAATCCTTCCAATAAGGCAAAGAGAGAGAGAGAGTAGACGGCGAGATTGGCGGAGTGGCACCGGCGATCGAGATTGGTGGAGTGGCGGCTGGCAGAGTAAGTAAACCCACCCTAGATTGAGAGAGGCAGAAGTTCTGGGAATTGGAAGTTCTGTTGATATCAAAATCCTAACCAAGGAAGAAACAGCTAGGCAACAACGCTTTCACCTCTTGCTCACCTGATGGCCGGGAAATATGTTGTGTTTCGCTCAAGCCGTTCCGTTCAGGGCACAAGAATCTACTCATAATTGGAGAGTTTGAAAGTGGATTGATCTGTCAGCTGACAAACGGGCCATGGATTGATACAATGCCAAGTTGATCACCCGACGGGAAATTAATTGCATTGATCTCTTCAAACCGGCACAACCCGGATTATATATATATATATATACTTGAGCAGACCAGACGGGACGGGTGTTGAAAGTGTTAATGTGGTGGTGGTGGTGGTGGTGATGACGAAATTCAAATGGTTGGTAAAGAGACTGAATTTTGTAAAAATAATTTAGTGCTTCTTCACCACAAGTTCAAACTTGGAAGAGAATATTCCAACGCGGAGCCCAAGAGTGCTGAGTAAAGTTCCAGCCTAAATTTCACGAATCGGTTCAAATAAGAAACAATTCATAACCATTTTGAGAGTCAATAACTAAGAAAATTGAAAATGATTTTTAGCATCCACCAAATTTGACCCCGAGTCAAATTTATTAATTTTTGTATTTAATTCATATTATCTCTCTACCTTATTCACAAGTTTCATCCCATCTCCTATTTTATTTTTATTTTTAATAGCCCCTTGTGATATAGAGTAATTATCATATTATTAATTTCTCATTATACACACGTCTTAATGATGTTATAATTACAAGCAAAATACTAGATTATGCATTATAATTCCTAAATTGATACTCGAATCAGTGAAAGACCTAGGTGAATTGTGAATTAAAAATATATAAAATGAAGATTTTGTGTCTTTACATAATAAAATCAAGGGGTATTATGGACTTTATAAGGTGAATAAGTTAATTTTTACCTTATTTCAGTCTTAATATTCGCCGAGTGTAAAACAATCGTTGCCCTAAGAAATGAAGAAATTTCTCAGGACTAATTAGAAATTAATTTAACATAAGATATATAGATGCAAACATTGCTTATTACATAGGCCCCAATTTTTGTAAAGTAGTAATTTTACTTGATCTTCAAGTCTCTTATTAAGGGTTTGTTCTTATAAATATTTTTCCTTTTTTACGATTTTGATCCAAATTATATTATATACAATGAAAAATAATAGGGTACTGGACATCCATCCACTTATTTCTCCCTGCGGTTGCCTTGTAGCTTCTCATTCTTCATCGCCCCCACTCTTATTCACAAATCATCAAATCGCAAACCCTAGAAACGATATAAGGATTATCGAAGCCAAGGCGCCAGATTACCGTTTTTAATTTGTAAATTATACGATTTTTCTTTATTATTTTTGGGTCTAGAAACCCTAGATTTATCCTCTTTTCTTGTCAGCCTTTACGCATTCGATTCGGGGGCAATGGACGATAGTTGCGCAGTTTGTGCCGAAAGCTTGGAGTGGGTGGCGTATGGTGCCTGCGGCCACAAGGATGTTTGTTCTACTTGCGTTGCTCGCCTCCGATTTATCTGCGATGATCGTCGTTGCTGTATTTGCAAGACCGAATCTGACGTCGTCTTCGTCACCAAGGTTCGTTTCGGGAATTCCAGATTTCGTGACATATTCGATCTTCCGTTCCTATGCCGACGATCTAGTTTATTGGATTTACTACATTAAATTTGGAATTTCTCTGTAAAGTTAAATTGTATATGGATGGCACTTTGATTGGCTAACATTGTTTGGAAGAAGTGGAAAGTATTTTTTGGAATTTGAGCATTCATGGAGAAAACTATGACGAGAGTTTTTTCTTTACTGTTCAAATTTTTACTCTGCATAGGCAATATTGACATAACCAACTCTTGTTTTTTGCTGGATGCAGGCTTTGGGAGATTATACCAAGACGATCAGTGACTTTTCCCTGTTGCCTTCTGAAGGGAAAGAGGGCAGGGTGGGACAGTACTGGTACCATGAAGATACACAGGCTTTCTTTGATGATTTGGATCACTACAAGATGATCAAGGCGATGTGCAGGCTTTCTTGCAGTGTTTGTGATAAAATGGAGGATCAGCCAGATGATGGTTCCAGGAGAAGGGCAAGGTTTAGGAACATTGACCAGCTAAGGGGTCATATATTCCACAAGCATAAAGTGCTCATGTGTAGCTTGTGCCTGGAAGGAAGAAAGGTGTGACTTAGACATCATTCTGTCTTCCATATTTACATGATAAATTTACCTGGTTTCTTACGCTGTTCTCTCATAGGGAATTATAATTCGTTATGATATATACATTAACCTTCTTTCATATCTGATATATATATATATATATATATATATATATATATATATATATATATATATATATCTGCGTCGGAGTCTAGGTTTACATATTAATGTTATACTTTAAAATGGTCGCCTGAAAGAGTAAGCTTCCCTTTTCTTGTTTCCTGGTGGATCAGCTAGTCCAGATTGCTTGTATGCCTCTTTTAGCTAGTTAATGCAGCATCACTTAAAAACATAAGATGGCCTTACAGTAAAAGTAAACTTATGGTGACAGACCATGAGAGCTCATTAATCTTCTTCCTGATTAGGATTTCTAGTAGATGCAACGAGTTGACAAGATCCTCTTGGATTCTCAGGTTTTCATTTGCGAGCAGAAGTTATATACGAGATCACAGCTGAACCAGCATATAAACACGGGTGACTCAGAGGTGGATGGAACTGAAAGTGAAAGAGGTGGCTTCGCAGGGCATCCCAAATGTGAATTCTGCGGAACACCATTTTATGGGGACAATGAACTTTATACTCATATGTCTACTGAACATTATACTTGTCATATTTGTCAGAGGTAAGTGATTTAATTTTTAGTTGGATACACAAGTGATTGGACTGGTCCTCATATTGAACAAAGGAATGATGTTGTCATCCCATATGTGCAGGCAGCATCCAGGACAATATGAGTACTACAAGAATTATGATGATTTGGAGGTAAACCTATTGGTGTTCTGGTAATTCTGGAGTTCCACATTTGATTTTGTCTTATCCCTTGAGATAACTTAAACCTTTTTCAGATGCACTTCCGTCGGGATCATTTCCTATGTGAGGATGAGGGTTGTCTTGTGAAAAAGTTCATTGTTTTCCAATCTGAATCTGAATTGAAGGTAAGTGTTTGTGCATATGCTTAGAAAGGACTTGTTCTGTCCAGCTCTTTTCTAATGGTTGATCATTTTCTTTCTTTTGCTTATGGCTCAGAGGCATAATGCTATGGAGCATGGAGGGCATATGTCTCGGTCACAGCGTAGTGCTGCTCTTCAGGCATGTCTCTCCAACTGTAACCCATACAATAAATTAACTATAAACCAATTACTTTGTTATATGATGCTTTTACTTCTTTGCCCACCCTTTCTTTTTTGGGTTTGCTGGGATTAAAGTTTGTGTTCATATGTTTGTAAAACATGTAGATTCCTACCAGTTTTCGATATAGACGAAACAACGAACAAGAGAATCGTCGTGGAAGAGGGCTTAGGTTTCGAAGGGATCCTTCAGATAATGAACTTTCCTTGGCCATCCAAGCAAGTCTTGAGACAGCTAATGCCACACCGTCTAGCAATCGAGCTAACATTGATCATGCAGAAATTGAGATTGACTCACTTGTTCAACCTCTTGAATCTATGGATACCACAGACTCTGAGCGACCTTCAAGATACCTACAAGCTGTTTCTCAAAGTTCAAGAAGTGGAAGGCTTGGAGAATCTGCTTTTCCTCCTCTTGCAGCTGCTCCTGCCAGTCATAATCAACAGAATACTCATCCTGACAATCTTCCTAAGAATACTATGGCAGCACGTCTTCGCCGCCAGAGCAACAACAAAAAAGTTAATTCCTCCTCAAGTTCTTCTCCTGCTTGGCCAGCTGCTAGCCGTACACCTATACAGCCAGTTATTAATTCTCATGCTTGGCCTGCAGTAAATGCTGCTTCTGCTTCTGGATCAGCATCTAATTCTGGACAGAGCAGACCACTATCAGATGTTGGACCCTCATCTTCTAGATCGGTTGCTAATTCATCATTTGCTGGTTCTTTAATTGCATCGAGGAGCACAAATCGGATGAGTCATTCTTCATCAGCCCCCAATCTTGCTGCACGAGATTCTCTCGAGTCTTCAAGTAGTGAGTTTCCTCCTGTTTCAGCAGCACAGACAAGGAAATCAGCCACTGTTGACCAAGCTGTGAAGAAAGTAGAAGATGTTCAAACAGCAAACAAGTCTCTGGTGGAGAAAATGCGCATCGCGCTAGGATATGATGATGACAAATTCACTGCTTTTAAAGACATATCTGGTGAATACCGCCAAAGCACAATAGATGCTGAGACATATCTAGCATATGTGGAACAGTTTGGTTTATCTCATCTTGTTCCCGAGCTTGCTAGACTCCTGCCTAATCCACAGAAGCAGAAAGAGCTAGCCGATGCCTACAATGTTAATATGGCATACAGTGCTTCCACCGAGAATGGTTGGGGTAATACAAGTGACGTAAAAGATGGTAATACTAACCTTCCCAAAAAGGGTAAAGGTAAAGGCAAGGTTAAATCTGTAGAATCTAACAACAGTAGTGTCAAAAACAATCTAGCTGATAACATTATTAACACTGTAAAAGAACTGCAGTCTAGCTACAGAGCTTCAGAAGAAGAGGTCGAAGTGTTATCCAAGGATGGATACCGAGCCGACAGGGGTAAATCAAAAGCTGTAGTTGATGATTCATTTGGACAAAAACCGAAAAGCCAGACTGAGTCATTATTTGCTGGTCAGAATTCAAGTAATGGTGATGGGAAAAGTAAACAGAGGAAGAAAACCTCAAAGTTTCACAGAGTTCGTCTTGGTGATGGCTCTGTTGAAGCACTTCTGGATCTTAGAAATTCTGACCCTGACCCGGATCCTGGTCCAAATTCAAATGATGGATCCTCAAATGGGTCAGAAAGTTTGCCTGCTCGTGGTGTGTGGAGAAATGGTGGAGGTCAGAAGCTGTTTGCTACGAATTCAAGAGGGCTTAGAAAGTAAGAATGAGGCTTTAGTTGAATATTTGTAGAAACAAACCAAGATCTCAGCTATTTTGGTCATATGCATTGTGCAGTAGACTTATTCCAAGTTGAACTGGCTGTTTTTGATTGGTGTGCCTTGGAGTAACTGTGTTCTAAATGGAGAAAGGTTTTTGCCTGTATTGCATTTTTTTTTTTTTTTGAGTTTTCAGGGTTTGAATTGGTTATCAGCTTTCATATACTCCTACATTTAAAGGCAACTGGGAAGTTGATCAACTTCATATTTTGGATATCGAAAGAAACAATGGTCTTGCTATCATCTCTTTTGTTCTGTTTTTTCGGAGTTAAATTATTAGTTGATTGCTCGAGTATCCATCCATGTTGCTTTTCTGGCCTTTGGAATGCATTGACATGACTCTTGGAACTGTGTGTAGGCTATGTTTTCGTGAAACTTGTAATAAATGGTTGCAGGAACTGAGTTTACAAGCTCAATACATCAATCAGATAACGCTTAATAGGGTTCTTATAAGCTAAGTTAAAGCTTATATTATTTCAATATATTCTCTGTTCATGGGTGTTTGGGCCTGAAGAAAAAAATAGGCGTTTATGTTAAAATACATCGTACAGAACTGTAGTGTTTTTTGGCCTTAATGGAAGAATGACATATTATTGAAATCCTTAATGGAAGAAAGTACAAGTAGTGATGGGTAGAGCAGCAACCGAATTAATTATAAATAGTTTGCAAGTAGTGATAGGATACAATTGTTGTGCATAATTTTACATATGCATGATGCATTGCTGCATCATTCTAAACAACAGCACCAAAGGTTTTCTCTGTGCTGTAGCACATATAGAGGAAACCATCTGCATCCTTATATGAATCGTACACAGTCTGAATCAAGCTTGACGTTTGTGGTAATGTATTCTCCACAAATACAAATAGAGCTTTGCCTGGAGCCAGATGGAGCCTCCCACTCAAGATGTGGATAAATTGCCCAACAGACATGTCACGAGGTACCAGGAATCTGCAGTAATTAATTGCCATATATATATAACCACACATACATGCATCAACTAAATACAAACCAGACAGACAGACCACTCAACACAATCATTACATTTACATTTACTTACTTCTTTTTCTCCATCTCAGGAAGGTCAGTTTTCGTATATTTTTCAGCAACAACCTGCAATACCATTTAAGCTAAAACCTCAAAACCTCTTTCATCTTTCATTTCAAGAGGGGTTTAATTCATATTACTTAACCGTATTATTCATATGTTTCATCTCGCCTCCTGTCTTATTTTTATTCCTAATAGTCCCCTTGTGATATAGAGTAATTATCACATTAACTACTTCTCGTTATACACACGCTTTACCGATGTTATAATTACGGGTTAAATACCAGATTATGCATTGTAAATTTGTTACTATAAAACCTAAACCCCTAATTCCTTTTCCCTCTCGCTATTTTGAACCCCCGTTGTGCCAAATCCCTAAATCAACACTCAAATCAGTAGAAGACCTAGGTGAATTGTGAATTGAAAATATGTAAAATGAGGTTTTTGTGTCTTTATATAATAAAATCAAGGGGTATTATGGACTTTATGAGGTGAATAAGTCGATTTTTATCCTATTTCAGTCTCAATATCTACCGAGTGTAAAACCGTCGCTGTCCCAAGGGGATTAAATGAATTTTGTGTAATTTCTCAGGGGTAGGTAATTAGAAATTAATTTAATACAGGAGGTGGATGCAAATATTTCGTATTGCTTCTTGGTATTTCTCCGTTTCAAAAGGCTTTGCAACTTTCATACAAAACTCAAAAATTATATTAGATCATATATATGGGCATCTGTACCTTCATGCTATTGTAAAAGAGAGAGTTCCAATTTCTTTAATTTTAAGCCTTTCTCCTGAGAAATTCAGCTCAGTTGAACAACTCACAGATTCAATTTCTTCAAATACACACACATGATCAAAACCGACAAATTTCTCTATCAAACTGACAAATTACAAAAAGAGGACTTACAGGGACACGATCGGGATATCTGGCGATGATGTCTTGTGATTCCCGCTGTCTTTCCTCTGCAATTTAGTATTAGGGCAACTATGTCTATCAATACTATCGAAGAACAGCAAGCGTAGTACAGAAAAAGGAAAAAACGAAAACACAAGGCACGAACGAACCCATTGAGAATTCCTCCTTGAAAAGTTGGTACTTGGCCTTTCCCATCTCAATTCTTCTTCAGATCACAGACCGGAAACTGGTCGGAGAGAGTACAAAGGAGAAAATTTGATTGATTGAAGTTGGAAATCATGTATATATAAATAATTCTATGATCCAGATTTTGTGATAAGCAAGAAAAGCCACCTGGAGAGTCCAAGTCACACAAGAAAAGTATTTCAAAATAGGATTAGTTAAATGGGAAAGTTTACTTTAAATGACCGTCTTCTCAAAAAATTTTGGATAGTTATCCACTTTTTTTAATGGTTATTTTAGGTGTCTAATCTAAGTTTCAATTTTAACTTTGCTACCCATTTTTGTGTAAAATGTCCGAAATATCCTTATTTGTCCAAGAATTATAAGAGCATGCCATTATCTTTCATATGCCCCAAAACAAATCCGACAAAATCTCAAAAACTTCCATCGGAAAAATTCCCTCCATCGACGACAACGACCATCCCAATATCACTTCCCTACGACTTCACTTCGCCAATCTCTCCCAAAACATCCTTCGTAGTTTTGCTGTGAAGTTAATTTATCGTCTCGAAGCTGTTATTGCGCATTGAGAACCCCAGTCGGTGTTTTGCGTCTTCATCAACCTCACATACAGTTTATTTTAGGGTTTAAGCCATAACTTCAGGTTCGTACCTCGCATTTACTGATAATTTAGGAATTTCACCCAAATTTCTTCTTTAATTCGCTTTTTAGGGTTATAGTTCAACAAAAGCGCATAATAGTTCCCAGTACCAGCCTTCCAGTTCACATCCTATCTAGCGTACGGTTTGGAATCTGAAATTTGTTATTTGGCAGAGATGGTTTCAGCTAGTGAAAGCATCAAAAGAAAGAGAGGAAGCAAGGACGGAAGCAACAAAAGCCCCAGGAAAATCATTAGTAAAGTTCCTGGAAATCGGAGAAAAGGCAGCAATGAAAATCCTAGCCTAAGCCTAAGACTAAGAGGGACGATAAAATACAATGTCGTTGTTCAATGACCTATTTCGTTGATCAAATGAAGATGCTTGGTGACTTGACAGAGAGTCAGAAGGAATTGATCCGAAAAACCCCATTCGCGGAATTCGTCAATACACCCTCTGTTCCTGGTACATACACTCGTGTTGGATTTCTTTTGGATCATTACGACATTGAAAGTGATTCATTTAAATTCGGGGAGATCAAGGTTCCTTTTAATTCAAAGGAGTTCTTGATAGTCTTGGGTTTACAGTATTCGGGTCACCGTGTTGATCCCGAATCCAAAAGAGACTCCCGTATGCGGAGTGTGTATTTTCTGGCAAGACTGGTATAGTGACACGTTCTAACATCTTCACTAAATTGCATGAATTGAAGGATAGAAAGGATGATGATGGCGTTCATGATTTTGTGAGAATGTATATATTGTTTGTTTTCAGTTGCTTGTTGTTTCCAACTAGCAGCCAGAAGTTGCCCGATGGGCTGATAAGCTACGTTGATGATTTAGAGGATATCGGGCACTTTTCCTGGGGTAGAGCTGTTCATAGGTTCTTGCTTGTGTCAATGGTTAAATATATACAGAAGGATGCAAAAAAGTTTGTTGATGGATGCTCAATGGGATTAATGGTAAGAAATTATATAAAATGTTCTGTATGAGATGATGGTTTCTGTATGCATGCGTGTAATTTTGACATGTTGTGTGGTGGCAGGCATGGTTCTATGAGCATTTTCCGATGGTTGGTGCTTCGAAAGAAATTAAATCTTTCCCACGCATGTTCAAATGGAATGGGAGCAAAATGCCCAATACGGACAAGGCTGTTAGTGAGAAACTGCGCACTCTAAAAGCGTGGAGCGTAAGAGTTGAAATCTCATTTTGCAGAACTTATATATTATTCAGCATAATTAGTTCGTTTTCTATGGCTTTTTGTTATTATTATGAAGAGTTGAAATCTCATTTTGTAAAACTTATATATTATTATTCAACATTATTAGTTCGCTTTCCATGGCTTTTTGTTATTATTATGAAGAGTTGAAATCTTATTTGCAGAACTTGTACATTATTCAGCATAATTAGTTCGTTTTCCATGGCTTTTTGTTATTACTAGTAAGAGCCACGTGCGTCGCACGTGGTCGTCCCATTCTTTAGATAATGTCTTGTCTCTTATTTTTTCACTTTGAATCAAAATATTGAAAATATACTGACTTTTAAGGTAGATAGTACAAAAGAGTACAAACATGATTTCTTTTGGCATGGATAGAGAATTACTGAATTTATGTGACAAAATAAAAAATAGATGGCAAATGACAATTCTTAAACAATCAACGGGAAATGGGAAGAGTTTGGCAAATAAATGACAAGTCTTGATTGTACATAAAAAAAAAAGAAAAAATAATATTTAATTTCCCCAATGGAGTATTTTAACAAACATAGAAGATGAATACTTGAGAATTCAATTAATAACTCAATTTAATTAATGGAAGAAGAAGAGTTGGGTAGAGTTAAATAAACTAATTAGTTGAGAATCAACAATTCACTCTTTTTAAAAGAACCAATTAAATTTAGTAATAAAATATTAATATTATTAATTAAAGTTAATTATTAACTAAGGGTACTTTAGTCCATTCACAATAGGGAAGAAACACATTGAAAGATCCACACTTTTATAATAGTATAGATTATGAGGAGTTGAAATCTCATTTTGCAGAACTTATATATTATTCAGCATAATTAGTTCGTTTTCTATGGCTTTTTGTTATTATTATGAAGAGTTGAAATCTCATTTTGCAAAACTTATATATTATTATTTAGCATTATTAGTTCGTTTTCCATTGCTTTTTGTTATTATTATGAAGAGTTGAAATCTCATTTTGCAGAACTTATGTATTATTCAGCATAATTAGTTCGTTTTCCATGGCTTTTTGTTATTATTATGAAGAGTTGAAATATTCATTTTGCAGAACTTATATATTATCCAGCATAATTAGTTCGTTTTCCATGGCTTTTTATTTGTTATTATGAAGAGTTGAAATATCATTTTTTTGCAGAATTAATATATTATTCAACGTAATAAAAATTTCATTTTGCAGTATCATGAAATTGAAGCTTCAGATCCAAAAGAGGCGAAACTGGTGAAGCCTATAGAACCTACCCCCCCTCTTAGTTTTGATAGGGAAACTGGGCAAAGTGATGGAAACGGTGCAGATAAGTTTGTGGGGGTTGAGGAGCATGAGAAGCGTGAGCAGGAGGGTGAGCAGGAGCATGATAAGCGTGAGGATGAGGATGTGGATGAGGGAGACAACAAAGCTGATAGTGTCGATCAGAAAGCGGATTCCAATAATAATCCGACGGAAGTTGTGATTGATTCTTATAATATGGAGATTGTCCCTGCAGAGCAGACCGTTGATAGCGACATAACGCTATTAGCCGATGTTGCTAATAGCGGACTTATCGATGCACCAACCACAGGAATTGGAAAACGGAAACAGAAACAGACGGGTATAAAATACACTAGGGATGGGTATACTGCTCATGTAGATGAAGATTTGGTAAAGGTGCTTGGGAGAAAGGATTTCAAAGGTCGCGATGATGCAATTTGTAATGGCTTGGACCTTGATTAGATTGATGAATTAATTGAGAAGAAAAATGATGTATTATCGTAAGTTTCCTTTACATGAGTAATTTTAGTTCGGGAATGCTCCACTCATATCATTTGAAAATGCATACATAGATATTTGACATGTCGAAACTTTGATTCTATTCAGTGCTGTTGTGTATTCAACGAACGATAATCAGGTACTAGGCTGCTGTATCTTGAAGCTTTTATGGGGTAGGCCGATGCAAGGTAGCGTTATTGACGCTTATTTTGAGATATTGATGGGTCCCACTTACATCCCAAACAAATCCCATAAAATATATGCCGTGAATTACCTAATGGTGTCTGAGCTTGTGAGACAGATCCAGAATCCTGAGAAAAGTGGTCGGAAATTGCACTATTTAACCGAAAAACAGTTCCCTAAATTCCATGACAGTTTAAGCAATAGTATGAAGAAATGGTTGTCCCAGCTAAACTCGGATGTGATTGACAGCTGTCGGTACATAATCTTCCCAATGCTCACAAACTATCATTTTCACATGGTTGTATACGATACCGCGTCAAAGAGACTCTATTCATATAACTCGTTAAAAATGCTGCCAAAAGTACGGCAAGCCGAGAAGGTAATTGGCTGTTTCTTGTGGAGTTTTTGGAAATTTTTCGGTTGGGCAGAGGTTCTGGAGAAGGGCAAAGTCGAAACAGCGAAAAAATTTCGTCCCTATCAAGATTCCAGTAGCTTGGACTGTGGAGCATATTCTTGCCTGTTCATTGAGAAGTTGGCCAAAGACAAACCCGACGATGACGAATATTTTCAAAATATTCCCATTGAACAGTATCGCATATACATTGCCCGTACCATTTTTCAATATGGGGCTCTTCAATCTATTGTGTAATGTTAACAATATGTTGTTTGTACAATTATTCTCTTCTGTTCGTTTAAATGTTCTAATTAAGATAATGAAGCACTGATGATATGATTTGTTGACCTAGATTATCATTTGTGATGTGGATTTGAAAATCTACGTAATTGGTAACATGACTTTTTTATGCACAGGGACAGTATTTTGCAATATATAAAAAATAAAATGAAGAACGGATGTCAGAACTCGTCGAGCTAAATTATCATTTGTGGGGTTGATTTTGACACCTGCGTAATTGTTGACAGGACTTGCACACGGAGAGTATTTCCCAATATACAAAAGAAAGAAATTCACATTTCAAGCATTTGCACCCCAAATCATGAAAAAAAAATAAAGAAAATCTATGCATGGGTACAAACAATTACGATGAAGCACATCTACTTCTTTCTTAAAAGAAAAAAAAAAAGAGCACATCTACTTCGCCCCCGACGGACCTTCCTCATTTGGCATTGCACAATTTTTTGCCTTCATCTCAATCGCGGCCTTTTCTTGTTTCTCAAAATTATTCACTAAATCAGCGAGATCTTCCACGTCGACATGTAACATTTGAGCCAGGCATTTCTCAAGTTTAAAAATTCGTGGCGCTAATATCTCGAGCCTGCTTTTGTACAGCTGGGCCAACCTATCAGATTCAGCCTTTTTTTGTTTAAGATCATCTACAATCTGATTATACTCCGCTAGTTTACGCGTTAAGTCTTCCACCAAAAGCTCAGCTTCCCTAAGTTTCTCGACCTCCATTTTCAATGTGGAGTTCATATTTGTTGATGGCGATGTAGAAATTGAGGATTTTGAAGGTTTTGGGCGTACTTTGTGTATTATACTAATGGTTTAAATAGGGTTAACTCTTCAACGGGTCGGTGGATCCCATTTGGGTAGGCGGACAACCGCATTATATGCGTAATTGGTTACAGGACTAGCACACAGAGAGTATTTCCCAATATATAAAAATAAAATAAAGAACGGATGTCGGAACTTGTTGAACTAAATTATCATTTAATGAGTTTATTTGGACACCTGCGTAATTGGTTACAGGACTTGTACACGGAGAGTATTTCCCAAAATATGAAAAATAAAATGAAGAACGAATGTCGGAACTCGTGGAACTAAATTATGATTTGCCGAGTTTATTTGGACACCTGCGTAATTGGTTACAGGACTTGCACACGGAGAGTATTTCCCAATATATGAAAAATAAAATGAAGAACGGATGTCAGAACTCGTGGAACTAAATTATGATTTGCCGAGTTTATTTGGACACCTGTGTAATTGGTTACAAGACATGCACACGGAGAGTATTTCTCAATATATGAAAAATAAAATGAAGAACGGATGTCGGAACTAGTGGAACTACATTATCATTTGCTGAGTTTATTTTGACACCTGCGTAGTTGGTTACAGAACTTGCACACGGAGAGTATTTCCCAATATATGAAAAATAAAATGAAGAATGGATCTCGTAACTCGTGGAACTAAATTATAATTTGCTGTGTTTATTTGGACACCTGCGTAATTGGTTACATGACTTGCACACGGGCAATATTTCCCAATATATGAATAATAAAATGAAGAACGAATCTCGGAACTCGTGGAACTAAATTATTATTTGCTGAGTTTATTTGGACACCTGCGTAATTGGTTACAGGACTTGCACACGGAGAGTATTTCCCAATATACGAAAAATAAAATGAAGAACGGATGTTGGAACTCGAGGAACTAAATTATTATTTGCCGAGTTTATTTGGACACCTGCGTAATTGGTTACAGGACTTGCACACGGAGAGTATTTCCCAATATACGAAAAATAAAATGAAGAACGGATGTCGGAACTTGAGGAACTAAATTATTATTTGCTGAGTTTATTTGGACACCTGCGTAATTGGTTACAGGACTTGCACATGGAGAGTATTTCCCAATATACAAAAAATAAAATGAAGAACGGGTGTCGAAACTAGTGGAACTACATTATCATTTGCTGAGTTTATTTTGACACTTGCGTAATTGGAAACCTTATGTTCCCATAAGTGATGGTGTATTGAATGAGGACACATAAGTCGATTGCATACATTTAGGTATTGTATTCCTTATTGCTTCAATGAAACATGAGTCGTAAAAAATTCCACGAATATACAAGTATGGTAATGAATAGTTTATTAAGTTTATATGTCCGAGTTTGATGTTAGTATTACTTTCCAAGTTTGTTACTTGTTGAAATACAACTACAATGGATTGATAAACTTAATAAACTTAATTAACCAAGTATTGTGTCCAATTATATTAGTAGATTAATATAGTTTATTAAGTTTATCAATCCATTGTAGTTGTATTTCAACAAGTAACAAACTTGGAAAGTAATACTAACATCAAACTTGGACATATAAACTTAATAAACTATTCATTACCATACTTGTATCTTCGTAGAATTTTTTACGACTCATGTTTCATTGAAGCAATAAGGAATACAATACCTAAATGGATGCAATCGACCTCTGTGTACTCATTCAATACACCATCACTTATGGGAACATAAGGTTTCCAATTTTGCAAGTGTCAAAATAAACTCAGCAAATGATAATGTAGTTCCACTAGTTCCGACATCCGTTCTTCATTTTATTTTTTGTATATTGGGAAATACTCTCCGTGTGCAAGTCATGTAACCAATTACGCAGGTGTCCAAATAAACTCATCAAATTAAAATTTAGTTCCACGAGTTCCGACTTCCGTTCTTCATTTTATTTTTCATATATTGGGAAATACTTTCCATGTGCAAGTCCTGTAACCAATTACGCAGGTGTCCAAATAAAGTCATCAAATTAAAATTTAGTTCCACGAGTTCCGATATCCGTTCTTCATTTTATTTTTCATATATTGGGAAATACTCTCCGTGTGCAAGTCATGTAACCAATTACGCAGGTGTCCAAAGAAACTCATCAAATTAAAATTTAGATCCACGAGTTCGGACATCCGTTCTTCATTTTATTATTCATATATTGGGAATACTCTCCGTGTGCAAGTCCTGTAACCAGTTATGCAGGTGTCCAAATAAACTCGGCAAATCATAATTTAGTTCCTCGAGTTCCGACATCCGTTCTTCATTATATTTTTTGTACATTGGGAAATACTCTCCGTGTGCAAGTCCTGTAACCAATTACGCAGGTGTCCAAATAAGCAAATTATAATTTAGTTACACGAGTTCCGACATCCGTTTTATTTTCATATATTGGGAAATACTCTCCATGTGCAAGTCGTGTAACCAATTACGCAGGTGTCCAAATCAACCACGCAAATATTCATTTTGTTCGACAGTTTCTATATACAATGCTTCGTTCATTTAACTTCAATATGTTGGAATTATTTTAAAGAGAATTATATGATTGCTATTACACAGATTACCAGAATTTACTCTACAAATGAATCTTCAGTTCGACTACTTGAAAAAATGATAACATCAGTAAAATGAAGTTTCACTTCATTATATAATATCAAAACACGCTTGAAGTCGACTTACAAAGTACACAAAACCCTAAACCTAAACAAGCAAGAAAGATTGGAAATAGAAGGAAATCGACCTAAAAACCACCCTTGAAACAACAAGAATGATTGGGTAGGGAAGGAAAAAAACCCTAAACCCTAAACCCTGAAACGGCTTGCACGCTGCACCAGCACTCTGGAATTCTTTCAGGGGGTGGCGTTTCCCTTCATCCACTATACAAACCGATTGGCAAGGGAAGGAAATAGACTCGAAACCCTAAACCCTAAACCGGCTTGCACTCCATTCGCTTCATTTACGTTCCCTTTTTCACCCCATTCAACCACTGCTTGTGGAAATCTTGAAGAGATCAAGCATATGAAGATGTATAGGGAAACGTGATCCAAACCCCAAAGAGGTTTCTCCTCCTGGGTTTTTGTACAGAGAAACGTGCTCTAATTGGAAGAAGATGCCTGTTATTCTTCATCTCTGATATAACATGATAGTGACAGTAGATTCCCAGGTCATCTGGATACATCTCCATTTTTAGAACTTTTAAGGTTTCCTGGATATTTATGTGCCCTTTATATAGACCGAGACAAAAAACCCTAATGAAAGAAATTCAAAGGTTAAAGTGGTAGTAGTTGGATCGTAAATGATCGGTATTAACTCTCAACCAGCCATTTTAAGCAACCACTATTGGAAAGGCTATAGAATGTACATTGGGAAGGTAATAGGTTGCAGACTTTATTGGGAGCGGGGATACGATGGGACAACATGTATAAATTTTAATTAATTATAGTTTACTATTCATGTTATAAATTACACAAATATCCAAATTAGACCCTCACACAACTATTTTCATTCGACATTTTAAAACGTCAATACAACATTATTGGGAGCGGGGATATTCAAAAGAAATTAGTTAAAAATACGAAACTCAGTTACGCAGATATTCAATATAGATCCTCATACATCTGTTTCCGTTCGACGTTGTACAACATCAATACAATATTATTGGGAGCGGGGATATTCAAAAGAAATTAATTAAAAAAATATACGAAACTCAGTTACGCAAACTTTATTGACCAAGAAACGCGCTTTGAATCCCTTATGTTCCTTCTTTATGTAAAAAGAAGCCACGAACACACAAAATGTCAGAATACACCCAAGAAGAGCCATTAATCCTCAAAATATCTCAGAATGGAGATGTTTCCGGATGATCCAGATATCCTTCTTCCTCATTCTGAAATAATAGCTGGCTTATTCTTCTAATTGGAGCACGTTTCTTTGTACAAAACCCCATGAGGTTATAACTGTAGATGATTTAGAGCAGGTTTCTCTGTGCACGCGTCAAAATCACGGAAGTCTGCTCTTCTTCAGGTTATAATCCTATAGATGGAAAAAATGAGAGCCTATTGAGGTTATAGATGGAAAATAATTAGGGTAATCAGGCGGAATATGATAGACATGCAAATTGATTTCAATATCCGCTCGATTCCTTCAAGACCCCATAAGAGGGAGATATCCCAAGCGAAAATGTTGTAGTGTTCTTGTAGTATGTAGAATGGTGTTAAATATCTGCGTAGTTGCTTTCTTGATTGTAATAGAATTGTATTGTCTTCTATTGATGTTCTGTTTGTTTTGGTAAAATATGGAATAATAAGATTTAAATGAGTAGCTATATCTGATATCCGTGTAATTGATTTTCGAATCTCGAATGGAATTATATTGTTCCTCAGATGATGTACTGCTATTCCATAATGCCGAACAAGAAAACTTAAATACGGAGCTATTTTGGATATCTGTTTGTTCTGGTAAAATATGGAATAATAAGATTAAAATGAGAAGCTTTATCTGATATCTGCGTAATTTATTTTCGAACCTCGAATAGAATTGTACTGATGTTCAGATGATATACTGATATTGCATAATGCTGAACAAAAACACTTAAATACGGAGCTATTTTTTTGATATCTGCTTGATGCTGTAAAATGTGGAATAATAAGATTTAAATGAGTAGCTATATCTGATATCCGTGTAATTGATTTTTGAATCTCGAATGGAATTATATTGTTCCTCAGATGATGTACTGCTATTCCATAATGCCGAAAAAGAAAACTTAAATACGGAGCAATTTTGGATATCTGCTTGTTCAGGTAAAATAAGGAATAATAAGATTAAAATGAGAAGCTTTATCTGATATCTGCGTAATTTATTTTCGAACCTTGAATGGAATTGTACTGATGTTCAGATGATGTACGGATATTGCATAATGCTGAACAAAAACACTTAAATACGGATCTATTTTTTTGATATCTGCTTGATGTTGTAAAATGTGGAATAATAAGATTTAAATGAGTAGCTATATCTGATATCTGTGTAATTGATTTTCAAATCTCGAATGGAGTTATATTGTTCCTCAGATGATGTACTGCTATTCCATAATGCCGAACAAGAACACTTCAATACGGAGCTATTTTGGATATCTGCTTGTTCTGGTAAAATATGGAATAATAAGATTAAAATGAGAAGCTTTATCTGATATCTGCGTAATTTATTTTCGAACCTCGAATGGAATTGTACTGATGTTCAGATGATGTACTGATATTGCATAATGCCGAACGAAAACACTTAAATACAGAGTTATTTTTTTGATATCTGCTTGATGTTGTAAAATATGGAATAATAAGATTTAAATGAGTAGCTATATCTGATATCCGTGTAATTGATTATCGAATCTCGAATGGAATTATATTGTTCCTCAGATGATGTACTGCTATTCCATAATGCCGAACAAAAACACTTAAACACGAAAATATTTTGGATATCTGCTTGTTTTGGTAAAATATGGAATAATAAGATTAAAATGAGAAGCTTTATCTGATATATGTGTAATTTATTTTCGAGCCTCGAATGGAATTGTACTAATGTTCAGAAGATGTACTGATATTGCATAATGCCGAACAAAACCACATAAATACAAAGCTATTTTTTTGATATCTGCTTGATGTTGTAAAATGTGGAATAATAAGATTTAAATGAGTAGCTATATCTGATATCCGTGTAATTGATTTTCGAATCTTGAATGGAATTATATTGTTCCTCAGATGATGTACTGCTATTCCATAATACCGAACAAGAACACTTAAATACGGAGCTATTTTGGATATCTGCTTGTTCTGGTAAAATATGGAATAATAAGATTAAAATGAGAAGCTTTATCTGATATCTGCGTAATTTATTTTCGAACCTCGAATGGAATTGTACTGATGTTTAGATGATGTACTGATATTGCATAATGCGGAACAAAAATACTTAAATACGGAGCTATGTTTTTGATATCTGTTTGATGTTGTAAAATGTGGAATAATAAGATTTAAATGAGTAGCTATATCTGATATCCGTGTAATTGATTTTCGAATCTCGAATGGAATTATATTGTTCCTCAGATGATGTACTGCTATTCCATAATGCCGAACAAAAACACTTAAATACGGAGCTATTTTGGATATATGTTTGTTCTGGTAAAATATGGAATAATAAGATTAAAATGAGAAGCTTTATCTGATATCTGCGTAATTTATTTTCGAACCTCGAATGGAATTGTACTTATGTTCAGATGATGTACTGATATTGTATAATGGCGAACAAAATCACTTAAATAAGGAGCTATTTTTGGAGGTTATGCAGTTATCAGGATCCAAGTTTTTCAACTATTACATATTAATAAATTATAGTGCCTTTACAATTATCGTGAAATCAACGGTTCAACAACCACGTTGAAATGAACAGTAGTACACACCAGATCATGTTTCGCAGCATTTGGAGGGGGGATTATCGCCAGCGATGGACTGTAGTCGGAGTGATGAACGCAATTTTAAGAGAGAGAAAATCAGAGAGAAGAAGGGGTAGGGGTAAAAAGTTATGGGCAAATCGGTATTTTTACTAAAATGGGTAGCAAAGTTAAAATTGAAACTTAGATTGGACACCTAAGATGACCATTGAAAAAAGTGGGTAGTTATCCTAAATTTTTTGAAAACTTGGTCATTTAAAGGCAAATTTTCGTAGTTAAATTTGGACAGAAGCGGAATTTGCAAAACTACAAATAAATTATTATAACTTTCTTATTCAAAATATTACTTATATTCTACACACTCTATAAGAGTTTTCCAATTTAAAAAAAAATCTAATTGTTATGATTCCATTAAGTAGAAACTTTTTAGCACAAAAAAAAGTAGAAACTTTTGAAATTATTAAAGAGCTAATACTTTGAATTAATGGGTTGATATAATAGAAAAAATTATAATTAACGGATTAAATAATTTTAAATTATTGAATATTTGAATGGATGGTAAATTTTAAAACTGAGTAACAAAATATAAGTTTATTGGAATGGAATTGGGTGTTGTCAGGGCCTATCTAATTCTTTGATTATATTTTGAAATAAATTCATTAAATGAGTGTTCATTTCTAATTATTATGACGTAGTTATTAACTTATAATAGGCAATTAGCTTTGACATAATAAAATTATTTGAGTATAATGATAAAAATTGTTTTTTGTAGGGTGATAGTTTTAGGCGGGGTTAAGAAAAAGAGAGGAAGAGAAAAAAGAAATCAATAATTTTAAACTTAGACATCCATTCAATTCAAATTAAGAAAGAAAAAAATCAATAATTTTAATATATATTTTAAACATGCAGTTAATATCGCAAAAGAATTATATAAATTCGATTCTAGAAAGCCCCGGGGCCTAACGGTTGTCAGGCTTTCTTTTATCATGTCTTCTGGAACATCATGGGAAATTTGGTTTGTGACTTTGTTAGGAATTGCTTTGCTAGTGGATGGGTTCCTGATACTATTGGTAACTCGTATATCTCTCTTATTCCTAAAGTTAACAATCCTATTTTGATTAAGGAGTTTAGACCTATTGCTCTTTGCAATGTGCTTTTTAAAATTATGTCTAAGCTTATTGTGAGGCGGGTGAAATTGTTTATTGGTCATCTCGTTAGCGCTTTCCAAAGTAGCTTTATTCCAGGAAGGGGCGCATAAGATAGTATCATTCTTCTTAACGAGATGATGCATAGCTTGGGTAAATCTAAAAGTAAGGTGGGTGGTATGTTACTCAAACTTGATCTCGAGAAAGCATACGATAAAGTCAATTGGTTATTTCTTGAGGAAACTCTTACTTTCTTTGGTTTTCCATCCCATTTGATCTCTATTATTATGAGCACTGTGTCTTGTGTGAAGCCTAGGATCTTGTGGAATGGCAAACTGTCGATCCGATTAAACCAAAGTGTGGTTTGACCATTTGAGACAGGGAGATCCGCTCTCACCTTTTCTCTTTGTTCTTTGCATAGAAAGACTCTCTTACACTATTAGTGCATAGTGAGGCTGTGGACAATAATACTTGGAAACAGATCCTGATATGTCAAGGAGGTCCCTGGTTCTCGTACATTTTCTTCGCGGAGGATATTATTTTGATGGCCAAAAGCTCTATCAATGGAGCCAATGTGATTAATGGGATTCTCGATATTTTTTGCGAAGCTTCTGGTTTGTGTATAAACAAAGGGAAATCTAAGATCTTTTTTGCTCCTAAGACGGATCCTCAACTCCAAATCGACATCGCTAACATTCTTAGGGTGAATCGTACTAGGGACTTTGGTAAATACTTAGGCGCAAGAGTGGTCTCGGGCATGAGCTCATGATCCGACTACGCTGACATCATAACCAAAGTGCAAAACAAGTTGAGTTCTTGGAAGATGAACACGCTGAATCTCGCCGGGAGAGCTACGCTCATTCAAGTCGTTACCACGGCAATGCCTATTTACTTGATGCAAATGACTTAGTTGCCGGCCTACGTCTGCAATAAGCTTGATCAACTCAATTGGAATTTTCTACGGTCCACAGATGTTACTAAAAAGAAAGTTCATTTGGTGGGGTGGAAGAAAGTTATCGAAGCAAGAAGGATGGGGGTCTCGGAATCAAGGAAGCGAGAAAGGCCAACATCGCTATGCTTGCTAAAATCGGATGGCGCATTTCAACGGAGAGAACACGCTTTGGTCCGAAACCTTCAAGAAAAAATATTTGAAGGATGATGATATTCTCGAGCGTGCCCTTCAGCCGACCTCTTCGAGATTATGGAAAGAGATTATTCGGAGTCTCAAAATTGTCGAGCCTATGGTTCGATGGCGTATTGGTGATGGGAACAATATATCCTCTTGGTTCTCTAAGTGGCTGGATAATAACTCTATTTATGATTCTTTGAATTTAAATGTTGTTCTTGCTGATGAAAATTTATCCATTGATGATTTGTTTCTATAGGAAAATGGGATTTTTCCCGGCTAAAAACTCCCATCTCGGAGGAATTCGCACACCGGATAAACTCCATACCGCTACCACTCTGTCCGGATAAACCAGCAACCGTATTTGGGGCGGCTCGGCCAATGGGCAGTTCTCGTGTAGCTCTGCCTATAAAGGCCTCGCTCTAAACACAGGCCCTTATTTATCTAAGAAATGGAGTTGGATTTGGCATTTGAAAATTCCTCACAAATTTAAATTGTTTATTTGGTTGTATGAACATAACAGTTTAATGACTGATGCTTTACGCTTCGACAGGGGCTTTGCAACAGCCAATGTTTGTTTCAAAAGCAATCAAGCTCGAGAGGATGGTCTCCATATCATCCGTAACTGTGCTTTGGCTAGAAGTGTCTGGGATCGCATTATCATGCCGACAAAATTCTATAGCTTCCGGAATCTTGATGAGACCGATTAGATCTACAAGAATATGATAAGCAACTTCTGAAACCTGTTAATCCCGAACTGCCCTTAGGAGCTGATATTTATCGATACTATATATGTTATGACCATATAAATATCTCATATTTAATGAGTCATTCTTATTAAGCTAATATCCAAATATATGGGTACAAGAGAGATTTATTTAACACTCAGGCCCATTGACCAATTAAAGGCCCAACTAAATCCCCCAAAAGACCTAATCAATCTGGACCATTTATCCATCTCCAAGATGATACCACGTGGCCCACTAAAAAAACCTACCTATTTAATGAATAGTGCAAGCGTAGCTAACAAGATGATCTTCTCCATCAACACTTCTGCTCTTTCATTTTGAGAGAGGATTCATCTCATTCCTCACGCAACATGTTCTGCCTTTCCTTTTTGCTGATTCCTTCCACAAACCCATATCGTTTTGCTATATTTAATCATATTATTATCCATATGAAATATATAACAGGTCTTAGCTCAGTTCCAGCTCCGACGTGATTATCTCCCGGAGGTTCTCGATTTATTATCTTGTTCTAAACTTAAGGCTTAGCAAGACATTTTAACATTGGCGCCGTCTGTGTGAACCTCCCCAGATCGGTCACGCCGGAGCTATCGGATTTTTATCCCACGAGATCTATTCCTTTGTTTTTCTGAGATTTTTGAAGTTTTTTTGGGTTTTCTGCTATTTTGTGAACATGGCAATTGAAGAAGACATGGCTGCTGCAAAGAACAAGGCTACAAGAAAGGATAAGCTTAATCCTCACGAAACCATTATCACTAATGAAGGTGAGGAATCTGAGCATGATGAATAAGAAACAGGGGATTTAGAGGTGATGTTCACAGGCGAGCTCACCAAAGGCACCATCAAGTCAATGCTTAAGAGCATGCTGGGCGAGATCATAGTGGAACAGCTCGAAGCAGACCTCGAAATCATCCTCAAACCTCGAAATGAGCCTCGAACCTCAAAACGGTAGAGGTCGAAATGACCCGCCTGTCGGAAGGAAGAATAAATTTAAGCCCGAGGTGAAACCCTATGATCATTCCAGATCAAGAGGTTATAAGAATCACGATTCTTATACACCCTTACATATATAAAGACAAGGTTCTCATGTCCAACATCCACAGCAAAAGTGGCACTGGTAAAGAAGGATTCGACCCTCACCTGAGAAGAGAAATTTTGAAGGAATTATGAAGGATACAAAAAGAATCATCGACCCTGCAACAACTGAAAGCACAACTTTCGACCTAAACGCGATCCATCTCCGAGGGTCAAAAACGAGGTTAGAGTCAGTGCTCATGAAGAACCTCAAAAAATGGTTATAGATACAATAACTGGAGGTCCTATTGACGGTGATACAAAGAACGCCCGAAAGAGATACGTTCGAGCGGCGAAGCAATCGAAAGCAGCTGATAGCCTCGAGGTCATGCTGCTGGGAAATAAGCCTGATGTACCTCTATCTTTCAGAAAATGCTGACCTTGACGGAGTCATTCTGCCACACAATAACCCGATAGTGATGACCCTTGACATCAGAATGTGTAAAATTCAAATGGTGCTGGTTGATAGTGGCAACTCAGCAGACATCATCAAGCTTGATGTTTAGAGAAGAAAGGGTTTAGACGTGACAATCATCAAACCCTGCAACACATCGCTCCCGAGGCTTCGGAGATGGAGAAATTGTCCCTCTGGGTACCATCGACTTATGCACAACTCTGGGGTCAGACGATCGCCAAAAGCACTTAATGTAAAATTCCTAGTGGTCGACGCTCAACTCTCATACAATGCCATCATCGGCCGACCAGGATTAAATGTCTTCATGGCTGTCATATCGACCTACCACTTGAAAGTAAAATTCCCAACAAAGAGCGGAATGGGAATGGTCAAAGGCAACCAGATTGTGGCTCGAGAGTATTACACACTCTCAATTGGAGTTGGAAAGCTTAAGCCTGATAAGACTTGAGTTCAACAAAGACAAGCCGATGGATACACCAAGGCTGTAGCCAAGATACACGAAACACCCGAGGTCAGGATCGACTCGGGAGAACATAAAACTATAAACGTGGAAGAAGGCGACCCCTTCCGAAGCACGAGGGTAGGGAGTCAATTGAGAGAGAGCCTTCAAACTAGCCTCGTCGAGTTCTTAAAAGCGAATGAGGATGTATTCGCATGATCACCCTCAGACTTTGAGGGTATGGACCCAAGCGTCACAGTCCAGCACCTAAACATCAACCCTGAAACAAAACTAATGAAACAAAGAAAGCGGAATCTTGGCAAGGATCGAAACCAAGTAACCAAGGCTCGAAGTGTAATTTCAAAAGCGAGTCGCTTTACCCTCATTGGTGATGAATTATACAAGGCTAGCTTCGAGGGTCCATTGTCGCGATGCATAACCCCAAGCCAAGCGAAATATGTCCTCAAAGAAATGCATGAAGGCGGATGCAGAAACCACGGTGCAGGAAGGGCCTTAGCCGAGAAAATTATCCGCACAGGATACTTTTGGCCAACCTTTAGACAAGACGCGAAGGATTATGCAAGACGATGTGTTCAGTGCCAAATACATGCTAACACTCCAAGACTCCCACCAAACTGGTCTTCACCAGTTCAGATTTCGTGCCCTTTTGATCAATGGGGTTTAGATATCGTGGGTCCATTCCCATCACCTCGAGGAGCAGCTAAGAAGTACATAATCGTTACGGTAGAATATTTCACAAGATGTGTCGAGGCAAAACCCGTCCTCCATGCCAATGAAGATGAGGTAATTAATTTCATTCGTAAAAACAATATCTATCATTTTGGATTGCCAAAACACTATGCCTGTACGCTTTAGGACATGAAAGGAAAAACCTTGCCTCGAACCTGGAATGCCTTGAACCTAAGGAAGTATTATGTTTAACAAGCAATCTCATTCATTATAACTTTCACTCTTATACGATTTCCAAAAATATTTACTGAAATATATCCGTTTCGAGAGCACATTTGCATTTTCAATTCCAGAAGTGTACAGGGTCTGACCCTTAAACACATTGTTATTCATCGGAAGTGAAATGAATGAAGCGTATTTTATGTTCATTTTCATGCTATGATCTATGTTCTATGTTATATTTTTATGCGTGTAGAAGTGAATAATGTGCAGGCAAATGCACTAACATTCTTCTAAATCACCAAAACAATATGCAGACTTTAACTCAGACTCTTAGAGATAATAACTTGTGAAAAGAAGTGAAATATTAAAAAGTGCAATTAGCGGTCGCCTCGACCCTAATTCCAAAGTTCAATTAGCGGTCGCCTCGACCCTAATTCTAATGTTCAAATTAGTGGTCGTCTCGACCCTAATTCCAAAGTTCAATTAGCGGTTGCCTCGACCCTAATTCCAAAGTTCAAATTAGAGGTCGCCTCGACCCTAATTCCAAAGTTCAATTAGGGGTCGCCTTGACCCTAATTCCAAAGTTTCATTAGAGGTCGCCTCGACCCTAATTTCAAAGTTCAATTAGCGGTCGCCGCGACCCTAATTCCAAAGTTTAATTAGAGGTCGCCTCGACCCCAATTCCAAAGTTTAATTAGCGGTCGCCTCGACCCTAATTCTAAAGTTCCAATTAGCGGTCGCCTCGACCCTAATTCCAAAGTTCAATTAGAGGTCATCTCGACCCTAATTTCTAAACCAAGTTAGAGGTCACCTCGACCCTAACTTCAAGGCTAAATTAGAGGTCACACTGACCCTAATTTGTAAGCAAAGTTAGAGGTCGCCTCGACCCTAACTTCAAGGCTAAATTAGAGGTCGCACTGACCCTAATTTCTAACAAGTTAGAGGTCACCTTGACCCTATCTTCAAGGCAAAATTAGAGATCGCACCGACCCTAATCTCTAAACAAAGTTAGAGGTCACCTCGACCCTAATTCCAAAGTTCAATTAGCGGTCGCTACGACCCTAATTCCAAAGTTTAATTAGCGGTCGCCTCGACCCTAATTCCAAAGTTCAAATTAGCGGTCCCCTCGACCCTAATTCCAAAGTTCAAATTAGCGATCGTCTCGACCCTAACTCCAAGGCTAAATTATAGGTCGCACCGACCCTAATTTCTAAACCAAGTTAGAGGTCACCTCGACCCTAGCTTCAAGGCTAAATTAGAGGTCACACTGACCTTAATTTGTAAACAAAGTTAGAGGTCGCCTCGACCCTACCTTCAAGGCTAAATTAGAGGTTGCACCGACCCTAATTTGTAAACAAAGTTAGAGGTCACCTCGACCCTAACTTCAAGGCTAAATTAGAGGTCGCACCAACCCTAATCTCTAAACAAAGTTAGAGGTCGCCTCTATCCTAACTTCAAGGCTAAATTAGAGGTCGCACCGACCCTAATTTATAACAAAGTTAGAGGTCGCCTCGACCTTAACTTCGTGGCTAAATTAGAGGTCGCACTGACCTAACTTCTAAATTAAGTTAGCAGTCGGCTCGACCCTAACTTCAATGCCAAGTTAGAGGTCGCACTGACCCTAATGTCCATATTAAATTAGCGGTCCGCTCGACCCTAATTCGGTAAGTTAATTAGTGGTTCACTCGACCCTAATTCGATAAACCAATTAGTGGTCCGCTCGACCCTAATTCTATAAATTTAACAACTCATTTGAGGTCTATTCGACCCAAATTCGAGGCTATTTTACACCCTTAACCCATCTAAGGTCGAAGCTACCTAGATAAGGTTTAACTAATACACTTTCAACTTATCTTTGGTCGAAACAAGCTAGATGAGGTTAATAAACTTCCAACTCATCTAAGGTGGAAGCTACCTAGATGAGGTTAACTAATAGCATTAACCCATCTATGTCCGAAGTTACCTAGATGAGGTTAACTAACATCTTCAATCCATCAAGGGTCGAAGCTGCCCCAGTGATGAAGTTAGCTAACACCTGCAACCCATCAAAGGTCGAAGCCACCTAGATGAGGTTAATAGGCTTTAAACTCATTTAAGGTCGAAAAGACCTAGATGAGGTTAGTAAACATTCAACTCACTCACGCCTATTAACCCTCGAGCCACATATCACTTGAGTCTCAAAACCAAGTTCGATTAAGCCTCGGGTTGAACCCTCAAGCCATACTTCACTTAAGTCTCTCGACCAAGTTCGATTAAGCTTCGTCTCGGGTTGAACCCTTAAGCCACACTGCACTTGAATCTCAAGACCAATTTCGATTAAGCCTCGGGTCAACATCAACTAGATGAGGTTGATAAGCACATCCAACTCTTCTAAAGTCGAAGTCACCTAGATGAGGTTAATGAACACCTTCAACCCATCTAAGGTCGAAACTACATAAAGGAGGTCAACAAACATTCTCAACCTGTATAGGGTCAAAGTTACCTCAAACCTACGCTATGTAATTTTTACAACATGCACATGGCTAAAGGTACGAAGCCTGAAATAAGCTTGTTCTCCTAACTTATTTATCGAGGAAGCAACGAAACTCGAGGTTACACGACATAATAATTCACAAATTCTTCACGCTACCCAACAATAATAAATAGTTAAGGTCGACACATGAGGGTCAGAACCATCCGATTTGACGCTATACATTGTCAAAATACTTATGGTCGAAGTGGCCAAAGCCAAGACCAATTCGAAGTATAATTTAGATCACAATCAACTTCAAGAGTCGTGATATACTGACAAATTCAAAGCAAAGGTCTTCTCAATTAGAGGTCCATTCAACCCTAAGTGGATAAATTACTTAACTCAATTAGCGGTCTGCTCGACCCTAGTTTGATAAACTCACTAAAGGTCTACTCGACCCTAGCTAGACAAATCAATTAGAGGCATGCTCGACCCTGATATGATAACTTATCCAATTCACTTGAAGGCTTGCGACCCAAATTCATAACAAGTGACTTATTCGAGGTCCCTTGACCCAAACTCAAGCTCAACTCAGATTAAAACCTGATAATTCATTTGAGGTTCTTTTGACCCAAAACTCAAGATCTAATAATGTGCTTCAAGTCCAATTCGACCTAAATTTGAGATCAAAAGTCATTTGAGGTCCATATAACCCAAAAGGGAAAGTCAACAACTCCCTGCAAATCAAAGTTGTGTAATCCACACATGGTTAAACAACCCAAGTAGGAATACTCAAAGATCCACTTGAAGGTTAAAACAATCAGAAAGTTTAAACCACTTGCAAACCGAGTTGATTTTCTACGAACACAAAGTCAAAATCAAGCCCCAAAATCAAAAAGGTTCAAGCAACCTAAAAACATAATGAAATATAGATATCTAAAGATGAGTATAGTGGCTGTTAGCGTAACCCTACTGTGGGCATAATCCTTCTGGTCAACAACCTCGAGCTCTTAATGAGTAGCCTTAATTCGAGTTAGAAGACTCTCGTGAGCAGCCTTGACATGTGCCTCGAGCTCTAGAGCCTTCAAAGAATGAGCTTCATCAAGCTTCGTATACTTCTCTAGAGTTCTTGATCTTGCAATGCTTAATGGTCACGCCCATATCAAGTGTCAGCAACTAAAGCTTCATATCTTCGAACTTCAAGTCACGACGATTGCGATCGCATCCTTATTTTGAAATTCCTTATTAAAAGGACTTTTAGTATGTTCATATTGAACTTTTGTACAACCTTCTTTAAAGCCTCGAAATTCTGCTCGGTTATCTCAAGCTCATCTCTTGAAACGTCGTTTATGACCTCACGAGACTTCGAAGCTTTGTTTCCAGAAGCAGACACTTCCTTCTGCTCTTTCTCTAGTTGAGCTTCGAGTTTTTCTTGTGCCTCACGCCTTCAACTCAGCCTTTTGATGGTCATATCTACACAAGATAACTAGGCTATGAAATAAGTATACCATAAGGCTCATCTGACCTCTCCACATTCCTAAGCGGACACAGCACAAACTGCTTCAACATAGCCTCATCATCAAGCAACTCGCCGAGGTACTTCAACAATTTTGGAAGTGGGTAGAAGAACTCTAACGAGGAAAATAATCACCTCGAAGTTCAAGCGGTGGATTTTAGAATCATACAATTTTCATTTCTTCTAGCGAAAATAGCCATTAACGGCATTTTAATAGAGTAAAATCAAGAATCATTATGGCGTGGTCAGACGCTCAATCAAAATCTCGCCACATCAACTTAATATAGGTTAATTTTAAATCCTTTAACCATTTTGGCTCCAATTTCATTTTGAAGGGTCAAACTCATTTGAGTTCTATACGATCCTAATTCGAAGCTTATTAACTCATTTGAGGTCATGCGGCCCAACTTTGAGGCTTATTAATTCATTTGAGGTGTATACGATCCAAATTTAGAATTAAATAACTCATTTGAGGTTCTTCGACCCAAATCCTCTTATTCAAAACCAAGCCCAAATAAACCTTGATCAGTTCAGCTTAATAAGGTCAAATCTTAATTTTTTGAATATTTTGGCGTTGATTTTTAGCTAAATCTACACCCAATATTCTAAAAACTGGGGGACTTATGTTATGACCATATAAATATCTCATATTTAATGGGTCATTCTTATGAAGCTAATATCCAAATATATGGGTCCAAGAGAAATTTATTTAACAATCAGGCCCATTGATCAATTAAAGGCCCAACTAAAGCCCCCAAAAGACCTAATCAATCTAGACCATTTATCCATCTCCAAGATGATGCCACGTGGCCCACTAAAAAGACCTACCTATTTAATGAATAGTGCAAGCGCAGCCAACAAGATGATCTTCTCCATCAACACTTATGCTCTTTCATTTTGAGAGAGGATTCATCTCCTTCCTCACGCAACATGTTCTGCCTTTCCCTTTTGCTGATTCCTTCCACAAACCCATATCCTCTTGCTATATTTAATCATATTATTATCCATATGAAATATATAATAGGTCTTAGCTCAGTTCCAGCTCCGACGTGATTATCTCCCGGAGGTTCTCGATTTATTATCTTGTTCAAAACTTAAGGCTTAGCAAGACCTTTTAACAGAACTTATGGACTAACATAAACAAAGCTTTATTCAATGGTGGGAATCTTCCACTCAATTTTTGCTTTGACAATATTAAGCTACTTGCTGCTGATCTCATGAACATTGTCGTTTGCCCAAGCTCCAGAATTGGGCATGCTGAGACAGCCTAGATGTGGATGAAACCTTCTCGTACTTGGATGAAACTAAATACTGATGGCAGTGTTTTGATGGAGAAAAACTCGGCCTTGGCAGGTGGATTTCTCCGAGACGACATTGGAAATTGGATCGCTGGTTTTACTACTAATTTGGGAGATTGCTCAATCACTGTTACTAAACTTATGGGGCTTCGTACAGGCCTTGAGATTGCTTGGGAACATACATTTCAACGCCTTATTATTGAGCTCGATTACTAGGTGGTAGTGCACCTTATCAATACTGCAGCCGTCACCTCCCACCCATTTGAAAACATCATTCTTGACTGTCGTAATCTTTTTCATAAACCGCGGGAGACTAAGCTTTGCCATATCAGAAGAAACTTCAACTGGTGTGCCGACAATCTTGCAAAAATGAGTTATGATCGCAACACCATGCAAATTTTGGAGGACCCTCCTGATTCGCTGCTGGAACTCTTGAGCTCTGATTTAGATTCTATTAGTTAGGCTTTCCCTTTTTTCTCCTTATTTTGCTCTACCCCCCAAAAAAAATTAACCTTTTGTAATTCTCATAACTATAATTATTTTTATTATGCCAATCCTTCAATTCTAAATCTTTAGAAAATTTTCCTTTTTTAAGATTAGTTTTCTTTTTTAATTTAAGTTTTATTACTTTAAAGATAATCTCCCCTTAAAATTATGAGGAGAATCGTGATACTATACAATTTCGGTCTAAACACGAAGCACAATCTAGCTCACAAAAATCTAGTAAACCCATTAACTTATTGAAAAACTAAGTATATACGACTATTTATCAAGCACTGATTACCAAAGTCAGGCAAAACTCCAGAAATGCAAGTTTCATTTTGGAAAATTCGTCCAGCTTGTCTACAGGTCGAGATCAACACCTTGAAGCTTGGCACTACGGCTAGCTTGGGCTCTAAGGTATATGATGGTTTACCAACCTTAGATACAGGCCTACACTAAGTAAATTAATTTAACCGACGAAGTCAAACAAACTTTTCCTCAACCCACATTATATTAAATGCGGGTAAGGTGATTTGATCCTGCAATAGGGATCAAACAGCTAATCACTTCACATCATATGTCCTAAAACTAGTTTAGCAATGATAACTATGCAAGGGCTGTTGAAGTTGTGCCCTGGAAAGCCGAACTGTTTAAGGCATTTCCCATAAAACTCCAGAGTAGAACAATCAAGTGAACCATAATAGAAAGACGCTAGTAGTCGTCCAATACTACTTCGGCCAAATTCATCATATAACATTTATAAGTAGTTGCATATTATTTATTCTTGTGTATGGATGAAACCCCAAGATCACAGTAAGCTAAGGGACTTGGTTTCACCATTTGATGGGGACCATGAATTAAGTATCCAATGGTGTGATCTAAAACACTCCAAGTCGAAGAGTTTAAAAGGCACAAGGGATGTCGACCAGACTCTCTTGAGACTTTCTCATATGACATAGCTTTATGAAAGTGTGTCCCATTTCATGACATTAGTGTTCTGACACTACTATGCATATGAGGGTGCTTAATTGAGATTAAGTTCACTGGGGATCCCGCCGGGAATGCCTAAATGGGTTAAGACTCATATAGAGTCTTAGAGATTAGGAGGGTTTCCCTAGCCATGATCGTGTCTAACTAATCCTTAGACTTGAGACTCCATGGTTTCCTTGTGTATGACTGGGGCATACTTTGGTGTGTTGCTGAAACCCTAGAGTTTCGCATAAGCTGTACATTGGGTATGTTCGAGTCATGCATGGAGGCTGTGAGGGTCAATATAGAATCTGTCACTTGTTGCAAGAACAAGAAAAATTCCTATGAGTTCTATTGTAGTACATTCCACCATCAAATCCTTGCAAGGTATGGTTGGTTTCAACTAGGAAAGAGTTCCTAGAGTATGAGATCAAATGGAACTACTATAGGAATATAATTCATAGCATTGAAGACTACTGGGTTCCATTTCCCATACCCTAGGTCTCAATCAGGAACTAGATGATAGAAGGATCGTATCTCACGGAGATCATGAGGCGGAAAGGTAAACACCACTTCATCGAAGGATGGGTGGCCATGGACACGTTGCTAGACGTCATCCATGGTCTGTAGAAATGAGTTTGTGAGTTCAAATGGGTTTTGACTCACAAACCTTTTTTGAATTGAAAATGGTTCAATTAAAGAAATGACTGTGACATTTTGAATGTGTTTCTACTGCTGTCCTGTTGATGAACCTGAGGGGTCACACAATGTCTTCCAAAGGCAAATAAGATTATCAAATCAATGTGGATTAATGGATTGAATTAATTGGTTTAATTCAAAATTGAAGTAGTTAATTAATAGTTAATTAACTTTGGAGAATTTAATTAAGAGTAATTAAAAGATTTAATTGGATTAAATCAAATTAAGAAAGCAAATATTAATTTAGGAATTAATATTAAATTGGGCTTGAATTTTATTTGGAATGAAATGAAGCCCAAAAGTTAATTGAAAGGATTTAGTTGGATTAAATCAAACTGAGAAAGAAAATATTAATTTAGGAATTAATATTAAATTGGGCTTGATGTTTATTTGGAATAAAATAAAGCCCAAAAGTGGAATAAAATATTAATCCAATTCTAATTAGGAGTAATGAGAAAATTGGGCTTTGATAATTTAATCTAGTATTAAATTTAATGGGCCTTTTGAAAAGGCCCAAATCTTAGTCCCAATTGAAGGTGATGGCCGAAAATCCAAGTCCTTCATGGGCTTGGAATTTTCGGCCCTTATGGGATTTATATAATCCCTTGGATTAGTTCTTTACGTAAGACAAGATTTCATTCTCAAGAAAACAACACAATCAGAAAAACCTAGTTTTCTGTTTTTCCCTCCTCTCTTTCTCACGCCACTTTCTCTCTCTCTCTCTCTCCCTTAGAGAATTGGCTTTTTTCACTTTATAGATTAAGTCTTACTCTCTAAGACTTAATCAAAAAATAATCAATCGTTCTTCGTTCCCTAGCAGGAATTAAGAGATACGAGTTTGCTTGCGAGAAGCCGTGGACTATCTTCAGAGAGTTTCGGTTGAAAATCGAAACCTTGGTGGATCTTGAAGCCAGCGCCGTTGCAGGAGTGGCCAGAGGCTTTGGAAAGCCTTCGTTCCTTATCTACTACAAAGGGAGTGCATAAAGGTGAACTTCTTTATAATATATAAACGTTTTAAAGTTACATTTTCGTTGGATGAAGATTCACTGTAACTCCCCGGGACTAAAATTTTTAAAATCCATTACTTCCGCTGCGCCCGGGGGTGAGTGAATACCAACAGTGGTATCAGAGCCATGCTTTGATCACGTTTATATATTCGCCTCTACCCCTTTTAGTTGGATGAATTGGTGTTAGATGCGTTTTTGTATTTATGTGCATATATGAAGTTGTTGGGAGTTTTGATAAATTGAAAGGAATAATTTGAATATGGTTTTATCAAAAAAAATTTGGAAATTTGAAGATGTATATTTCGAAATATTGGTGTATTTTTTAAATACATGAAAAACGAATTTTGGTTGTTCAAAAACGAATTTTGGTGTTGAGTTGTGTTGCTGAAAATTGTGTTGCAGAGAATCGAGTCTGCCGACGTCTAGAAAACTGAGTCGGAAACCCTTCCTAATGATCTTGGATGACTTTGATGTATGCTAAGAAAATATTCTAGACACATAGATATTGATTTTAGGATTTTGAATTAGTTCAAAAACTTAATTTTTCGATTTTATATAGATTTTTTAATTCTATAGTCGAAAACTGTTTGAGAAACAGGTGCTGTGCTGTCACGTTTTAGAAAACGAGTTGGAAAGGGTTCCTAATGACCTCTAATGGATTTTTCTATTTCTTGAAGAATTAGAGTTAACACAATGGGGATGAATTTAGAGTTTTGGTTTTCATCAACATCTATATTTTTTGATTTTCTATGATTTTTTGAAGTTGGAAGTAGAAACCCTAATCTTGAAAAACTTTCTTATCTTGAAAATCTGTTTTCAGTTCAAAGTTTTTCCGGCGACGTTTTAGATATTGAATTTATAACCTGTTATAATATTTTCGAATCACTTTAGTGTCTCTTGAGAAAATCTTTTATATTCAATTTCGAACAACTTGACATTTTGAATCAGTTCAAAAGCTTTAGTTTTCGATTTTTTGTGATTTTTGGAAATCTGAAATCGAAACCCTAAATTTGTGCAAATCTTGAAAAACGTGTTTTTGGTGACGGTTTAGAAATCACTTTAGAAGAGGAATCTAACGTACTCATATGATTTCAGTGTCTTCTGAGAAATTGTTCTAAACTCTTTTCTCATTAATATTGGCTTTTGAATTAGTTTAAAAGATTTATTTTTCGATTTTATATAATTTTTGGAAATCAGAAAACGAAAATCTAGTTTGCAGAAAACTTGCACATCACGTTTTTGGCAACTATTTGTAAATCGCATTGGAAAGGGACTCTAACGTACTTGGATCACTTTAGAGTCTTCTGAGAAATTATTCCTCACACGTTTTTCTTGAGTTTAGACTTTTGAATCTGGTCAAAAGGTTTATTTTTCGATTTATTATGAATTTTTTAAATTCAAGACTAACATGAGATTTTGCGAAAATCTGTTTTTTGAAAATCATGGGTATTTATGATTCCTCCCAACTTGAACTTATTTGATGATGCACATAGACTAGGGTTTTGAACTCTCATGATAATTAGATTAAATTGATACTTTTTCAATTTAATTTGATTTAATTTTAATAGAGATTAAAGGTTATTTAATTAAGTTATTTATTGCGAATAAATGACATAATTACGCATAATAAATATTTACTTGGTAAATTTAATTTTATGCATTGCATTGGATGTATGTTGGATTTATCATGGGCTTTATGTGCGCTATGGATGATTTTATTTTGTGGATGCAATTTTAACTGTGGTTTTAAATCGAGTGCCCGCGAGCTTCTTATTCCAATTTGTAATGCTTCGTTTTATTTTTCCACCAATGTATTTAAATGATTTGTAATTTAAGAGAGTTAGAATCATAGATTGGTGAGGAATTTCTAATTAGATTAGGAGAAGGAGTTCAAGACAAAGTGGGCTTGGAAGAGAAGAGACAATCAAGACCCAAATGAAATGGGTTACTTAAATTGTAATAGAATAGGATTCTATTTGCTCCTCCCATGATTTAAATTTATGTTATTTTTGCATGAATAGAATCTTGGTCCATAAAATGGCTCTTGTGGACCGAGCGTTGGGAAAAGCCCATGATAAATCATTTTAATTGCTAGGTAGTTTATTTAATTATTGTTATGTGTGTTTGTGGATGTTTATTTTCATGCATTAATCACATAAACAAGATAATTAAATGATGAGGTCTTGGATAGATTTTTGAAATCTATAAATTTTAAATTTTTCGAAAATTAGACCCCAAATTTTGAATGTCAAATTTTTTCTTAATATTAAGCCTTAATAACAAATTATAAACAAGGATTTTAGAATTTCCAAGCATTCTATTAATAGAAAATTCACTTCTAACCTTGCATAATAGAGATGACCATGAGTCGTGGGCCTCTATTATGTGGCCTTAGAAAGTAGGTAATTTTCTGAGTATACAAGATACAATTTTTCGATGGTTGCCTTCAACCGGGATGGCCATGAGTCGTGGGTCTCCGTTGAATCAATCATTGAAATCTAATGATTAATAGGCTGGGCTTACTACCAAAGTAACATAGATGTCGCACGAGTCGTGGGTCTATGTGAAGGAGGTAATGCAAAACATTATTACGAGTTATATTTGATATACTTAACAAAAGATGTTTACCTCAAGACTTGAATTAAATGGCCATGAGTCGTGGGTTTAATTGCAAGAAGCTTTGGGATCTTAATACCCACTAAAGAAAAATTACACTATTTTTCTCTAACTTTATTGCATGGGGTGAATAAGTTTGAATAAATTAGTGGGAGACTGAATGATTAAATACCACTTCATTCTTTTATTCAAATTCTATTATTTTTCACTCATACATTTTCTGCGTTATAATTATAGACTTCTACTCGGTCTACATGTCTAAAAATCCGTTAACTGCTATCCTCGAGTCCAACAAGTTGACTGGTCCTAACTATAGCGATTGGCTTCGAAATCTGAAAATCGTTTTAGATTCTGAGAAAAGAACCTATGTGCTCAGAGAAACTCCCCCTGATGTTATACTTGATAATTTGGGAGCCGAGGAAAGAGAGAATGCTCTTAAGTGGGAGAATGACGATCTACAGGCTAGATGTCTCATGCTCGCCACAATGTCTCCTGAGTTGCAAAGACAGCATGCTGGAATGCGTCATGCAAGTGAGATCCATCTTCACTTAGAGCAAATCTACAAGCCGGTCAACAGGATTGACCGATTCTCTGCATCTAGTGAGCTCTATTCACTCAAGATGGCTGAAGGATCAAGTGTTCATGAACACTGTGTTAAGGCCTTGGGCCTTATCGAGAAGCTTGCTGCTCTAGAGGTGATCATGGACAATGAGCTGTACATTGATTTGATCTTGACCTCTCTTCCTCCATCCTTCAAGCAGTTCATAATAAACTTCAGCATGAATGGTCCGAAGGTGTCCGTTGAAGAGTTGATGAACATGCTCGTCACTGCTGAACAAACTATGAAGAAGGATAAGTCTGTGCTGATGGTTAAGTCCTCATCTTCTTCAAAGAAGAAATCCTCTAGGAAACCAAAGAAGTCTCAAGGAAAGAGTTTCCAAAAGACGAAGAAGAAAACCTTTAAGAAGGTTAAAGGCAAGAAGAAGCTCAATCAAAGTGAGGACAAGTGCTTCCACTGCGGTAGTTCTGGACATTGGAAAAGAAACTGTAAGGAGTACTTGGCTACCCTTAAGAAAGGTATAAATGTTCGATTAAACTAAAATATTTTTTCATATCTAATTGTTAGAATTCTTTACACTGACTCTCGATTTTGCAAAACTGTTGCAAATGGCGAGAAGAAGGAGTAAAGTTGATGGAAGTGAAGAGTTCCTGATGATGCTTGAAGCGCTGCTATGAGCATTTAGGAATCTATTATTTTAGTTTATTCAGAAACATTTATTTCATTTTGAGTTTGTCGAACACAGTATGTTGTGTTTCGATTGTTCATAGTTTTGACATTTAAGTTTTGGATATTTTGATGTTTTTAAAATTATGGTAATTGTTTTTTTTTATAAAATATTATATCTCAAATATCTAAATGTCAAGTACATATTTAAAGTAGATAATACTAAGAGATAATAGAGATTATCTCACAAAATGAACCCACAAAAGTTGTGAACAATCAAATTCGAATTTTAGAGCAAAATTCAAAAAATTCCAGTATGTGTCCAAAACCAAGTTTTGTTTTGAAATACCGAAAACCTATTTAAACAGTAAATATGAAAATTCCCAAACAAGTCTAAGAGACCAGTGGGAGTGTGAATTAGATTAAGGAATCTAATTAGTGTTTGTAGAAAAGTAAGTATTAATGGAATACTTATTCAAGGGTCTCCTGAAACAAAATAGATTGTTTAAAATGAATATCACTTTTATTCAAGAAATTTTTTCTTAAAGATAAAAGGAATACCACCTTTTAGTCAAGAAATTGTCTCTTGATATCAATAGGAAAAACCACTTTTATTCAAGAAATTGTTTCTTGATAACACAAGAAAAACCACTTTTATTCAAGAAATTGTTTCTAGATTATAAAAGAAAAATCACTTTTATTCAAGTTTGAGGATAGAAGAAGAAAACAAGAAGTTGAAGAGTTTCAACAAGAGACTACAAACAAGCAAATGGTGAAACACCAATGTCAATCCAAATCATAAGATAATTGTAAGACCTTACAGAAACAAGCAGATGATTAGTGAATCTGAGATATATCTTAGTGAAGATATTTAAACATAATATATAAGATATATGAATTCTGTGAAGGCAAACAAAGTTCTGGAATTTAGTGGGAGCTAGCCCAAAGTGGACGAAACTTAGAGAAGTTTACACACTCCTACCAGAACTCATATTAATCTCAAATGATTGGAACAATTGTTTAAATGAGTGAGTCAAAAACTATTTTGACTACATTTAAAGTATGATTAAGAGTAATCACATACATGAGATACAAAGAGAGTTGTATAGTTGTATGACATTTTCGATAATAAGAAAAGGTAGTAACCTGTCTAGTTAAAGAGTTAACAAAATCTATAGAGATAGATGGGGCAAAAATTGAGAACTCAGAGGACAATCCGACAGGATTGGAAATAACTAAGCAATAATAAATAAGCACGGTAACTTATAGAATAAAGTACCGAATTGGAAAATTCCCAATGAGTGTAGTACACGAACGGATTAAGCTTGAGAAGCAAAACACATTACTATATTAGATGTAGAAACAGAAGGATTTAGATAAGAAACATCATCCAAAATGTTGGATGTAATACCTAGCAATGCTTTGGCATTAGTTATTTTTGAAACAACATAAATGTGATTGCGCAAGCAATAGAACCAAGATCTCATTGAATGTCAAAACATATCCTTAAATGATTTAAAGTAGTTAAATCAGAAGACATGAGTTATATCTCAATGATATAAATCATCTAGGCAGAAAACGTAGTGAACCCACATACTTAGCCTTAGAGTCAAAAAGGTCTTTTGAAGGACATATTTCGAAGATGGGTCTTGAGACAATGGGCAGTTGGCTTTAGGGCAAGTGGGAGATTGTTGGAGTTGTGCCCTGGAAAGCCGAACTGTTTAAGGCATTTCCCATAAAACTCCAGAGTAGAACAATCAAGTGAACCATAATAGAAAGACGCTAGTAGTCGTCCAATACTACTTCGGCCAAATTCATCATATTACATTTATAAGTAGTTGCATATTATTTATTCTTATGTATGGATGAAACCCCAAGATCACAGTAAGCTAAGGGACTTGGTTTCACCATTTGATGGGGACCATGAAATAAGTACCTAATGGTGTGATCTAAAACACTCCAAGTCGAAGAGTTTAAAAGGCACAGGGGATGTCGACCAGACTCTCTTGAGACTTTCTCATATGACATAGCTTTATGAAAGTGTGTCCCATTTCATGACATCAGTGTTCTGACACTACTATGCATATGAGGGGTGCTTAATTGAGATTATGTTCACTAGGGATCCCGCCGGGAATGCCTAAAGGGTTAAGACTCATATAGAGTCTTAGAGATTAGGAGGGTTTCCCTAGCCATGATCGTGTCTAATTAATCCTTAGACTTGAGATTCCATGGTTGCCTTGTGTATGACTGGGACATACTTTGGTGTGTTGCTGAAACCCTAGAGTTTCGCATAAGCTGTACATTGGGTATTGTAGCGCCCCTTTCCGTAGGCGGAGAAAAAGACACTACATCCGCACCGAGACGAACTCCCAAACGAGGTAGATGTACCCCATTTAAAAATCCATCCCGGCGAACGGCAAGTACTCAATCTATACCGGCAACAACGTACCTAGTCCAACAACAACAACCAACAAAGATAACAGAGTGCGGAAGCTATAAAATATATATATCAATTAAACATTCAAAGCCACACGGGGCATCAATTAACATAATTCAATATTCCAACAAATACATAATTAACAATTCAATGTTCAACGAATATCCATCACATCATTAATATATCCATTTCTACTGACAAAACGATTTAATAATAAAAGACAGACTGTTGTTGGACACTACCGACAATTACCAAAGGACACGAAGACCAAGACCTACGACCCGCTGTTGCCAACCGACATGAGAGGTGACAACGCCACCTGTCGACCTGAAGTAAGAATTAAAACAGCGAGGGGGTGAGTATAAATGATACTCAGTGAAGGTAAAGAGGGAACAAGTACGAGCCACGATTCCGAGTTTTATATATATATATATATAGAAAATACATGTGCAGAATTTAAGAAAATTCGGAATGTGCTTCGACTTGCATAACAATAATTAATGAGCATTAATAATAAAGCATAAATAGAAGCAAATAATACCCCAGCGACAATGGGCATGTTCCTCCTTATAACCCTTTCATGTCAGTATAAAACTCCATCTCCGGTGTCTGACCTCATAGTGCGACCATGGGCGACGAATTGAATTTTAGGAAAACGTGCAACACATGCAACGCCCACCATCGCTCCCAACCGTGGCTATCAACTCCTGACGGGCCACGATTGACGCTTAATTTTGGGAAAAGTACCTTGGGCAACACCCTAGACGCTCGAACCCAAGTGAGACCCTCGAATACCCTCCCGGGCCCCAAGTAAAAGAAAAGTACATGAAGTTGCTCGCATTTCAAGAAGCATTATAAGTTGAAAGCCAAACGGGCATTTAGGCAAGTGTGTGACGATAGAGGGGGTGACTATAAGTTTCATACGTGTCGGGAAGCACTGGCGCCCTCCCCTAACGACTTCCCTCATAGACCCAGCCAAAGTCAAAGTATCACGTTGAAAAGAAAGAGTTTACTTGCCTCTGGAAACCAAAACGATTTAGATATACTAATAGGTAGGAGTTAATATCAAAATATTTGTTATTAAAATCATGAAAATATATTTAAATATTTAATAGATATACAAGGAGGAAATCAAATCAATATGAGCACGTAAGGGTAGTTCGCAATAAATAAAAGAAATCCTTACTCCAGTTGAAAGCATTTTAAAACCCTCACCTGGGAGCACGGGAACGACAAGACACTTAAGCTATTCCTTGAAAGACGACCTGAAACTGTCAAACGACAAACCAAATAAGACAAGATACGACGTACGACTCTCAAAGACTAAAACGCATGAAAGACCAATTAAAAATCATGTAGTAATTGAGATTACAAGTAAAATGCATTTAAACCCATTAAACAAAAGATACGCGATTAAAGATGCTAAACATGCTCAATTGAAATTCTAATTGCACATTCATGCATAATAAATTATAAAGAAGCACTCATGCAAATTTTGGATCATTCGGACAACATTCAAAAATTGGGGAAAAGTCCTAAACAAAAAAGGCTCGATTCAAGGTCCGAACGAGGTCGGAATTTTGAAAACTTTACGAAATATTCATCCTTGAATCATATGGAAGCTATAAGTGAAAACGGCTCGATTTTAGGGTGTCGTATGCAAAAAGTCAACTTTTATTTTTGGCCATTTGACCCCATTACCGTGAGCAACTAAGGAAAAAGGCTGAAAATTTGGTTAAGGCATTCGCACGGGCTAACGCACGGCCTTGTGCACGGTCTTGAGCACGCACTCAAGACCATGCAAGCTAAAACAACTGCGCACTGGCTTGTGCACCGGGGTGCGCAGGCCGGTGCAGGCTCAAGGTGGTGCACACGGTCTGGTGCACGGTCTTGCCAAGACTGTGCGTTGGACCGTGTGGTTCATCTTCCAGGTGCAGAAAATGAGATTTCAAGGTTTCTCACGAGGGTTTCGTCCTAAAATTAACTAGGGTGGATTCTATAGCTAAAATCAACATATAAAATTCACACTCATGCATTGTACACATTAATAGCTACCATTTGATCCGAACTACACTAAAAATGGTAAACTCTAACCTACAAACCCATCAAATTATCAAATATTCATTTCAATTTAAAAACTAGAAAATCGAAGGATTTAATGGATGAAATGAAATGGGAAAAGAAGGTTATCGGTAGAGAATTAAATGAGGATCGTATATTTGGTCTCGGAATTTCGATTGATCGAGCGACGGATTCGGGACGGGATTTCTCCTTCCTTTATTCTTCTTCTTCTTCTTTTCTCCTTCTGTTCTCTCTTTCTCTCTCTCGATTTTGAATGTGAGCAAGAGTGTGCAAGAGAGTGTGCACAAGAGGGTGTAAGTGTGTTCAAGATGGTGCAAGTGTATTTAGGGGGTGTGGGTTCGTTTGAGATTAAATAAATTCGAGGGATAAAAAAAAGGTAATTATAATTGGTTGAGGATATGGAAATAAATTAGAATAAATTAAAATTAGCTAACAAAGCTAATCTTTTCATTTAAAATCCAGCGAGGTGTCGAATAATTATTCCAAAAATATATTCCAGAATTTTGGGTCGTTACAGGTATGTTCGAGTCATGCATGGAGGCTGTGAGGGTCAATATAGAATCTGTCACTTGTTGCAAGAACAAGAAAAATTCCTATGAGTTCTATTGTAGTACATTCCACCATCAAATCCTTGCAAGGTATGGTTGGTTTCAACTAGGAAAGAGTTCCTAGAGTATGAGATCAAATGGAATTACTATAGGAATATAATTCATAGCATTGAAGACTACTGGGTTCCATTTCCCAAACCCTAGGTCTCAATCAGGAATTGGATGATAGAAGGATCGTATCTCACGGAGATCATGAGGCTGAAAGGTAAACACCACTTCATCGAAGAATGGGTGGCCATGGACACGTTGCTAGACGTCATCCATGGTCTGTAGAAATGAGTTTGTGAGTTCAAATGGGTTTTGACTCACAAACCTTTTTTGAATTGAAAAGGGTTCAATTAAAGAAATGACTGTGACATTTTGAATATGTTTCTACTGCTATCCTGTTGGTGAACCTGAGGGGTCACACAATGACTTCCAAAGGCAAATAAGATTATCAAATCAATGTGGATTAATGGATTGAATTAATTGGTTTAATTCAAAATTGAAGTAGTTAATTAATAGTTAATTAACTTTAGAGAATTTAATTAAGAGTAATTAAAGGATTTAATTGGATTAAATCAAATTGAGAAATAAAATATTAATTTAGGAATTAATATTAAATTGGGCTTGAATTTTATTTGGAATGAAATGAAGCCCAAAAGTTAATTGAAAGGATTTAGTTGGATTAAATCAAACTGAGAAAGAAAATATTAATTTAGGAATTAATATTAAATTGGGCTTGAAGTTTATTTGGAATAAAATAAAGCCCAAAAGTGGAATAAAAGATTAATCCAATTCTAATTAGGAGTAATTAGAAAATTGGGCTTTGATAATTTAATCTAGTATTAAATTTAATGGGCCTTTTGAAAAGGCCCAAATCTTAGTCCCAATTGAAGGTGATGGCCGAAAATCCAAGTCCTTCATGGGCTTGGAATTTTCGGCCCTTATGGGATTTATATAATCCCTTAGATTAGTTCTTTACGTAAGACAAGATTTCATTCTCAAGAAAACAACACAATCAGAAAAACCTAGTTTTCTGTTTTTCCCTCCTCTCTTTCTCATGCCACTTTCTCTCTCTCTCTCTCTCTCTCTCTCTCTCCCCCTTAGAGAATTGGCTTTCTTCACTTCATAGATTAAGTCTTACTCTCTAAGACTTAATCAAAAGATAATCAATCGTTCTTCATTCCCTAGCAGGAATTAAGAGATACGAGTTTGCTTGCGAGAAGCCGTGGACTATCTTCAGAGGGTTTCGGTTGAAAATCGAAACCTTGGTGGATCTTGAAGCCAGCGCCGTTGCAGGAGTGGCTAGAGGCTTTGGAAAGCCTTCGTTCCTTATCTACTACAAAAGGAGTGCATAAAGGTGAACTTCTTTATAATATATAAATGTTTCAAAGTTACATATTCATTGGATGAAGATTCACTGTAACTCCCCAGGACTAAAATTTTTGAAATCCATTACTTCCGCTGCGCCCCGGGGTGCATGAATACCAACAAGAGCTTGACTATAGCCTATCGACCTCACCCTGCTCGTGAGATTTTTGCCTATAAATTTTCTATTATTTATTGCAATTAGTAACTAATCCAAACCTATCTTAATTGCAATTACTCTCTCTCTCTCTCTCTACGCTCATACAAATACTGCTTGAGGCATTGTAGGGATTTTTTAGATAATAATCGGAGCTAGTTCACCCTCTATTTTTTCTTGTGTGCAGGCTAGATCTCTAGAAATTCATTGAGTGCTTTTCCTAGGATTTCCACAAGTAACAAACTTGGAAAGTAACACTAACATAAATCTTGGACACACAAACTTAATAAGCAACTCATTATCGTACTTGTATCTTCATGAAATATTTTACTACTCATGTTTCATTGAAGTATAAGGAATACAATCCCTAAAAGAATGCAATCGACCTTCGTGTACCCCTTCAATATACCATCACTCATGGGAATGTACTGTCACCAATTATGCAGATTTCAAAATCAACCCCGCAAATGTTCATTTAGTTCCACAAGTTCCAACATCCGTTCTTCATTTTATTTTTTATATATTTGAAAATAATTTCCGGGTGCAAGTCCTGTCACTAATTATGCAGATTTTCAAATCAACCCCACAAATGCTCATGTTTCCACAAGTTCCGACATCTATCCTTCGTTTTATTATTTAAAATATTCGGATATATTCTCCGGTTGCACGTCAAATCACTAATTACGCATATTTCCAAATCAACCCTGCAAATGTTCATTTAGTTAAAGAATATCTAACATCTATTCTTTATTTTATTTTTTATATATTCTGAAATACTCTCCGGGTGCAAGTCCCGTGACCAATTAAGCAGGTGTCCAAATCAACCTCGTAAATGTTCATTTAGTTAAACAATATCTAACATCTGTTCTTCATTTTATTTTTTATATATTCTGAAATATTCTCCAGGTGCAAATCCTGTGACTAATTATGCAGGTGTCCAAATCAACCCCGCAAATGTTTATTTAGTTCTATAATTTCTATATCCAATGATTCATTCTTTTAACTTCAATATGTTGGAATAACATTGAAGACAATTATCTAATTGCTATTACCTAGATTACCAGAATTAATTCGACAAATGAAACTTCAGTTTGATTATTTGAAAATGATCACCTTAGTAAAAACATTGTTTTATATTATTATAATATCAAAATACGCTTGAAGTCTATTTCCAACGTACAAAATTAGATCTGTAATCAAAAAATTATTCTAAAAAAATCCTAAAAACCCTAGACCCTAAACAAGCAAGAAGGTTAGGAAAGAAACAAACTTAAAAACCTTAAACACTGAACCGACTTGCACGCTGCATCAGCACCGTCGGTCGCCGTCCGTGACTATACGATACATGCCACAGATTCGGGAATTTTTTTAGGCGGTGGCATTTTCCTTCGTCACCCGATTCATCCACTACTCCCTAAAGAAGCCGGAAGGTTGGGAAAGGAAAAAACCCTAAAACCCTAAACCGACTTGCACGTTTCACTTCCACCGTGGGTCGCCGTCCGTGACTATGTGATGCATACCACAGAGTCGTGAATTCTTTTCAGGTGGCGTTTCCCTTCTTCACCCCATTCATCCACTACTTGTGGAAATCTTGAAGAGATTAAGCACATGAAGGTGTACAGGGAAACATGCTCCAAACCCCAAATAGGTTTCTTTTCTTGGGCTTTTGTATAGAGAAAGTACTCCAATTGGAAGAAGATGCTTGTTGTTCTTCATTTCTGATGAAGCATGATAGTGGTAGCAGATATCTGGGTCATCTGAAAACATCTCCATTTTTAGAACTTTATGGTTTCTTGGATATTTATATATTTATATATAGAAGAAAAAAAAAGGTAAATGGAATTCAAAGATTAAAGTGGTAGTTGGGTCGTAAATGATCGGTCTTAACTCTCAACCAGTCAATTTAAGCAATCACTATTGGAAAAACTGTAAAATGTACATTGGGAAGGTAATACGTTGCAGACTTTATTGGGAGCGGAGATACGATGGGACGACACATATTATTCAAATTTTAATTAATTACAAATTATTAAAAATACAATAATCAATTACGCAAATATCCAAATTAGATCCTCAATCAACTATTTCCGTTCAGCATTTTACAACATCAATACAATATTATTGGGAGCGGGGATACGATGGGACGACACATTATTCAAAATTAATTAAAAATTATAGATTATTAAAATTAATTATGCAGATATCCAATATAGATCCTGTAACGGCACGTCCCCAAATACGGTGCGACGTGACGTCCCGCACCAAGTTATAATCCATAACCAGAACTAAAGGTCCAGTTATGAACTACAACCTGGCGAACGGAAAATAATTACCAGGCGGATCTGCTTTAGAAAATAATAAGACAATGAACAATAATACAGCGGAAGCAATTAGCACAACCTATCCCACTCAGGGAGCTAGAACAATCATAATCCAAAACACAATTATAAAGCCCACCAAGGCCACTGAAAATATCAATATCAACATTCAAACTGATTTACATTATTGACATCTACAACTTCTAGGGTTTTAAGTATTTATCCAGATACATAGACGGATATGAAATCACCTAAACAAAAGTAAATGACTCCAAGGACACGACCTGAATTCGCCTAGCAACAAAACCTAAAAAGACAACAACAGAGTAATGGGGTTAGTCAAAGCGACTAAGTGAGGGGGCTGTAATACGTATATATTATCGAAACAACAGAAAGATTCACCAGTTTGTAAATGAGAAGCAAGCAAAGGAAAAATAAAGGTTTTCACAATTATTGGTGAATCGAATACTTTCGCAATAAAGTAAAAGCTCGGCGAGACGAGCATCAACCACCTCATAATATCAGAAATATCAAATAAACCTCCCTTATTCCTCCTTGTGTAGACAGGTAGCTAGCCCGCTACTATATAATCATGCAAGGACAAATATCCAATACATCTTCGGCTGGGGATATAGACTAGATCCCGTCCGGCGCAGGTACTCAAAAGGGTTGCCACTCCGGTCATACCCTCGAGCTCCCATCAGTTTGGAGTCCAAAGCATTGAGATCCACCGTAGACCCGACGTCTATCCGGCTTCACCCCGTACCCTGAAGTCCGGGCCCAATTGTATAATGTGGCTCAATGCCCAGGCCGAAAGGCCAAGATAATGTTCTCGCATTCCAAATACTTATGTGGTCAAAGGGACCAATTTCAATCCATTTTATACCCTTTCGAGCTAATAGAGCTCTCGAGGGGTTATACATAATAATTTGATATCAAAGCATTTTTCTTTAAACTCATTAATATAGTATGGTTCAAATAGCTACTACGTATAATATAAACATGGGGAAAGAAACATAAAAACATAAAAGACAGGCTTCGGGTATATATGGAATATTTACATACGTATAAGGAAAGCCAAATTCGGAAAAGAAACCCCACCTGGATAATACGGCAAAAAGGCAAAAGAAAGGGAACCAATTACTGCCTGGAAGAACTACCACCTGAAACCAAATACGACACAACCATGTAAGACGACGACACGACGCACGGCTTATTCTTAATGCAATAACCACTTAATTAAATCAAAGAAGGGCAATTAGGGCAATTATTCAATGAAACGAATGAAATATCAACTTCAAGCTTATAATCATGCCTAAACACAATTAGGTTTCATATACATGCTTAAAATACTATAAAGAAGCATACATTCAAGTTTTGAAGCAATCGGAAAAGAATTGCGAAAAGCGTATAATTCCCTAAACGGAAATTGGTTCGTTTCACGATCAAACGGTATTGGAAAAATTCAAACTCTATGGATTATTAAGTTTTAAAGCACTACGAACTTAATGGTGAAGTCGGATTTTGAAAATAATATCAAACGAAGAAAGTAGTATTTGCAATTTTTGACTTCCAGAGACTTTTGAACTAAAATCGGGACACACGGTCTACACACACGGCCTGATCAAGGCCGTGTGAAATTTTGAGAACATGCACGGCCTACCCACACGGCCTGATGCAAGGCCATGTGGGGTGGAAAACACGCACGGTCGTGCTACACGGCCTGTTGCAAGGCCGTGTGCACCTGTTTTCGCGAATTTTCAGCAGAACGCGAAGAACTTCGCACAGAAGCAGCAAAACTTCGTCAAATCTTTACCAAACTACCATTTTCAATCAGATTTTCATACTACAAACTTCAACAAATATCAAAGATCACAATGGCAACACATAGGATCAAGAATCATCGAAAACTACGGAGTATAACGATCAAACTACCGAAAAATCCAACTTCGAAGCAATTTATCCAAAACATACTCAAACGACAACGGAATTGAATGGAACCTGAATAATACCTGTAGAGAATATTACGAGGGTCGCGTAGGTTCTTACGGATCGAAATTTGGTTAAGAAACGAACTCGAAAGATCAAATTGAAGTTTTAAAGAAATTCTTTCTTTTTCTTTCTTTCTTTTCTTTTCCTTCGGCTGTTTAAGTGTAATTAAGAAAAAGAAAAGGAAAAGAGAATAAAAAGAAAACCTGAGGTTTAAATGAAAAATTGAAGGGGCATTTTCGTAATTTCGTGAAACTTCATAAAAAGGACATATCAACGAAATATATCAATATTATAGTCAAAACTCATCATTTTAAACGCACATCAACATAGAATAATTTAAATTCACAAATTATTGCATTTACGAAAATTCATATAAAACACACAAATATCACATAAGCACATATGTACCGATCGAATTTTCCCAAACTTGTCCCGTTATCTCAGGAATTCTTACCGGCTTTAGTTTACCAAAAATGTGGGGCGTTACAGATCCTCACTAAAATGTTTCCGTTCGACATTTTACAATATCAATACAACGTATGCAAATTATAATTACCTCACAATACAATTCAATTCCACCTCCTCACCAATTTCACGGATATCAGAAATAGCTACTCAATTAAATCTTATTGCTCGGCATTTATAACATCAAACAGATATCCCAAATAAATCTTCAATTAAATATTTTTGTTCGACATTTTAGAACATCAATACAAGACAATACGGTTCTATTACAGTCAAGAAAATAACTACGCACATATAGAAACTCCATTCTATATTTACCAGAATACTACAACATTTTTCGCTTGGGATTTCTCTCTTTTATGGGGTCTTTACGGAATTTAGCTGATCTAGAGATTATTTTTCATGTCAATCATGTTCTGCCTAAGAACCCTCATTACTTTCCATCTCCAACCTCCAGAGGTTCTCATGTTTTCCATATGTAGGATTGTAATCGGAAGAAGATCAGGCTTCCATAATTTTGACACGGATGATAAACCATACAATTGGTGTATAGAGAAACCTGCTCTAATCACCTACAGATAGAACCTCATAGGATTTTGTACAGAGAAACATGCTCTAATTAGAAGAAGAAGCCAATTGTTATTCTAGAATGAGAAAGAAGGATATTGGCGACAGATACTTAGATCATCTGGAAATATCTCAATTTTGAGATCTTTTGAGATATCTACCTCAATTTGTTTTCTAAAACTCAATTCAGCGTTTAACTCCGTTATTTTCTCATGCATATCTTGCAGCTGTTTTTTACGTTTGTTAATATCACAAACTAGATCATGCACAACTTCTTTCGCACACGCAGAAAACTCATCATCATGCCACTCATAATACCTGCACCTTTTGCCTTCAGTACGCTGTCAACATAATTATTTTATTTGTTTTAATAAATAAGAATTATTTTCAAATAGGAAATGGTTGGATTCAGATTAGTTAATGACACATACATTGAAATTTGGACAAATCCAATATCTTCGTCTTGGATTCTTTATTGACCACAAACAAAGACAAGAAAGTATGAACCCACAATTGCATATCCTTACTTCTGGATCGGGGGGAGGTGAACTACCATGGGACCTCGTGGTTGAAGAAGACCCCCAATGCGAGCTCATTTCAATGTTCTGCCATATAAAAAAAATAGAATCTCAATTACACAATTTAAATTATGCGTTCGGCACTCTGAGTATTCAGTTCCACTTTTTAAATTATGCGCTCAGCACATTGAATTACAAATATTAAATTAATAGTTTTGCAAATTGATTATCAGCGTGTACCATATTGAATTCTCAGTTCCGCATATTGAATTCTCAGTTAAGCGTAATGAACTCTCAGTTCAACTTATTGAATTGTAAGTTGCATGTAACAGAAATTTTGCATATTTAATTTTCAATTCTGCATGATGCGATCTCAATTTTAAGTTCAACATAATAAAATCTCAGCTCAACATAATAAGATATCAGATCTACATAATGATACCTAAGACATCGATTCGGAAACCAAGAACATATGACATTGGTGAAGGATCCAGCACTAGTCCCGAAACCTATGTAGTTGAGGCCGAGAATAGGTTTGGAACAATTAAACTCTAAAAAATGAGCTTTATATCACCCAAATACATGTGATAAATCCAGCTCTATTAACGAAATGTCAATAACATTTCGAGCAAAATTGAAAAGAGAAAAATTCGCACCTGACTCGCATTTGGAATGCCCTTTATAATGCTCGTCTCCTGTGGCTGACTGTTTCGCAACCTCTAGAGGGGAGATTATCGCCTCTGATGGATTGTAGTCGGAGTGATGAATGTGATGTTAAGAGAGAAAAAATGTGAGCAAAAATGACTTGGAGGATATGAAACTTAAGGGAAAATCGGTAATTTATAAAAGAGGAAGCAAAGTAAAAATTGAAATATAAACTCGTACCTAAAATGACCATAAAAAAAGATGACAATATTAAAATTTTAAAGCTAAAGGTGATTTAAAGCTAAGTTCCATTATTACTTATAATATATTATTTTAGTATATTTTTTAAGGGCGTGTTTGGTTGGGCCGATCAGCCTATATTAGGGCGCGTGATCGGCCCTAATGCTCTGTCTGGTTAGCTCGATGTCTCATATCGGATCCTGGGATGAAATCACGAGATCCAGCACTGTAGCAGCTCCTACCCTCGATTTGAATATTGCCTCCCACCTAGAGATTAACAATCGCGCTCATTTTTCCCACAAAATTTTCAGATAATCAATTACAATTTAACCCTCTCTCTAATAGTCAATAGGCAACCCCAACATTCCCGCTCCATTATTCACCAACACCAGAGAAATTGTTAGGGTTTCGTCGTCGGCAGACTGAAGAAGGTGAGTTCCTCCACATCTGTATTACCACCTTGAGCCGGGCTCTGATTTTCCTCAGAGTCTTTCCCCATTTCATCGGATGAAGAAGAGATTATCTTGATTGAATCAGGTAAAAGCTAGGGTTTTGCATTTTTCTGAAGAAGGCTTATTTTTATCGGTTATGGAATGATTTAAGATCTGAAATTGACTGAGTTGTGCTACTTTTTGGCTGGATTGTTTGCAATAGTATGTACCGAGTGTGATAATATCACTGTAAATTTTGCTGAGTTATCTGTTACATTCTTACCCTGTTTGCTGCTAATTTGGTTGTTTTTCCCAAAATTTTCCCCATCTTTTGCTGCTAATTGTCTATTTATGACCTGAATGTAGTTTTCATATTTTAGGTATCAATAAGTTGATCAACATTCTGATAACATATTCATAACCAACCGACTTTATTACCACTAAGAAATGTTTCAGTTTAAGATTATTTTTAAATCATATATTTACAGTGGAGGAAATTTTTATGTTTCATACAGAGGATGTGTGCATTAGAAGTAAAGGCTGTGATTTTTTGTGTGAAATTTGGTTTTGAGTTTTTGGGGCTGGAATGAGAACCTAACTGAAGTTGATATTTGATGCTGTTAAGTGAGTGCTGTGGTTTCTGTTAAATTTCATTTGTGGTCTGTTGTTTGTGCAGTTTGACTTGAGGACACTGGGCATGATAATAAACTTTATTAGGTTAATGAAAATAGTAATGAAAATAGCAGGTACTTTATGATGTTAATGCTTAATTAGTATATTCATGCGAGATTAGGTTTATTATGTTATGATAAATTAAAATCTGATGAATTTGGAAATCCCTTTTTACCTTACTTCATGTGCCTGTGTGTTATATTTGGATAAATTAATACCTGATCAAGTAGGGAAAAATTGTTAGATTTATGCCACTTATTATTTGTTGTTCGGTAGTATGTTTGCAAAGAATGACTGAAAAAAGTAAAACTTGTTAGGAAATGTACTATTTATGAGGATCTCTGTTAATTATTTTTTGAAAAAAATTGACTGAAAAAATTGTTAGGCTTTTACTACTTATCAGCAGTTTCTTATGTGTGAGGTTTTTATTTTTATTAACTTATAAATTGACGTGGAGGATGCACAGACTGAGGTGCAGAATTTGAGCCTTAACTCGGAGTCTAAAGACGATGACCATACTAAGACAATGAATCTGGATGGAACTGAAACTGCTTGCGAGGAGGACGATGCTTCTTCAAAGGGATCGAGAAAAAATCAAGGAAATGCAAAAAGGCAACAAGCAAGAAGCACAAGTCCTTGAGCGATGACCCTGCCAAGATAACTGCCATGATAGGAGACTGGATGGAGACAACCACAGATCAGTGAGGTCTCTTCAAAGATGATCCCAGCGGCTGCACCGGATGTCTATCTCCATGCTAAATGGACTTATATTTGCATATATTATGGGGGCCTGGTGTAAAGTCATTTTGCTGATTGATAATAGCTTAGTTAGGGGCGGGTATGATGATATTGGCATAGTCGGTCTTGGTTGCTAATATTGACTGAAATTGGGAGGTGTTTATTTTTGGTCCTGCATGCCTGAAATTTTTAATCCTAACAGTGCAGTGATATGTGTATAGGGGTCAATGTTAAACATTGAAAAACTGGTATTTGTCCTTTGTGCCAAATTTCATACAATATTATGATATTTATAATCATGTTGCAGAATTACCCTAATGTGTGAGTAATTGATGATGTTTTATGATATGCAGCTGGTATTTAATATTAATATAGATAAATCTTTTTTCCCACTAAACTATGGAATAATAAAATTTGTAAACTGTTATGAATGGCTTAGTAATTTGTAAAGTTAATTAATTAAAAAAAAATTAGTTTTGAATGGTTTTTGTCATAAACAATTTTTTTCACTAGGACTCACTTGTGATGAATGAATTCTTGTGGGCGCGATGACAAAAATTAATGTTGACATAAAAAAATTGTCGGACACTTGGCAAGAAAATAAGGGTAGAGATGTAATTTCTCCCTAATCAGCCTCATTCCTTTCTCAACGGAATGCTGAATTACGAAATAATTTACAGGACAATCAACCATGTTTGGGCCAACCGAATACATAATTATATTGAACTGACCTGGCCAAATCACACTGAATCGGGACTTCATGTATTCACGCGCTGATATCTCATATGGGTAACCGAACACGTCCTAAATATATTTGTGTTTGTAAGTTTGTTCATAAACCCCTCCGCCGTTGAGCCTTCAAACAACACTCTTATCAGTCCTCTAGCTCAGGTAGCAGCTGCCGTGGCCATGACCGTGACGGAGCAAAAGCAGTGGCATCTCCGCCGCGGGCAGTATCTCGGAGAAATCTCAGCCCTCTGCTTCCTCCGTCTTCCTCCTCAGCTCTCCTCTCTACCTCTCCTCCTCGCTGGTTATTCTGCAGACCCATACATACACTCGCTATTTAATAATGCCAAAACTTATGAAGAATTCGTAATAACATTTCATTTCGTGCCACAGGAACTGGTTCACAGATTCTGGTGTATGATTTGGTAAGTGGAAAGATATTAAGGTCGTTTCAAGTCTTTGAAGGGATTCGTGTTCATGGGATCTCCTTGGAGAATTTTCACAAGGAGTTGCCGGGTTCTGTTATTTCTTTCCGGGTTGCTATCTATGGGGAAAGGAGAGTGAAACTATTCTGCTTGCGAATTAAATCAGATAGCCAGCAGAAACCTTTTTTAGTTATGGAACTAGCTATTATCCACTCGCTGCCGAAATTTAGCCATTGGGTTTTGGATGTTTGCTTCTTAAAGGTATGAACTCTTTTAGTATCAGGAATGTTGTTATTGGTTATTTCAGAATTCAGAGTTTTAAGGTCGTTTTTTCAGGATTAGCTGCTAGGGAAGTAATAATGTTTATTTTACCTTCTTTTCTTTTGCAATAGTAGGATGGTGCAACTTCTATTGAGGATGCCTGTTATCTCGCCATTGGGTGCGGCGACAATTCTATATGCTTCTGGGATATTTTGAAACATAATTTTTTTTCTGAAGTTAAATCCGCAGGTATCTTTATACATCTGTATATGCATTGCTGTACCAGAACAGCCAAAGAACTTACTGCTTCTGCAAGTTGAATATTGGACAAACTTGCAAAATAGGAGTATCTGCAAGAGCTAAATATATGGTTTCACACCCATACGTTATCAGCTTTTGTTTCTAAGTGTCCATTGTGTTTTCGGTTGTGCTAATTCCTGTTGTCAATTCAAGCTTTGAAAACTTGCTAAAGTTTTTGAATCTTAAGTGTAGTAGTTTATTCATAAACGTGCTAGATGTTATACCTTACAATATTCTCCCACCTGGCAACAGTTCATTGATAGTATTCCGACTCTGTTCTTGTTTCTGGCAATTTGTAGAGAAGTGCCTATTGTACTCCATGAGGATGTTGGGGAATGAAATTGAGTCTCTCCTTATTGCATCTGGTACTATCTTCAATGAGGTAACTATTTGCACATTCTTCAGCTTCTCAATCACTCTCTCACTTTGTCTCGATAGTCACAATTTCCTTCCATTTCTTTCTTGGCATAGAAGTTTCTACCTGAAAATAAAACTTTGACGAAGTTTGAGAACCTGTTTGTTTCTTGTCAGATTGTTGTTTGGAAAGTGGTTTGTCCAAATCAGGCAACAAGTGTTGAAAGCAATGTGGAAGATTATTCAACTCTGACTAGTGACGACAATATCCTTCTTCCTTGTTCCAAGTACAAGGATGCTCTTATATGTAGGCTTGTGGGACATGAAGGTTCTATCTTCGGCATTGCATGGTTCTCGAATGGAATGAAACTTGTCTCTGTTTCTGATGACCGCAGGTAGACAATACTTACTATACAAACTGTTTGCTATCTTACTCTAACAACTAAAACACACATGACTCATACTCTTTCTGTATCCGATTCTTGATTAGTTCAGTGCTCGCATTTGGAAAGTTCAGGCTGCGAAAGGGGAACTATGCAAGGATGTGGAGGATAAGGCCAATCACTTGACAGGCCCTGTTCTATTTGGGCACAATGCCAGAATTTGGGATTGTTGTATATTTGACTCTGTAAGCTTGCATTCTTGATATTGTGCTTCTATGTACATCAGTATATACATACATTATGGTGGCATAAGATTTGTTTATATGCGAATGTAGACTGAAGATAAGCTTTTACTCCGTCAACTTATGACTTAACCTTGTGATTTATCTTCCTCTGTGACGGGGGTGTACATTTAATCTATTTCCTCAAATGGTTATTTAGTGCTTCCAAGTGCAGTTAAATTTTTGTAGTTCTGTTTTCTTTTTCAATTTGAAAGGTGAGTGAATTCGATTGTTGTACTGCAGTAAGCTGGCATAATGGTTTTCTTCATGGCTGAACTAATTACTATAACGAACTCGAAGAAAAGAGAAAAGAAAAAAAATATTTTAGTCAAAGTTTATTGGCTTGTACCATCCTTTGTATCAATTTGATCTCCAAATGTATTTGGATTCATTAGCAATTGGATTAAATATTGGTATCCTTCTTTTATTAACTTTATCTTATTTGCTCATCAAAACTCTTTAGTTAATCATCACTGCTGGTGAGGATTGTACCTGCCGTGTTTGGGATCATAGTGGCAGAGAACTCTATGAGATCAAGGAGCACATGTAAGCTGCACGCAAAGATACGGCTGTTTTATGTTCCTGTTAATGATTGTTTCCACTTTTTTTCGTTGTCTGTTCCATTTACTATTTCACTTTGTAAAGCAGAGTTATAGTTCACGCCATACTCTGCAATAGTTTGGTATGTGCATTATTTGAGTTATGTTTTCAAATTGGTCACTTAGTATACTTGACACTTAGAATGTGTTTGTTATTATTTTCTGCAGTGGGAGGGGGGTATGGCGATGTTTGTATGATCCTAGCTCTTCACTTCTTGTCACTGCTGGTTTTGATTCTGCAATAAAGGTTCACCAGCTTAATACAAGTTATAAGGGATTAGAAGGAACCAAGAGATCAGAGGATCTCAGAGACAGAAAGGAAGTCTTTGCTCTTTCTATACCCAATTCGTCAGGAAATGGCGGGCTCATGGACAGGTATATTTGCATCAGAAAACATGAAGATACTTAGCAATCATGCATTTTCCTTAATCAATTTCTCAAGTATAATCACAAGCGGGAATAGTACGTGAATTTCTAATGCAATGTGCTTGTGTTTCTTGTTTAGTCTAGAGTATTAGATACCTGTCTAGAGTATTAGATACCTGTCTTACCTTTTTAAGTTTCTTTTTCCCTTTTGTATTTATGTAAATCTGTTTGAATTTTGCAGTGTCTTTTCTCAATTGGAATTTTCACTTATTTCTGTTATGCTGCTATCATGTTCTGACTTACTGCATTGTAGCTTCTCACTTCCTAAGTGCTTTTTTGCAGCAAAAGTGAATATGTCCGTTGTTTGCAGTTCTCACGTGAAGATTCTCTTTATGTGGCTACCAACAATGGTTACCTCTACCATGTTAGTCTACTAAATAACAAGTCTGTTAAATGGACTAAACTAGCCCACATCAGTAAAGAAGCTCCAACCATTTGTATGGACTTGTTATCAACATGTGGATTTGAAGATTGGGTTGCTGTTGGAGATGGCAATGGAAACATGACAGTCATTCTTGTTGTTGAAACTGATAGGAGTTGGGGAGTTGAACTTACTCTTACTTGGCCAGCTGAAAAGCAGAGGCATCTCTTGGGCACTTATTGGTGCAAGTCACTAGAAAATAGGTATTAGATAATTTCGTTTGAAGTCATTTTGGAAATTAAGATTAATACTATACACAGAGTTAGAGCAGTTAGAATTATTTATTGACTAGCAAGTTTGTCATTCATTAGTATGTTTACTGAAAAATACATTATATATAAAAGAACTCCAGAGAATCATTTCCACTTTCAGATTCACTGAATGATTTTTTTTTTCTGAATATAAGTTGCTTATTTTTATTTGTCTGCGTCTTAAATAGGTGCATTTGTATTTAAAATATTCTCATATTTGTGGTTTTAACACTATTTGGTTTTAAGGCTGCTTTACATTATCTCTGTATCCTTCATCAATCATCATACATAATGTCAGAAATGGTAAGATAAATGCTCTTGTAATTCCTGAGTGCAGGTTCATTTTCTCTGCTGATCCTGGTGGTAGATTGAAGCTATGGAAGTTATACCACAATTTGTCTTCAGCTTCTGGATATGGTGGAGGAAGTTATGATGTGATCTTAATTGCAGAATATTCTTCATGCTTTGGAATGCGGATAATGTGCGTGGATGCTTCATTTCAAGAAGAGGTGAATGCTTTTAAGACCACATTGTGTCCAGTTTTTTTGTTTGGATTATTTTTCTTTGATAGTCCTCCAATGTTGTAAACTAGCAGACATCCCGTAAATTAGACAATTCACAAGGATGCTGTGAAACTTTGCTTTGGTCTATTAATGATTTATCATAATGAAATTCTTGTTTTTAGGTAGAAATTTGTGAGGATTCTAAGTTATCTTTTGTAGACTACTAACCACCATTTGATCTCAAATTTGTAATAAATTGCTCTTGTTTGCAGCTGCTAGTATGTGGGGACATTCGTGGTAATGTGGTCCTATTTTCTTTGCCAAGAGGCCTACAGAGTACTTCTATTTCTGCAGAATTGAAATCATCTCCACTGAATTATTTCAAAGGCGCTCATGGAGTATCAAGTGTGTGCAGTGTTTCTATTTGTAGCCAGTCTTCTGATCAAGTAGAAATAAACTCGGTATGATCTGATTCTGAAAATCCGGATTGTAGACCTAAATCCAATCTCTTAGCCGAGATAACAAATAAACAACTGTAGTGAAACTACCTTACAAACTAATAAAGAGAAATAAGATTTTGAAGATATTAAACAAATATTTCTTGTTATCAGACTGGAGCAGATGGATGCATATGCTACTTACAACATGACAGAGATCTGCTTAATTTGGAATTTATAGGGATGAAGCAAGTCAAAGAATTAAGTGCAATCCGATCAGTCTTCACCACTAATGTACATTGTGATAATTCTACTGTTGGCAACTATGCAGTTGGTTTTGCATCAGCAAATTTCATATTATGGAATTTAACTGCAGGGACAAAGGTGCTCTTTCTGTCTATCTCTCACACACACAGACAACTGCAGATCAGTAATTTCTGTATATATATTTGAATTCTCACACATTCTTATTTTGCATGTTTGGATGTTCTGTAAAGGTGTTGCAAATTACATGTGGTGGCTGGCGACGTCCTCATTCATATTTCCTTGGTGATTTGCCAGAGATGATGCACTGCTTTTCTTATGTTAAGGTAAGTTTCAGGTTTCATTAGATGGTTCTCTTAAGTGTCTGCATTCATAACATTGTATTTTCTCATCTTAAAATATTTACCTTTCAAAAATATGTGTAACATAGAATTCACTTTCCCTTGTGACAGGATGATGTCATATATATCCATCGGCACTGGGTGCCAGAACACGATAGACAGATATATCCTCAGAATCTCCATTTGCAGTTTCATGGGAGGGAGATACATTCTTTGTGCTTTACGTGTGGACATTTGTTTAGTTCAGGAAAAAATGAGCAATTGTCTGAATCTAGTTGGATTTCAACTGGCTGCGAAGATGGAACTGTCCGATTAACGAGGTGTTTGATTTGTTTCTCTCAATTGTTAGCAAAACATATCTTCTTTCTTTTTCAAATTAATGGTGTAGTAAATGTTCCAGGTATGAACCAGGCATGGAGAATTGGACATCTTCCCAAAATCTTGGGGAACATGTTGTTGGATCAGCCGTACGATCATTGTGCTTTGTTTCAAAGATGCATGTATTCACTCCAAATTCCGTTGGCAAGCCTAATGTAGTTTATGAACAAAATGACAGCTTAGAGGATAGAGATTCTTCTATATTAATATCTGTTGGTGCAAAAAGAGTTGTAACTGCTTGGAAACAAATTATTACAATGGGCAACAAAAAGGTGGAAAATAAGTTGACAGATTTTTCTACACCAACTGTCTCTTCATTCTCTTTCCAGTGGCTCTCGAGTGACATGCCATTGAAACACACTAATAATGTGAAAAGGCTAAACTTAAACACCAAGGATGGTGAAGATCTTAGCACGTGCAAAACAGATGCTATTTGTATTGAATCACTTTCTTCAGAAAATGGGAAGATGGGATCAAATCACAGCTCTGAAGATACTCTGGAGAACGACTGGAGATACCTTGATGTTACTGCTTTTCTTGTTAAAGAGGCTGGTTCCAGGTTTATTCAACAACAATAATGTCTTTTGTTCCATTTCTGCTTTGATTGTTTTATTCAGTTTTTTTCTCTTTTTGGTTCTAAGTTCTATCGTAATTTATTATTGAATGTTTCTTCTTCTGCAGGATTTCTGTCTGTTTTGTCATAGTTGCTTGTTCAGATGCAACTGTTACTCTAAGGGCGCTCGTGTTGCCTTTTCGGCTTTGGTATGTGTTGTGTTTGTGAGAATATTCTGTTTCCTTTTTATGAGAGTAATTAGGGGATATGATTGATTAGCTTACCTTATTTATGTTGAGGTGTATCACTATATATATTGAGCTTTGTCTCATTAATAATATATCTTTTTTTGCCTTTTACTTTTCACATTGTCACTCTTAGAGCATCAAACCATGAATTCTCCATAAATAATAACTCCATTTCTATTATGGGGATCTTTTGTAGTTCTTTTTCCTTATCCAATTTCTGTCACAACTTCATGGCAGGTTTGATGTTGCCTTATTGACTCCCTCGTCATGCCCTGTACTAGCTTTACAGCATGTTGTCATTCCCAAGCATCTGCCAGAAGGTTAGATCGCAATAGCATTAGACAAATTAAATAAAATTTCTTGTAGTAGAGAATTATCCTTCTTCTTGTATTTCTGAAAGTGTTGATGTTCTAAATTGTGCATGGAAATGGGTTTCCAGGGAACATACAAATTGGAAATCTTTACTTGGCAATTGCTGGATCTACTGATGGAAGTATCGCAATCTGGGATCTCACTGAATGTGTTGAAAATTTTATTCTTAAAATATCAGGCCTTCAAATGGAAAACTGCATTGAATCCCAGAAACGCCCTCGCACTGGTAGAGGAAGCCAGGGTGGTCGACGGTGGCGATCCATTGACAGTCACAATGTAAAGAAGAAACCCGGACTTAATATTTCAACAGAAAAATCTAACTCAGATTTGGTTTCTACAGAATCTCAGAATGAGATGGAAAATCATGTGTGTGGTACTTGTGATGACAATAATAATGATCTTCAGGGAATTAAAAAAGATGATTTATCATCAGAAATAAACATATTGGTTGCTGTGTATGTGTTGCATAGTGCCCACCAATCTGGTGTAAATTGCCTTTATGTGTCAAATATTAAGGAGATGTCAGAAACTAGGTTGTCATTCTTTGTTGTAAGTGGAGGTGATGATCAGGCAATTAACTGTGTCAGATGTGATATGGAAATAAATCGTATTAAGAAAGAAGGGAATCACCATTGTCTTCTTATCCAAAACCGTGAGATGAAGTTTCTATGTATGGATAAGATCACCTCAGCTCATAGCTCTGCTGTCAAAGGTATTTTTGCCAGTAGTTTCAGTTTTCATCTATTTTTTGTTCTTCCTGGATTGTGATAGTGCTAAGGAACTGCCCTTCAGGTTAGGTCTGTTTTCGGAAAACATCCTGAAATCTTGAATCATTACGAATACCTCCCTGAGTCAATGATTGTCAAAGATTTTGTGTTAGTTTTAGGGGGGTATTCGTAATGTTTTGCAAACCTCAGTGTAATTTTCGTAATATTTTAAGGTTTCAGGGTGTTTTTCGTAAACGGCATAAACCTCAGATTGTTTTTCGTAAACAGCGTAAACCTTGGAGTGGTATTCGTAAATGGCCCTTTCACAAAATATGCTGAAAAATGTTTTTGTTTCATTGTGTCTTGTAAATCAAAGGTATATGGACGGACGGGATTTGGGTTTTCTCTGTTGGTCTTGATCAGCGTGTCCGATGTTGGAAGATTGGTGAAGAAAGAATTACTGAGTATACTCATTTGATCATTAGTGTGCCCGAGCCAGAAGCACTTGATATTAAAATCTGTGGCAGGTGACTGGAATTACATTATTTATCGTAATAGTTTTGTTTATTTTGGAGGAGCTGATTGTTGTTATTGTATTGTATGTAAATCCAGAAATCATTATCAGATTGCAGTTGCTGGAAGAGGGATGCAGATGATTGAATTCCGAATTCCATCTTGATATTCTTTCTACTCTAATCACTAATCAGATGGTGCCTAATGTTTTCCTTTGATATTTGTTTGACTTGATTTAATTAATTCACCTTTCATTTATGAGTTCCTCCATGGTTACAGACTTTAATCTGGACTATATGAATGAAAGCAACTGGATTTCGACGCTTTTGATCTCACCAGTGGACAATTCTTATTTCTTAGGAATCATGCAAAGTCTGACGACCAATGCTGTGCAGCTGTGGACCAAAAATGAGGGGCGTTTACATTTCTTAGCACCAGTTCTCCTGCTATAGACTACTTAGGTCTGATTTTTTTTTATGTATATACATTTCCATTTTGTTGGAGATGCACTATATCTAGATCTAGTTCCTTATTAATTTGGTTTTAGTTAAAGTTGAATTCTTGTATGTCTATTGATACTTTCAATGGCGGAGCTACATACAAGTGAGAGTGTGCATTCATCCCTCACTTTAAAATGATTAAAATACTGTATTTTAGAATATATAACATATTTTTACTTGAGTGCACCCCCGAATATTTGATATTGCAGATTGTGAGTTAGATGCACAATGGATTCTGGTTCTGTAAAGGAATGATGCTTCTATCTTATATTTTGTTTTACGCAATCCAAACACTAAGATAACAACAACTTACATACATCGTTGGTGAGTGCCACTATTCGCGCTCAATTCCAAAAAGAGAGAAACAATCCGAGACAAACCATAAATAACTTATTGTTACACTAACAAATAGAATATATATATCTTCCATAAAGGAGTTATCTTAACTATATAGTTTACAAATACTCACAACACAAGAAACAAAAACAGTTAAATCTTCACTCAACTTGCACCATACTCCAACATCTCCCACCTGAAGGGCCTGAACACAAAAAGAACTTGAGGCGAGCTCTTGAAAAGAAGCGCCACACAAACACAAACAGCGGCAATGGCCAACATTGAGAGCATTGCAGGCTTGTAGAGGAGAGTTCTGGTCCTGGTTCTGTAAGCCACACCTCTGTGAGCACATGCACCACAAGGTCTCTGGAGGCGCGATCTTCCAATTTCAAAAGCTTCAATATTTGGCGGCTTATGGTTGATGCTGCTACTGCTATCTGATGAAAGAGTGTCGGATATGTCAACAACAACGTGCCCTGAAGGTGCTTTCTTGTTGATTTTCCTCTGGACAAGGTGAATGTAAGAGTAGTGTCCTCTTAGCCGAGCATAATCTTCAGGCGTGTATCCAGTACTGTCTTGGGCATTCTTCCACGCTTCCATTCCAACCTGCAAAACACATGAAAATTAGACATTTCAATAGGAACTAGGAAGTGATTTCCCAACATGTTACTCCACTCTTAACATTAATATTAATGAACTAAGAGTGATGCAAACTCTAAAACACTCAACTTTAGCCTTTTTTAGCTCAAAAAAAGCTATAAGCTAAAAGCACCCAAAGACCAACTTTCCGCTGTCAGCTTCTGGTTCTAGGTTATTTTCATAAATAAAAGTTCTTTTTAGAGCTTCTCAACTTATTTTCCCAAACAATGAACTACAACTTTTTTGTGCTTTTTCCAAGCACTCCCTACTTTTACTTCTGAATTTATTTTACAAGTTCAGTGTCTCCAAAAGCACAACTTTCACAAACACCACCCCAGGATCACACAGACGTGAATTATCGAATACAAACAAATGGAAGAAAGAAAAAGAAGAAGATTACCTTGGCAGGATCATCAGTCAAAGCATCCAAGGTATCCTCAGATCCATCCCTGCCAGCTGCAACATGAAGAGGTGTAAGGCCTCCAGGTCCTGCAACATCAGGTCTAAACAAGGAACTCTGCTCAACTGAAACCAGAAACTTGTATTCTGAACTTAGTTGCTCTGCTACTTTTTCAGGGACATATCTTAATAGCATCTCCACAAGAACCCTCGAATTTCTCCTCACTGCTCGGTGGAGCAGACCCATCTCAGACAGAGCAAACTTCAAGAAAGGCTGCTGTTCACCACTCACTATTCCATAGAAAAGTATATCTAGGAGCTTACTCACAACACGACACCAATCACGATCTATGGAAAATTCTACAAGATACTTGAACCGTTCGAAAGGAAAGCTAGGATCTTGATTTCCAACTCGGGAGCTCAGCTGAAATTTATGAAGAAGCCATCCCATTTCATGTATGAACTCCATTGCCTGATTTCCTGCATCTAATCTCCCTGTTTCTCTCTGTAAATTATCTATTTCTTTCTCTAGCATACAGATTTCAGTGCATAAGTCATCCTCTGCAACTATGAACGGAAAGAAGTTGCTACTCAGACCATGATCTTCAACCTAATGTCAGGAACCACCACTTCAGGTTATTGCGAAAGAAAATTATAGTAATATAAAATCAGGAATACAATATATAAATTGCATATAAACTCAGGAATCTGTTTCCTGAGAGTTTGGGTTGTGTACTGCAAAAATTAAATTTCAATGATTCAGAACTTCATTGGGTGCAAATTCAATGCAAGACACCATATGTAAGTTAGCCGAGCAGTCACTATGATAATACTATTTTGATTAACCATATGTAAGGCAGATAGGCTGCCTAATATGATGAACGATCTTATTGTAAATGAACAAATAATCACCTCAATAAAACCTCTTCCAGTAACTGCTGGAACTGAACAAGAGAACTTAAGGCATTGAACATGCTCCTCAAGGCCATCGACATGTTCCACTGATTCACTATTAGCTTCCAGATAATTTCCTTCCAGTGCACAGAGTAACCTGGTAAACAGAGGACAACATTTTCATTTCCCTTTGTTTAATTAGATTTATAAAAGGAAAAATTTAGGCTCATCAGATGGAAAATGACAAATGTATACCTCGTGGAAGGTCGTGACAAATTAAAGCCTTTGACAATGAATTGAGCTTGCCCAGATGATGTCACGGCAATAGGTTTGACACTCAGTATTGTACTATATTTATCAGTCCCAGAAGGCAAAGATGTGTTAACAACTACCTGACCTGAATCAACAAAACAGGAAAAACATATAGTCACAACAAACATTACTTACTGAGTTCAAAGTCCAAGAAATAACGTATGACAAAAGATTAGTTAAGGAACATCATCCGGCATTGCCAACATTTGATCCGCCTCCCCTAGACCACAAGCTTTAGACACACTCTGAGGGAGGGTAACAAATGCGCAGATGCACTGGCCAAGATGAGACTCTGTTTGGGGCATGCTGACCATGGAGGAGCCTCCTATTGACCTGTTTAGCATCCTTTCTGATGATGCTCTTTGTTTAGATTAGTTTGTTTATTTTGTTGTTATTTATTCCCGTTTTAGTCTTTATCTACCAAAAAAAAAAAAAAAAGAAAAGGAACAGAGTGTGAGTAGACCATTGTAGACAAATGCCATCTGGTTCTGTACCCTGGCATAGATCCATCCAGTGCTCCAAAAATTGAGTTCGTCAGAGAAATTCAGAAGCCTACTTAGACTGGAGCTCAGGTCACTATAGAGCTACCAAAAAGGAAAGAGAACAAAACAATAAGATTATGGTAAGGACATGAGTTCAATAATGAATGCGGAGTTACAATTCCACAATCTCATCTCTACATTGCTGAAAGAAACATACCTCCTCCCATGCAGACTCAGATTGTCGAAGATATATAGTCAAAATGACACAACCTGGCCTTATATAGCTCTCTATGTCACTAGGACTGTGGGACAACCAATCAAAAATCTGGAAGTTCAAATTGACAAAGTTAAAGCCTCGGAGAGAAACATGAGACGGGTTTAGTGGGAAGGTAAAGCCACATGGAAGAAGAAAATGAGGCCAGTTCTGAAAATAGAGAAGTACAAGTTACCAAACAAGTGAAACTTAGAGCGCACCTGTGCTCGTAAGACTAAGGGAAAATCACTTGGTTCTTTGCCAAATAGTTTGAAAACAATCCGATCCGTGTGACTCTGTAATGATATTAACAACAGTAAGAAACATAAATGGATAAAAGGTGAAAAAACAAAGCAATTAAAGAAGAACTATTATACCTGAGCTTCTCCACTGGAACTGGATGGAGATTGAGCAGATGCAGAATCTGAATTACCACTAGTCTGGGGAGGACTTGACTGATGAGATTCGTGTTGCACCCATCGAGACCCAACTGAAACAGTCCCTGGACCTTTTGGAACAGTTGATCTTTCTACATCATCCATACCATCATCAGAATCAACATAAACATCATTCAAATCAAAATTATTCAGCTTGCTCCTTCCACCAGAAGTCTCCCTGTCCTGAGCATAAATTTGAGAACTGGCTTGGGTATGTTGGACAACACCATGTAAATCCACATCCTTTCTTGGCATTTCATCAACAGGTATTATACCATGTTCGTTTCTAGATCTTTGTCCACGAGAGCCATTTGAGAGCAACATAGACACTAATTCCGAGTTCCCCATTGAAGGCGAATTAGTGAGCATGCTTTTTGATTCCTGTAGATGAGCAGATACATTTCTTTCCCAGTGTAAGGATCCCTGACTGGCCAGGCTTCGGAGAAGATGAGACAGGAGATCCTGATCATCTGTGTCATTCGACCTATTGGCTGCAAATGATGGAAATTAGAAAAAGGCGATCAAGATTTGGGTCATCATAGGCCTCAATAGTTCAAAGTAGAGAATAACAAGAAGTTTCTGCAGATCGTGCTGCATGAATTACAGTCTTTCTTAAAACAGTGAGACAATCGTTTGCTTACAGTGCACGTTGGAGAGTATCTTCAGTATGCTCATCAACAGATAGCCACTTGCCTGGTTGTCATTCACAGGAGAGTTATTACTAACATTTTTAGTTTGTGTTTTCCTCCTCCTTTCGTTGTGCCCAACCAAGCGTCGGCGGCAACTTCTCTTTCCTTCATCAAACTCTTGGAGTGCATGAAACCTGCCAGTGAGCAAAAACTATGAGCAGCTAATCAAAACCATCTACATTAATTTCCAGATGTGATTAGTAATTTAATTTAATTTGTTTCGCACAAAGGGTAATAATTTTCATTTTCTAGATTTCATTCCGTCCATTCCTTCCAATATTTCAACACCTTCTAGAAAAATGATAATTGAATCGATTAGCAATTTGTGAATCTTTTCTTTCTTATTCCCCTCTACGGTTGCCACTGAAGTTTCAAAGTGACTTGGGACTAGGTAAATATTATACTGTGCCTACAAACGCCATCCAACAAAAATATGAACTTACCTGCTGCACTGCTGGCAGAATCGCAGCATTTGATTTCCTACTAGAGCTTTGGTAGCTTTGGAATGCATCTCACAGACCTTATGTCGTCTATGGTATTCTTTGGCCTTACTCAGATCAGCCCTGCAATCTTGAACCTGACAAACTGCAGAATTAGGCGTAGCCCCAGCCAACTTGGTCTTCTTCCCAGTTGTTGCTTCCCCATTCCCGGTCGTTGCATAACCAAGATTCAGAGTAAGATTATTATCAACCTCATGAGTCAAATTTTTGTCTTCTACTGCACTGGCCCTCCTCTTCTTCTCAAATTCCCTATTATCTTTGGTTTGATTCAATTCATCAGAATAGGAAGAAGAAGTATTAGAAGAAGCCCGCGTTGTGGTAATTCCAGTCTCGATTGGAAACATCTGCCTGCTCTGGCTCTGGTAATTAGAAGAATTCCGATTGAGAGGGGTAGCAAGGAAGAGGTCCCCATCCCACCTCCAATCATTGGGATCCCACTCCAGGCTTCTTCGTTTCCCAAGTCCAACTGCTCTCAAATCTGTAGAAGCCATACTAGCATAGTACAGCTGCGATTCACCTTCCACTCCAGCCTCCATGTACTTACTGCAAACTCGAAGTAGATTAATAAAACGCAGATCAGAAGTAGAACTGAGTTTCGTTCGTTCCTGAAGCTTCCAACTACTCTTAATTTTTGTTATCTAATTAGCCTCTGTACGGCGCAGAGAATACATACCCTTTAGGTCCATGATACAGCCAGTTCAATCGCAAACTCAACCCAACTACTAATAACACGTAATTAAGGGGTGGAAAAGAAGATGAATCAGGCAGGCTTCACGTGGAAAAAATGCAGCAAGATAGTAGAGAATTAAGCTAAGAAAGCAACAAAAGAAAGTTAAAAAGTAGGAAATAGAGTTGGCAGCAGAATGTGAGTGAGTTCACGGCGGAGCAATGGAAGAATAAAGTGAAGACAAGTTGGGTGGGGACGGTGGCGAAAGGTGCGGATTGGAGGTGGGTGGGATATGAATGTGAAATGAGAGAGAGAGAGATGGTGGTGATTGGTGAATAGAGAATGGTGAGTGGTGGTTTTCTTTTTGTACAGTAACAGTAGCCAGTAGGGCCTTGGGGGGCAATGGCATATTTTTTTGGTTTTCTTTTCTAGTACATAACCAACTGTTTACTGTGCCACCTCTCACTCACTCCTATGCAATTTCTCACATCATTATTAATTTTCTCTTTTCTTTTTTTTTTTTTTTTTTTTTTTTTGCAAAAAATCATTCTTACTGTGAAAGTAAGAATATAAGGATTCTGACCAAAAAAAAATTATAAGTAGGGGTTAATTATATTTTGATTTCAAAAGGACTTACCATATTACTATTTTAGTCAAAATATTATACTTATATTCCATAAAAATTTTATTAATTACGAAGAAACACATAATTTTTAGAATTCCGTTAGGTTCCGCCAAAATTTCTAACATAATATTCCAAATTTTAACAAAATATTTCTAGCAGGAATCTAAAAATTAGTGGTTTTTTTTGTAATTATAAAACTCTAATGAATTGTAGTATTTTGACTTAGGGAATAACAACTTGTAGTATAACAAATTTATTTGGGTAAAAATGTAATTGACCGATATAAGTAATTACATATTAAATACTCATTTGTCTCGGATTAGAACTTGAATTGTGAACTTATATTAAAACAATGTGCCTATAAAAATTGAGATCTTCAAATCCCATTTGGATTGAATTTGTGTTTTGACATAGTTCATTCCAAAAATCAGCTACCCAATAACTTATTTGACTCAGATTTGATTATTTATATAACTAGTATATACTTAGTCTTACCTGCTGATTAATTAAATATAATTGAAAATATAATTTTTATTTAAGATAAAATAAGTCCAATAATAATAATAATAATAATAATAATAAGAAGGTTATATTCAAATTTAAAATGTCTAAAACACCGTACATTTATATTAAAAGAAATATGAAGTCTAAAAATAACTATGAATTTATGGGTTTATAGAGCAACTCAATCAAGTATGGATCAAACTGCAAAACATATATAAAGTAATTAAATTCAAACCACCGTCCACATGTAAATTATGTTTCATTATTTATTTTTATTTTTATTAAAATAAAAACTCACATTGAGTAACCTTTCTTTGGCAAAAATAAGCCTTAACAAGTATTTTACTTAAAAAGATGCAATTTGGATGGTTATTTAATAAATTATTATTTATTGTTTATATTAATAGGTAAGGGATCTTGTGTAAAGTTATGGGCTTTATGGAAGTTTGGGAGTGAATATACAAATTTTATCACCAATATGGTGTGGCTCAATTGGCAACATAAATTGAGTTTGTGGGAAGAGTTTCAGGTTCGATTCCCACTAAACATATTTGTTGAGAGAGGTGAAGAGCCTTAACTGTGACTAAGCCTCGAACTGGATTAAGGGCCATCAATGTAGGATTATCCGAACCAGTAATATATACAAAAAAAAAAAAAAATTTATCAGGAAAATTACAAGATCGGGACATAAATGCCTTGTAACATTGTATTTTGTAGCAGTTTTGGGACTTCGGCGGATTTAATTAAATCCATAGGAGTCCCAAAATTGCTACAAAACACAAAGTTACAGGGCATTTATGCGAATTTCAGATCTTGTGTCCCAAAATCGCAACTCAATGGTAAAAAGTGTCCCGATTTTATAATTTTTCCAAATTTTATCTATCAAAAAGTTTGGGTGTCAAAATTGTGATTATTTTATCCATCAAACTGTACAAATTTTACAAAGACCCATTTGACCATGAATTTGTTGTTATAACATAAATGCCATTAAAACAACTACATTTTATTTATCGTCTCCAACATTTTGCAAATATAAAGGGCAAATAGGTATTTTTCACCTTAGTTGGTGGATTTGGCCAAATTTCAAGTAAACATATAGGTCATTTAAGTTAATTTATAACCCAAAGTAAACAATAAATATGGCTAAATAATAAATTACAAATCATATATATATATATATGAAAATGATTGAGTGGGATGTTTTAGAAAATATGCTTATATGTTAATGAGATGGATTAGTTAGAATTAGTCCATTTTGCCATATAGATTGTTTCTATATTTAAGTTCATTAATTATTGTTTTTGTAACTTACATATTTTGTTTATATTAAATAATTTGTAACTTCTATTTAATTATAAAATTATATAACTACTTTATATAATATTAATATTAAAAATTTCAATCAATAAATAATTTTAAGTAAATTTTAATAAGCTTTATTAATTATTATAAAGTTTATATTTATGTGCTATAATATATATATATATATATATATATATATATATATATATATATATATGAGCTAAAAACTATTTATAATTTAAATATAATATTCAATTTGTACATGAAAATGTAATGTAGAAGAATTACCATTCAACAAATATTAACAATATTTAGGTAAAAGATTATTTAGCTCTATAATTAAATTTTTTTATTTTGTATTCTTTTTATCTATCATGTAATTATTTTTCCAAAATTTCTTTTCATTATTTGTGGGGTCACATAATTACATATATTTTTTAAAATGTATATTTAATTAAATTTTATTATTAACTTAATATTTTTTTTTGTATTCTTTTTATCTATCATGTAATTACTTTCCAAAATTTCTTTTAATTATTTGTGGGGTCACATAATTACATATATTTTTTAAAATGTATATTTAATTAAATTTTATTATTAACTTAATATTATAAAATAATAAAATAATTGATTTTTTTAGAAAAAAATCTCTAAATACACATGTTTCATTTTCATTTTGCGGTGGAAAAATTATATTTGATTTCAGTGTGAATAAATTGATTAAGTTATTATATTTAAATATTAGTATTTTCATAATATAAAGAAAATTTCAATAATAAAATGAATATTATTATTAATTAATAGTAAAATAATAACAAATTATTCAACAAAAAAATATTATCAAGTATACAAGAGATTCCAATAATTATTTATATGGTCTATTATTAAATATTTTTTTATATTTTAATTATTATTTTAATATTTTTGTATCAATTGTGTGCGTGAGTTAAAAAAAAATATTATATATATATATATATATATATATATATATATATATATATATATATATATATATATATATTCCCTCTATTACAAATACAAAATTACTACGTTGTTATAAAAATATTATTACTGTTTTTATACATTTAAAATGAGTTTTTCATATATATAGTTCATGATTATTTTATAAAAATAATTATTTTGGTGTGTTTCAAATAATGAATTAATTATTTATATATTTTATAAATAATTATAAATATATTTCCCCGTGTAACGCAGGGGATAACAACTAGTACATAGGTAACGCAATTTAGTTAGATTGATATATATATATATATATTCCGTCTATTACAAATACAAAATTACTACGTTGTTATAAAAATATTATTACTGTTTTTATACATTTAAAATGAATTTTTTATATATATAGTTCATGATTATTTTATAAAAATAATTATTTTGGTGTGTTTCAAATTATGAATTAATTATTTATATATTTTATAAATAATTATAAATATATTTCCCCGTGCAACGCATGGGATAACAACTAGTACATAGCTAACGCAATTTAGTTAGATATCAATCTAATAAAGTAAACTATTTCTTACATTATTTCTATGGGTGAGTAATTATAGATTAGTTTTATCAATATACTAACTTATATTTTTTTTTGTGAAATAAAGAGCAAACAAAACAAATCTAGGAATCCAAACAAAGAAAATCAGAGTGTTTCCAGATAGTGCAGGACCGCCGGAGTCCTAAAATGAACATCTTCATAAATTTTATGCCCAAGATGAGCAAGAGTATAGCGCCCCTCTCCAAGGCTAAGAAGAGGAACATCACACTCGCGCTGAAATAGACTCCCGAGCAAGGCCGAAACTCCACTCAAAAGTCCATCCCAAGAAACCGGCATTCATTCGATCAAATAACCTGGCAACAACAACTAGTCCAACAACAACAATTATAAATAGATAATCAGAGTGCGGAAGCAATAAAGCAAGATATAACAGTTTACAAACATAAACAACATAAAGTGATAAATTCCAAGTAAGAACAGGTAGATCCTACGTCCTTCAAAGGCTCAACTACAATAGTGCGGAATATAACACAGCTAACACAATTCTTTCACTATAGTAGAAACATAATTTACAAATTCGACATCAAGACCAAACTGTTGTTGGACAAGAGACAGACCACCACAAACCCTATACAAGACGTGATTGATGTTGCCATGACCAAATAGTTGACACTGCCACCCGTCAACCTAAGAGACCTGAAGTAAGAATCAAAACACGAGGGTGAGTATAAAGGATACTCAGCGAGGGGTTATACAACATAAATATTGATCCTAATTCGTCATTTAAGTTATGAAATTCAAAATGGTAAATGTTACTTATTCTTAGAAATTATACAGTTATAATTTATAAAATTATACAATAAGCAACACTCGACCCGGCTTCTTTTAAAATGTTAAAAGATTGACGAACGGATCCTTTGAAATTATTTTAGCACATAATTCAAGCCGATATTTCTAGTTGACTTATAAGCTCGTTTAACCAGCATTTGCAATAACTTTAACTTAAATAAGTGATAAAATAAATAACGAGGCTTATAATCTAACTAAATTACTTTAAAGCAGTAAACAAGATCGTTACATTATTGTCCCGGCGAGCACAGGCCCTTATCTCTCCTTATATCACCACATTCAAGAAATACTCCTACGCCAGTTGACAAATCCCGACGCTATCCGAGAATTTAACACAATCGATACGGTATTTCAAGAAAAATACGCAACACATGCTATTGTCACCATCTCCCCAATGGAAGACTTCCCAACCACCGACAGATCTCCCATTGGAAATTATACTTTGGAATCTTATTACTCTAGACGCTCGTCTCGCCCTCCGTATAACCTCTGGGCCCATTTTATAAATCGTTATCGTTGTCTCGCTTTTGCAATCGTTATACTACATTTGGTGGCCAAAGGGGCCGTTCGAAACAATGTTATATTTGCAAGGCCAAAAGACCAAAGTTCGCATTTTAAAACAAAATAGATTTCCTTGTCTCTAGTTGGAAACATTTATAAAGCATACATACGTATACGGTTTGATATGAGAACATTTAATTAACTGTCATAAAGATAATAATATAATATTTAATACGATATAATAATGGCTAGAAAACATTAAAGCAATAATAAAAACAGGATGATAAGTTGGTTCGCAATAGGATTCTTACTCCAGTTAGAAACCAGTTTTAACCCTCACCTAGAAAGCTTGAAGAAAAGGGTACAACGATCGAGTATTCCTCGATGAAAAATGCCTGAAACTGACAGACAATAAAATCGGGTAAGACAATGACATGACGCACTGCTTACGAGAAATAGTTAAAGCAGTTGAAAGCACGTAAAAACGACTTCTATTGAAATACTCACAAAAATGTACCTAAATGTATTTAAACGAATATTGAAATTAATAAGGTAAAACATGCTAAAATACAGATTAGATGCCACATTCATGCCCATAACATTAAAAGGAAGCATTCATGCAAGTTTCGGATCAATCGGACGAATTACAGAAAATAGGCTAAAAAGCCCTAAACAAAAAAGTTACTATTCACGACTCGAACGGGGTCGGAAAATTCGAAACTTTACGAATTATTAAATATCGTGATTTATAGGACCTATTGGTGAAATCGGATATCGAAAACGAGATAAAACGGGAAAAGTCAACATTTAATATATAATAGTTGACCAAAATGCCGTAGCCTTAAAACTGAAAAATGCTGAAAAATATTATAAGTATGCCTCATGGTATAATGTCACGGTATGTAATATACCGTGAGATAGCATTCTCACGGTCGAACACATACGGTCTGTCAAATACCGTGAGATTGCACTCTCACGGTGTAACGACCCGAATATTTTAATTATATTATTAATTATTACGCGAATTCTTTCTTACCAAATTTCTCGATCTATCCAATTGGATTAATTAATCTTGTGGAAAAGATTGATTTAACCTAACTTCTAAATGCCCTCAATTACTTAAATTACATAAATGCCCTTAAAAGCCTAAATGACCATTTTATCCCCCGAGATATTTTCCTAAATATCTACCTATCTCTCTCATTCTCTCATTTCATACAAAGAGGGAAAAGAAGAGAGGAAGGAGAAGAGAAGGAGAAGAAATGAGGAAATCTTCCCGACGCCCTACCGAGCTCGTTTCTCGCCCGATCGACGAGCCGTGAAAACCCAAACGATCCTCACTACATTCTCTACCGGTAATCCTTTTACCCCATTTCATTTCGTTCCTTCCTCGTTGATATTTTCGTAGGTTTTATATAGAATTTCATAGTTTTAGGATTTTCGTGTTTAGGAAGATTTACTTGACCATTTTATGTGTTTCTTGTGCCTATGTGTAGCTTATATGATATATATGATTATATGTGAGAATTAGGATATTTTATGGAGTAAATTAGGAGATGTATGGATTTAAATGTTGGTTTCGCGTGTGAGACTTCACGATCTGCTGAGTCTGCTGCTCAGTAGATCCACACGGGCGAACGCACGGTCTTGATCAAGACTGTGCAGGAGTCCGTGCGCAGCCCTTTTTAACCTGGCCCGTGCACAGGCCCGTGCGCAGGCCCGTTTGCACCTATTTGTGCTTGCACACCTATTTGTGCTATCGTGCTCAAGACCGTGCGTGAGGCCGTGCACCCCTATTTGTGCTTGCACCGGCTTGCCAAGCCCGTGCGTGGGCCGGTGCAACATACTTAGTGCATTTTCCAGCCTTTTCCTTTCTTGCACTTCGGGAATTTGGTTAACCCCACTCATTTAAATGTTGATTTTTCACATACGACCTCCGAATATCAATCCGATTTCACCTATAGCTTCCTCGAGCCTCGGGATTTGATATTCTTCATAATTTATACTTTATCCGACCCTATTTGACCGTCAATTGACACCTTTCTCGTTCAGGGATTTTATTCCACCTTTCTCGTTTCTTATCCGTTTAATCCTGTATTCGCGAGAGAGTGTCCTTATATTATTTTAAGCATGTCTACGTGCCATAACTGCATTTTAGCATGCTTTCCATATTTATTATTAATGTTCTTCCATCATTATAATTGTTTTAAATATTCCTTTAAATATTGTTCCATAATTTATATATCATTACATGTTTAATTATCTGGCTTTCCATATTGTATCTGTAGCATGAGTGAAGTTATATTTGAATTGCCGTGCGTCGTCTGTTGTTCGTGTCTTGCTTTTAGTATTGTCGGTCTTGTTTTCATCCTCTAGGCCCTGTGTATTACAGGTGGGACCAACGAGGGAGAAACCTGACTACCGCTTGCTTTCATACTGTCGTGTTGAGCCAGGTAAGGGTTTTAAATTGTTTTCAACTGGAGTAAGAACATAGTTACTTAGGTTTGCGAAATAAACCACTATCCCGCTTTCGTATTACTTGTTGTATTGCCTTTACTATTTCTCTATCTGCTTAGTCAAATCGTTTTGATAGCAAACCAAAATGTTTTAAATACTTTCAACTAGAGGCAAGGAAAACCCATTTGTTTTAAATGCGAACTTTGGTCTCTCGACCTCGCAATTATAACCTTGTCTCGAATGGCCCCTTTGGCCTCCCAAACCCCGATTTCCTGTTTTCGAATGGCCCTTTTGGCCACCCAAACTATCATTGATTTCAAAAGCGAGTCATAAACTGTTTAATGACTTGGGCCCGGAGTATACAGGAGGTGAGCCTGGGGACGAGCGTCTAGGGCAAATCCCGATGTGTACTTCTAGCGTGTTAACTTGGGTCGGCTAGGAGGTTGGCTAGCCTGAGTTGATGCGAACGGTGGTGCTAACAGCGTCTCCTTAAAACTCTGTATGGTGGTGCTAATCGCGTCTCCTTAAAACTCTGTATAGTACTGTTGGTGGTGGAGTAATTGACTATATGCTTGCATGATTTTCAATTGGGAGTTATAAGGAGAGGGCCCGTTCTCGCCGGGACACATTATTGCATGACTTATTGCATTTCTTGCTTGTCTGTCCGATTTACGGCTTTAGTTACGAGTCGAAGCACATTCCGGTTTTCTTCCTTTAGTATACGTATTTCCCTATAAATATATATACAAAATCCGGAAGCGTGGCTCGAACTTGCCAACTGAAGTCTCCTTTATTATTCAATTAATTAGTTGAATTATGAGCCGTGTTTAATTATTATTTCTAACTTACTCATAGCATGTCTTTCGAACCCATAACGGCCTCGTAACTCAACTAACGCCCTTTTAATTCATCGGCTTGATATTACGTTCAAATGTTTTAAAAGATCCTGTTCGTCAACCATTTGTGTTTTCAAATAAGCCGATCCTGAGTGTTGCCTTGCGTTGTTTTATAAATTATATTTCGTTTGGTATTCTTTCTCAAAACGGGCAACATTCACCCCTTTTTGGTTTAAAAAGATAAATGACGAACTGTGATCAAAACCCCTTGCTGAGTATCCTTTATACTCACCCCTGCTATTTTGGTTCTTGCTTCAGGTAGACAGGTGGCGACGTTACCTATCTTGTCAGTCGGCATCAGTAGGTCTAGATAGGCTCAGTCTTTCTGGTTTGTCTTGTCAGTGGTCCCAACAACTGTCGAGTCCTGTTTATTGTATTTATTTACTTTACGTACTTATGTGCCCCTGATGTGGGATAGTTGACGATATCTAGGATTGTACAGGATAGACTAGTTGAGCCATGGATGGCACTACGTGTTGTTATTTTATTGTATTTCGAATTTCACATGTTTAATTGATATTATGATTAGCCTCGTAGGCAATTATGAATTTATCTGTTTACTTAAATCGCTTCCACATATCTCTGTTTAATTGTGGTTGTTGTTGGGATGTCGTTGCTGTTACCAGTAGTGTTTGCTTGAGTGTCGTTCGCCGGAGTGGGTTTTTGAGTTGAAGCCCCTCGCTGAAGCTCGGGAGTCCATTTCGGTGCGGATGTGGCGGTCCTTCTTCAGGGGGCGCTACACACGGTATACAGCTTACCGTGAACTTGTTCTGATCAGTGAATTTTGAAGTTCTTCGCACAGAACTCCTTAATCCGTACATAAATCTTCATAATTCAAGAATTAACCCATGAATTACCATGAAACTCATATATGTTAATCTATCACTCATGCTGGTCACATGGACACGAGAATCACATGAAACTATCAAGGAAAACACATAAATCTGAAAATTGAATAAATAATCTACTATTCATCATCCTCAACATAATTCAACCAAAATGGAATGGAATCGAGGGAAATTTGGTAGCTACCTAAAGAACACGGTGCAAGGATCGCGTAGGAGTTTACGGATCGTGAATTGGCCGAAAAATGAGATCGGAAATCAAGGTTGAATATCAAGGTGGCAAAGCTTCCTTTCTTTCTCCTCTTTGGTACATATTATTGATGCGTACTATGTAAGTGGTTGACTGGTCAGGGTAATTGACTAGCATAAGATTATAATCTGAGATTCGCGGGAATCTCGTCGAGATTAAAAATGTCATTTTGGAAAAATTATAGAGTTTAGGTCAAAATGTTCTCACGAATCCAACGGTGAAAACGAAAATTAAATAAAAGAATTGAAAATATTTATAAATGGAATTAAGTCCAAAATACGGGGCGTCACAACGAGTGTCAGCTGCCATATTGAAATCTCTTTTAACATGATTAAACTTTACATCCTATAATCCAAAATAATAAGTTTCGGGGGGTAATAATTAACTTCTCGTTTTTCTACCAATTGGACCATAATTTCATAATCACATTCAACTTACTGTATGATGATTTTAAATTTTATTTAAATTTAAAAAATTAAAAGCTGATTGATTATTATTTGTATCCTTTAAAATTAATATAATTTGTAATATATTAACATATAGAAACTTATATCAAGAGTTATTAAATCAATAGTGTACGTAAAGTATATTTTTATTGTAATTTATATGTTTCTTTAAAATTTTCGTGCGTAACACGAGATACACACTAGTATATAATTAAAGACAACTAATTAGTAATTACGTTAAACATAACTAACTACAGTTAATTAACTTCTGAATATCATATTTCACTACCTTAATTGATAACTTTAATTTTCTATATTCTACTAATTAGTATTTATTTAATTACACCCACCCAGACGCACATACAAACTTCACAAACATACACGAGACTACTTCAAAACTTTTAATTGTTTTAGTTTGTTAGGTCACTCTTCTTCTTGTGGGATGTTTTATATTTTTTTTCTCGATCAATTTGTACCAAAACAACTATTTGCGATGTCAACTTAATTTTAAACCTACACATAAATACTTAGAATATAATTCTATCTGACATACCGATTTTTCGCTTAACAAAGTGTGATAACCAAAAAATAATCGAATCTGTATATGGAGTAAAAAAATATATTTATCAATTATATGAAATCCTAAAAACAAACATATAAATATATAAATATAATTTAATCTAAATATATACCAATTCGTCGCGTAGCAGAGTGTGATAGCCAAAAGATAATTAGATTTGTATGATGCGAAAAAATAATTCCATCAGTTATATAAAGTCCTAAGTTCACACACATAAACTAACTTTTTATCCCCTACGTTGCACGGAAAAATTTATTTACAAAATATATATTATTAAATAAATTAAATAATATTTTTTTATATAATTATTAATAATATATAAAAATTATTAATTTAGAATTTGAATCACACACACAAAAGTAATTCATTTTATAAAATAATCAAAAATTATTATGTATATAAAAAGCTCATTTTAAATGTATAAAAATAGTAATATGATATTTTTATAACAAAATACTAATTTAATATTTGTAATATACATATATATATATATATATATATATATATATATATAAATAGAAAGAATATCATGATTCTTACAGAAAATATTAAAATGATAATTAAAATATAAAAAAATATTTAATAATAGATCATATAAATAATGATTGGAATCTCTTTATCTTTTTGGCCGAAAAAAGAGATATTTATTATACTTGGTATTTTTTTTATTAAATAATTTATTATTATTTTATTATTAATTAATAATAATATTCATTTCATTATTAAAATTCCTTTTATATTTTGAAAATATTAATATTCAAATATAATAATTTAATAAATTTATTTACATTGAAATGAAATATAAATTTTCTACTGCAAAATGAACATGAGACATATGTATTTGGAATAGTTTTCTTTTTCTGAAAATATCAATTATTTATTTATTTTATATTATTAAAATAATAATTAAATTTAATTAAACTTATATTTTAAAATTTTATTTTTTACTTTAGTCGGATAATTTTCATTTGAATCAATTGTGTCAAATATATCTGATAGGAATTAAAATATTAAATATAATATTTTTAATGAATTTATTGAATACATTATTTTTTTTTTATTTAATTAACAAACACTCAATGCAGTATGTATAACTCTAAAGCTTATTAAAATTTAGTTAAAATTATTTTTAAAAACATAAGTTAATTTAAATATAATATAAAGTAGTGATATAGGTCTATAATTATATAAGTAGGAGTTATAAATTTTTTAATATACACAAAAGTATAAAATGGCAATAAGTACATATGTAAGTTATAAAACAATAATTAATAAAATTAATTATGGAAAGGATTTACATGGTAAAATGGATCAATTCTAACTAATCAACTTCATTGCCACATAAACATATTTCCTAAAACACGCTACCCATTCATTTTCATATATATATATATATATATATATAATTAATCTAAAATACCGATTCTTCATTTAGAAGGGTGTGTTAGCCGAAAGATTAATGTCAGATCTGCATAGAGTAAAAAATGATTTCACCCATTAAAGTATTTCATAAAAAACCAACCCCATAAAATATCCCAACAATTATAATAATTCCATCAAATTAAGTACCTGCGTATCATGCAACTCTTACAATTGCATTTACCAACTCACAATTGCCCAAGAAACAATTTCATCCACTCACAACTGCAGGCCATTGCTTACACTAGTAACTTAAAAATTTATCTAAATTAAGATCATATATATGACGGCTAGGAGTAGTTCTATAATAATTTACCATATGAGGGCTAAGACGTTAATGGCCGACCAATTAATAAAAACATACCATTTAATCCATTGAACATATTATGGTATAGGTAACAATATTTGAAAAGAAAATTTGTACTAATTTCTCAAATTTTGTCTAGGTTAGGAATGGAAATATGACGGCTATATAGGAGTAAGTTAAGAAAAAATTTACCATTTAATTCGTTAAGTAATTATAATTAATTTCCATATGATAGCAATTATATTATAATTGAGTGTAATTATTTATATTAGAAATATATTTATAAATAATATGGACCAATAAGATCTTTTGTTTCGTTTGAAAACCTCAAAAAAGAGAAAAAAGTGTTAGAGTCAAAATCAAACCAATTACGATCAAACATCACTTTGCTATATTATCTGGTATAGATTTATTATGGATCATTGGCCTATTTATTCTTTTACAATTAATTCAATCAAGATCCAGTGGTCCACTGGACCCCCTTTAAAAACATTATTTACTTTATCTTTATCTCAAATATAAATACCATTTACAACTTAGAGAATATCACATTTATTATCATTAATTCAATCTGTATAACAACCTTCATCCTTACATTTATCCCGTTAGCTCAATATCGATTTCTTTTCCGACGTCTTATATAGGTATCGGGAGAGCAAATGCTGGAGAAATCTCTAGTATATGCTATAATGTCGTGTTTGTGATTTCAAGTTATCCAATTGGTATTTCTTGAAGATTTACGGTTAGAAATTTGGGTATAAGAAGTCATGCACGAGGTGCGGGCACCACACTATATACAATCCATCAAGCATTTAACTTGAGTTGCACAATTAAGAAATGGTTTACTTCAATCGGTAGTAATTCAATTGGATTTGGCTATCAATAGATAAATTTTTTGGTAATTAAACAACGGATTATTTACTTGGATCTGTTATAGGATTGGTAAGCAATCTATATTTTTCAATTTAGTTTTCAACAATTCTGGTTATAATTAATCTTGTTTTTGGGTTAATCCAGAAGCAAAGAGCTATGAAAGAAAGCGCCGTAAATTAGTAATATAGTGGGGAAAAGGAGCATGCCGTTTCACGCTTCCTTTCTTTCACCTGTTTCTCAAAAAAGAACTAAACCCAATTCAGAATGTTTAATGAAAATGAATATATTTTTCAATTATATGTTTGTGCAGAGCAGACATGTTCTATACGAATATAATACGTGTTTCAACTGATATATATATATATATATATATATATATATATATATATTATTGATAGTTAATTATTAATTAGGGAATTAATGACGATAATTAAATTAGGAAATATTGAGTTAGCCAGCCGAGCCGACATTTGTAGAAAAATATATATGGTAATGGTACATACAACGATATGATCGATCGAGTTGATATTAATGGCATCTCAAAGCTTCCAAGCTCACATGCTCTTGCCCCCTTCAATTCCAGACAAGATAAGATAAGCGGATTAATGGACTTACACATTCGATTTAAGGGTACATAAAATCGTAAGAATTCGTTTACTTATGGATTTATTGTTATTTATCAATTCAAAATAATCAACTAATCTTGTTTACTTATGTAGGCCAATTCCAACGGATTTTGCACGTCTAGCCCGCCTTTAATGTTGATTGTGGGCTTGTTAAATTGCTGCTTCTTTTTTATGGAAAATTAGACATAAGGACCAGTTTTACATATCTTCTTAGAAATAAGGACCAACTTTAAAAAGTGTTAGGCAAAAGTCCCTAAAATTGAAACTTCTTAGAAATAGGGACCTATTTTGATGCTAAAAGACCAAAATACCCTCGAACAAGTTAAATATTACTGAGGAAAACCAGTTTGATCTCCCACCTTATGACAACAACGACGACGACGGGGGAAGACTGAGAGAATTTCAGGCTACCAGCTACTGAGGACGAGCTCAGAAGAAGAAAGAAAACATTTCAGGTGGGAGTGAGAGAGATACAGAAATCACATTGGTCTCACTCACCTCAATAAACTATCATCTTCTTCTTATCTGAACACAATACCAGCGCACATCTCACACCCATCGAACGAGCAGAAGCAGCCAATTTTCAGGGAAAGAGGAGAGAAGTTTAAGGTATCTCCATTCCTCGAAAATTGTAATTATTTGTCACTAATTTTTGAAACTTTGTCACACTTATTTTGCCCTAATTTATGCTGTATTATTGAAATTTTATACCCTAAATTCGCATGTTTTGGTTTGGTTAAAGTAATTTCCTAGATCGTGTTAACCGACATTTTGTTGTCCCATATCTACCTTAGTTCTGAAATTTATGTGTTAATATTGGAATTTCGTACCCTAATTGCAGAAATGGGTAGGAAGAGGTCCGACGTTTCCGGTAAACCTCGGAAGGAAAAAAAAGAAGAGACACCACCCATATGTACCCGATGTTCCCCCAACTACTTTGCCTCTGCGATTGAAGTTATTAAAAAAGTAATGAAGGACTATCATTTTGAAGCCAAGCTCGCTACCCTTTTTATCATTTCATATCCATGCCTCCAGGACAGGGGTCGTACTCTAGGCTTGGTTCCCTATTGTCCAGGTTTGACTGGAAAACATGCGAGTTTATTTTCGGTGAAGACGTTGTTGTTCCTTTCACGACGTCTGAGTTTTCGATAGTGACCGGTCTTCAACATTATGGTCTCCATATTGATCCCGATATTAAGCTGCCATCTAAAATATTTGAGAAATATTTTGACAACCAAGCAAGTCAGCTTAAAAGAGCAAATATTTAAAGTAGATTGGATGTTTTGGTCAGAAGTAACGACGATTCCGATCTCGAGGATTTCTGTCGCATGTATATATTGTTTGTTTTTGTTTGTTTGTTGTTTCCTACAAGCATGTACACTGTGTCGCAGGGGCTTTTGTGTTATGTTGATGATTTGTCAGTAATTGGTGATTATTCTTGGGGCGTTGCTGTCTACAAATGTTTGCTCAATGGTATGAGGCGACATCTCTTGAAGAATAATACATATAAATATGTTGATGGGTTTACAACAGGATTGATGGTAAGTTTCATTGTAGTTTGTAACTTTTTAATTGTGCTTGTCTTTGTACATGTGATTTTAAATATATTTTTATTTTTAATGCAATATGGCTGGTTTTTTGAGCATTTTCCTAGTTATGGCCAACCCAGTTTGGTGTGAGCTTTCCCTCACTTTTTCAGATGGCAAGGGATAAAGCCTGCCATCCCTAGTGATAAAGTAAAGGCCAACTCCATGTTGGATGGGATCACCAAGATCGACGTAAGTACTTTTTTGGGTGTAACATTTAATTAATTGCAACTCATTCCAAATTTTTATATAGTATTAAGTATAGTTATTTTTTCTTTATTTTTCAAGCTTTGGACATCACTGCCAGTTTTGACAAGGAGAGGGAATTGTTAGCCCCAACAGTGGCTACAACAGGGAATGCAGATATGGAAACGCTGCAAGTTTTATTGAGGGATTTGATTAAGGCTATTGAAAGCAAAGGAATTGATCACACCAGGGATGATGAGAGAGACAAAAGAAAGAACATTAAGGATGGCATGTTCAACCATTTAATTGATGTGGTTATTCAGAATCATGGTCCTGGAAAAGAGAAAGTTGATGAGACTGAGGGAAAAGAGAAAGACGCTGAGACGGAGGGTGAGAAAGAGGAGAGTGAGAAAAAGGAGAATGAGAAAGAGGAGAGTGGGAAAGAGGAGATTGAGAAAGAGGTAAGTGAGAAAGAGGAGATTGGGAAAGAGGAGATTGAGAAAGAGGAGAGTGACGAGAGTGGGAAATATGAGATTGAGAAAGAGGAGACTGAGAAATAGGGGAGTGATAAAGAAGAGGTGAGTGAGAAAGAGATGAGTGAGAAAGAGGTGAGTGAGAAAGTTGGTGATGATGAAGAGAGTGATAATGTTGCTATGGATGCAGACAGTGAGCATGAAGCTGATGAATCGGAGTGTCGAGTTGTTTCTGATGACGAGTCGGAGTCAGATAAGGGTCGTAGAAAAGAAATACGATCCAAGAGATCGAATGAGTTAGAATATGAAGAAGTTATATCTAACGTCATTTCCGATCTTAATATTGCAGAGAGTGTGAGAGGCAGAAATAATAGAAAAAAGAAAAGAAAAGACCCCGATTTCATAAAGCCCCCAACAGAAACTCCTAAGAAGAAGAGGATGAAAGAAAAAGCAATAAGGTCCCCCAAGAATAAAGGCATGCCTAACTCTGTCACTTAACAATGTGTTCTTTATGTTGGGAACGTTAATTACGATGGAAAAGATGATTTGAGCGAAGAAGAAAAGCAAATAGTTGATGCGTTCATCAGGAGAGGAGTCAAAGACTCCGATGCTATTATTTACAAAGGTAGAGAAGCTCAGATATTTGAGACTGATTTGTACAAGTTGATTTGGGGAAAGAGCATGCAAAACAACTTCGTTGAGGCGTATGCAGAGATTGTGAACAAAGGGGAACCATATCCTAAAGTTTACTGTCTGTCATACCTAGCTGTGGGAGAGATCACGGCTCAACTGGCAAAACACATGTTGCGAACGTCTAAAAAGAAGCAACTAACAAAAAAGGCAGTCCAAACCTATGTATCGACACATTTAAACTCAAACGTCCGTGTTATGTTAGGTCGCCTTACTCAAGAGGTCCTGAGGGTAAACCGGTATATAATCTTTCCATTGAATACGCACTACCATTGGCATATGTTGGTGCTTGACACGGAGACGAAAGAATTCACGGAGTATGACTCCATGAAGACTTCCACCCATGCAGGTAGTTGCAGAAAGTTTGCCAAATTCATTCGGACCTACTTGGAGGCACTGATTGACTATTCCATCCCGAATGAAAAGGTAAGTGGCTGGCCTTGCCCGCAGCAACATGAAGAGGGCACAGACTGTGGTGCATATTTTTGCCTTTTTATGGAATGTCTTGCACGTGGTGTACCAGAATCATGGAATACAGCTAAGGTGATGAAGATTGCACATTATCGTGCACACGTGGCTGCAAAAATACTGCAGGCAAAAGATAGCACGGATGGCGATGATTAACGGCTTTATTTGTTTCGTAATATTTTAATTCCTCTGATGAAAACATATACTGTAATGTTGAATTGTGCTTCATGGACATGTAAGGATATTTGCGTGCATTTCTCTTGACATTCACAAACTTCAGAATTGTATTAGAAATGTTAATGTGATATTTTGGTTTTATATCCACGAAATTGACTCAAATATCTCGTATTAGTGAGATTAGTACCTGATTTCGGAAATCACATACTTCAATTTGATGTCCCAATACTTATAAGTAGAGATTTGTAGTCGATTCTCTATTTGACCGACACATTAGAAGAGCTTGTTTTACGGGAATTTATACTTTGTGCTAGTATACGGCGTACCTTGATTTTTAAGATTAGTACTTTAGACGCATGAACCTGTACTCGATTTTCTATTCTCCAGTGAAGGTCTGTAATAGAAAATATATTAAAAATAAATGTGATATTGGAGTTTATATATGGAATTCACGAGTTGGAGCGAAGTTTTCTCGACACCATGCGGTATATTTTATAATAATAAAGAATATTTAGAAAAACTAGATATGTTCGATTTTATACTTTGATTCTGTTACAGAGTACCTTGATTTAGAAAATTAGTACTTCATACCTCTATCCTCGTACTCGATTCTGTATTGAACCCACATATTAGAAAAACTTGTTTAATTGGAATTTATACTTTGCGACAGTCTACGACGTCCCTTGATGTGTGAAATTCATACTTTATAAGTATGAACCTGTACTCGATTCTCTATTTTCCAGTGGAGGTCTGTAATAAAAAATAGGGAATTTTTTTTTTTTACCTCCTGGACTTCCCAATTTTTTTGGATTTGCCTCTTCAACTAAAATTTTCTATAAAATACATCCCAACCTTTGTGTTTTACACAATTTACCTCCTGATATCATTTTCCGGTAGAAATTCATCTTGAGGTAATGACACGTGTCGCCTGAAACCCTAAATTTCCACTGAAAAATGATGTCAGGAGGTAAATTGTGTAAAACGCAAAGGTTGGGATGTATTTTATAGAAATTTTTAGTTGAGGAGGCAAATCCAAACAAATGGGAAAGTCCAAGAGGTAAAAAAATATTTTCTCTAAAAAATATATTAAAAATAAATGTGATATTGGAGTTTATATATGAAATTCACGAGTTGGAGCAAAGTTTCCTCGACATGCACGCAGTATATTTTATAATAATGTCTCATTCATATACATGTGTTTTCAAATATGTATGGAAATCCTAAAAGGAATACCAATATTTCACTTAAACTCCTAGATCAATAGCTTTGTTATATGGAATATTATGGTATTGACATATGTAAGATGTATATTTCAGTTAAGTTAAAAGTTCAATCAACTCTATTTCCACGATAATGATCAATATACCAAGTTATTCGTGTCAAATATTATACTATCGACATATATTTGATCAATTACTCAATCACACATGTGGAGTACGTGTTAGAAGATATCGAGTATAATTTTGTGTAATCAAGGTACGACATAGACTGACACAAAGTATAAATTCCAATTAAATAAGTTTTTCTAATATGTGGGTTCAATACAGAATCGAGTACGAGGATAGAGGTATGAAGTACTAATTTTCTAAATCAAGGTACTCTGAACGGAATCAAAGTATAAAATCCAACATATCGAGTTTTTCTATATATTCTTTATTATTATAAAATATACCGTGTGCGTGTCGAGAAAACTTCGCTCCAACTCGTGAATTCCATATATAAACTCCAATATCACATTTATTTTTAATATATTTTTTATTACAGACCTTCACTGGAGAATAGAGAATCGAGTACAAGTTCATACTTATAAAGTATGAATTTCACACATCAAGGTACGTCGTGGACTGGCGCAAAGTATAAATTCCAATTAAACAAGTTTTTCTAATATGTGGGTTCAATACAGAATTGAGTATAATTCCCTACTTATAAGGTTTTGGGAAGTAAAATTGATGTATGTAATGTCTGAAATCAAGTACTAATCTAACTAATATGAGATATTTGAGTCAATTTTTCTAAATTGTTTGGAGATAAAACCAAATATATTACAAAATACTCCATGAGACTTAATTCCATCATTTTTGTGATTTTCTATATATTTTTCTGGCCCACACCTTGTACAAGCGACGTAGCAACATAGAGTACATATCCCCACTTACAAGGTATTTTGATTAATTGAAGTATGTAGTGTCTGAAATCAAGTACTAATCTCACTAATACGAGATATTTGAGTCATTTTTTCTAAATTGCGTGGATATAAAACCAAAATATCAGATAATATTGATAATACAAATCACAAGTTTGAGAATGTCAATCAAGATGCACGAAAATATCCTTACATGTCCGTCAAACTGAATTAATCATCAGAATATATGTTTCCCCACTTCGAGAATTGGGGGATACACTAGATCATATGAGCCCCTTGAATCTAGTCCTCTTCACAAATTCATCCGAAACAGATCATCACCGGAATTGGGGATACACTGGATCATATGGTTCTACAGGAGCGCAATTCATCACTTTCAGCAATCCAGGACTCGCGTGGTCTTTTTTTCCTGTGAAATAATTATGAATTCGCAATTGGTTAAACATCATACAAAAGTATGTGACCAAAATTGTATTCATATGCTAATCAAGTGCTACAGTGCAACACCGCCGATTGTGACCCTTATAACCACAACGGCCACAAGTCTGATTGTTCACGGGAATTTGGGAAGGTATCCTCTTTTTTTTCCTGGGACCGGGTGGAGCATTGGTAGTCGGTGGGAGGACAAATCTGATCTTATCCGTTACATGTTGATCTACATATTCGTTTGTGGGTACCAGATTGACCGAGATTGCATATGCTTTCTTAAACATGTCCACTTTGAAGGCTGGGTCACAGTAATCATAAACGGACAGGCATTTGGTCTCGATACACACACAAGCATGGCTATAAGGAGTCCTATTGATTTGCCAAAATCTGCAGCTACATATTTTTGACTGCAAATCAACCGAATACGTAGTGCATTTATAAGTTACTTCAAACACCCACCCGCTTGACAAACCGACTTGCAAAATATTGCTCCTGCAAAGTCCTCTCAGGATTAGGACACAGAAGTCTATGATTGTATGTGGGCCCCAATTTTTTCCGCTCACTCACCATCTCCATTATGCTGATCCGAATCTTGACAATCATCGGTAACATGGGCAGCGACCTTGATTCTTTAATCCAATTGTTCCAGGATTCTACCATGTTATTGTTAATTATCCCAAATCATTCACACGTGAATAGAGCGTTTGTCCATTTATGTGGCTCCGTATCCATAATCCAATCTTTCACTCTGGGAATCTTATCAGTAATATTTTTGCAATGAGCTTCAAAGTCAGCCATAGTGGCCGCATATGCAGCATTCTTGAATTTATTTATCAAATACGGCTTTCCCTTAAATGGATACAGTCTTAATACCTACAGACCATGTAGCAATACTTTTTATTATTCAAACAATACAAATCTACCTAACAAAATACTTCAACTAAGAGTAAAAATACCTCATATGACCGGTAAAAATACTACATATTATACAACTAATACTTCGTAACAAAGTAACAGTAATTATTATACAAGCAATAATTTGGTACCTGAGCCTTGAAATTGTCCACTAAATGCCTCAGACAATATGCATGATTGCAACGGGGAAAGATCCGTGGGACATTCGTGACCAGCCCAAAGTGTCTGTTGGAGAAGAATACATAGGAACTATAATCCACAGGGATAGAAAAAATACTTTGCAATGCCTTTTTGAAACTCTTTAGGAACAATTCCCAATTTTTATTACTTTCGGCATTGACAATGGAGTATGCAAGGATGATAACACCGTTGTTAGCGTCCTTCGTAACGGCAGACAAACAACAACCTTTGTACTTGTTTTTAAGGAAAGTGTCATCTAGGAATATCAAACCCCTATATCCTTCCTTGAATCCCATGAGACATGCATAGAAGGACATAAAAACCCGGGTAAATTGATTAGTCTTTGGATCGACTTCATATTCGGCAAAACTCCCGGGGTTTGATCGCTTTATAGCATCGCAATAGACTCTAATCTTGACATATGATTCAGAGTCCTCCCCATGAATGTCCTTCAATGCCATCTCCTTACCATTCCACATCCTATGATAAGGAACTTTTACGCTATACTCCATTTCAATATCTATTCGCATTACACAGGGACCATATGAAGGATTATCTCTTGTCTTCTCCCTCACGATGTTTGCTACAAAATTAACATCGGCTCTAGGGTGTCCCTTTTCCTGAAGACCATCCACACCACAACTGTGAATCAGATTGCAATTCCCAATGCCAAACCTCATGGTCTTTAAACTTAAACTGGCATATATACGTCAACCGCATCCTTCCTCGGGACAGCAAACTATGATCTTTGAAGGACTGTTTTTCACATATTTGAAGTTACGACAGATAGCAACACAATAATTTTTCAATTTCGTCCTAAAATAATCGGCATCATCAAACAACTGTTCGGGACCGATTATGGCATATATCCAAGCTTCGCGGGAATTGGAACTTCCTAATTGGGTTTGGCTGTAAGTGACTATAATCCCCTCATCGACCCTTAAGTGAATTAAGAAGTAAAATGAAAAAAGAAAGACAAAATTACACTTAATAATTGGAAATTAATCAAACTGAGGATAGAACTGAAAATACCTATTAATATCGGAATCGTGACGCCTTTTACTCTTGGAGCTCTGTTGCGCTGCACTCGTGAAGGCCTGTTTCGTGGTTTCTTCACCCCAACGAGATGCCCTGATGTCGATGAGACTCAGTTTCAGGACCTTGTGCAGTAGGAACATGTTGCGAACATCTTCATCGTTAAACAAACACACCTCGTGTCCCTTGGATTGAGAAGCAATGTATCTCAAATGTACGCTGGTTGATTGGAAAATGGACCGCCTTGAACTGGCAAGTCCGTGGAGCTCAGATAGAGACGTATCACTCTTAATTTTAACGATATGCATGTCGCTATTATATTGGATAGAAACAAGCAGGTATTCAGATTCATCACTCACACTTTCATTTCAAGTGAAATCCATTATAACTCAAGAAATGAGAAACCCTAACTGCGGAAAATTAGTGCCGAATAGTGGGGAACTTGGCCCGAAAAATGGCGATGGTCAAGATCGTCGCTGCTAAACTAGAGTAATGGGAAGAAGATGAAGCAGGTATAGGGAAGAACAAAAAAATACAGATAAAGAAAATTACAAAATATATTAACTTTAATGGAAAAAAAAACGAAAATAAAATATGAGTTGGAAAATAATAATAATATTTTATTCAAATCAGGTCCTTATTTCTAAGATCTCTCCATTTCAGGTCCTTTTAACTCACACTTTTTAAAGTTGGTCCTTCTTTCTAAAAAAAAAAAAACAACTTGATCATTTTTTTTAGTGAGTTTAGGCGAGGCTTCAGTTATCAGCCCAACAATCCAATATGGAACAGTAAAAAATGGGCTCATTTTTTAATTTCATATGGGCTACATAGTGTAAAAGGCCCTAAAGTAAACCACCACTCCAATATTAGTTAAATTAACTTGCATTTAAAACATTGATGTAAATATCCTAAATAGACATTGGACCCACTATTAATCTGTCTGTTAAAAAAAAAAAGACTCTGGATTAATTTCCAGATAAGTAAAGGACTTCTAAAGGCATAACACAACATCAACGCGTGTTTGATCAATTAATTTATATATTATAGAATAAAAATTTATAAAAGTAATTAAAAAGATCATATATATTTAATTCCGAGTTAATTAAGATGGATGGATTTTTTGTGTATTGAATTTAATCTGAATATAGTTTGAAAGAAACAAAGAGTTCCTTGTTTGTTGTTTCCTCTGTCGATCTGCCAATGATTAGTTTTTTTTTTTTGTTTTTTTTTTGGGGGGGGGGGGTCCAAATTCGTACTTATTTAGTGATTTATGATTTGATAATAAGAAAAGACAGACGTGTTAGTTATCTTCTCTCTCAAGGACCAATGTAGGAGTTTAGGAGAAATGAGGGGGCCATGGTGTGATTTATAACATTTTAGACTGGAATTTTGGTATTTGTTTATTTGTGGGCCCAAAGACGGTGAGTAGGATTTAATTATTATATTATTAATTGCTCTTTATTTGAAAAAGAAGAAAAACATTAATGATTGTATTTTAAATTTGTAAAGGTAAACAATGATCGATTTACATTTACTTGTTTTGTCAGTAGTCATGCATCTGTTGTCTTTGTTTTTTTGGCAAGAGTCATGCATTTGTTGTCAATCCCAAACACTAGATATTGTTATTTAATTTAGTTGTACCAGATTAATTTGACGTCTCAAATTTCTGAAAAAAAGATAAGGTGACAGGAAACACACAAATGATCCGACACAGTAATTAAATAATTGATTTGTTTTATTTACACAAAACTAGTCCCCAAATATTTTAATTTTTCTTTTGGTTTCCCACGAATTCCAATTGAGTCGATCATCTCAACTCAATCACTCTATGCAGAATTTGAAAAAGATTTAGTGACTCGATCGTTCTATTAAAAGAAATGAAACTTTGTTCCCGAAATATATATTCTAACGTTGAGGTAAGATGATGTTTTGGTGCATGGAGATCCATATATATGTCCAATATTAGAATGAGAAATTTGTAATCATATATTTATATATATGAAAATGAATGAGTGAGATATTTTAGAAAACATGCTTATGTGTTAATGAGTTGGATTAGTTAAAATTAATTCATTTTGCCATGTAGATTATTTCTATAATTAAGTTCATTAATTGTGATTTTTGTAACTTACATATATATATTTAATTGACATTCCATATATTGGTTTATATTAAAAACATTGTAACTCCTATTTAAATATAGAATTATATAACTACTTTACATAATATTGATATTGAAAATTTCATTCAAGAAATAATTTTAAGTAAATTTTAATAAGCTTTGCTAATTGTTATGAACTTTACATTTAAATGCTAAAAAATATATATATAATTGAAGGGGAGCTTAAAACTATTTATAGTTTAGATATAATATTTAATTTGTACACGAAAGCATAGTATAGAAGAATTACCATTCACAAAATATTAACAATATTTGGGTAAAAGATTATTTAGTTCTATAATTAATATATATATTTTTTTTGTATGCCTTTTATCTATCATGTAATTGTATTTTCAAAATTTCTTTTAATTATTTGTGGGGTCACATAATTATGTATATTTTTTAGAATATAACTTTAATTAAATTTTATTATTACCTTAATATTATAAAATAAATAAATAGTTGATTTTTTTTAGAAAAAATCTCTAAATACACGTGTTTTATTTCCATTTTGCGGTGGAAAAATTATATTTAATTTCAATATGAATAAATTTATTAAGTTATTACATATAAATATTAATATTGCCATAATATAAAGGAAATTTCAATAATGAAATGAATATTATTGTTAATTAATAATGAAATAATAATTGATGGGGAATATTCCGGAGAATACACGTGGCGCAATCTTAGAGAGTCAAACTCCACGTCTATCTAGCCAGAGTCAACTCACACGTGGCCCAAGAACAAGCTCGGCGATCGACCACATGGCTCGGCCTGATAGCTCGACCGTCATAACGGCTCTGTAGAATCTCTAAGGTCTCTAGCTCGACCGTACCACGCTCGAGAATCGATACTCGACTCGCTATATCTCCCCAAGAGCGTGCCTTGAGGGTCGAGGTCCAAGGGCTCGAACCTGTCCCATCTCCACACGGTCGACCCCACTGTAGCTGCATTAATTGCGCCGTATCTGTTCTGATTGCCTTCCGTACTCTGTACCGCCTGAAGTGACAGACAATCACTCCTTTTAAGGAATGAATCTGACTCAAGGCACAAGCATTAAATGCCCCGCAGTCGAGGCCATTAATGCACACACAAACAGTGTACTCAGTGTGTGTGGAGCCACCCTATAAATACCCCTATCATTTATTATGGAAGGTAAGCTCTTCTAATTGATTGCTCCGGCCTTCATCCTCCCTTTGCGAATATCATATTCTAAAACTGACTTAATTCAGTGGAGGGGTTACGCCGGAGACAATCCCCTCCGGACAAGTAACCCAGTGCTAGTGCTTTTCAGGTCAAAGTCGGACTCCACTCTACAAATTCAACTGACAGTCGAGGCCACGTGGTTGACTCTGATCAATTACCAAAAACCGACATCATCAGTTTGGCGCCGTCTGTGGGAACACACTTTCGACCTTTGAGCAATCGAGCGTTAGCCATGGTGGATAAGAAAACGAAAAGCACTCACAGCATCATCAGGACTCGATCTCAGATCGAGGCCGATCGAGCCGCCGCGGCTGCTGAAGAGCAGGCGGCCTTTGCCGCCCAACTTGAAGAAATCGACCGTCCTGAGGGGGCAAACCCTCCTAACGAGGCGGAGGAAGACGCTGTTTCACACGCGGATCTACCTGCAGTCGTACCCCCGGCTCAGCCATCAGCCTAGGACTTAGCCGCATATACCAGTCAGGTTTATGAGGAGGCTAGGCAGGCCCTCGAAGCTGGGAGGCCCATAAGGATGATTCCTCTCACAGTCAATGTCACTGAGCCTTCCCCAGTACAGTATCGACTATCTCGACCCCCGCCGCTCCCTCGAGCTCAAACTCATGCAGGAAGGGGGAACGAGGGTCGGAGGCCTGAAGCTGCCCGACCTCCACGCTATCCCGTCGACCATTCCCCAGAGGGGGAAGATGAGAACAATGGCCACACGGTCCAAAGGCCGGGAAAGGCGCGTGTCGTCGAGCAAGAGAACGAGCCTGAAGAAGAGGAAGGCTACTACGATGACGAATATGATCGAGAGGAATACGACGATCAGATCAACGAAAGGGACTACGTCCCCCCACCTCCCGACCGTCGGAGGGCATATTCACAGCCCATCCGACCCGCACAACCACATTATGTCCGCCCTATGGGCGGACTCATGCGAGACGCTAGACGTCCCCCTCCCCCTCGACTTCCAGTCAGGGAGAGGTTAACGAACAAATACGCCGGCATCCCACCATTTGGGGACTTGAGAGACAGGCTCCCCCCTCGACCCAACGTGGCTCGTAATGAGCAATGGGAACCTGAGCGTAACGCTCGAAGCCGGCGACAGAAGCTGTCGCCATTCACGGAGGAGATCCTCAGCGAGGACCCAGGGTCGACCGCCATTCCTCGGGACCTTCTTATCTACGATGGGAAAACCGACCCTGGTGACCACATAACCAGCTTCGAGCTGTCGATGAACTTGTTCCCCCATACCCCACACACATGGGCGAAGGTTCTAGCCACCACCTTCAAAGGGGCGGCGCTCGACTGGTTCCTCAGGCAAACTCCTGCCTCCATAAGATCGTACGACGAGCTCTCCACAGCGCTCGAAGGCCACTTCTCCCCTCTGATCCAAGATAGGCTCGGGGTGTCCCGTTTGAATTCCGTAGTCCAAGGAGTGAACGAATCCCTAAGGGATTACTTTACTCGATTCAATGCAGAATTGGTCCGAGTCGCGCCACCAGACCTGGCAGTCGTCCTCAGCACCTTGGGAAAAAACTGTCATTGCCGAGACTTCACCAAGGATATCCTTGGTAGAGTTCCCATAAACAGCCTGAGGGACATCCAAGACTACGCTACAAAATGGATGGACTACGAGGAGATTCAAGGCCGTCATCTCGACCTACCACCAAAAGATCAAACTCCCGACTCCCTACGGGATCGGGGAGGTGTGCTGTGATTTGGCCGAGTCTTGGGCTTGCTACGCAATTGCTAACGAGGCTCGACCCCCCACAGAAGATGTGCTCAAACCAGGTGATCTCATCATGGATGATGCAGACGACGATGAAAGAATCCCCGACCCGAAAGGGGATGGAGCCTCGCGCTCCAAAATGAGTACTCATGAAGCTCGAAAGAAAAGGAAGGTGGACGAGTCCCGACTGTCGGCAGCGGAGGACACTCAGTTGGTCCAACTCGATCCTCAGGATCGGGAAAAAACCACCAGGGTCGGGGCGAGTCTCGAGGGGAAACAATTGGAGTGCCTCACCATCTTCCTGCAGGATAATGTGGACGTCTTTGCATGGAAGGCCATAGATCTAGAAGGGGTCGACCCGAGAGTAATCTCGCACTACCTGAACATTGACCCTACCTTCAAACCCATAAAGCAGAAGCTAAGGACCCAGAGCGTCGTCCGCAACTCGATCATCGAGGAGGAAGTCAACAAGTTGCTCGATGCTGGATACATCACTCCAGAGAAATATGTCGATTGGCTCTGCAATGTGGTCCTCGTGGCCAAGACAGGAGGCAAATGGCGGATGTGCAACGATTTCACTGACCTTAATCGAGCGTGTCCTAAGGATCCTTACCCTTTGCCTCGGATCGACCAACTAGTCGACTCGACCGCCGGCTGTGAGCTAATGAGCATGATGGATGCCTTCCAAGGGTATTATCAGATTAGGATGGCTCCCCAAGATAAAAAACACACGGCGTTCATCGTCGTCAAGGGGATATATTGCTTTAAAGTAATGCCATTCGGGCTCAAGAATGCAGGGGCCACCTATCAAAGGCTGGTTAACCTATTATTTGATCCATTGTTGGGAAAGACGGTCGAGGTTTATGTAGACGACATGATCGTCAAGAGTTTGAAGGCAGAAAATCATCAAAATGACCTAAGTGAGATGTTTGCCTTGATAAGGAAGCATCGTCTCAAGCTCAACCCCTTGAAATGTGTGTTCGGGGTTAAAGGAGGAAAATTCCTGGGATACATGGTAAGCCAACGAGGGATCGAGGCCAACCCAGAGAAAATCTCGGCCATAATTAACATACCTCGACCAGAGACCGTCAGAGGGGTCCAGCAGTTAGTCGGACGAATCGTGGCGCTCAACAGGTTCATTTCTCGATCGGCCGAGCGTAATTTGCCCTTCTTCAAGATATTGAGAGATGTGAACAAGTTTGAGTAGACGGAGGAGTGCGACCGAGCTTTCGAGGAAATGAAGAAATACCTGGCATCAGCTCCGCTGATCGCCAAACCTGAGCAAGGGGAGATACTCTATCTCTACCTCGCCGTCTCAGACGAAACCATAAGCTCGGTTCTAGTAACCATCAGGGATCGGAAACACCTCCCAGTATATTACGTTAGCAAGATCCTGCACGGAGCGGAAACTCGATACCTAGAGATCGAGAAGTTTGCACTGGCCTTAGTGGTCTCTTCAAGGAAGCTACGCCCATATTTTCAAGCGCACGAGATCATGGTCCTGACCGACCAACCACTGAAGCAAGTGATGGTTAGACCAGATAACTCTGGTCGACTGATCAGGTGGGCGATTAAGCTCGGGCAATTTGATATCACTTTCCAACCCAGGGTCGCCATGCAAGCTCAAGTCCTCGCGGACTTCCTGGTCGAAAAAACAATCGTAGCAAAGACACCTAAAAGCAAGAACACCCAGGGCGGGGGCGCAGGGATCTCTCTAACAAATCCAGATGGATTGGATCTAGACTTTGCCATTGGTCTAGACTTTCAAGTCACCAATAATGAAGCGGAGTATGAGGCGATCATCGCAGGACTGAAAACCGCGCTCGAGAGCGGGGCCAAGTCGATCGCCGTTATCACCTATTCGCAACTCGTTGCACACCAAGTCCAAGGACTCTACGAGGCCCGAGAGGAAAATATGATCAAGTACTTGGAAGACGTACGCAAACTAACGGCCCAATTCACCAGCTTCGCGATCAACCAAGTGCCCCGTGAAGAAAACACTAGAGCCGACGTGTTGTCAAAACTTGCAAACGGCCTTAAGGGCACAGAAGAGCGCAAGATTACCTTCAAAATCTCCAATCCACGAGACATCGACGGGCCCGAGGCAGCCATAATCACAATCGACCCTGAGGAGCCTTGTTGGCTCGACGAAATCGTGCTATATCTAAGGGACGGGGTGCTGCCACAAGATCGAAACGCCGCTTGACGACTACGCCATCGAGCCACAAGATACACCCTCGATTCCGAAGGTCGACTTTACAAACGTGGTAACCGTCGACCCCCAATGAGGTGTCTCCGACCCTCGCAAGTTGAAGAAGTTCTCTACGAGATCCATGCAGGAAGTTGCGGCAACCATGCAGGAGGCCGATCTCTGGCCAGGAAAGTAACACGAGCCGGCTATTTCTGGCCGACCCTCGAGCGAGATGCTGAAAGATATTTTAAGCGCTACGTCAAGTGCCAAAAGACGGGAAATTATTCCCACAAGCATGCCGCTGAAATGATAGCGGTCGATGTTTCATGGCCGTTTGATCAATGGGGGATCGACATTGTGGGACCACTCCCAACGTCCACCGTGCGACAGGTTGAATATTGCATCGTGGCCTGTGAATACTTCTCCAAGTGGGTCGAGGCAATAGCCGTTAGGAAGACGACCTCTAAGGTCATCCAAAACTTCATATGGAGGAACTTAGTATGTCGGTTCGGAGTGCCTCGCATCCTAATTTGCGACAATAGGCCTCAATTCAGAGTCGATGACATGAAAGAATGGTGCAAGGATCACGGGATCTATCAGCGCTTCGCTTCAGTTGGATATCCACAAGCAAATGGGCAAGCGGAAGTGACCAATCGCACCATCCTCCGAAGTCTCAGTGCTCGACTTGACGCCAAAAGGAAGGCATGGACAGACGAGCTCGATGAGGTTTTATGGGCCTATAGGACCACCCCGCGAACCGAAACAGGCGAGACTCCATTTGCTCTAGTCTATGGGTCGGAAGCCTTAATTCCTACGGAGTTGGTCCACGAAACCGCTCGAGTCTCACACTTCCAGTTAGCCCAAAACAATGAAGGGCGAGCGCTCGAGCTAGATCTCATTGAGGAGAAGCGCCATCGTGCGTTAGGACGAATGCAACAACACAAGGCGGCTGCAGCTCGAAGCTACAACAAAAACATTCGACCATCAAGCTTTCAAGTGGGCGATCTAGTCCTGAAAAAGGTTGAGGTTTCTAGAACAGTTAAGAAGCTCGAGGAAAAATGGGATGGACCGTACCGTGTTGCACGAATCGCCAAAAACAATGCATATAGGCTGGAAACCTTAGGCTCAGAACCGGAGGAGTTACCTCGACCGTGGAATGCCTACAATTTAAAATTGTATTATCCTTAAAACTGATCCTTACAGGATTTGGATATATAACTCCCCTCGAAGGGCCCTATTTGTAACAACTATGCTTGTGTTGAATGCATCATAAGAATTCTTGTTTGAGCAACATCTGTTAAAGATCATACATTAACCAACTCTTGGTTGAAGCTACGCTTCAGCAAAGGAGCTGGGGACTCGAGCGTAAAGCTCGAGCCCACAAGTTAAATCAACTCTTGGTTGAAGCTACGCTTCAGCAAAGGAGCTGGGGACTCGAGCGTAAAGCTCGAGCCCACAAGTTAAATCAACTCTTGGTTGGAGCTAAGCTTCAACAAAGAAACTGAGGATTCGAGTAAAGGATAAAAAGCAAGTGAATAGACAATGGAGAAACTGAATTTCATTAAGTCAAACGAAGTTTACAACAAAAATAGGACTCGAGCCTCTCGCTCGAGGAAGAAGTCCTATTACAAATCAAAATAGGAAAAGAAAGGTTCAAGGATCAGCAGGTGCCGTCGACTCGCTCGGGCCAGCTTCGAGCGCTAGAGAGCTCAACCACTCGAGCTCCGCTGCAGACCACTCAGGATCAGCTTCGTTTGGATCAACAGTGGGGAACAGGCGATCCATAGTGGGCTCCGCCGGCTCGTCCTTACCATCATACGGCTTCTTCAAGAGCTGAGCCTCTGGACCACGAAGCCGTACGGATGCTGCTCAGGCTCGGAGGTTTCAACAGTGGTCTTCGTCACTACGGCTTGAGCCTCGGCGTTTGTGGGGGTCTGCTTCTCAGGACGAGGGTCTGCTTCGGTTATCCCGACCTTGGAAAGATCGGCCCCGGGGACGATCAGATTTTGAGCCTGTAATTGGGCCAGGCAGAGCGCATGACCATCCTTGAAATCATCATACGCCTTAATGGCGCTGGCCTTCTCGAACATGGGGCCTTCAACAAACTTCTTTACGGCCCATCGCCCCATCGCCATCTGGGCTCTTTCAAGGAAGCCCCGGGCCTTGCGGCAGTACCTGGCCTCCATTTCGCGCTCGATCGCCGCTCGACCAGCTGCTTGCCCCTTCAAAAAACCCTCTTGGGCCTCGAGCCTGAGAGATCGAGCCTCACCCTCAAGCCTCGAGACTTCAAGGGTTCGCTCCTCAACAGCCCTCAAAAGCTCAACCTCCTTCGCCTTGAGCTTCTTGTTCTCCTCCTCGAGCAGTTGAGCAGACTGCTGAAATCCTTGGGCTTGCCTTTTCCAATCGCCCTCCTTTTGCTCCTCGATCTCTTTCTTAAGTTCGACCCACTTGCCCTTGTAAAAGTGCTTCCTCGATCGGAGGGCCTTCGCATACTGCACCAGTCCGTGAGCGATCGGGGCCGTGCGCTGCAAAGTCGACCCAAAGAAAGAGATTTAGTTCGAGTCGAATGAAATCACTTGGGATAAATAAGCAAAATATGAGAATCACTTACAGACATAAAGGCGGTGGCAAGATTACGCTCGAAGGTCTCCAATGACCATTCTGCCATGCGTTTATGGTCGGGCTCTGTCGCCACCGACCGCCAAATGGCCTTCACGGCCTCGTAGTCCGACTTGGTGTTGAGAAGGGATCGAGGTTGCCCCTCGACCAGCTCAGGGACCCCTCCTGGGAAATGTGGCTCGGCCACAGGAAGATAATCCCTTATACGACGGGCCAGAAACTCGGCGCTCGTCTCAGAGCCCGGGTCGTCCATCGTGAGGGCCTCGCTGGTCGACCCTTTGCCCTTCAACTTTTTAGATGAAGGGGCAGATTTGCGGACGGACTTGGGGGAAGCTTTTTTGCGAGTCAGAGGCTCGGCCTCCTCCCCCTCGTCCTCTTCTAGATCGACCGTGGTGGGGCCGACCGCCCGGCTAGATGCCGCCACGGGCCTCTTGAATAACCCCTTGCCGAGCCCGGGGCCTTGTCTGGGTGACGGCAGCCCCGCCCCTGTGTCCGCGCCGAGGATCGGGGGCTCGATCGCGGGAAGATCAGGCCGGCTCTGAACGGCCTCGTTGAGTTCCGTCAACTTTTCTGTGGTCGCCAGTTCGTGCTCTGGCAAAAGAGCTTTGCCCAAGCTCTGAAGGAAAGAGGTTCTAACTGCCATAAGGATGCTGGTATCTGCACAAAAAGCAAGTCGATTAGAAACAGTTGAGAAAAGTATGCTCAGCATAAATAAAAAGCAAAAAATGACCTATACCCAAGACAAATCCCTCTCGCACTCGTCCACGGCCGATCCCCGCGGCCGCTAGATTTTCCTCGCTGCAGAAAGTCTTACAGTCGAGCAAGACTTGGTCGGAGCATACTCCCCGACCCAAAAACCCCGTAATCAGTTCGAGCGACGCCTCAAGATCCTCATCCTTTGAGGGTCGAAGGGTCGGGGGCCTATTTTCTTCCTATTGGGTCGGGATGAGAAACCCATCAGAGTGCTGGATGATCACAAATTCAGTCTTCCATTGATCGTCGTGTGATGACGTTGGGATGGTAAATATTTTCTTCCCCCTTTTCTGAGACAAACTGTAGAATCCCTCGCCCGAGGAGGAAGAGGCAGAAAGTGTGAACATTTGGAAGAATCGAGCCAACGTCGGCTCGAGTCTCAAGACCCTCATCAATATAAAGAAGCAAGAGATAAGGGAGAAGCAATTAGCGGTCATTTGGCTTGGACAAACCCGCAAACCCCTGAACAAGCTAACGTATTGGGTATTCCCGACCAGACGTAAGCCGTTCATCACTGCGTTGTAGTTGACGGCTATCTCCCCAAGAGCTTGTCGAGCCAGGATGTCGTCCTTCGTCGCCGCTCGGATGGTGTAAGGCGCGGGCAGATTCAGTCGATCAGCGATCCTATCGAATTGCTCATCTGTAACCCCTCCCACTATACTATCATGAGGAGCGGGTGCTCCCCTCTCTGATTGTTGGGGCTCGACCCCAGCATCTCTTGATCCTCCCACCTTGGATTTTTCCTTGGCAGCGGCGGGAGCCTTGCTACGATACACGCGCTGGGGCAGAACTACAGCCCGACCGCGCGACCGATCGATGGTCGTTTCTTCGCGACCACTAGTAGATGTGGCTTTGTCCTCACTTAACCCCACGACCCTACGGGACGTGACCTCGGCCTCTGACTCCGACTCAGTATCAAACCCTAAGTCGACTACGTCGAAGTCTGCTGCGTATTCCCTCACCCTCTCACTCGACCCCTCAGACGCTCCAGACATTTTATAATTGTAAATAAATGCAAGAGTTGAGGGTCGAGGATTACCTAGAGAGTGGACGATTTGTGTCTACGCTCGGATCAAGTTCCTTCGCTTGAACGATTTTCTCGCTAAAATTGCTTCCGCTCGGAGTGAATATTCAGAAAATGTAAGAAATGAGAAAGGGTAAGGCCCTTATTTATAGTATTCTAGCCTCGGAATGCGAAACGTCGCCATAATTACTCTTCATAACGCTGTCGAATCAAGTGCGCCTTTTGAGAACAAACTGATGGTCGATCTACTTTATTGTCTGTTGCGTGTAACGGTAATACGGGGTTGCGTGGCCCAACCTAAAGTAGCCACGTGTATCGTGCTTCAATATGGCGGTCAATTTCAAATCCCGGTCGAATAAATTCGACCGAAACTTGGGGGACTCGTGATGGGGAATATTCCGGAGAATACACGTGGCGCAATCTTAGAGAGTCAAACGCCACGTCTATCTAGCCAGAGTCAACTCACACGTGGCCCAAGAACAAGCTCGGCGATCGACCACATGGCTCGGCCTGATAGCTCGACCGTCATAACGGCTCTGTAGAATCTTTAAGGTCTCTAGCTCGACCGTACCACGCTCGAGAATCGATACTCGACTCGCTATATCTCCCCAAGAGTGTGCCTTGAGGGTCGAGGTCCAAGGGCTCGAACCTGTCCCATCTCCACACGGTCGACCCCACTGTAGCTGCATTAATTGCGCCGTATCTGTTCTGATTGCCTTCCGTACTCTGTACCGCCTGAAGTGACAGACAATCACTCCTTTTAAGGAATGGATCTGACTCAAGGCACAAGCATTAAATGCCCCGCAGTCGAGGCCATTAATGCACACACAAACAGTGTACTCAGTGTGTGTGGAGCCACCCTATAAATACCCCCATCATTTATTATGGAAGGTAAGCTCTTCTAATTGATTGCTCCGGCCTTCATCCTTCCTTTGCGAATATCATATTCTAAAACTGACTTAATTCAATGGAGGGGTTACGCCGGAGACAATCCCCTCCGGACAAGTAACCCAGTGCTAGTGCTTTTCAGGTCAAAGTCGGACTCCACTCTACAAATTCAACTGACAGTCGAGGCCACGTGGTTGACTCTGATCAATTACCAAAAACCGACATCATCAATAATAAATTATTCAACGAAAAAATAATACCAAGTATACAAGAGATTCCAATAATTATTTATATGGTCTATTATTAAATATTTTCTATATTTTAATTATTATTTCAATATTTTTATATTGATTGTGTGCGTCATTTAAAATATATATATATATATATATATATATATATATATATATATATATATATATATTCCCTCTATTACAAATACAAAATCATATCATATTACTATTTTTATATATTTAAAATGACTATTTTGGTGTGTTTTTCAAATTATGAGTTAATTATTTATATGCATTGTTAATAACTATATAAGAAAATATGATTCAATATATTTAATAATATATATTTTATAAATAGATTTTACGTAGAGAATATATATATTAATTTATAAAAAAAATCTGTTAAATTTGTGATATATATTCAAGTTATTAATATATAAACTATAATTAATATTAATATATTAAATTTATAATTATAATTAATTTCCCGTTACAGATGTAACGACGTACAAAGATGGAAAAATATACACACAGATAGAAGAATGAAAAAATCCCTATGATTATGCTGTACGTGATTGTCATGTCCTGAGATTATGCTATTCGTGACATTTACATGCAAGATAATAAATAAATAAATAATACTAATATCCAATGATCGATCAACTCGTTCTTTCTAACATGCAGAATTAATGGGATTTAATTTTAGTTGCCGACAAGTGAACTGACAAACCTTTTTCGCCCAAAACCTAATTATATATATTTATTTATTTATTTATTCCCAGACTCCGACCCCTAATTTAGTCAAATATACATACATACTAGGCAGGCTACTAAAATTAGTTTCCATAGCATACCATATGTCCATCACATGCACCTAAATAAGTTATGTACGTGCGTTTCTAACCTAATCTTTCATTAATACAAAAACACATAAATACTATATATATTCACATCAATATGGGTACAAATATATTGATTTAATTTGTCATCCACCAAAAATCCGCATTAAATCTTTAAGCAACGTCTAGAATTTGAATATAATTAGCTTGAGCATTGAGTAACTAGCTAGGTGGGGGAATTGCCTCTAATTGGACCTCTGCATTATTAAACCAGGTGGGTGGGTAAAAAAACAAAAAGAAGATAAAATATTGATCTGTTATGGGTGATAGTGGGTATTCCGACCGAGTCACGTGTCCCGATACTAGCGGTCAGTTCAGGCCATATGGCATCGCCTAGAGTTCTCGACAGTGACGCCGATCGGGGTTCCCCGACCGGGCAAATGGATCCACCAGGCATGATATTCATCCGATCGTCATAAGAGTCGCAAAGTCTCGATCGGATCCTCTCTTCGCCCAGGAGGGCTGTAACGACCCAAAATTCCGGAATATATATTTTCGGAATAATTATTCGACACTTCATTGGATTTTAAATGAAAAGATTAGCTTTGTTAGCTAATTTTAATTTATTCTAATTTTATTCTCCTATCCTAAACCTTTTATAATTACCTTTTCTACCCCTTCGAATTTATTTTAATCTCGAAACGAACCCCACACCCTCTTGAATACTCTTGCACTCCCTTGAACACTCTTGCACCACCTTGAACACACTTGCACCCCCTTATGCACCCTCTCTTGCACACTCTTGCACACACACCAAATCGAGAGAGAGAAAGAGAGAAGAGAAGGAGAAAGGAAGAAGAAGAAAGAAGGAGGAAGAAAATCCCGTCCCGAATCCGTCGCTCGATCAATCGAGATTCCGAGACCAACTATACAAACCTCGTTCGATTCTCTACCGGTAACCTTCTTTCCCCAATTCATTTTGTTCATTAAATCTTTCAATTTCTAGCTTTTATTTTGAAATGAATATTTGAAATATTTGATGGGTTTGTAGGTTAGAGTTTACCATTTTTAGTGTAGTTCGAATCAAATGGTAGCTATTAATGTGTACAATGCATGAGTGTGAATTTTATGTGTTGATTTTAGCTATAGAATCCGCCCTAGTTGATTTTAGGACGAAACCCTCGTGAGAAAACCTTAAATCGCGTTTTTTTGCCTTTATGTCGTGCACCACCCTTTATGCCTGCACCGGCCTGCGCACCCCGGTGCGCAAGCCAATGCGCCCTTGTTTTAGCTTGCACGGTCTTGAGTGCGTGCTCAAGACCGTGCGCCAGGCCATGCGTTAGCCCGTGCGAATGCCTTTACCAAATTTTCATTCTTTTTTCTTAGTTGCTCACGGTAATGGGGTCAATTGGCAAAAAATAAAAGTTGATTTTTTGCATACGACCCCCTAAAATCAAGCCGTTTTCACCTATAGCTTCCATATGATTCAAGGATGAATATTTCGTAAAGTTTTCAAAATTCCGACCTCGTTCAGGCCTTGAATCGAGCCTTTTTCATTTAGGACTTTTTTCTCAATTTTTGAATGTTGTCCGAATGATCCGAAAATCGCATGAGTGCTTCTTTATAATATATTATGCATGAATGTGCAATTAGAATTTCAATTGAGCATGTTTAGCATCTTTAATTTCGTATCTTTCATTTACTGGATTTAATTGCATTTTACTTGTAATTTCAATTACTACATGATTATTATTTGGTCTTTCATGCGTTGTGGTCTTTGAGAGTCGTGTGTCGAGTCTTGTCTTATTTGGATGTCGTCTGTCAGTTTCAGGCCGTCCTTTCAAGGAATAGCTTGAGTGTCTTGTCGTTCCCGTGCTCCCAGGTGAGGCTTTTAAAATGCTTTCAACTGAAGTAAGGATTTCTTTTATTTATTGCGAACTACCCTTACGTGCTCATATTGATTTGATTTCCTTTCTTGTATATCTATTAAATATTTAATTATATTTTCATGATTTTAATAACAAACGTTTTGATATCAACTTATACCTATGAGTATATCTAAACCGTTTTGTTTTCAAGAGGCAAGTAAACTCTTTCGTTTCAAGCGTGACGCTTTGACTTAGGATTTGGGTCTATGGGGGAAGTCATTAGGGGAGTCCGTCAGCACATCCCGACACGTATGAAACTCATGGTTACCCTCTTTGTCGTCACACCCTTGCCTAAATGCCCGTTTGTCTTTCAACTTATAATGTTCTTCAAACGCGAGTAAAATATTGGACTTTTCTTTTATTGAGGGCCCAGGAGGGTATTCGAGGGTCTCACTTGGGGACGAGCGTTCAGGGTGTTGCCCGAGGTACTTTTCCCAAAGCTAAGCGTCAATCGTGGCCCGTCAGGAGTTGATAGCCACAGTTGGGAGCGATGGTGGGCGTTGCATTTGTTGCACGTTTTCTTAAAATTCAATTCGTCGCCCGTGGTCGCACTATGGGGTCAGACACCGGAGATGGAGTTTTATATTGACTTGAAGGGGATATAAGGAGGAACAGACCCATTCTCGCTGGGATATTAATTAATTGTAGTTATGCTTTAATTTCATTATTGTATTGCTAATTATTGAAGTTAATGCAAGTCGAAGCACATTCCGGTTTTTCTTCAATTCTACAAATGTATTTTCTTATATATGTATAAAACCCGAAAGCGTGGCTCGTACTTGTTCCCTCTTTACCTTCATTGAGTATCGTTTATACTCACCCCTCGTTATTTTTAATTCTTACTTCAGGTCGACAGGTGGCGTTGTCACCTCTCATGTCGGTTGGCAACAGGGGGTCGTGAGTCTTGGTCTTCGTGTCCTTTGGTAATTGTCGGTAGTGTCCAACAACAGTCTGTCTTTTATTATTTGAACCGAATTTCTAGATATATTGGATATATTAATGAATTATGGAGATTCGATATTGATGATGATTTGTTGAGCATTGGCTAGATAAATATATAATTGATGGATATTGATTTATGTTAATTGATGCCCCGTGTGGCTTTGAATGTTTAATTGATATATATATTTTAAGCTTCCGCACTCTGTTATTTCTGTTGGTTGTTGTTGTTGGACTAGGTTCGTTGTTGCCGGTATAGATTGAGTGCTTGCCGTTCGCCGGGATGGATTTTTAAATGGGGTACATCTACCTCGTTTGGGAGTTCGTCTCGGTGCGGATGTGGTGTCCTTTCTCCTCCTACGGAAAGGGGCGCTACAAGGGCTATCGCCAAAACCGCCTGCGAGGCTGATCGGCGCTGCTCGGTCGGCTTCACGATCTGGCGAGGCTGCTAAGGCCTCTGGTCCCAAACGACTTCGTCTCAAGCCTAACTGCAACGCAAGGAAGGAGGGAATCCCTTCCCGAACCAAACATGAATCTTTCGATTCATTTGGCTCTCACGCTCAATTACTTGGGGTCAATTCTCATAGCTTTTTGATGAATGTAATGAGTCTATCCTCTCTTCTTTATTCATAGTCCAAAAGAAATAAAAAAACGAATCGAATGCAAAACCAAAATACTTGGAGGACTCTTCTGACAAAATTCAAAATATGGAATTGTCATGTGATATTAGATATTGACTGTACATGCATTAAATACACACTCCCCCAGGTGTACTTGTGTGTGTTATCATCCACTATATATACCCCCAACATTTATTGTTGTTGGTAAGCTCTCATTATTACTCCGATCGCATCTCCCTTACTCGAATATCCTATTCCTAGTACTGACTTAATTCAATGGAGGGGATACGCCGGAGACAATCCCTCCGACCAAGTGACCCAGTGTTCAGTGTTTTCAGGTCGAAGTCGGATCCCCTCTACAAATTCAACTGACGAGCAAGACACGTGGTCTATCCACGACCCCCGACCAAAAACATACCTCATCAGTTTGGCGCCGTCTGTGGGAAACCACTTTCGACCTTAGAGCCAACATACACGAACAATGGTGAACAAGAAGACTAAGAGCACACAAAGCATCATCAAGACTCGATCCCAGCTCGAGGCTGATCGGGCAGCGGCCGCTGCATTAGAACACGCAGCTTTCGCATCTCAACTCAACGGGGTCGACCCCCCTGAAGAGGAAGACTTCCCCAACGAGGTCGAAGAAGACGCTGTCTCACGTGCTGATTTGCCAGCGGTTGTGCTTCCCGCTCAACCCTCGACGCAAGGCCTGACCGCTTACACCAATCAGGTCTACGAAGAGGCCAGGCAGGCCCTCGAGGCAGGAAGGCCAGTGAGGGTAATCTCGATTACGGTCAATCTCACCGAGCCTCCCCCTGTACAATACCGACTGTCACGACCCGATCCTCCGTTACCTCCCCGTGCTCACACCCAGGTAGGAGGAAGGAATGGCGGTCGAAGGCGCGAAGCTGCCAGACCCCCACGCTACCCAGTCGACCATTCCCCAGAGGGAGGGAGGGAGAACAACGGTCACACAGTCCAACGACCGGGTAAAGCGCACGCCGTCGTGAGGAAGAAGATTACTATGATGATGAGTATGATCGCGAAGAATACGACGACCGAGTCGAGGAAAGGGACTACGTCCCCTCACCCAACAATCGAAGGGCATATTCTCAGCCAATTCGACCGGCATACTCTCAGCCAATCCGACCAGCGGGCAGGCTCATGCAAGACACTCGTCGAGCCCACCCCTCTCGACCTCTGGTCAGAGAGAGATTGAAGAACAAATTTTCCAATATTCCGCCCTTTGCAGACTTGAGGGACAGGCTCCCTCCCCGACCAAACCTGGGTATAAACGATCGGATGGGACCCGAGCGTAATGCTCGTATTCGCCGTCAGAGGCTATCCCCGTTCACGGAAGAGATCCTCAGCGAGGATCCGGGGAGCACCGCCATCCCTCGAGACCTTCCCATCTACGATGGGAAGACCAATCCAGGAGACCATATCACCAGCTTCGAGCTGTCAATGAATCTATTTCCCCATACCCCTCACACTTGGGCAAAGGTGCTGGCCACAACCTTCAAAGGGGCAGCACTCGATTGGTTCCTCCGACAGCCTCCGTGGTCGATAAGATCCTACGATGAGATCTCAACAGCGCTCGAGGGCCACTTCTCACCTCTGATACAAGACAGGCTTGGGGTATCATGTCTAGACTCGATCGTCCATGGGGTCGACGAGACGCTTAGAGACTACTTCACTCGATTTAACGCGGAGCTGGTCCGAGTCGTACCGTCTGACCTAGCCGTCGCCCTCAGCGCTCTTGGAAAGAACTGTCATTGTAGGGACTTCACCAAAGACATCATTGGTCGGGTCCCCATAGAGAGTCTAAGGGACATCCAAGACTGCACCACTAAGTGGATGGATTATGAGGAGATCGAGGGGAGTTATTGGGCGGGCAATGGCTAGGCTATGCTACGAAGCATAGGGCAGAGCCCATCCCACAGCAACTATTAGAACCGACCCCGAAGTCCCAGAGCTCAAAGCCCGCCTCAGGCGGGTCGAAACAGAAGTAGAGGCCGACAGGAGAACCGCGGTCGGCAGGAAGGTGGCTCGTCCTCGAAACAGCCGAATAGAGAGCTGTATGAGCCTCTGATCTCCGCGATCGGAGATATCCTACCTAAGATCCCAGAAAAGCTCCTCAGTTATCCCAACAAGCTGAAACTCAATATGAAGAATATCGATACTAGCAAGTATTGTGACTTCCACGACCAGCCTGGCCACCTTACTGACTAGTGCAATCAACTAAAGGATAAGATTGAAAGGCTCATCCAAGGAGGCCACCTTAGTGAGTTTATCAAGAAACTCAGTCGCAATCGGGATCGAACCAGAGGGAGACGATGCAACGAGGAGGAGCATGTTCGACGATCGCGGTCGAGATCCCGATTGCCGCCACCAAAGAGAAACCCAGGCCAGCGTGATGGACAACAGAAGGAAAACCCAGAAATAATCTTGAACACCCCGATCGGGAGGATTGATATGATAGTTGGAGGCCCAGACGGCGGCGACTCCAAGATTGCAAGGAAGCGCAACATCCGGCGAGCGCAAATGAGTCTTAACGGCCCCCACAAGATCTATCATGTCGATCGTGGGTATGAATGGAGACAGAAGGAAGTCGTATTTAATGATAGGGATTTCCATTTGGATCCCCATCGGGATGGTGTAACGCCGAGTTGCCCGATGGTGGTCACCCTAGAATTGCTAACTATGCTGTAAGTAAGTGTTTAGTTGATACGGGAAGTAGCTCCAACCTTATCCTTTACTCGACTCTCAAACAAATGAACCTTAATCGCTTGAATATTACACCTGTCGACACCTCCTTAAAGGGGTTTGGCAGATCGGTCATCGTGCCCATCGGGAAAATCAAAATGTTGACTTCCATGGGGACCCATCCCATCCGAACCACGATGGAAATCAATTGGGTCGTGGTCGACATCGAGGATTTCCCATACCACGCGATCTTTGGACGACCAGGTCTGATCGCCTTTAAGGTGATCATATCTACCTTCTATCAGAAAATGAAACTCCCGACTCCCTACGGGATCGGAGAGGTAAACTGCAACATCGCAGAGTCATGGGCCTGTTATTCGATCGCCAACGAAGCTAAGCTTCCATCTAAGAAATACGAACTAAGGCTTGGGAATATAATCCTCGACGAGGCAGATGACGACGATGAAGGAATTCCTGATCCGAAGGGGGACGGAGCCTCGCATTCCAAAACCAGCACGCACGAAGTTTGGAGAAAGAGGAAAATGGATGACGCCCCACTGTCCGCCACCGAAGAGACCCAAACGATACAGCTTGATTCGAACGATCGAGAGAAGACAACCCGAGTCGGAGTTAACCTCCAAGGGGACCAGCTCGAGTGCCTCACCATCTTCCTCTAGGAAGATGCTAACGTTTTCACTTGGAAGGCGACCGATCTTGAAGGGGTCGATCCGAGCGCCATCTCACATTATCTCAATATCGACCCATCCTTCAAGCCGATCAAGCAGAAACTCCGAACACAGAGTGTAGTAAGAAACTCCATTATCGAAGAAGAGGTTAACAAGCTCCTCAACGCCGGATATATCACGCCAGAAAAGTACTCGACTGGCTCTGCAACGTGGTCCTGGTCACCAAGACTGGTGGAAAGTGGCAAATGTGCAATGATTTCACTGACCTTAACCGCGCCTACCCCAAAGATCCTTACCCGCTCCCACGGATCGATCAGCTCGTCGATTCGACCGCGGGATGCGAAATGATGAGTATGATGGATACCTTTCAAGGCTATTATCAGATCATAATGGCTCCCCAGGACCAGAAGCACATGGCTTTCATTGTTGTAAAAGGCATCTACTGTTTCAAAATGATGCCGTTCAGACTGACGAACGCGGGAGCCACGTACCAGAGGCTGGTTAACCTTATATTCGAGCCGTTCCTTGGGAAAACCGTCGAGGTGACAATATGATTGTGAAAAGCCTGAGGGCGATCGATCATCTAGCCGACCACGCAGCCATGTTCACGCTAATACGAAAATACCGATTGAAACTCAATCCCCAGAAGTGTGTTTTAAGGGTCGGTGGTGGCAAATTCTTGGGTTATATGGTAAGCCAGCATGGGATCGAGGCCAACCCGGAGAAGATATCCGCGATCATCAACATACCCCGACCAGACACAATTCGAGGAGCTCAACAGCTGGTCGGACAAATTGTTGCCCTCAACGGGTTCATATCCAAGCGGAACGTAACCTTCCCTTCTTCAAAATTCTAAGGGATATGAACAAGTTTGAGTGGATGGAGGAATGTGACCGTGCCTTCGAAGACATGAAGAGGTACCTGGCCTCAGCTTCGCTGATCGCCAAACCAGAAAGAGGAGAGATCCTTTATCTTTACTTAGCCGTCTCAGACGAAACGATTAGCTTGGTCCTAGTGACCATTCGTGATCGGAAAAACACCTCCCAATCTACTACGTCAGCAAAATCCTTCATGAGCCTGAAACACGATACTTGGAAATCGAGAAGTTCGCACTCGCGCTTGTGGTTTCATCAAGGAAACTTCGCCCATATTTCCAGGCGCACGAGATCGTTGTGCTGACCGACCAGCCCCTAAAACAGGTGATGGCTAAGCCTAACACCTCAGGGCGGTTGATCAAATGGATGATCGAGCTTGGACAGTTTGATCTCACCTTTCAACCAAGAGTCGCCATGCAGGCACAAGTATTAGCTGACTTTCTGGTTGAGAAGACTACGACGGCGAAAGCAGGAAAGAATAAAGGTACCCATTGGCTCTTAAAGGTCGACGGATCCTCGACCGTCCAGGGAGGAGGAGCAGGAATATCGCTAACCAACCCCGACGGCCTCGACCTAGACTTCGCAATTTGCCTTGATTTCCAAGTCACAAACAATAAGGCCGAATACGAAGCATTGATCGTCGGCCTACACATTGTGCTCGAGAGCGGAGCAAAAACGATCGCCATTATCACGGATTCCCAACTTGTAGCGCATCAAGTCCAGGGCTTCTACGAGGCTCGAGACGATAGCATGATCAGGTACTTGGAGGAAGTGCACAAGTTAACTGCGAAGTTCACCAGTTTCACAATCGATCAGGTCCCAAGGGAAGAGAACGTCCGAGCCGACGTGCTGCTTAAGCTCTCCAATGGCCTTAAAGGCACGGAAGAGCGGCAGATCACTTTTAAGGTGTCTAACCGTCGCGCAATTGACGGGCCGGTCGAGTCCCTCATGATGATCGACCAAGAGGAGCCTTGCTGGGTCGATGAAATCTATTGTACCTCCGAGACGGTACCATTCCGCCAGATCGCAACGCCGCTCGACGGTTGCGATATCGCGCTATCAGATACCTCCTCGACCGAGAAGAAAGACTTTACAAATGCGGACACCGCCGACCGCCCATGAGTTGTCTCCGACCCTCTCAACTTGAAGAAGTTCTCTACGAAATCCACGCAGGAAGTTGCGGGAACCACTCCGGCAGTCGATCGCTGGCAGGAAAAGTTACAAGGGCGGGGTATTTCTGGCCGACCCTCGAACACGACGCGGAAAGACACTCAAGGCGCTGTGTTAAGTGTCAAAAGACGGGGAATTATTCGCACAAACATGCAGCAGAAATGATAGTGGTCGATGTGTCATGACCCTTCGACTAGTGGGGGATAGATATAATTGGACCATTCCCGACTTCGACCATCAGACAGGCGAAATACTGCATTGTAGCTTGCGAATATTTCTCAAAATGGGTAGAGGCGATAGCTGTTCGACAAACAACCACGAAAATCATCAAAAACTTCATCTAGAGAAACATTGTGTGTCGATTCGAGGTCCCACGGATCTTACTTTGCAACAACGGACCACAGTTTCGAGCAGACGATATGAAGGAATGGTGCATGAATCACGGGATCGACCAGCGATTCGCTTCGGCCGGATACCCGCAAGTGAACGGGCAAGTAGAGGTAACCAACCGCACAATTATTCGGAGCCTCAGCGCTCGACTCGACGCAAAGAAGAAGGCATTGGCTGACGAGCTAGACGAGGTCCTATGAGCCTATAGGACAACTCCTCGGACCTCAACAGGCAAAACCCTGTTCGCCTTAGTATACGGATCGGAGGCTTTAAATCCCAGCCGAGCTCGTCCACGAGACAGCCAGGGTATCGCACTTTCAGCTGGCACAAAACAATGAAGGGTGTGCGCTTGAGCTCGACCTCATTGAGGAAAAACGCCATAGAGCCCTGGGGCGGATGTTGCAACATAAAGCTGCGGCAGCTCGAAGTTATAACAAGAACGTCCGACCATTGAGCTTCCAGGTAGGAAATTTGGTCTTGAAAAAGGTCGCAGCATCAAGAAAAGTGAAGAAGCTTGAGGAAAAGTGGGACGGTCCATAGCGTGTTGCACGGATAGCCAAAAACAACGCTTATCGGCTTGATACACTTGGATCGGAACTTGAAGAATAACCCCGACCATGGAACACATTCAATTTAAAGTTGTATTACCCTTAGATCGACCCCTCAGGGGTCCGACCGTGTAATTCCCCTCAGGGGCTCCTTTTGTAAGTTGACTAGTTCAATGAAACCCTTCTGGCGTTATTATTTTTACTGCTGTTTATCCTACTTTAGCATTCGATGTCCCATCATGCTCGAAAAGGGGAGGGGGAAACCCCGTATAATAAGAATAGGGAAAAATAATAACCCACAAAACGAAGTTCCACAAATGAAATCAAGTTGCGAAACGGACTGGGACTCAAGCGTAAAAGCTCGAGCCCATTCCGATCGTCCAGAGTTGGAAGTTAAGCTTCCGCTCGGACTGGGACCCAAGCGTAAAAGCTCGAGCCAATTCCGATCATCCAGAGTTGGAAGTTAAGCTTCCGCTCGGACTGGGGACTCGAGCGTAAAAGCTCGAGCCCATTCCGATCGTCCAGAGTTGGAAGTTAAGCTTCCACTCAGATTGGGGACTCGAGCATAAAAGCTCGAGCCCATTCTGATTGTCCGGAGTTGGAAGTTAAGCTTCCGCTCGGACTGGGGACTCGAGCGTAAAAGCTCGAGCCCATTCCGATCGTCCGGAGTTGGAAGTTAAGCTTCTGCTCGGACTTGGGACTCAAGCGTAAAAGCTCGAGCCAATTCCGATCTTCCAGAGTTGGAAGTTGAGCTTCCGCTTGGACTAGGGACTCCAACATAAAGCTCGAGCCCATTCCGATCGTCCAGAGTTGGAAGTTAAGTTTCCCCTCGCAGATTGGGGACTCGACTGTAAAGCTCGAGCCCATTCCGATCGTCAAAAGTCCACCCCAATAATTAAATGAAGAACAGTAGACTTTTCTAAAGGAAAACTTCATTAAATAAGGGCCGAATAGCACGACATGTCGCTTACAGAAGGACCCGATCCAGTTGGGTCTAATCACAACCTAAGGGATCCGGCTAGTCCGATCCCACACCCTTCAAATAATTTAAAAACAAAAAAGGAAAGGAAAAAGATCATGACGCTCAATCCTCAACGTCATGAACAACCGGGGCAGCAGAAGGTTCGGGTCGGCGCCCGAGAGATGGAGGATCGGGGGAATCTGATCTATCAGGTTGGTCGAGGAAGCGAAGGTCCAACTCCTCGGGCCATCCACTCCTGTCATAGGGCGGCCTATCGGGGGCCTCCGCAGCCATCTTCTTCACGATGAACCCGTAGGGATAGTCATCGGGCTCGGCGGCATAGACTTCAGCCATCGGATCGTCTTTCTTGGGCGGTCGACGATCATGCTCATCGGGGCCGATCCCAGAAAGTTAATTCTCAGGATTCTGAAGGTAACCGCGATGGCGAAGTTGAGCCAAGCACAGGTCGATGCCTGCCTGCATATCACCATCGCACATATATGCGGAAGCCTGGTAGAACATTGGGCTCTCGACGAAGTCGATCATTGCCCTTTTCGCGATCGTATCGCGTGCCCGACGCATATACTGTTGTGCCCTTCCTCTTGTACTTGTGCTCCAAGTCCTGAACAGCCGAGTCATACCCGATCGTGCGAGTAGTATCATACTGCTCCTGCTCCCGCTCCGCGGCTTTTTCCAGTTGCACCTCCAGCTCGGATATTTTACTCCCCGATGAGTCGGCCTCTTTGGTCAAGCGCTCGACTTCCAACTGCAAGCGCACCTTCTCAGCTTGAAGGTCGTCGGTCGATCACTAAAAGACATCCACCTGCTGCTTCAGTTCGGAGCTATCCCCGAGCTCAGCCAGCTCCTTCTTCTTCTTGAGGAACCTCCTCTTGTAGTAGTCTTTGCGAGCGGAGTAGAGCTTTGCCCGCTGGGCGATCGAGGCAAGGGCGTTCAGAAGTCTTTGTCACATATGCAAATTAACTTTCGATCAGTAACAGTTAGTAAAAGGAACGAAAGGGAATGGGAAAAAGAGGAATAAAAGCCTTACCATGCTCAAAGACTTGGCGCATATTATCTCCAAGTAATCGATGGAATATTTCACCAACTTCTTCTGGTCGGCGAGATGGACACCTGATTGGTATAGCGCATAAGCCTTCCGATCGTCCACCTTCCCATAGAAATGGGAAGACTCCTGCACCGATGATGGCTCCTCGGGAGTCACGATGGTTGGGAGTTCGACCGCCAAGCGCTCGAGAAACGCTTGACTCCCTTCATTGGCGCTGTCCGACTCAGCGACCTGCTTCTGCTTCAAATGGGATCCTGGTTTCCCCGATCCTCGAGGGGTAAAAACAACATTAGGCCTCCTCCTCTTTACGCAGGTCGAGGGAGTAGCGCCTTCGGGACCCCCGACTGCGGGGGTGGATTCAGTCATTGTTACGTTGGCCGGCGTAGGAGCATCGACCGCGACCCCTTCGTGGGTCTTCTTGTGAGTTGCCGCCATCGCGGCGGTGGGAACATAAGCAATGGGGGGGTCGGGAAGCTGGTCGCGAGCGTAAATGCGTCGTTCAGCGCCCGGAAGTTAGCATTATCTTGTTCTTAGTTCGCCCAACCAGTGCGCTTGTTCTTCAACTGGAAAGTAGCACGAGCTGAAGCCATTACTTGGATATCTGAAAAGGACAAAGAAAGGCGATCAGAAACAGTTGAATGGAAACACAAGAAAAATATAAGAGCATGAAACCCCCCCGATCGTTTACCCAACACAGTCTTCCTGGAGTGCCGATCGAAGCAAAGCCCAGCACTCTCAATGTTCTGCTCGGTCAGAATGTTGTTCCAATTCATCTCGTCGGGACCTAACCACTTGCCCACCAGATCGAGCATGTTTTCCAGGTTAGGATCGGCAACGCACTTCTTTTGCCTCGAGCGCGCATCCTTCCACTGGTTGGGAAGGCAGAACCCATGTTCATGTTCCACGATCATCCATTTCGGCTTCCAAGTTGTCCTATGCGAGCTGGTCGGGATCGTGAAGAATTTTCGGCCTTGTTTCTGAGAAACGGCATAAAAGCCGACCCCCGACTTGGATGACTCCGACACGGTGAGCAACTGACAGAAGTGCCGAGGGTTGGGTTCAAACCTCAAAATCCTCATCAGCACTAGATAACAGCCGATGAAGGCGAAACTATTAGGCACCAGTTGGGTCGGGCAAACCTCAAGATCCCAGTAGGTGGAGTACATCTGATCGTTGCCGATCACCTGGAAGCCGTTCACAACGGCATTATAATTAACGGCCAACTCCGTCGGACTCTGACTACCCATTACCTCTTCGGGTTGGGGCCGCCGCATGGTATGAGATGGCGGAAAACGCAACATCGTACGGGTCCTTGCAATCCGATCGTCGGAGACTTTCGATCGGATCATAAAACGGGTAAGTCGGACCCTTTTCTCAGGATCATCGGCCGCCTCATTGCCCTGATCGGATGGGCCCACTACAGGTTCAGCCTGATCGACCACCCTCCGCGATCTATGATGTTTCTTGCCAGGTCGATGAGTCATTTGTTTCAAGCGACCTCTGCCCCTCTGGGCTACTGTAACGGCCGGCTCTCGAGCGGCTTCGGACGGGCCGGCTCCACCCCCACCCCTCTTGTCAAGAGGAATTGCCGTCGGAACCTGATCACGCTCCACAGACTCCCGATCGGAATCATCCCCATGATCCAACCCCAAAGACTCCTCACCCTAGTCATAATCCCTCACTCTCTCATCGGATCCCTCAGATTGCGAAGACATGATGAAAATAATGGAAAAAAGAAGGGGTCGAGGGTTACCTAGTGTTTAGTGAAAGGTCGGAGTTGTGTATGCACTCGGTCGGACAACTGCTACAGTCTCTCTCTCTCTCTCTCTAAAATTGCTGGATCGGAGCTAAGCTTCACTTGCGCATAAACAAATGAAAAGGACAGGACCCCTATTTATAGGAACCTCTCCTCAGAAGATGAAACGACGCCTTAGTGGCGATGGGCGGGAAGTGAGGTGGCTCAACGTATGCCGCACAATGCAATTAGGGCTGGCGTGGCGACATGCATGCTTTGTAAAAAGCCACCCCGCTGATGTGTCAAGGGAAGGAGGCTTTCGACCACCTCTATCAAAGTACCTTATCTGATCGGAATCTCCTGGGAAGACGGGCACTGGATCACAACTTCCAATCGAGTAAAACTCGATTAGAACTTGGGGGACTCATGATAGTGGGTATTCCAACCGAGCCACATGTCCCGATCCTAGCGGTCATTTCAGGCCACATGGCATCACCCAGAGTTCTCGATAGTGACCCCGATCGGGGGTCCCCGACCGGGCAAATGGATCCACCAGGCATGATATTCATCCGATCGAGGAGCGATCGTCCTAAGAGTCGCAAGGCCTCGATCAGATCCTCTCTTCGCCTAGGAGGGCCATCGCCAAAACCGCCTTCGAGGCCGATCGGCGCTGCTCGGTCGGCTTCACGATCTGGCGAGGCTGCTAAGGCGTCGCATCCCAAACGCCGTCGTCTCAAGCCTAACTGCAGGGCAAGGAAGGAGGGCCCACCAGATCCCACCCTTTAAGGATCGTAAGAGATCTTCTGCTAATCTCCTGCACCCAGCATTAAATGCCTGCAGGTCAACGCAGACATGCATTAAATGCACACTCCCCAAGGTTTACTTAGTGTGTGGTATCATCCACTATATATACCCCCATCATTTATTATTGTTGGTAAGCTCTCATTATTACTCCGATCGCATCCTAGCTGCTCCGATCGCATCTCCCTTACTCGAATATCCTATTCCTAGTACTGACTTAATTCAGTGGATGGGCTACACCAGAGACAATCCCCTCCGGCCAAGTGACCCAGTGTTCAGTGTTTTCAGGTCGAAGTCGGATCCCCTCTACAAATTCAACTGACGAACAAGATACGTGGTCTATCCACGACCCGGACCAAAAACAGACCTCATCAATGGGCTCATCACACAATTTTGAAATTTTCTTGTTTTACGATTGCACATTGTAAATTGACCAAACAAATAGTAGGTGAAGATCGAGTAGAACAAAAAGAAAAGGAAAACAGGGTGAATTAAGGGCATGTTAGTAATACGACAGACATCAAGCGGGAAAATAATTATCTGTACGTTAATACCACATGATGCAGTAACAGCAGTACATGGGAATATTATAGCCTAGGATTAATTGCACATTTGGTCCATAACTATAGCCATATGGCAAAATAGGACCATACCTTTTTAATTATGGCAATGAAAACACAACTTAATTCTGAAAATTAGTAATTTAAGGACATATTTTGCCGGATTTTCCAAAATCGGCTGGAGTTAGTTATATGACTAAGTATGTGACTAAGTCCTTTTTGTTTATCTGACATTAAGACATAATCCGTTGCAGCATACTGGTACCTAAATCTTTATTTATTTTAAAGTACTATCAAAAAAACATGTTCATGCCTCTCCATTCTTGATCTTTAGCTACTACTGCATAGGTCAGAGGATAGAATTTGTGGTCTTTCTCATGAAAATCCCAAAATAATGTGCTCCGACCACGCGATTTTGAAAATCCCGGCCAAAATTGTCCTAAAATTGCTAATTTTGAAAAGTTGTGGTCTTTAATTGCCAAAATTGAAAGGGATTATCCTATTCTGTTATTCTGCTATAGTTATGGGACTAAATTTGCAATTAAGCCACCTAAGATTATAATTTGAAATGCCAAAAACAACATAAAAGACAGTTCCGTGATTCTTACGCGACACGGAGGGAGGGAGGGAGGGAAGGAAATTAGTGATGTTGGGTGAGGGGCGGGCAGCGGCGGCTATAGGAGGCGCCGGCGAAGTTGAGCCGCAGTACGCTACCGCCAAGACCTCCATTTGGTGGGACATAGAAAACTGTGCAGTGCCGAAAACCTGTGATCCCCACTCGATTGCCCAAAACATAACCTCCGCCCTCGTCAAAATGAATTACTGTGGGCCCATCACCATCTCCGCTTATGGCGACACCAACCGCATTCCTAACACCGTACAACAAGCTCTCTCCAGCACCGGCATCGCTCTCAATCATGTTCCTGTTGGTATCTATTCTCTCCGTCCTTCTACGTTAACCACCAAACTGTTTATGTTAACTTCATGTTTTCCGTACACATATGTATGTATGTTTCCCACTGCTTTTCCTTTTTGTTTTGGTATCCTTCTCCACATAAATTTCTTCGAGGACTAACTTTCGTTGTTTTGGATTTTGGTTTTAATTGGTGATAAAGGAGAGTGGTTGTTCGATTTAAATACATGTTTGAATTGAATGTTTGGGCATTTTCATTTTCTTCTTTAGCAGAATTTGGATTGCCTATATGGAATAGAGTTATCTGGGTAAACTGTGAATGATTTTGTTGGAAATCAAAAATTTAGGGTTGCTCATTTTGTTGGTGAGGTGACCCATCATGCTTGAAGCCCCATTGCTGAACTTCATCCAAATGTCTTTAATTCCGTTATAAAATACAAATGTGATAGTTTCATTGACAGTTTACTCTCTGTGCTCAACAAACAGGAATCAAAGATGCAAGTGACCAGAAAATATTAGTTGATATGCTGTTCTGGGCAGTTGACAATCCTGCACCGGCAAATTATTTGCTCATCTCTGGTGACAGTGATTTTTCAAATGCCCTCCATCACTTACGCATGCAGAAATATAATATCCTTTTGGCGCAGCCATTTAATGCTTCTGCTGCTCTTGTTGCTGCAGCAAATTGTGTATGGCAGTGGACAAGTCCTGTCTATGGAGGATTTCCTTTCACAAGTTCCCAACATTTAGATGGTAACAATGCGTCTCAAAAGAAAATTCCACAAACGTCAACCTCTGAGTGCAGTTGTTCAAACCAATCTGTTTATAACAATGATACTATAGCTTTGGGAGGTCAGAAGAGCTCTGGTCCTGAAAAGACTGCTGATAGCAACTTGAAATTGAAGTATGTTCCAAAAAGCCCCAAACGTATTGTATTATCTTATCAAGAATGACAAGTTTGCCTACTAAGCTTGAAGAAACTAAGAAAGTGCAGCTTTCCCATCAAACAGAAAGTACACCGGCAAAGCAATTTATAAAAGCACCTCATGAATTCTTTAGTGCAACTGCAGCAGTTGCATCAAGTAGGCCTGCTACGAGTGTAACTCATGGAAATAGTGGTACCTTATCTAGCAATTTAAATAAACTTAATGACAATTCAGTTTCCTCCAGTTCCAGCGGTAATACTTTTCAATCAGTTCCTTCAAGATCAGATGGACCTAAGGTTTCTGCAGCATTGCCAGATATTGGCAAGCTTAGCGTGTCTAATCACCCTAGCTTTTCCCAGAATGACATTATAGGTGTTATCTTACTAGCATTAAATACTTTGAAAGTCGAGAAGATTGCACCTACAGAAGCAAATATAGTAGATTGTATTCGTTATGGGGATCCAAAACACCGTGACACTGATGTGAGAAAGGCTTTAGAATGTGCACTAGACCAACAAATGATAGTCAAGAAACAGTTGGCTAAAATGGAGTTTTATGTCGGTAGGGTTGAGAGGTTATGGGCATGTGAGAATCCTATTGGTAGTAAGATTGAACAGTACCCAAAAGCAACCTGGGCTACAATTCAGAACTTTCTAACTTCCTCTGCTGGGCAATCTGCAATGGTAGCATCTGAATGCAGGTTAGTATTCCAAATCTATCAAGGGCAAATTACAACACCACCCCTGAGGTTTGAGCTAATTACGACTAGTCCCTCAATTTAAAAAAAGATACAAAAAACTCTCTGATCTTTCACTTTAGTGCAAAAAACTTCCTGAAATAGGCATACTTGCATGTATGGATTCACATTGTATAGTTTCGGGAGTTCTTTTGTAATAAAGTAAAATATCAGGGAGCTTTTTGTGACTTCCAAAAATAGAGGGACTAAATTGTAATTAGGATAGACCTTAGGGGTAGTAGATGTAAATATGTAATTCATCCATTTATTAACTGCTTCATTTTCCAGAAATTTAAGTAGCTGATGGGATTGATTGTTGATATCATTGAATCTGTTCTTTAGTTATGAAGCAGCTTTGATTCTTAAAAGGTCATGCTTAAAAACACTCTCCTTAGGCGAGGTACTTCGAGTCTTGAACATCATAATTACCATGAAAAACTGGATCAGGCCTGCTCACCTGGGATGGAAACCTATTACTAGAACTCTGTTAGAAACTAAGCACGACACTCGTAATGGTTCTTGATTTGGATCATATAACACCGTAGTTCTCCCACATTTGCCTAGGTGTTTCTGGTGTAAGAGTATAGCTGGCCGCCTCTAGTTTCTACCAACTTTTTGCAAAGTTATACTTGATAATGACGAAAAATTGTGACATTGAGTAGAAAAGATTCTGTTTTCTTTGTCTTGGAGGATGATTCTTCAGATATTGTTTTTTCAGAGAGCAAATACTGTAAGATAACCTACTGATTATCATTTCTGAGCATGTTATGATGTCAACAAAATTGATTTTGAGGCAATTGTAGTTTTCAGCATTATTGAGGACAAAGCTGTAATATTTTGCTGCGAGTTACCAGTATATGTTTGAACGTTTTTTGTGCCTGCGCTTATAGTGTTTGATGGTTCAAAGGTGAAACATTGATGCAATTGAAATTCAATTTAAATTTGAAATGGGAATTTATTACCATATTTCCAGTCATGTAACAGAGGCCGAAGTCTTAACAATATTTGAATTCTTGAGATAATACATTACATGTGTGGGATTGTATTGGAGTTGGACGGTTTATAAACTGACCTCAAGGGAGGAAAGGATTGAAAGAGGGATGGGTCTCCTTCTGTCTTTTGTAAGCTCTGAAGTAGAAAGGAAACAGAAATATGTAAGCAAGAATTTTGACTTTTAGATCAACATTTTTCTGATAGTAAAAGTTTGGTTATTATTACCTGGAAGCAGTTGCTCCACCAAGTGTAAGGGCACCCAAAATAATAAAAAAGAAGGGAACTGAAGCAGCTCTAATATTTCTCTGCCCTCCATGTGTTCTTGGAACTCCACTTCTCATCACGCGCGAGTATGATGCTGATGCTGTTTAAGGATTATTATCATTATTATTGTTACACCTTTCTTTTTCCTCATTGCCAAAGAGGCCAAAGATCGAAAATACCTGTGGGTACAATTTTCTGTAACACCCACATGGTGAAAAATGTTTATAAGTTGCAACTTTAGTGGGTCTTAACTTAAACATATGATATGATGATGGAGATTTATTTACCAATTCGCTCATCATAGCCGAACCGAGCCGACTAAACTTATCACAAAAATTATCTTCAAAGTTTACAGAATAATAAGCATACAGGAATTGGCCTTTGCAATTAAAAAAAGCGCAGCCTATAAAGTAAACCGGTACTAGTAGAGTAATAATAATAACTTACCAGAATTCAAGAAAGTGTAGGCTTCTGAGATCTGCATTAACAGCTCAGCAGGGGAACAAATAACTAAATATTTTCAATTCAATTCATCATCAGAAAAAGAAGGAAATAATGCATGCAATTACATAAATTCTGTTACCAATTTGAATTTGCACTCAGCTTTAGCTTTTTGGTGATCTGGAAATCGATCAGGATGAGTTTCCAAGACCTTCCTTCTGTAGGCAGCTTTAACCTAGGAATTATCTTCACAAATTAAATTACAGTTGGTTTTGTTTAACAGATGAGAATGAGATCGATGAAGAAGATAAGAGAGAAAGGCAGCAGGCAGGCAGGCACCTGCGATGGAGAGGGGAGAGAATTTGGGGGAAATCCCAGTAAGATTTTTGCCTGTTGTGATTGCATACGGAGTTACAGACTAGCTTTCTTCTTCTATCTCTGTTTTCTTCCATTCATTCCCCAACGCAACCCCCAAATTGAGACTTGAGACTTGGACGAGTGGCAATCCACCCTCCACGTCCACTTTTATTTTTTCCCTTTTGGTACAAAAATCTTCTTTCTACTCCTAATTATTCCTAATTTAGTTTTTCTTTGATGTTGATTATGGTTTCCATCTTATCTTATACGTAGGTCATATTATCTGTAATTTTTAAATATATTTCGAGTCTCGTTGTAAGAATTTTTTATGTATTATTATTTATAGAAATCTCTTTTCATAAACTAAACTAAACTAAAATAAAATAAAATAATTCTCTACCATCAATGAGAAGACTCGAGGTAACAAAGTTGTTTTTAAACTTGATATGGAAAAAGCTTATGACCGTGTTAATTGAAATTTTCTCGAAAAAATGCTTATTTGTTTGGGCTTCTCTGCCTATTGGATTCGATTGATTAATCATTGTGTTAGAAATTGTTGGTTTTCTGAGAGAAATATGGTTGGCTCTCCCTATTTCATCTGCTGGTATAGATGAAGCTCTTGGAATCTTATCCGCTTCGGAGGTTGTTGAGGTTGAGTCAGGGGGTGGGGAGCTTGAAGAGCGAAGCAGCAGTTCTTCCATACCAACTTAGCCAGCCCCTTGACTAGTAAGGGAAAAGGCTAGCGCTTCTTAGGAAGAAAGCAATCCAAAGAGAGTGCGTTTTAGCCTTTATAAATTCGAAAAAAGGCTTTCCCTTTCAATAAGTTATGAGAAGGCTGCTTGCTTTGTTAGCGATGCCGAACAGCTTGGCGGCTGTTGGGGAACGAGTGGCTAGCCCGTTTGGGGTGTCAAGGTAATAGCTATGTGTTGATGCCTCAGTTTTGATATCATTTCAATGTGAGGCATAAGGTATTGAGTGCTTTGATTTCTTTTCAATTTAAGACATCTTATTGCAACATAAGAGCCATCTCTTAGCTGACCTCTGTACATCTGAAAAAGAAAAGGATTGCAATTAATGCATATTCAGTTAATTACAACCAGACCCCTTCTGAGTTGACCGAATTATTGAATCCCCTTTGTAGCTTTGGTGATTACAATGACCTCCCCTCACTTTAATGATTATAAGGCGAACTAGTGAAGCCAAGCAAGAATAAAATGAAAATTATGAATTAAATATTGTGAGGGAAAAGTGCAAGTACCTGACCATGAGAACCTTCTCCCATGAAAGTTGATGTATCAAAATTGTTTGTTGCCTCCTCAAGCTCTTCAAGTGAAAATGTCCTATAAGCTGGAAGTCCTACAGCTCCTAGCTTCATTGCCTGAGTTATAGTGCTTATAAATGGTCAAGGTTCAGGATTCTTTAAATCTTCGAGAGGTCTTCAAAAAGGAGATCCGCTTTCGCCAGTGCTTTTTATCTTAGCTGCCGATTGGGTTTCTCGAAAATTGGATTGCCTGCATGCGGAGAAGCCTTCTGTTAGATATCATTTGGGAAGCTCAGTGGTTATCTCTCATTTATCATATGCAGACGATATGATGGTGTTTAGTAGTGGGAATCTATCTGCCATAAAACAGACGATGAGAATTTTGAATGAGTATGAAGAGGTCTCGGGCCAGAAAGTTCACAATGATAAAAGCTCATATGTCCTTTCTCAACATAGCTCGCCTCGACAGAATAATCACATTGCCAATGCCACGGGCTTCAGAAGGTCCTTCCCGCCGATTCAATATCTTGGTTGCCTCCTCTACTCTAGAAGAAGGAAGATTGCTTTGTTCGACCAGCTGATTAGCAAAGTTCGAGATAAGTTGAGAAGTTAGGATCTAGCTCGGGTATCGTATGGCGGTCGATTGACCCTTGCTAAGAGCGTCCTCCCAGCTATCCCTCTTTATATGGTTCAGGCTCTTGATCCTCCAAAGAGTGTTGTAGAGACAATTGAAAAACTATTCAATAGGCTTCTTTGGAATTTCTTGGGAGATTCTCGAAAGATTCATTGGTGCAAATGGGCGGACACATGTTATCCTTATGATGAGGGAGGTCTCGGCACTAGAAGATTGAAAGACACAATTAAGAGTTTCGCATTTAAACTCTGGTGGAAATTTAGGAAAAAGGAGTCATTATGAGCTAAATTCGTTCATGAGAAATATGTTCTTAATTCTTATCCAAGTATAGTCAATCCTAGAAAGAGCTCGCATATTTGGCAACGTTTGGAGGGCGTTAAGGAGTTGGTTAAGCCGAGCCTTTTTTGGAAAATCGGGAATGGTGAAATCTCTTTCTGGTATGACAGGTGGTCCGGAGACCAATCTTTAGCTGAGTTATTCCCCTTGAGAGCCAACAGCGCCACGGTCAACTCTTTTTGGCGTGATGGTGAGTGGGATTACAACAATTTTTGTTTGGTGGTGACTAATACCATTGCTGACATGATTGTGGCCATCCCTTTTGATAATACTATTAATGAGTTGATTTGGAAGCTTGATGCGAGTGGGAGTTTTTGTAATGACCCGTTAATTCGTACTATTATTCGGTAAGCTTAACCGATTTATTTGCGCAATTTATAATTTATTTTGATGTTTAACATGTAAAATATATGATTCCTCATAAATGAGTGTATTTCGGTTTTTGAATCATTATATGTCAATGTGTGTTTAATTTCATGAGTTTTGATACTAAAATCGTTAAATTCAGATGACCTGCTATTTTTAGTAAGTTTTGTAAAATTACGGAAACGTCCTTTGTCGAGAGTTGACTTAGTCATCTCTTATCTCTCTCTCTCATTTTCACGTAAAGAAAGAAAGAAGAGGAAGAAGGGGGAAAGAAGAAGAAAAAAGGGAAAAAGAGAAGAAGAGGTTCATTCGATTGCCGAGCACTCGTTTCTCGACCGATTCGCGATCCGTAAACTCCTACGCCCTCCTCACGATCTCCTTTATCAGTATGCATTTCACACCCTTCGCTTTTAATCCGCTCTTAGCTTCGTTTTTCAGTGTTTTGTGAATAGTGAGCATGTTAGGACTTTTGTGATTATCTCTCTCGTTTCTTATTCATTTGGTATGATTCTTGGATTTAAATGTGAGTCGTAACATGCTTAATCTTCGTTCCAAATTTGAGCTTGATTGGTGTAGTAGATTTTCCGCTAGGTTGATTTTGTTGTTGTTTTGCTATTATGCTTCTGCACGCTGATTCTGCTTAGAATTTAGATCGTCAGGGCCTATGTTCACGGGGTTATGTACCCCGTGTGCGCGCGCACGGGCTGCTCTCATGGCCTGTTGTGAGGCCATACGTGTGCTGTCACGGCCTTAACCCCGTGTGGGTTCCATACTTATATAAAAAAAAAGAGGTTTTTCACCAAAAATATCATGTTAGCTACAGTGCCTCTTTGCACTGTAGGTATACTCGTGGCTCGTCTTTTCCGAATTCTTTCTTCGCTCATGTATTCTATAATTATGAAATAGATATGAATTGCATGATTTATTTATTTATAGCATGTTCGTGACTATGAATAGTGCATTTGAAGATTTCAACAAATTTTCTAACTGTTGCATACGGAGTCCGTTTCTTCTTAAACTTGGATGCATGCTTTCTTACTACATTTTAAGCATGTGTGTGAACTTTTATCGCATTTGAACTTGATTCACTTATCGAAATCTCTGATTTTCTATGTTTCTTGACACTTTGGGCTTAAAGTGCAATATGTGATCTTGTAACGTGCTTCTATGTGTTTAATGCGTTTGTATAAGTTGTGCGTCTTCGTTAGTCTTATGTGGTTGTGTCTTTGCTTGTTGCAAACGATACTCCCCAGGGGTAGCGTAGCATTTGCTTGATGCCTTTGCCTTCGTTCAAGCCAACAGGTGGAGTTTTCCGTTTCTCTTCCAGTATGTATATATATATATATATATATGGCAAAATTGCATTTTTTGTCCTGTACGTTAGGGTTTAGTCCAATTTTGGCCCTATAAGTTTTTTAGTTAATGCATTTAATCCTTTATATTTTTAAGTTTAACACACTTGGTCCGATTTAATACATTTAGTCCTAGTCACTCCTAGGGATAACACATTTAGTCCGATTTTAGTAACACATTTAGTCCTTTATATTCCCTCACCATTTTCCAGCCAAAATCTAACCATAGCAACACATTTAGTCCTATAATTAATTGAGATAATGTAATCTTTTTAAAATTAAATAAAACAAAACAAATTAAAATCTTGATAAATTAATTTTAATTTTTTATTTTATAAAATAATATGTAAATAAAAACTAATTTAAGAAATTAAAGGGTAAAATTGTCAAGAAAATGGGTCAAAGTTAACATTTGAGTTTTTCGGAATGATAAATTGATGGTATGGTATTTTAGATTAACAAAAATATTCATGGGTTTTTTGGATATAAAAATTTAGGGAAATTTGATAATTCATCCATCAACTTTTGAAAATTGGGGTTTGAGAGACATCACTTTAGAAAGTTGCAAAATACATCCCTTAACTTTAAAAAATTGGATAATATAGACACTTGACGCCGGAACTTCACTAAGTCACCAGAAAAAGTCACGTGCGATGCACGTGACTAAATTTTCCGGCGACTATTAATGATGTGGCGGCCATGTAGACTTAAGGGAAAAAAAGGGGACCTTCATGTGACAATTCATCCCTCAACTTTCCAAAATTAGAATTTGAGGGACATCACTTTGAAAAGTTGCATAATACGTCCTCTAATTTTGATAACTTGGATAATACAGACACTTTAAAAGGATAATCTAAACAGTAAATTCTGTGTATATTACAATGCCCCTTTAGATAAGAACATGACCTTTTAAAATTACAAATACCCCATTCGATAATTTAAGAAACATGACCTTTTAATATTACATTTACGCCCTTCAAAATGACATCAACACAAACATTCCAATAAAACAGCCTAAACCAACAGCAAAATGAACATCAAACACGAACATACGAATAAAATACTATGCAAATCAACACCAAACAAAGCTATTAATAACAAAGTTAGATCAATCCAAAAGACAACTTTCACATAAGCTTGAAAGTTGACAAAAGATCAGCTTATACAGAAGCTGTCAATAATTGTAGCATTACAAATTCTCTAAATGCTCAATTTAGACAAAAAATTACTTCATAAACATCCCTAATTGTTGGTACTTTCTTGAGTTGGCAGGTTAGCATCTGCATTATTCTTAGTGTTACTTCTTTTCTTTCTTGGCTTAGGAACTGTGGGACCAGAGCTTCTGCTTGTGAATCTAGCACCACTGAATGGGGCTCTTCTAAACAACTCAGTTTGAATGGTGAAGTTTGGAAGTTGCTCCATATTTGGATTTCCCATCTGTAACTGTTGATATGGTGTGGGACCGGGCACATTTCTAGCTGGAGGGTTAAGTAGGCTTGAGATGGCTCCAGTTGTGTAGGTTGTATTTGGTGCATTCTCCACTATAGAAGTTAGATCATTTTCAAACGCTCGTGGCATAATTTCTGGTCCATTTGGAAGTGTTTGAATAGTACTGTCAAGCCTTGGGGGATGGGAAGCTTGACCACTAATGTTGATAGTCCCACCTTGACCAACATTGTCCAATGAACTTGTCCTCTGTGAAAAATTCAAAAAACAATAAAAAGATCTTTAGTTCAAAAACAATATGACAAAAAATATATACAAAGTACTAAAAAATTCTATTAAATAACCTCAACCTCTGTGTTAGAAGTGCCTTCACCATCTGCTCTTCTAATAGCCTATCAAAATCACAGAAAAATTATGTTAGGTTTAGATTTAACTTCATTCATCAAACTTTATGCTTTAATTGAAATGCAGACAATAAATTTACCTTTTTGTTTGGCCTTCTAGGAGGGTCTGCCTTCTTAGGACATGCTCTAACGTTGTGTCCTGGTTCTCTACAACAACTACAATGTATTGTTGGTGTTTGCCTTGGCATAATTTGCACGGTTGGTCTTCTTCCCCTTCCTCTCTTTTTTCCATGCTTATTTGGTTCATTGGGTTCCCTTCTTCTGACTTTTTTAGGTCTTCCTATTCCTCTCCCAAAATTAGGAGGCAATGGAGAAATGTAGACTGACTGACTCCACAATTCCTCACCACTTATTGGGTAAATCACTGGTGCATATGCCCTTTTGTAAGTCTCAACATGGTAACAAGGGTCAACAAAGTGCTCAGGGTCCCATTTTTGCTTCAAGATAGCACAAATAGCATGCGTGCAAGGAATTCCACTTATATCCCATTTCCTGCAATCACAAGTCCAATTTCTCAAGTCCACAGCATAAATACCAAGTACACCTGCATCTATCTGGTAGTGATAATCATCGGCCTTCAGAGGAACACAACCTGCCATTCTTTCTATATGATCAGATAGAATATCTCTGATTCTGGGACATAAAAGACATGTCCATCTCAGAGCTGTGTCTCTCCCTTTTTGCAATGTCTGCAAGCTATGCTCTCTCAGCCATTCAAGCATAGTAATTATTGCTTGGTCCCTTGCTGCTAATATACTACTGTTGTATGATTCAAGTTATTAAGCAGCATGTCGCTCTTGCAGTGAGTAGGAAAACGAGTCTAACCACTCGACTGCTTTCTCACCTAAATCCTTCATCTTTTGCATATTCATCTTGAATTGAGGAACTGTTGTAGACATTGATGCAGCCCATAATGCATCTTTGAATGTTTCTCCCCCATATCCAGCTTTAATGAAGTTCTGCAACAAGTGCCTAACACAAAATCTATGGTGTGATCCTGGAAACACTTCCCCAACTGCATTAATGAGACCCTTCTGTCTATCAGAAATTATGGTAAAAGTTTCATTTCTTTGGATGTCCAAGTCCCTCTTAAGAACTATTAGAAACCAACCCCCATGTCTCAGTATTTTCCTTTCCAACAACTGCCAAAGCTACAGGATATATCTGGTTGTTTGCATCAACTCCTACAGCACTGAGTAATATACCTTGATGGGGGCCCTTCAAGTGACATCCATCAACCCCAATAATCGGTCTACAACCCAATTGAATCCATCTTTCCAAGCTTTGAAGTAGCAATAATACTTTTCAAATCTGGTTTGTCCTTCCTTCACTTCGGTCATCAAAATTATAGTAGATCCTGGATTTTTTTCCTCAATTCTTCTGCATAATCCTATAACTTTGAATACTGCATATCATGTGATCCTTTAAGCATCTCTAAAGCTGTTCTCTTGGCTCTGTAAGCTTGATCCTTTGACACATTAACTCTTAGTTCACTTACACAATCTCTTCTAAAACCTTCCACATCTCTTTTTGGATCACTCTTGAATTTTTGTAAAAATCTCTCAGCAAGCCAACCCGCAGTCAAATTTTTAACCTCAACAGTGGGATGACAAGCATGGCTATCACAATGTTCTCTAATAAAGAAAAGACTTTACTCCAATTTTTTGATAAGATTTATCCTCCATTCACATTCATCAACCCTGCACCTGGCATAAACTCTCTCTTCATCTTGTCTTGAAAACCAAAGATTTCTCATTGTCATTATGGCATGTGAATCAACAGCTTTCATGAACTGCTGTGGTGATAAAAATGTCTGCCCCACATGGAAAGAGGGGTTCCAAATTATTTTTGGATCAAAAGTGGTGTAATGTGGAACATTAGACTCTTCATCAGAAAGACATGGCTCATTCAGCTCTAAATCACTACCAACTATGTCTTCTTCCCCACAATCACCTTCATCTTCACTACTACTGAGATGATCTTCAATTTGAAAGTCAACATTTCTATAGTAAATCATATCATCATTCTTTTCTTGATAATCATCATTAATTATGAAATCACTGTCATCTTCACTAGTGTAGCCATCCACATTAATTGTGTTCTCACCATCTATGCCATAATCAGTCCCATTATCAGTTGGCACATCTTGAAGTTGTGACAAAACACAATCAGTTTCAGCTTGAAGCTGTCTCACAGCAGCTTCCGCATCTGTCTCAACTTGTGTTACTACATCTCCACCTTCAGTTTCAGGCTGTGTAAGATCAACTTCAGCTTCTGGTTCAAGCTGTGTAACAACAGCTTCAGCTTCTCTTTCATCAGATTGTAAGGAATCATTTGTAGTCTCTACATATAATGGCATGTCAATCATAGTTCCACCAAAATATTTTGCATATTCCACCAGGTCAGAATCTTGTTGCAAGCGTTTAAACCCACCTTTATGTTGTTGTATGTACATTCTCCTTCCCTTTCCGAAGCCAACAATTCCATCACGCACTTCATCAATATGTTTTAGAGTCAAGGTGGCAGCATCCACATAATCAACTTTCAAGCAACTCCCACCCTTGTACTTGCTTTTTGTTACATGTTGAAAGATCCCACCGTAGTGAAGCCTTAATGTGAAAAATGCACAGGGACAATCACAGCAGGCTGCAATAGTAAAAAGAAAGGACTTAAAGCTCACCAACAAAAACCCTAGAATATTAAGCACATTAAAAGCCATAAGCTGACAAAAATTAAGAGAATCCTTCCCAACAGTGTATAAAAAACGAAAAGAAAGCAGGGGACCAACATAACTTTAACTGTAATATGTGAAGGCCCACAATTACACAAAAAACCCTAAAAAATAAATTTCAAAGTCATATTCATACAATAATATACTTTTTAAAGCATAAAAATACATGAAAAATCAAACAAGAATCCCCACTTGGCGATGGTTGGTGAACCAAATAGCAAAATCTGAATACAAGATTAATTCCTCACAACTTATCATTTGTTTGACAGTAACAAAAACCAAGAATTTCACTTTAATCAAGACTGGACTTCACGATGAAATTTTGGCAGCTAATGGGGTTCATGACTACTGGGGGACTTGCAGTTCGTGGCCAAGCCTAGAGTTTCTTGTCAGTTCGAAAAAACTTACTGTAGTTGGGGGGTGCTCTGTTGTTATGTTTCGCGTCTCGTATCTCCATTATAGGAGACCTTTCTTTTTTGTTGGACATGGTAGGATTGGTCTGGCGCACACTTCAGGGGCCAACAATCTACTCCACAATATTTGATTTATGAGGATTTTTGGGGCTGGCGATAACTCGGGTTCATCCTTCACCCTTGTTGATTTTCAATTTTGTTTGCTGAATATGTTTGTACTGTTGGTTTTCTTTGTTTTATTTAAGCGTTATTTCTTTTGGAAATAATTGAATAAGAATGGCCCAACTTCTGAGGTAAAAGTGCTATCAATTTCAATGTTTTTTTTTTTTTTGGTTATTCTTATATATAATTTATTTGATGTGTAATTTATTATTATTATTTGTTTTTTCTTAAGTCCACATGGCCACCACGTCATTAATAGTAGCCGGAAAAATTAGTCACGTGAATCGCATGTGACTTTTTCCGGTGACTTAGTGAAGCTCCGGCGTCAAGTGTCTGTATTATCCAAGTTTTTTAAAATTAAGGGATGTATTCTGCAACTTTTCAAAGTGATGTCCCTCAAACCCCAATTTTTAAAAGTTGATGGATGAATTATCCAATTTTTCCAAATTTATTTTAGGGGTTTTTTAGTATTTTTTTTATCTATTAGCAAACTTACAGGACTAAATGTGTTACTAAATCGGACTAAATGTGTTATCCCTAGGAGTGACTAGGACAAAATGTGTTAAATCGGACAAAATGTGTTAAACTTAGAAACATAAAGGATTAAATGCGTTGACTAAAAAACTTACAGGACCAAAATTGGACTAGACCCTAACTTAAAGGACGAAAAATGTAATTTTGCTATATATATATATATATATATATATATATATATATATAGTAGATATTTATGATTATATCTTTATGATCTTGAAAACGTTTTGATATAAAAAGTATTACGTATATGTTTGTGAAATGTTTACGAAAGAGGCAAGAAAATTTTTGTTTTCTAAAGCGAACTTTGGCATTATAGCCTCACACACGACTTGCCTCGAACGGTCTTTTGACCATATATAAATGTTTGAAAAGTGAGCTATGTATATGTATGTATGATCTGTTCTGATAGGCCCGGAGTAAGGACGATAGGACGAAGTCGTAGACATCGGGTCTACGGCGGAAATCCTATAGTTTCCTCCACCTTTCGGATCTCGGGGTGACGCCGGAGTGGCAACCCTTTGAGTACTTGAGCTATTTATGTTTGATCTGTGTAGTTCGGGATAGCTTCCTGACTACAATAAGAGGAATAATGAGGGTTTTTGTTTTATGATTTGACTGGTGGTTCAGAACTCTTCTCGTTGAGTTATATGAAATATTTGTAATGCTTCATTTTATGTTAAATCACCAACCGTTTGAGAAAACTTTTCTTAAGTTATTTTTCTTTTCAGTTTAAAACTGGTGATTTACTTTCGTTTTGTCATATACACTATTATTCCCCCCCCCCCTCCCCCACTTAGCTGTTTGACTAACCCCCTTTGTCTCACCCTTGGTTTCAGGAATCTAGGCAGGCTTTGCTTTTTCGTCGTCGTCGTCTGTCGAGTTGCATTTCTTTTGTCTTGATGTAAACTCATATTTATGTTGGCTCATATACTTTTGTTATGTAAATTATGAGATAGACTACTTTGTTTACTTACTCTTGTCCAGGAATAATACTATTGAACCCGTTGTAAATTATTATTAGTTTATTATGAATTTCGCTAGCCTCGGAGGGCCTTACCTAATTGCGCAGTTGTTTTATTGTTTATCGTTTTATGTATTTTATTGCTTCCACTCTCTGTCTGTTGTTGTCTTTAAGAAACCCCGCCTAGTAATCGAGTTTGTTTTGCCATTCGCCGGGTTTTAGTTCGGGTCGGATTTCTTTTGATTTCGGGTCAAGATTCGATACGGGGTGTGCATTGCCCGTTTTGTGGCGCCCGCTACAATTTTAGTACGAAATCTGCATGGAATAGTATTCGAGCTCGGCACGACACAATACCGATGTACGAAAGGATATGAAGCAAATTGATCACGCCATCCATCTGTATGTTTTACTGGAGGCTCATCAAAGGATGGATATCGGTCGATAAACGGATGCAACATAAGAATATCACTCTTGCTTCCAAGTGCATGTGTTGCCGCCAAGAGGAGTCTATTTCCCATGTGTTTCTTCAAAGTAAGAAAATCAAGAGGGTGTGGGACTTCTTAGCGAAAGTTTTGAACATCAAATTGCCCGACACGGACCGTGTGGAGGTTATGTTCGACCACTGGCTCTTCTCGTTAAGAGGTCAACCTAAGTTGCACGTTCAGACGATCATTCCCTTCCTGATTACTTGGTTTGCTTGGGAACAAAGGAACAAAACTAGATATGATGGCGTTCGGTTTCTTGCGAGCAATATTGTGTAGAAGGTCATTGATTATATCCGCAAGCTTGAGAGAAGTGGGCTGCTCGGAAGCTCTTTTTGGCGAGGTAACATGGCTTCGACAATTGAATTTGGTGTCCAAATGCAGTTTGTTCGTCAGAGCACGACTATTATGGTTCGATGGATCCCTCCGGATTATCATTGGATCAAGATTAATACGGACGGGGCTTCTCGAGGCAATCCAGGAATCGCTGGAGCTGGAGGAATTGCGAGACATAGTGATGGGAAAATTATCTTCGGGTTCTTCCGTTATTTGGGGAATTATTCGAACAATTATTCGGAATTGTGGGCCATTTATGAAGCATTGGATCTTGCTAATTGCTATCGAACGAGGCTTACAAAATATTTGGATCGAATCTGATTCTAAACTCACCATTGATTTAGTGAAGAGGGATAAGATCACTGCTTGGAACAAACAACATTTACTTAGCAAAATTCGGTTGTTCACTAACTTTGCTAATGTTAAATTCTCTCATGTCTACAGGGAAGCTAATAGTGCAGCGAACCTCCTGGCTAATTTAGCTTGTGATACTCAAAGCGATGGATTGGTTACTGAGATGGATTGTCCAAAAGAACTGACTGGCATTTTGCGAGTTGATGCGATGGGCCTTCCCTATTTTCGGTTTAAGGCTAAAATCACTTAATTGTTGGTTCTGACTTATACTTTCTTTGTGTTGCAGTGATGATTACGGATTGCATGGAAATTGCGTCAACTGCATGCAGGCATCAGTGGAATTGTTCGAAACTTCAAGGAAAGGGTGATACCACTATTTCAATTCTTACTAACATTCTGATCCTTATCATGCAGGTTTTGGCTGACAATATCAATTGGAAGAATGCTATGAAATTGACGGGTTACTTAGTACACATTGCCAAGGCTTTAGCCAGATTTTACTTTATGCAATTGACGGAACAATTTGTATATATTGTCGTGATCCGGAACCGGCAAGCTTATGAGGAAAGATTCAACAGTTATGGCTATCTTCGCAACTTGTTCAATCTGCAAAGCAATCCTTACAAGATTTGTGATTAGCTCGAAGGTCCGGCAGCCCTAGAATAGAACGAAACCCTTATCATACCAAGGACTATTCGACATGTAGTTTTGTTAGTTTACCATATATGAACAAAATTGAATAAATCTATCTAATTGGTTAATAAATATTAACAATAACTGGACATAAGGTTTGGACATAAATTGGAACTATATACACGTAGCTATTATTTGATTAAATTGACCTATGCTAAGGAAAATTGGATGAACCAAACGAATGTCTAGTAACCTTATATAATTGAGCTATGGACAAATGAAGGGAATGTGCAGTAACTTACCTGATGATTGAACAATTAGTAAAGATGTTCACCGAAATCTTATTTAATTCATAATTATGCTATTTAGACCACATGACATAATGCAATTACATGATCTTAAACTATGCTACTTAATTGATTATGGAAAAGAAAGAAAAGCAAGTAACACTCTTATGTATAGATGAATTATCGTCATTTAATTGAACAATTATCACTAGTATCATACGTTAATCATAGTAAAGTTAGTAAAGAACGATGGGGACAAGAGATTCATTAACGTTATATAATCTTGTTAATTAGTTTATTATGGGTTATCGAATCGTTAAACCAATCATTAGTGAATTAGTTATAGGTTCGTCTAAGTATGTCGTTAATTGCAGATAAAGTTAAAATACGAGAACAAGAAGATTAAAAGCAAAAGATTTGAAGTTACAGGTGAGTGATTCCTTCCTTTTGCTGGAAACATAACGGAGTCGTTCTTTAATCGTTTGTGCCTTATATTCGATTCCGAGATTAATTTTCATGAGCTTTACTTCACAATTGATTACAATTGGCTTTATCTTCCAATTCGATTGAGTGATTGTTATATCTTGTGATTGAATCCGTCTGATTCTTATCGATTGATTACCAAGTGTAACCCAGTGATTGGAGTGTGACGACTATGGGGCCACCCATTGATCGCGTTTATATATGTTCCATTGGGGGCACCCATGGAAAGACCATGCAGGAGCACCTGATGGTCAAGTGTAGTGAGTGTCTAATTTGTACACCTAGAGTGAAGGCGATATAAGGCTGGACCCTAAACTATTCGATTACTTGAAAATCAAAGTAATCGATTGATTGTGCATTTACCATGAACCGTTCTTTTATGATTACCTGATTACATCTTTAAATCACAAGTGTTTTCCTTATTGTAAAAATCTCTGTTGCTCTTTCATTACTGTATCTTTATTATTGTCTTATTACACCCACTGAGTCATTTGACTCACTCCCTCTATTATTTTGTGTTATGTTCTCTAGTGTAAATGAAGTGAAGTGTCAAAGTGAAATTAGGCTACCACTGTTGTGTATAGATTGGGGCTGAAATTTTGAGGTAAAGGTTCGTTTTTAAGTTTAGTTTCTGATATCGTTAACGCTCGAACTCAAATATTTATTATCCGGGCTGGGGCGTTACATTATATATGAGGTGGGATCCTCTCTAACCCTACGGTTCGATTAAAAATAAAAAAATAAAAAAAAAAAAAAAATATATATATATATATATATATATATATATATATATAATCCACTAACGTGGTGTGACTCAGTTGGCAACACAGACTGAGTTTGTGGGAAGAGCCTCAGGTTCGATCCCCACTAAACATATTCGTTGGGAGGGGTGAAGAGCTTTAACTGTGACTAAGTCTCGAACTGGATTAAGAGTCCTTGATGTAGGATTACCCGAATCGGTAGAAATACCAAAAAAAATAAAATATAATCCTCTGCCACCACCATCTTGGATCTGGGCATTAACAATGCAGTTATGATCCTTGTGGTTTACGTAAAAAACTATAAAAGCAAGCTTGCTTCAGTAGCAAATATAAACGTAAATAAACAAACAAACTCAAATTAAAGTTGGTAGAATATTAATTATTATGGAATATTTTTTAGGTTAAATTTAGAAAAATCTTACTTTTATTAGGTTGTAGAACGAGTTCCAGTAATTCACTAGTTTGTATATTTTTATTTATTTTTTTGCACTAAAAATCATCTATTTTTTTGGTGGAAACTAAAAATCATCTATGGTAATGGTAATGGTACCAAATAATAATAATAATAAGGTATTGGTTACAAAAGGGAATTCATTTCAATTTTCACACCCACTCACTCACTCACTCACCTTTCACATTTCAAACGCATAACACTCTTTCGCCGTCGGCCCCCAAATTACTGATACCAACTCAATCGCCATCTGCCCGCCCGGCACATCAAAATCCTCCACCAATATTCTCTACTTGGAGGTTTTAACAGGTAAATCAAGTTCAGACTTTTTAAAATTTTAATAATTCCATTTTTACAATGCTTCAATAACTAATTGTCTTTGTAGAAAGAACATGGATCCGGAGGCAGCCGCACGAACTGCTAGGGATTCACTTGACTTGGTGTTTCACATGTCAAACATTCTCGAGACCGGTCTCGATCGCCACACGCTTTCGATTCTCATCGCCCTTTGTGAAATGGGTCTCAACCCTGAATCTTTGGCCGCCGTCGTTAAGGAGCTCCAAACAGAATCGCCACCCTCTTATTCCCGCTGAAACAACCCTACCGCCTTCTTAATCAGGTATTCGACGACAACTGATTTCGTCATTCATCTAGTTTTAAGCTCAACTACTGCGTTTTGGTGAAATTAGTAAAGTTATAGAAATCTGTTGATGGATATTGTAGTTGTATGCTTGACTATTTGAAGATTAACCCACTGAGTTTGGTCCATTTTGCATTTATTACATGAAAACAAAACTGTGTCTTTTTCATTCGAAATTGTAGGTGTTTTTATGATAATATCTTTCATCATTCTGTATTTTATCGATCCTTATAAACTGAGGCGGCCATTATTGGTTGAAAAACTGCCATCTTAAAAGATCGAAACGACAGTAGATTCTTGAAGGTATATTAATATAGGTTGAAATTAACGATAAAGATCTCTAGTTCTTTGTGTTTGACATACAATCATACATAATGAAGTGCTGAAATTTACAGTTTGCATTGAACTTGTGGAGTTCTGTTCTAGTTCTTAAATGGATCTTATATATTTAAGTTGGGCTGTTCGAAATAATTTCTAGATTCTGGATTTTGTATTTGCATCGAGTTCGTAAGAGACCCAATATCTTGGGATCTGAACTCTCAGCTGATCCATGTTATCAACTTCAAGATAACTATTTCATCATTTTTACATAGGGCGATTTATATCTACTATCCTTGAGATTGGGTGTAATTACAAATTAGTTCCTCTCGTTTTGGAAATTACAAAAACACCCATGAGATTCTATTATTCATGTAAAACCTTCGACGGATTTTGGATATGTTAAGACGTCACCACTAGTTTCTTGTCTCCTGCTATCTACCGTTTTAAGAGTCAACATAGTTTAAAGCCTAATTGATGCCTGTTAATGCCTCTTTTGCTATGATTTTCACAAATTTTACATGGATAATGAAACCTCTAGTGGTCTTTTGTAATTTCTGAATCAAGAGGGACTCATTTGTAATTACACCAAATCTACAGCTAGTGGATGTAATTTCTATAGTGTATTTATGCAGTTCAAAACAAAGATTGCTGCTTCCTATTAAGTAGTTCATTGATTTGTTATGTAATAATACGTTCAGAAGGAAATGATGACTTTCCTACATTCTTAGAAGTTAGAACTGTAAATACTCTCCGAATACTATGTAATTCGATGTTTTTTTAGGAATTCTTGTGTTTGCACAGATGATTGAGGACAAATTCAATATTAATTTATGCACTCAGATCTTTTCATGTCTTATGTTTATGGTGGATGAAGTTTCTGGAAGAAGACAGTATATACAGAGACATTGAAGTAAATTAAAATAAAATAATTTTTTATTTTGCCACAATAGTAATTTTTTACTAATTATATAGTAACAAAATACTTGTGGTTAGTAATTTATATATACACAGTGATATATTACGTACAATGATGATTTTTACTGTTTTGTACGTATATTACTAGGTTTAAATAGTAACACTAACACTATCAATTTATATGCAGTTACATAGATTAGGTTATGCTGCTAGTCTGATTACTAATTATTTCTCGGGTTTAGTGATACTATCATACTTGAAGTTGTAAAGTCCATATTATTTCTTATTAAAAATCTCCCAAAAAAAAAAAAAAATAGTTGTTCTTAAGCACATTTAAATGGGTCAAATGGCAGTTGTGTTCCTAGAGAAACTTGAACTCAAGTTCTCTAATTAAGTTATTATAGCGCCAAACTGATAAGTTATACCAATAACTAGTAAAATTTCAGCTATCGTTGAACTCAACATGGAGTCTTGTTCATTTATTTGGATCTTTTGCTCAAGTTTCGCCTATGGAGAAATTTAAATATTAATGTCTCCATTTAATTATCAAGGGATAATGAATATTTTTCATCCGAACTATGATGATTTTTGCACTTTACTATTTTTTTTTTTTTTTGCAGTTTGTTTCCTGAACTATATGAATTTTGTAATTTACCATCTCCTACGGACACCAATTTTTCTAATTTTTTCATATACTTGAAAACTAAATGAAATTGTATTAAAAATACATAAAAAGGGTACAAAACATAATTAAAAAACTATTTTGTACCGTGAACATGGCATAAACTTGGCTATGTTCATCAATTCATGGGATCAAACTATTTTGATTAGTTGGATTTTTGTGATATGATATGAGGTGCAATTCTTGGTAAAAATTTTGCGCTCGCTGATTTCTATTAAAAAAATAATTAATCAATTATATTTATAGTTTGAAAGTTTTAATTAGCCAAAAGATTCATTTTAAAAAAATTAGTATTTTTCACCAAAACCAAAAAGGGTAGTACCATCGCCGAATTTTCTAATTTTTTCATAAGCTTGAAAAATAATAGAAATTGTATTAAAAATACATAAAAAGAATGCAAAACTTAAATAATCAATTATAAATTTAGTTTGAATGTTTTAACTAGCCAAAATATTCATTTTAAAAAATTAATTACTATTTTTCACAACCATTTTTACTTTTAAACTATAAATAAATTAATAGGTGGCAATTGGTATTATTAATATATAATTAAGAAAGAAAGAAATAGTTCACATGCATATATATCTCACATTAATTTAGACATACATATATCTGCCATAGATTAAGCATATTTGTGGCATTAAACCATAATTAGTATGCAGCATATTGATTTCCGAAAATTAAGCATGCATGTTTGAAATCTAAAATTGCGCTAGTCCATTAGGTGATGAATCTATATATTGAGATAATGTGAATGAGATTATCATTAAATCCGGTCTGCAACATCGATCAAATAATTAGTACCTGCAGGCAAAATATATAGTTATCTTCCATAAACCAGCTTTCTCTTTCAATAAACTGATCAGCCCTGAAACATCCTCAATTCAGGGCTGACATTGAGCTAGCGAGCGAGCGAACTAACGATCGAGGAGGAGGAGGATCGAGCGAGTGAGCTCAATAAATTAGTTAAAACAAAAATATAACAATAATGTCGACCGGCAAGATTGCCGTTTCACTGGTGTCGGTGATGCTGGTGATCGGGGTGGTTGTCGGAGTAGTGACGGTGCTGAAAACCAAGGGCCACGACCCAAAGGAATCAAAGGGAACACAAGCCACAATGAGGACCATCACCTCCATTTGTGAGTACACGGAATACAAAGAAGCTTGTGCATCCAGCCTTGAATCAACGGCTAAGAACTCGTCTGCTACCACGCAGGATTACATCCTCGCTGTAGTCGGCGCCACCTTAAATGAGGTCAAGAAAGCATTGGAGGCGACCGATAAAGTCGTTGTGGACAAACACAAGGACGAATCCGACTACACGGGCGTGCAGGACTGTAAGGATTTTCTCGACGATTCGGTGGGCAGGCTTGATTCTGTGATTCAGCTTGTGAATGAAGGGAATAGCACCAAAATGCAGGAAGAGGCGCACAAGCTCTTGAGCTGGGTAACTGGTGTTTATTCCGCTCAGACTACGTGCCTCGAGCAACTCACCAAGCCCGAGTACAAACAAGCCATCGAGTCTGCCATCGGAAACTCCACTCAATTGGCACACAACGCCGTCAATATCGTCGCCGAGATGTCTCAAATGATCACGCTAATCAACCTCGGTAGTAGTGCTACTAACAATAAAACAACCTCCGGATCCGGATCTCCTACTCCTCCTGCAGGCGGCCATCGTCGTCTGCTGGTAACTGACAATGAGGGATTGCCCACATGGTTGAGCGCTGCCGACAGAAAGCTGTTGAGCGGCCACCACTCACATGGCGGCCATCACAAAGGAGGAGGAGAACCAGCACCAGCACCTACCGGAAAGCCTCATGCAGTGGTGGCCAAGGACGGCAGCGGCCAATACAAGACAGTTGGTCAGGCCATTGCGTCTTACCCAGCCAAGCACCAGGGCAGATATATAATTTACATCAAGTCCGGTGTTTACAATGAGCAAATTATTATTGACAAGAAGAAGCCGAACATCTTCATGTATGGAGATGGCATTGGCAAGACCGTCATTACTGGAGACAAGAACTTTGCCAAAGGAAAGATCCAGACAATGCATACCTCGACTTTCGCTAATGAGGCTGACGGGTTCTTGGCACGCGGAATCACATTCCGTAACGATGCTGGACCAGAGGGACACCAAGCTGTGGCGTTCCGTAACAAAGGTGATATGGTGGCAATATTTGATTGCGCCTTCGAAGCTTACCAAGACACATTGTACTACCAACTTTTCAGAATCTTCTTCCGCAACTGCCGCATTTACGGCACCATCGATTTCATCTTCGGCAAGGGCCAAGTATGTATATATGTGTATACTTAAAATATATATTCATATTCCTGATCAATTATTTATTTATTTATAATGCACACGATCGATATATATATATATATATATATATATGCAGGCTGTGATCCAGGACAGTGAGATCATCGTGAGAAAGCCTCTGGCAAACCAGATCAACACAGTGACCGCTGACGGGAAAGAAATCAAGAAAGGCAGCAACGGGCTGGTAATCCAGAACTGCAAAATAGTTCCAGACCAGGCTCTATTTGCAACAAGGTTCGACACTCAGACATTCCTGGGGCGTCCATGGACTCCTCTAGCTTTCACAATGGTGATGCAGTCTGAGTTGGGCGATTTCATCAGGCCTGAGGGATGGAAGATCTGGGACGGTGCGAACTACCACAAGACCTGCGAGATGCTTGAGTATGCTAACCGCGGTCCGGGAGCGGCTACAGCTAAGAGGACCAAAGAGTTTGCACATTTCAGAATTGTCGATGCTAAAGCCGCTGCCAAATACACTGCTGGGGAGTTTCTAGCTGGAAAACAATGGCTTCCGCAAACTGGTTTCCCCAACAAGCTAGACCTGTGATCATATTTAGGAAACAACTCTACTTCGTCCTGCATGCATCGGCCCGGCCAGCTGTAATTATCCTATTGTAACTAGCTACTTAAAAAGTTACACTTCATAGCTTTTAATTTTCCCTTTTTGCAGTTATATTATTATTACTTAATTAATACAAACTCCATTTTTGAATACAGCTGAGCTAGCTGCTTCCATTAAATTAAATTAAATTAAATTAATTAGCACCTTATTATTGTATGTATTATATATATGTTATTTTTGCTGCAATTAGTAAAGCCAAGATATTTTATTGGTTTATTTATTTTTTTTGTTTTTTTTAATCAAAATCATAGCTAATTAGGAAATGTTGATGTTGTCGTTTACTATCCTTCTGTGAGAAATGAGAATAATTGGCCTAGCTAATTCATATTTAATTCAAATGCATATGTAGTGACACTTCCACTGACCAATGCAAATAGCTAGATTATTGGTCAGTGTATTACATCACAAACTAAAGAAACCAAAAAACACACCGGCATATGTCTTACTCTTGCAGGAAAACAACATCAAGATAAATATTGGTTTAATAAATTATCCTTTTTTCTGATGGATATATGACCGGTACTGTTCACAGTTTATTAGAATCAATTTGTATCCAATTAAGTATAATATAGACGACAAGAAAGCCGAAAAAGAAGGAAAGTATCTAATGGCATCTTGCTATTTTATATAAATAATACTCTTGGTGGTTGTCAACTGGGATATTCATTCTACAGTACTAGGAAATAAGTGTGTTCCGTCAGTTGAATTTGAGAGAGAGAGAGAGAGAGAGAGAATACAAGAAGCCATGATTTATATATACTTGTCTAATTCATGAATTCTAGAATGTGAATGACGCCAGTGTGTTTCAGTATGGATGGTTGCATGTGCGAATGGTGTGTCTAGGTGGAGTTGGGAGGAAAACAAGGTATTTGAGGTGGCTCTGGCGGTGGTGGACGAGAAAGAACCCCACCGGTGGGAGGTGGTGGCAGCCATGGTTGGACGCCAAAAGACTGCTGCTGATGTTCTCAAACACTATCAGAATCTTTTGCAGGATTTGCATACATTGAATCTGGGTATTTTGATCACAAACTACCCAAACAATATCTTACTGCTGCTCCTATATCACTCAATCTCTAGGTCTGCAACTCAAGATCATGGTTTTTCGGGTCAATTACACAAAACCCCCTGAGGTATGTGTCGTTTGCAATTTCACCATCGAAACCATACAACTTTACACTTACCCCTTGAGGGGGGTATTTGTAAGGTTGAACTGTTTCAATGGTTTTTTGGATTTTTAAGCAAATCTCAGGTGGTTTTGTGTAATTGTCCCTATGTTTTTTCTACTTTTCAAAAAAAAAATCTCGCTATCCAAATATGATCTATGAGTGCATGTATTAATATATTGTTGACTTTATTTAGCAGCCTGTTGATGCTACTGTGAGATTTTCACCAGACGTGATATATGAAATTAATCTTATGAATCTCACATAATTGTTATTAAGTTTTTAAATGCTTTTGCTTCTAATTTCCAGAAACTTCACATGCATGTATCCTTTAAGCATCAATCTGTTCTTGACAAAAAGTGTACGTATGATGGTGATCCCGTTATGTTCATATGTGAATGAAATGCAAATATCACAATACATATGCTTTTATTTCACTACATATTATTCTTTCAACCATTTTCTTAAGCTCCATAAGGTTAAATATTCAGACAAGAAGGACAAAAGAGCAGAAGCATTTAAACATATTTATCTTTCAATAACTTCTCCTTAAATTGGCTAGCTTACAATGTTTCTCTTCTTCTAAACTAAACTATATCATACAATTCCAAGCAAGTGGAGCTCAACCTTTGCATCTAAAATTCACAGTTTCGACCCAAGTGTAAAAAATCTTTGCAAGGTCAGTTCCAACCCGGCCCTTACCACCTGGTTGCTACCTGTACACAAGAACCCCTTCAATTCTGTATTACTATAGTCTATATGCCTACATGCAACAACAAACAGAATGAATGAAACTTCCAAATAATGCTATAAATGATTCTCCAATAGATCAGGAAGTGTAATCTTCCCAGAGTGATTACGGTCGAGCTTGTTGAACTGATCGCATATCTGCAGGATATCTTTTTCCCTTATCTTCCCCATCTCTTTCAGCTTGTACACGATGTATTCTGATTTACTGCAGGATACCACATGATTAACGCCCACATTGATCATCTTCTTGTTCAACATATAATTGGTAAAGAATTTCAACTGCTGAATCATATGTTCTCGATCGTATCATTGATGTAAAAATCATGTTCAAAGGAGCTCCAAAATTATCAACCACAAACACAGGATGAATTTTCCACATTATATGCAATGATTCCATAGAGTTTACCAGGTGATGGTAAGATTATGTACTGAATACCAAATAGTTGAGTGCTTATATCTACTTTGAAATATCAATATTATCAATTATTCCGACGATTTTTATGTCCATCATCCTCTAATCAACACAAGTATAAATCTGAAGAAGACGTGAGCTAAACACAAGTTCAATCCTTGAACCCAAAGAAGCTCAACTAAAACGTAGAGAAGCAAATTAAAACAAGCCACATTATAAACATCAGAAAAAACTAGCCTGAGCTTGCATGCGGAAACTTTACCTGATAAAGCCATTGTTATTTATATCAGCAGCAAGCAAGTCCTCAACAGTGATCTCTCGATGCAAGACCCAGTTAGTAATTTTGCGGTGCCTCTTATCAACCCTCGCCTCAGCCAGATACAGAAAAGCTCTGGCCACTGCAAGCGTGGAAAACAATAGCCATAAGGACGCAAATAATCTCCCAGCCAGAGTCTTAAATGCCCGGTCTCCATATCCCACAGTCGTCACTGACATCACAGATAAATACAGAGAATCCACCAAATCTAAACCCTCCACGAGATTTAATACCAGAGTTCCAACCCCAATACACAGCACAACAGCTCCCAGAGCCAAACCCACCTTCAGTCTAATCCTCATCCTGCCCTTGGCCACGTCTACTATATAATTCCTCGCTGAAAATCGAGGGTGGTGCTGGTCCTGATTTTGAGCTTGTTTTGCTTTTGGGGCGGCCTTAATGCCGGCAAGAATCATGTTTTCCTGCAAGTCGAGCACGTAATTGACGACCCCACTAAGAAGAATGTCGATGAAACCAAAGCCGACGAGGACAAAAACACAAGCGAAGACTTTTGTGGGCGGCGTCAAAGGGGCGATGTCTCCGTAGCCGATTGTGCACATGGTGACGATACAGAAGTAGAGGGCGTCGACGACGGGATGGGTTTCAACGCCGGAGAAATGGTCGCGGTTAAAAGAGTATATTATAACGCCGAGAGAGAGGTAGATGAGGAGTAGAAGAGCAGCTTGTCGGACGAGAGAGGAGGAGTCGGATTGGAAATTGGGGTCGTCTGTGGTGTGATGGGAGCGTAAATCTTTCATTGCGGCCATGGCAGGGGCAGTTTTGCAGCGCGTGATTTTCTTCCGTGGGCAGGAGGAGGACGGCGGCGGCGGCAAAGAATAAGCTTCAGCTTCATCTTGTTCTTGTTCTTGGTCATGATCATCATCATCATCATCAGAGTATTGTTGGTTGCGGTAAATGAGTGGTGAAGAAATAGAATGGATGCGATTAGCTATGAAGGATTGAGAAGAGGAATCAGAAGGGATATTGATGCAGGTGAAATCGTGGAGCTGTGGAGGAGTAGTGGGTAAGAGCAATGGGTCCGCCGCTGCCATGAAATTGGAAAGTGAATAAATAATCCTCTGCCTCTGCAACAGAGAAGAGGAGAGGAGAGGAGAGAAGAGAAGACCAGTGGTGGTGGGTTTTGATCTGCTGCTATTGGATATATGATAATAAGGGAATTTAATTAGATCAAGCAATCAAGTATGATTCATTAATAAATGTGGGCCAGCGCAGTCTAGGAGATTAGGAAGGAGTATTTAATCAATCCAGTGATGGACCAATACAAATTTTGTATTTGTCACAACTCACACGCCAGCTGAGCCAACAAAGAGTCAGTCATATATTATACCATTTTTCATACTTAATTAATATGAATGAATATCCTAGCTAGCTAGCTATTTCATATTCCTATCCTCCTCCACTCATTCACTTCACAATGTGACATCCATTTTTTAATAATTGAGTAAAATACAGTACACTCTCTCTCTCTCTCTAACTTGGAAATATATAGTTGCTGTTTAAATAATTGAGTAAATATTTTCCCAATAGTCTGTCTGAATTACATGCATGTACTTATGACTCTTTTCCATTAATATCCCTCATTAGATTACCATTTTTTATATTTAATCTTAAATTTATTTATTTATATATATATATATACCTTGTTCTTTCTATTTGGCACCAAACAAACATGTGCAAGTGCAACCTCCATCCTCCTCATACCCCACGCGGGCAACAGATCTCCTATTTCACTAACATGTTTCATCTCCTGTTTTATGGGTTTGATGATCGACACGTGTACTAACTTGATAGATTACAATTTAACAGTAAAATCACGGTTCTCTTTCACATCCATCGAGCCGTTATCTTCAATTGGAAAGTTCTTAAAGGAGAATCCCTCCTCCTCAGTCTAAGATGGATTATGTCATATCTTTATCAAGAGAAATGAGCCGATTACAGGAAAAAATGAAAGAGAAACCGATTTAACGGAGAAAGAAAAGAAAAAGAAAAAGACAAAGAAAACTAATTGGAAAATCAGACCAAAAAAGCTGATGAAAATCATATCAAACCAAGTGATAATGGGAAAAAGTGAGCCTTCACGTGTCACGATCCTAGCGACCTCAGGTCCACATGGAGCCGGTCAAAGTCAACTACATTGGGGTATTAGTCACGCTCGAGCTCGAATCTCCGAGCGTGGGCCAGACCTCTTGTGGGAAATGACCCGGTTGGAGCCGTCGACCTCGAGCTCACACACTCTTGAGCTCGACATCAGTCGCTGAGCTGCGTGAGGCAGCTATCATCTGCTCCTATAGGCTAGTCCCTCTCTCGCGTTCGACCTCAGGTCGGTTCAAAGGGTTTAACGTCCCATCCAGCGAGCGCAGTCTTCACTGTGGCGGCATTAAATGATGGGGATCTGCAAATTGTACCTTTGACTGGACTGATTTGACGGATATACCTTAATTAAGGAATGTCAGCAGACATTCTGATCGGGCATTTTAATACGCCCTGATCAAGGCATTAAATGCACACACTCTGAGGTGTACTTAGTGCATGTTAGTCCACCCTATAAATACCCGGAGCATTTATTGTGGTTGGTAAGTCTTCTTTACTGCTCCGAGCTCACACTTTCGCATTCGAGCCCCCTTCTGTTCATTCGTACTAACTTGAGCGTCGGAGGTGCTACGCCGGAGACAACCCTCTCCGGCCAAGTAACCCCTTGTTCGTGTTTTCAGGTCAAAGTCATTCCCTTCTCTACAAATCTAACTGACGAGCTTGGACACGTGGACGATCCCGATCTCTTACCAAAAAACAACCTCATCACCAAGGAACTTGAAGAAATTCAGACGATTTTTTTCTTCTTTAAGGTGTACTTGGTGGTGTTACAGATACTACAATTGATTAGACACAGATTCAAGGAGAAGGTTTTCCTTTTTAAGGAAAATTGGATTTCGTCAAGTCTCAAGGTACTGAATTTTAGTCAAGTTTCAAGGCTCTTAATTAGATGAATTTGTCTTTCCTCCATTGAAGAACCTCAAAAGACTTTCCTGTGATGTCGCTTGATCTATCTCCGCGTTCTCTTGATTTTAAATTTTTAACAGAAACCCCCATCTCTTACAATAGCAGAAGAGCATATTTCAAAACTGCTACCGATGGCCGTGGCAAGAGTCAGCATGTTCAAGCACACTATAGCCATTATGGTTGGAGTTATCGCATCCATCATGTTTTTGTTGCTTTTATAAATTAAGTATTGCAACTTGCAAGGAAACAAAAATATATTGAAAGTTTGAAATAATTATCCCTCAATTTCCCAGCCGATAATGGAAAAAAAAAGTGAAGAAATTTAACTTTTACGGACCTTTGTATTCGAAATATGCTTGAGGAAGAATTTTCATTTTTCCACATTTATTTCTTCTGTTTTGATATGTAGGCTTTTCTAATTTCTTTGATGGGTTTTCTGATATGTAGAAGAAGAAGAAACAACTTTTCACATTAAAAGAAAAAAGAAGATATAACATTGAGATAACTAATTTTTTTCGTCAAGTAGTTATTTGTCAAGTTAATATACGTATGTAACATCTAGACACTAAAACAGGAGATGAAACATTTTGTATAACAGGGGATCCGAAGCCACACACCCACGCGAATCCTATGAATGAAATACTAATTATTATAGGAAAATAAATAACGAAAATCTAGAGATAATAACTTATTATAACATCCTCCATAGAAATAAGGACCAACTTTTAAAAGTGTTGCTCAAAAGGACTTGGAATGAGAAACTCTGGACGCGATAGTGGGAAGTTGGGCTTGTTGGGCGTAGTCATGGTGGGCCTGCTGACTTCGTCTGAACGCCAATAGGTTCAACAAGGTGGTGCCGGCGGCTACCTCAACCAGGTCTCCATATCTTTTTTCTCTCTTCCTCTCTTGCTCTCTCATTTATCTCGCCTTTCTATCAACCACAGTCTCATCAATTTATGATATTGAAGAGACCTTGGAGTCTTGGAATGGCTTTCTCTCTTCAATCGTCTGTGCAACTCCTGAGGTAAGTGGAGGAAAATATTTGGTATTCTCTATAATATTTGAGTTCTTTGAGGGTATTTTAGTCTTTTCGCACCAAAATAAGTTCTTTATTCTAAAAGATTTGTATTTCCGGGACTTTTGCCAATAACTTTTTAAAATAGATCCTTATCTCTGAAAAAAAATGAGAAAACTAGACAGAGGGTCATAATTTTATTTTATTTTTCATTAAAAATGACCTATTTTCAAAAGTCATACTCAAAATGCCCTGATATAACAATCTCTTATAATTAAGGACCTATATTGAAAAAAAATAGATATTAATTTCCAACTCATCAAAAAACTTAATTTTTCTTTTTCATTTATTTTTCTAACTTTTCATAAATTTTTATTTCTTTTCCTTTAATTATTTTTGGTCTGGTTTTTTACATTTTTATTTGTTCTTCTCCTTCTTCTCGATGCCTTTGAATTCTGAACTCAAGAAGTAAACCAAAGACTTCTTCCTATTTGCGTCTTTAGCTTCTGCCTGGGCTTAATTCTTCAACTTCTACTTCTGCCTGGTACGATTCGATTCTTGGAACATTTAGGGTTTGCTTTTTTCATTTTTCTGTGTGGTGGAATTTCTACTGGTTCTAGTTGTTTGAACAATTCGAATTCTAATTTTTTTCAAGTTTATGTATATTTTTCATGTTATCAAATAAGTGTATTGTTGAAATAAGTAATTAGCAATTTTTCGAGAAGATTTTTCAAGAGTCGTTCTCGGGAACGAATTGATGTTTTTTGGCTGGGCAAGTCCTTCAAATTAATTGCGGCTTTATCTTCAATGTTAAGAGTATCTAATTATTTGTAAGTTCCCAATGTAGGTTGAATAATGGCTTTCCTGACGAGGGAGTTATGGATTTCGCACTCGTCCGTCTCCTCGCTAGTATTGAGTACGATTCCCATATGCACATCTGTTCAGTTAGACCTGATATGACAATAATGGATATTTGTCAATTTGTCAATAGTTAATGGCCACAATATCACCAAAGTGGCCTTATTTGAAATATCTTGCCCCTCATGCCACGGGGAACTTTGTCAGACTGTTGAAAGATGAGGATGTCGCGCTCATGATCTGGCTGCACAAGGTGCTTAAATTGAGTCTTATCACCATGAAGGTGTCATTTAGACCAGACAATTGAGAGGATTGCAAATAGAAGGATTAGATTGAGAGAGGCTGCATTTTTTCTTGCTATGAAGATTGGAATGACTATGATGGTTTAAGTATAATTTTTCTTGTTTATTTGTACGTTTTATTTGGATTCTCTATAACTATATTTTTTATCGATATTTTTAATTAAAACTCTAAATATTGGATTTTGTACTCTGAATCTTGGTCGAAGTACTTGATTTTTCCATGTAGTACTGGATAACCAACAAAGCACGAACACGATAATTTTTTTGCCGTGCAGTGTCCGACATGTGTCGGACACGGTAAAAAGTGTCCGAAAAAAAAAATTAGGACACGGTGTCGGACACGGATGGGAGAGTGTCCGACATGGCTAGGACACGGCTGAGGGAAGTGTCCGACACGGCAAACTCAATTTTTTTTATTTTTTTATTTAAAAGGGTCAAAATTTATTTGAAAAAAAAAATAAAAATTTATAAATGAATGAAACGGTGTATTAAATTAATTTAAATTTATTTTTTCATCATTTTTAATTGATTCTCACAATATTATAATATACAAATTATAATATTCTCTTAACATAATAATCAATTTGTATATTTAAATTTTACTAATAATTATATTATATTGTGATAAATTTATTTTTTAATTAATATTTGTACATATATATTATATATGAACATTTATATTTTTATTAAAATTTATATTAGTCAGCCGTGTCGGAGCCGTGTCGTGCCCTAAAATTTTTAAAAAATCTGTGTCGTTGTGTCCGTGTCGTGTCGTGTCGTGTCCGTGTCCCTGTGTCTGTGTCCGTGCAACATAGTAGATAACTATAAGAAAATGATGGATTTGGTACTCTGAAACTACGACTAAGTACCTTGATTATCCACTAAGGTACCGCACACCTATTAGTTTGTACTTGCATTTCAATATTTCTAGAGTCCTCTGCTACCAAGAAAACTCTAAATATTTTATTTTGTACTCTGAATCATTCTCGTAGTACTTTGATTAGGACGAATGGTACTTTATAACCGTCCATTTGTACTGTACTCGATTCTCTATTTCTGCCACATATTATGAAAACTTGTTATGTTGTATTTTATACTTTGTGTCAGTCTAGAGAGCACCTTAATTTCTCATCGCAATACTTTATACACATGAACCAGTACTAGATTCTCTATTTTTCAGACATGGTTTGTAATAAATATATATTTATACCCGAGTTTATTTGAGAAATTCACGAGGTTTAGGGAACTTTTCTTGACATGCACGTGGTATATTTCGTAATAATAAAAAATATATAGAAAAACTTAATATATAGGAATTTATACTTTGATTCCGGCTCTAAGTATCTCGATTCGGCACATGAGTACTTGATAACTCCGTGCATGTACTCGATGCTCTATTTCTACCACATATTATGGAAACTTGTTATGTTGCATTTTATACTTTGTACCAGTCTAGAGAGTACCTTAATTTCTCATCTCAATACTTTATACGCATGAACCAATACTAGATTCTCTATTTTTCAGACATGGTCTGTAATAAAAATATATTAAAAATATATTTATATCGGAGTTTATTTGAGGAATTCACGAGGTTTAAGAAACTTTTCTTGACATGCACGTGGTATATTTCATAATAATAAAAAATATACAGAAAAACTCGATATATGGGAATTTATACTTGATTTCGGCTTTGAGTACCTCGATTCGGCACATGAGTACTTGATAACTCCGTGCATGTACTCGATTCTCTATTTCTGCCATATATTATGAAAACTTGTTATGTTGCATTTATACTTTGTACCAGTCTAGAGAGTACCTTAATTTCTCATCGCAATACTTTATACACATGAACCAGTACTAGATTCTCTATTTTCCAGACATGGTCTTTAAGAAAAATATATTAAAAATATATTTATACCAGAGTTTATTTGAAAAATTCACGAGGTTTAGGGAGCTTTTCTTGATATGCACGTGGTATATTTCATAATAATAAAAAAATATAGAAAAACTCGATATATGAGAATTTATACTTTGATTCCGGCTCTCGGTACCTCGATTCGGCACATGAGTACTTGATAACTCCGTGCATGTACTCAATTCTCTATTTCTGCCACGTATTATGAAAACTTGTTATGTTGCATTTTATACTCTGTACTAGTCTAGAGAGTACCTTAATTTCTCATCTCAATATTTTATACGCATGAACCAGTACTAGATTCTCTATTTTTCAGACATAGTCTGTAATAAAAATATATTAAAAATATATTTATACCGGAGTTTATTTGAGGAATTCATGAGGTTTAGGGAACTTTTCTTGACATGCACGTGGTATATTTTGTAATAATAAAAAATATATAGAAAAACTCGACATATGGCTATATATATCAAATACGAATGACATTCAAGGTATTAAAACGACAATATTAGGGTAGATCAGACTATTTCGAAGTATTAAAACACAAATATCAGGTTACAGGAGACCATTTCATAGTATAGAAACACCAAATACGAGCGAAATTCAAGGTATAAAACCAAGGCATTAAAGAAATTTCACGAAATCTGACAAACAACACTGGAAGTATAAAATTCCACAAAATATGGCCACATATCAAAATAATCAACGCATTTGGAAGTTTTAAAACACCAAGGTATAAAAACGACGAAATTAGGATACAAATGACTATTTCAAAGGCATTAAAACTCCATTTTAGAGCTATATCAGAAAAATCAGAGCATTAAAGAAATTTCACCAAGTCTGAGTAATAAAACAACACTGGAAGTATAAAATTCCACGAAACATGGGTACAGATCAAAATAATCAACGCATTTGGAAGTTTTAAAATACCAATATCAGGGTATAAAAACAACGAAATTAGGGTACAAATGACTATTTTAAAGGTATTAAAACACCATTTAGGGCTATATCAGAAAAACCAGAGCATTAAAAAAATTTCACCAAATCGGAATAATAAAACAACACTAGAAGTATAAATAAGGGTACATATCAAAGTAATCAACGCGTTTGAAAGTACCTTCAAAGTATTTCTGACAGTGGTGGGTTGGTTCCGGCTTTGTGCTTTTGTGGTGGTGAGTTGGTTCCGGCTTTGTGCTTTCGCTGTGGTGGGTTCTTTCTAGTGTTTCTAGTGATCAATGTAGAGTTTAGGTCTGAGAATGAAGGCTATTATATAGAATCGACGAGAAAAAAAAGTACCTGAGGTCGGGGACGTCGCGTCGCTTCTTCTCAGGCTGGGATTAACGAAAGGGTTTTTCAAGGGATCCTCTTCTCAGGCTGTCGCATTCTCAGTCTGAAGTCTATTTGAATAGTAGCGAGGGTTTCACAGACAAACATTATATTTGGGCACTGTTCAATCACGGTAATTTCTCTTCTCGACGATTCAGCTTCTGCAACTTTGGAGGAAAATACTTTTTGGTTTTCTCAGTAATTTTTAACTGCTATGAGGGTAGTTAGGTAATGATTTGGAAATTATAAGAAAAGAAAAATACAAAAGAAATATTTTTCTGACGACTAGGCATAAATAATATTATTTTATTCAAAACATGTCATTATTTCTAAGAGGTTTTTATTTTGGGGTCTATTGTCTATTAGTTTTACAAAGGGATACTTTTTCCAAGAAAAAGTCCCAAACAGGACCTTCTGTCTAGATTTTCGAAAAAAAATTGAATAGGGTTCTTTGCCTAGTTTTCTCAATAAATAATAGATAGCCAATGATTTGAGTATGGGCCGCCCAATTACTAAGAGGAATATGGAACTGAAACTATGTATTGCGGTTTGGCCCATAACATAACATAGTCTAATCACAACGTTTCATTGGACCGAAGCAACCAATATCACATGATCTATGTGCGTTAAAGACCAAAAACAACAAGCAAAAATTCCTAAACTGTTCGGACTTGGGACATATCGAACAACCAACAAACTTAAAACACATTAAGAAAGAAGCTGACTCTAGCCAAAAAAAAAAAAAGGGAAAGAATCTGACTAATTATTAATGACAAAAGGAAAAATATTATTTATAACCTAAATTAGTTTAGGCTTTTAAGGGTATTTCTATATTTTTAATTTAAAATGTACGTGTAGTGAATTTAGTTTATTGTTTAGAAGAGATCGATATAGAAAGTTGGTTTATGCATTATGGGGAATCGAGTCGAGTCGGGTGAAGTGTAGTGATGTTGAATTCAAATATTAGTATATCAAAGTTTACCAGGCCAGTTTTTTGTTTGTTTGTAGATGACATGCATACTATAGACAATTAGACTGATCACATAGTTGCTAAGAAGGAGGTAGCTAAGAAAGAGTCTCTGTTTGCAAGTGGATGAGACGCTACTCTGTCTGATGCGTTCATATTATATATGACATTGCTTTTGCTTTTATCTTTTTTCTTCTTTTCCATTCCTTTTCTCTTTTAAATGAAAAATTAGGAAACGGCATAATGGAAAAAGTCTCCAACCTTGAATATGGTGATCACCACTTTACCCATAAATAAAACGCTACTATTTATAAGTTCGGATTTTGGGTGGGGGACGAAAATCGATCTTGACTGCCGATCTAGCAGTTGAATTTATAGAGGGGGATCTGTTTCGATCTGAAATAAAGGAACAGGGGATTACTTGTCGGAGAGAGTTGGCTCCGGTATAGAATCTCCGACGCTTAAATCAGTAAACTTAGAGCGGAAGGGTGTAGTGAGAGAAATATTATGTTCGGAGCTAATAAATGTGCTTATCAACCAATAATTAATGAGAGGATATTTATAGTGGGGCATAATATACACTAAAAAGTACACCCCTAGGGTGCGCATTTAATGCGTCGATCTTAGGTTTGTAGAACAACCTTAATCAGGTAAGGTGGTGTCAGATGAATGTTCAGACGCATGTTCAGGCACATTAAATGCTTGACGAATGATGATTGGATGGTTTGATCTGACTTTTGGGGCCTAGCCCTAGTTAGTGGTTCAGGGGTTGATTGGGATCGTTATCGTATCCAATCGCACCATGAAATTTTCTATCGGAGACTAGGGTCGATCTTGGGTCTGGGGCTTGGGCCTGGACCGGCCCAGATCGATCGTTGACATGACCAAGATTACCCCTTATCAACCATGTGTTGTATTCATAAATCCATACCAATTCATCATTTCTAACTTTACCTTTTTAGCAAAGTCTAGACTAGGAATGAGTCAAAGTAATAGGATCGAGGCATGCAGGCTCTAAATTTGAGAGGGTAAGTATATATAGTTTTGAGGAATGAAGTCCTCGATCCATTAATTTGACTCAAATTAACATTGTCAAATGGCATTTGCAACAATTTTCAAGTATTCATACTAAGGGTGCAGGCAGGCAGGCAGGCGCCTCAGCAGGCTCTTTTGATTTAATTTTAAGAAGCTAGCTAGCTAGGGAAATGAAATCTTGTTGAGATAATTATAAATAATAAAATTAGGTAGCTAGCTAGGTAGTCTCCGTTGACTTGTTCAATAAAATCTGCCGGTCGATATATATTCACATTTTGTAGTCTATATATGTAATAGTAATTATTGTGTTGTGTTTTGTTGGTAGGAATAGGACACTGATCCTTCCCTCAATCCTGCACGTTACAAAGAAACAAAGTCCAATATTCTCTTTACAGGACAGAGAGGCCAGGCCATCCACTTTGACCAATGTATTATATATAATATATAATATCAATCATATGATCAATTCGTACTCCACTAACTCAATTTTTCTTTCTCTTTTATTTAATTACATTACATTACAAAAATATTAATTAGTTATTGACGCACTACCTATTACTCATAATATGCTAACTAATTAAGTGCAGACTAACTTGCAGTGGATATACATACATATATAGTTAAAAAAAATACTTCAAAGTAATTGGAGCTAGGAAATTATTTAATTAACAAGTCCACTACCACTACATAAAGGCCAGGTCAGGCCAACTTGATATAATTGTTATATATATATATATATATCACATGAATCGGATCGGATAGACCCACATTTATATGTGTATAATTAAATTCAGGAAGTCTCATGTAATTTCTATTTCTATTTACAAAGTTCATATCTTTCTTTTGTGTGTTCCCGGAAGGAATTCGATCTCTTTAATCTCGGAAAGAGAACAGCTGGGTATTCTACGCTTACCAACTACCAACGCCTGCCTACTATTAGCCAGGAGGTCCCCGGCTTGAATTTTAGTTTTTTCAAAATGGAGGAGTATGCGGTCTAGATCGAACCAAAGGACTACTTGTCGTGTATTCGTAGATGACAAAAAATACAATAATAAAAAGTGATTACAAATACCATATACTGTCAATTAATTTTAATTTAATTAATTAATGTGAGAACATATATACATATATATTAAAGGGTTTATTGATGATGAATTAATTAAAGAGAGATTCTGTTAGGTAGTCGAACGACTAGTACTAGTACTGATGATCGATGATGGGGACAATTAAGTTTGACCTGACTACCTTAAGTTAGATAGATAGATATAAGATAAATGGGTAAAAACGCATGCATCAATTTATTCCTACGCCTACCTACCTACCACGTATTCCATTATTAATTTTCTTTCTACGACAAATTAATTAATCTAATGTTTGACCAACAGATCGATCCATCGATAAACAAGTACTGCGCTACTATTTAATTTGCACAAATTAATCATTGATTCTCCATTCTTTTATTTACCTTATTAATCACCTACTTAATTGCATCTTAATTAATTCTACTTAAATACTAGCTCTTAATTTGAATCTATTAATAACTCATTCTGTGCATGTAATTAACCTGCAGATCATTGATATATATATAAATGTCTTACTTATAATCAAATTTGTGTTATTAATTAATGGGACTTAGATTTGTATTCATACAAAATTTCAAAGTTTTAGTTTCTCTATCACTTTCATATCCTTGCACTAAGGTCATGTTTCAGTAGGTAACTCTGACAAATTGAAAGACTAGACGAAATTAATATTACTTTTATACAATTTCTTTTATATATTTTAATTTTTTCACAGGCCAGTCTTTAATTTGAATATGGCAATTGGCAACGCAACATTATATATAGATGCTACTATGAGTATGAGACCACACCAAACCTCAATTTAATTGTTTCTTAATTTTTGGATATATATATGGCGTTGACATAGTAATATTAGCTAGCTAGTCATGAAGAAATATAATATATATATATATATATTAAGATGATGTGTATTTTTAAAATTAATATATTTTTGGTAAAACTAATCAATCGCGCACTCCATTAAATTACTTGATTGATTCTGACTTAGCTTGTTTAGGAAATTCTTAATTATAAAAGTAAACATGACAATATATATATATATATATATATATATATATATATATATATAGTTTTTCAAATTAAATTATATATCTTTAAAAATAACGAATTTTGAGTTACTGATAGAACACAATTTCTTTATTTTTGAGAAAACAATTAAACGTTTATTTAAAAAAGTTGTGAAATATTCCTTCTAGGCAAATAGGAATAAATTAAATTTGTGATAATATATATATATATATATATATATATATATATATATAATAAAAGCTGGTAAAATATAAGAAAACATTGATTATCATGTCATAAGCACGTCAGCAGACGTAGCACAAATTAAGTTGGTTTATGAACCGCGTCATTAATTTGTTCAACTTTGAACAAATAAAAAAGGCCGGTTAGTTATATTTCGACCTACAAAGAATTTGCTGTATTACAAGTTCTAACCCTAGCTCTTAATCATAATATTACATTTACACTTTATATGAGTTTCATAATTATAAATAATACCCAATTTTAGGTTTCTGGTAGAACTATATATTCTGCTAATGGACCCCTAAAACTTAAATATTTTTTGTAATTATGAAAATCTCATGAGGTGTAATTAAATGTAATATTTTGATTAAGAACGTTACAAGTTGCTTATAGTTAGTTTAGCAAATTCCTTTCGTGTCCAATTAATGTAATTAACCCAATAAAATATTGCACAATATATATATATATATATATATATATATATATATATATATATATATATATATACTGCAGTACTTAATAACAAAAATTAAGTGAAAAGAAATCGTGGTAAATTTGAAAAGGTCTGATAGAGACTTTTTCCGCACGACGCGTTGTTGTTAGAGTAAAACAACCAATTAAGTTGATAAGGTCTTCACCCATTTGAAAAACGTTGTTATCAACCATACAATAAAATTAATAGTATATATAAATCCAAAGGGGTCAGGTTTTTCTTGTCCTTACCTTACACACATGCATTCATTTATGTTTATATTTATATTTATTATTATTATAATAAAAAGAAAGATTCACGTACTACAGTATGTATGTATGTATGTATATATTTATTTTACTTTTATTGTCCTGTAAAAATGAAAACCAGTTCTTGTTCCGTGTATATGCAATTTGAGTTGGCAAAGTCTAAGTATTATTATTTAAATCATTAATAATAAATTTTCAAACTTCAAAGCCCGTTGAAAATTATCACCTTCTTAGCTTCCTTCGACCAACCCAACTATATATCTTTCTTGTTTATATATATATATGTATAATATATAATGTACATATGCTCATGTCTTACTTCCAACTCAAAGAATTCGTCTTCTCCAACTCAACAACTCTTTCTTTTATATTTATTTCTCTACCATTTTTTCTTTCTTTAATTTCTTGGTCATTGGAATCTAGCACGCATTAATATTAATCGTCGTCGTGTCGTGGACAAGATATAATTTTGATCGAGGTGGCTATCTAGCTAGGTAGATTCAGAATATTGTAATCAAGGAGAACTCAAGAGGGGTAGTTTGTGTAATTTCCACTCAAGAAAAGATGCCTGTTGACGAACAGGCTTTTGCCGGCAGAGGCCATGAAAACGAAGCAACACCGAGCGAAAGCAGCAGCTCAGGCGAGGAAAAGGCAGCAGCAGAAAATGCGGTTCCATTTTACAAACTGTTTGTGTTCTCCGATTTGTGGGATAAAATCTTAATGTTCGTAGGCACTCTTGGTGCCATTGGCAATGGTATGAACCCGCCTCTCATGGCCTTCTTGTTCGGCGGTCTGGCCGATGCTTTTGGTAGTGGAGGAACCGATGATGGATCAGTAGTTCCCGTTGTTTCCAAGGTAAAATCATAATAAACAAATCATCAAATAATCAGACAACACACACACACACATATATATATATATATATATATATATATATATATATATATATATATATATATATATATAGCTAGCTAGCGCTCATGAATATTAATAATATTCATTCTTTAATTCCAGGTAGCTCTGAAGCTTTGTTATGTGGCTCTAGGATGCGGTGCAGCAGCATTTCTTCGTAAGTAACTAGCTAGTTCATTAACAAAAATATTGGTTTACTTGTCGTCGTCAAGTAGTAATAATTTAAATAAAAAAAAAAAAAATGCAGAGGTGGCATGTTGGATGATCACTGGAGAGAGACAGGCAGCTAGAATCAGGACTCTGTATCTTAAAACAATTTTGCAGCAAGATATTGCTTTCTTTGACAAGGAAGTACATACCGGAGAAGTCATTGGAAGAATGTCCGGCGACACTGTTCTTATTCAGGAAGCCATGGGAGAGAAGGTAATAATAATAGTACACGCATAAATAAAAGGGTTTGTACTTTTTGGCAAAAAACCATCCAAACATTCCAACTAATTTACGGATAACTCCCTGCGATTTGCATTACAAATACCCCCAAAGTCAATGATTTTCAGTTTGTTTTAGGGGGTATACGTAATGTTTTACAAACCTTGGGATAAGGTGTGAATGTAAACGGGATAATTATAACTCAGCGTGTACTCGTAAAGTTTCAAGGTTTAAATGGTGTGTTGGATTTTTAAGTAAGTCTCAGGGGGTTTTCGTAATTATCTCTAAGTAATATTCTAATATATGTCATAAACATAAAACAGACCAATCAATTGACTTGTGTTAATTTGTGCAGGTGGGGAAGTTTGTCCAGTTGATGGCCACATTTTTTGGGGGATTTATCATAGCGTTTACAAAAGGGTGGCTCCTGACCCTGGTGATGCTTTCGTCGATTCCTCCACTGATGATATCGGGCGCAATCATGTCCAACGTTGTGGCGAAGATGGCGTCTCGTGGTCAAAATGCATATGCCAGCGCAGCTGTTGTCGTTGAACAAACAATTGGCTCCATTAGAACTGTGAGTATGAGTTTGATACTTACTTTTATGTTAAATTAAATTTTACGAGGGTAGTTAATTAATAACTGATACATATATATATATATATATATATTTATCTGTTCCTCCAGGTGGCCTCGTTCACAGGAGAGAAAAGAGCTGTGGCCAACTATACGAAATCCCTTGAACAGGCTTACAAGTCAGCTGTGCATGAAGGTTTGGCAACTGGACTAGGTCTTGGATGTGTTATGTTTATGATGTTCTGTAGTTATGCTTTGGCTGTTTGGTATGGAGGCAAGCTCATCTTGGAAAAGGGTCATGTAGGGGGCGACGTTTTCACCGTTATTGTTTCTGTACTCACTGGTTCACTGTGAGTATTTCTCAAAATCTATTTCATTTCAACTGATCATTCATATGTATGTGACATTCTTGTTTAACATAAAAATAATAACAATACATAAATCAACTGATGATCGATCAGGTCTCTAGGACAAGCATCGCCTTGCATGACGGCGTTTGCAGCGGGTCGAGCTGCAGCCTACAAGATGTTTGAGACTATAGACAGAAAACCAGAGATAGATCCATTTGACACCAACGGAAAGATTTTGAATGACATTTCGGGAGATATCGAACTTAAAGATGTTCATTTTAGCTATCCAGCCAGACCAACTGAGCAAATATTCAGCGGCTTCTCTCTCTCCATCCCACGTGGCACAACCGCAGCTTTGGTTGGACAGAGTGGCAGTGGAAAGTCAACCGTCATTAGTTTGGTAGAGAGATTTTATGATCCACTCAGTGGCGAGGTTCTAATTGATGGAATCAATCTCAAAGAATTTCAACTCAAGTGGATTAGGTCCAAAATTGGTCTTGTGAGCCAAGAGCCTGTGCTTTTTATGGGGAGCATCAAGGACAACATTGCATATGGAAAAGAAGGTGCAACCGATCAAGAGATTAGAACTGCAACTGAGCTCGCCAATGCTGCTAAATTTATTGATAAATTGCCACATGTTAGTTATTTTTTTCATTATTATGTTTTCCATTTAATTAGCTTTTTGTTTTTGAGTGTACGTTTTAATGTTCTTTTTGTTTTCATGCAGGGTTTGGATACTATGGTTGGTGAACATGGGACTCAGCTTTCCGGTGGACAGAAGCAAAGAATTGCTATTGCCAGAGCAATTCTGAAAGATCCAAGAATTTTACTCTTAGACGAGGCAACAAGTGCTCTGGATGCAGAATCAGAGAGAGTCGTCCAGGAGGCTTTAGACAGGATTATGGTCAACAGAACGACCGTCATAGTCGCGCATCGTTTGACCACAGTTCGAAATGCCAACATTATTGCAGTCATTCATAGGGGAAAGATGGTAGAGAAAGGTTTGTTTGTTCCGAATACCTTCAAAAGCTCTTCTTCTAACTAATTATCGTTATATTAACAGGAAAAAATTAACTCTTTTAAAATTATGAAATCAGGTACGCATTCTGAACTGCTGGAGGATCCTGAAGGAGCATATTCTCAGCTTATACGTTTGCAAGAATCGCGCAAAGATGAAGAGGAAGACGATGATGATGTAGACAACCACAGTGAATACAGTAGGCAATCATCAAGCCAAAGAGCTTCACTTTACCATTTAATGAGCCGAAGATCCTCTAGAATGAGAAGTGGAAGTCGCCGTTCACTATCAATCACATTCGACCTATCGAGGGGTCTCAGTATTACCAGAACCGAATACGACGACTTGGAACTTGCTACAGATAATATGGACAAGCATCCTAAAGTTCCTCTGAGTCGACTCGTTGCTCTCAACAAACCTGAGGTGCCTATTCTATTTGTCGGAGCTCTGTCTGCAATAGTTAACGGTGCTATAGTTCCATTTTTCGGGATATTACTCTCTCTAGTCATTAAGACATTCTATGAGCCACATAAGCTGAAGCAGGATTCAAGATTTTGGGCACTTATGTTTGTGGTTCTTGGTGGTGTGTCTTTAGTAGCTTATCCATTGAGGACATACTTTTTTGGGGTTGCTGGTTGTCGGTTGATAAGGAGAATCAGACAGATGTGTTTCCAGAAGGTGGTTAACATGGAGGTTGGTTGGTTTGATGAGCCTGAAAACTCAAGTGGAGTAATCGGTGCCAGGCTGTCAGCTGATGCTGCTACCATTCGTGCTTTAGTAGGAGATGCACTTGCACAACTGGTGCAAGATCTCGCCTCGGCAGTTGTGGGATTGGTTATTGCTTTTACTGCAAGCTGGCAGCTGGCGCTCATCGTACTTGCTATGGTGCCTCTCATTGGATTGAACGGATACATTCAACTCAAATTCATGACGGGGTTCAGTGCAGATGCCAAGGTAGTTAATTTGAAATTTTATATATAGCCTACTAAACAATAATGTTTTTAATTAATGGAAGGAAAGCTAATTACCTCTTTACTTGTGTATTGTAGGTTATGTATGAAGAAGCAAGTCAAGTGGCTAATGATGCTGTAGGAACTATAAGAACAGTTGCTTCATATTGTGCAGAAGAGAAGGTAATGGATGTGTACAGGAAGAAATGTGAAGGGCCAATGAAAATTGGAATTAGAACAGGATTGATTAGTGGGGCAGGATTCGGTCTGTCATTAGCGTTGGTATTCTTTGCCTACGCCACCACCTTCTATGCAGGAGCTCGCCTTGTTGATGCTAGAAAAACTACATTTGAGGATGTCTTTCGTGTAAGTAGTTCAATATATAAGAATTTCAGTATTGATCTAGAAATACATTTGAGGAGTATTGATTTTGATCTTTGTTTTTTCATGATGCAGGTTTTCTTTGCTCTAAGCATGGCAGCAGTTGCTATCTCTCAATCAAGCACATTTGCCCCCGATTCAAGCAAGGCTAAGAGCGCAACCGCTTCTATATTCGGCATCCTAGACAGAAGCTCACAAATTGATCCTAGTGATGAATCCGGCACAACACTAGAGAATCTCAAGGGAGAAATTGAACTAAAACACATCAGCTTCAAGTATCCCAGCAGGCCTCGAATTTTCAGGGATCTCTCGTTGACAATTCACAGTGGCAAGGTATGTATATATTATATAGGATTGATTGCATTAATGTGTTGGAGTAGTCTATACATATATATAAGTGGCGTTTGTTTGAATATTTCAGACAGTTGCTCTGGTTGGAGAGAGTGGAAGTGGGAAATCAACAGTGATTTCGTTGCTACAACGATTCTATAATCCAGATTCAGGCGTGATCACAATTGACGGGATTGATATTCAGAAATTCCAACTGAAATGGCTGAGACAGCAGATGGGACTAGTGAGCCAAGAGCCAATCCTGTTCAACGAAACAATCAGGGATAACATTGGTTACGGGAAGGATGGTAATGCAACTGAGGCTGAAATCATAGCAGCAGCTGAGCTAGCAAATGCCCACAAATTCATCAGCGGATTACAACAGGTAAAAAAGACGTATATAACATTGAGACATGCATGCAGGATACGACGACATGCATGTTTGAACTAATATAACAATATTTGACATGCATGTGTGCAGGGATACGACACGATGGTGGGGGAGCGAGGAGTGCAGTTATCAGGAGGTCAAAAACAACGAATAGCCATAGCAAGAGCAATCGTAAAAGCTCCAAAGATACTATTGCTGGATGAGGCAACGAGTGCTTTGGATGCAGAATCAGAAAGAGTAGTTCAAGATGCACTTGATAGAGTGATGGTGAATAGGACAACTGTAGTTGTGGCTCATAGGTTGTCAACTATTAAAGGAGCTGACCTTATTGCTGTTGTTAAGAGTGGAGTAATAGTTGAGAAAGGGAAGCATGATGCTCTAATCAACGTTAAAGATGGCTTTTATGCATCACTCGTCGCACTTCACATGGCCGCTTCATGATCTTAATTTTTGTTTCAGAAACAAGAAGAAGAAGAAGAAGTTGTATTACATAAGAAAGTTTCAGTATACTTGGCTGATTCAATAAAGTTCTAATTAGTAGCTAGCTAGAGGATATTACATTATGTAATGTAAGTGTATATATAAGGACTCAGAAGGAAGTATAGATCATGTGCAGGAATTGCATATATAATACTCTACTCCATTGTGGAAATCAGTTGTCATCATTCTTTGCAATCAATTAAGTATTTGTTTTTTCTTTTAACTTTGAATTAATTAATTCCTATTTATTCACTGTATGTACGTATTTAATCTCATAAGTATATAGTGTAACTTTGTACTGATCGATCTTAATTAGATCTCTTATATAATTAACCACTGTCTTAAAATATTATTGTTTGCATTCCGTCGGCCGGGGCATATATATTGCACGTACATAGATAGGGAATTTAATTGTGACTTGATCAGAGTTTAAGCAAGCTAGAAGCTGAGTACTTTCTGTTTGTATTCAACATAAAGATATATATGATGTCTCTTTCACCTAATTGTTATTTTATTTCCCTAGATTGAGTATTGACATACCATTAGCTAGCTAGTTTAATAAATAGATTAGATTTATTTATTTCCCTCGAGGCTCGAGTGTTTGCAAATTGCAACTATCTGCTAAATCTGCATGCTAGCCATTTTGAATTTCTTAATTACGACGCATTTTCTGTTAATATCATGTCATATAAGTAACATTAATAAATTATTGCTACAATTCGGATTTGAAACAAGAAGATTTGCAGAGGCTAAAACTAGCTACCTTGAGTCCTGAGAAAGAAGATGCATCATTCCTCTGGCTAGATCTACTCCTACATTCACAATCACAGTGTGTTTTGTAAACGGGTGACTTAAATGACTGAAATACCCCTGTAGCAAAATTTTATTTCAAGGTCTGTCCTTCGTAATATAATACTTATGATAAACTAATGAACATGTTACGTTTTGCAGGGCTAGCGGGTAGATGCTTGCAGTTGCCTTCTCAATCTCTTTACCGACTGAATCCGGATAAACTTCTGAGCCAAACAAGGTTGTGCTTGAGTCCTTCTAAGCAATCTGATCATCAAGACAACCGCCACATTAGTATTTGGAAAGCAGTAAACAGAGATAAATGGTTCAAGTTCGAGTTCCCCTGGGAATGCAACTTCCATTGATAGGAAAAACTTTACACCTAAATGATTCGACCCATATAAATTGGCTTAAGAACCAAAAGATAATAATAATAACACATTTAAGAGCGTGTCCCCAAGTATTTTAGCTTTTCAAAATATTTTACCTCTGATATGTGGACGCGGACACGGCAATGCAGATTTTTTTTTAACATTTTGTACTATAAAAGTATCCGATACGGGTTTTCGGATATGGAGTCGGGCACGACACCACACGATAGAGTAGAATTTTTAAAAGTGTCTGTATATCATAACATTTTACCATGGAACAAAATCTTGAACTAGAACCCATCTTCTGCACAACATCATTTTTCCTATAATTTATAAACAGATCTTTTTTTTTTCCGAAACAATTTATAAACAGATCATATACAGTGAATGTGTGGAATGCTACATTATACAATCTCATTAGGTATGAAATACCAGAGTGGAAACATGGAGACATAAAATACAAGTATACAATAATATTAGCAAGTTGTCCTCATTGTTACTAATAAGAATGATTCAAACACAGAATAGCAAACTCAAATGTAACTCAGAAATTGACAATCTGACACAACAAGATCCCTCATTGGCAATCAGGGGCCAATGCAAATTAAAAACAATAAGACTCCAGAAACTCAACCAAGCTCTCAATCTGACTTTCTTTTTTGATGGCACTCCAAATATATATGTCTCTAATGATGCCTGTAAATGCATTTTTATTTTTTCATCATTTTCTTGAAAAACTAAAATACACACAGGCACACATTAAAACTAGCTAATAATAAAAAGATATTTTGTAGTAAGAAATAAGCATGTGAGAACTAACCTTCAAATGATTTTTCCGTCATTTTCTTCTAGAAAGCACACACACGAAGCTAATTACAAAAAGATTATCTATAGCAAGAAATAAGCTTTTAATATTTTGAATCAAGGTATAAAAGCTTATTTTGAATCGGTGAACAGTGGCGGGCCTTTGCGGTTAAATTGCAGGCCCGCCTTTTTCCATCTACGATTTCAGGCAAAACATTAGGTGCAATAAAACAGCAGAATCTGCTATAATCTGCATTTTCAAAGTTCAAACGCCTAACATAAATGATTCATCCTCCAGTAATTGAGATTCTAACACATCAACACATGTACGGTATATGTACATTTAATTCCATCCAGCAGGTAATTGTAAAACCTAAGCTTTCCTCAGCCCGGTAATTAAGGATCAATGGATTTTGTGCAGAAGGTGTCAAAAGCATGGAAACCAACCAAGATCCACAAAAAAGTAAGGCTTGGCAAGTGCTACAAAAAGTTAAAGCCAGCAGCCAAGTTCGTGCAAAATTATGCTGAAATCTCATCTAAAAATGTTATCTCCCGCGGCTACCTCCTCAACATTTCAGAGAAGATGACCTGGCTTTCATGGTCATATCTAATTTAATACATATTTAAATATATGTGTATTTTAGTTTCTGATTGAAATTTCTTTATTGATGCAGACTTGTATCATAAAAGTGAATGCAGCAAACCAGGGTGGCAAAAAAGGGTAATATCAGTACTAGGAATTGCAAAGGTACAAATTGTACAGGACTCTAATCGTGTGACTATTATCAACCAATCTTATTATTATTATTATCACTAAATCAAATTAAGTCCGATTTATATAGGAGTGCGCTCCAAAATGGATCAAAACGGAGTGGTAGAAGTGTCGGGAATAGCTGATACAAATAGACTGCTGAAGAAGATCAGGAAATCAACACAAATAGAGCTTCGATGGTTTCAGTTTAGACAGTGTTCCAGTAACCTTTTCATGCCAGAAGCAAGAAAAACCTAATCGATATAACAGTTTTCCATTGTACAGAGGATATGAATATAATTATCTGCCGACCCAACTATACAATCCTTATTAAGCCCCAGACACTAGATATATATCACATTCTCTAACTGTCCTTACAATATAGACTTTGATCATTTTCAAACGGAACTATTTATGTTTTATTTTTAATATAATCTTGTCTAGTGCCATGTAATCTGCTAAAAACAACTCAATCTACAATGGATAACCTGAAAGCTTTGTTTCACATTTTCTGGATAACTTCCTTAAAAGCATATAGTCTCACCTAACTTCAACAGAAAAGAAGTACATAACAAACAACAAGTTGAATATGCTTATAAGCCAAGGAGCAAAATAATTATAATATAGGACTGCACTAGTATAAAATCTTGGATATCATCCAAACATTCCATGTGTATTTCTTTTCTACTTGAAAAATACCTGTTAGAACTATCAGGTTTATTTTCATGGAATTTGCTGTTACGAGAATTTCTGAAGGCCTGGTTGCACCATCAGGGCCGACTCCATCAGGAGTGCTTGATTTATCAGTGGTTGACAGAATACCTGTGTTACGTTGCAATGCTCGAACACTGCACGTTTACAGACATGGACCTGGTGCATCACAGGTCATCCGTGAAGCCCTGTCGAAAACATTGATTCCTTATTATCCTCTAGCGGGGAGGTTGCATGTTTCTGAACAAAATGAGCTGCAAATTGCTTGTTCTGGAGACGGGATTTGGTTTGTGGAGGCATCAGCTGATTGTACTTTGGATTCAGTCAATTACTTTGATGATGCTATGTCAATCCCATATGATAAGCTTCTGCCTACTCCTCCACAAGAAAGTGACGGCCTTGATCCTCTAGTGCAGATGCAGGTAATAAATATATTTAGTTATTTATTTCCCGTGAGTCTAAGTATGACCCCCCAAATCTGAAAAGTTTTGTGAATCTTGGTTCAGGTGTCGGAATTTGGATGCAAGGGTTTCGTGATTGGGCTGATATTTTGCCACAGCATATGTGACGGACTGGGAGCAGCACAATTCCTTAATGCAGTTGGAGAAATGGCCAAAAGTGGTGAGCAACTCAGTATCACTCCAGAGTGGTGCAGAGATTTCCTTCCGACGACTCAAACCAATTCAATGGCGGAGCCACCACCACCAATTCCAATTCCAATTCCAAATCCCGATTACTACCAGCTGGAGCACGCCACAGTAGACATACCTATCGATAAAATCAAGGATCTGAAACAAGAATACCAACAATGGAGTGGGGGAAGTAGCAGTAGGTGTTCGACATTCGAGATTGCCGCAGCCATATTGTGGAGGCAGCGGACATTAGCAATAAAACCGAATGAGGGAACACAAGTGAAGCTCGTATTCTTCGCGAATTGTCGTCACCTCCTCGTTGAGCCTCCATTGCCCAAGGGCTTCTACGGCAATTGTTTCTTCCCTGTCACGGTCACTGACAGTACTGTAACCGTATCGAGCGAGAGCGACTATCCGTTGACAGCTGAGAAATTATCCGAGAATCATGTGTTTCGAGTGGTGAAACTGATCCAAGAAGCCAAAAAGAGGCTGCCAAATGAATTTGGTAAATGGACCAAGAAACTGAACAAGTGCGGTCCAGGCCCAGTTGATGAGGATCCAGATCCATTTGCGGCGGCGGGTGTTGGGTACACAACCCTGTTCATATCAGAGTGGGGGCGATTGGGGTTTGGAGAAGTTGATTACGGGTGGGGCAGGCCGACCCATATAGTTCCAATACAGGGTTCCAGTGTAATTCCAATTGGAATAGTGACCGCCCAGCCTGCAGCAGCTCCAAAACAAGGAGGAGTCCGCTTGATGACGTGGTGCGTCCAACAAACCCATTTAGAACCTCTGCTTCAACGTATGCTGCAATACCAATAACTATAATGGCATGATTGGTACGAAGGAATGAATTGGTAATGGAATGGTCGTTCCTATGTTCATTCCTAAATCCATAATTGGTATAATTTTTGGATCGGGAATGGTCATTTCTGAATGAATGCTCATTACTGTATACATGGGATTAACTATTCCTCCCACCCCCATGGTATTAGCCATTACCAATGCTGTAAGAATGAACTATTTATATAATATTTCATTACAATATTTATGTAATACATCTAATATCATAATATTTTTATAAATATAAATTACATGTTAATAACCACATTAAATATTAATTAAATTATATAAAAATAGTTATACATAAATATAAAACATATCTTCAATCTACTATTTATTCATAAATAATAGGATTTTGTGTTAGATATGAATAATACATTCATACATACAGACCCGAACAGATATTCGATACATAAAGTTGGATATCCGATTTTTTCGGATCGGATTCGGATAGCAAAAAATGCTATCCGAAATTTTGGATATCCAATGTCTGATTATCCGGTCCGACACCCATCCTTACATATATATATCCGGTTTCGGTAAAAATCGATACCCGATCATTTTTTTACCGATCATTTTTTTACCGAAACCGATTCCAAAAAATTTACTAACCCTAACAACAACTTACCTGAATACATCTATTAATCTAAAAAAAAGAATACATCTTCTAAAACAATATTAGTTCATATACTTAAAATTCATTATGAAAAATTGTTCATGTATAAGTACGAAAAAAATAATACTATTATATATTTTATGTAAATATAAAAATATATATTCTGAAATATAAACTAAAATACGTCGTATGTATAATCAACTCTATTTATTTTTCCTATACGTATTTAATATTAATATAAAACATTATATACATTTTTTGTCAGACTAAAATATTATATACATATAGTTACAAAAATATTATTAATTAAATTAAAATTTTAAATTATATTTTTTACATATAATTTTTTTATGTTCTTAAGGTCTTCTAATTTCTATTTTTAATATTATATATACAAAAAATAAGAATAAAAAATCAAGAATTTTGAATCCATTCCTAACTTTATTCCTTAAATGTTACCAAGCATAGAAATTGTAACGACCCGAATATTTAATTATATTATTAATATTTACGCGAATTCTTTCTTGCCTAATTTCTCGATCTATCCAATTGGATTAATTAATCTTGTGGAAAAGATTGATTTAACCTATCTTCTAAATAGCCTCGATTACTTAAATTACATAAATGCCCTTAAAAACCTAAATGACCATTTTACCCTTCCGAGATATTTTCCTAAATATCAACCTATCTCTCTCATTCTCTCATAACAAGAAGGAGAAAAGAAAGAGAAAAGAAAGAAAGGAGAAAGAAGGAGAAGAAAGGAGAAAGATCTTCCCGACGCCCTACCGAGCTCGTTTCTCGCCCGATCGACGAGCCGTGAAAACTCGAACGATCCTCACTACATTATCTACCGGTAATCCTTTTACCCCATTTCATTCCGTTCGTTATTTCTTGCGATTTTCGTGACTTTAGATATAGGATTTTATATATTAGGATTTTCGTGTTTAGGAAGAATTACTCGATCATTTTACGTGATTCTTGTGTCTAAATGTAGCTTATATGATATGTATGATTATATGTGAAAATTAGGATGTTTTATGGTATAAATTAGGAGATATATGAATTTATATTTTGAATTCGCGTGAGAGGTTCGCGATCTGCTGAGTCTGCTGCTCAGTAGATCCACACGGGCGAACGCACGGTCTTGAGCAAGACCGTGCAGGAGCCCGTGCGCTTCACTTTTCAGCCTGCACGGGCTTGAGCCCGTGCACAGGCCCGTGTGCATGGCCGTTTGCACCTGCACGGTCTTGGCACCGTGCTCAAGACCGTGCGGGAGGCCGTGCAACCCCTTTTGTGCTTACACCGGCTTGCCAAGCCCGTGCGTTGGCCGGTGCAACATACTTAGTGTATTTTCTAGCCTTTTCCTTTCTTACACTTCGGGAATTGGTCAACCCCACTCATTTAAATGTTGACTTTTCTCATACGACCTCCGAATATCAATCCGATTTCACCTGTAGCTTCCTCGAGCCTTGGGATTCGATATTCTTCATAATTTGTAATTTACCCGACCCTATTTGACCGTCAATTGACACCTTCCTCGTTTAGGGATGTTAACCCCTTTTTCCCGTTTCTTGTCCGTTTAACCCCGTTTTTGCGAGAGAGTTCCGTGATATTATTTTTAAGCATGTCTACGTGCCCTAACTGCGTTCTAGCATGCTTTCCATATTTATTATTAATGTTCTTCCATTATTACAATTGCTTTAAATATTTCTTTAAATATTGTTCCATAATTTATATATCCTTACATGTTTAATTGATTTACTTCCCATATTGCGTTTATTGCATGATTGGATTCTATATGAATTGCCGTGCGTCATCTGTTGTCTTGTGTCTTGCTTTTAGTATTGTCGGTCTTGTTTTCATCCTCTAGGCCCTGTGTATTACAGGTGGGTCCAAAGAGGGAGAAACCTGACTACCGCTTGCTTTCATACTGTCTTGTCGAGCCAGGTAAGGGTTTTAAATTGTTTTCAACTGGAGTAAGAACATAGTTTATTTAGGCTTCGAAATAACTTATTTCCCCGCCTTTTCTTATTGCTTGTTGTACTGTCTTTACTATTCCTTATGTGCTTAGTCAAACCTTTTAATAGCAAAACCAAAATGATTTGAAATGCTTCCAACTAGAGACAAGTAACTTATTGGTTTTAAAAGTAACTATTTGATCTCTGAGGCACTTATAAGTAATGTCGTTAGGGACATCCGTCAGCATGCTCCCGAAGCGTACGACGCATATGAGTACTTCCTAGATCGTTACATCAACTTGTCTCAAAAGCCCCTTTGGCCATGCATTCTTAACTACTTGCATCATATTTTCGAACGGCCCTTTTGGCCACTTAAACTATCACTGATTTCAAAAGCGAGCCATAGCCTGTTTTATGACTTGGGCCCGGAGTATACAAGAGGTGAGCCTGGGGACGTGCGTCTAGGGCAAATCCCGATGTATACTTCTAGCGCGTTAACTTGGGTCGGCTAGGAGGTTGGCTAGCCTAAGTTGATGCGAACGGTGGTGCTAATCGCGTCTCCTTAAACCCTGTACGGTGGTGCTGATTGCGTCTCCTTAAATCCTGATGGTGGTGCTAATCTGTAACGGCACGTCCCCAAATACGGTGCGACGTGACGTCCCGCACCAAGTCATAATCCACAACCAGAACTAAAGGTCCAGTTATGAACTACAACCTGGCGAACGGAAAATAATTACCAGGCGGATCTGCTTTAGAAAATAATAAGACAATGAACAATAATACAGCGGAAGCAAATTAGCACAACCTATCCCACTCAGGGAGCTAGAACAACCATAATCCAAAACACAATTATAAAGCCCACCAAGGCCACTGAAAATATCAATATCAACATTCAAACTATTTTACATTATTTACATCTACACCTTCTAGGGTTTGAAGTATTTATCCAGATACATAGACGAATATGAAATCACCTAAACAAAAGTAAATGACTCCAAGGACACGACCTGAATCCGCCTAGCAACAAAACCCTGAAAAGACAACAACAGAGTAATGGGGTTAGTCAAAGCGACTAAGTGAGGGGGCTGTAATACATATATATTATCGAAACAACAGAAAAGATTCACCAGTTTGTAAATGAGAAGAAAGCAAAGGAAAAATAAAGGTTTTCACAATTATTGGTGAATCAAATACTTTCGCAATAAAGTAAAAGCTCGGCGAGACGAGCATCAACCACCTATTTCATAATATCAGAAATATCAAATAAACCTCCCTTATTCCTCCTTGTGTAGACAGGTAGCTAGCCCGCTACTATATAATTATATATGCAAGGACAAATATCCAATACATCTTCGGCTGAGGATATAGACTAGATCCCGTCCGGCGCAGGTACTCAAAAGGGTTGCCACTCCGGTCATACCCTCGAGCTCCCATCAGTTTGGAGTCCAGAGCATTGAGATCCACCGTAGACCCGACGTCTATCCGGCTTTACCCCGTACCCTGAAGTCCGGGCCCAATTGTATAATGTGGTTCAATGGCCAGGCCGAAAGGCCAAGATAATGTTCTCGCATTCCAAATACTCATATGGTCAAAGGGACCAATTTCAATCTATTTTATACCCTTTCGAGCTAATAGAGCTCTCGAGGGGTTATACATAATAATTTGATATCAAAGCATTTTTCTTTAAACTCATTAATATAGTATGGTTCAAATAGCTACTACGTATAATATAAACATGGGGAAAGAAACATAAAAACATAAAAGACAGGCTTCGGGCATATATGGAATATTTACATACGTATAAGGAAAGCCGAATTCGGAAAAGAAACCCCACCTGGATAATACGGCAAAAAGGACAAAAGAAAGAAGACCAACTACTGCCTGGAAGAACTACCACCTGAAACCAAATACAACACAACCAAGTAAGACGACAACACGACGCACGGCTTATTCTTAATGCAATAACCACTTAGTTAAATCAAAGAAGGGCAATTATTCAATGAAACGAATGAAATATCAAACTTCAAGCTTATAATCATACTTAAACGCAATTAGGTTTCATAGACATGCTTAAAATACTATAAAGAAGCATACATTCAAGTTTTGAAGCAATCGGAAAAGAATTGCGATAAGCGTATAATTTCCTAAACGAAAATCAGTTCGTTTCACGATCAAACGGTATTGGAAAAATTCAAACTCTATGGATTATTAAGTTTTAAAGCGTTATGGACTTAATGGCGAAGTCGGATTTTGAAAATAATATCAAACGAAGAAAGTAGCATTTGAAATTTTTGACTTCCAGAGACTTTTGAACTAAAATCGGGTCACACGGGCTACACACACGGCTTGATCAAGGCCGTGTGCGATTTTGGGAACACGCACGGCCTGTCCACACGGCCTGATCAAGGCCGTGTGCAACTTTGAAACATGCACGGCCTACCCACACGGCCTGATGCAAGGCCGTGTGGGGTGGAAAACACGCACGGTCTTGCTACACGGCCTGTTTCAAGGCCGTGTGCGCCTGTTTTCGCGAATTTTCAGCAGAACGCGAAGAACTTCGCACAGAAGCAGCAAAACTTCGTCAAATCTTTACCAAAATACCATTTTCAATCAGATTTTCATACTACAAACTTCAACAAGCATCAAAGATCACAATGGCAACACATAGGATCAAGAATCATCGAAAACTACGGAGTATAGCGATCAAACTATCGAAAAATCCAACTTCGAAACAATTAATCCAAAACATACTCAAACGACAACGGAATCAAATGGAACTTGAATAATACCTGTAGAGAATGTTATAAGGATCACGTAGGTTCTTACGGATCGAAATTTGGTTAAGAAACGAACTCGAAAGATCGAATTGAAGTTTTAAAGAAAATTCTTTCTTTTTCTTTCTTTCTTTTCTTTTCATTCGGCTGTTTAAGTGTAATTAAGAAAAAGAAAAGGAAAAGAGAATAAAAAGAAAACCTGAGGTTTAAATGAAAAATCGAAGGGGCATTTTCGTAATTTCGCGAAACTTCATAAAAAGGACATATTAATAAAATATATCAATATCATAGTCAAAACTCATCCTTTTAAACGCACATCAACATAGAATAATTTAAATTCACAAATTATCACATTTACGAAAATTCATATAAAACACACAAATATCACATAAGCACATATATCCCGATCGAGTTTTCCAAACTTGTCCCGTTATCTCAGGAATTCTTACCGGCTTTAGTTTACCAAAAATGTGGGGCGTTACAATCTCCCCCCCTTATGAGAATCTGTCCTCAGATTCTATTTATTCGAAGTAAACAATTCTGGATAATGTTTCCTCATTTTCTCCTCTGTCTCCCAGGTAGCTTCTTCAGTTTTCTGATTCCTCCAAAGGACTTTTACAAGTGGGATTTGACGATTACGAAGTTCTTGAAATTTATGGTCCAAAATACTAACCGGTTGGGAAATGAATGTCAAATTCGGCTCTAACTTAATATCTTCCACTGGAATAATCTCGGACTCGTCTGGATGATACTTGCGAAGCTGCGAGACGTGGAAAACATTATGAATACCTGTAAGAGCTGGCGGTAAATCTAATCTGTAGGCCATCTTCCCAATCCTCTCAAGAATCACATACGGACCCAAATATCTCGGGGCTAACTTTCCTCCTTTACCAATTCGAACGAATCCCTTTCTAGGAGAAGCTTTCAAAAATACCTGATCCCCAACTTCGAATTCTAAATCACGTCGACGCCTATCAGCATAACTCTTTTGTCGATCCTGGGCAGCTTTCATTCTTTGTCGAATAACTTGCACTTTTTCGATAGCATCCTGAATAAATTTTGGAGCAATACCACGATGAATACCATCTTTAGTCCATCTCCAATCCTCAATGTCCCAATATAGTGGCGATCGACACTTCCTTCCGTACAAAGCTTCGTATGGGGCCATCTGAATCGAGGACTGATAACTGTTATTATAAGCGAACTCGATCAATGGTAGCTCTTTGTGCCACGAAGTCTGAAAATCCAAGGCACAAGATCTCAACATATCTCCGAGGTATCTAATAGTCCTTTCGGATTGACCGTCTGTCTGGGGGTGAGCTGCGGTACTGAAGGTCAACTTTATTCCCATACGATCCTGTAGGTTCTGCCACAGATGTGATGTGAATCTAGTGTCTCTATCTGACACTATACTAGCCGGAACTCCATGAAGTCTCACAATCTCCTCATGATAAACCTCTGCCAACTTGTCAATTGTATAGGATGTACGCACGGGCAAGAAATGAGCGGACTTCGTCAATCTGTCGACAATTACCCAAATACTATCATAACCACCTCTGACTTTCGGTAAACCCGAAACAAAATCCATTGCTATCTCTTCCCATTTCCAAGATGGAACGGGAAGTGGCTGTAGTAAACCTCCGGGTTTCTGATGATCTGCCTTGACTTGTTGACAAGTCACACAGTGTCTGACATAATCGGCTACATCTCTCTTCAAACCAATCCACCAGAAGAACTCTTTCAAATCTCGATACATCTTAGTGCCTCCCGGATGAATAGTATAGCCTGATTTGTGAGCCTCATCTAAAATCTCTCTCCTCAAACTCTCTGGAACACAAACTCTTGTCTTATGTCTGAGAAGACCTGTGTCGTCAATACTGAATTGCGTGTCTGGCTCATCCTTTATTCGAATAATCTGTCGTTGAATCCAATCATCAGTAGCTTGAGCTTCTTTAATTCTACGACCCAAATCTGACTGAATCGTGATGCTAGAAACACGAGCATAAGAAATAATACGAGCTCTCTCGGCACCTGATATATCTGAACTCAGCTCTAGCTGTGATACACTCGCTTTTCTGCTCAAGGCATCTGCAACTACATTCGCCTTCCCTGGATGGTACTGAATCTTACAATCATAGTCTTCTAACAACTCCATCCAACGTCTCTGGCGTTTATTCAACTCCTTCTGCGTGAAAAGATACTGAAGGCTCTTATGATCAGTGAAAATATCAAATGTAACGCCGTAGAGATAGTGACGCCACTTGCCCAAAGCAAATACAACTGCTGCTAACTCAAGATCATGTGTAGGATAATTCACTTCAGCAGGTTTAAGCTTTCTCGAGGCATAAGCTATAACCTTTCCATTCTGCATTAACACACATCCTAAACCTTCTTTCGAAGCATCAGTATAAACTACGAATCCATCTGAACCTTCAGGCAAAGTAAGAATAGGAGCGGATGTCAATCTGTTCTTTAACTCCCGAAAACTGCTCTCACACTTATCAGTCCACACAAAGGCTACATTCTTCTTTGTTAACTCAGTAAGCGGGGCTGCAAGTTTAGAGAAATCCTTCACAAACCGTCTGTAATAACCTGCCAATCCCAAAAAGCTACGAACCTCTGTCGGAGTCTTAGGCTGCTCCCAACTCAATACTGAATCAATCTTTGAAGGATCAACTTCAATACCTTTCTTAGATATAACATGACCCAAAATGCCACTTTTTCAATCCAAAACTCACACTTACTGAACTTGGCATATAGCTGATGTTCTTTCAAAGTTTGTAGCACGATCTTTAAATGCTCTGCATGCTCTTCCTCGGACTTTGAGAAAACCAGTATATCGTCGATGAAAATGACAACAAACTTATCAAGATAAGGTCGGAAGATTCGGTGCATCATATCCATAAATGCTCTAGGGGCGTTCGTCAAACCGAATGGCATAACCACAAACTCAAAATGACCGTATCGAATGTTGAAAGCTGTCTTCGGTATGTCCTCTGTCTTGATACGTAACTGATAATATCCCTGTCTCAGATCGAGTTTAGAATAGACCCTCGATCCTTGCAATAAATCAAACAACTCCTCAATGTGGGGAAGAGGATACTTGTTCTTCACAGTCATCCGGTTCAATTTGTAATCAACACAAAGTCTAAGAGAACCATCTTTCTTCTTCACAAACAATACCGGTGCACCCCAGGGAGAAGTACTCGGCCTAATATAACCACTGGCTAACAAATCATCTAACTGAGTCTTCAACTCTTTTAACTCAGCTGGTGCCATTCTGTAAGGTGTCTTCGAATAAGGCTCAGATCCCGGATACAGATCAATAACAAACTCGATATCACGGTCTGGAGGTAACGATTCTAACTTCTCAGGAAACACATCAGGGAAATCTCTAACTATCTCGGTATTTTCAAACTTCGACTGCTCCTTCGGTCTGTTAAGAAGATAAGCAACAAAACCTGAAGCTCCTTCTCGAACGAGCTTCTTTGTCTCTGTCATAGAAATAATCGGCCCATCTGTCAACTGAATACCCTGACTCGAATCAGATCCCAAACTAATCTTCTTCTCAAAACAATCAATCTTGGCCCTGTGCTCAAATAACCAATCCATACCCAAGATAACTCCGTACTTCTTCACTGACAACACTATCAAATCTGCGGGGTAAACCTTATCCTCAATAAAAACGGGACAACGTCGGTACACGCGGTCGGTAATCATACAAGATCCCAAAGGAGAACTCACAACAAAACAATAATCAGACAAATCAACAGACGCATGCGCAGATAAGTCAATTTCAGGAGCAACAAACGAATGCGTAGCACCCGGATCAAACAATGCATGTATGGGTATGTTATGTATATGTATGGTACCTTCCACCACGGCGGAAGCATCAGGCTCAGTCTCCTCATTATCGCCCTCCAGTGCATACACACGAGCTGGAACAGAAGGCTTCGGCCTCGGCGGCATAGGCTGACTCGGGGGCTGCCTCCTAGGACAACTATCCTTCTGGTGGGCAGAGCTACCACATCTAGTACACAATCCCAACTTAGACCAACACTTAAACTCTGGGTGATTCCCTCCACAATAACCACAAGTAACTGGACGATAACCTGACGGACGAGGGACTGAAGGAAAACCAGCCGGGCGAGGTGCAGAGTAAAATCCAGTCGGACGAGGTGCTGAAGTAAATCCCATAGGGCGAGGTATAGGAGGTCTGGGTCCACCAAAAGGTCTCTTGCCTTTAGGCTGCATAGGAGCACTCGGAATGAAAGGCCTCTTGAAACCTGATGAAGAAGAAGCAGGGGTGGTACTACGAATAGCTCGATCAATACTGGCATACTCAGCCTCAAGAGATAAGGCTGCATCTACAGCTGCAACATAGGTAGTGGGACGGGAAGCTGCAAGACCCTGTCGAAGTGGAATACTTAAGCCCTCTAGAAACTTCTTGGTCTTCCTGCGCTCGTCTAAAGCAATATGTGGAGCATATACTGCAAGTCTGGTAAAATTAGCCTCATAATCTGCCACGGTAGAAGTACCCTGAGATAGCTCCATAAACTCCTGCTCCCGGCGATCCTGAACAGTAGGGGGAACATACTTAGCTCGAAACTCCTCAAGAAACCTATCCCATGTTGACTCAACTCCGGTGGCCCTCCATCTCTGCTCAATCATCTTCCACCAGGCCTCTGCAGGTCCTCGCAGAAGATAGATAGCAAACTCAACCTTCTCTAGATCAGTGGGCTGAAGAACTCGGTATATCCTCTCAAGAGATGAAATCCAACCCTCTACCACAATATCATCTGTAGTACCAACGAACTGAGGTGGGTGGAAATCGAGGAATCGGCGAAGTGGCTGCTCACGGGCTCTATGCTCATCTACCTCTACATCCTTATCTCTCTGATCCAGGTAATCCTTAAAAAGACCAAATATCTGCTGAGCATCAACCACTGGTGCCTGTGGTGGTACTGCTGGAGGAGCACGATCACGACGAGGCGGCATCCTACAGTTAAATATAACAAGTATGCATGTAGATTAACTATGGATGCAAAGCTGTAAGCACATAAGCACAAAAGCACAAATTCCTAAGTCATAAGCCGTACGGACCTAGACTGACACGACTCACAGAGCTAAGGCCAATGAACCTCTAGCTCTGATACCAACTGTAACGGCACGTCCCCAAATACGGTGCGACGTGACGTCCCGCACCAAGTCATAATCCACAACCAGAACTAAAGGTCCAGTTATGAACTACAACCTGGCGAACGGAAAATAATTACCAGGCGGATCTGCTTTAGAAAATAATAAGACAATGAACAATAATACAGCGGAAGCAAATTAGCACAACCTATCCCACTCAGGGAGCTAGAACAACCATAATCCAAAACACAATTATAAAGCCCACCAAGGCCACTGAAAATATCAATATCAACATTCAAACTATTTTACATTATTTACATCTACACCTTCTAGGGTTTGAAGTATTTATCCAGATACATAGACGAATATGAAATCACCTAAACAAAAGTAAATGACTCCAAGGACACGACCTGAATCCGCCTAGCAACAAAACCCTGAAAAGACAACAACAGAGTAATGGGGTTAGTCAAAGCGACTAAGTGAGGGGGCTGTAATACATATATATTATCGAAACAACAGAAAAGATTCACCAGTTTGTAAATGAGAAGAAAGCAAAGGAAAAATAAAGGTTTTCACAATTATTGGTGAATCAAATACTTTCGCAATAAAGTAAAATCTCGGCGAGACGAGCATCAACCACCTATTTCATAATATCAGAAATATCAAATAAACCTCCCTTATTCCTCCTTGTGTAGACAGGTAGCTAGCCCGCTACTATATAATTATATATGCAAGGACAAATATCCAATACATCTTCGGCTGAGGATATAGACTAGATCCCGTCCGGCGCAGGTACTCAAAAGGGTTGCCACTCCGGTCATACCCTCGAGCTCCCATCAGTTTGGAGTCCAGAGCATTGAGATCCACCGTAGACCCGACGTCTATCCGGCTTTACCCCGTACCCTGAAGTCCGGGCCCAATTATATAATGTGGCTCAATGGCCAGGCCGAAAGGCCAAGATAATGTTCTCGCATTCCAAATACTCATATGGTCAAAGGGACCAATTTCAATCTATTTTATACCCTTTCGAGCTAATAGAGCTCTCGAGGGGTTATACATAATAATTTGATATCAAAGCATTTTTCTTTAAACTCATTAATATAGTATGGTTCAAATAGCTACTACGTATAATATAAACATGGGGAAAGAAACATAAAAACATAAAAGACAGGCTTCGGGCATATATGGAATATTTACATACGTATAAGGAAAGCCGAATTCGGAAAAGAAACCCCACCTGGATAATACGGCAAAAAGGACAAAAGAAAGAAGACCAACTACTGCCTGGAAGAACTACCACCTGAAACCAAATACAACACAACCAAGTAAGACGACAACACGACGCACGGCTTATTCTTAATGCAATAACCACTTAGTTAAATCAAAGAAGGGCAATTATTCAATGAAACGAATGAAATATCAAACTTCAAGCTTATAATCATACTTAAACGCAATTAGGTTTCATAGACATGCTTAAAATACTATAAAGAAGCATACATTCAAGTTTTGAAGCAATCGGAAAAGAATTGCGAAAAGCGTATAATTCCCTAAACGAAAATCAGTTCGTTTCACGATCAAACGGTATTGGAAAAATTCAAACTCTATGGATTATTAAGTTTTAAAGCGTTATGGACTTAATGGCGAAGTCGGATTTTGAAAATAATATCAAACGAAGAAAGAAGCATTTGAAATTTTTGACTTCCAGAGACTTTTGAACTAAAATCGGGTCACACGGGCTACACACACGGCTTGATCAAGGCCGTGTGCGATTTTGGGAACACGCACGGCCTGTCCACACGGCCTGATCAAGGCCGTGTGCAACTTTGAAACATGCACGGCCTACCCACACGGCCTGATGCAAGGCCGTGTGGGGTGGAAAACACGCACGGTCTTGCTACACGGCCTGTTTCAAGGCCGTGTGCGCCTGTTTTCGCGAATTTTCAGCAGAACGCGAAGAACTTCGCACAGAAGCAGCAAAACTTCGTCAAATCTTTATCAAAATACCATTTTCAATCAGATTTCATACTACAAACTTCAACAAGCATCAAAGATCACAATGGCAACACATAGGATCAAGAATCATCGAAAACTACGGAGTATAGCGATCAAACTATCGAAAAATCCAACTTCGAAACAATTAATCCAAAACATACTCAAACGACAACGGAATCAAATGGAACTTGAATAATACCTGTAGAGAATGTTATAAGGATCACGTAGGTTCTTACGGATCGAAATTTGGTTAAGAAACGAACTCGAAAGATCGAATTGAAGTTTTAAAGAAAATTCTTTCTTTTTCTTTCTTTCTTTTCTTTTCCTTCGGCTGTTTAAGTGTAATTAAGAAAAAGAAAAGGAAAAGAGAATAAAAAGAAAACCTGAGGTTTAAATGAAAAATCGAAGGGGCATTTTCGTAATTTCGCGAAACTTCATAAAAAGGACATATTAATAAAATATATCAATATCATAGTCAAAACTCATCCTTTTAAACGCACATCAACATAGAATAATTTAAATTCACAAATTATCACATTTACGAAAATTCATATAAAACACACAAATATCACATAAGCACATATATCCCGATCGAGTTTTCCAAACTTGTCCCGTTATCTCAGGAATTCTTACCGGCTTTAGTTTACCAAAAATGTGGGGCGTTACATAATCGCGTCTCCTTAAACCCTGTATATGAATCTTGGTGATGGAGTACTTGCTTGCATGTTTTTCAATGGGGAGTTATAAGGAGAGGGCCCGTTCTCGCCGGGACACATTACTGCATGATTTATTGCATTACTTGCTTGTCTAATTGTTTTACGGCTTTAGTTACGAGTCGAAGTACATTCCAGTTTTCTTCCTTTCGTATACGTATTTCTCTATAAATATATATATACAAAACCCGGAAGCGTGGCTCAAACTTGTCAACTGAAGTCTCCTTTATTATTCAATTAATTAGTTGAATTATGAGCCGTATTTAATTATTGTTTTTAACTTAATCATAGCATGTCTTTCGAACCGTAACGGCCTCGTAACTCAACTAACACCCTTTCAATTTATCGGCTTGATATTACGTGCAAATGTTTTAAAGGATCCAGTTCGTCAACCTTTTGTGTTTTCAAATAAGCCGAACCCGAGTGTTGCTTTTCGTCATTTTTCAACTTATATTTCGTATTCATATTCTTTCTCAAAACGGGCAACACTCACCACTTTTGGTTTCAAAAAGATAAATGACGAACGGTGATCAAAACCCCTTACTGAGTATCCTTTATACTCACCCCTGCTATTTTTGGTTCTTGCTTCAGGTAGACAGGTGGCGACGTCACCTATCTTGTCAGTCGGCATCAGCAGGTCTAGATAGGCTCAGTCTTTCTGGTTTGTCTTGTCAGTGGTCCCAACAACTGTCGAGTCTTGTTTATTGTATTTATTTACTTTATGTACTTATGTGCCCCTGATGTGGGATAATTGACGATATCTAGGATTGCATAGGGTAGACCAGTTGAGCCATGGATGGCACTACTTGTTGTTATTATGTTGTATTTCGATTTGCACATGTTTAATTGACATTTATGGAATTTATCTGTTTATTTAAATCGCTTCCGCATTTCTCTGCTCTTCTCTGGTTGTTGTTGGGATGTCGTTGCTGTTGCCGAAGGTTCTTGCTTGAGTGCCGTTCGCCGGAGTGGGTTTTTGAGTTGAGGCCCCTCGCTGAAGCTCGGGAATCCGTTTCGGTGCGGATGTGGCGGCCCTCCTTCAGGGGGCGCTACAGAAATGCTATAATAATACCATTCCATTCCTGTGTTCATTTCATTCTTAAAGTCATTCCATTACTACCTAAATCCATTCCAACATACCAAATCATATATATATTTAAAAAGGATTTGAAGATATATATAAATACATCCAAATCATATATATATTTAAAATGTATGCATCTTATGTATCCACTTTATGATTATGTGACAATGAGGTGGATAAGTTACTTTTTCACCAAATTGCCACATAACATATTTCTATAAATATTTTTTGTAACTTCTAAATCATTTATTTTGGCTAACTATATATTAAGTAAACTCATTCAATAATTTTATATGTACAAAGTATTTTTATCTGATCTTTATTTTCAATTGATACTTTATAAATGATGTTTTAAAAAATATTATCACTATTTCATTTATACTAATAACTATTTAACTATAGAAGAAAAAAAAAAATATATATATATATATATACTTAATAAATCAAATATTTTATTCACTTATATTATTATTATTGTTGTTAAAAAATTGATAGAGTTAAAACAATAATATATGTAAAAGCTTGACGAAAATAAAATAATATATATAAAATATTAAGAATTTGTCAGATTCTATATAATTAAGATATGGAAAAGTGAATATAGTTTTTATATTTCCGAGAAATATAAATGTCTCAAATATATTATTGGATTTTATAATACCTAGGCTAAAAAGATTCTATCATTCTAGATAAAATCAATATTAACAATATTGTTGTTAGACTTTAGACTTTCTTTATATTGTTGCTAGACGCACGGGTTAACAAAATTAATTAATACACAATCAAAGGTTTGGTAATCATGTATATATATATGAAAATGAATGAGTGAAATGTTTTAGGAAAGATGCTTATATGGCAATGAAGTGGATAAATTAGAATTGATTCATTTTGTCATGTAGATTGTTTCTATAATTAATTTAATTAATTATTATTTTTATAACTTAGATATGTATTTATTGACTTTCCATACTTTTGTTTATATCAATTATCAAAAAAAAGTTGTAACTCCTACTTTATATAACTTAATTATAGAACTATATAACTACTTTATATAATATTAAAATTAATTTTTTTTTCAAAATACGGTTTTAAGTAAATTCTAATAAGCTTTAGAGTTATCTATACGATATTGAATGTTCGTTAATAAAAATAAAGACAAAATAATGTATTCAATATATCCATTAAAAAAATTATATTTAATATTTTAATTTCTAACAAATATTTTTGATATAGCAAATTCTAATGAAAATTTATCTAACTAAAGTAAGGAAATTTTTTTTAAATATAAGTTTAAATAAATTTTATTATTATTTTAATAATGTAAAATAAATAAATAATTAATTTCTTAAAAAAAACTTTTCCAAATACACGTGTGACACGACCCCTGGGCTCGGAGAGGAGAACCCTCACGGGGGCGCCCGTTGGACGCGCGGGTATAAGCCCCCACTGTGTACAACCCTAAAGTTTGGTTTGGAAAGCACGTGCCAAAAGAGATTAATCCTACATTGGTTGTACATGAGGGTTCACTTCTAAACCCTTACATTTCTATGTGTTATTTCGATGTGGGACAAGGTCAGGAGGACCACACGCCTCGCGCACGTGGTGCGGTAGCCCGTGCGCCCCTGCCCCACACGGCCCTGCGCACAAGGTGCAGCAGCCCGTGTGAGGCTCCTAAATCAATTTATGTGATGATCATGTCTCGAGCAATGCTGGTCCATTTGTACTGGTCGTTACTTCTACAAAGGTTGGAGAGTTTAGAGGTAATAATGCATATATATATCAGAATTAAATATTTAAATTTTATATATATATATATATATATATAATTTATTGCATTTTCAATGTATAGGAACCCACAACTTGAAATCAATATTTGGAACGAAAGTTTATATTAACTTGAAAATATACGAGGTTTTAAACTTTCTGGAAAGGTTAGTTCTGTAATTTACTTTCTAATATAATAAAAAAAAATTATGGTTTAAATACTATCAGGTACTCATAATTATTGACTAAATTATTGTTGTATTTAATTTCAATTGCATTTAGTTTGGGATCAACAAATGAGCAGTTGATATTTTACGATACTATTCACAAGCAGCCATGTTCAAAAATCGGAAAACGTTGTCTGAAAGTTTTGAGAAGATCTCAATCGTTGATACAACAGTAATATTGTGTTATATATTCAAAAGCTCATAATATTTATAAAGCATATTCTTCATAATGTGGTTTTTCACTATGATCCTTTTTTACAGGTTAGAGTTTATACGTGCAAGGCTACAATTGTGAAAATTGATTTTGGGGGAATTATTTGTTATAAATCTTGCACTAATTGTCCCAAAAAGGTCAACGAGGTGGATTTTAAATATTTTTATGATCACTATAAAGTTGAAGTGCAATCGCCAAGGTTAAGGTACATTTTATCTTATTTTTTTTTTGGAAATACATATATTACTTTATTGTGTAAGAATTTTGAATTGGTGAGTCTTATTTTGTTATATTAGGTATATGCTGAAGGTATTTGCATGTGACACAACCGGTGGAGCTTGGTTTGTCATATTTGATTTTGAATTTCAAAGATTGATTAATATGAACCTCCACTTACTGATGCTCGCATATGAATAGGTTTTTTGTTTTATTTTTTTCGCTTATGTTTTATGGGCTTATATAAAAGAAGTACGATTATCCATTTTTTCTTACGATTATAAAAGAATATCCTAAAATTAAGTTATTGGACATATATAATTTATTATATGATTTCTATATATTTATTATATCAATGTGCATTCTAACAATTGTGCAGGAAGAAGGACAAAGTAAAATGATAATAGATGCTGTTTTGAGTGTCAAATGTCACCCTTTCGTCTTCCAAATAAGGTTGACTGATTACAATTTTGAGAGTGAAAATCTGGAACTATGTAGCGCCCCGCTCTACAGCCCCAGAATCTGCATGGATTCCCAAGCCGAATACAGTGCCTCAACCCGAGAACCCATGCAAGCTAACGGGTCAATCCTGACACTTGGCAACAGTGAATCCCCAAAATAAAACATTTAAATAAATCAGAGAATATATAGCGGAAGCATTTAAATCCAATTTAACAAAAATGCCACTCCGGGGCCAATACATTAATAATTATCAACAACAGCCCATTCAGGGGCAACATGATTTAAATAAAAAATTACGGGGATCAATATAACATCTACAATCCAGGTTGACAAGAATAATGAACGAGAGATCAAAAGACAACTAACGAGACTCGGCAAAACCAAAAAGTCTATCTAACACTGTTGCCCATCCGACACGTAAGATATATCGGTCTCTCTCAAACCTGAGGCAAGAACAAATTAAAAGAGGGTGAGTCAAAATACTCAGTGAAGATGTGAGAACAAGTCAAGTCATGCTTCCGGGTTTTTATAGAAAATACATATGCGATAATGAAGAAACCGGAATATGCTTCGACTTGGATATACAATTAAAATTAAATTCAGTAACACTATAAAGCAATAAATACGATCCCAGCGAGAATGGGCCTGTTCCTCCTTATATCTCCACGGTGCATGTATAAATACTCCATCGCCGGTGTCAAGCTAAGGAGCAACCCGAAGCTCAACCATAATGAATTTTAGGAAAATGTGCAACGGATGCAACACCCACCATCGCTCCCAACCGTGGCTATCATCTCCTGACAAGCCACGATTGACGCTTAGTTTTGGGAGAAGCACCTCGGATTACACCCTGAACGCCCGTCCCCAGATGTAACCTTCGGATACCTTCCCGGGCCCAACTTGAAAATAGTCATGTATTTGCTCGCTTTAAAGACACATTTGAATGCCAAACGACACTCTGAGCAAGGGTGACGACAAAGGATTAAATCCTAAGTCAAACCGTCACGTAAAATAAATAGTTTTCTTGCCCTTTTAAAAACAAATCAATTTGGTTTAATAATGCATAATTTTGATATTAAATGATTTGAGGATAAAACATAAAAATATAAACTCGAAATATATATATATAATACATTAATAAGGGATTAGGGGGTTCGCAATTGTATATATATATGTTCAAGCCCAGTTAAAAGTTTTAGATCCTCACCTGGAATCAAAAAGAGAAAGCCTAGCTGCTAGACTCACTGGTCTCCCACGTCGGACTGATCTGGAGACAAGACAAGACCTAGACAAATCAATAACGACAACAAATACTAAAAGCGCAAATAAACAATTATTGGACGAACGGCTAACCAAACATGTTTCCAATCATGCATATGCCAATTATAATATGTAAAGAAGCTATCATGTAAATTTCACGAAATTCCGACAAGTTGTCAAAAATACACATAATTAGAATTACACTATTCATAGCCCAAACGAGGGCGAAATTAAATAAACATTCCAAAATATAAATCTACAAATTAAAAGGGTTCTATAGGTGAAAACGGTGTAATTTTTGGAGTCCGTATGCAAAAAGTCAACCAAAAATGGTGACCCGAAGACTCAATTGCCGAGAGCAAAGTTTGAAAAGCTGGAAAAATCTCTAAGTGTTTCACACGGCCTAGTGCACGGTCTTGAACACGGTGTCAAGACCGTGCACGCACACACGGCCAAACACACGGCCTTGGTGCACGGGCCAAGCACAATGAGCTGCACACGGGCTCCTGCACGGTCTTGCGCAAGACCGTGCGTTAGCCCGTGTGGTTCAACTGAACCCAGCAGAAACTTACGGGTTTTCTAAAATTTGAGCCAAATTTCCACAAAAATCATATTTTTAACGCAAATCAACACTCATAATTTATAACAATCAATAATCAATATCTAATTCACATATACATCCAATAAAATCATGAATTGACCAAGAAACGGGCTCGATCTAAGCAATTATCCTAAAAGTCCCGAAATAATCAAAAATTCTCAAAACCTCGAAAAATCGTAAAAGAAATTGGGGAAATTGGTACCTAAAGAAAGGTATCGATGAACTGATTGTTTAAAAACGATTGGTGCGAGATTCCACGGAGATTCTAGCTCGGCACGATCGATTAGGGATTCGGGAGAAATTTTCTCTTTTCTTCTCTCTCTCTCTCTCTCGAATTTGAAATAAGATTATGAAATGAATTTCGATACTTTTATCAAATATCTTCGAAATATCGAAAAATACGAAAGGTTATTTTAGTAATTTTAGAAAATCCAATTAATTACGCGTCGATCAAATATAACGATTAAATATTAAACAAACACAATATAGACACGTAATTTAAATTCGAAATCAATATAATCACATTGGTCATATACGACATAATATATAATAGTTCACATATAACGAGAATTTAGAGATTAAGAAAGATAATTAACGCGTAAAATTACTCACAGTAATTCTCGGATTTCTGGGTCGTTACAAACTAACAGTTTTAAAATGGTTCCGATGTGACTTTAGACTCGAATCAGCATATCTTTTGAAATAGGTTTTTCTTACTCTTAAAATATTAAAATTATATCAAGAACTATGGATGTAATTACTTTTGTTCCATATATTGATAAGAAATAGAAATTCTATAATTTTATCCTATCGTTTCAATCGTTATAGATTACACCTATGTTTGAGGAAAACATGAAAGTTGCTGATCAAGCAAGCAATGTTGATGAACTACAACGTTCAATTAAGAGTTCTTCATTGGATGAACAGTTGGATGACGAATCACCACCGAAAAAGATTTGTCTTATAAGGTAATTAACTATCAAGAACATACCAACTATAGGCATATTAAGGACTTGTTCGGTTGTCCAAATGAGATTGGTGCGCGTGAATCCATGCAACATCGATTCAGTGTGATTCGGCAAAATCAGCACTCGCGAATTGCTTGTTCGGTTGGACGAAATACGAGTGATTTGCTACAGTTTTATTTTGTAATTCTTTGTTCAGTTCAGACAAAAAATAGGGCAGATTATGGAGAAATTACCAGTGTACCCTTACTTTTTCTTAATTGCCAGTGGACCTTGAGTTTGCCCGCCCAGCACCTTGCCCACATCTGGCCCTCATTACTCAGTTGGTGGTTTTGAGAGCTTCTTATGCGTTGCAATCTAAGTTCTACAATAATTTTATGATTTCGAAATTGTTGTGAGAAATTTGAAAGAGTTAGTTGTCAATTTGAAGGAGATTTTGCATGCTTTGTGACAAGTGGTTGGGTGGGAGTTATGACATGAGTAATTGTTGCAGCTTGATGTTACTTTTTTCTACCACTGTCAATTACAAAGTAAATATGGCTGAGAAAGTTGCTTATTTTCACAAAGTAAATATGATTGAGAATTTTCTTGGCGGTGCACTCTAGTTAATAAATTGCAGTGTAAATAAATGTGGGTGGGCGGATGTACACATATTCTTCATATCTAATTTTTTATTAATATAATTTCTACCAAAATAGCAGCAAGCAGGGAATGAATACAAGAGACTAACTCAGCAAAAAATGGGAATATAACACATTCGTTCATACTATTGCAAACAATGTGGCCAACAAGTGGAGCAACCCAGATATTTTCAGATCTCGAAACACTCAACAATGAAACAAATTAGAAAATTAGCTATTTTAGATTACAAAACCCTAGCTCTTACCTGAATAGGAACCTCGCGAGCCTTCACAAATTCTCTGATGGAATTCGCTGCAAATAAAAAAAAAGAGGAAATCAGAATAGCCATTATAATTTATGGACCTTCATAGACGGAAAAAAGAAGAACTTGTTAAGAAATATTTAAAGAAACTTTTCTTCATCCATGAATAGGTGAACGATTTTGAGGAAAATCAGAGCCCCATTTTAGGTGGTAATCACCGTGTCGCTGAAATCACTACCGGAAAACAAATATGGAGGGATTCACCTTTGTTTCCAGCCCGCTGCAGCAACGACGAAACCCTAAGTTCTCTAGTGTGCGTGAAAAATGGAGCGCGAATTTTGGGGATGGGTTTATCTGGTACGCAGATGGTTTTAGAATGTAATTGGCAATCTGAAAATTTTGAGGGAAAAAAGAGCGCGATTGACAATCTCAAGGCGGGAGTCATGATTCAGATCCAGGCTAAGAGCTGCTATAGTGTCGGATCTCGTGATTTCATACCAGGATCCGACATTACAGGTTGAGGCAACGGGACAAGAAATTAAGCCTTACCACGCGCCTTAATATGCGCTAAACGGGATAACCGAACGAGCCCTAAGTGGATGGAGTTAAATATTGGCTAATATTCCTTATATGTTCATAACAGGGAAGAGAATCGAGATCAAATAAATGATCAAGTTGCAAATTTGGAAAAGAAGTTTGCAGAAAATGTTTAGAAGCTCATTGATCGCAAGTTTTATTCTAAAATGTGATGGATTTGTTATAGACATATTTATTAGATATGTTATGTGATTTGGAATTTTATTACTTTGATCGAAACTACATCATTTAAGACATATCATGTACTGTTTTCTAAAATATCATGGATTACAGAAATAATAATTGATGTTTTTGTTGATTTTTAATTTCAACAATTTTGATAGTTTTAGTTTCAAAATAGACATATCAAATACTGTGTGTTTTGTCAATAAATTTATAATTGGATTATTTTAAAGGTTTATACATGGAATGTGATATGCATTTAATTTTTTAATACAAATTTTTAAATAACATCTTTTTTTTGGGTGTAGGTAAATTTTTAAAATTTTCTAAGGAATGGTACAAGTCCATTAAAGAGTAATATGATCTTATATAAATTATATTCGTGTAGAAAAATATTATACTCTGATTAAATCAATACATTAATAAAATTAACCTATTAGTTTTAGTTAAATATTTCATCTTCTATATGTTTTTAGACAAAACTTATATATATTAACTATACCCAAAATTAAAAATATATTCAATAAGTCGATCTAAATTTATTGTCCGGTGCAATCGCACGGATTAAATACTAGTAGTATACTATTGATCACTAAACGACTTTAATTTGCTGGGTAATTAATTCCGCATGCAATGCAATTGAATTAATTATTGAGTTTTAATTTTGTGAACGTACGTACGAGTATTAATTAATTTACTTTTTTCAAAGCATAAAATTAAGCATATATATATATATATATATATATATATATATATATATATATATAACGATAGTAGTGTTTACTGACACCTATCTTATACTATTTTGAATTATTTAAAGTGAGAGTATTTGGAATTTGTGTTGATTTGAGTAGTTGACGACGGAGATCGATCCAGGATAGAGTTAAATTAAATTAAATGGTTAGATGAGATGTAGGTAACATGTACAGCCACCGGATCTAGTCTAGTTAGTTTTTATATATTCATCTAGCTATTGACTATTGAGTGCACTTTCTTTCTTTCTTTCTCTTCGATAGATCTGTTCCTTCCAGACCAAGACTACTACAAATTAATTACAAAATTATTTATTATTCATTTAGTGTTTACAAATATTTATGAATAGAAATCTTCATAATTAACTAACTCATAATCTTAAACTTGTTTACTACTCAGCTCCTACGTTATATTAATTAATTATATTATATGTCTGCAGTTATAGGTCTGCCAAAAATAATTCTTCGACCGATCGAGGATAATACTAAGATGACCATTGAAAAAAGTCGATAGATATCTAAATTTTTTGAGAACTTGATCATTTAAAGGCAAATTTCTGATCGAGGATATATATATATATATATATGTTTAATTTTATATCTAATTAGTGATTGGTTTAAACCACCCGGCGCGCTACAAAGCTGGTTGATATTGTTCAATTGGAAGCTACTTAGGTTACTGCTCAGCTGCTGGTTTTTCGAGCTAGCGAAAACCTCCATTTAACAGTTTTTTTTTTAACACCCATTTAACACGTACAAGTAACATTAATATATATATATATATATATATATATATATATATATATATGTGATGATGTTGATTTTTGGTATGGAGTCTGCTCGACCGCGTCTTCGAGCTCGTCAGTTGAATTTGTAGAGTTGGGAACGACTTCGACCTGAAAACACACGAACAGGGGGTTACTTGGCCGGAGAGAGTTGTCTCCGGCGTAGCACCTCCGACGCTCAAGTCAGTACGAGTGAACATAAGGGGGCTTGAATGCGAAAAGTATAGGCTCGGAGAAGTTAAGAACACTTACCTCTCACTGCAAATGCAAGGGGTATTTATAGAACCACCAAAACACATACTTGGGGTGTGCATTTAATGATCTGGCGGCTTTGGTGGGACTACCCATGATTTGACAGGAGTTAAGGACCTCTCGATCATAGATCTACTCGACCCCGATCCTGACGGGTCATGGGTTTACTCGACCCCGACCCTGACGAGTCATGGGTTTAATCGACCCCGACCCCGACGGGTCATGGGTATGCTCGAGCCCGACCCTGACGGGTCATGAGTTTAATCGACCCGACCCACATAATATTCAGATTCTTAAGATCATGACATATGGAATATGGGAAATATCCCCTATCGAGGTATTATTATATAATGTGATGTAAACAAGCTCTCAAAGTTAAATATAATATATAAATAACATGTATTTTAGTAAAATTCACTAACTACGATCAAAATTTTGTAGTAAAAGGCCATTTGCTATGATTTTTCCACTGTAGTTGATGTGGCCGTAACAAATACTTTTGCTACGCCAAATGACCGTAGTAAATATTTTTTACTACGAATTTTGAATCATTTCCTACGATAATAATTTTGTAGTCAATAATATGAAAAGACACCAACTAATTGGTACGACGGCATTAAATAGTCGTTAGTTTTGTTGATCGCACTGAATATTCATTCATGCAAAAAATTAATATTTTAATCGAAACTATATATTTCATATTTCACCTAGCTATACATATCCTAATATAATAAAATACTATAATTAAAAAAAGATATGAAATATAAAAAATGTATCAATAATCATTAATAGACATAAAATCAACTGTATTTCCATGAGGACATTGATAATTATTGTTGCCCACAACACAAAAACTATGAGCATCTTATATTAAGTTGTATTTAATATCCGGTGCCTATAGACATTTAATTAGCCTTTTCAATCCTAGTAAAATAAACTTGCCACTAGACAATTTATCCGATATTTAACGTACGATGCGATATATATTTAGAAGTATCCATACATAATAAAAAAAAATATGATAGGTACTATTTGATGATGTTAATTTTGTGTGAAATTTGAATGAAGAAGGGGTGTGGTCTGCATGGGGCATTTTGGACAATAATCATATATGTCGTACTTGTGTTGTAATCTATATATTGATATTTAAAATTATATATATTTTTTGAATAGTCAGATTAATTAAGACAATACGTACTCATGAGAATGGTACATGCATTTGCAATTTGCATCCCCTAGCTAATAAATTCTCCAAATTATAAAATTCTTGCATTGGGTGCTAAGCAATTAAGTATAAACTTTGACTTGTAAACTTCATTATCATGCATTCATGTAGCTAGTATCATGGTCAAATTAATTACCATTGATCTGCTGCCGCTTCTAGATTAATTTCCACATTTATTAATTATTCCTGATTACTGGCCTAAAATCAATTAATCTTTCATAAAATTAGTTTCTTAAACGTTTTTTCATTCTATATATGCTTAAATTTACTTTGGTGTACCTTACAACATAAAATTGTGATCAGTACTTACTTTCAACTACAATTCAAGTCATATCATATCATATAAAAAAGAAACAATTCAAGTCTATATTGACTTTTAAGGAAGTGAAGTACTGTATATACGTTACAAAAATTTTGGTGCAAAAGTAGGGAAATTAAGCTGTAGCGCCACACAAATGGGTTAGTGCCAATTTGGTACTTTAATTGATATATTTTTGGGTAGTGGTTTAATTATAATTTTAGATTTCACTGGAGATTGATTTTGCACCAAAAAATGAAATTAATTAAAGATAATTAAGGAAAGATGCATGATCTGATCTGGTTTCCATCTCTTATATATTGAGCTAATTTTTTTTTATTAATAGAATAGAAAGAAAGTGGTGGGCGTGGCCACTCAGTTAGTTTTAGACCATTACTTTCCGCGTAGTGCAAGAAACTTTCCCAATTAACTATCTTATACCATCTAAGAGAAGAGTGCTTGACACACAATTGCAATAGCCAATAGCCAGAAATTAATTAATAAAATTTAATGATCAACTAAAGACATATATATATATATATATATATACATATATAGGTGGAATTGGCATAATTAATTAAATAATGGTAAAAATGAGAATGCAAATTAGTTAAATAAATAGACTAATGAATTAATGGGCATGGGAGATTGCACGGAGGAGTTGGTGAATGAACATTTGGAATTTTGGATAGATAGATAGATAGGTGAGCCCCCCCCTGCCCACCCACCCCACCCCACCCCACACAATTCTAAATTCTTTCTTTCTTTATATTCTACGGGTTTGACGGGCGCTGCACTATATGAATATTATATTATTATATTAAGATTTTAAAATACTTCCTCATCAAGCAAAGCAAAGACCCCACCCCTGCCCACACCCCCCACTCCACCTCCAACAGCTTAATATAAACGAGTCTGTATGTATGTATAAATATATTAGAGTTAGGAAATAGGAATCCATTCTAGCTATTGAGTATTTCGAGTACTGCATCTCCGCTCGATCGGCTGGATTAATATTGTTGATAGTAATAAGTTGGCTAAACCAGTGCCAGTGGAGATAGATAGATCCACCAATATTATCTATCTATCTCACAAATTAAGTAAGTTTAGCTTTTGTACGTTTTTCTAATTGCTTTCTCTTTTCTACTTTTCATCTGTACCTGTACCTGTACGTTCATCATCACCTTCTTCGTATCTTACTACTTAATTTCTTCTTAGCTTAATTGGGGTTGTTTTCTCTCACAAAACAAAATCTACTGCATGCGCGCAGTACTCATCTTGTCTTGATCTTGAATTAATCTTGATTTCGATTTAATTTCTGTAACAACATATATATATGTGTGTGTGATTCAGATTCATCTTTCTTGCCTTTTTTATTGTGCCTTGATTCAAATATGGAAGTTTTCATTTATGTGGAGATGATCCTAGGCTAGCTAGCTCCTCTGTAAAGTGTAAACAGAAATAAGTTAGTTGGGTGGGTGGGTGGGTGGGTAGCTCTCTTTCCATGGCCCAACAATGGCGGCCACTTTTCTTTTAATTTCTCCTTTTTCTACGGGAACATCATTTGCTTGCCTGTTGATTGGTGGTTTTCCATTACGCTTTCAACCAATCAATTTCTTTTTCTCTTTCTTTTTCAGTTGGTTGCTTGGTGTGCAGATGCACAAAAAATACAATACCCCTCAGTCAAATATTTTTTGTTAGTTTTAAGGGATATTCGTAATGTTTTGCAAATTTTAATGTAATTTTCATAATGTTTTCAAGATGTAATTTTGCAAACCTTAGTAAGTACTGATCACTATACAGTTCATCACATGACCATTACAATTCACAACCTCCTCACTTCCATTAATTAACTAATCAATCCCCTGTCCTATTTCCCATTTTATAATATTTTGTCTTAATTACAGATTTCATCTCAGCTACCCAGAATTAATATAGTTGAACAAGATGAACGGATCCGATAATCCGAGTACGTCGACAAATGAGGCATCCACGTCTGAGAAAGTAGAGGAGGAGGCCACAAATGCAGTTCCTTTTTACAAGCTATTTGCCTTTTCTGATTCGGTAGACAAATTATTGATGATTGTTGGTTCAATTGGTGCCATTGGGAATGGATTGTCACTTCCTCTTATGACTGTTCTCTTTGGAGAACTCATTGATTCTTTCGGCGAAAATCAAAGTAAAGACGTTGTCAAAGTTGTTTCAAGGGTAATAATCTATATCTATATGTTTTTGCACTTGCAAGTTATAACTTAAGTTTAACTAAACTGAAAAATGTTTGCCTCTAATGTTGTATAGGTCGCACTGAAGTTTGTCTATTTAGCTATTGGATGTGGGGTGGCGGCATTTCTACGTAAGTACACCGGAATTATTTATAGGGTTATTCACGGATAGCACCCGGAGGTTTGCATTTTTTACCCAAAAAACATCCAAACCTCCCAACCTTACAGGTAGCCCCCTAAGGTTTGCAAAACATTCGCAGACATCATCCAAACCTTGAAACATTACAAATACTCCAATGTCAATGGCTATTCACAACGTTTTACAAACCTCAGGGTATGTGTCGTAATGTTTCAAGGTTTCAAGGTGTGAATGTAAATGGCATAAAAACTCAGGGGTGTAACTAATCGTAAGGTTTAAAGGTTTGGATGGTGTGTTGAATTTTGAAGTAAACCTCAGGGGGGCTTTCATAATTATTCCTTATCTAATATTGGAAACTCTTCAAAATGGATTTTGTGCTGATAAAATCAGAATCAAATGTTAATGCGTTTCAAATACAGAGGTGGCTTGCTGGATGATCACTGGAGAAAGGCAAGCTGCAAGAATTAGAAGTCTTTATTTGAGAACAATTCTACGCCAAGATGTTGCTTTCTTTGATAAGGAAACCAATACAGGAGAAGTCATTGGGAGAATGTCGGGTGATACTGTACTAATTCAAGATGCCATGGGCGAGAAGGTATGCATTTATGCTGCTAATCATCAATATTTATCAACAATACAAAGTAGCTAGATGATCTTTTACTATTTTAAATCATGTCATTCTCTTTAATTTGTTGCTGCATGGTGCGGTGCAGGTTGGGAAGTTTATACAGTTGGTAGCGACTTTTGTAGGAGGATTTGTGATTGCATTTATTCAAGGATGGCTTCTCACGCTCGTCATGCTAACATCCATTCCTTTGCTTGTGATATCTGGTGGAATCATGTCTGCTGTATTATCCAAGATGGCATCTGCTGGACAAAATGCATATGCTAAGGCTGCAACCGTCGTTGAACAGACAATTGGCTCAATTAGAACTGTAAGTTATTAACGATGACAAAAACAAATATTTTTCATTATAATTGGCGCAATTGGTTTAAAATGAATGGTCCTGCAGGTTGCATCTTTTACTGGAGAAAAGCAAGCTGTGGCTGAGTATGAAAAGTCCCTTGTGAAGGCTTACCGTTCGGGTGTACATGAAGGTTGGGCAAGTGGAATGGGTTTTGGAGTTGTCATGTTCATTATATTTTGCAGTTATGCTTTGGCTATTTGGTTTGGAGCAAAGATGATCTTGGAGAAGGGTTATACAGGTGGTGAAGTTCTAAACGTCATTATTGCAGTCTTAACCGGTTCCATGTGAGTACAAAAATACTACTTTTTTTAAATAAATACGTTCAACTATTGTGTACTAATAGGTTTTGAATTCCAGGTCTCTTGGACAGGCATCTCCTTGCATGACTGCATTTGCAGCAGGTCAAGCTGCAGCTTACAAGATGTTTGAGACTATAAAAAGGAGACCCGAAATAGATGCGTATGATATGAGGGGGAAAATACTTGAAGACATTCGTGGGGACATAGAACTAAGAGATGTCCAGTTTAGCTATCCAGCTAGACCAACTGAGCAAATATTCAAAGACTTCTCTCTCTTCATCCGTAGTGGCACCACAGCAGCTTTGGTTGGACAGAGTGGGAGTGGGAAATCAACTGTTATAAGTTTGATTGAGAGGTTTTATGATCCACATGTCGGTGAAGTATGTATTGATGGAATCAATCTTAAAGAGTTCCAGCTCAAGTGGATTAGGTCTAAAATCGGTCTCGTCAGCCAAGAACCTGTGCTTTTCACAGCCAGCATCAAGGATAATATCGCCTATGGAAAGGAAGGTGCAACGACTGAGGAAATTAAAGCTGCTGCTGAACTTGCAAATGCTGCTAAATTCATTGATAAGCTGCCCCAGGTTCATCTCAACTACCTTTTTCTGGGTGAATTACATCTAGAACCCATGACAATTGGTCTAAGTACACTTAGACCTTCTGTATTATGTTACACCTAAACCCCCTGTACTCTGACTCCATCTTCCAAATTGCCCCTTTTTGTAAGACAAAGTCAAAGTACTGGGGTCTAGGTGTAATATCCCACAATACAGGGTGTCTAAGTATAATTAGACAAAATATCTGGGGGTTTAGATGTAATTCACTTTTATTTCCTTTTGTTGTCTTCATGATAAATGTATGCTTAATGCTCTTTAATGCAAGAGATAATGATTTCCTACAGGGACTTGATTCCATGGTTGGCGAGCATGGAACTCAGCTTTCCGGTGGACAGAAACAGAGAGTTGCTATCGCCAGAGCAATTCTAAAAAATCCGAGAATTTTACTTTTAGATGAGGCTACAAGTGCACTTGATGCAGAATCTGAGAGAATTGTGCAAGAAGCTTTAGACAGGATTATGGTAAACAGAACAACTGTGATCGTTGCACATCGGTTGAGCACAGTTCGAAATGCTAATATGATAGCAGTCATCCATCAAGGCAAGGTGGTCGAAAAAGGCACACACACCGAACTACTCCATGATCCAGAAGGAGCATATTCTCAGCTCATACACTTACAAGAAGTAAATAGAGAATCGGAACATGATGAAAAATCAGAAATGAGCATGGATTCTGGTAGATATTCAGGTCAAAGAATGTCAATGATGCGATCCATTAGTAGAGGTTCCTCTGGAATAGGACATAGCAGTCATCGTCAATCATTTGGAGATAAAAACTTGAGCACATTAGAGATTAGTTCACCAGAATTAACATCTGAAAAGCCTCCCAAAGTCTCAATCCTACGTCTTGCAGCCTTAAATAAGCCGGAGATACCAGTTCTGATCATCGGAGCTATATCTGCAGTTGTTAACGGTGCAATAATGCCTATTTTCGGTATATTAATTTCGAGCGTGATTAAAACCTTTTTCGAGCCACCACATGTGTTACGCAAGGATTCGAAATTCTGGGCGTTGATGTTTATGGTCCTTGGGGCGGTATCTTTAATTGCAATGCCTGCTAGGACATACTTTTTTGGTGTGGCTGGGAATAAGTTGATCCGGAGAATAAGATTAATGTGTTTCCAAAAAGTGGTTCGTATGGAAGTTGGTTGGTTTGATGAGGCCGAACATTCGAGTGGAGTGATTGGAGCAAGGCTGTCTGCTGATGCTGCTAGTGTTCGTGCTCTTGTTGGCGATTCTCTTGCGCAGTTGGTTCAAGATTTATCATCTGCAGCCGTTGGATTGGGTATTGCTTTTGAAGCTAGTTGGCAGTTAGCACTAATCATCCTTGCTATGATACCTCTCATAGGGCTCAGTGGATATGTGCAGGTCATGTTCATGAAAGGCTTCAGTGCAGATGCCAAGGTTATTCGAAATATTCACTTTGTTTGAATATTCACTTAAATTAAATTAAAATGATTTGTTATTTTTTTCTAAAGTAGTTTGATTTGAATGGCTGCAGAAAATGTACGAGCAAGCTAGTCAAGTTGCTAATGATGCAGTTGGGAGCATAAGAACGGTTGCTTCCTTCTGTGCAGAAGAGAAGGTAATGGATATGTATAAAAACAAGTGTGAAGGCCCTATGAAAAATGGGATTAGACAAGGAGTTACAAGCGGAATAGGCTTTGGTTTGTCTTATTCCTTGCTCTTTCTGGTTTATGCCACAAGCTTTTACGCGGGAGCTCGACTTGTTCAGGCTGGAAAAATCACATTCACCGATGTATTTCGTGTAAGTACATGAATATGATAAAAAACAAAGTAGTAGTGAATTGTTTGTTTGGCAATAAATAAAGGGTCGGTTACGAACACCCTGAAACCTTGAAACATTACGAAAATTACACTGAGGTTTGGAACATATTACAGATACCCCCTAAAACTAACAGAATACCGTTGACTCAGTGGGGTATTCGTAACGTTTCAATGTTTCAGGGTGTTTGAAAACCTAACCTCAAGGGGTTTTTCGTAATCATCCCATAAACATATTCATCTGATAAATTCATAATGTTGCAGGTATTCTTTGCTTTAACCATGGCAGCAATAGCAATCTCCCAATCGAGTTCTTTGGCTCCAGATTCAACCAAAGCAAAGGGTGCAGCTGCTTCTATATTTGCCGTTCTTGACAGAGAATCTAAGATTGATCCTAGTGACGAGTCTGGAACAAAGCTAGATAATGTCAAGGGAGAAATTGAACTAAGGCATGTGAGTTTCAAATATCCAACTAGGCCTGATGTTCAGATTTTTCGAGACCTGTCTTTGAAAATCCACTGTGGCAAGGTAAACAGTACTAATCAATTAATCACCTCAACTAGTATTTATTATTGGGGAATTTACATCCACCACCCCTAAAATTCGTGCCTATTGTTTCATAAATTACAAAAAAAACCCTTGAGGTTCCATTATTCGTGTAAAATTTATGAAAATATTTCAAATAGATGCTCTGATTGATGTCAACTAGGCTTTACACTAAATTGATTTTTACACCAATGAATTGCAATAGATAAGATGCTTTCGGTGGTGTGTACATTATCAAAATCCAATGAAGATGTTACAAAAGTTAGGAACCTTATGGGTGTTTTTGTAATTTTTAAAATAAGAGGGACTAATTTATAATTAAACCAAACCTTAAGGGTGGAAGATTTAAATCTCCCTTTATTTATATTCAAGTTTTCTTTCGTTCCTCAAGTCGAGTACTTATACATGTTAACAGACAGTTGCTTTGGTTGGCGAGAGCGGGAGTGGTAAATCAACAGTGATTTCGCTGTTGCAAAGATTCTACAATCCAGATTCAGGCGTGATCACAATTGATGGGATTGAAATTCAGAAGTTCCAACTGAAATGGCTGAGGCAACAGATGGGATTAGTGAGCCAAGAGCCGATTTTATTCAATGACACTATTCGAGCAAACATTGCATACGGAAAGGAAGGGATTGCAACAGAGGCAGAAATCATAGCCGCAGCGGAGCTAGCAAATGCGCACAAATTCATAAGCGGATTGCAACAGGGATATGATACGATGGTGGGCGAGAGAGGCATTCAACTTTCGGGTGGACAAAAGCAACGTATTGCGATTGCAAGAGCGATTATAAAGAGTCCCAAAATACTACTATTGGATGAGGCGACCAGTGCATTGGATGCTGAATCCGAGAGAGTTGTTCAAGATGCGCTTGATCGAGTAATGGTGCATCGGACTACGGTGGTCGTCGCTCATAGGCTATCAACGATCAAAGGAGCGGACGTAATCGCCGTTGTAAAAAGTGGGGCCATAGTTGAGAAAGGGAAGCACGACACTCTCATCAACATAAAGGATGGCTTTTACGCCTCATTAGTCGCCCTTCACATGTCCGCTTCTTCTTAATCTACGTTTCCAATTATTTCTAGATATCATCTAAATTTTGTAATAATATTCGTTTTCTTTACGTTTCTCTTTTCTTAGCAGTATTTATGTCACCGCCTTTTTCTTGATTGTGATAAATATATAAATGCCAGACCTAGTGGGTACTTAATTGGTAGGCAGCAATGCAGCATTAGTAAATGTTTTATACTTTTATTACATTTTCATTTATGGGGTTCCTGCTAGATGACGTCATGGATTACGCATTTCTCAGTATTTGATTATTGACTAAATAAATAAACAATCACATGCATAGAAATCTCAAGGGTATCTCCGGTCAGACGAGATCTATTATTTTATTTTTATTATGATAGTGACAGACACGAACATGACAATATGAATATTTTTTACTAGATAGGGGTTCGAACTGAATGCAACAGTGATTTTTTCAAAAGTATATGTGCTTCATAAAATTAAGTAATTGCTAGGAATGAAAACAAGAAATAAAAGTAAAATACAACAACATAAACTTGGACAGAAATTCGTGAAGGTCTTAAATATGCAAAGGAAAAGACTAAAGAGCATGGGTATTTGTCAATCATCATCATCATCATCATCCTCGCTTTCATCACTATATGAAACCAAAGCAGTATTAGCTACAGACCTGGACGCCTCAATATTAGCCATTGTCTTGCTGACGATACCTATTTTAGGTGTTTCTTTTGAATCTGCTGCATTTCCCACTTTTGCTTTCTTCACTTTGATTAACATCCCTAAAGGACGAGAAGGTGGATTCTTCCTTCCTACTATTGCAGTTTTGTCCTATAATCAAAAATAATTATCATAAACAATAACATAAGAGAAAGAGAAGATGAGGGAGGAATCAACTCTTCCTAAAAACAAATTCAACAAGAAAAATGATTTAAGACTTGCAGGCCTTCCGATTGAAACCACCTTCTCGGATGGAATGCTACTGCATAAATTCATAGGGCCAGTTACAAAAACACCCATGAGGTTTACACCATTTATGAAAAAATACCCTGAAACCTTGAAAATATTACGAAAAGTACACTGAGATTTGCAAAACATTACGAGTACGCCCCCTAGAACTAATGGAAAATTGTTGACAATCGTTCACTCATGGGGCGTAATGGGTATTCGTAATGTTTTAAGGTATCAGGGTGTTTCCCCAAAAAGACCTAACCTCAGGGGATTTTTCGTAATTATCCCTAAGTTTTATATTCCTTAAACATCAATACCAGTATGTACAACTTCCAAGTTATTTTAGGTACACCAAAACTTCAAGAGTTGTTGATCCTTATGGTAAACGCTTCTCTATCCACAATTTTACTTGTCATTCTACAATAATTCAGTACAAGGATTAACATGCCTACACTCTATATGTCCAATTACCACAAAAATTTAACTACTTATTTTTTTACAAGGATTCTCAGTTCATCAAGTCAATATGAATTGCTTCTACCAAAAAAAAAGTCAATATGAATTGCTACCGAAGGGTTAGAAACGAGACAAAAGTTTCAGAATTTCTAGGAAGCAAAATTCAGTGCTAAGAACATAACAAGTGACAAATGTATTAACTGAGCCCACATAACTTTTCACAGGTTTTATAAAGTATGATGAAATTTAAGGATCCCTTAATCTAGTTTATATGTTGAAGATAAAATATGTCGGTTGTTTATAATTGGAGACTAAAAATAATAAAATTGTTGTTAAATTAAACTTATTAGCAAATACAGAGGGCGCAGTTTTCATGTTGGATCAACAGAGACCATATGTAAATTCTATCACATCATGCGACTCGTACTTGTTTCTTGCATGCCTAATGCACTCTACAAACATGTCCAAACCCATATTGTCGCCCTGCATCAAGTTTATCTAGTTTGGATGAATCAATTGACATGGGTGAAAGTCCACTAATGCCTCACAAAGTCAGGAAATAAACACACTGTCTCAAAAATGCCCCGACTCAATGACTGGAAGATTAGTCAAAGAAAAGAAAAGAATTCCTTTATGATAATGCTCAAGGTACAGGAGCAACCACCTGAATTTTGGGAACTGAACGTGTCTCTTTTAGCTCATGAACAACATTAGACTGTGATGCCAATGCTGCCTAAAAGCCAAAAATTGCAGATAACACTGATGTTATATTATGTGGCAAATTAATATTAAATGATTAGGTGACTATTCTTAGGAAATATACCTGAAAGCTAAGCAGCTCTTGCTCTTCTTCGTCTGCCACTTGTCGCTCATATTCTCTCTTGGACTGAAGAAGAAATCAAAAGCCAAATTAGAAACTTCCATGAACAAAACTATCACTACAGTAAAAATACATAAAAGCAAGTGCCAATTTCTTTCAAAGCCGTGTTGAAAGAACATAGACGCATACGGGGTACACTAGGACACTAAGAGCCTCATGGAAACAAAAAGGCATCACCGATGACATAGCAAACAGCATTCAGAATCCTGACTTAGTATCCACATGATGAACAATTTCCTCAAATTGGCATCGGATACTGCTATTCCAAGATTTAGAATTCCTTTATTCTCTTTGGCGGAAAAATTATGCATTCAGCCTGTATATCCAATTTTTCGGTCCTCCAAAATCACCCATCCAATATTAGAGCATGTAACCTCATGTGTCTCATATGCAGATCCAGCAACAGTAATGTATGTAATATGGGTGGATGAGAGACTGCTTCAATGCAAACAATTTACGATCTTGTTAATCCTATCACATATTAACAAGTTAATGGCGTGCATAGCATATCACAACTAAAAGACCAATAGCAAACAGTTGAATCTTATCAATTTAAAATCTTGTTAGGCGCCAATAATACCATAATTCATAATAAGTCAAGAACAGACAGCCTCACATTTTCTAATTTCTCGAGAAATTCAGTCTCATCTTCATCCAAAGCTTTCGGTGGCCCTGCAAGAGAAAATATCAAACTCATTTACAAGCTACTGTCAGAAGAAGGAACTAGATTATTTGTACAGAGGATCATCAATGAGCAAGTATGAACGACAGACAATGTTATTGTTCCAGTAACAAAAGCTAATGCATATTTTTCAGAAAACGTCAAGAACCAACTTACTGTGCTTGAAACGTTCATTGAATTCGGCGTCTTTCTTATCCTTATTCTCCTGTAAAATCTGTAATTCCCAAAAGCAGTAAAACTCAAATAAGTACTCCTGAAGCTATGCATGGTGCATCCATCCATAGATGCAAAAGCATTCCGCATGACATCACTAAGACATGCATGAAATGGGACAAGAAGAAAGAAATCACCAACTTAGAACTACCTAACAATATTTCTCACATGTGTAGTAACTGGATCGAAATTGAGAATGAATGGTTGAGTAACTTCACGGAGATGTAGTGAATTGCAATTGCTAACCACTAACAACAAGTCACCAATAATTGTAATTGTGTAGAAAGTAAAAGGTGGAACTATAAGAAACATGGTGAATCCTCAAATTGAGTTAACCAGAAACCGGTTTAAACTCACACAAGAATTGGCTTGCATTAGGATTGAAGGTGAAGTTGAATTACGATTTAGTCATATATTATTGTCATAAGCAAGAACAAAACTATGATGTCCTCCTTCTTTGTCCACCACCCACCCAAGAAAAGGAATAAAAATGAAATACTTGGATTAACAAGAACAAAACGAAGACATTTGCTACCCTAAATTGCTGTAGTATTTGAATCATAAAATCGTCATGAAAGAGTGATATTGGATTGGATGCATCGCGTGAATAATATTGTGACACACTTGACAATACTATAAAATAATGAAAGGCGCAGAAATATGTATGGAGAGAAGCAGACCTCGTAAAGAGGCCTATCTCTTTGAGCAGTACCATCCTCAACTCGAGGCCCCCGAGTCCTCCGAGCTTCTTCCAACTGAATCACCCATTACGCTCTCATCATGTTATGCTTTAGTGCTTTTTTTTAATTCATAACCAAAAAAGGAATTGGACAATTGCAGGAAGGAATATTATCAAATGTTTAGGGAAAACCTGATCTTCTGAAACGAAGTTCATCAGCCTTATTGGCGGTGGCAACTCATCGGCCATTCCCAATAACAAATTGGGGAAGAATACAGAGGACAAGAACTGATTTTTTCGAACTAATCGTCACAGAGAAACCAGAGGAACGAGAAGAGAAGAGAGAGGGTTCGCACAACACAACTCTTTCAATACATTAATATCCCAGTTTTCCTATATATACTCACTAATGACGACAGGAAGGGTTAAAAAGGGATAATCTCATTTTTTATATTCTATTACAAAATTAATTATTATTTTATTTTCAATTTTGTCCCTAAATCTTAACTTATAATTTGTATCAACTTTAGTATATTTAAGATATTAATTATTTCTCAATTTTAGTATTGATAGTGGGTAAAACTGAGCCTCCACGTGTCACGATTCTAGCGGTCTTAAGTCCACGTGGAATCGGTCAAAGTCCACCCGACCGAGAGAACAATCGAGCTTGAGGTCGATATCTCGATCGTAGGATCGATATTCACCCCCATGAAAATGATCCGGTCAGGGTCGATGACCTCGACCTCACACTCATTTATGCTCAGGATCGGATTTGGGGTCACCCCGACTCTCGTCCTGCGCCATGCTTAGTTGAGCGACTCTGTCGCGCGACTCCGAGTCGATCTAGGAAGTATAACATCTCATCCAACGAGCGTCACTCTAAAAACGACGGCATTAAATGCAACAGATCTGCAAATCATACATTCGTCAGGGCTAATTTGACAGATATATTCAATTTAAGGAATGTCAGCCGACATTCCGATCGGCATTTAATGCGCCCTGATCGTGGCATTAAATGCACACACTCTGAGGTGTACTTAGTGCGTGTTAGTCCACCCTATAAATACCCTTAGCATTTATTATGGTTGGTAAGTGCTATTAACTGCTCCGAGCTTACATATTTCGCATTCGAGCCCCCTTCTATTCACTCGTACTAACTTGAGTGTCGGAGGTGCTATGCCGGAGACAACACTCTCCGGCCAAGTAACCCCATGTTCGTGTGTTTCAGGTCGAAGTCGTTCCCTTCTCTACAATTTAACTGACGAGCTTGGACACGTGGACGACCCAGATCCCTTACCAAAAATCGACCTCATCAAGTACCATAACTTGTAATTTGTAACAATTTTTATGCCATAACTTATAATTTGTGATAAATTTGGTATATTCGGATTATAGTACCAAATTTAAGAATAATGATTAATTTGAATGTTGATAGAGTTTTTTTTCTAGGATATAGTTACTGTGGGTATTATTAGTCTTATGTATAGAAGTATTGATATTTGGTGTATAGTTTTTGGCATGTATTTCTCCATTTAGGATAAGTTATTTAATATACTTGTAATTAATTGAATTGTACATCAATTTTATTGGATTGTAATATGATTGAATTTTACATATTAAAAAACCGTAAACTAGAATTAAGAAAGGGCTTCCACTTCTTCCTCTTCACACCTTTTTCATCCTTCTTTTTACATTTATATTTTTTATTCTTTTTCTAATTAATTACCTTTTTGGCACGTAACAAAATATTCGCTCCGCCGAAAGCAATTCATGCCGTAGTTTTCCCTTCAGAAATAACTGAAAGCACATAATATTCAATTAAATTAAAAGAATTCTAACTTTTACAAAATTAATTGAGAATTTATTTTGGAGACGTTGATGAGAGCAATACAACGTAGACCTTGACACAATGCAATTTTTTGAAGGAATATTCCATACGGTATGACAAAAAATCATTATCCCAAATGAAATCATAAAAGATTTTAATTTGATCAATCTATAATTATGTGTTTGATTAATTTATAAATTAAGATATATATTTATTAATCTTAATCAAAAATTAAGATTTAAACAAAAAAAAAAAACAATTTCAAAAACTGAATTCGCAAAATCTTTTATCAAATTTATTAGAATAGATCATTCTTTGACCATGTCTTGTACCATAAATTGAAATTAAATTTTATCTTGGTATATATTCTTGAATACTTCTTTTTTAATTAACAATGATATCTTAATAGATTACCTTATTCTATTTTTATAAAAATATTTTCATTTCTTAAAAATAAAGGGAAATAAATGCAATTACAAAGTCCTGAATATATATGATTAGGAGTTACAAAATTAAGTAATTTAGGATTTACAAAACTAAATATGAAAATATATTATATGGAAATTTGGTGAAATATTAAATTGTCCATATCGATGCACATAACCATACAACGCAGATATAGGATTGCAGCCATTTCTCATATTTGACTGAGATTGAAATATTATTTTAAATTAAATTAAAATACTATTAGTTAATAGATATAATTGTAATTCATTTTATATATATATATATATATGTATATAATATGGGCAGAATATTAATATTAATATTAAATAGATTGACATAGTATTAATTAAATAAAATAATAATATTACATGGTATATATGACATAAATATGAAAATATTCTATATTTTCTTAGCATAATAGTGAAAAATAAATTGACTATAAATTGAGAGAGTAAAATAAAGGGTTACAAATATGTAAATTATGGAATTATTTTGCATTAAATATTCTAAATATATAAATAATCTACATGGATAATGTTATGGCCCAACAAATGGGAAAACTAGACAAAAGGACCAAATTGTTTTTTTTTTTTTAAAAAGAAGGACCTGTTTCAAAAAAGTATAGGCAAAAGTTCTTGAAATGCAGATTCTTTAGAATTAAGGACCTGTTTTGTGCGAAAAGACTAAAATACTCTCAAAGAATTTAAAAATTACTGAGAATACCAAAGGTTTCCCTCCACTTGCCTCGGGAGTTGCAGGGACGGTTGAAGAGAGAAGGACCGTCGAAGACTCCAAGGTCTCTTCAATGTCATAAATTGATGAGACTGTGGTTGATGGAGAGGCGAGATAAATGAGAGAGCAAGAGAGGAAGAGAGAAAGGGAGAAAGGGAGGAAGGGAGGAAGAGGGAAAAAGATTTGGAGACTTGGTTAAGGTTGCTGTCGGCACCACCTTGCCGAACCTCCTGGCGTCCAGCCGAAGCCAGCAGGCCCACCACCACGCCCAACCTTTCACCGTCCACCATGGCGTCAAGACGATGCCACCAGCAGGCCCAAACTCCCACCGTCGCCTCCAAAGTCCAGACATCATCACCAACACCACCACCAAGCTCCGACCGTCGCATCGAGACGCCACCACCACCAAGCGCAGCCACCCACTGTCGCGTTAGACCACCCAACACCACCACTACAAAAAAACACCAAACACCATTGCGGAATGGAATGGAAAAGGTATATTTGTATTCCAGCAGACTTATTCAGTGATATTCTTGATTGTTATGATTTATACCATGAATCTTGATTTTGTATACCCTATTTTTTCGATTTTAGGTTATTTTTTGTGTTTTACAAAATTTTGTACAGAGATTTGTATTGTTGGCTCATACACTGGAAATCGTTATATATACCCTAATTTTATCGAAATGTAACCCTCGAAATCATTGTTTATACTCTCTTCTGCGGATATCTATACCCTGATCTATGTTTTTTTATACACAATGTTATTGTTGGCTCATATTCTAGAAATCGTTATTTATACCCTAATTTGCCTTGTATATAACCCTCGAAATTGTGATTTATACTCCCTTCTACAGATATGCTATACCTTGATACGTGCTTTTTTATACACACACTGTCCTTATTTATACCCTGATTTTACGAAATGTAACTCTCGAAATAGTGGTTATACTCCCTTCTACACATATCTATACCCTGATTTGTGTGATTGTTGGCTCATACCCTGGAAATCGTTATATATACCCTGATTGTGTTATATGTAACCTTCAGAATCTTGTTTTATACTCTCTTCTACCGATATCTATACCCTGTTATGTGTTTTTTATACACAGATTGTGTTATTGTTGGCTCATTATCTTTTCGTTATGATATTGCAGATCTGTGGAAGTTTATCATTAATTTATCTTGGAGCACGTTTCCTTGTACACGAGCCCCTTAGGTGCAAGCTGTGGAGCAGTTGGAGCATGTTTCCTTGTACACGTGACCCATCTGCTTCAGTCTATTGCATTTCGACAATGGAGAATCGGGCAGTGGCAACTTGTTGTAAGCTGATATTGAAGCTACAGTTGCTCCACACCCTGATGATCTTTGATGAAATAACAGCATGCCGGGCTTTAAATTAGTTGACCTTCATCAGCAGGAATGCACGCATTCCTCACCAGAATTCTCCTTTGGGTGGTGAAGGCATCTTGTATCTCTCATCCCTCGCACTCAGAGACCTTAGCCGGAACAATTGGAGGAGGGTTTTTCCATACGGAAGAATGATACAAGATCTTACAGTGAAGCATGATCTGTTGCGGTCAGCTTCTTTATAATTTCTATACCTTCTGGATGTTACTTCAAGACACTGGAGATTACTTGAAGAATAAGAAGAAAGTGATGCCTTGATGAAGAAGAAGAAGAAGAAAATGATGTCTCGATGAAGAAGAAGATTACGTGTAAAGAAGTAAAGAGAAGAAGAAGACTATGTAAAGTGAATCAAATTCCATGTCGATATATATGTAATGAAAATCTGTCGAAACTTTTGGAATAATGAAATTCAAAATTCAGCATATTGTTTATGTTATGTGAGCCACAAAGTATAAATTTCAATATAATAAGTTTTTCTATACATGACAAATATAGAGATTCAAGTACAGGAAAAAAGGTAGGAAGTATTGCAGTGCAAAATCGAAGTACAGGTTTATACTTTGATTCTGTTTTAAAAGTACCTTGATTTTGCACATTAGAACTTCATACCTGTATTCTTGTACTCGATTATCTATTTTAACCCACATATTAGAAAAGCTTGTTTTATTGGAATTTATACTTAGTGGTAGTCTACGGAGTACCTTCATTTTTCAGAATAATACATTAGACCCATGAATCTGTACTCGATTCTCTATTTTTCAGGCATGGTCTCTAATAAAAAATATATTAAAAATACATGTGATATTGGAGTTTATATTTGGAATTCACGAGTGGCATGGAACTTTTCTTGACATGGACGTGGTATATTTTGTAATAATAAACAATATATAGAAAAACTCTATATGTTCGATTTTATACTTTGATTCCGTTTAAGAGTACCTTCAATTTGCACAAAAGTACTTGATGCATGTATTCTTGTACTCGATTCTCTATTTAACCCACATATTAGAAAAGCTTGTTTTACTGGAATTTATACTTTGTGCGAGTCTACGCAGTACCTTGATTTGTCAGTGTGATACTTTAGACGCATGAATCTACACTCGGTTCTAATGTGCGAAATCAAGGTACTATCAGACGTAATAAAGTATAAAATCGAACATATCGAGTTTTTCTATACATTGTTTATTATTACAAAATATACCACGTGCATGTCAAGAAAAGTTCCCTGCCATTCGTGAATTCCAAATATAAACTCCAATATCGCATTTACATTTAATATATTTTTTATTACATACCATGCCTGAAAAATAGAGAATCGAGTACAGATTCATGCGTCTAAAGTATTATTCTGAAAAATAAAGGTACTCCGTAGACTGGCACAAAGTATAAATTCCAATAAAACAAGCTTTTCTAATATGTGGGTTAAAATAGAGAATCGAGTACAAGAATACAGGTATGAAGTTCTAATGTGCGAAATCAAGGTATTATCAGAAGTAATCAAAAGTATAAAATCGAACATATCGAGTTTTTCTATATATTATTTATTATTACAAAATATACCACGTGCATGTCAAGAAAAGTTCCCTGTCACTCGTGAATTCCAAATATAAACTCTGAATTCCAAATATAAACTCCAATATCGCATTTATTTTTAACATATTTTTATTACATACCATGCCTGAAAAATAGAGAATCGAGTACAGATTCATGCGTCTAAAGTATTATTCTGAAAAATGAAGGTACTCCGTAGACTGCCACAAAGTATAAGTTCCAATAAAATAAGCTTTTCTAATATGTGGGTTAAAATAGAGAATCGAGTACAAGAATACAGGTATGAAGTTCTAATGTGCGAAATCAAGGTACTATTAGACGTAATCAAAGTATAAAATCGAACATATCGAGTTTTTCTATATATTGTTTGTTATTACAAATATACCACGTGCATGTCAAGAAAAGTTCCATGCCACTCGTGAATTCCAAATATAAACTCCAATATCGCATTTATTTTTAATATATTTTTTATTACATACCATGCCTGAAAAATAGAGAATCGAGTACAAATTCATGCGTCTAAAGTATTATCCTGAGAAATCAACGTACGCCATAGACTGCCACAAAGTATAAATTCCTGTAAAACAAGTTTTTATATGTGAATCGAGTACTAGAATACAGGACTCAAGTACTAATGTGCAAAATCAAGGTTTTGTCATCCGGAATCAAAGTATAAAATCCAATATAACTAGTTTTTCTATTCAATCAGAAGAGTGACCAAATTTAACACGTTCCAAACATTCATTCAACTTCAATGCAGTCTAAGCAATATTACATGCCAAAACCAAAAACATAAAATTCGAACAGAAAATACAAAAGTACCCTACATCAATCGAGAAATCACAAACCAGACCAATCTTCAGAGAATTACTTTTGGGTGACACTAGATTGTTCATCAGAATGCTCTTTTTCTTGAATCATTTTGGCTTTCACCTTTACCCTTACGTCGATAAGTCTCAGTTTAAGGATCTCGTGCAGGTGGATCATGTTAGAGACATCCTTATCACTGCACAAATCGACACAGTACCCTGTTTGATGAGGAGCAACGTATCTGAAATCATAGCTGATTGTGGAGATTTCGGGCCATTTTTTACGGATAATTCAGTAAAAATCACGCAGAGTGAAATTAGGATCAATCGAGAATACGTGAATGTCGAAATAGAATTGGACACTAGCCAAAAGCATCGCTTCATCCATTATTCAAGCAATGGACATACAAGTTGTCCGAAACCTAATTGTGGAAAAAATGTGGGAATTAATTGTGAAAAAAGGATTAGAATTATCTAAAGAGAAAACATAATATACATATTTCATTGACAATAGTGAAACAAATTGTTCAACCCACAAAAAAGAAAGTTTAAACCTACAATGAATGTACCCTAACTGTTACGTACCGGGAAGAAACGGGAGCTAGAGGACCGAACAGAAGCGGAACAAGAGAGGCAGAAGCACAAAGACGAAGAACAAATTGAAAGAAGAACGTAGAAGCTGAAGACTTCCTCTTCTCTGCTTCATCCTTAGATTTTCAGACGTCGCCGGAAGAAGAGAAGAGGAAGACGATGAAGTTTTATTCTCTGGAAAAAAAAATTAAAGATTTTCTGAAAATAGTTAAAAGAAAATAAATGTTGGTAAAAAGAAAATGAAAAATAAAATAAATATTTGTAAAAAATAAATATAGAATAAATTATTTTGAAATAATATTATTTTATTCAAAACAGGTCCTTATTTCTAAGAGTTTCCCATTCTAGGTCCTTTTGAGCAATACTTCTAAAAGTTGGTCCTTATTTCTATGAAGGATGTTATAGTTGGTCCTTCTGTCTAATTTTCCGATAAACTAAATGTTTAGGGCACATCTTTATTAAACCCAGAATATGTTTAATAAGGCCTAGCCGCGCGGCCCAATTACCCTACAAGCCCATTATTGACTCAAACAAACCTTGATCAATCAACAACCTTCATTAGTCTTGGGAGATGCTGCCACGTGTTGAGGAGAAAAGACATATAGCATGAAAACCAGCGCAACTGACAACTAATCGGGATTTGGCTCCCTCATCTGGCTTTTCATCCTTTTCTTCAACAATCATCGTTTCTGCTATTCCTTTTGTTGTCTAATCATCCCATTCCCTATATTTTTAACATTATTTCTCTTTATGTTAACCATGTATTTATCTCTACCTTGTACCTGAAATGGATTAAATATAGTATTGTTCGAATATAAAATCTTGTTCTAATCGATCTAAAGATTTAGCAAGACACTTTAACAGATAAATAGTGAAATAAGAACTTGTTCAATTCATGTCCACACAGGAAAGAGATGGACATATATAATGTCATTCATTTTAAATTTATATTATATTAGTAACGGGCAGCAGGCGGTTCCCGTGCGCATAATTCCCAATATTATCTAAGGAAGCAAACGTGGCTTACCATCAGTATATTTATCTCAGTTGAGTGGAATATACTTGACCCCATACAACGAAACTGACGGGAACTCTGACTAATGCAAGAGGAATTTCGAGTTTCTGCAAAATCTTATTTATGGATTTGGTTAATATATATTTATTTGAGGGAATTGGTATGAAATTATTTGATCGAAATAGTACATATATTTATCTTAGGAGTTAGCTAGGGCAGTTTCTGAACCGTGTTTGAATTCACGTATTGGCCGGGTAGTGCCGTAATGGAGGGAGTAATTAAGTTTGAAAAAATAACTACAAATTAAAGTGCAAATTATTATCTTTTCTTTTTTCAGTTTTTTCAGCATAAGAAACGGTTAGAGACGCAGAAGATGGAGTTGCCTTTGAAACATGGGGAAGTGGGTGATTGTAATATTACCATATTAACCAAATTTCCTTGTATTAACATATCAATAATTAAAAGGGTAAAACAGGAAATCCATATTTTGGCATCCAAACCGCCACTTTAGACACAAAATCAGCTTTTTGTTTTTTTATAACTAGTAATCACCGCATGTGGTACCCGCGCGCAACGTATATTATTAAGCATAATTTAGGCAAATCAATATTTGAAGTTCAACCAAAAAAATAAAAATAAAAATATCTTGAAGTCACTATCTCAAGCAGGTAAGGAGGTTTTAATTAAATCTATATTACAATCTATACCTGCTTATGCTATGAGTTGTTTCAAATTACCGGATTATCTTGTTCATGGAATTGAGTCAATGGTTGGTTCCATTTGGTGGAGTGGGAGTAGGGATAATAAGATTCATTGGGTTTCATGGAAAAAATTGTGTTTACCTAAGTTGGAAGGAGGACTTGGATTTCGTGATCTTAGGCTTTTAATCTTGCTCTACTTGCTAAACAAGGTTGGCGTCTTATCACGGAACCTCGTTGTTTGCTTAGTCGTCTTCTTAAAGCCCATTATTTTCCCAATTGTTCATTCCTTGATGCTACTGTTGGTAATAGTCCTTCCCTTACATGGAGAAGTATTTGTTCAGCAAAACAATTATTAGATTGTGGCATTAGATGGAGGGTTGGGAGTGGGGGTCGTATCAGTATTTGGAAGGATAAATGGTTGCCTCGGCCAAGATCCTTTCGCCCGGTTACGCCAGTTCCTGATGTTGGGTATAATGATACGGTGGACACACTTATTTCTGCTGATGGGTTTTGGAATGAAAATTTGGTTCGCGAGATCATTTTAGAGGTGGATGTTGAGTGTATCTTGAGAATTCCAGTGGGTAGTTATTTTAATCAGAATAGACTTGTACGGCATTTTACAAAGGATGGGCATTTCTCGGTCAAAAGTGCTTATCATTTGGCTACTCATGAATCGGATATTCTACGTAGTTGTCCTCAATCATCTATTTCTCATGACTGGTCATTTATTTGGGATCAGAAAATTGCACCGAAGATTAAAGTTTTTCTTTGGAGGCTTTGCGAAGATGCTCTACTAGTTGGTCTTAATTTGGAGAAAAGAAATTGTGGGTTTGATGTGGTTTGTCCATGGTGTCGAGAAGAGAATGAAAGTGCCAAGCATGTCTTTGTTTAATGTCAATAGCTAGACAGGTTTGGGCATTAACAAATTTGCCATGGCATGTTATTTCTGTTTGGGATGGTTCATCTGAGGATTGGGTCCGTCAAGTTTGGTCGGTTTTGGACAGGGAGGATGGTGATCAGTTTGCAACAGTTACATGGGCTCTTTGGTAGAATCACAATAAAAGATGGATGGAAGAAAAATTTAAGGATCTTCTTGATTTGGCATTGTTTGCTACTAATTATCATAACTCTTATCTTATTGGACACAGAGCTGCAAAAGCTAGGGAACAAGATGTGAGGATTGATTCTTGGAGCAAAACAACTAATTGTATTATTAAAGTCAATGTTGATGGAGTTGTGTTTTCGAGAGAGCGTGCGTTTGGGTATGGGGTGGTCGCTCGTGATTCAATGGGGATGGTTGTTGGTTGGACTAGTGAGCGTAAACGTGGTGATTTCGAGCCAGAACATGTTGAAGCCCTTGCTACAGTAGCTGCTGTCCAATTTGCACATCGTCGAGGGTGGTCATCAGTTTCTTTTGAGAGTGATTGTTTGAATATTGTGAAGAAGGTACTACAGGATGATACAAATTTTTCTACTCTTGGCAATATCATTATGGACATTAAGGAGACCCTTTCTCACATTCCATCTTTCTTGTTTTCATTTGTTCGTAGGAATGCTAATAAGGTGGCTCATAATTTAGCTAGATTATCTGGTGTTTAGTTGATGGGGACGATGTGCTCCCTGATCCTATTTCTGCTTTTGTTGCAAATAACATTGTTCACTAATTAATAAATTATGTTTCCTTTCAAAAAGAAAAAAAAAATTAAAGCGAAAAAAAAATATCTTGAAGTCCTAATATAATTGCAACTGGTTTTTGATCTCAGACTATATGAATTATAATTTTCTTTTATAAGAGAAAGCAAAAACGAAAAATAGAAAACCTGAGGAAAAAAAAAGGGCTAGGAATTGTTGCTGCAACAAAATTGCATAATTTAATGGGACGAACGCGCTCGAACTTTAGGTTGGGATCTACGACACCGACCTTCGAACCATACAAGTTCTAAGTTCACCGACCTACTGAGATCCGAATATATTGGAGAAATAAGACTAAATTCAATATAATTTGAGTAGTGAGTACAAGTTGATCCTCCCAAATGAGGAAACTAAGCTATTTATAGTGTTCTATCTAGCATTAAAGGACACGTGGCGCGATCTAGGCTCTTCATCCATCTTCTAGTGTGTGGCTTGGATCAACTCTCCTTCTTTATGGGCCTCATTCTTAGCTTGTTGGACTAGATTAATAGTGGTGGACTTGGACCGTGGGCCAGCCTATATCAGTTGCTTATGTCTCGGAATCTGCTCGACTTAGAGTTTGAAATCCCTTCTTTTGCTCCAATTTATCCTAGAAGTAGAAAAGCTAAATTAAGGTAAATTGAAAAAAGGCAAATATTGTAGCGCCCCTTTCCGTAGGAGGAGAAAGGACACCACATCCGCACCGAGACGAACTCCCAAACGAGGTAGATGTACCCCATTTAAAAATCCATCCCAGAGAACGGCAAGCACTCAATCTATACCGGCAACAACGAACCTAGTCCAACAACAACAACCAACAGAATAACAGAGTGCGGACGGCTTTTCCCCATTTTTCATTTTTTTCCAGTTATTGCATTGAGGATGAAGAAAGACAAGACCAATTAATCATTCAAAGCCACACGGGGCATCAATTAACATAAATCATTATTCAACAATTCATCAACATCATCAAATCTCAAAAATCATTAATATATCCATTTCTACTAAATAAAATGATTTAATTCAATTAAGTAAAGACAGACTATTGTTGGACACGACCGACAGTTACCAAAGGACACGAAGACCAAGACTCACGACCCGCTGTTGCCAACCGACATGAGAGGTGACAACGCCACCTGTCGACCTGAAGTAAGAATTAAAAATAACGTGGGGTGAGTATAAACGATACTCAATGAAGGTAAAGAGGGAACAAGTACGAGTCACGCTTCTGGGTTTTATACATATATAAGAAAGTACATTTGCAGAATTGAAGAAAAAACGGAATGTGCTTCGACTTGCATTAACTTCAATAATTAGCAATACAATAATGAAATTAAAGCATAACTACAATCTATTAATATCCTATCGAGAATGGGCCTGTTCCTCCTTATATCCCCTTCAAGTCAATATAAAACTCCATCTCCGGTGTCTGACCCCATAGTGCGACCACGGGCGACGTATTGAATTTCAGGAAAACGTGCAACGATTGCAACGCCCACCATCGCTCCCAACCGTGACTATCAACTCCTGACGGGCCATGATTGACGCTTAATTTTGGGAAAAGTACCTCGAGCAACACCCTGGATGCTCGTCCCCAAGTGAGACCCTCGACTACCCTCCCGGGCCATCAGTAAAAAAAAGTCCAATATTTTACTCGCGTTTGAAGAACATTATAAGTTGAAAGCCAAACGGGCATTTAGGCAGGTGTGACGACAAAGGGGGTAACCATGAGTTTCATACGTGTCGGGATGTGCTGACGGACTCCCCTAACGACTTCCCCCATAGACCTAAATCCTAAGTCAAAGCGTCACGCTTGAAACGAAAGAGTTTACTTGCCTCTTGAAAACAAAAAGGTTTAGATATACTCATAGGTATAAGTTGATATCAAAACGTTTGTTATTAAAATCATGAAAATATAATTAAATATTTAATAGGTATACAAGAAAGGAAATCAAATCAATATGAGCACGTTAAGGGTAGTTCGCAATAATTAAAAGAAATTCTTACTCCAGTTGAAAGCATTTTAAAACCCTCAGCTGGGAACACGGGAACGACAAGACACTCAAGCTATTCCTTGAAAGGTCGGCCTGAAACTGACAGACGACAAACCAAATAAGACAAGACACAACGCACGACTCTTATGGACTACAACACATGAAAGACCAAATAATTAATCATGTAGTAATTGAAATTACAAGTAAAATTCAATAAAATCCATTAAACGAAAGATACGAAATAAAAGATGCTAAACATGCTCAATTGAAATTCTAATTGCACATTCATGCATAATATATTATAAAGAAGCACTCATGCGATTTTCGGATCATTCGGACAACATTCAAAAATTGGGGAAAAAGTCCTAAACGAAAAAGGCTCGATTCAAGGCCCGAACGAGGTCAGAATTTTGAAAACTTTACGAAATATTCATCCTCGAATCATATGGAAGCTACAGGTGAAAACGGCTTGATTTTAGGGGGTCGTATGCAAAAAGTCAACTTTTATTTTTGGCCAATTGACCTCATTACCGTGAGCAGCTAAGGAAAAAGGCTGAAAATTTGGTTAAGGAATTCGCATGGGCTAACGCACGGTCTTGAGATCACTACGAAGACCGTGCAAGCTATACAGGTGCGCACTGGCTTGCGCACCGGGGTGCGCAGGCCGGTGCAGGCTTAAAGTGGTGCGCACGGTCTGGCGCACGGTCTTGCGAAGATCGTGCGTAGGACCGTGTGGTTCTACTAACAGGTGCAGAGAACGCGATTTCAAGGTTTCTCACGAGGGTTTCGTCCTAAAATCAACTAGGGCGGATTCTATAGCTAAAATCAACACATAAAATTCACACTCATGCATTGTACACATTAATAGCTACCATTTGATCCGAATTATACTAAAAATGGTAAACTCTAACCTACAAACCCATCAAATACTCAAATATTCTAACTTAACAAATACTAACAAAAATGAAGGATTTAATGGATGAAACGAATTGGGGAAAGAAGGTTACCGGTAGAGAATCGAACGAGGATTGTATAGTTGGCCTCGAAATCTTGATTGGTTGAGCGACGGATTCGGGACGGAATTTCTTCTTCTCCTTCCTTCTTCTTCCTTTCTCCTTCTCTTCTCTCTTTCTCTCTCTCGATTTGGTGTGTTTGCAAGAGTGTGCAAGAGAGTGTGCACAAGGAGGTGTAAGTGTGTTCAAGATGGTGCAAGTGTGTCCAAGAGAGTGCAAGTGTGTTCAAGAGGGTGTGGGGCTCGATTGAGATTAAAATAAATTCGAAGGGTAAAAAAGGTAATTATAAATGGTTGAGGATATGGAGATAAATTAGAATAAATTAAAACTAGCTAACGAAGCTAATCTTTTCATTTAGAATCCAACAAGGTGTCGAATAATTATTTCGAAAATATATTCCGGAACTTTGGATTGTTACAAATACAGAATTTGAAAATAAAGGAGTGGAATATAAAATACACCAGAACACTTACCCACAGATGGTTGTGTTTATTTTTCCAACCAATCAATCTTGAGTTGACTCTTGAGACGTAATCATATATATATATATATATATATATATGAGAATGAACGAGCCTACTTTTTTAGGAAAGATGCATATGTGTCTATAACATGGATAAGTTATTTTTATTCCTTTTGTCTATGTCAACTTATTTCTTTATATGATTTTAGCCACAATTAATGTTGATAGAATTAAATGAAAAATTGACTAATAAATATAAATATTGTAACTCTTTTTCCTATTTGTTTTGTACTCATTTAATTTGTTGCTAAAAAATATTAAATCAATTCAATTGATTATTGCATTTTATCACCAATTTTAATAATAACTTTTCTTTATAATATTCATTTAACAACATCTAAAAGTCATATATTAAATTTAATATTTTTTTTGTATTTTAATTATCATTTTAATATTTCTATAACAGTCATGATATTGCTTCTCTGTATATGTATAAATATATATATTATCTCTATTATGAATATAAAATCGGTACTTTGTCATTAAAATTTCATATTACTAATAAATTTTTTATATACATAATTCATGATTATTTTATAAAATAAATTATTTGTGTGTGTGCTACAAATTCTGAATTAATAATTTTTAACATAATGTTAATAATCATATAAAAAATATATTATGATTTATTTAGTAATATATATTTTATAAGTAAATTACCCCATACACCAGAGGGGGTTAAAAAACTAGTATAAGGCGGTATTGGAAGAGAAGGTGAGGAGACATGCAAGTTGAGGAAACGTGGGAAGTTGTATGAGAGAAGTTCGAATATGTGTTTTTACATTAATAACCTAGTCTTAACTCATATCTCTAACAAATAAAAGTGGTATTTTTGGGCATATATTAATTTGGTGTGATAATTTGGTGTGAGAACTACCTTATTCCTACGAAATTTTCAAATTTACCCTTAATTATATATTGTTGTGTCCACTTTATAGAAAATTAAAGGGTTAAACTTGTAAAAATACACTAAATAACTTCCATTTGTGAGACAAAATAGACTTTCTTTTTAATATAGTATAGATAATTCAGAAGTATTGAGTTTATCCACACAAGCGTACGTGTAATAGTCTCAATAAATTTTATTTTGCTTATTTTCATATTTATCCAAAATATTAAAGAATTTGTATATATATTAGTTGAAAATCTAATTTAAAATTTCAATATTATTTATAATTTCATTATCGGCATATATATAGAAGTCCACAATATCTTTATAAATAATTTGATTTTTAAATATATAAAATTTAAGTAAAAAATTAATTATCAATAGAAAAATATAAAAAAAAAAACATGATAATATCGTCTAAATTAATATAAGTAGTTTTAAAAATTACAACAAATTAGATTGTTTTTACATTGTCAAAGTAAAAAGTTAATTAAACGAATTATAAAAATCCATATAATAATAACCTCGGTAAACTATAAAATAAAAATTTACTTTATAAAATAAATTTTATATATATATATATATATGATTCGGAAACCTCGAGGCTATCCACCTAATATATATGTGGATAGTTGCAATGAAGTTTATTTAGCCATGTCAATAAATATATAAATATAATATTTATTATTTATTCTTATCCAAACAGATTAAAAATATTATACAGATATGTTATTTACAAAATTACTGGGGGCTTCAACATTAAAGAAGGAATGTTAGGCCAATGGTTGAGTGAGCCGCAGTCTCAATCCCTCTATTGTGACTCCGATTCCAACACAATATTAATCCAATGTTGAGATTAGATATACTTACTTGGGCAATTCTATAGTTAGTTACCAATTATAGGTGACTAACATTAGTTATTTTTAATGCCATGTGTCCATATAGATATATATTATTAAAATAGTTAATCTTATCCTTTAATATTTTTAAGACTAAAATTCATTATTTTTAGACAAAAATATTTTATTAAAAAATTAATTGAAAATTTACACCATATTAATATGCTTTTTAATTAAACGTATTTACTAAAAAGTAAACTAATTACTAAGTAAACATTATTATTATGATGTGAGATAAATATAATTATATAATAATATTTTATAATAAATGCTATCAATAATAATGATAACATAAAATAAATAATAATAATAATCCATATAGAACAACACTCTTGATTGAACTTATATAGTATATACTTTATGCATGTTAAATTTAACGACATGATTAATGATCAATTTTTCTTAATATAAAATAAATATATTATAATCTTAGATACTTTATGTGTTATTATTAATTTAATTAACGAAAGTTGATTAACATAAAGTTATGAACATAGTTATGGACAAATTAATTTTAATTATTCAATTAGCATATAACTAAATGATATAATTTTATACTTAACTTTAAATCAATATATAATATTCACTTTATTTAATTTTTCAAGCACGTATTTTTATGAAATATTTACATAATTTAATAAATATAAATAAATTTGTTAACTAAAATAAATAATTATGTCATGTAATTCAGATCTAATAACTATAATGTATTTTTAGAATTTTAATGGTTATATAATGTATTTTTAGGAAAAAATATAAAAATTTTATAGAAATAACTAAATATAAGCAATATGGATGTCATTTTACTCCTCACATTATTTAGGAATAAAGAAAATTAAAAAAAAAATTACAAAAACTCACCAATTTATTGAAATTTGTCATTTTATTTTTGAGTTTAAATTTTGAAAATATAGTGTTGATGGGTGGATACTTAAAGAAAACTAAGAAAATATATTTTAATTTTAAGAAAAATTAAACGGCTAAGATTATATGCATTAGATCTAACGATTAGAATGATGGGTGACTAATATTAGTCACCTACAATTGAGACTAATGAGAGAACTCCCCGACTTACTTGGGAAATTCTACCATTAATTTTTAATTGTAGGTGACTAATATTAGTCCCCAATAAAATTATGACATGTGTCCATATATAAAAAATCTAAAAATTCATCCATCCTATAATATTTTGAAATAACTGTGTGTTAGAGTCTTTTTATTTTCAGAATTCTAATATAATAAATTAACTATATTTCATCTTATTTTTTAGTACAAATTAGTTATAAGCTATAGGATTCAAATATATATATTTTGATTCCTTTTTAATAATACAGTTATTATTCTCTTTTAATTAATTTAACAACCAAATTAACTTTGTTGTCATTATTTGATTGAACTATACAGTAAATACTTTATGTATGTTAAATTTAACAATATGATAAATTTAGATTAATGATCAATTTTTCTAATGTAAAACAAATATAGTTTAATTTTAAATATTTTATGATACTATTAGTTTATTTATGAAATTGATTAACATTAAGCTATACATATTATGGTCAAATTTTAATTGTTCAATTAGAATATGATTAAGTGATATAATTTTATATTTAACTTTTAATAAGTATATAATTTACGTAATATAAGTTTCCTAGGATGTATTTTATTTAACATTAACATAATTTTCATAAATATAAGTAAATTTATTGAATAAAATAAATAATTATGTAATGTAATTCAGGCCTAATATATTTATCAAAGGTGTATAGTGTTCTTTTAGAAAAATATAAACAAATTATAGAAATAATTAAAAATATGCAATATGAATATCATTTTACTCCTTATATTATTTAGAAATAAAGAAAATTAAAATTAATTTACAAGAACTCGCCAATTTATGGGAATTTGTCATTTTATTTTTTGAGTTTAAGTTTTGATTATATAGTGTAGATATATGGAAACGTCAAATTTATTATTAAGATGTAAAAAATAAACGGCTAGAATTATATTTTCTAGATCTAACGGTTAGAATAGTAGGTGACTAATATTAGTCACCTACAATTGGAACTAACCATAGAATCGCCCTACTTACTTGCATGATATTCTTTTTCTATCCATTAAATTACTAGTGAATTTAAATCTATTTCAATTAGTATTAATTCTTCAAGGGTTGTGAGACTATGATGTTTAGTTATTTTGACAGTACTTTATTGATGGTATTTTGGTATAATTTTGATTATTTGAAGCTACCGATTAGTTAATCCGACGGGTTGATGGTAAATTAGACTATTTTATTACTACTTTTGATGGCTAATGGCATGTTAAACTAAATTAGTGAATAGTGATTACTAAAAGATATGGTAATATGAATTATTTTAAGGTTATTTTCTGAAAGTATTCTGTAATCCATTTTGTATGTGGCTGGAAGAAAAAACCACTAATAGAAGTAATTTGCTTGTTTCAATTTAAAGGATGGAAGTTATGCAGCATTTGATTGGCAAAATAATATTAATATTGCAACGTTTAAATTCTCTTTAAAATTAAAAAAAAAAATACAAAAATATCCCTCATAATTATTTATTTTATTTTTTTATAATCCTAGCTAAAATACTATTATTACAAAGAGCATTCTTTGAACAGAAAACATCAAAATTTAGGCAAAGGGTAAAATATCATAGTATACCATATTTTGATGGGCCTGGGTCGGGTTGGGTGTAATTTGTAATATATGATATTCATAGGGATGTATCTATAGTATTTTAAAAAAGAGGGAGTGAAGTTGTAATAAATGTAACTTAGAGTGAGTTCCCTAAACTTAAATCTTTATGTATGTATTGTTACTAATAATTTTGATTCACACCAAAAAAAAAAAAAAAAAAAACTAATAATTTTGATGAATAACAATTTATTAGTAATTATTTTCATTAGTAATTATTGAATAATAATAATAATAATAATAAAATAATAGTGCAATATCATGCATTAAAATTTTGATTTCTAAGATGGTTTGGATTAAAACAGGCAGGGATAAGATTTAATACCGAAGTCTGGATTCGCCAACTCTGTTGCCATGTTTTAGGCATTTTTAAGGCTTGCTTCTATGACTGGTTAAGAACTAAATCCCCGGTTTTAATTCTGTAAAAAGACCATGTACAATTTACAAAATCTTAGTTCGTGTTCTCACCAAAAAGATTTAATTAATAAGATTTATTTAAGTTAATAAAAGATCCTGTAAATATATGATTATTGAATAATAATAATAATAATAATAATAATAATAATAATAAATAATAGTGCAACTATAGCTTATAATGACCGTTGGTCTTATCTATCTCGTGTGTGAATTTCAGACCGCATCTCTCTACTCCTCACTCACACACACAATTCAAGCTACTCAAACTCAGCCACCATCAACAAAATCAACTAGCTTAACCAGCAGCCTTAGCCTCTCCACGAAATACATATTGGTTGTCTAATTGTCTTGGTAATCAAGTACTTATGGCAGCTGCACAGCGAGTTGCCAGCCATCGTCCTTCCGTCGGCGCCACTGCCGCCCTTTCCCCTAAGTTCGCTCTCTCAAATACGCGCAATTGGCTTCAGTTCAATTTTCTAGTCAAACCCTCTATACTTAGGGGTGTTGGAGGAAGAGCGAGGGGTAGGAGGAGGAGGTGCCCTGCCTCCAGTCCAGTGGCTGCATTGGGTGGATTACTTGGCGGTATTTTCGGTACCGGCACAGACACCGGAGAATCTACTAGGAAGCTCTATGCAAGCACCCTAGCACTCATCAATCAGATGGAGTCTGAGATTTCTTCTCTCTCAGATTCTCAGTTGAGGGAAAGGACCTCTGTGTTGCAAGAACGCGCCATAAGCGGTGATTCCTTCGACTCCCTTTTACCCGTATGTCCACTCATCTTCAAGTTTCGTAGCAATTCGGACAACTTGTTTGTTTTCAGTATGCTTCCTTTTCCACTATGTACTCGACTGTTGAAAATTTTAAAGCCAACCCGTCCAGAAATTCCTTTTCCTGGTCGCTGATCCTTTAGAAATATTCGAAAACCTCTATATATTAATTTCTGTGTTGTGGTTGGTTACACCAACGTAACTGTGGATAGAGTAAGCTGTTAATTCCCCCCAACAATTTGCTCTCTTGCAGGAAGCATTTGCCATAGTGAGAGAGGCTTCTAAAAGGGTTCTAGGCCTTCGCCCTTTTGATGTTCAATTGATAGGTTGGTCTTCTTGGAGATTTACTTGTCTGCAAATTCTTGTTAGTTGAAAAATGAGAACCCAAATATATATATATATATATATATATATATATATATATAAGTAACACATCATTTGGCATGCTTTTTAGAGTTTGGGGGTGGGGGAGGATTGCATTCACCTGGCTTGGGATTTCTGGTATCTATGATTTTCCACTCATATCTGTTCATCATCATGCTGCGTAGGTGGTATGGTTCTTCATAAAGGGGAAATAGCTGAAATGAAAACAGGAGAAGGAAAGACACTTGTTGCTATATTGCCTGCTTTCCTAAATGCATTGGCTGGGAAAGGAGTTCATGTGGTCACTGTTAATGATTACTTGGCCCGAAGAGACTGTGAATGGGTTGGTCAAGTACCACGCTTTCTAGGATTGAAGGTTGGCTTAATTCAGCGTATGTCTTACACATAACTTTTTATCCTGCTTAGATTCTTGCCAAACTAAAAGATATACATGTTTGGTGCTTTGTTCTGATTCTAGAGGACATATATCCTGCATACTGACATTCAGTTAATGATGGCAGAGAATATGACAAGCGAACAAAGAAGGGAGAACTACCTGTGTGACATCACCTATGTTACAAATAGTGAACTCGGCTTTGATTTCTTAAGAGATAATCTTGCCACGGAAAGTAACTCTTTGTAATTTCTTTGTATGCTAATTCTAAAGGTATTCGTGATGCATCCTTGTCTAAAACAGCTATGTTTAATCTTACAGAGCGTTGATGAACTCGTCTTGAGAGGTTTCAATTATTGTGTGATTGATGAGGTTGATTCTATTCTCATTGACGAAGCAAGGACTCCTCTCATTATATCAGGACCTGCAGAAAAGCCTAGTGATCGTTACTATAAAGCTGCTAAGATTGCTACTGCTTTTCAACGAGATATACATTATACTGTAAGAAGTTGAACTTGCGATTATTTTCTCTAATGTGTTATTCATCTGAGAGAGGATCACTCTAGGCTAATTCTTCTATAATCAGTTTGTCATAACACAATTTTGAGGAAGTAATCTGTTCTAATATGAGTTGAATGTGATGTTACCCAAATATATCAAACTCCTCATGGATTTTAAAATTTAATATTTGGCGGAGAAGAAGTATTCATACTTCCGCTGATGTAAATATGTTGTCATATGCAAATGTTGAGCATATACCATGAGTAGCGTTCTCTCTTTTGTAGATGGAGAAAAATGTAACAACTTTTTTCACTAACATGTAATGTATGCAGGTCGATGAGAAACAAAAAACGGTTTTAATTACAGAACAGGGATATGCAGATGCCGAGGAAATTTTGGATGTAAAAGACTTATATGATCCAAGAGAGCAGTGGGCATCCTACATATTAAATGCAATAAAGGCCAAGGAACTTTTTCTTAAAGATGTGAACTATATAATCAGGGGAAAGGAGGTTCTTATAGTGGATGAGTTTACTGGACGAGTAATGCAGGTGACTGTCTACCTAAATCTTTGGGACACGTAAAATTAAAAGGGAAAGAAAATGAACTAGTTCATCTTGGGATAATATTTTTCCTTCTACACTCAATCTGAACCAGCATTCCCGTTGTTTTACTTTTATTTTCTATTTAGTTTTCCTTCTAGTACATAATTGAGTATAGAATATATTATACTGCTCATAGGGGAGACGCTGGAGTGATGGACTTCACCAGGCAGTTGAAGCAAAAGAAGGAGTGACCATACAAAATGAAACTGTGACCTTGGCTTCAATTAGCTACCAAAATTTCTTTCTCCAGGTTTGTGTAACCAACCTCTTGAGTAATTTGTCCTTTCACACTTAGTGATATGTCTATGGTGAGACAATTATTTTCTTACTTTTTGGTGTCTGGATTCAATGGTTTATGTAGTTTCCAAAACTTTGTGGTATGACTGGCACTGCTGCTACTGAGATGGCAGAATTTGAGAGCATTTACAAGCTCAAAGTTACAATTGTTCCCACAAACAAGCCCATGATAAGAAAGGTTTGTTTATATGCATGCATTCATTGCTTTTACACTATTTGAAATTAGATTGAGAAAGATAGGAAATGAAAAACAATTGGAAGTCTCTCTGTACCAAGAACTCTGAAGAATAAGTGAACCTTATGATAGTTTCACTTTGCCAAATTCATGTGTCATTTTCTTTTCTGCCTCATGCATTTTAAGCTCCCAATAACTTGTATTCTTCCTGAACCCCGTAGGATGAATCAGATGTAGTGTTCAGAGCAACTAATGGAAAATGGCGGGCAGTTGTAGTAGAGATATCTCGGATGAACAAAACAGGTCGACCAGTGCTTGTTGGCACAACTAGTGTTGAGCAGAGTGATCAATTGTCTGAACAGCTTCGTGAAGCTGAAATTCCTCACGAGGTTAGTGCCAAATCATATTAGATTTACATTTTTTTTTTGTTTCCATTGATGATGGTGTGACATTATCTTATCTGATGTAATGTCTTTGAAGGTTCTGAACGCAAAACCAGAAAATGTGGAAAGAGAAGCTGAAATTGTGGCTCAGAGTGGTCGTCTTGGAGCGGTTACAATTGCAACAAACATGGCTGGTCGTGGTACGGACATAATCCTAGGTGGTAATGCAGAATTTATGGCAAGGCTGAAGTTACGTGAGATGTTGATGCCTAGGTATCTCCACAGCTTCTATCTTAGGCAATCTAAAGCTTAAATGATATGTACTTTTGTGTTTGTGTTTGTCTTTGACAACTTTGGATAAAACATACAAGGAGAGAAATCATAGCCATCCTCTATTATAATTTCCATTAGATTTTAGCTCTAATATCTGCACCTGAATTTACATTTTTGTTTCAAACACACATAAGCAAGTCCCTATAAATGTGTTTTGTATTTTACAAAGGCTTCTCGTGGTAGAAAGAACTCTTTTACTAATCCAGACAAATTACCTTTTTATCATATGCCCAAATGATATACCAAAGAATTGCCTTTTAGTATCTTAACATTTATCCAGTTTGATGAAGTTGGAAAAACTGGTTTGTGATGATGAAATGAGATCTTTGGGGCATCCACATGCTTGTGTAATGCCATGACGACAAGGCCGTTTTAATAGAAAGCATTCTAAGAATGTTCAATATACTGATTGCAAAATTTATGCTTATTATTGATTATCGATTAAGCTGATGCAGAGTCGTAAGTCCAGCTGAAGGAGTTTTTGTTTCTGTAAAGAAACCTTCTCCAAAGAAAACATGGAAGGTTGGAATTATTTAATTTATCCGAATCTCTTCCCTTTCTAACCTGTTTCTGTGCATCATGATAACCTTGATTTCATCGAATCACGTTCCAGGTTAATGAGAGCCTATTTCCATGCACACTTTCCAAGGAGAAATCCATATTGGCTGAAGAAGCTGTGGAACTGGCTGTCAAAGCATGGGGCCAAAGGTCATTGACTGAGCTTGAAGCTGAAGAGAGGCTGTCATATTGTTGTGAAAAGGTGAAATTTGTTAATATGCTGGTTTCTTATAAGCAGAAACATTATCTGACTGCAAGTTGGAGGATTGATTTGGCACAACATGTGCATTTGCTCATATAATGCTTCATACCTAATGAGTCTAAAACTCTAATGTCTAGGGTCCAGTTCAGGATGAAGTCATTTCAAAGCTGCGGAGTGCCTTCCTGGAAATTGTTAGAGAATATAAGGTTTACACCGAGGAAGAAAGGGAGAAGGTTAGCAAAATTTATTCCTCGAGGGAGTTACTTCTTTTTCTCATGATGAAATCATTCTTGCCCATACATAATTATTATGTCTGTCTTACGATTTAGTTATTGAGGTGCGACCACCTCACTGTCGACATATCTTGTTTCTTGTTAATGGAAATAAAATCTGTACTTATCTGTGCCAAATCCAATCTTCAATTGAAATAGATAATTATTAGCCTACATGAACAGAACATGATCGCTGTGCACCCATAAGGGAGTAGTATTTAAAACCACTAATTATTCTCCATTAATCTTGACCGATTTCCCTACCTTTCTGATCTATATACTTTGATGTGGTCATGATAGGTTGTCTCAGCCGGTGGACTTCATGTTGTGGGTACAGAACGTCATGAGTCACGTCGAATTGACAATCAGGTTTGCATTGCCTCATTTGTGCAGTGAACTCTATACTTTTAATCTTCCTTATAATACTTCTACTTTTATGTTGTAATCTGTGTGCAGCTACGTGGTCGTAGTGGCAGGCAAGGAGATCCAGGAAGTTCCCGATTCTTTCTAAGTCTAGAAGATAACATCTTTCGCATATTTGGTGGAGATCGAATTCAGGTTCTCTTTTGCTTCAATCATTTATTGATATTGGCAAGGATATGATTGCTGTACAGAGGTTAACACCATTGTTATGACATCTAGGGTCTGATGAGGGCTTTTAGAGTTGAAGACTTACCAATTGAATCCAAGATGCTGACAAAAGCACTAGATGAAGCTCAGAGAAAAGTGGAGAATTACTTTTTTGACATCAGAAAGCAGTTGTTTGAATATGATGAGGTTTTGAACAGCCAAAGGGATCGAGTGTACACGGAGAGGAGGCGAGCCTTAGAATCTGACGACCTCCAACCTCTCCTAATTGAATATGCTGAATTAACAATGGATGATATATTGGAGGTAAAAATCCATTTAACTCTGCTCTGAGTCATGCCTTTTTTGTGCTTTGTATGACAGCTGTAATATTGTTTGATCTTCTTTGTAATGTAATAGGCAAATATTGGTTCTGATACTCCCAGAGAAAGCTGGGACTTTGAAAAGCTCATATCAAAACTGCAGCAGTAAGTCGAATCCTTCAGTCCTGCAATTATATACAAGTCAAATGATTACTCAATAGCTGACGCATAATCCTCCTTCCTCACTTGTTTAATCTTTGGCAGGATATTTCTATGTTTAATCTCTAGTTTTTTCTTTTCTGTAGGTACTGCTATCTTTTGAATGATTTGACTCCAGATTTGATGAAAACAAAATGCTCCAATTATGAGGAATTAAGAGATTATCTTCACCTTCGTGGACGAGAAGCATATCTGCAGAAACGGGTTAGTTATCTCACGTATGTAGTGTTACTCCCTATGGAGGTCTGCTCTAATCACTTCTCAATATGACATGTCCGTAAATATGTACAGAAAGTGATACTATTACTTCTTTTGTAGTGTAGTTTTAAGTATCCCAATATAAAGCTTGTAGATCTGATAAATATTTACCAAGTTGCCTAGAAAATGATCTCTCTTTCTTCTATCATTTATATATTATTTCCCGATCCTCTGTCAGGAAATAGTGGATAAGGAGGCTCCAGGTTTGATGAAAGATGCAGAAAAGTTCCTAATATTGACCAACATTGATCGTTTGTGGAAGGAACACTTGCAAGCTCTAAAATTTGTTCAGCAAGCTGTAGGTTTACGGGGATATGCACAGAGAGATCCACTCATTGAATACAAACTTGAGGGATACAATCTTTTTGTAGACATGATGGCGCGAGTAAGGAGGAATGTCATATATTCTATTTACCAGGTATTTTTAATCTTCTTATTCTCTGCATTGCCAGTCATTCAAGGTACTCCATGCACAGGCTGATTGCAAGTCTAACTATATTTCTTATTCTTATCAGTTCCAACCTGTCTTGGTGAAGGAGCAGCAAAAGAATCTGGAGCGCGGGAAAGAAGTTAAGCTTGATGCCAATGGAAAGGCTGGTAATCCGGTAGCTGCTACCACACCATCTTCCTCAGCGGTTGGTCAGCAGGCCAAGCAAGTAAAATGAATCCAGAATATGAATCAGAAAGAAATGTCTAACCTGCACCATTATTGTGAATTATGTTAAAAAAGCTTGCGCATCATAGATGTTAGTGAAATGGTAAAAAGGCATTTGAAAATCGAATAGAAACGTCAGATTACCCATTTAGTTGTTGATCAATATAATGGTCTGAAGCTAGACTATATAGTTTGAGTTGCATACTTGGCAGCCTTGTATTTTTTAAAATGGTTACCCATTTTATTGCATTTGACACAGATCAAGTTTTGGGAGAATTAATTGGAATCAGAACATAGTTGTAGTGGAATCAGAACATAGATCTCGTTTCTCATGTAACCATCTTGAATTAACTTTGGAGCAAAAGGTAAGACAGAAACACGAAATTTGAATGAATGAATTAGGGAAGGAGGCCTGGAGGGGGGCCAGAACAAGCTGAATTCCCAATATTCTAGGTGATCAAATAAGTATGATACAAACTATAGTCGAGCTTTTCTGCTTACGTTTTCTTACATAATTTGTGTGTGAAAACAAAGAATCCCCTGTATTATAATAATAATATCAATCAAATCTTACAAATACACAACACAAAAATAGAGCATTCATCATTTTCTCAAAGGCTGAGAGAATGCAGCAAGTCGTAGCCTTCTTATCCTGGAGAAGCCTGAGGTCCATCATTCTTAAAAACAGAGCACAAGACCTGTCTGGATATGTAAGTCTCGAGTTCTTTGGAGACTTGAGTCAGCTTCAAATCAAAATCACTTCTATATATGTGTTTCGGTGATGCCACACTACTTGGAGAACACGAAAGTCGTCGTCTTGGACTTGAAAACTGCCCTGGTGAAGAACTCAGAAGCATCCCTCCTTTTGCAATCAGAGGCGTCAAACCTATTTTTGTTTCAAGTGGCAGGGGCTTCAACTGATCACTTTCTACCATTGACTTATTTTTCACAAGCTTTTCCCTTGCTTTTTCAGCAGCTAGGAGAGCTTTCTCCCTGCTCAGGTTGATTAGTTTCCACGGATCAATGCTTGCCCGGAAACCTTGTTTTTTGTTCAACATAGACGATGATTCAGCTTCTCCATCAATCCTTATAGCCAGCTTTTGTGGATTCTGCAGTAAAGATTGTGTTGTAATTATGCATGTTCTGAAGAATTGTCTCAATCAATGAATGCATTAAGAAATCTACATGTACCTGTTGCACCTTTACATCTTTGCAAATAGTCCGCGACATTAATCCAGGCTTCTGAGGTGAATCTGCGTCAGTAATCTCCTCATCATCAGAAGAAAAGTCAGAATCTTCAAGGGATTCTTCTAGCTCCTCCATAGACTGGTTCTCTTCTTTCATAGCTAAAATGTATTCATAGGTTGAGATTCCCTGTAAATATTCAGTTTCAAACATGTCAAGAAACTTAGCAAAAATAACCAAGTATCTGAGGCAAGAAAAGACCATGGTGCTCTTTACAAGAATTTAAAAATTGAAAACCCGATTTCTGCCGTACCTTTTTTATGAGAAGTACATGAAAGAAAAAAAGTTGTCCCAAAGCAGCCGTGCTATACATCGTCAACATCAGCAATATTACAGATGAGGCAGCCAGAAGTCCTCTAGGGAATTTTACATAGTGTCTTCTAATTAACTCCTCTTCAATACCCTTGGTATCAGCAAAGCACCTTACGAATACTGCTATAGCAGTCCCTCCTTCGACAACAAGCTGAGGAAATCAACAGTTACCATGAGCAAGTGAATGAGGGCGAATAAGTAAAACCATGAGAAGAAATAGACTAACCATTATCATGACAAAAATCATCAAGAGAATGAAGGTTGTGTAATTCTTTTTCCCAATGCAGTTGTTCAACCACTGAACAAAATTTCCAAATACAAAAAAATCCTCCATTAATACTATTAGACATTAGAGAAGAAGAATGCGGTTTCTGCTCTGCAATTTAATAAAACAATGTCTCTTACTCGGCAGTGGTGATCAAATCCCTCAACACAACGGTTGCAAGTCCTGCAGTGTTTGCTGTACTTGTTAACCTGAGGAATAATCAAGAGTTAAGAAGCTTGTAGTAGCAAAATAGTTAAACGAACAGATACTCATGCAAAATTGAAGTGTTTTTCAACCTCAAAATCACATATGGAGCAAAATGAGACGTCATCGTCTTTTGGATTAGGTATAAGTGAATCATCTTCAAGTTCAAGGGGAAATGGGATAAAAGGCTCCATTTGAGCTCTAGTATTCCAAGGATCTAAGTACTTCCTTCTTATGCAAGTCCTCAAGATCTTGCGCTCCATCCTTTTGAAGAATCTTGAAATAATCCGGCTCAAGATGACTCCATAATTAAGCTTCGAGAGCACAATACAACCGGTCTTTATCTTCTTCTTTCTAAATCTAAATCTGCTCTTGTCACCAGGATCAATGGCAGCACATCTAACGAACAGAAGAGCAACAGAAAGTGCCTACACAGTACGAGTAATTAGGAGAAAATTATCCCGTTGAAGAAAAAATTAAGGAATAACTAGGAAAAAAAAACAACGAGGTTAGGTCTTCTTTTTTTTTTTTTTCTTTTCGTAACTGGTCCAAACATTAAAGGATCGGGTGGGTTTGTTTCATTTACCGTAAAGGAGAAGACAGTGATGACTGTGATCTCTGCAATTCTGTGGCCGAGGAAAAGGCCGAGAAAGCAATAGAATGCGGCAACTAGGAAAAAGAACACTGATATACCCACAATCTGCGAAACCATAAGCATAAAGTCAATATTAAATTGGGAAACTATTCGAGTGAATGGTAATGCTACTTTAATTCAATTGCCAGCCAATCTAACCAGCTTAAATGAGAGGATCGGAGGGATGAGAATTGATTGTATATGATACCTGTAATGGGTTGAGCGGACGCTGCCAGCCATGGCGTCTGGCTGTGGACATGACTGTGAGAAGCAAGACTTACTCGGTTGTTGTCTTGTTTTGGAAGAATGGCAGAAGATAAAGGAAGGCAGGCAGGAGAATGGAGCATCAGATGTTGAAGTGAATGTTTGAACAAAATCACCCAACGGTCGAAATCCAATGCTCGTTCGTTCTTTTGAATTTGAATTGAATGAACCAACCAAAAGGTATCTTCTTTTTTTTTTTTTTTTTTGGTCGGATAATATGGGCTTTCTTCTAGTTGGGCCATTCAGTCCAGTCCAGTCCAGTCCAGTCCAGTCCAGTCTTTCCCTGGTCTTAGCTTAATATCTTACAGACTAGTCTTATTGGCCCCGCCCGTGTCACTTGGAAAGAAAGAAAATCTTAATAATCCTAGAACGAGGGATGAGATGACGAATCCAATCATACATAGTAGTCGCCAGTCGGTTGGTCGGTCGGTCCACGTGGAGATAAGTCTGCGATTTTCCTGCTTCAATTCCCTTCGGCGTCGCCGGGTTCCAAACCTGCAGCTACCAATCTTCCTTCCTTCCTTCGCAATATAATGGCCAGCTACAGTACTGGCGCCTACACCCATTTCTCCGCTTTCAATTCCTTTAAGCCGATATCTTCTCTATCATCTTCATCCTCATTCACTCCATTCGCTATCCCTCGCCATGATCGAAGAGTCAGATGCTCCATTGCGGAGGGTCCCGCAGCTGTTTCTCCTTCTTCGGGAAGCGATAATCAGCTGCAACCAATGTTGGACTGCGTCATTGTCGGAGCTGGAATCAGTGGCCTGTGTATCGCGCAGGCTCTTGCCACCAAGCACCGCAACTCCAATTTGATGGTCACCGAGGCCAGAGACCGCGTCGGTGGAAATATCACCACCGTCGAAAGGGACGGCTATCTCTGGGAAGAAGGCCCCAACAGTTTCCAGCCCTCCGATCCAATGCTCACCATGGCGGTGCGTGCCTTCTCTGTTATTTATTTATTTATCCTTCCTTACCTCAATTTCTCGGAAAAATGTACGCAATTCAATGCTTCTTTTTCGGCAGGTGGACAGTGGGCTCAAGGATGAATTGGTTTTGGGAGACCCAAATGCGCCTCGTTTTGTGCTGTGGAATGGCAAGTTGAGGCCAGTGCCTGGCAAACCTACCGATTTGCCATTCTTTGACTTAATGAGCTTTCCTGGAAAAATCAGAGCTGGTTTTGGTGCACTTGGTCTTCGTCCGCCCCCTCCAGTTTGTGCCCGTCTTTGGCTTTTTTGCTTTCAGTTCTCTTTTCTTTTGTTTTTTTTCCGTCGTGCACTATACTGCTTTCTTCTCAACGTTAAAGTGTTGCGAAAAGTAACAGGACCGTGAGGAATCAGTTGAAGAGTTTGTTAGGCGTAATCTTGGTGCAGAAGTTTTTGAGCGCTTAATAGAGCCATTTTGCTCTGGTACACCTCTCTTCTTTCTCTATGACCTTTTCAATTCTGTATGCTTTCTTTGATAGAACAAGCAAGCGTAGAAGATATCTATTTCAGTTCTGGAAATTGCAGAGAAGATACAACCTTTATGGGAAATTATTCATCAGTATTCCAATTTTTCTTCTCATACAAGGTGTTTATGCTGGGGATCCATCAAAACTGAGCATGAAAGCAGCGTTTGGGAAAGTCTGGAAGCTGGAGCAAAATGGTGGAAGCATCATTGGTGGAACTTTGAAAGCAATCAGGGAGAAATCTAGTAGTCCAAAGGCACCTCGAGATCCGTAAAAACATTCTTAGCAAGGCCTTGCTTGTGTTAGTTTCTGTTAATTATGCATGAATATTCAGAATTTGATTGAATACATCTGCAGGCGCTTACCCAAACCAAAAGGCCAAACAGTTGGATCATTCAAAAAGGGCCTGGCAACGCTGCCCAATGCAATTTCATCAAGGTACATGTCTCTCTGTTAATTCAATAAGCTAACACATGCGGGATATTCTTATTTCCATTCTAGAACTAGCTGGTGTCTCTCTCTTTCCTGCAAGTTCCGAAACACTAGTTTTATCAATTTCCATAAGTATTTGAATTCAAATGACTTATCTTGTTTCTACTATAGCAACAAAAAGAAAACATCTGATACTATAAGAAAAATCTTTTTGTTTTTCATGGCAAAGGGGTGAGGTAAATAATTTGAGACATGAGGGACTACTTACTAGTTTCATATTTGTTTCTGGTCGTGGTTTTCTTAATCTAGCTTAGGAAACAAAGTCAAGTTGTCTTGGAGACTCACAAGTATCACTAAGCTGGACAATGGAGGATATTCCTTGACATATAAAACCCCCAGCGGAGTGGTTTCTCTGCAGAGCAGAAGTGTTGTGATGACTGTTCCATCCCATGTGGCAGACACAATATTACGCCCCCTTTCAGTATGTTTTCTTTATATGTACTCCTGATTTCTGTTTGGGTAATCACATGAATGGTACTGAAACTGAATTAACAAAGAAAATGTCTCTTAATGGTATCTGCTGGAAGTAATTGAGGAGTGAAGTCTTCAATCAGACATAATCACACAAAGTTCTAGGTAACTTTCGAATAAGAAATTTCCTGATCTGAAAGAGAATGCACACACAGTCATTGCACATTTACAGTCAGAAGCCAGGACTAGCTTAGAAAATGGTTTGCACAACTAAGGTTAAAAGGAAGTGAGAAGACAAGCTGCATGAGAACAGCTTGTTGCTTTTTGCATACTTGCATTGGCCCTGCTTTCGTAAAGTGAGAGAACAACTACTAAGTAAGCCTTGTGAAAAGGATTTCCTGAAACCCCATGGAATGTATTGATCGCATATTTTGTTTGGATAAAAGAGGAGGATCTATAAATTATATCCTAGATAAGTATGGAATAGTTTGCTAACATTTGATAGTGCTTTGTTAGTCTGTGTCTTCTAGGTTGGCTATATCGATTATTTCGTATATGGTTTTAGATATTTCTGGCACATGAGATTGCCTTTAGTACCAGTCTATTTCAGTACAAATCCTTGAACATGCCTAAAAAAGGCTTGCTGCATAACCATATGCTACTTCCTGTACTTTTATTTGCAGGCTGTTGCAGCTGATGCATTATCAAAATTTTATTATCCACCTGTTGCTGCAGTCACCATTTCATATCCAGTAGGAGCAATTCGTCAAGATCGTCTGATTGATGGTGAACTAAAGGGTTTTGGGCAGTTGCATCCGCGTTCCCAAGGGGTGGAAACTTTAGGTAAATTCACTATGATTGAGTTTCTAACTAGGATTATGGACTTCACTTATCAAAAAGACAAATGTTGCTGTTATGTTACTAGCTCTTAATTTTCTTGAATATTTCTAACTCTCATGTTATAAGAATTAACTTTGCTATCAATGCCATGGATAAACCTCTTTGTTGTTTCATGGTCCCGCAGGAACTATATACAGCTCATCACTTTTTCCTAACCGTGCTCCATCTGGAAGAGTTCTTCTTTTGAACTACACAGGAGGAGCGACAAATACTGGAATTGCGTCTAAGGTACAAATGATCCATAAACAACTGCACCCGCGTATAGTTTTTGGTTGCCTTATACCAAATTCGTTGGACCCTTAAAAAAGAATATCCAGTAAACTCACAGAGGCTATACAATAATCACCCTTGAGACAAGTCTGTAAAAAAAACAAAGGTTACAAGAATCTAATGTCCTGGCTCTCTCTTTAAGGGGTCAAATTCTTGGAAGATGTAATTTCAGGCTATGCTGGCATTCAAATGGGAAGATATAGCCTAGTCGTCACTTTTCTTTGTATCCAACTACATGCTACTAAATCTTACCATTTTCGCGAATCTTTCCTAGATATCCATTACTAGTATAACTTAGTGAGACACTCTGGCATAACTCATATTACAGTTATGCCCATTCATTTTAGTGTTACGAAAGTGAATGCATATTGTTGATTACAGTATAGGAAAAATGACTTATATATGTGAAGAAGTATTGTGGGCGTTTGCAACTCTACTTCTTTTGGAGAAGTTAAAGTAGAAGCAAAAGTTATAAAAAGTTGGGAGTAATAAAAGTTGGGAGTGTTCGGAAAAAAAGGTAGTTGAGTGTTTGGTAAAAGAAAAGGTTAACAAGCACTTTTACTAGTCTCAAGAAACTTCCATTTCTTTACAAAAATATCCTAGAAGCTGAAGCCAAAGGCATGTCCTTAGGTGCTTCTAGCTTATTTTTGCTTAATATAAGCAGAAGCTGGTTTTCTAAACACTCCCAAAGTACTGAAAAAATGAGAAAACACTAAAGCGCTTTTTTTAGAGTTTGCAAACACTCTCTTTCTATTTTTTTAGCTGTTTCACTATGCATATGCACTAGGAGCTCACTTGAAGCTCATTATTCAGTTTCCAGATTTGACATTTGTCTCATGCATTGTTGAAACTTTCCTCACTACTCATTCTTTGATCAGACTGAGAGCCAACTTGTGGAATCAGTGGATCGTGACCTCAGGAAGATGCTTATAAATCCAAATGCACCAGAGCCACTTGTCCTAGGTGTACGTGTGTGGCCACAAGCTATTCCACAATTTCTGGTTGGTCACTTGGATGTGTTGAATAGTGCACGAACTGCTCTGAGCAATGGCGGTTTTAAAGGTCTGTTTCTTGGGGGTAATTATGTGTCTGGTGTAGCATTGGGAAGATGCGTGGAGGGAGCTTATGAAACTGCAGCAGAGGTAACTGATTATTTATCACAATACGTAAATAGGTGAAGTATATTTGCTTCCAAGTTTCAGGATTAGTCTTAAAAGATTTGTAGAATCAGCGAACGAAGTTGGATTAGTTATAAGGTTCTCTTTAGGATTGAGTAGATCATAATATTTAAAGTTGACATATGTTTTAAACCTTGTATCAAATACCAATCAGAGAATTCCCATATATAACAAGGTGAAATCCTTTTCAAGATCGATTTCATGATGTTTTCTACACAAATGTTTGACTTGATTTGCTATATGATGTGAATTTGTGTTGATTGAGAAAATCAAGTTGAGAGGAGTCAGTCAGACATGCCTTGTGATTTGCTTGAGCATAAGTAACTAGGTAAAACCTTGCTGTTTGACTAGTAACTAGTCATCCAGAAGACGTATGAAATTATTTTCGGATTGAATCCGCTGGGTGTTGACCCATATACAATTGAGAGAGACTGATAGTAATAAAGACTAAAAGGTGTGGATAGTGGATACATTTTTTTGTTTGTTCATAGAAGATCTAGCACAGTGGTATGTGAATTGGAATCAGAAGTGTTGTTGATATTGGCAATCCAAGTTAGGGCCAGTGTTGACTCCAAACAAGCTTGCATATCGTTGGAAGTATCCAATCCGATCAGAAACCCGGCCATCAGTAGGAATTCCGCATTCAAGTCCTCCATTTATAATGTTGGTAACTACCCCAAAACCCGCTGTTCGGTTAGCAGCCAAATCTTGTTTACTAGGAACATATCTTCCAACCATGACGTTGTGACAGGACGGCTTTGGCTTTTGTTCGGTCATCCAAAACCATAGGGCCGTTTTCCACGAGATGACAGAATTGTTGGACACTATTTCCGGGTTGTTTAGACCGTCAAAGCCCAAGGCCCTTCCTGCTGGTCCATAGTTGTAGTTCCTACAAACAATCATATCATATCATACTCCCATGTTACTACTTGTGTCCACGAACTCCGAAAATATGTACAGTAGGTATTACTTACCAGGATAGCTGAATAGGTCCTCTTCCTTGGTAAGACTTGTCGACAGAGCAGGGCCATTGAGTATTGGTGGAATCACAGTAATTGCTCTGAGGACTGACCTCCTCTTTGAAGCAGAGACCCCATGCATAGGGGCCATCAGGTGCTGTGGCCCATCCTCCCGTTGTCTCGTGTGAGATTTGAGCGAGAAATGCTGCAATTTCTCGCTTTCTGGTGGTTAAGCTTCCCGTGTTTCCAAACCTCGGGAAGCATCTCGTTGCCTGCACGAACGACTCGTACGTGTAGAAACCTCTTGCCGGACAGGCCGCATCGTCCTTGTGTAGGAAGATAGAGTCAAAGATATGTCTGCTAACCACAGAGGAAATGGAGGATGCCCAAGCCGTGCAGGAGCAGATCAAATTGACCAAACAAAATGCAATTGCAATGGCAATGCTCCTCCTCACCATGTCCATCATTAGTGCTTTACAATACTCATTCACTATCAGTAATCTCGATCTATTTTCCCGTCCATGTATATAGAAGAAAGATTATAAAAGTCATCGGTCAAAGTTACTTCCACCATCTCAGGCCGTCTACCATAAGAAATTCAGAAATGTTCTCATTATGTACTCCACTTGAGATTTTTAATCCATTGATTTGACTTGGCACATGATTGGATTGGGCCAAGTCAGAGAACTAAGATAGATAATATGGGAATTCTTTGATGTTGATTATCGACTTTATTTTGATATATATACCAATACCAGATTCTGTAAATAAATTGTGAGATCTTGTGTTTAAATTCTGCTTGTTGCATGTTAGTTGTTGAATCCTCATATTTAATGATAAAAATTCTTTACTACTCTATACTTATGTGTAATTAGTTTATTAAAGAAATTAAGGCCATTTACAGATATCACCCCGAACAAAGTTCGCACTTTTTACCCGAAAAACCATTAAAACCTCTCAATCTTGCGAGTAGTTTCTTGAGATTTGGAAAACATTCGGCAGATACCATCCAAATTCCAAACATTGAAACATTACAAAGACATTGTCCAAATTCCAAACATTGACACATTACAAACATTAAATTAGTTGTAGGAGTATTTGGATTGTTTTACAAATTTCATAGTAATTTCTGTAATGTCTTAAGGTATTATGGTATGGATAAAAATTTACGGGTGTACCCATGATGTTTTAAGGTATTATGGTATGAATAAAAATTCACGATGTACTCATAAGATTTGAAGGTTTCAAAATTCAAAATTTAAATAGTATGTTGAATTTTTAAATTTTAAGCCAAACGATTTATATTTTATGGTAATCTCCCAATAAATTAATTCGGAGGTAATTCCACTCACCACGCCGCCACAGAAGTGGAGATGCCGTCCCCGCGCATTACTTTTAAATTTTAATTATTTTTTTTGGTCAAATTAAATTTTAATTTATATGTGTGAGCAATGGTGCTTAAATTTCTATTATACCAATTAAAATCCTTGGCGTGCTAAGTGGATCTTGGAATTGTCTTGAATTTAAATATCAGAATTAAAACATTTCATTTTTTCTTAAATTTGAAATGGTCGACTTGGAATTGCAATAGGCCCAGCCGGCATGGCCGCATAATCTGTCTGAACCTGTCGTGGTGGGGTGGTGACTGGTGAGATTACCTCAATCATTGAGAGTTGACTAGTTGTTTCTCAATTTAATTAAGAAATTCATGCATGAAAACTCTTATTATCACGTGGCAGTGTTGTATTAGATATTTGTGCTCAATACTTTTCTAATAATTAATAATAAATATGAAAAAAATTTGTATCGATGTACCCTTGTTGTGTCCGTATTATTATATCCGTATCCATGCATCACATACAAGAATATATAAGTTTTCAAATCCTAAGTGTAGAATTGTAACACTCCAGATTTCCGTACTAAATGAGACGGTAAGAATTCCCTAAGATAACGGGACAAGTTTAGAAAATTTGATCAGGAAATACGTACTCATGTGTTATTATATGCCTAATGTGTTTTATTTAAGTGATATATGTGTTTGATGTGCCATAATCTCATAATACCACGTGTCCTAATCCTCTCCACTCGTCTCCTCCTCTTCTGAATTACTATCGTCTTCCGAATTGTTAAGTGTTCTCCTCGAAGACAATGTTCGAGGAAACACCCCCAAGGAACGGTCTCAAAGGTATTCACCTCACCTGCACATATCGAGCTCGGGTATTCCAGCTCGAGTGCAACCTTGAACTATTAAGTATAATCTCGACAGAACACTCAGTTGTTAGAAACCGCTCAACTGACGCCAACCTTCTATTACTATAGTGGCCCTAATCATACGGAACATCTTGTCCAGTCAAGACAAGTTCTCTTGATCAACTTCCCCACTCAGAACTTGGCTATACTTTCAGACCCACGATCCTTCCATCCTCTATAAATACTCAGAAACACAATTTTGAAAGGTACGTTCAATTTACTTACCGAAACTCTGCCAAAATTCCACCTCGAGTGTTCATATCTCTGCTATACAATTACTTGATTTAACTCAGTGGAGGATTAACGCTGGATCCAACTCCAACTTGATCTTAACATTAGAGTGTTTGGTTGTTTTTAGCAGGTTCCGAACCCATTTTTCAACCGATCGTTGCCGAATTCAAGCGAATCCCCGTAGTCGGATTCATCTTCATTTTTTAGCAACATCAGTTTGGCACCGTTTGTTGGAAATCACATAAAACATTTACCTTTTCATTCATTGCTAAATAATGGCAGCCAGAAATCAGCAACCAAAAGACGCTCAAATTAACATCCCTCGTCAAGATGAGCAGGAGGACTTTGATCTTCCAGAAGAACAGCAAGACGGAGAGGTACCTGTAGCATTTCCAACTTTCCCTCAAGCACCTCGCCGCATTCGCATAGGATTTCGCAGGGATGCCCAATCGGGCGCCCCTCCTGCTAATCCCAATTCAGGTACTAACGCCCCGTTAGTAGATCAAATTGCTGCACTCCAACATGCTGCTCTCGATAATCCTCTCTTGGCTACCATATGGCCAGACTTAAATCAGGACAAAAGAAAGGGCCTGAAGTCCTGCCAAATAGATCCCACGACAGCAACCTCTAGCAAACAAGAAAACTCACCAACAAGGCCATGAAATATAAGCACAACCTAACCAGAGCTCCCTCATCACCAAAAGTTGTGGCTTTTAACAATAAAAAACAAAGCCCAACTACCAACTCACTTCAACTCCATCTCCAAAACACCTTACAACTCCAAGATTTTGCCATCATTATTGGCTTGTTATAGTGACAGCATACTCTATGCTTGACAAACTAGTTCAAACCCCAAGAACATCCTCATGGATAAGAACCAATATTGACCGGGCTGAACTAAGTTTATAGTGCAAAACACTCAATTGCTATACCGTAAGTATTAGCCTCAGAAAACCCTTCATAGACTAAAAGTTGCAACTTCGCAATAATTATAATAACAAAAATGCATTTAAGCCATAATTATTTCATTAGTTTTTCAAAAACTGTGAACTATCTATACTATTTATAATTTTGCATACATAAAAGTATTCATGGCATGTCTTAGAGTCATAAGTATTGTGATATTGAGTAGTTTAGAATATCAAATTAAGATTTATAAAAAAATTAAAAAATATCAAATTAAGCAAGCAAAAACGGCGTCGTAAATGCCTAAAAGAAGCCAGGGGCATATTTGTCTAGAAACAAAGAAGCGGGAGAGTGCGCGCTGCGCACACGGTCTACAGTAGCACGCCTGGGCCGTTGACGATGATAGAGCACACTTCTCTTTCCCGCTTCATTTCTCATAATCTTCTTCCTCAAGTCTAGCCTTGTCAAATAATTCTCATGATTTCGTTTCCGACCTTTTCAATCCAAATCCAATGTTAAAATACAAACAATTTGTGGAAATCTACCTGCATCATACAGCATAAACGAATATAGTCGGCGCTACTGTAAGAAAGCGCATTCTTCCATGTTTTTATTGCCTCCCTTTTTAATGTGGATGTGCATAATAGTTTTGTTTTGAAATTTGAACTTTCGTGCATTTATATTTGTTTTGAATTTATCTGCAGCCTGCCCCTCGTCGATTTTGTGCATATTTTGAGCGCCTGATCTCTATAATTGAACTTGAAATTCTCGAAGAAACTCCAGATTGGAAGATATCTTCACGGCCAAGGTACTGAGAATACGAACTTACCTGGGGTATTTTTTGTTTTTCTCTGACCGAAATTTGCTCGACCACACGGCAAAGATACCCACTCACTTGCCGTCTCAGATGCATCAAGTCTGTGCATCTAACATCATATTTCTCCTTATTTTGCTGCCTGGAATGATTTATCTCTACTTATTGTTTCTCAAACATGAGGTACTATCATGGGCTGATTTTCAGATTCCGGTCAAATTTTGCTTAGCATCCAGCTAAAATTTGTTAATGGTATGAAAATGGATGTTGATAGACAGACTAATCCTCCAGAGATTAGCAATGATTCCAACTCTTAATTCCTCATCAGACTAAATTAAATTTATAGCCACAGCATTTAATTCATGCTTATTTTGTTTTCTCGGTCGACAAACTTGTATTTATGTAACTTATCCCATCGAAGTAGGTCATTATTAAAGGACAAAATTAGGTTTGGTTTTACTGAGTGTTTTATTTTCAAGATTCTGTATATCCAGCTCGTTTCTTGTATCAGTTCCTAAAGAGAGTTTATGAAGCTGTGTGTGATTTGGTTTCTGTAATTTACTCATGATAGGAACGGATGAGCCAGTGTCCGAGCTTTAGTAACAATTACCGGTCCTGCAGTCAAAACGGGAAGATCTCTATAGGAGTTTTGGTTGATTCAATTGACAAGGCTGAAAAAAGAGAGATCAAGAAAACAGAAGAGGTCCAAATCACAGAAAATGGAACTTCTACCAAAGGGAATTGTGTCAAAGAACATGAAGGACAAAGTCCACTTGTGGAAAAACATGTGACAGTTGAGCAGAAGGATACTTCCCCTTGGGTTTCCACTAGATCCATCAACCCAAATATACCTTCTTCAGTTGCAGTTCATGATACAGAACATACTCCAAGTTTCCTGGGCACCAGAAGAACGCGCCCCAGATCAAAGCTATTAGAGAAAGCATCTGCAGCCCATTCTCTTAAATTTTTTTCCGGAAAGACTGGATCTGAGTCTAATAAGGATAGGCAGAAGAATTTTGGTAAACCTATTTACTCCATGGAGACTGGGAAGGTAAATAATACTAAGCGTGTAGAAAATCTTGCATCATCAACTGAACCAGGAGTTCTGTCAGGAAAAGAGCAAGTAGAGGACAAATATGGGAAAACAGAAACTAGCCGTGAGACTTTGAGAATGAAGCTTTGGGATATCTTAGGAAATGTTTCTTCGCCAAACAAGAATTGTGGCAGCCCTCAGTCTGTCGAGTTGCAGCCAGATCAAGAGAGGGATGAAAAGCACCATCCTGTTGAGAAGAGAAATCCAAATTCGGACACAATTGAAAGTGATTCTGAAAAGCAAACATCCAGGAGACCAACGACTCGTTATTTGACCAGGAAGAAAGCGTCCACTAAGAATCAACATAAGAAAATTGAAGCCACAAAATGTGCGTCCCACAGAAAAGAATGTCCACGGAAGAGAATATTCTCATTCAGAGGAGATTATTCTGGAAAATTATATGATAATTTCGATAATGGTTCTTCGCATTCTAAGAGAAACAAGATTAACAGAGGTAGTTCTGGACTGGAGACACATCAGGATAAGTATGAAAATGCAGAAGAGAGACATCAATCAGAAAACAAGAGCAGATCAAAACCAGCTGTTCAGAAGTCGATGTTTAATAGAACTGAAGGTTTCATTGCTAATAGTTCCAACGACGGGAGAAATGACATATTTGTTGATCCAAAAAGTGGTACCGAAAAAACTAATTCTTTTGAGCCACCACCAAATCTGATGACTGAGCAGCAGGATGTTGAGCAGCAGAAGAATATGGAATATCCAAACCTGAAGGATCAACATGTAGACATAGCTGGTTCTTTGTTGAAGACCAAAAGGAATTCTGTTAATCATCCGTCAACCCCTCCGTTTGAGATTAAGTCCCCCGTCTGTTCACCAAAAAATAACCGGGAAAAACTTCATGGTCACAGTCCTTCTGAGAAAGAATTTAACATGAAAGGCATCCGCCGCTTCAGAAGTTTATTGAATCCAAAATCAGCTGAATGCAAACCAAATGTGCAAGCGGAATCATCTGTATCCTTAATATATCAGTTACAGAAACCTAATTTAAGTGACGGTCACCATATCATTCATATTATGTGTTATGTATATATTGTTCTTTCTTATTGAATTTTAAGGATGGTACGGATGAGCTGAACAGTAGTCTCCATATGAAACCAAGCTTTATCATGGAAGAAGACAGTGGAAATCTAATTTCCAATTCGTCTAACGATGCAACAGATTCTGAGAGCTCTGAAGATGATTTACGTATGAAAGGTTTCAGTGAACATTTGAAGCAGTTATCATTTCATCTCTATCTGTGCTGCACTCATTTGAACCTTCTAGCAAAGGAAACTAAACTTGTTATATCTCCCTCCAAATTAAGATCTATGGTTGTGCTTGAAACATCTTGATTTCCCTAATATAACACTTTGGTCATTTATGTCATAATTGACCCATAATTAGACTTAAGTTGCTTAGATATATGTTTCTGTGGAGAATATCAATTAAAATCTGAGGTTAGACCATATGTGTATTCGTGGATACGATAAAGCAGACAGAAATAAAACGTTTGCATCAGTGGGTATGTGTGGTTGCTGAAATTGTACTTGGAAATCAATATATACACTCTCCAATTCTCTGTAATCCTTTCAAATATTCTACTGGAATTGAACTTCATAGAGTATATGCAGTTTATTCGTAATGTTCATGATCCTGTATTGTTCGATGGGTAAATACTGAGCATACTTGGTAGTTTATTTTGTCTGTTGTCTATAGAGATCAGCGAAAATGGTTACCATAAAAGATATATCATCACTAGGTAGTTTCTTACATAAGTTCATCACTAGGTAGTTTCTTACATAAGTAGATTTTCAAATGCTCTATGCAGTCAAAATGACAGCTCTCTATTAGTGCAATTATAATTGACATGGACTGACTGTGAAAAAAGCTTGTCCATGTTCAATTTAACAAAGAACCATGCTTATATGCTGCTCAAGAAAGTTCAAAGCATATCTTCTTAAAAAAGCAAAAGAAAAAAAAAAATTATGCTTGCCCGTTATTTATGTGAGATGTGTTAGTTTTTCTGGCTTTATCAGTAAGCTGAAATATGACTGAGTCAGGCAATCTTCCTATGTTTGAAAAATGTTTATATCATATTATGATATGCAGGTTTCAGTGAATCCGAGCAATTATATCCTGAAGTTTGTACTGCTGAGAAGTTTGCATGTGCCCCTTATGCAAATCTAGACAATGAAAAAGACATTGAAGTGACGGGATGTAGTCCTGTGTCAGAGTCGTTAAAAGGTTTGTCAATTCCAATGGAACAAACTTCGTCTTCTTCCTATAATAGACTTCCTTCTAGCAATTATCTTTTTATTTCTCCCTAGTGGGGATTTTTTTTCACGTGTTGCAAAATTAGCAGGGATTCAGGAGAATGGCGAGCTTGAAATGCACTTGAAAGAGAATCAGGAGGATGGCCTGGCTAGGTACTTCTGTTTGTTGATTAAAGAAAATAATTTAGGAAATGAATATATTGTCAACCACTTTTTTTGTTTTTGTTTTTGTGATGCGTTCTTTCCTCAAAATTTCAGTGCTGTAGCATTATTTACTATCGCTCTGGGTCGTGTGAAAGCCAAACTGATGTCAATGAGTAGCAAAAGATCTGCTGAAATTATGCGGGCTGCCTCTGAGGAAATATTTTCACTCTTGCAGAATGCTGAATCTCAGATCAAAATAGATATGTGAGTATTTAAAAGGAATTATGGTTTGTGTATATGAAGGATCTTTCTCAGAGCATGATGCTTGTTTATTTCAGGGGAAAGCTGACCAATCTTAGTCAATCAAAAAGGAAATGGCTGGAATCTAAATTTCAAGGTGTGTTTCTAGAAACCGAATTTGATCTATACTATATTTCATTTCTTCATACATACTTCAAATATATACTTCTTGCTTTAATGAACTTGATCAGGTGTGTGTTTTAGCTAAGCTTGATAAACTTTGTCGACTAATTACCTGGTCTATGCCCAATCCCAAAAGCCGTGTCTAGGTATAGTGCAATACACACCATTTACAGACCTAGATGCATTAGGATACCCGTTATGGTATTAACTCTTAATGTCCGTTCATGGAGATCAACGAATTTCATTTTAATGGCCCCAATTTACTATTGACGTATTAAAGAATGTATATACCTTGCAGAACAACAAGACCAGTTGCTTGGAATACATAAAAGATTCAAAGAAGAGGTTGATCTTCACCTTCAGAATTACAGCAGCGTAATTGAAGATCTAGAAGAGCACGAGGCCGAGCTTAAAAGAACCATAGAGGGAAAAAGTATGAAAATTCTAACTCCTAGGAAGGATCATTTCTGATTTTGATGATTGTTAATTTTCCAAACAAGTTCCACTCACTTTAAGTTGGCAATATGCATGTGTCTGGTAGAAAAGAACTTTTATCATTCGCTATTTGGAAAAGGATCAATCCTATCTTTATACTACTTTATATCAGAGGTGATAAGTTAAAAATGTGGTACAGAACCAATAGCCATTTAAGTTTCTTTACTTTATATCACAAATAATTTTAGAGCTGAAACGCGTGAGATTGTTGCTTGCATGAACTGTATATGCCTTACTTGAGGATGTACTAGGCTTAAACAATAGGAACCTTTCTGCAACTTCTATTGTGACTATCCTTTCCTAGTTTCCTTGCAAAAAAAAAAAATGTACAAATTGCTTTTTATGCTTTTACATACAGATTACAGGCATGGATGTGCAGCATGAACTCTGAAAGTTTTGTAAATGTTTTTGACTTTGATATTATGCGTTCAATATTTCAAACTGGATTATGAAGTTATTGCTTTTTCCTTGTCTCACAAAAATTGAATGAACATATTGAAGAGGCTAAAAGTGTAATACTATTGTTTATTTGCTGTATTTTCTGATGAAGTATTACTCTTGAGTTAAAGAAAAAGGGGAATGGAGACGAGACCATTGATTTGTTAGATGTACTTATTAGCTGAACTCAGTTAAACCCAAACCGATATTAATTCTTATTGGTACTTCTTAGGAGCAAACCATAAAAAGAATCTCTCACATGTGGAGCAAGAAATTCAGGTTCAACTTGACTGCGCCGAAAGCAGAATCATGGCCGTCCAGGAAGTAAGTTTATTTCATTTAAAATTGGGAATATGTCAAATTTTATTGTCTCAGGGTTCTCCATTTCTTGAAACAGTCTCTATTGTAGATGATATCTCCTAGCATATAGCATGACAGTAAATTCTATTAGAAAAAATAATTAGTCGAAAACTCTAGTCGCTAAGAAAGGAAAGCAACAAAAAACAAAAACTACTCTTTTTGGACTCTGAATTGAAAATATTGTTTCCATTTCATTAATTTCGAAACACTTTTTAATGTCCTATGGTCTTGGTCTTCTCTTCTTGTGCTTTCCTCATATCTTTTAGCAGTACATAACCATATGAACAAGTTAATTTTCACAGAAAGGTGCGACATCTGAACATAGAGTTGGAATGTGCCAATAAATAGCCTTAATACTTTCCATTTTCTAGTGAAATAACTTGTAACATGTTAAAACTTAGGGATAATTACACAATTCCCCCCTGGTGTTTGCTTAAAAATCCGAAGAACCACCGAAACCTTGAAACCTTATAAATACCCCCCTTGAAACATAAAAATGTATACACAATACCCCTGAAAAAACTTACAAATATCCCCTCCCCTTGGGGGTAAGAGTAAGGTTGCAAAGTGCCGACAATGAAATTGCAAACAGCGCATACCCTCCCTCAGGGGGTTTTCTGTAATTGACCCTAAAACTTATCCCGAAATATGTCCAAAAAAAACTTGCAGCTATGGTGCTCCTACAACAGTGAGATTGTTTTTGATGTTGCAGTTGGCTAGGAAAAAGATGATGCAGTTGAAAGTTGTGGTGGCGGAGTCCATTAAACATGGCGCCTTTGGTTGACATTTGCTGATGCTCTGACTTGGGTATGATGCATGCAGAAAGTATAATTGTTTGTGTAGGTCTTTACATCCTAATAGTTGTGTGTTAGTTGATAATTTGCATTTCTACAATATCTTCTTTGCAGTAATTGTAGCTGTAGTTTAATTGGGTGCTATGGTCGTTACTCGTTAAAGGAAATGTTATGTGTTTATCGAACAAAACTTACTTATTTTTTTAATTGAGTTTCATGAAAACATGGTCTAATCACTAATGGTGTTTCAGCTTGAGCTGCTAGTAATATCCATCTACTTGAAACTGAATTTCGTATTGGATAAATATTGTTTAATTCTGGAGGTGCTGTGTTGGTTGGTTCACATTATAAATATTATGTTGAGTGTTGACTATTATTATTATGTAATGTAAAAACACTACATGGATATACCAAATAGACTATGAATCATAATTCTATCACAAATCTAAAAATTTAATTCTATCTAACATTAATTTCTTGTTTTGATTATTTATCTTACATAAATTCTGTACATAATACAAGAAAATTAATATTATTATATACTATTAATTTGGTATTTACGGTTCGATCGTTTGAAATGACAATGATGGAATTTTTGAAGAAAAAATATATTCTACATTAATATAAAATACTAGTTGATAGTGGATCTTTTGGGAGGCACACGTGGCATGATCTTAGGGAGAAACTGTAACGACCCCAAAATTCCATAATTAAATCTTGGAATAATTATTATACATTTAGTTGAATTTTATATGAAAAGATTTAACTTTGTTAGTTAATCTTAATTTATTATAATTATTTCAATATCTTTAACCTTTTATAATTATATTTTCTACCCCTCGAATTATTCTAATCTATATAAACGAACCTACAATCTTCTAAAATATCCTTGCACTACCTTGAACACACCCACACTATCTTGAACACACTCACACCATCTTGAACACACCTCTTGCACCCTCTTGGTTACATATTTAATCGAGAGAGAGAGAGAAGAGAGGGAGAAAAGAGAGAAGAGAAGGAGAAGAGAGAAATTCCATTCCGAATTCGTTTCTCGACCAATGTAAATTCCGAGACCAGATTTACGACCCTCGTTCGATTCTTTATCGGTAACCTTCTTTCTCCATTTCGTTTCATCCATTAAATCTTTCCATTTTTATAGTTTTTATATTGAATAAATATTTGATGAATTTCTTGATTCGTAGGTTATAGTTTATCATTTTTAGCGTAGTTCGGATCAAATGATAGATACTAATGTGTACGATGCATGAGTGTAAATTTTATATGTTAATTTCAGCCTTAGAATTCCCCATATTTGATTTTTGCATGAAACTCTCGAGAAAATCTTAAAAATCGCGTTTCTGCACCTGGGTGTTGGAACCACACAGTCCAACGCACGGTCTTGCTCAAGACCGTGCGCCAGACCTTGCACAACTCTTTAACCTTGCACCGGCTTGCGCACGCCGGTGCAACAGGCCGTGTGCCTTTGTTTCATCCTGCACGGTCTTAGTTGCGTGCTCAAGACCGTGCACCAGGCCGTGCGTTAGCCCGTGTGAATGCCTTAGCCAATTTCCAGCCTTTTTCCTTAGTTGCTCACGGTAATGGGGTCAAATGATCAAAAATAAAAGTTGACTTTTTGCATACGACCCCCTAAAATCGAGCTGTTTTCGCCTATAGCTTCCTTATGATTCAAGGATGAATATTTGGTAAAGTTTTCAAAATTCCGATCTCGTTCGGACCTTGAATCGAACCTTTTTCGTTTAGGGTTTTTCCCCAATTTTTGAATGTTGTCCGAAAAATCCGAAAATCGCATGAGTGCTTCTTTATAACATTATATGCATGAATATGCAATTATAATTTCAATTGAGTATGTTTATCATTGTTAATTTCGTATTTTTTTAGTTTAATTGATTTAATTGTATTTTAATTGTATATTCATTTGATACATGTTGGTTATTGGCTTTAATTGTAATGTAGTCTTTGTGAGTCGTTGTCGTGTCTTGTCTTATGTGGTTTTGTCGTTTGTTAGTTTTCAGGCTGTCTTGTCAGGACATTGCTTGGAGTGTCTTGTCGTTCCGTGTTTCCAGGTGAGGGTTTTAAAATGATTTCAAACGGAGTAAGAATTCTTTTAATTTATTGCGAACTCCCCTTATGTGCTCATATTGCTTCGTTTTCCTTTCTCGTATAATTATTAGATATTTAATCTATATTTTAAGGTTGCTCTCAAATGATTTAATATTAAATTATACTTATGAGTATCCCTAAAATATTTTATTTTCATATGGCAAGTAAAATTATTTATTTTAAGCGTGACGGTTTGACTTAGGATTTATACCCTTCGTCGTCACTCAAACTTGCTCAAATTTAATTTATGTACGGTTTTCAAAGCGAGCAAATTCGTGACATTTCAACATGGGGCCCGGGAAAGTATCCGGAGGTTATACCTGGGGACGAGCGTCTAGGGGTAATCCGAGGTGCTTCTCCCAAAACTAAGCGTCAATCGTGGCCTGTCAGGAGTTGATAGCCACGGTTGGGAGTGATGGTGGACGTTGCATTCGTTGCACGTTTTCCTAAAATTCACAGTCGCCCGAAATAGCGATTCGGGGTCAGACACCGGTGATGGAGTGTATGAACGTGAAGGGGTTATAAGGAGGAACAGGCCCATTCTCGCTGGGATATTAATTGCGTGCATGTTACTGCTTTAATTAATTATTATCATGATTTAAATGTTACGTATGCAAGTCGAAGTACTATCCGGATTTTCTTCAATTATGCAAATGTACTTTCATATATATATAATTAAAACCCGGACACGTGGCTCGTACTTGTTCCCTCTTAACCTTCACTGAGTGTTTTTACTCACCCCCACTATTTTAATTCTTACTTCAGGTCGACAGGTGGCGTTGTCACCTATCATGTCAGTCGGCAGCAGCAGGTCTAGGTTGGCTCGTGTGTCTTGTCTTGTCAGTGTCCCAACAACAGTCGTGTCCTTGTTATGAATTTATTTAATTATGTATCCCGAATTATGCTTTATATTTACGTACTTACGTGCCCCTGATGTGGGATAGATTAGACTGGCCATGAATGGCAATTATTATATTATGATTGAGAATGATGTATGAATTACGTGGCCGTGGATGGCTTACATGTTATTTATATAATTATTTATCTTCCGCAACTCTGATTTATTTAATTATTTATTGCTGTTGTTATTGGGCTGTCGTTTGCTGTTGCTAGTTTTACTTGATTGATTGCCGTTCTCCGGGATGGATTTCTAAATGGGGTACTTATACCTCGTTTGAGGGTTTGTCTCGGTGCGGATGTGGTGTCCTTTCTCCGGCCAAGGAAAGGGGCGCTACAGTCAATGGTATCAGAGCCTAGGTTCCCGAACAGGAACCGAAAGCTCTAGTATCTCGTCTGTCTTGCATGGAGTGTCTGTCTGCTTGGTGTCAGTTCGTGACGAGTTCGTGTTTTGACAAGTGTTTATCTCATCTTGGTGCTTAAAATTGTAGACGATTACGGTTGGCTTAATTAACCGACTGGCAATCTTTTATAAATTTTTGTACTAAGGAAGATGTAACGCGAGCCGATCGTGGAACACTGTGCGTGTCTTACATGGTTGGTTCTGTTGTAGTGTATGTCGGTAGGATTTTGTTGAGTGATTGAGCATGCTTATGTGTTTATGAATTGTTAGCATCATTTCTCACAAGACATGCACCTATTTGGCCAAATAGTTGTGAACGCAGGTATGCCACGTAAGAAAGCTAGATTAGATCCGCCACTACCTCCACTTCAGACTACGTCAGGATCAACGCACTCGTATTCGACGGGAGAGTTGGAAATAGCTCAGGGAGCAGATAGCGTGACAAAATACGAGGCCAGATTTGCCTACCTGACTAACTACTCACCAAACCGGGAGCCAGATCAAAGGAACAGAGCTGCGAGATTTATATCTGGATTGAGGCATGAAATTCGCCAAGTACTCATAGGTCTTGGTTGTTGTTCTTATGCTGAAGCTGTTGGCCGAGCCTTGCGGGCCGAAGCAGAGTTTGAAATGAGAGCTAGGAATGCTCGACCGATCACTTTAACGAACCCGTCTTATGGATCGAGAACTCCAGTGGCTGTTCGTACAACTTCTCACAGAAAAGAGGCGACGACCAGTGGATCCAGGGAGAGCACCATCCTTTGCTCGTATTGCCATAAGCCAAATCATCTCGCAGAGTACTGCCGGAAACGACTGGGGCAGTGTTTACTGTGTGGATCCCCTGACCATCTTCTCGACAATTGCCCTATTAAGAAGACACCTACGGAAGAGGATAGTGGATGATGATTCTAGGGATTCAGGGTTCTTAATTCAGAGAGGGAGGCCACCGGAGAATAAAGCGGGAAGGGACAGTGTTGAGGACGTACAATAAGTGAGAAGCTACGACACCGAAGGACTTGAGCAAAAATCCTGGAATAAAAGGAATAATGGGAGACTAGAACGGACTCCCTTACTCGGAATAAAAGGTACCGTGCATTTTCATAACACTCATATTTCTCGTATTCAATTTATTAATTGCGCGGTATTATGTAAATATTATTTGAGTGAACTCCGGATTAAATCCGGGGTGTTTTCGAAAATTTTTCGCGTTTTAATTCGATCCAGGGGTGCTTACACGCCCTAACGCACGGTCTTGCTCAAGACCGTGCAGTTCAACTCAAGCCCGTGCAAGCCAGTTCAGCGTTAAACCGCTGAACCGGCTGGACCGCTCCACACGGGCCAGCGCACGCCCGTGCGTCCGGCCGTGTGTCCCACTTTTGCCCTTTTAAAATCCTTTCTCGCGAGCCAACTTCCAGAAACTCTCTCCCCTCATTTTCTCTCGTTTCCAGCAACAGAAATCTCAAAATTTTCCCAAATTTTTTCCCCAATCTTTGCAAGCCAATAACATTCGATCCGTCCGTTGGATCTTCCTAATTTTCGGAAGGTACGTAGTCTACATTACGTATTTCAATTAGTTGGGTTTTGAGGACGATCCGTCGAGCCGATCTTACACACATTGCCGCCCAAAATACACGCACGCCAAGTGTTCGACAAAATTTCCGAGTGAGGAATTTCATCAAATTTAATCCTACAAGCTTCCAACAACATCCTCACATGGCCGCCGAAGGTTCTCGACGTAGGAGGAGACGAGATGACCCTCCATCTCCACTTCCATTCAATGTGGATATTTCAAATCCTATTCAATCCAAAATATTTAGGCGAATGCACGAACGCCCGGTGTTCTCCACCAAATTTCTCGACATCGAAGCATTAGGAAATTTGGGACTTGGCCCCGGTATTGCTTGATACATAGAAGACGTGGGATGGACTACATTCTTGGACATAAGAAGGAATTCGTACCCCCGGCTTGTGTACGAATTCATTGCCACACTTCAAGTACTTCCCCATGAAGACGATGCCGAGCTATCATTCAAAATTGAGTTCCGAGCTTTTAATGAAGATTTTGAGCTCACTCTTCGGCAACTAACAATGCATTTTGGACTAACCATCCGGGGTATGATAAGCCGTGAAGTTGGATTGTAACGACCCAGAAATCCGAGAATTACTGTGAGTAATTTTACGCGTTAATTATCTTTCTTAATCTCTAAATTCTCGTTATATGTGAACTATTATATATTATGTCGTATATGACCAATGTGATTATATTGATTTCGAATTTAAATTACGTGTCTATATTGTGTTTGTTTAATATTTAATCGTTATATTTGATCGACGCGTAATTAATTGGATTTTCTAAAATTACTAAAATAACCTTTCGTATTTTTAGATATTTTGAAGATATTTGATAAATATCAAAAATTCATTTCATTGTTATTATTTCGAGAGAGAGAGAGAGAGAGAAGAAGAAAAGAGAAAATTTCTCCCGAATCCCTAATCGATCGTACCGAGCTCGAATCTCCGTGGAATTTCGCGCCAATCGTTTTTAAACGATCCTTTCTTCGATACCTTTCTATAGGTACCAATTTCCCCAATTTCTTTTACGGATTTTCGATGATTTGAGATTATTTGTTTATTTCGGGATTTTTAGGTTAAATGCTTAGATTGAGCCCGTTTCTTGATCAATTCATGATTTTATTGGATGCAAATGTGAATTAGTTAATGATTAATGATTGTTATAATTTATGGGTGTTAATTTGAGTTATAAATATGAGTTTTAAGGATTTTTGGTTCGAAAATTTGAATTCCCGAAACTTTCTGCTGGACTCAGTTAAACCACACGGGCTAACGCACGGTCTTGAGCAAGACCGTGCAGGAGCCCGTGTGCAGCTATATTTGCTTGCACGGGCTTGAGCCTGTGCACCTACCCCGTGTGTTTGGCCGTGTGTGCGTGCACAGTCTTGACACCGTGTTCAAGACCGTGCACTAGGCCGTGTGAAACACTTAGAGAATTTTTCCAGCTTTTTCAAACTTTGCTCTCGGCAATTGAGTCTTCGGGTCACCATTTTTGGTTGACTTTTTGCATACGGACTCCAAAAATTACACCGTTTTCACCTTTAGAACCCTTTTAATTTGTAGATTTATATTTTAGAATGTTTATTTAATTTCGCCCTCGTTCGGGCTATGAATAGTGTAATTCTAATTAGGTGTATTTTTGACAACTTGTCGGAATTGCGTGAAAGTTACATGATAGCTTCTTTACATATTATAATTGGCATATGCATGATTGGAAACATGTTTGGTTAGCCGTTCGTCCAATAATTGCTTATTTGCGCTTCTAGTATTTGTTGTCGTTATTGATTTGTCTAGGTCTTGTCTTGTCTCCAGATCAGTCCGACGTTGGAGACCAGTGAGTCTAGCAGCTAGGCTTTCTCTTTTTTGATTCCAGGTGAGGATTTAAACTTTTAACTGGGCTTGAACATATATATATACAATTGCGAACCCCCTAATCCCTTATTAATGTATTATATATTTCGAGTTTATATTTTTATGTTTTATCCTCAAATCATTTAATATCAAAATTATACATTATTAAACCAAATTAATTTGTTTTCAAAAGGGCAAGAAAACTATTTATTTTACGTGACGGTTTGACTTAGGATTTAATCCTTTGTCGTCACCCTTGCTCAGAGTGTCGGTTGGCATTCAAATAGGTTATTTTAAAGCGAGCAAATACATGACTATTTTCAAGATGGGCCCGGGAAGGTATCCGAAGGTTACATCTGGGGACGGGCGTTCAGGGTGTAATCCGAGGTGCTTCTCCCAAAACTAAGCGTCAATCGTGGCCCGTCAGGAGATGATAGCCACGGTTGGGAGTGATGGTGGGTGTTGCATTCGTTGCACATTTTCCTAAAATTCATTATGGTTGAGCTTCGGGTTGCTCCTTAGCTTGACACCGGCGATGGAGTATTTATACATGAACCGTGGAGATATAAGGAGGAACAGGCCCATTCTCGCTGGGATCGTATTTACTGCTTTATAGTGTTATTGATTTTAATTTTTAATTGTATATCCAAGTCGAAGCATATTCCGGTTTCTTCATTATCGCATATGTATTTTCTATAGAAATTCGGAAGCATGACTCGACTTGTTCTCACATCTTCACTGAGTATTTTGACTCACCCTCTTTTTTAATTTGTTCTTGCCTCAGGTTTGAGAGAGACCGACATGTCTTACGTGTCGGATGGGCAACAGTGCTAGATAGGCTTTTTGGTTTTGCCGAGTCTCGTTGGTTGTCTTTTATTCTCTCGTTCATTATTCTTTTCAGCCTGGATTGTAGATTATATTATTGATCCCCGTAAATTTCTATTTAAAATTATGTTGCCCCTGAATGGGCTGTTGTTGATAATTGTTAATATATTGGCCCCGGAGTGGCATTTTTGTTAATATGAATTTAAATGCTTCCGCTATATATATTCTCTGATTTATTTAAATGTTTTATTTTGGGGATTCACTGTTGCCAAGTGTCGGGATTGACCCGTTAGCTTGCATGGGTTCTCGGGTTGAGGCACTGTACTCGGCTTGGGAATCCGTGCAGGTTCAGGGGCTGTAGAGCGGGGCGCTACATGGATGGTCCGAAGCCGAAGCTTGGAGAAATGTCTCCACTTCTAGGAGACCCTTTCAACAAGGAAAATCGAAGGCAACCGACCTTCGTGATGCCGCTTTGAGGACTTTCCACCGGTTCCTCTCATGTACCGTTTTCGCTAGAGGAGATAGTTACGGTTCAATTAATATTGAGGAACTCTACGTCCTTGATTGCGCAGTTCGAAGGCAAGCAGTCAACGACATTATGTCTTTCCTTCGGTATGTAGAATATGTAGGTACCCGGCCTAAAGGGGAAATCAGAATGGGGTCCTACATTACCGCGATCTTAGAGTGTGCCGGAGTGACCGGCATGGATTGAATGGCCCCGGCAGGAGCCGAGGATTCAACAATTTCCTACAAGCAACTCGCCCAAATGAAACTTTGTAGGAAAGTTAGAGGACGACATGGTCGTTATGTGCCAATGACGGCCGAGGAAGCCGCCGCTGGGAGCGATGGCGACGATGAAGAGGATGCCAATTTAGGAGGTCATCCTGAGGAGGACCGACAAGAGAGAGAGGAGCAAATGATGGAACAACTTTACGAAGCAGGAGGCTTCGCTCCTCAGCAGGTTCCGTACATACCCGACCCTCCTAGAACCGAAGAGGTTCCATTCCAACAGAGTTTTGAGGATTACCCGACACAGCACCAGGCTGGATCCTCTCATTCGGACAGATTAAGTGAGGAACAATGGAGTCAGTATCTACAAGCGGAGTCAGAAACCCGAAGCCGATGGGAGACCGACAGGTGGACGGTTTGGGGAAACCGTTTCACCACTTTCGCTGAACAGACCACCGAACGTCTAGATCGACAGTCGGCCGATCTCCGGGAGGTTCGCGCTGACCTACAAGAATTCAGACTCGAGACCCGACGCAACCAGAGTGAACTTCGGGAGCAGATTACCGGCCTCGAGAGATCCATCACTGATCAACTTGCCGACTATCTGAGCCGCCTTGGCAGGCCGCCTAACTCTGGAGCACCCGATTCTTAGTTGGCATTAGTTTTTCCCTAATTTCTCGTTGTTTTCGTTTTGATTGTAATTTGATTTCCAGTTGAACTTTTATGTATGAATTATGTGTTAAATGTTTATTTGAATTTAGCTGTTAATTGTTCATTTTAATTAATTGCTTAAGTGATAATTGCGCGATTGTTGTATGACGAATTTAAATGCTGTGATATACTTCCTTTAATAAACCCCGAGATTCGGAGTAGAATCTGAGGACAGATTCTTTTAAAGGAGGGAGTATTGTAACGACCCGAAAATTCCATAATTAAATCTTGAAATAATTATTCGACATTTAGTTGAATTTTATATGAAAAGATTTAACTTTGTTAGTTAATCTTAATTTATTATAATTATTTCAATATCTTTAACCTTTTATAATTACATTTTCTACCCCTCGAATTATTCTAATCTATATAAACGAACCTACAATCTTCTAAAATATCCTTGCACTACCTTGAACACACCCACACTATCTTGAACACACTTACACCATCTTGAACACACCTCTTGCACCCTCTTGGTTACATATTTAATCGAGAGAGAGAGAGAGAAGAGAAGGAGAAAAGAGAGAAGAGAAGGAGAAGAGAGAAATTCCATTCCGAATCGTTTCTCGACCAATATAAATTCCGAGACCAGATTTACGACCCTCGTTCGATTCTTTATCGGTAACCTTCTTTCTCCATTTCGTTTCATCCATTAAATCTTTCCATTTTTATAGTTTTTATATTGAATAAATATTTGATGAATTTCTTGATTCATAGGTTATAGTTTATCATTTTTAGCGTAGTTCGGATCAAATGATAGATACTAATGTGTACGATGCATGAGTGTAAATTTTACATGTTAATTTCAGCCTTAGAATTCCCCATATTTGATTTTTGCATGAAACTCTCGAGAAAACCTTAAAAATCGCGTTTCTGCACCTAGGTGTTGGAACCACACGGTCCAACGCACGGTCTTGCTCAAGACCGTGCGCCAGACCGTGCACAACTCTTTAACCTTGCACCGGCTTGCGCACGCCGGTGCAACAGGCCGTGTGCCTTTGTTTCAACCTGCACGGTCTTGGTTGCGTGCTCAAGACCGTGCACCAGGCCGTGCGTTAGCCCGTGTAAATGCCTTAGCCAATTTCCAGCCTTTTTCCTTAGTTGCTCACGGTAATGGGGTCAAATGATCAAAAATAAAAGTTGACTTTTTTCATACGACCCCCAAAATCGAGCCGTTTTCGCCTATAGCTTCCTTATGATTCAAGGATGAATATTTGGTAAAGTTTTCAAAATTCCGATCTCGTTCGGACCTTGAATCGAACCTTTTTCGTTTAGGGTTTTTCCCAATTTTTGAATGTTGTCCGAAAAATCCGAAAATCGCATGAGTGCTTCTTTATAACATTATATGCATGAATATGCAATTAGAATTTCAATTGAGTATGTTTATCATTGTTAATTTCGTATTTTTTTAGTTTAATTGATTTAATTGTATTTTAATTGTATATTCATTTGATACATGTTGGTTATTGGTTTTAATTGTAATGTAGTCTTTGTGAGTCGTTGTCGTGTCTTGTCTTATGTGGTTTTGTCGTTTGTTAGTTTTCAGGCTGTCTTGTCAGGACATTGCTTGGAGTGTCTTGTCGTTCCGTGTTTCCAGGTGAGGGTTTTAAAATGATTTCAAACGGAGTAAGAATTCTTTTAATTTATTGCGAACTCCCCTTATGTGCTCATATTGCTTCGTTTTCCTTTCTCGTATAATTATTAGATATTTAATCTATATTTTAAGGTTGCTCTCAAATGATTTAATATTAAATTGTACTTATGAGTATCCCTAAAATATTTTATTTTCAAATGGCAAGTAAAATTATTTATTTTAAGCGTGACGGTTTGACTTAGGATTTATACCCTTCGTCGTCACTCAAACTTGCTCAAATTTAATTTATGTACGGTTTTCAAAGCGAGCAAATTCGTGACATTTCAACATGGGGCCCGGGAAAGTATCCGGAGGTTATACCTGGGGACGAGCGTCTAGGGGTAATCCGAGGTGCTTCTCCCAAAACTAAGCGTCAATCGTGGCCCGTCAGGAGTTGATAGCCACGGTTGGGAGTGATGATGGACGTTGCATTCGTTGCACGTTTTCCTAAAATTCACAGTCGCCCGAAATAGCGATTCGGGGTCAGACACCGGTGATGGAGTGTATGAACGTGAAGGGGTTATAAGGAGGAACAGGCCCATTCTCGCTGGGATATTAATTGCGTGCATGTTACTGCTTTAATTAATTATTATCATGATTTAAATGTTACGTATGCAAGTCGAAGTACTATCCGGATTTTCTTCAATTATGCAAATGTACTTTCATATATATATAATTAAAACCCGGACACGTGGCTCGTACTTGTTCACTCTTAACCTTCACTGAGTGTTTTTACTCACCCCCACTATTTTAATTCTTACTTCAGGTCGACAGGTGGCGTTGTCACCTATCATGTCAGTCGGCAGCAGCAGGTCTAAGTTGGCTCGTGTGTCTTGTCTTGTCAGTGTCCCAACAACAGTCGTGTCCTTGTTATGAATTTATTTAATTATGTATCCCGAATTATGCTTTATATTTACGTACTTACGTGCCCCTGATGTGGGATAGATTAGACTGGCCATGAATGGCAATTATTATATTATGATTGAGAATGATGTATGAATTACGTGGCCGTGGATGGCTTACATGTTATTTATATAATTATTTATCTTCCGCAACTCTGATTTATTTAATTATTTATTGTTGTTGTTGTTGGGCTGTCGTTTGCTGTTGCTAGTTTTACTTGATTGATTGCCGTTCGCCGGGATGGATTTCTAAATGGGATACTTATACCTCGTTTGAGGGTTTGTCTCGGTGCGGATGTGGTGTCCTTTCTCCAGCCACGTATACCCAGTCAAAGTCCGCTCGCCACGTGGCCGAAGTCCAAGTCTAATGGTTGACTAGATGATCGAGCTTGGCGGTCGGGGGTCTCGATTGTCACAATGGTCCCTCAGGAAGAGCTCATGCCTCTAGCTCGAGCGTCGTGCGCTCGATTAACTGTTGGTCAATCTTTAGTATTCATCTTTAAGAGCATGACTAGAGAGTCGAGGCGCTTAGCTAGAACCTGTCCCATCCCCGCATGCTCGATCCAACTGTAGCTGCATTAAATACGCCGCACCTGCTCTGACTGTCCTCCATACTATGTACAACACGAAGTGACAGATAATCATTCCTTTTAAGGAATGAATCTGACTCGAGGCTCAGGCATTAGATGCCCTGCAGTCGAGGTATTTAATGCACATCCAAACAGTGTACTTAGTGTGTGTGGCCCCATCCTATAAATATCCCAGACATTTATTGTGGTTGGTAAGCTTTTCTCATTAATTGCCCCAACCACTTCCCTCTTTATTCGAATATCATATTCCTAGACTGACTTAATTCAGTGGAGGGGCTATGCCAGAGACAACCCCCTCCGGCCAAGTAACCCGGTGTTAAGTGCTTTTTAGGTCAAAGTCGGACTCCACTATACAAATTCAACTGACAGATTAGGACACGTGGTCGACCCAGATCACTTACCAAAAAACACCCTCATCAGCTGTGGAAATCATGCGGGCGGTCGATCATTAGCTAGAAAGGTCACGCAAGCAGGCTATTTTTGGCTGACTGTTGAGCATGACGCAGAAAGGCACTAAAGACGCTACGTCAAGTGCCAAAAGACGGGGAATTATTCACATAAGCACGCTGCGGAGATGATAGCAGTCGATGTATCATGGCCGTTCGACCAACGAGGAATAGATATTGTTGGGCCACTCTCGACCTCCACTATAAAGCAAGCGGAGTATTGCATCGTGGCCTGTGAGTACTTCTCTAGATGGGTCGAGGCAATAGCTGTTAGGAAAACGACCTCCAAGGTCATCCAGAACTTCATATGGAGGAATATTGACTGTAGATTCGGGGTTCCCCTCGTCCTGATATGTGACAATGGGCCCCAATTCAGGGCTGACGACATGCAAGAGTGGTGCATTGACCACGAAATCAATCAGCGCTTTGCCTCGGTCGGATATCCGCAAACAAATGGGCAAGCTGAAGTTACCAATCGCACCATCCTCCGAAGTCTCAGCGCTCGGCTTGATGCAAAAAAGAAAGCGTGGGCCGACGAGCTTGACGAGGTCTTGTGGGCCTATAGGACGACTCCACGGACTGCGACGGGCGAGACTCCATTCGCTCTGGTCTATGGATCAGAGGCCCTGATCCCCACGGAGTTGATCCACGAAACGGCCCGAGTCTCGCACTTCCAGCTGGCGCAGAACAATGAAGGGCGGGCACTCGAACTAGACCTCATCAAAGAAAAATGCCATCGAGCTTTAGGTCGGATGCAACAGCATAAAGCAACCGCCGCACGAAGTTACAATAAGAACGTTCGACCACTAAGCTTTCAAGTGGGGGATCTAGTCTTGAAAAAGGTCGAGGTCTCCAGGAAGGTCAAGAAGCTCGAAGAGAAGTGGGAGGGACCATACCGTGTCGCACGGATCGCCAAAAACAACGCCTATAGATTGGAAACCCTTGGCTCAGAACCTAAAGAGCTCCCTCGACCTTGGAATGCTTACAATCTAAAATTGTATTACCCTTAAAACCGATCCTTACAGGATACGAGTATGTAGTTCCCTCGAAGGGCCCATTTGTAAAGACGTGATCAGTTTAATATACTTTTAAATTTCTTATGAATTGTTATTTCATAATCCCACCCTTTTGGCATTCGATGTCCCATCATGCTTGAGGGAGGGGGGAGGCCCTGGGGATGTTTGAGTCAAGTATCTAACTTGGGAGAGTTCCTAAGCTTGAAGCTACGCTTCCACAAAAGAACTGGAGACTCGAGCGTAAAGCTCGAGCCCACCAAGTTTAAAAAGTTCTTAAGTTTGAAGCTACGCTTCAACAAAAGAACTGGGGACTTGAGCGTAAAGCTCGAGCCCACCAAGTTTAAAAAGTTCTTAAGTTTGAAGCTATGCTTCAACAAAAGAACTGGGGACTCGAGCATAAAGCTCGAGCCCACCAAATTTCAACAAAAGAACTGGGGACTCGAGCTTAAAGCTCGAGCCCACCAAGTTTAAAATGTTCTTAAGTTTGGAGCTACGCTTCAATAAAAGAACTGGGGACTCGAGCGTAAGCTCGAGCCCACCAAGTTTAAAAAGTTCTCAAGTTTGAAGCTACGCTTCAGTAAAAGAACTGGGGACTCGAGCGTAAAGCTCGAGCCCATCAAGTTCAAGAGTTTGTGAACGCAATAGAGAGTAATAACATTCAAAGCAGCAAGTATGTAATAAGAAGCAAAATGCAAATAATGATGGTGAGAACTTAAGAAAATACATTGCAAGAATCAGGATAAAAGTTGTTGATTGATACAAGAATTAAACCCGAGCCTAAGCGCTCGAGGATGGGTGCGAGCCCCAATAGTTCATCTATTACAAATAAAAAGGGGGGAAAGGAAAAGGTCTTCATTTGTTGGAGGGGTCGGCGTCAAGAGTTAGGGAGCTGATCCATTCGAGCTCGGCTGCAGCCCACTCAGGCTCGGCTCACTAGGATCGATGGAAGGGAATAATCGATCCATCGTCGGCTCGATTGGCTTGTCCTTCCCATCGTAGGGCTTCTTCAAGAGCTCCGCCATAAGTTTCAAGACCACGAACCCAAATGGGTGATTCTCGGGATCACCACTCTCAGTTGTCGTCTTTGTGACAATCGCTTGGGCGTCTACTGAGGTAGGAGCTTGTTTTGGCGGTCGAGGATCATTTTGGGTCACCCCGATCCTCGTCAGATCAGCTCCAGGAACTATCAGACCCTGAGCCTGAAGCTGAGCTAGGCGAAGTTCGTGACCATCCTTGAAGTCATCAAAAGCTTTGATCGCCGAGGCCTTTTCGAACATGGCTTCAACGAAATTCTTCACTACCCTGCAGGAAGCCTCGAGCCTTCCTACAATACTTATCCTCTATCTCTCGCTCGATCGCCGTCGACCGGCAGCTTGACCCTTCACGAAGCCCTCCTGAGCTTCGAGCCTGAGTTTCCGGGTCTCATCCTCCAACCGCGAGACTTCCAGAGTCCGCTCCTCAACCACCTTAGAAAGCTCAACCGTCTTGGCGTCGAGCTTCTTGTTTGATTCCTCGAGCAGTTGGGCCGACTGCTGGAACCCCTCAGCCTGTCTCTTCCAATCGCCGACCTCTTTTTGCTCCTCTAACTCCTTTTGGAGATCGATCATGTAATGACCCGAAATTTCGGATTTATTCCGAAATAATATTTTATTCGCACCAAAAGCTTTTCGTGAGAATATTTAGTATCACGAACAAGTTTTATGCACGAACCCGCCTTTTAACTGAAACTCCCTATTTTACCCCGACCCCATTTAATATCTCTTTTTGCATACTTGCCCCCTCTTATATTCCTTATCCCCACACAAACCCCAATTATTTGAGAAAGAAAGAGAAAGAGAAGAGAGAAGGAGAAAAAAGGAGAAAGGAGGAGAAGGAAGAATCGACCCCCCATGCTCGTTTCTCATCGGATCGACGCGCCGTAAACGACTACGAGTTTCTCTCGATCTCCTCTATCGGTAATCCTTTTACACCATTTCAATCCATCGTTTTCTCGTTGCGATTTTCGTGATTTATATATAGGATTTCATAGTTTTAGGATTTTTGTGGTTAGGAAGATTTACTTGACCATTTTACGTGTTTCTTGAACTTATGTGTAACTTATATGATATATATGATTATATGTCAACATTAGTGTGTTTTATGGTGTAATTTATGAGATCTATGGATTTATATGTAGGTGCCCGCGTGTGAGCTTCGCGACCTGCTGCTTTCTGCACTCAGTTGATCTGCATGGGCTAACGCACGGTCTTGATCAAGACCGTGCAGGAGCCCGTGCGCGCCTCTTTTTGTCTGCAAGGGCTCGCGCCCGTGCGCCTGCCCCGTGCACTTGGCCGTGTGCAGTGCACGGTCTTGACAGTGTGTCCAAGACCGTGCACAGGCCGGTGCGAAACACTTAGTGGATTTTTCTAGCCTTTTCCTTTCTTGCACTTCGGGAATTGAGTCAACCCCACTTATTTAAATGTTAACTTTCGCATACGACCTCCGAATATCAATCCGATTTCACCTATAACTTCCTCGAGCCTCGGGATTTGATATTCTTCATAGTTTACAATTTATCCAACCCTATTTGACCGTCATTTGACACCTTTACTTGTTTAGGAATTTTATCCCCCTTTCTCGTTTCTTATCCGTTCGATCCCGTTTTCGCGAGAGAGCTTCGTTATATTATTTTAAGCATGTCTACGTGCCCTAATTGTGTTTAAGCATGCCTTTAATATTTATTATCTATGTTCTTTCATTATTTAGAATTACATTAATATTCCTTTAATTGTTGTGCTGTACTTTGTATATCTTTATATGTTTAATTGATTAACTTTCCATATTGCGTTTATTGCATGATTTAGATTCTATGTGAATTGCCGTGCATCGTTTGTTGTCTCGTGTCTTGCTTTTAGTATTGTCGGTCTCATTTTCACCCTCTAGGCCCTGTGTATTACAGGTGGGACCAACGAGGGAGAAACTTGACTACCACTTACTTTCATACTGTCGTGTCGAGCCAGGTAATGGTTTAAACTTCTTTTAACTGGGGCAAGGACATAGTATTCTATAGGTTGCAAAATAAATCACTACCCCGCCTTTCTTATTACTTGCAGTACTACCTTTACTATTCCTTATGTGCTTAGTCAAACATTTTGATAGCAAAACCAAAATGATTCAAAATGCTTTCAACTAGAGACAAGTAACTCATTTGTTTTCAAAGTAACTATTTGATCTCTGAGGCACTTGTGAGTACTTCTTAGATCGTTACACCAACTTGTCTCAATTGCCCTTTGGCTATTCATACTTAACTGCTTGCATCATCTTTTCGAACGGCCCCTTTGGTCACCCAAACTGTTATTGATTTCAAGTGTGAGCCCTGGACTGAATAATGATTTGGGCCCGGAGTATACAGGAGGTGAGCCTGGAGACGAGCGTCTAGGGCAAATCCCGATGTATACTTCTATGCGTGTTGACTTAGGCCGGTTAGGAGGTTGACTAGCCTAAGTTTATGCGAATGGTGGTGCTAACCGCGTCTCCTTAATTCACTGTACGGTGGTGCTAATCGCGTCTCCTTAAATTCTGATTGGATCACAACTTTTGGTGGTGGAGTACTTGACTACGTGATTGCATGATTTTCATAAATGGGAGTTATACAGAGAGGGCCCGTTCTCGCCGGGGCACACTATTGCATGATTTATTGCATTAATTGTGTGTCTAACTAATTTACGGCTTTCGTTACAAGTCAAAGCACATTCCGGTCTCCTTCCTTTAGCATATGTATTTCCCTATATATATATAAAACCCGAAAGCGTGACTCGAACTTGCCCAACCTAAGCCTCCTTTATTATTCAATTAATTATACGAGCCGTGTTTATTTATAGTTTCCAACTTATTTATATCATGCCTTTCGAACTCCTAACAGCCTCGTGACTCAACTAACATCCTTTCAATTTATCGGCTTGACATTATGTGCAAATGGTTTTTAAAGGATCCGGTTCGTCAACCTTTTCGTGTTTTCCAAGCAAGCAGAACCCGAGTGTTGCCTTGTATTATCGTTTTGCAACTTATATTTCATCGTTTGTATTTTTTCTCAAAACAGGCAACATTCTCTATTTTGATTTTAAAAGATAAACGACGAACTGTGATAAAAAAAACCCCTTACTGAGTATCCTTTATACTCATCCCTTCTATTTTGGTTCTTGCTTCAGGTAGACAGGTGGCGACGCCACCTATCTTGTCAGTCGGCATCAGCAGGTCTAGATAGGCTCAGTCTTGTCATTTGGTTTGTCTTGTCAGCGGTCCCAGCAACCGTCGAGTCGTGTTTATTGCGTTCAATTACTTTCGTACCCCCTTTCTGCTTTATCTACTTTATGTATCTTATGTGCCCCTGATGTGGGATAGTTGAAGATATCTAGGATTGCACAGGATAGACTAGTCGAGACCATGGATGGCACTATCTGATTATGAATATTTTGTATCTTGATTTATAAATGTTAAATGATATAATGTTAGCCTCGTAGGTTTTATGGAATATAATTGTTTACCTTTAAATCGCTTCCACATTTCTCTGCTCTGTTGTGGTTGTTGTTGGGATGTTGTCGCTGTTGCCGATGGTTATTGCTTGAGTGCCATTCGTTGGAGTGGGTTTTTGAGTTGAGGCCCCTCGCTGAAGCTCGGGAGTCCATTTCAGTACGGATGTGGTGTTCCTTCTTCAGGGGGGCGCTACAGTCAGTGGTATCAGAGCCTAGGTTCCCAAAAGGAACCGAAGCTTTGTAATCGTGTCGTGTCTTGTCTCTTGTGTCTGCCCTTTTCATGTCAATGAGACTTAGAGTTTCTAGTCACATGTGCTTGAGAATTCCTTAGTATTGAAATTGTGATTGATCTTCTTTTGGAATGGCCAACCAACCGTTTGTTCTTTTACAATTGTAGTACTGAGTTAGGATCGAATGCAGGTAGATGTGGAACTCGAGGTAGCGTCTGTCTTGCCTTGTCGTCTCGTCGTGTCCTGCTTGGGTCTTGTCGAGTCTAGGTTGTACGACTGTAGGATCGAGTTTTGCTTGTTCTGTGATTTGTTTCGTGCTTAAATTTATTACATGCTATTCGAATCACATATGTATGTTTTATTTGAATCTTATATGCCTTACGTGATCATTCCATTAACCGAGCATGCATCTTTTCCTAGTTTGTTGAGCTCAGGTACATAATGTCTCGCCGAAGACCCCCTACAGCTCCCCCATCTCCGAATTCGATTGCAAGAGAGTTAGTGACAGCTATGAGGCAGATTGCTGAGCAAGTACATCAAGAGAGACAACAACAACAACAGCATGTACCTGCGAGACAAGCCGAGGGTCAATCCCTGGACAGATTTCTGCACTACAACCCACCCTGCTTCGTGGGTGAACCAGATGATCTTAAAGCCGAGGCTTGGATAGCCGATTTGGAGCGAATCTTTCTAGTAATACGCTGCGGTGACCCCGAAAGGGTCGAGTATGCCATCTTTCTCTTGAGAGGACCAGCTGAAGATTGGTGGCGTTACCTAGAACAGAGATGGATTGCCGAGAGAATCCAGTACACTTGGTCGCGGTTCCTATCCGACTTTCAAGAGAAGTACTCAAGAGAGATCGAGGCTGCCCATCGACCAGTTCGGGAACTCCACCCGGGAAATGTGGCTCCGCCACAGGGAGATAGTCCATGATCCGGTAAGTCATGAACTCCGCGCTCGTTTCCGAGCCTGAATCCTTGACCGTCAAGGCCCCGCCAACCGACCATTTGCCTTTTAGTTTCTTGGGCGGAGGAATGGGTTTTCGCACCGACTTATGTGCAGACGGTTTCCTCTTCCGCATCAGCGCCTCAGTATCAGGCACCTCTTCGGCTTCAGCCTCGAGGTCGACCATAACTGGCTAGATTGGCCTGCTAGATTCAGCATTCGGCCTTTTGAACAGCCCATTCCCGATCCCGGGGCCTTGTGTCGTAGGCTGGGCCTCCCCCAGCTGGGCGGTCTCGACCCCCAGGATCGAGGCCTCGAAGGCCGGGAGCTCAGGCCGACTCTGAACGGGGTCATTGAGCTCAGCTATCTTCTCTGATGTTGCCAAGTCGTGCTCGACAATGAGGGCCTTGCCCAAATTCTGAAGGAAGGATATCCTGGTTGCCATGAGAATGTTGGTGCCTGCAAAAGAAGATCGAAACTTGATCAGCCACAGTTATAAGAATCACGTATAAGTTTAGTTACGAGGGATAAGGCAAGCTATACCCAAGACGTGACCTTCAGGCACTCTCCCTGACCTATCCCCACAGCCGCTAAGTTCTCCTCACTGAAGAAGGTCTTGCAATCGAGCAAAACTTCATCAGAGCATACCTCCCGACCAAGAAAACCCAGTATGAGATCAAGCGCTCTATCTAGTTCTTCATCTCTCGAAGGTCGAAGAACTGGCGGTCGATTGTCCTCCCATTGGGTCGGGACCAGAAACCCGTCTGGGTGTTGCACTATCACGAACTCCGTCTTCCACTGATCTCCATGAGAGGACAAAGGGATGGTAAATATCTTTTTGCCCCTCTTCTGGGACAAGCTGTAGAAGCCCTCGCCCGATGGGGAAGAAGCAGAGAGCGTGAACATTTGGAAGAATCGAGCCATGGTGGGCTCGAACCTTAAAATCCTCATTAGGATGAAGAAACAGGAGACGAGCGCGAAAAAATTGGCCGTCATCTGGCTTGGACAGATCCTTAGACTCCGGAACAATTGGACGTACTGCCTATTCCCGACCAACCTGAATCCGTTCATTACAGTGTTATAGTTGACGGCGATCTCCCCTCTCCGTTGGCGACCCATAATATCGTCCTTGTTGGCCGCTTGAATGGAATAAGGATTGGTTAAGCTAAGTCGATCCACAATCCTAGTCCACTGCTCTCCCGAAACCATTCCCACAATCCGGTCGTATGGCAAAGGCATCGGTCTCCCTGCTGGCCCAACCTCGACTCTAGGGGCTCTCGAGCCTCCAACCTTAGCTTTTCCCTTGCCTTTGCTCCTATACACCCGCTCAGGGAGAGTCGTAGCTCTCCCTTCTAACTGCGAGGTCGTCGCGGTCCCCCTTCCACTCGTCGAGGGAGCCTCGCCTTCGTCAGAACCTGGGTTTACCTCCTCAACTCGAGCACGAGGAGCAGGCCTAGCTAAGGGAACGTTGATAGGGATATCCCCCATCACCCTCGACCTCTGGTCAGAATTCGCTTCCAAACCTGGCTCTGTCTCAAACCCTAAATCAACTACGTCGAACTGGTCATCATATCCCCTCACCCTCTCGCCCGACCCCTCAGACGCTCCAGACATTTTTATAAATGAAAATAAATGTAAAGAGTTGAGGGTCGAGGGTTACCTAAAGAGTGGATGGTTTGTGAAAGTGTTTACGCTCGATCAAACTCTTTTGCTTGGATGTGTTTTCTCGCTAAAACTGCTTCTGCTGGGAGTAAATGCTCAGGAAACGTAAAGAAATGAGAGAGGGCTAAGCCCCTATTTATAGTTTCCTTGCCTCGGAATGCGAAACGTCGCCATAATTACTCTTCATAGCGCTGTTAGCTCAGGCACACCTTTTGGGAGTAAATTGACGGTCGAAGCACTTTACTGTCGGACACGCCAAGCGGAAGCGGAAGTGCTGCGTGGCTCTACCTAGTGTGAACACGTGTCTTGAGACTCAGTAAGAGGGTCGACTTCAAATTCCAGTCGAATAAATTCAACTGAAACTTGGGGGACTCATGATAGTGGATCTTTTGAGAGGCACACGTGGCATGATCTTAGGGAGTCAAACGCCATGTATACCCAGTCAAAGTCCGCTCGCCACGTGGCCGAAGTCCAAGTCTAATGGTTGACCAGATGAATGAGCCTGGCGGTCGGGGTCCTCGATCGTCACAATGGTCCCTCAGGAAGAGCTCAAGCCTCTAGCTCGAGCGTCGTGCGCTCGATTAACTGCTGGTTGGTCTTTAGTATTCATCTTTAAGAGCATGACTAGAGAGTCGAGACGCTTAGCTCGAACCTGTCCCATCCCCGCACGCTCGATCCAACTGTAGCTGCATTAAATACGCCGCACCTGCTCTGACTGTCCTCCGTACTATGTACAACACAAAGTGACAGATAATCATTCATTTTTAGGAATGAATCTGACTCTAGGCTCAAGCATTAAATGCCCTGCAGTTGAGGTATTTAATGCACATCCATACAGTGTACTTAGTGTGTGTGACGCCATCCTATAAATATTCCAGACATTTACTGTGGTTGGTAAGCTTTTTCTCATTAATTGCCCCGACCGCTTCCCTCTTTATTCGAATATCATATTCCTAGACTAACTTAATTCAGTGGAGGGGCTACGCCGCAGACAACCCCCTCCGGCCAAGTAACCCGGTGTTCAGTACTTTTCAGGTCAAAGTCGGACTCTACTATACAAATTCAACTGACAGATTAAGACACGTGGTCGACCCAGATCACTTACCAAAAAACACCCTCATCACTAGTTACATTATTTAAATATGAAATATGCTAGTCTACTAATTGAACATATGAAAGGAATAAATCAAGAAATTTAAACATTTCATCCCGAAATCCAATTTTTTTCCTACCTAAATCTATTCTGCATAATAATTTTCTTACAATAGAGTTACTAAGAATGACGATTAAGTAGTATTAAGTAGTATTACTGTATTAGGGGAAATATCATATCAATTATTAAATTAGACAAGTATTATGAAGGGTCAATTGCATTTTGCCCTAACCTAGCTCGTATAATATTTCTGGGACTCTCTTCTAGCATCCTCATATACTGGACTGCCTGGGACGAGACTCTACTCTAGTTTTCATCCATTATCAGCATCTCCAAATATTTCCAGTATAACAGTTTTGAAAGGGGGGACTGGGGAGTCATGGTGCTCAGTTATTGTTGGTAGGAGCAAAGTTCAAATTTTCTCGGTGGTGGGAACCGAGAATAGAATTAGAGGATTTAGGGAAAACGCGGATTTGAAGAAGTGATAGTTGCATACTGACTGGAAAAAAGGAGAATCGCAAGCTGATACTTGGAATTGAAGCTAGCTAGCTATAACACGTGAGAATGAAGGCCAAGAACTTTAGGAAGAGGAGAAGTATAGAGGTCGAAGAGGAAGACGAAGACGAAAACCATGAGAAAAGGTGATGATATTCATCCCTTATCTTTTTTACCTGTTTCGATCCTTATTTATGTGACCTTTATAGTTCAAACCAATAATAGCTGTCTAAAATTATCAGATTGGCCTTAGAGGAGGTAAAATTCCTTCAGAGACAGAGGGAGAGGAAGTCGGGAATACCCGCCCTGCTGACCCCAGCTCCATCTGCTGGTGCAGGGGGTGCCGCCAACAATGGCATCAAGAGCGGTTTGGCTCGTAACGTTAATGATAAGAGTGAAGGTGATGTTGAGAAGGACGACTTGGTTTTGCAGGACACATTTGCTCAAGAAACTGCTGTCATGGTCGAGGACCCTAATATGTATGTATCTACTGTTTCCTCCTCTTATTAACTTATTTATCGTGCACAATGTCTTATAATGTGAATTGTGGTTTCAATTTCTTTGCCTGTAATCAAATTCTGAAACACAGGAGGGGTTGAATTGTATGGAATGGTCGATATCTAAACAATAGATAGAGAAAATTTGCACAGCGATGTATAGTGGTCTGGCCCACTCCAACCGTATAAACTTGAGTTGAGTAGATTAATCCACCACCTAAGTATTTTATAGTTAGGATTTTGAAGAGATATACTATTAAGTCACTAGGACTATTACAAAGGAAGTAGCTGGAATATGTCAGGTACCTATCTAATATAAGTATGGTACCTATCAGGACTATTTCCAGGATTCAGAGCAGAAACAAATACACACTATGAGAAATCACAAAGCTCTATGAATGGTATAGTCTACAAAAGTATTAAGCCTGAATAAAATAGCTGATGTGCCACGATTCCTTTAAATAGATATCTTTGAGATCAATGGAGGTGCTCCAATGGTTATAAGCAAATAATGACTTGTTGCTTAATGTGTCTTGGGCCACTAACAGAGGACTTTAATGAGATGAATCTTGAGCTCCTAATTCTGATTAATGAATGCTTCTTGGGACCTGTCAAAAATAAGCACGAGAGAGGCAAAGCAAAACAACTAATAATATTTTGTCAGATAATCAAAACCCGAATTCATATTTCCTGAGTGTTATATCAGGGGCTAACTAATTCACTCAAGTATATAACTCAATCGCACCGAGCCAGGGTCCATGATCCATTTTATGGAATGCAATTCTGCTTTGCCTAATAATTTTTCTAGATGACATAGGTTTTGCTTCCAGGATTGAACATAAAATGATGGTTTGAAATTATTACCGCTTACCAGTGTGTGTGTGCAGTTTGTGTGGTTTACAAATTTAAGCATATTCATCCGGTGGTGGTCATTGCAAGTTCTTGATTTTCTACAAAGAATATATAAAATTAAATTACTCCCTCTGACAAATGTGGATACCACAAGTGCCCTTGTAATCTTACAATTTGAACATGATTCCCATTATTACTAGCTCATAGTAGATGTATTTATATGCAATTACTAGATATAGTTACCTTTCTTATGAGGGGAAAATTTGGTAGTTCATTTGAGCAAAAGGGGATACCACAAGTGCTCCTGTAATCGTATAATTTGAACATGATTTCCATTATGACTCGCTCATAGTAGATTTATTTATGTTTTATTACTAAATCTAGTTACCATTCTTTCGAGGGGAAAATGTGGTAGTTCATTGAGCAAAATTGAGGGTATTGAGGCTTGCAATTCTAGTTTCATGTCGTGCACATCATGTAAGGCTAGGTCGGATGTAGTTTCAAGAAAGTAGACAATTTTCAGGCAAGATAACTAATCTTTGCTGCTTGAGGAACCATTGTTGTAAAAGAATAGCCAGTGTATATTTATTCTTTTTTGTGTTTCTATTTCTCAAATCTAATGGGCAGGTTGAGGTATGTGGAACAAGAATTGGCAAAGAAAAGGGGCAAGAATATTGATCTAGAAAATCACGTTGAAAATGAAGTCAGGCGTGCCGAGGATGAGTTGTATAAAATTCCAGAGCATCTGAAAGTAAGTGATGTACATTTTTCCATACAGTATTTTGTTGTGGTTTTCCTTAAGTTTCCATCCAACCAAACTTAATAGAAATAAGATCCAGTAGTTAGTGTTCGTTCTTTAGTATTCTCTTGGAGGATTTGTGGTAGAATCTGATGAGTTCTCAATACATTTGCTGATTTCTTAGCTAAAACTGGTTTCCAACTTCGTTAGGGCAGGCACTAGCAAAACATATGAGAAAACACTAAAGATTGAAGGGCTAGAAGAGTTGGTACTAGAAGTGATGTGCTCCTTGGACAATTGTTTTGAGCAAATGAGTTTTCATGAGATCTATAGACTCCTAATCCATAGTCATGTTATGAAAGAATATAATGAGTCGATGACTTTGTCCATGACTAATTGACATGTAACAACTTTGTTGGTCCAACAAATTTTTTTACTATTTATATTTGTATATTATAATGTGTTCATCCCTGAGCCTGAATGCAATCATGCATAACCTACTATGTCACATATAACATAAAGAAAATGGTAAAGGTAATATTTGAATCAACTTTGACCATGATAAATTCCAGGTTTCTTACTTTTGTTTCAGAATGAAAGATATCTATACAACAGGACTGAAAGTTGGTCCCCAACCACCATCTTATGCATCTATAAAATAATAGAAAGCTGAGTGATGAGGATTATATTACAAGTTTCTTCTTTTTATATTTATTAGGTGAAAAAGCGAAGCTCAGATGAGAACTCTACTCAGTGGACTACAGGGATTGCAGAAGTTCAGCTTCCCATAGAGTATGCTTGTTTATTCCGTGTTTCGGCAGCTTATAATTCAACTGTTTGGAGAAGATTGGAGCAACTTGTTTCTTATAAATTTCTCCATTGAGAAAGAAAGGGTGTCAAACACCGAAAGTGGGTATAGTTTCCAGAGGTTCTTGAAAGCAGCCAGAAAAACCACAAGCTGCCTGAAAATACTAACCTGATTTAAACTAAATTTGTTCATAGCTGTACACAAGCATATTGTTAACCTATTTGATGAAGGATGTGTTTTCTCTTTACTTGAGCAACTAGCATGAGAGGTATGCTTTACTGTTTTAAAGGATACAGCTTGGAGCATGAAGTTGCTAACACCATAGGAATCTTGAAAACATAATGCTCTGAAACTTGAAAAATTATATATTTTCAAAGCAAAGGTCAATCTTACCCTGCTCTAAAGAATATACTCCTCTTTTACATCTGAGATGTTGATTTAATGAAATGTTTTTCTTAGTTTAGAAGTGCTGAAGTCGTTAACGAAAGAGGAAAATGAAAAGTTCAAGTTACACTTCAATCCACTATCTGTAAAAGTTGAGTTCTCGCTCATAGTTGTTGGTTCTCTGCAGGTACAAATTAAAAAATATTGAGGAAACAGAGGCTGCTAAAAAGCTCTTGCAGGAGAAGAGGTTTGTTGGTCGTGCAAAAGCAGAGTCCAGCCTTCCCTCAAGTTTCAGTGCTGACTTCTCCCAACGTGGCAAGGACTATGCTGAGAAACTTAGAAAAGGTGGTTGCAATTTTCTTTACATCACTTTTCATGCAGAGACTAAACTTAAAAACCATATTTCCATATGTCTTGGGGTAATATTTACCCTTGGTTCTGCTTATACTTTGGAGACTCCTGAGATTGAAAATTGTCGTTGAGATTTTGTTCCATATCCTCTCTCTATGGTTGCTTATGAGTGTGCAAATCATGTCTTCCTTCATGCAAATGATCCGGTCCCTTTCTCTTGGTATTTTAACCATTCACTTTTAAAGACCTGTTTATGATACATGAAAGAATCTGATTTGGGATTTGTTTCACGCATATCTTTCATGCCTCATTTATATCCTTCAACTTCCATATGACCTACTTCAGAAACTTAATCTTGTCTAGCACTCTATTGAGAGATGATGTTTGTATTGTAATTTACCCGTACTATTTACTGAACTAATTGATTAAATGGCTGATTGGTTCTCATATTGTGGCTTTGCTGCAAGGAGCTGTTAGTCTAAATAGGGTTTTGGAATCCTGAAATTTTATTCTGGTAATCATTCTATATTTGAGTGCATTTGATGCAATATTGACTCATTCCAGTCAGACAATGATAATGTTGGTTTTGTTGGTCATAATGATGTTGATCCTCTTAAATGGATACATAATGCTTTACTAATGGATCAATGTTGTCATGATTACGTATTTTCAGAGCATCCGCAGATTCACAAGGATAAGGGTAAAGCAGATGATAATGGTAGTGAATCTAGAAATCCTGATTTAGTTGCAGATGCTGCAAACCGAAGGCAAGCTGCCACCGATGAATTCATGCTGGAGCGCTTCAGGAAACGGGAGAGACAGCGTCTAATACGGAGATAATTGATCTCTCTAGTCTATGCAGCCATCATATTTGGTCATTGCTATGGTGGATTGTATGTTTTTTACATTCTGTTCTTGTTTCCATGCACAACAAACGAGTCACCTCGGAATGAGCTTTTCTTTTTTCTGTAAACCATTTTTCTCTCTAAAATTACTGATGTCATGGCAGTACTGTCTCATCCCTCTAAACCAATTGACCTTTGGTTAATGCATATATTACTTGATCAACAAAGACAGAGGCGTTTAAATAATAAAATGAAAACAATGGTATATTACAAGTTGCCAAAGATCAATATTACAAACATGCACAGAGAGATGGTTAAAATGAATCTGGAAATCAAGGCATTTGCAACCATGAGTTTTTGAGTAGAATATCTGCTGGTTCTGTAAAGCAGTCAACCCTCAACAAACAAAAATGAGTGCATGAGCCCGCGACACCCCGAACTTGACTAGTCTTTAGGAGATAGCAAGCTGTACAAGTTTTCCTTTTTCCTTGGATGAGTATTCCCCACAATTTAGTCGATGAAGATGATGAGCACAGTTCTTCATTATGATCAAAATCCAGATGATTACTACTGCTAGAGTTAAGTTGTTCCACCAGGATAACACCGTTAGGGCTGCTGCTGCTGCTTCCTTCTTTCCATCTTCCTTCAATCATGGGCCACTTATCTGCTACAGCCTTTTCTTTCACCGTTTTGATCCTCGTAGATCCCGCGTAGATGTGCACTAGAAACGGAGCTTCATCAATATTCTTCACAATCTACAAACATAAATTCACAAACAACGTACATATATTAGAGGGAGGAGCAAAACTAGTTAATTTTGTGGCGTACGGAGAAAATGATGTACGATTTAGACAAGTAATTTCTGATATTAATATAGACAATAACAGGAATCCGGTCTTCGCTCGCTATGGGTTTTGGTTTTTCCGGCAAATTTCCGGCTACTTCCGAATTTTCTGGCTAAATTTGAACAAAATAAAACGTTACAAGATGAATTTTGAAAAGCTAATTTGCAATTTTGCCCATGATATATATAATTAGCCTAGGTACAAACAATCAAACATTTACCTCAACGGCAGAATCTCTCACCCACTGATCGAGCTTTTGAGAATTAATATCTTCTTCTTCTTCTTCTTCCTCCATAGGGGGGTGAATCATGTGATGGTCAGTAGTGCTCCTACCATCGTATAACTGGCAAGTGGGAGAAGAATCAAGGCAGTGAAAGAGCGAAGAATTTGAGGACTTTAAAGAACGAATCGGTGCAAACAGGCGTCGATTTCTGGGTATGAATGAAGTCGAACAAGTTGTATGATTTTGAGGAGCGCTAGCGGCGGCATAATTAGCAGTCCAGCGGACGACGGGCTTCAGAGATGCCATGGCAATTGGCAAATACAAAGACCCAGCGGATGTGTTAAGAGTCAGTCCGGTAATGAAATAAAGAAAGAAAGAAATCTGGTTTTCCAGTTATATAGCGGATTACAATGTGCCAAGCCGCTTGCTTACACGTTCTCGCGCAAGCAATACTCGCGCCCACCTCAGCCATCTCTTGCCATGTCACCCCAATCATTCCCACGTCACAATTCATTACCCACCACCACGGTATTTACTTTTTTTTTTTTTTTAACTCGTTCATTTGTATTTTATTTTTTTCCGAAACCTATTTATATGGATAGAGTGGGTTCGGGTTGGATCATTAAAATATAAAATTCTTTCTATCAATAGTCGTTGAGTTCCCATAAACTCGAACACAAAATATTTGTTTAAATTAGCAAGACGATCGAATCGTTAAGTTATTTCACTTAGTAGTTAACTCGTTCGTAATTGATGGTTGATATTTTAGGTGACCCACATGGCGCGATCTTAGTGAGTCGCGTGCCACATGGGTCAAGTCAAAGTCTGCTCGCCACGTGGCCCTAGTCAAAAGTCCAACGGTTGACTGAGTCAAAGATCCCTACGGTCGACTATCTCGATCATTGGGTTAATCCTGGGGGAAGAGTTCAGCCCTCGATCTTCGAGCATACACGCTCAACCATACCCGGTCAACCCTCATGCCAGCCTCAACGTTGCAACATGAAGGATCTGCACGCAAGACCATAAGGTCGAGAAGCCAAGCTCGATCCTGTCCCATCCAAACAAGCTCGTCCCGACCGCAGCTGCATTAAATGCGCCGCACCTGCCCTGACTACCCTCCGTACAGAGGTCAATCTGAAGTGATAGATAAACATTCCTTTTAAGGAATAAATCTGACTCGAGGGCCAGGCATTAAATGCCCTGCAGTTGAGGCATTTAATGCATTTAATGCTCACCTTAAACGGTGTACTTAGTGCGTGTGGAGTCATCCTATAAATACTCCAGACATTTACTGCGGTAGGTAAGTTCATTTCAACGCTCCGACCCTACTCTCTATCTTCAAACACCTTTTCAATACTCTTATACTGACTTGAGCGTCGGAGGTGCTACGCCGGAGACAACCCTCTCTGTCCAAGTAACCCCTTGTTCGTGTATTTCAGGTCAAAGTCGGGCTCCACTCTATAAATTCAACTGACAGGCTAGGACACGTGGTTGACCCTGATCACTTACCAGAAAACACCCTCATCAGTTTGGCGCCGTCTGTGGGAAATCACTTTCGACCTTAGAGCTAGCATACATCGAATCATGGTGAACAAAAACAACAAGAGCACTCAAAGCGTCATAAAGATTCGATCTCAGATCGAGGCCGAGCGCGTTACTGCCGAGCGCGTTGCAGCCGAGTGAGCCGCAGCAACAGCTGCAGAGCATGCAGCCTTCACCGCTCGACTCAATGGGGAAGATCCTCCTCTTAATGAGGAGAACCTCCCTCCCAACGACGTGGAGGAAGACGCGACCTCTTGCGCCGAGTTGCCCGCGGTCGTAATTCCTGCTCGACTGTCGGTGGAAGATCTGGCCGCCTACGGTGATCAGGTCTATGAAGAGGCTACACTCGCCCTCGAGATGGGGAGACCGATGAGAAGGATACCAATCACGGTCAACATCACCGAACCCATGGCCGTACAATATCGACTGTCACGGCCCGATCCCCCATTACCTCCCCGAGCTCAAACCTAGATAGGGGTAAGGAATGGCGGTCGAAGGCGAGAAGCCAACCGGCCCCCGCGATATCCAATCGACCATTCTCCCGAGGGCGGAGGGGAAAATAACAGTCACACAGTCCAACGACCAGAAAAAGCACACGCCGTCGAGGCGAGGGCAAGTACGAAGGTGTACTCCCAGCCGATCCAACCAGGGGGCGGGCTCATGCAAGATGCTCGTCGAGCCCACCCCCTCGACCTCCAGTCAGAGAAAGATTATCAAACAAATTCTCCAATCTCCCACCACTTGGAGACTTGAGGGATAGGCTCCCTCCCCGACCTAACTTAGCTCGTAACGAGTGGTTGGGGCCCGAGCGTAACGCTTGCAGTCGCCGACAGAGGCTGTCACTGTTCACGGAGGAAATCCTCAGCGAGGACCCAGGAAGCACCGCCATCCCCCGCGACCTTGACATCTACGATGGGAAAACCAATCTAGGGGACCACATCACCAGCTTCGAATTGTCAATGAACCTGTTTCCCCATACCCCTCACACTTGGGCAAAGGTATTGGCCACGACCTTCAAAGGGGTGGCGCTCGATTGGTTCCTCTGACAACCTCCAGGGTCGATGAGATCATACGATGAGCTCTCGACAGCGCTCGAAGGCCACTTCTCACCCCTGATCCAAGACCGACACGGGGTATCGCACTTAGACTCGATCATCCAGGGGGTCGACGAGACGTTGAGAGGCTACTTCACTCGCTTCAACGCAGACTTGGTCCGAGTCGCGCCGCCTGACCTGGCCATCGTCCTTAATGCCCTCGGCAAGAATTGCCATTGTCGGGATTTCACCAAGGACATCCTGGGTCGAGTCCCCATAGAAAGCTTAAGGGGCATCCAGGATTGCGCCACCAAGTGGATGGATTATGAGGAAATTGAAGGAAGTTATTGGGCGGGAAATGGCCAGGCCATGCTGCGAAGCAATTGAAGCCAAGATAACTATTATAATCGATGCCGCAGCCCCTGAGATCGAAGCCCGCCTCCAGCGGGTCGAGGCAGAAACAGAGGTCAACAGGAGGGTGGCGGTCGACCAGAGGGAGGCTCGTCCTTGAAACAACTAAACAGGGAGCAATATGAGCCCCTGATCTGCGCGATCGGGGATATCCTTTCCAAGATCCCGAAAAAGCTCCTTAATTACCCCAAGAAGCTAAGGCTCAACATGAGGAAGATCGATGACAGCAAATACTGTAAATTCCACGACCAACCCGGCCACAACACTAATGACTGCAACCAGCTAAAGGATGAGATAGAGCGGCTCATCCAAGGCGGGCACCTAGCAGAGTTCGTTAAGAAATTAAAACGCAATAGAGATCGGGGTCGCGAGCGACGTTGCAATGAAAAGGATGAGAGTCGACGGTCGCGGTCGAGATCCAGGTCGCCCCCACCAAAGGGGAACCAACGCGAGGGGAAGCAAGTGGCTGGCACTAGCACGATCCTGAATGCCCCCGTCCATGGTCGAATCGAGATGATAGTTGGAGGATCTGATGGTGGCGACAGCAAGACCGCTAGGAAGCGAGGCATCCGCTGAGCCCAGACAAGCCTTCATGGCCCACATGAAGTGTTCCAGGTCGAGCGTGGATAAGAATTGAGGCAGAAGGAAGTGGCATTTAGCGATAGGAATTTTTATTTAGATCCTGATCGGGACAGCGTAATACTGAGTTGTCCGATGGTGGTAACTTTAGATATCGCGAACTACGCTGTAAGTAAACGTTTGGTCGATACTGGAGCTAGCTCAAACATTGTTCTTTATTCGACTCTTCAACGCATGCATTTGAGTAAGCTAAAATACGAACCAGTTAAAACGATCTTGAAAGGCTTTGGTGGCTTGGTCATCGCACCAATAGGCCAGATTAAAATGCTAACTTCCATGGGAACTCACCCCATTCGAACAATGATGGAAGTGAATTGGGTCGTGGTCGACATTTCCGACTTTCCCTACCACATGATCTTGGGTCGACCTGGCCTCATTGCCTTCAAGGCCGTAATATCAACCTATCATCAGAAAATCAAACTCCCGACTCCCTACGGGATCGGTGAGGTGTGTTATGACTTGGCCGAATCGTGGGCTTGCTATGCTATAGCAAACGAGGCTCCACCTCTGCCCAAAAATGACGTGCTTCGACCGAGCGATCTCATCTTGGACGATGCAGATGACGACGAAAGAATCCCTGATCCTAAAGGAGAGAGCCTAGCACTTGAAGATGAGCACACACGAGGCCAGAAAGAAGAGAAAGGTGGACGAGTCTCGACTGTCCGCCGCGGAGGATACTCAATCGATCCATCTCGACCCTAATGACCGCGAGAAAACTATGAGAGTCAGAGATAGTCTCGGTGGGAAACAGTTGGAATGCCTCACCATTTTCCTACAGGATAACGTGGACGTCTTTGCCTGAAAAGCTACTGACCTAGAAGTGGTCAACCCAAGCATGATTTCACATTACCTCAATATGGACCCTGCTTTCAAGCCAATAAAGCAGAAACTCAGAACCCAGAGCATCGCGCAAAACTCGATCATTGAGGAAGAAGTCAATAAGCTACTCGATGCTGGATACATTACACTTGAGAAATATGTGGATTGGCTTTGCAACGTGGTCCTCGTGACCAAGACTGGAGGCAAGTGGCGCATGTGCAACGACTTCACCGACCTTAATCGAGCGTGTCCTAAGGATCCCTACCCCTTGCCTCGGATCGACCAACTAGTCGACTCGACCGCCGGCTGTGAATTAATGAGCATGATGGATGCCTTTCAAGGCTATTATCAGATCCGGATGGTGCCACAAGATCAGAAACACACGACGTTCATCGTCGTGAAGGGGATATATTGTTTCAAAGTAATGTCGTTCGGGCTTAAGAATGCAGGAGCTACCTACCAAAGGCTGGTCAATTTGATATTCGAGCCACTCTTGGGGAAGACGGTCGAGGTCTACGTGGACGATATGATCGTCAATAGTTTGAAAGCAGAAAACCACCAGGACGATCTTAGAGAGATGTTTGCGCTAATAAGAAAGCATCGCCTTAAGCTCAACCCTCTAAAATGTGTGTTTGGAGTTTGAGGAGGGAAATTCCTTGGTTACATTGTAACGACCCTAATATTTTAATTATATTTATATTTATTACGTGAATTCTTTCTTGTCTAATTTCTCGATCTATCCAATTTAATTAATTAATCTTACGAAAAAGATTGATTTAACCTATCTTTTAAATACCCGCAATTGCTAAAATTACATAAATGCCCTTAAAAGCCAAAATGACCATTTTACCCTTCGAGATATTTTCCCTAAATATCTAACTCTTTCTCACATTCTCTCATTTTCACAAAGAAGGAAGAAAGGAAGAAGGAAGGAGGAAGAGAGAATTTCGTGCCGAAACCGATTCTCGTCCGAATGAAATTCCGTCTTCGGCTACGTGACCCCCATTCCATAACCAATCGGTAACCTTCTAACCTCTTTTCGATTCATCCGACGGATATCGATTTTTATTGAATTTTATTAACTTAGGTTTTTATTGGGTTTATTCGTTATAGTTGACGGTTTTGCATGATTCTTGTTTTTAATTGTTAAGCATGTTTAGGAGAGTAATATATATGAATTTGAACATGATTGGCCGAGTATAATTTGTGTAGGATGAATTTTGGTATTGGATTTATTGCTTTTGCGTCTGTTTCTCGCGAATCTGCTCATTTTAGAACCATACGGTCTCGCCACACGGCGTGACGAGACCCCGTGTGAACGCGCACGGCCTTGCGACAGGCCGTGCAGGAGGCCGTGTGCCTGTGTATAGCATGCACGGCCTTGCGCACGGCCGTGCAAGAGGCCGTGCATCTCCATTTCTTGCACGCACGGCCTTGCAACAGGCCGTGTAACACCCCGTGTGTACCCCTTAGCGAATTTTCAGCCATTTTCCAGACCGAACCTTCTGTATGTTTCAATCCAAAAACCTAAAATGTTCGTTTGATCTCATTTTTGAATTCCGTCTTCACCAATAGCTTTATTTGGTCATTTATATCTTTAATATTCAAAGTAGGAATTTTTCCGACTTCGTTCGGGCATTGAATAGTGCCAATCTTGTTTAGGGCTTTTTAGCTATTTTCCATACATCGTCTATTTGATCCAAAACTTGTATGAATGCTTCCTTATTATGTCACGAGCATGAATGTGAAATCTAAATTGTGTTCGAAGCATGTTTACATCTTTTAATCCTTATATCTCGTTTAATTGTTTTAAATGCAATTGTGAGTACTTCAATGGAAGTCGTGTCTATATGCTTTTACGTGTTTTAATTACTTATCATACGCCGTGCGTCTTGTCAAGAGTCTTACCTGGTTATGTCGTGTCTTAGATTTCAGGCCTCACTCCCCGTGGAGTACTTGTCTGTAGCTTGCTTTTCTCGTTTGTCGAGCTTCAGGTGAGGGTCTTAAAAATGCTTTCAAACGGAGTAAGAATTTCTTTTAAATTATTGCGAACTACCCTTATGTGCTCATCTTGCTTTGATTTCCTTTCTCGTATATCTATTAGATATTTAATATATATTTTATAACAAATGTTTTGATATTAACTCGTATCTATAGGTATCTCTAAATCATTTTTGTTTTCAAAGGGCAAGAAACCCTTTCCTTTTTCGTGACGGTTTGACTTAGGATTTAACCCCTTTGTCGTCAAATACACTTGCCTAAATGCCCTTTTTGGCTTTAACTTATAATGCTCTTCGAACGCGAGCAAAGGTATTGTATTGTTATTTAAAATGGGCCCGGGATGGTATCCGGAGGTTACAACTGGGGACGAGCGTCCAGGGTGTAATCCGAGGTGCTTTTCCCAAAACTAAGCGTCAATCGTGGCCCGTCAGGAGTTGATAGCCACGGTTGGGAGTGATGGTGGGCGTTGCATTCGTTGCACGTTTTTCTAAAATTCAACAGTCGCCCGAGGTAGCACCTTTGGGGTCAGACACCGGTGATGGAGTTTACTGAACTTGAGGGGGTTATAAGGAGGAACAGGCCCATTCTCGTTGGGATATTACTTGCTTTCATTAATGCTTTATTATTACGGCTTATTATTGTCGTGTATGCAAGTCGAAGCACGATCCGGATTCTCTTCATTATGCAAATGTAATTTCTTATATATATATAATCCAAACCCGGAATCGTGGCTCGTACTTGTTCCCTCTTTACCCTCATTGAGTATCCTTTATACTCACCCCCACTATTTTGATTCTTACTTCAGGTCGACAGGTGGCGTTGTCACCTATCTTGTCAGTCGGCAGCAGCAGGTCTAGGTTGGCTCGTATGTCTTGTCTTGTCAGTGTCCCAACAACAGTCGTGTCCTTATTTATGATTTGATTTAATTTATGTATTCCATACTATGTTTTAATTCCCGTACTTATGTGCCCCTGATGTGGGATAGATTAGACGAGCCATGGATGGCATTTATTAAATGATTATGGAAAATGATGTATGAATTATGTTGCCATGAATGGTTTATATGACTAATTGTATAATTTAATTGTGCTTCCGCAACTCTGTTATTCTTTTATTGCTGTTGTTGTTGGGGTGTCGTTATGCTGTTGCTGGTATTTGTTTGATTGATTGCCGTTAGCCGGGATGGATTTTTAAATGGGGTACATCTACCACGTTTGGGAGTTCGTCTCGGTGCGGATGTGGTGTCTTTTCTCCGCCTATGGAAAGGGGCGCTACATACATGGTCAGCCAGCGAGGGATCGAGGCAAATCCGGAGAAGATCTCCGCAATCATCAACATCCCACGACCGAAGACCATAAGGGGAGTGCAGCAGCTGGTCGGACGAATCGTGGCTCTTAACATATTCATCTCCCGATCCGCTGGGCGGCAACCTCCCATTCTTCAAAATACTAAGGGACATGAATAAGTTCGAATGGACAGAGGAGTGTGACTAATCTTTTGAGGAAATGAAGAAGTACTTGGCCTCGGCCTCGCTAATCGCCAAGCCAAAACAAGGAGAGATACTCTACCTCTACCTCGCCGTCTCTGATGAGACAATCAGCTTGGTCCTAGTGACTGTTCGCGATCGAAAACACCTTCCCGTCTATTACGTCAGCAAGATCCTGCATGGGGCTGAGATTTGATATCTGGAGATCGAGAAGTTCGCGCTCGCGCTGGTGGTTTCTTCAAGGAAACTCCGCCCTTACTTTCAAGCACACGAGATCGTGGTGCTCACCGACCAACCCCTAAAGCAAGTGATGGTTAAGCCAGATAGTTCGGGTCGACTAATCAAATGGGCACTCGAGCTTGGGCAATTCGATATAACCTTCCAACCTAGAGTCGCGATGCAAGCTGCAAAAGCGACCAAAAACAAGAGCGCTCATTGGTCCTTGAAGATCGATGGATCCTCAACCGCGTAAGGCAGAGGTGGAGGGATCTCCTTGATGAATCCAGATGGATTAGATCTTGACTTTGCGATCGGCCTTGACTTCCAGGTCACCAACAACGAGGCAGAATACGAAGCGCTCATTACAGGACTAAAGATCACGCTCGAGAGTGGGGAAAAGATGATCGCCATCATTACAGACTCCCAATTGGTTGCACACCAAGTCCAGGGGCTCTATGAGGCCCGAGAGGAGAACATGGTCAAATACCTGGAAGAAGTGCACAAATTGACTGCCAAATTCACCAGCTTTTCAATCGACCAAGTTCCAAGGGAAGAGAACGTCCGAGTTGATGTACTATCAAAGCTCGCTAATGGCCTTAAGGGCACAGAAGTGCATGAAATAACCTTCAAAATATCTAATCGTCGAGCCACCGATGGGCCCGAGGCAGCCATAATGATGATCGACCCTGAAGAACCCTGCTGGCTCGACGAGATCGTGCTTTATTTGCGAGACAGGACTCTCCCTCAAGTTCGGAATGCCGCTAGACGACTACGCCATCGCTCAACCAGATACGTCCTTGACCCTGAAGGCCGACTGTACAAATGCAGAAACCGTCGACTGCCAATGAGGTGTCTCCGACCCTCCCAAGTCGAAGAAGTACTCTACGAAATCCACGCCGGCAGTTGTGGTAATCACGCTGGCGGTCGGTCACTGGCTCGAAAGCTTGCGAGGGTGGGATACTTCTGGCCGACCCTCGAACACGATGCATAGATACACTCTAGACGTTGCGTCAAGTGCCAAAAGATGGGAAATTACTCCCATAAACACGTAGCCGAAATGATAGCAGTTGATGTATCGTGGCCATTCGACTAATGGGGGATATATATAATTGGACCCCTCCCGACCTCATCTGTGAGACAGGCGGAATATTGTATTGTGGCCTGTGAGTATTTCTCCAAATAAGTCGAGGCGATAGCAATCCGACAAACGACCACGAAAGTCATTAAAGATTTCATTTGGAAGAACATCGTGTGTCGATTCGGGGTCCCCCAAATCTTAATCTGTGATAATGGGCCCCAATTTCGAGCGGATGACATGCAAGAGTGGTGCATGGATCACGGGATCAATCAACGATTCGCGTCAGTCGGATACCCGCAAGCAAACGGTCAAGAAGAGGTGACGAACTGCACCATTCTCTGAAGTTTGAGCACTCGACTATTTGCTAAGAAAGGAGCCTGGGTTGGCGAACTAGACGAAGTCCTCTGGGCCTACAGAATGACGCCCCGAACCGCGACGGGGGAGACCCCTTTTGCCTTGGTCTACGAATCGGAGGCTCTGATCCCAGCAGAACTCGTCCACGAGACAGCGAGAGTATCACACTTCCAGCTAGCGCAAAATAATGAAGAAAGGGCACTCGAGCTCGATCTAATCGAAAAGAAGCGCCACAGGACCCTAGGCTGGATGCAGCAATATAAGGCTGCGGTCGCACGAAGTTACAACAAGGGGGTTCCACCGCTGGGTTTTCAGGTCAAAGACTTAGTTCTAAAGAAAGTTGAGGTTTCAAGAAAAGTCAATAAGCTCGAAGAAAAGTGGGACGGGCCATACCGCGTCGATCGGATCACCAAAAACAACGCTTATCGATTAGAAACCCTTGGCTCGGAATCCCAAGAGCTTCCTCGACCATGGAATGCATTCAATTTAAAACTATATTACCCATAAATTGATCCTTACAGGATACGAGCATGTAATTTCCCTCGAAAGGCTCAGTTTGTAAAGATTTGACTAGTTCAATGAAGTACTTTAGAATTTGTCAGCGTTTTCTCTGAACATTACTATTTATCCTAACAGGATTGACTATTCCGCTCCAGCATTCGATGTCCCATCATGCTTAAAGAGGGGAGGGGGGATCCCCTAGAACTGGGGACTCGAGCATAAAGCTCGAGTCCACCAAGTTCAAAAGTTTCTAAGTCTGAACTTAAGCTTCGACTAGAGAACTGGGGACTCGAGCATAAAGCTCGAGTCCACCAAGTTCAAAAGTTTCTAAGTCTAAAGTTAAGCATCGACTAGAGAACTGGGGACTCGAGCATAAAGCTCGAGTCCACCAAGTTCAAAAGTTTCTAAGTCTGAAGTTAAGCTTCAACTAGAGAACTGGCGACCCGAGCATAAAGCTCGAGTCCACCAAGTTCAAAAGTTTCTGAGTCTGAAGTTAAGCTTCGACTAGAGAACTGGGGACTCTAGCGTAAAGCTTGAGCCCCTCGAAGAATAATAGCAATCAAAGCAGCAAATGCATATCGAGAAGTAAAATGCGGATAACAATTGCAGAAACTTAAAACAAAATACGTTACAATAATCCGAAAGCCGATTAATTTGGCCAAATTATTTAAGACAGTAATCTAACCCGAGCCTACCGCTCGGGGACTAGGCCGAGCCCAAGAGTTCAACTATTACAAAAAACGGAAGGGAATACAAGATCTTCATTTGTCGGCAGGTGGAGCGGTCTCTCGTTGCGCATTTGACGGGCCGGCCTCTATGGCAAGGGAGCTGATCCACTCAAGGTCCGCCGCGGTCCACGTCGGCTCAGGCTCATCGGGGTGGACGGAGGGGAACTTTCGGTCTATTGTGGGCTCGATAGGCTCGTCCTTCCCATCATAGGGCTTCTTCATGATCTCCGCCATGAGCTTTAAGACCAAAAACCCAAATGGATGATCCTCAGGATCGCCACTCTCTGTCGTCGTTTCCGTAACGATTTCATGAGCTTCCGCTGACGTGGGAGTCTGTTTCTGTGGGCGGGGGTCGTTCTGAGTCACGCCGATCTTCGCCTGGAGGTATCAGGTTCTGAGCCTGCAGTTGTGCTAAGCAAAGCACATGGCCATCCACAAAGTCGTCGTAGGCTTTGATCGCTGAGGCCTTCTCGAACATGGGCCCTTCGACAAATTTCTTCACCGCCCATCGACCCATAGCAAGCTATGCTCTTTGTATGAAGCCCCGAGCTTTCTTGCAATATTTGTCCTCCATCTCCCTCTCAATCGCCGCTCGACCAGTGGCCTGCCCCTTAACGAAGCTCTCCTGTGACTCGAGTTGAAGTTTTCTAGCTTCCTCCTCCAGCCTGGAAACCTCCAAGGTCCGTTCCTCGGCCACCTCGGATAGCTCTTCTACTCGAGCCTCGAGCTTCTTGCTCAACTCCTCCAGCAACTGGGCTGACTGCTGGAACCCCTTAGCTTGCCTCTTCCAATCCCCAACCTCCTGCTGCTCCTCCAGCTCCTTCCTAAGCTCGACTGCCTTGCCCTTATGGTAGTTCTTCCACGCTCAAAGCGCCTTGACATACTGTATCAGACCATGGGCGATAGGAGCCGAGTGCTAAAAGGCAAATGCGAAATGAGGTCAGCCAAACAGTTATCGAGTATAAACACTTAAAAAGAGAAAATGAAAGAGTCAAACATTGTAGCGCCCCCTGAAGAAGGACCGCTACATCCGTACCAAAATGGATTCCTGAGCTTGAGCGAGGGGCCTCAACTCAAGAACCCACTCCGGCGAACGGCACTCAGGCAATAACCATCGGCAACAGCGACAACATCCCAACAACAACCACAACATCGCAGAGAAATGCGGAAGCGATCTAAAAGATAATCAAATAAATCCATAAACGCCTACGAGGCTAACATAATATTAATTAAACATGTGCAATTTGAAATATATCAGAATAACAACACGTAGTGCCATCCATGGCTCAATTAATCTATCCTGTACAATCCTAGATATCGTCAACTATCCCACATCAGGGGCACATAAGTACGTAAAGTAAATAAATACAATAAACAAGACTCGACGGTTGTTGGGACCACTGACAAGACAAACCAGAAAGACTGAGCCTATCTAGACCTGCTGATGCCGACTGACAAGATACGTGACGTCGCCACCTATCTACCTGAAGAAAGAACCAAAATAGCACAGGTGAGTATAAAAGATACTCAGTAAGGGGGTTTTGATCACAGTTAGTCATTTATCTTTTAAAAATCAAATGTAGTGAATGTTGCCCATTTTGAGAAAGGCTATGAATAACGATATAGGTTGCAAAACTATAACACAAGGCAACACTAGGGTTCGGCTTTCTTGGAAAATACATTTGCATGTAATGTCAAGCCGATAATTTGAAAGGGGTATTAGTTAAGTCACGAGGCCGTTACAAGTTCTAAAGGCATGATTCAATAAGTTTGAAGCGATAAATAAACATGGCTCATAATTCAACTAACTATTTAAATAATAAGGAGGCTTAGGGTAGCAAGTACGAGTCACGCTTCCGGGTTTTATATATATATAGGGAAATACATATGATAAATGAAGAAAACCGGAATGTGCTTCGACTTGTAATGAAAGCCGTAAAACAATTAGACAAGCAAGTAATGCAATAAATTATGAAATAGTGTGTTCCGGCGAGAACGGGCCCTCTCCTTATAACTCCCATTTATGAAAAGCATGAAAACATGTAGTCAATTACTCCACCACAAAAGTCAGGATCCAATCAGAATTTTTATGGAAACGCGTGTTAACAACGTCACCCTTATCAGAATTTTATGGAAACGCGTGTTAACAACGTCACCCTTATCAGAATTTTCTAGGAAGCGTGTAGCCTACAACGCCACCCTCGCACTAACTCAGGCTAGCCAACCTCCTGGCCGACCCAAGCGAATACGAATTGGAGTACACATCGGGATTTGCCCTAGACGCTCGTCCCCAAGCTCACCTCCTGTATACTCCGGGCCCACTTCATTATACCGTCCAGGGGCTCGCATTTGAAAACAATGACAGTTTAGGTGGCCAAAAAGGCCATTCAAAAATAGGGAATCGGGGTGTGGGAGGCCAAAGGGGCCATTCGAGACAAGGTTATAGTTGCGAGGTCGAGAGACCAAAGTTCGCATTTAAAACAAATGGGTTTTCCTTGCCTTTAGTTGTAACTGTTTGTAAAATGTTTTACATATAGGTTTTGCTATGAAAAGGTTTGACTAAGCACATAAGGAATAGTAAAGGCAGTACAACAAGTAATAATAAAAGCGGGGTAGTCATTTATTTCGCAAACCTAAATAAGACTATGTCCATGCCCCAGTTAAAATAAGTTTAAACCCTTACCTGGCTCGACACGACAGTATGAAAGCAAGCGGTAGTCAGGTTTCTCCCTCGTTGGTCCCACCTGTAATACACAGGGCCTAGAGGATGAAAACGAGACAGACAATAACCAAAAGCAAGACACTAGACAACAAATGACGCACGGCAATTCATATAAACTCCACTCATGCTACAGGTGCAATATGGAAAGTCAGATAATTAAACATGTAAGGATATATAAAATATGGAACAACATTTAAAGGAGTATTAATGCAGTTGTAATTAATGGGAGAGCATTAGAAATTAAATATCAAAGACATGCTAAAACGCAATTAAGGCACGTAGGCATGCTTAAAATAATATAAGGACGCTCTATCGCAAATACAGGATCAAACGGATAAGGAACGGGAAGGGTGGGATAAAATCCCTAAACAAGAAAGGTGTCAATTGACGGTCAAGTAGGGTCGGATAAATCATAAATTATGAAGAATATCAAATCCCGAGGCTCGAAGATGCTATGGGTAAATTCGGATTGATATTTGGAGGTCGTATGTGAAAAGTCAACATTTAAATGATTGGGGTTGACCCAATTCCTAAAGTGCAAGAAAGGAAAAGGCCAGAAAATCCACTAAGTAGGTTGCACCGGCCAACGCACGTGCTTGGCAAGCCGGTGCAAGCACAAATAAAGGTGCACGGCCTCACGCACGGTCTTGAGCACGGTGCCAAGACCGTGCAGGTGCAAACGGGCCTACGCACGGGCCTGAGCCCGTGCAGGTTGAAAAGGGCTGTGCACGGGCTCCTGCACGGTCTTGATCAAGATCGTGCGTTCGTCCATGTGGATCTACTGAGCAGCAGACTCAACAGATCGCGAAACCTCACACGCGAAAATCAACATATAAATTCATACATCTCCGAATTTACTCCATAAAACATCCTAATTTTCACATATAATCATCTATACCATATTAGCTGCACATAGGCACAAGAATCACATAAAATGGCCGAGTAAATCTTCCTAAACACGAAAACCCAATCCTATAAAAATCCTATATCTAAATCATGAAAATCGCAAGAAAGAACGAACGGAATGAAACGGGGTAAAAGGATTACCAGTAGAGAATGTAGTGAGGATCGTTCGTGTTTTTACGGCTCGTCGATCGGGCAAGAAACGGGCTCGGTAGGGCGTCGGGAAGATTCCCTCCTTTCTTCCCCCTCTTTTTCCTTCCTTTCTTCTTTTTCCTTCTTTGTGTTTAATGAGAGAATGAGAGAGATAGTAAGATATTTAGGAAAATATCTCGGGGGTAAAATGGTCATTTAGGCTTTCAAGGGTATTTATGTAATTTAAGTGATTGAGGGTATTTAAAAGATAGGTTAAATCAATCTTTTTCACGATATTAATTAAGTCAATTGGATAGATCGAGAAATTAAGCAAGAAAGAATTCGTGTAATAATTAATAATATAAATAAAATATTCGGGTCATTACAATACTCCCTTCTTCAAGAGAATCTGTCCTCAGATTCTCCTCCGGACTTCGGGGTTAGTTAAGAGGAGTATAATCTATAAAAATTCTGATAACGCGAATTAAAAACGAACATTTAGGAGCAATTAAAATACATTATAAAACATCAGGCATAACAAAAATATTTAAATGCAAATAACATTCCAAATAAAATTCAAAGTCATGCGAAAGACGGAATTTCAAAACCCTAAACAAGGCTAATGACGAAGAAGAGATAAAGGTAAATAGCTCATGGCTCCTCGGGACTACGACGGGAATACTGCTCGAGTTGCTCCGAAAGTGACTTCTGCAACTCGGCAATAGATCTATAAAGTGCTGAGTGCTGGCTGTCGATGCGAGCGTGCTGAACTGCAAAGCCCTCATTGATCAGTCTCTCCTGCTGGGCTAATCTCTCGTCGTTCATATGGTGGTAATCGGGAAACTCCGTATAGAATCGCTGCAGATCAATAGGTTCCTGGTCCTGAGCGTTTCCTCTGGCATGCGAAAACTCAGGGATCGATGCATCCTGTCTCAATAACTGTCGGTAGATATGCCGAGCCTGCTCATGGGCCTCTAGGTTCGGGGTCCTTCTTCGTGTGCATCATCCTCGGCGACTTCCCCTAAGGGTAGACCATCTACTAAGACGTACGGGTCGTTTCGCCTCTGACCTTTTGTGCAGATCGCCATCTGGACTAGAGTCCCATAACTAATCGAGGTCGAACCTCCAATGGCGACCTGAGTATCAAGCCCTTCCACTTGGGCACACTCCAATGTAGCAGTGATGTAGGAACCTACTCGAATCTCCCCTCTCGGCCGAGTGGAGATGTACCGACTCCTTTGATTCCTAAAGAATCATGTTCGTTCGTCCATAATGACCAAGAACAGAAAATCCTAGTGTAAGGTCTTCAGTTTGGTGTAGCTGAAAGCTCGATGTTCCTCTGGTCGAGTTCGACATCCGGATTCATGTCAGTTCTCACTCCGACTATCTTCAGAAGTATTCTCCTTTAAACTCGATTTGTCAATGTCGGTGCTATCCAGAACCGCATGACGTACTCGCAACAGAATCGATCCTAGTCGGCCAAGAACTCCTTGTCCTTAGCACTCTCTAATAGCGTATAACGAATTTATCGAATTTCATGCTATCCACACAGAGGTCACATAAATCTTAGCATCTAACCCTTCAATCAGTGCAAGTGTCAATTTTGAAAGCAGTTAAAGCACGTAAGTTATATAAAACACTTAACAGATATTTAAAGCAATTACCATTCGAAACAGAATACTATGAATGAATGCTATGATAATGCAATGTACCTTTGCGAGTATGTCGAGATCGATAACCACTTCCTCCCCTAGGGTTCTCTCTGTTGGGGCAGTCCCAAATGTGATGCTTGGTGCTTCTACACGAAAAGCAACGCCCCAATTGCTTCCTACACTTTGCTGTCTTGTGATTCGTCTTCCCACAGTACTCACAAGGAATGGGGTCCTCGTTCACTTCCAGTTTGGTATGTTCCGGCATCTCGTTGTGTGGTCTCTTTGTCTGAAAGGTACTCGGTCCGGCTGGTTCTCTTCTTGTTATCCCGTTGGAAGAGGATCCTATCATGGGAGGGGCACTCTGGTTCACCATTTGGAGTTCGGACTCCACTCTCATAGCTCGGGTAACTGCATCGGGATAAAGACAGATGTCTAGTGCCATCAATGCTCTCCGGATCTCGGGTTGAAGTCCCTCGATAAACTTTCATGCTCTATTTCATTCGTCTGCGGCATAATGAGAAGCATAGGCGATGAGGCGGTTGAACTGTGCTTCGTACTGAGCCACGGTAGATGCTCCTTGGTTGAGATATATAAATTCTCTCTCTCGGCTGTCGCGTACTACTTCTGGCACGCACTTCATTCGGAAGTCAGTTACAAATCGTGACCAAGTGAGGGGAACTCTCTCAGCGATCCATCTCCGTTCTGTGAATTGCCACCAATCTCGAGCTGGTCCTCTCATCAGGAAGGTAGCATACACGACCTTCTTGGGATCACCACACTGTAGTACTTGAAAGATCTGTTCCACATCAGATATCCAGGCCTCAGCTTTAAAGTCATATAGTTCGCCCTCGAAGCAGGGTGGGCGATAGTAGAGAAACCTGTCCAAGGTTTGGCCCTCAGTCTGTCTGGCGGGTACGTGCTGCTGTTGTTGTTGTAACCCTTGACATACTTGCACGGCGATCTGTCGGATAATCGATACCCACTCTTCAGCCATTGGGTTCGGGGGTGTTGGAGCAGTAGGGGGTCTTCGGCGAGGCATTTTACACCTGTGAATAACAAACTGGAAAATGATGCATGTTCGGTTAAGGGAATGATCACGTAAGGCATATAAAATTCAAATAAAGCATACATATATGATCAAACAGCATGTAGACAATTTAAGCACGAAACATTCATAGAACAAGCAAAACTCGATCCTATAGCCGTACGACCTAGACATGACAAGACCCAAGCAGGACACGACCAGACGACAAGACAAGACAGACGCTACCTTGAGTTCCACATCCACCTGCATTCGATCCCAACTCAATACTACAATTGTAAAAGATCAAACGGTTGGTTGCCATTCCAAAAGAAGATCAATCACAATTTCAATACTAAAGAGTTCTCAAGCACCTGTGACTGGAAACTCTAAGCTTTGAAACGGGTAGACAAAAGGGACAAGACACGACACGATTTCAAAGCTTCGGTTCCTTTTGGGAACCTAAGCTCTGATACCACTGACTCTAGCGCCCCCTGAAGAAGGACCGCCACATCCGCACCAAAATGGATTCCCGAGCTTGAGCGAGGGGCCTCAACTCAAGAACCCACTCCAGCGAACGCCACTTAGGCAATAACCATCGGCAACAGCGACAACATCCCAACAACAACCACAACAGAGTAGAGAAATGCGGAAGCGATCTAAAAGATAATCAAATAAATCCATAAACGCCTACGAGGCTAACATAATATTAATTAAACATGTGCAATTCGAAATACATCAGAATAACAACACGTAGTGCCATCCATGGCTCAACTAATCTATCTTGTACAATCCTAGATATCGTCAACTATCCCACATCAGGGGAACATAAGTACGTAAAGTAAATAAATACAATAAACAAGACTCGACGGTTGTTGGGACCACTGACAAGACAAACCAGAAAGACTGAGCCTATCTAGACCTGCTGATGCCGACTGACAAGATAGGTGACGTCGCCACCTGTCTACCTGAAGCAAGAACCAAAATAGCAGGGGTGAGTATAAAGGATACTCAGTAAGGGGGTTTTGATCACAGTTCGTCATTTATCTTTTAAAAATCAAATGTAGTGAATGTTGCCCGTGTTGAGAAAGGCTATAAATAACGATATAAGTTGCAAAACTATAACACAAGGCAACACTCGGGTTCCGCTTGCTTGGAAAATACAAAAAGGTTGACGAACCGGATCCTTTTAAAAATATTTGCACGTAATGTCAAGCCGATAATTTGAAAGGGGTATTAGTTGAGTCACGAGGCCGTTACAAGTTCGAAAGGCACGATTCAATAAGTTAGAAGCGATAAATAAACACGACTAATAATTCAACTAACTATTTGAATAATAAGGAGGCTTAGGGTAGCAAGTACGAGTAACGCTTCCGGGTTTTATATATATATAGGGAAATACATATGATAAATGAAGAAAACCAGAATGTGCTTCGACTTTAACGAAAGCTGTAAAATAATTAGACAAGCAAGTAATGCAATAAATTATGAAATAGTGTGTCCCGGCGAGAACGGGCCCTCTCCTTACAACTCTCATTTATGAAAAGCATGAAAACATGTAGTCAATTACTCCACCACCAAAGTCAGGATCCAATCAGAATTTTTATGGAAACGCGTGTTAACAACGTCACCCTTATCAGAATTTTATGGAAACGCGTGTTAACAACGTCACCCTTTTCAGAATTTTCTAGGAAGTGCGTAGCCTACAACGCCACCCTCGCACTAACTCAGGCTAGCCAACCTCCTGGTCGACCTAAGCGAATACGGATTGGAGTACACATCGGGATTTGCCCTAGACGCTCGTCCCCAGGCTCACGTCCTGTATACTCTGGGCCCACTTCATTATACCGTCCAGGGGCTCGCATTTGAAAACAATGACAGTTTAGGTGGCCAAAAAGGTCATTCGAAAATAGGGAATCAGGGTGTGGGAGGCCAAAGGGCCCTTCGAGACAAGGTTATAGTTGCGAGGTCGAGAGACCAAAGTTCGAGTTTAAAACAATTGGGTTTTCCTTGCCTCTAGTTAAAACCGTTTGTAAAATGTTTTACATACAGGTTTTGCTATGAAAAGGTTTGACTAAGCACATAAGGAATAGTAAAGGCAGTACAACAAGTAATAATAAAAGCGGGGTAGTCATTTATTTCGCAAATCTAAATAAGACTATGTCCTTGCCCTAGTTAAAATAAGTTTAAACCCTTACCTGGCTCGAACGAAAGTATGAAAGCAAGCGGTAGTCAGGTTTCTCCCTCGTTGGTCCCACCTGTAATACACAGGGCCTAGAGGATGAAAACGAAACCGACAATAACCAAAAGCAAGACACTAGACAACAAATGACGCACGGCAATTCATATAAACTCCACTCATGCTACAGGTGCAATATGGAAAGTCAGATAATTAAACATGTAAGGATATATAAAATATGGAACAACATTTAAAGGAGTATTAATGCAGTTGTAATTAATGGGAGAGCATTAGAAATTAAATATCAAAGACATGCTAAAATGCAATTAGGGCACATAGGCATGCTTAAAATAATATAAGGACGCTCTCTCGCAAATACAGGATCAAACGGATAAGGAACGGGAAAGGTGGGATAAAATCCCTAAACAAGAAAGGTGTCAATTGACGGTCAAGTAGGGTCGGATAAATCGTAAATTATGAAGAATATCAAATCCCGAGGCTCGAGGAAGCTATAGGTGAATTCGGATTGATATTCGGAGGTCGTATGTGAAAAGTCAACATTAATGAGAGGGGTTGACCCAATTCCCGAAGTGTAAGAAAGGAAAAGGCCAGAAAATCCACTCAGTAGGTTGCACCGGCCGACGCACGGGCTTGCCAAGCCGGTGCAAGCACAAATAGAGGTGCACGGCCTCACGCACGGTCTTGAGCACGGTGCCAAGACCATGCAGGTGCAAACGGGCCTGCGCACGGGCCTGTGCACGGGCTCCTGCACGGTCTTGATCAAGACCGTGCGTTCGCCCGTATGGATCTACTGAGCAGCAGACTCAGCAGATCACGAAACCTCACACGTGGAAATCAACATATAAATTCATACATCTCCTAATTTACTCCATAAAACATCCTAATTTTCACATATAATCATCTATACCATAGTAGCTACACATAGGCACAAGAATCACGTAAAATGGCCGAGTAAATCTTCCTAAACACGAAAATCCAATCCTATAAAAATCCTATATCTAAATCACGAAAATCGCAAGAAAGAACGAACGGAATGAAATGGGGTAAAAGGATTACCGGTAGAGAATGTAGTGAGTATCGTTCGGGTTTTCACGACTCGTCGATCGGGCGAGAAACGGGCTCGGTAGGGCATCGGGAAGATTCCCTCCTTTCTTCCCCCTCTTTCTCCTTCCTTTCTTCTTTTTCCTTCTTGTGTGTAATGAGAGAATGAGAGAGATAGTTAGATATTTAGGAAAATATCTCAGGGGGTAAAATGATCATTTAGGCTTTCAAGAGTATTTATGTAATTTAAGTGATTGAGGGTATTTAAAAGATAGGTTAAATCAATCTTTTCCACAAGATTAATTAATCCAATTGGATAGATCGAGAAATTAAGCAAGAAAGAATTCACGTAATAATTAATAATATAATTAAAATATTCGGGTCGTTACAAACATGGACAATCACATACCGCCATAAGAGCGTTGAGAGGTTACGCTTGAAAGTCTCCAATGACCAGCCCGCCATGCGCCTATTGTAACGACCCGAATATTTTAAATATATTATTAAGTATTACGCGAATTCTTTCTTGCCTAATTTCTCGATCTATCGAATTGGATTAATTAATCTTATGGAAAAAATTGATTTAAACTATCTTTTAAATGCCCTCAATTACTTAAATTACCTAAATGCCCTTAAAAACCTAAATGACCATTTTACCCCCCCGAGATATTTTCCTAAATATCTACCTATCTCTCTCATTCTCTCATTACATACAAAGAAGGAAAGAGAAGAAAGGAAGGAGAAAGAAGGAGAAGAAAGGAGAGAATCTTCCCGACGCCCTACCGAGCCCGTTTCTCGCCCGATCGACGAGCCGTATAAAACCCGAACGATCCTCACTACATTCTCTACCGGTAATCCTTTTACCCCATTTCATTTTGTTCCTTCCTCGTTGCGATTTTCGTGAGTTTTATATAGAATTTTATAGTTTTAGGATTTTCGTGTTTAGGGAGATTTACTTGACCATTTTACGTGATTCTTGTGCCTATGTGTAGCTTATATGATATATATGATTATATGTGAGAATTAGGATGATTTACGGTGTAAATTAGGAGATGTATGAATTTAAATGTTGGTTTCGCGTGTGAGGTTTCGCGATCTGCTGAGTCTGCTGCTCAGTAGATCCACACGGGCGAACGCACGGTCTTGATCAAGACCGTGCAGGAGCCCGTGCGTAGCCCTTTTCAACCTGCACGGGCTTGAGCCCGTGCACAGGCCCGTGCGCAGGCCCGTTTGCACCTGCACGGTCTTGGCACCGTGCTCAAAACCGTGCGTGAGGCCGTGCACCCCTATTTGTGCTTGCACCGGCTTGCCAAGCCCGTGCGTTAGCCGGTGCAACATACTTAGTGCATTTTCCAGCCTTTTCCTTTCTTGCACTTCGGGAATTGGGTCAACCCCACTCATTTAAACGTTGACTTTTCACATACGACCTCCAAATATCAATCTGATTTCACCTATAGCTTCCTCGAGCCTCGGGATTTGATATTCTCCATAATTTACAATTTATCCGACCCTATTTGACCGTCAATTGACACCTTTCCCGTTTCTTATCCGTTTAATCCTGTATTCGCGAGAGAACGTCTTTATATTATTTTAAGCATGTCTACGTGCCGTAACTGCATTTTAGCATGCTTTCCATATTTATTATTAATGTTCTTCCATCATTATAATTGTTTTAAATATTCTTTTAAATATTGTTCCATGATTTATATATCCTTACATGTTTAATTGTCTGGCTTTCCATATTGCAACTCTAGCATGATTGAGGTTCCATATGAAGTGCCGTGCGTCGTCTGTTGTTCGTGTCTTGCTTTTAGTATTGTCGGTCTTGTTTTCATCCTCTAGGCCCTATGTATTACAGGTGGGACCAACGAGGGAGAAACCTGACTACCGCTTGCTTTCATACTGTCGTGTTGAGCAAGGTAAGGGTTTTAAATTGTTTTCAACTAGAGTAAGAACATAGTTACTTAGGTTTGCGAAATAAACCACTATCCCGCTTTCTTATTACTTGTTGTATTGCCTTTACTATTTCTCTATTTGCTTAGTCAAACATTTGATAGTAAAACCAAATGATTTGAAATGCTTTCAACTAGAGGTAAGTGAAAACCCTTTTGTTTTAAATGCGAACTTTGGTCTCTCGACCTCGCAATTATAACCTTGTCTCGAATGGCCCCTTTGGCCTCCCAAACCCCGATTTCCTGCTTTCGAATGGCCCTTTTGGCCACCCAAACTATCATTGATTTCAAAAGCGAGTCATAAATTGTTTAATAACTTGGGCCCGGAGTATACAGGAGGTGAGCCTGGGGACGAGTGTCTAGGGCAAATCCCGATGTGTACTTCTAGCGTGTTAACTTGGGCCGGCTAGGAGGTTGGCTAGCCTGAGTTGATGCAAACGGTGGTGCTAACAGCGTCTCCTTAAAACTCTGATATGGTGGTGCTAACAGCGTCTCCTTAAAATTCTGTATAGTATTGTTGGTGGTGGAGTACTTGACTATATGCTTACATGATTTTCAATTGGGAGTTATAAGGAGAGGGCCCGTTCTCGCCGGGACACATTATTTGCATGATTTATTGCATTTGTTGCTTGTCTAAGTGTTTTACGGCTTTCGTTACAAGTCGAAGCACATTCCGGTTCTCTTCATTTTTCATATGTATTTCCCTATATATATATATATATATATATATAAAACCCGGAAGTGTGACTCGTGCTTGCCACTGTAAGCCTCCTTTATTATTCAATTAATTAGTTGAATTACGAGCCGTGGTTATTTATCAATTCCAACTTAATTATATCGTGCTTTTCGAACTTGTAACGGCCTCGTGACTCAGCTAATATCCTTTCAATTTATCGGCTTGATATTACGTGCAAATGTTTTAAAGGATCCCGTTCGTCAACCTTTTGTGTTTTCAAATAAGCCGAACCCGAGTGTTGCTTTGTGTCATATTACAACTTATATTTCGTATGCGTACTCTTTCTCAAAACGGGCAACACTCACTACTTTTAGTTTCAAAAAGATAAATGACGAACTGTGATCAATACCCCCTTGCGGAGTATCCTTTATACTCACCCCTGCTATTTTTGGTTCTTGCTTCAGGTAGACAGGTGGCGACGTCACCTGTAACGCCCCCTGAAGAAGGGCCGCCACATCCGCACCAAAATGGATTCCCGAGCTTCAGTGAGGGGCCTCAACTCAAAAACCCACTCCGGCGAACGGCACTCAAGCAAACACTACCGGCAACAACAACGACATCCCAACAACAACCACAATAAAACAGAGAAATGCGGAAGCGATTAATGTACAGATAAATTCCATAAATGCCTACGAGGCTAACATAATAACAATTAAACATTTATAATCAAGATACAGAATATTCATAAACAGATAGTGCCATCCATGGCTCAACTAGTCTACCCTATGCAATCCTAGATATCGTCAACTATCCCACATCAGGGGCACATAAGTACGTAAAGTAAATAAATACAATAAACAAGACTCGACGGTTGTTGGGACCACTGACAAGACAAACCAGAAAGACTGAGCCTATCTAGACCTGCTGAAGCCTGACTGACGAGATAGGTGACGTCGCCACCTGTCTACCTGAAGCAAGAACCAAAATAGCAGGGGTGAGTATAAAGGATACTCAGTAAGGGGGTTTTGATCACAGTTCGTCATTTATCTTTTTAAAACTAAAAGTGGTGAGTGTTGCCCGTTTTGAGAAGGAATACGAAGAACGAAATATAAGTTGTAAAATGATACAAAGCAACACTCGGGTTCGGCTTATTTGGAAACACAAAAGGTTGACGGACCGGATCCTTTAAAACATTTGCACATAATATAAAGCCGATAAATTGAAAGGGTATTAGTTGAGTCACGAGGTCGTTACTAGTTCGAAAAGCACGATATAAATAAGTTGGAATCGATAAATAAACACCGCTCGTAATTCAACTAATTAATTGATTAATAAAGGAAGCTTAGGGTAGCAAGTACGAGTCACGCTTCCGGGTTTTATATATATATATATAGGGAAATACATATGATGAATGAAGAGAACCGGAAGGTGCTTCGACTTGTAACGAAAGCCGTAAAGCAATTAAACAAGCAATAAATGCAATAAATCATGCAAATAGTGTGTCCCGGCGAGAATGGGCCCTCTCCTTATAACTCCCAATTGAATATCATGCAAGCATATAGTCAATTACTCCACCACCAACAGTACTATACAGGATTTAAGGAGACGTTGTTCGCACCACCATCAGGATTTAAGGAGACGCGATTAGCACCACCGTTCGCATCAACTCAGGCTAACCAACCTCCTAGCCGGCCCAAGTCAACACGCTAGAAGTACACATCGGGATTTGCCCTAGACGCTCGTCCCCAGGCTCACCTCCTGTATACTCCGGGCCCAAGTCATTAAACAGTTTATGACTCGCTTTTGAAATCAATGATAGTTTGGGTGGCCAAAAGGGCCATTCGAAAGTAGGAAATCGGGGTGTGGAAGGCCAAAGGGGCCATTCGAGACAAGGTTATAATTGCGAGGTCGAGAGACCAAAGTTCGCATTTAAAACAAATGGGTTTTCCTTGTCTCTAGTTGAAAGTATTTCAAATCATTTTCGTTTTGCTATTAAAAGGTTTGACTAAGCACGTAAGGAATATTAAAGGCAGTACAACAAGTAATAATAAAGCGGGATAGTGGTTTATTTCGCAACCTAAGTAACTATGTTCTTACTCCAGTTGAAAACAATTTAAAACCCTTACCTGGCTCGACACGACAGTATGAAAGCAAGCGGTAGTCAGGTTTCTCCCTCGTTGGTCCTACCTGTAATACACAGGGCCTAGAGGATGAAAACGAGACCGACAATACTAAAAACAAGACACGAACAACAGACGACGCACGGCAATTCAAATATAACTTCACTCATGCTACAGATACAATATGGAAAGGCAATTAAGCATATAAGGATATATAACATATGAATTAACATTTAAAGGAATATTTAAAGCAATTGTAATAATGGAAGAACATTAATAATAAATATGGAAAGCATGCTAGAACGCAGTTAGGGCACGTAGACATGCTTAAAATAATATAACGGAACTCTCTCGCGAAAACGGGGTTAATCGGATAAGAAACGGGAAAGGTGGGAAAAATCCCTAAACGAGAAAGGTGTCAATTGACGGTCAAATAGGGTCGGATAAATTGTAAATTATGAATAATATAAAATCCCGAGGCTCGAGGAAGCTATAGGTGAAATCGGATTGATATTCGGAGGTCGTATGTGAAAAGTCAACATTTAAATGAGTGGGGTTGACCAAATTCCCGAAGTGCAAGAAAGAAAAAGGATAGAAAATGCACTAAGTATGTTGCACCGGCCAACGCACGGGCTTGGCAAGCCGGTGCAAGCACAAAAGGGGGTGCACGGCCTCCCGCACGGTCTTGAGCACGGTGCCAAGACCGTGCGAGTGCAAACGGGCCTGCGCACGGGCCTGTGCACGGGCTCAAGCCCGTGCAGGTTGAAAAGTGCTGCGCACGGGCTCCTGCACGGTCTTGATCAAGACCGTGCGTTCGCCCGTGTGGATCATCTGAGCAACAGACTCAGCAGATCGCGAAACCTCACACGCGAAATCAATATTTAAATTCTTACATCTCCTAATTTACACCATAAAACATCCTAATTTTCACATATAATCATATATATCATATAAGCTACACATAGGCACAAGAATCACGTAAAATGGTCGAGTAAATCTTCCTAAACACGAAAATCCTAATATAATAAAATTCTATATAAAACTCACGAAAATCGCAACGAAGAGGGAACGAAATGAAATGGGGTAAAAGGATTACCGGTAGAGAATATAGTGAGGATCGTTCGGGTATTCACGGCTCGTCGATCGGGCGAGAAACGGGCTCGGTAGGGCGTCGGGAAGATTTTCTCTCTTTTCTCCTTTCTTTCTTCTTTTCTCCTTCTTGTTTAATGGGAGAATGAGAGGGAGATAGATATTTAGGAAAATATCTCGGGGAGGTAAAATGGTCATTTAGGCTTTTAAGGGCATTTATGTAATTTAATTAATTGCCGGCATTTAGAAGTTAGGTTAAATCAATCTTTTCCACAAGATTAATTAATCCAATTGGATAGATCGAGAAATTAGGCAAGAAAGAATTCGCGTAATTATTAATAATATAATTAAAATATTCGGGTCGTTACATCACCTATCTTGTCAGTCAGCATCAGCAGGTCTAGATAGGCTCAGTCTTTCTGGTTTGTCTTGTCAGTGGTCCCAACAACCGTCGAGTCTTGTTTATTGTATTTATTTACTTTACGTACTTATGTGCCCCTGATGTGGGATAGTTGACGATATCTAGGATTGTACAGGATAGACTAGTTGAGCCATAGATGGCATTATCTGCTTATGAACATTCTGTATCTTGATTTATAAATGTTTCTTGATATTATGTTGGCCTTATAGGCTTTTATGGAATTTATCTATTTACTTTATAATCGCTTCCGCATTTCTCTGTTTTATTGTGGTTGTTGTTGGGATGTCGTTGCTGTTGTCGGTAGTGCTTGTTTGAGTGCCGTTCGCCGGAGTGGGTTTTTGAGTTGAGGCCCCTCGCTAAAGCTCGGGAATCCATTTCGGTGCGGATGTGGCGGTCCTTCTTCAGGGGGCGCTATCTATGGTCGAGTATAGAGGCCACCGACCGCCATACGGCCTTGACCGTGTCAGAGTCAGAGGCGGCGCTCAAAAAAGACCGAGGCTGGCCATCCTCCGCGAGCTCGGGCACCCCGCCAGGGTAATGTGGTTCAGCCACGGGAAGGTAGTCCATGATCAGGCGGGCCATGAATTTGGCACTCGTCTCCGAGCCTATATCTTCGACCGTTAGAACTCTTCTGGCCGATCCTTTCCCCTTTTGCTTTTTGGGAGGAGGGGTTGACTTCTGCACCGACTTCTGAGCGGGCTGCCTCCGCTTCCTCTTTAAAACCTCGTGGTCGGGGATCACCTCGATCTCGTCCTTTGGATCCACAGACTCGACTTCTACGGGCCCGCTGGGCTCGACCCTGGCCCATTAAACAATCCCTTCCCAATCCCGGGACCTTATTTGGTGGGCTGCGCTCCTAGCTGAGCAGTTTCGATCCCTAAGATCGAGGGTTCCATAGCCAGAAGCTCGGGCGATTCTGAACGACCTCGTTAAGCTCGGTCATCTTCTCAGCGGTCGCCGCCTCCTGCTCGACAGAGAGCGCCTTCCTGAGATTCTAAAGGAAAGAAGTGCAGCTCGCCGTCAGGATATTCGTTCCTGAAAAAAAAAGGAGAAAGGCCTCGATCAGTGACAGTTAAGAATCACAGAAATGCCAAAACTAGAAAACACATAACAAACGTATACCTAGATCGTGACCCTCTGGCACGGTCCCCCGACTGATCCCAACCAATGCTAAGTTCTCTTCCTGGAAAAAGACTTTGTAGTCTATGAGAACCTCGTCGAAGCACACATCCCGACCCAACCAACTCATGATAAGGTCGAGTGCCTTATCCAACTCCTCGTCTTTTTTCGGTTTGCCCTTGGGGGGTCGATTATCCTCCCATTGGGTCGGTATCAAGAACCCATCTGGATGAGGATCATAAATTCAGTTTTCCACTGATCGCCATGAGACGAAGAGTGAATGGTGAACATTTTTCTCCTCCGTTTTTGCGACAGACTATAAAAACCTTCCCCGGACGACGACGAGTTGGACAAGTGAACATCTGGAAGAAACCTCCCATGGTAGGCTTGAATTTCAAGATCCTCATGTGTATAAAATAACATGATATCAGGGTGAAACAATTGGCTGTGAGCTGACTCGGGCACACCCTCAAGCTACAGAACAAGTGGACATAATGTCAGTTCCCGACCAGCCGGAAACCGTTCTTGACTGCGTTATAATTAACGGCGATCTCCCCCTTAGGCTGTCGACCCAAAATGTCACCATCCCGGGGCGATCAGAGAGAATACGGGAGAGCGAGCCTAAGCTAGGATTCCATCCTCGACGCCTGTTCATTTGTCACTCGACCAACAATTTGATCATAAGGTAACAACGCCTCCTTGCCCGAGGATCCCACCTCGACCTCCTGACGAGTCGAGCTCCCGGCCTTGGCTTTGGCCTTGCTCTTGTATTTACTTCGATAAACGTGCTCATGGAGTGCGGTGGCTTTCCCCTTCATCTGAGTAGCGGTCTCTCGCCCTCTCGTTGAGGGAGCGTCGCCATCATCATCACTCACATCGACGGCTTCAATGCCCTCCTCTTTCCTCCGACCTACAGCGGTGACGTGCTGGGAGGCCTCAACAAAAGGAATACAGATCGGAGTCTTAACGACAACTCTCGATACCTGATCGGAGGTCGCCTCCACCTCGGAGTCGGTCTCAAATCCTAGGTCGACTAGATCGAATCCCTCATCGTATTCTCTAACCCCCTCGTTCGACCCCTCAGTCGCTCCCGACATTATAAATGTAAATAAATGATAGAGTTGAGGATCGATGGTTACCTAGAGTGTGGATGATTTTCGAAAGTGTTTACGCTCGATCAAACTCCTTCGCTTGAGTGTTTTTCTCGCAAAAAAGGCTTCTACTTGGAGTGGTATTCAGCAAACGTAAACAATGAGAGAGGGCTAAGCCCCTATTTATGGTTTTCTCGCCTCGGAATGTGAAACGTTGCCATAATTGCTCTTCAAAGCACTGTCGGTACAGGCGCGCCTTTTGAGAATAAACTGACAGTCGAGTCACTTTACTATCGGGCACACCAAGTGTCGGCATGGACGACACATAGCACTGCCTAGTGTAGCCACGTGTCTCGAGACTCAGTACAACGGTCGATTTCAAATCCCAATCGAATAAATTCAACTGAAACTTGGGGGACTCATGATGGTTGATATTTTGGGCGACCCACGTGGCGCGATCTTAGTGAGTCGCGTGCCACGTGGGTCAAGGCAAAGTCTGCTCGCCACATGGCCCTGGTCAAAAGTCCAACGGTTGACTGAGTCAAAGATCCGGACGGTCGACTATCTCGATCATTGGGTTAATCTTGCGGGAAGAGTTCAACCCTCGATCTTCGAGCATACACGCTCAACCGTACCGGGTTGACCCTCATGCCAGCCTCAAGGTTGCAACATGAAGGATCTGCAGGCAAGACCGTAAGGTCGAGGAGCCAAGCTCGATCCTATCCCATCCAAACACGCTCGTCCCGACCACAGCTGCATTAAATGCACCGCACCTGCCCGAACTACCCTCCGCATAGAGGTCAATCTGAAGTGATAGATAATAATTCATTTTAAGTAATAAATCTGACTCAAGGGCCAGGCATTTAATGCCCTGCAGTCGAGGCATTTAATGCTCACCTTAAACGGTATACTTAGTGTGTGTGGAGCCATCCTATAAGTTCTTCGGACATTTATTGCGGTAGGTAAGTTCACTTCAACGCTCCGACCCTACTCTCTATCTTCAAACACCTTTTTAGTACCCTTATACTGACTTGAGCGTCGGAGGTGCTACGCCGGAGACAACCCTCTCCGGCCAAGTAACCCCTTGTTCGTGTATTTCAGGTCAAAGTCGGGCTCCACTCTATAAATTCAACTGACAGGTTAGGACACGTGGTCGACCCTGATCACTTAACAGAAAACACCCTCATCAGTAATAATACACCCTGAGACTAATTATTTTTGTAGGAAACATACTATGATATTCTTACAATCATATATATATTATACCTATGAAAATGGTCTGGTGAGCTATTTTTTATAAGTTTATTATATGTCATTGATGTGGATAAGTTACTTTTAATTTATTTATCCAAATAGATATTTTCCTATTTTATGTATAGTTGTATAGTCATTAATACAATATATATTATTCCATAAATGAGATTTTTAAGATCATTAATTTTGGATCATTATATTTAATTATTGATTTTAAAAAATAGTAATAAAATTATGCTAATTTATATTTATTTTTATTTTTCAAATTATTGAGACTAAAATTCAAAAATGTTAGTATTATGGAGGGTAAGAAACTAATGTGCTTATTTAGTAATATTAAATTCAATACTTTTTATATAAATAGTAAGTTTAATTTCAAATTATATATCTACAAATATTGACATATCACTACAAGAAAATAGTAAAATAGCGACAAAAAATAACATTATTAATAATAAAATGGTGTGGTGAACCGTTATTGGTAAGTTTATTATGTGTTATTGACGTGGATAAGTTACTTTTGATCTATTTGTTAAGTAGACATTTTCCTATTTTATGTATAGTTGTATAGTTATTAATACAATATATATTATTTCATAAATGAGATTGTTAAGATCATTAATTTTGGATCATTGTATTTAATTATTAATTTAAAAAAATAGTAATAAAATTGTGCTAATTTATATTCATTTCTATTTTTCAAATTATTGAGACTAAAATTCTAAAATGTTAGACTAACGGAGGGTAAGAAACTAATCTTCCATGAGATACTCCCGACTTCCACCACCATCGCTCGTCGCCACTGCAACCCATCTTCCAGCTGTCCCTTTTTGCAACTCTGACTTCGAAGACCGTGCAGACGCTCTGGTGGACTGCCCTTTTGCCCGGCAAGTGTGGGCACTCACCAACTTCCCCTCTTACTTGACAATTGCTCTTAAAACTGATTTCATTGCTGGGCTGGAGCGAGCTTCGAAAGAGCTCTGACTCATTGGAGCTGGGCTCATTTTTCACCACTCTCTGGGCCATCTAGAATGCCAGAAACAAAAAGAAAATGGAAGGAGTTGATAGAAACCCGCCTGGGGTTGTAAGTTTCGCAAGACTCTACAACCAATCCTATGTCGATGCTGCACGTACCTCTGATAACCGCATTCCCCACCCTCCACCAAACCGCTGGATGCTCCCCTCCCCGAGATGGGTTAAAATTAATTCTGATGACGCGATCTTCAAGGATACCCGAGAAATTGGAGTGGGAATCATGCTAGAGATGCTTCGGGCTATTGTTGCGGCTGGGAAATGGCCAAGAGAGAAGGCCCAAGTGATCCAAAATTCGCCGAAACGACCGCATGCTACTTGGCACTCAAACTTGCTCGGGATTTCGGTTGACATAAGATAAATTTTGAAAGTGATTGCAAGAATCTGGTGGATAAATTTAATAAAGATGCGGTGCGAATTTTCTTATCTTGGAAATATTGTTGAGGATATTAGAATGATCTCTAGAAGTGTTGTTAGTCATAAATTCTCATTTGTTCGACGTGATGCTAATAGGGTAGCTCACATGCTAGCTCGTAATGCAGTCTCGACCAGCGTTGTAGGTTTGGGGGTTATCCCAACTTTTGTTTCAGACTTTGTAATATCTAATTTATCAGTTTAATGCATTTCCCCTCGCTGAGGGGTTTTACTTTAAAAAAAAAAGAAACTAATCTACTTATTTATTAATATTAAATTCAATACCTTTTATTATAAATAGTACGCCTAATTTCAAATTATGTATCTACAAATATTGACATCTATATACATATGTTTTATATAAACAGTTTTAAACTTAAGCTGTCAAGGAAAATCACTTATACATTTACAATTTAAATCTTATTTTTCTAATTGTATATATTTTGTAGGAAAATATGAAAGTTTAAAAAAAATTATATCATTCCAAAAATAAATGATGCTGCCAACTACACTGATGATGTCGTATTTTGGTACGGGATCTGAGTCGTCCACGTGGCCTCGACAGACAGTTGAATTTGTAAATAGGGGTTCGGCTATGACCTGAAAAGCACTAGCATGGGATTACTTGGCCGGAGGGGGTTGTCTCCGGCGTAGCCTCTCCACTGAATTAAGTCAGTTTCGAATAGGATATTCGTCAAAAGAGGATGGAAGTCAGAGCCATTAATTAGAAGAGCTTACCTACCATAATAAATGATGGGGGTATTTATAGGGAGACTTCATACCTACTGGGTATGGCCTCGACCGTGGGGCATTTAATGCCTGTGCCTCGGATCTGATTCATTACCTGACAGGACTGTTAGCCTGTCACTTCTGGAGATCCAGAGTACGGAAGGCAATCAGAGTAGATACGGCGCAATTAATGCGGCTGCTGCGGGGTCGACCGTGCACGGATGGGATAGATTCGAGCCCTAGGCGGTCGACCCTCGATCTACGCTCTAGGAGGATTGGCGAGTCGAATATCGATCCTCGAGCCTGAAGGGTTGATATATATGGCACCCAGGAGGTTCTACATTGTAGTGACGGTCGGGATATCAGGATGAGCTATGGTCGACCCTCGAGCATGTTCTTGAGTCAAGCGTGGGTTGACCCGGGTTTAGATACACGTGGCGTTTTGACTCTTTTACGAATGTGCCACGTGTATTCTCCAAGATATTCCCCATCACGAGTCCCCCAGGTTTCGGTTGAATTTATTCGACCGGGATCTGAGATCGACCATCACAGTGAAGCTCGATCCACGTGGCCTTTTTTTGGTTGGGCCACGCGACCCCGTTTTACCGTTACACGCAACCGACAATAAAGCAGGTCGACCGTCAGTTCGTTCTCGGGAAGGAGCGCTTGATTCGTCAGCCTAATAAAGAGTAATTATGGCGACGTTCCGTATTCCGAGGCCTGACTACTATAAATAAGGGCCTAGCCCTTTCTCATTTCTTACGTTTTCTGAATATTCACTCCGAGCAGAAGCAATTTTAGCGAGAAAATCACAGGCGCAGGAATTTGTCTCGAGCGTAAACACCGTCCACACTTAGGTAATCCCCGACCCTCAACTCTTGCATTTTGTTTAAAACTATAAAAATGTCGGGAGCGTCTGAGGGATCGAGTGAGAGGTTGAGAGAGTATGAAGCCCGCTTCGACGTAGTCGACTTAGGGTTCGACACCGACTCAGAATCAGAGGTAGAGGTTACATCCCGTAGGGCCACGGGGCTTAACAAGAACAAGGGCGCATCCACCAGTGGTCGCGAGGAGACGACCATCGTCCGGCCGCGCGGTCGGGTCGCCGCTGCCTTGCCCTAGCGCTCGTACCGTGGGAGGACATCCGCCGCTCTGGAAAAGTCGGCGGGAGGGTCGAGAGATGCTGGGGTCGAGCCCCAACAGTCGGAGAAGGGAGCCCCTGCCCCCTATGACAGCATAGTGGGAGGGGTTTCTGAGGAGCAGTTCCTGAGGATCGTAGATCGGTTGAACCTGCCAGCGCCGTATTTGATTCGAGTGGCGACGAAGGACGACGTCCTGGGCAGGCAAGCTCACGGGGAGATAGCCGTTAATTATAACGCGGTCATGAACGGCTTCCGCCTGGTCGGGAATACTCAGTACACTAGCTTGTTCCGAGGTTTGCGGGTCTGCCCGAGCCAGATGACTGCCAACTGCTTCTCCCTCATCTCCTGCTTCTTTGTTTTGATGAGGATCCTGAGGCTCGAGCCGACGCGGGCTCGATTCTTTCAGATGTTCACCCTCTCCGCTTCTTCCCCTTCAGGCGAGGGTTTCTACAGCTTATCCCAGAAGAGGGGTAAGAAGATATTCTCCATTCCCACATCCTCTCACGGCGACCAGTGGAAAGCCGAGTTTGTGGTCGTCCAACACCCGGATGGCTTTCTCATCCCGACCCAATGGGAAGACAATAGGCCTCCGACCCTCCGACCCTCAAAGGATGAGGACCTCGAGGAGTCGATTGACTTGATCATGGGGTTCCTGGGTCGGGAGGTTTGTACCGACCAAGTCCTGCTCGACTGTAGGACTTTCTGTTGCGAGGAGAATCTAGCGGCCGTGGGTATAGGGTGCGGGAGAGTGCGAGAGGGATTTGTCCTGGGTATATGTCTTTTTCTTCTATTCCTTTTCCTTAAGCTAATCATATGTTTCTCCTTTCTAACTGTTTCTGATCGAGTTGATGTTTTTTGCAGATACCAACATCCTCATGGCATCCAGGACTTCTTTCCTTCAAAGCTTGGGCAAGGCTATGTTGCCCGAACACGAGAAGCTGGCCGAGGAGAAGCTGGCCGAGCTCAACGAGGTCGTCCAGAGTCAGCCCGAGCTTCCCGCAGTCGAGCCTGCTATCCTCGGCACGGATACGGGAGCGGGTTTGTCGCTACCCCGCCAAGGCCCCGGACTCGGCAAGGGGCTATTCAAGAGGCCCTCGGAGGGGTCCAGCCGAGCGGTCGACCCCGCCCCGGTCGACCTAGAGGAAGAAGAAGCGGAGGCCGAGCCTCTGACCCGAAAGAGACCGGCTCCCAGGCCTACCCGCAAACCCGCTCCACAATCCAAAAAGATGAAGGGCAAAGGGTCGACTAGTGAGCCGACGGACGACTCGGGCTCCGAGACGAGCGTCGAGTTTATGACGCGCCGCATAAGGGATTACCTTCCCGTGGCCGAGCCTCACTTCCCGGGAGGGGTCCCGGAGCTAGTCGAGGGGCAACCCCGATCCCTTCTCAACGCGGGATCGGATTTTGAGGCCGTCAGGGCCATCTGGCGATCGGTGGCGACCGAGCCCGACCACAGGCGCATGGCCGAATGGTCGCTAGAGACCTTCGAGCGTAACCTCGCCACCGCCTTCATTTCAGTAAGTCACTATCGTATTTCGCTTCAAGTTTCTTTACTCGATTTTGAACTAATCCACCTTTTTTGTGTCGACCTTGCAGCGCACTGCTCCGATCGCGCATGGCCTAGTGCAATACGCCAAGGCCCTCCGGTCGAGGAAGCAATTTTACAAGCGGCGGTGGGTCGACCTCAAGAAAGAGGTCGAGGAGCAAAAGGTGGGCGACTGGAAGAGGCAAGCCCAAGGATTTCAGCAGTCCGCCCAACTGCTGGAATCGGAGAACAAGAAGCTCAAGGAGAGGGAGATCGAGCTTCTGGCGGCGGTCGAGGAGCGAACCCTCGAGGTCTCTAGGCTCGAGGGGGAGGCTCGATCCCTCAGGCTCGAGGCCCAAGAGGGTTTCGTTAAGGGGCAAGCTGCTGGTCGGGCGGCCGTCGAGCATGAGATGGAGGCCAAGTATCGCGGCAAGGCTCGGGGCTTCCTCAAAAAGGCTCAGATGGCAATGGGGGGATGGGCTGTGAAAAAATTCGCGGAGGGGCCCATGTTCGAGAAGGCCAGCGCCATTAAGGCGTTTGACGATTTCAAGGAAGGCCATGCGCTCTGCCTGGCCCAGTTGCAGGCCCAGAATCTGATTGTCCCAGGCGCTGATCTCTCCAGGGTTGGGATAACCGCAGACGACCCTCGTCCTCAGAAGGAGGTGGCCCCCGACGCTGAGGCTCAAGCGGTAGTGACGAAGACTACCGTCGAAACGTCCGATCCCGACCAGCATCCGTATGGCTTTGTGGTCCAAAGGCTCCTTGCCGAAATCATGAAGAAGCCATACGACGGGAAGGACGAACCGCTGGAGCCTTCCATGGATCTCCTATTCCCCTCGGTAGATCCAAATGAGGCCGAGCCTGCATGGTCTGCGGCGGAGCTCGAGTGGTTGAGCTCTCTGGTGCTCGAGCCTGGCCCGAGCAAGTCGACTGCCCCTGCCGATCCTTGAGCCCCTTGTCATTTTTTCAATTGTAATAGGATTCCCTCCTCGAGCAGTAGGCTCGAGCCTTGTAATAGCATTTTGATTTTTTAATGAAATTTAATACTTTACATTTCACTCGAGTCTTTGCTTTACATACTGCCACTTAATCTCTGCTTTATATGTTAAAACTTAATTCCAACCAAGGGTTCGGGCTCGAGTTTCATGCTCGAGCTATGTTTATCAAATTTCACTCGAATCCTTGCTTTACTTGTTGAAACTTAATTCCAACCAAGGGTTCGGGCTCGAGTTCCATGCTCGAGCTTTGTTTATCAAATTTCACTCGAATCCTTGCTTTACTTGTTGAAACTTAATTCCAACCAAGGGTTCGGGCTCGAGTTCCCGGCTTCCTGGGGTGGAGCGTAACTTCCATAGGGAGCCGTTGCAACATTGGGGGGCTCGAGTTTTACGCTCGAGTCCCCAGCTCCTTTTCTGAAGCGTAGCCTTAACAAAGGGTTGCCGACTTTGTGGGCTCGAGTTTTACGCTCGAGTCCCCAACTCCCCTGCTGAAGCAGAGCTTCAAACGAAGGGTTGTTTGTGAACTTCGTGGGCTCGAGTTTTACGCTCGAGTCCCCAACTCCCTTGCTGAAGCGTAGCTTCAAACTAAGGGTTGTTTGAACTGCGTGGGCTCGAGTTTTACGCTCGAGTCCCCAGCTTCGTTGTTGAAATGCTGATTAACTATAGATGCTGCTAAAACAAGAATTCTTATGATGTATTCAACACAAGCATAGCTATTACATGTAGGGCCCTTCGAGGGGAGTTACATATCCAAATCCCGTAAGGATCGGTTCTAAGGATAATACAATTTTAAATTGTAGGCATTCCATGGTCGAGGCAACTCCTCGGATTCCGAGCCTAAGGTTTCCAGCCTATATGCGTTGTTTTTGGCGATCCGTGCAACACGATACGGTCCATCCCATTTTTCCTCGAGCTTCTTAACTTTCCTAGACACCTCAACCTTTTTTAGGACTAGGTCGCCCACTTGGAAGCTTAAGGGTCGAACGTTTTTGTTGTAGCTTCGAGCGGCAGCCGCCTTGTGTTGCTGCATTCGTCTTAACGCACGATGGCGCTTCTCCTCGATAAGATCTAGCTCGAGCGCTCGCCCTTCGTTGTTTTGAGCTAACTGGAAGTGTGAGACTCGAGCGGTCTCGTGGAGCAACTCCGTGGGAATCAAGGCTTCCGATCCATAGACGAGAGCAAATGGGGTCTCGCCTGTGGCGGTCCGCGGGGTGGTCCTGTAGGCCCATAAAACCTCATCAAGCTCATCTGCCCACGCCTTCCTTTTGGCGTCGAGTCGAGCGCTGAGACTTCGGAGGATGGTGCGATTGGTCACCTCCGCCTGCCCATTTGCTTGTGGGTATCCGACCGAAGCAAATCGCTGATCGATCCCATGGTCCTTGCACCATTCTTTCATGTCGTCGGCTCTGAATTGAGGCCCATTGTCGCAAATTAGGATTCGAGGCACTCCGAACCGACATACTATGTTCTTCCATATGAAGTTCTGGATGACCTTTGAGGTTGTCTTCCTAACGGCTATTGCCTCGACCCACTTGGAGAAGTACTCGCAGGCCACGATGCAGCATTCCGCCTGCCGCACGGTGGACGTCGGGAGTGGCCCCACTATGTCGATCCCCCATTGATCAAATGGCCATGAAACCTCGATGGCTATCATTTCCGCGGCGTGCTTGTGGGAATAATTTCCTGTTTTTTGGCACTTGACGCAACGCCTGGAACATCTTTCGGCGTCTCTCTCGAGGGTCGGCCAGAAGTAACCAGCTCGTGTTACTTTCCTAGCCAGAGATCGGCCTCCCGCATGGTTACCGCAACTTCCTGCGTGGATCTCGTAGAGAACCTCTTCAACTTGCGAGGGTCGGAGACACCTCATCGGGGGTCGGCGGTTACCTCGTTTGTAGAGTCGACCCTCGGGATCGAGGGTATATCTTGTAGCCCGGTGACGTAATCGCCGAGCGGCGCTTCGATCCTGAGGCAGCACTCCGTCTCTTAGATATAGCACGATTTCATCGAGCCAGCAGGGCTCTTCAGGGTCGATCGTGATTATAGCTGACTCGGGCCCATCGATGGCTCGATGATTGGCGATTTTGAAGGTGATTTCGCGTTCTTCGGTGCCCTTAAGGCCGTTGGCGAGCTTTGACAACACGTCGGCCCTCGTGTTTTCCTCCCTGGGCACTTGGTTGATCGCGAAGCTGGTGAGCTGGGCTGTTAGCTTGCGTACCGTCCCCAGGTATTTGATCATATTTTCCTCTCGGGCCTCGTAGAGTCCTTGGACTTGGTGTGCCACGAGTTGCGAATCGGTGATAACCGCGATCGACTTGGCCCCGCTTTCGAGTGCGGTTTTCAGTCCTGCAATGAGTGCTTCATACTCCGCTTCGTTATTGGTGACTCGAAAGTTCAGACCGATGGAAAAGTCTAGATCCAACCCATCCGGGTTTGTTAGAGAGATCCCCGCGCCCCCACCCTGAGCGGTCGACGAACCGTCGACCTTCAGGAGCCAATGAGTATTCTTGCTTTTAGGTGTCTTTGCCATGGTTGTTTTCTCGACCAGAAAGTCTGCGAGGACTTGAGCTTGTATGGCGACCCTGGGTTGGAAAGTGATATCAAATTGCCCGAGCTCAATAGCCCACTTGATCAGTCGACCCGAGTTATCTGGTTTTGCCATCACCTGCTTCAGCGGTTGGTCGGTCAGGACGACGATCTCGTGCGCTTGAAAATATGGGCGTAGCTTCCTTGAAGAGACCACCAAGGCAAGCGCAAACTTCTCGATCTCCAGGTATCGAGTCTCTGCCCCGTGAAGGATCTTGCTTACATAATATACCGGGAGATGTTTCCGATCCCTGATGGTTACTAGAACCGAGCTTATGGTTTCGTCTGAGACGGCGAGGTAGAGATAGAGTATCTCCCCCTGCTCGGGTTTGGCGATCAGCGGAGCGGATGCCAGGTATCTCTTCATTTCTTCAAAGGCTCGGTCGCACTCCTCCGTCCACTCGAACTTTTTCACATCTCTCAATATTTTGAAGAAGGGCAAATTACGCTCGGCCGATCGAGATATGAACCTGTTAAGTGCTACGATTCGCCCGACTAATTGCTGGACCCCCCTGATGGTTTCTGGTCGTGGTATGTTAATAACGGCCGCGATTTTTTCCGGGTTGGCCTCGATCCCTCGTTGGCTTACCATATATCCCAGAAACTTTCCCCCTTTAACCCCGAACACACATTTCAGGGGATTGAGCTTGAGGCGATGCTTTCTTATCAAGGCAAACATCTCGCTAAGGTCGTTTTGATGATTTTCCGCCTTTAAACTCTTGACGATCATGTCGTCCACATAAACTTCCACCGTTTTTCCAATCAAGGGATCAAAGATCAGGTTAACCAGCCTTTGATAAGTGGCTCCTGCGTTCTTGAGCCCGAACGGCATTACTTTGAAGCAATATATCCCCTTGACAACGATGAACGCCGTGTGTTTTTGGTCTTGGGGAGCCATCCTAATCTGATAATACCCTTGGAAGGCATCCATCATGCTCATCAGCTCACATCCGGCGGTCGAGTCGACCAGCTGGTCGATCCGGGGTAGAGGGTAAGGGTCTTTAGGACATGCCCGATTTAGGTCAGTAAAGTCGTTGCACATCCTCCATTTGCCCCCGGTCTTGGCCACGAGGACCACATTGCAGAGCCAATCGACGTATTTTTCTGGAGTGATATACCCGGCATCGAGCAATTTGTTGACTTCATCTTCGATGATCGAATTACGGACGACACTTTGGGTCCTTAATCTTTGTTTTATGGGTTTGAAGGCAGGGTCAATGTTTAGGTAGTGCGAGATTATCCTTGGGTCGACCCCCTCCAGATCTTTGGCCTTCCAGGCGAAGACGTCCGCATTGTCCTGTAGGAAGATGGTGAGGCACTCCAACTGTTTTCCCTCGAGACTCGCTCCGACCCTGGTGGTTTTTTCTCGATCCTGAGGGTCGAGTTGGACCAACCGAGTGTCCTCGGCTGCTGACAGCCGGGACTCGTCCACCTTCCTTTTCTTTCGAGCTTCATGAGTACTCATTTTAGAGCGCGAGGCCCCATCTCCTTCGGGGTCGGGGATCATTTCGTCATCATCTGCATCATCCATGATGAGATCGCCAGGCTTAAGCACGTCTTCTGTGGGGAGTCGAGCCTCGTTGGCAATTGCGTAGCAAGCCCAAGACTCGGCTAAGTCACAGCATACTTCCCCGATCCCATAGGGAGTCGGGAGTTTGATCTTTTGGTGGTAGGTCGAGATAACGGCCTTGAAGTCAATGAGGCCGGGTCGACCCAAAATCATGTTATACGGGAAGTCAGGGATGTCAACGACGACCCAGTTAATTTCCATCGTCATTCGAGCGGGATGGGCGCCCATGGAAGTGAGCATTTTAATCTGGCCTTTTGGGGCGATGATCGAGCCTCCAAAGCCTTTGAGGGTTGTTTTTACTGGTTCATATCTTAATTTACTCAAATGCATTCGCTGAAGAGTCGAGTAAAGAACAATGTTTGAACTAGCTCCAGTATCAACCAAACATTTACTTACAGCGTAGTTTGCAATATCTAAAGTTACCACCATCGGACAACTCGGCGTTACGCCGTCCCGATGGGGATCTAGATGAAAGTCCCTATCGCTGAAAGCCACCTCCTTTTGCTTCCATTCTTCTCCGGGCTCTACTTGCAGCACTTCGTGGGGGCCATGGAGGCTGGTTTGAGCGCGGCGAATCCCCCTCTTTCGGGATGTCCTGGTATCTCCCCCATCGGGGCCCCCCACGATCATATCGATTCGACCGTGGGTTGGCGCGTTCGGAATCGTGTTAGGGGAGATAGCTTGTTTTCCATCCCGTTGATTCCGCTTGGGCGGGGGCGATCGAGACCTAGACCTCGACCGCCTGTCTTCGTTCTCATTGCAGCGCCGCTCACGCCCCCGATCCCTATTCCTCTTCAATCTCTTGACGAACTCGGCAAGATGCCCCCCTTGGATGAGCCTCTCGACCTCATCCTTCAGTTGGTTACAGTCGTTTGTATCATGCCCCGGCTGATCGTGGAACTCACAGTATTTAGAGTCATCGATCTTTCGCAGGTTGAGCTTCAACTTCTTGGGGTAATTGAGGAGTTTCCCAGGGATTTTAGGGAGGATATCCCCTACAGCGCATATCAGGGGCTCGTATTTCTCCCGGTCGGGCCGCCGAACGCTCGAGCTTCCCTCGGGTCGAGCGCCACTCTCTTGACGACCCTTATTCTTCCCTCGACTGGATGCAGGGGGACTTCGGTCTTCAGGGCCGCGAGACCGATTGTAGTAGTTGCTGTGAGCGGGGGCTCGACCAATACTTCGCAGCATGGCTTGACCGTGATTCGCCCAGTAGCTCCCTTCAATCTCTTCATAGTCCATCCACTTCGTGGCACAGTCCTGGATGTCCCTCAGGCTGTTAATGGGAACTCGGCCAAGGATATCCTTGGTGAAGTCACGGCAGTGGCAGTTTTTCCCCAAGGCGCTGAGGACGACTGCCAGGTCCGGCGGTGCGACACGGACCAATTCTGCGTTGAACTTAGTGAAGTAATCCCGTAGGGATTCGCTCACTCCCTGGACTATGGAATCCAGTCGCGACACCCCAAGCCTATCTTGGATTAGGGGGGAGAAGTGGCCCTCGAGCGCTGTGGAGAGCTCGTCATAAGACCTTATTGAGGCGGGTGGTTGCCTGAGGAACCAGTCGAGCGCCGCCCCTTTGAAGGTGGTGGCTAGAACCTTGGCCCATGTGTGCGGAGTATGGGGGAACAGGTTCATTGACAGCTCGAAGCTGGTTATGTGGTCGCCGGGGTCGGTTTTCCCATCGTAGATGGGAAGGTCCCGGGGGATAGCGGTCGATCCTGGATCCTCGCTGAGGATCTCCTCTGTGAATGGCGACAGCCTTTGTCGCCTGCTCCGCGCGTTACGCTCGGGTTCCCAGTGCTCGTTACGAGCAACCGCACGTCGGGGGGGAAGTCTGTCCCTCAAATCCCCGAATGGTGGGACGCCGGCGTATTTGTTCGTTAACTTCTCCCTGACCGGAAGTCGGGGAGGAAGGGGACGTCTAGCGTCCTGCATGAGCCCGCCCGTAGGGCGGACCTGATGTGGATGTATAGGTCGGATAGGCTGCGAATATGCCCTCCGACGGATGGGAGGTGGGGGGACGTAGTCCCTTTCATTAATTTGATCGTCGAATTCTTCTCGATCGTATTCATCATCATAGTAGCCCTCCTCCTCCGGCTCGTTTTCTTGTTCGGCGACATGCGCCTTTTCTGGCCTCTGGACCGTGTGGCCGTTATTCTCATCTTCCCCTTCAGGGGAATGGTCAGCGGGATAACGCGGAGGTCGGGCAGCTTCGGGCCTGCGGCCCTCGTTCCCCCTTCCTGCGTGAGTTTGAGCTCGCGGGACAGGCGGAGGTCGAGATAGCCGATATTGTATGGGAGAGGGCTCGGTGACATTGACTATGAGGGGGATCATCCTTATGGGCCTCCCCGCTTCGAGAGCCTGCCTAGCCTCTTCGTAGACCTGACTGGTATACGCGGCTAGATCTTGGGCTGACGGTTGAGCAGGGAGTATGACTGCGGGTAGGTCCGCCCGTGAGATAGCGTCCTCCTCCCCCTCGTTGAGGGGGTTTGCCCCCTGAGGGCGGTCGATTTCTTCCAGTCGGGCGGCGAAGGCCGCCTGTTCTTCAGCGGCGGCAGTGGCTCGATCAGCCTCGATTTGAGATCTAGTCCTGACGATGCTGTGGGTGCTTTTTGTTTTCTTGTTCACCATTGCTAACGCTTGATCGCTCTAAGGTCGAAAGTCTTTTTTGTTCCCACAGACGGCGCCAAACTGATGATGTCGTATTTTGGTACGGGATCTGAGTCGTCCACGTGGCCTCGACAGACAGTTGAATTTGTAAATAGGGGTTCGGCTATGACCTGAAAAGCACTAGCATGGGATTACTTGGCCGGAGGGGGTTGTCTCCGGCGTAGCCTCTCCACTGAATTAAGTCAGTTTCGAATAGGATATTCGTCAAAAGAGGATGGAAGTCAGAGCCATTAATTAGAAGAGCTTACCTACCATAATAAATGATGGGGGTATTTATAGGGAGACTTCATACCTACTGGGTATGGCCTCGACCGTGGGGCATTTAATGCCTGTGCCTCGGATCTGATTCATTCCCTGACAGGACTGTTTGCCTGTCACTTCTGGAGATCCAGAGTACGGAAGGCAATCAGAGTAGATACGGCGCAATTAATGCGGCTGCTGCGGGGTCGACCGTGCACGGATGGGATAGATTCGAGCCCTAGGCGGTCGACCCTCGATCTACGCTCTAGGAGGATTGGCGAGTCGAATATCGATCCTCGAGCCTGAAGGGTTGATATATATGGCACCCAGGAGGTTCTACATTGTAGTGACGGTCGGGATATCAGGATGAGCTATGGTCGACCCTCGAGCATGTTCTTGAGTCAAGCGTGGGTTGACCCGGGTTTAGATACACGTTGCATTTTGACTCTTTTACGAATGTGCCACGTGTATTCTCCAAGATATTCCCCATCATACACTTTTATGGAATATTTTTAAATTTGTTTTTTTCTTTTCTTATTTAAACAATTGAATAACTCTTTTTACTATTTCTTATTAAAAAAACTCTGTTATATATTCAAGTTATTAATATATAAACTATAATTAATATTAATATGTTAAATTTATAATTTTAAATTAATTTTCCGATGGATTAAAAGCTAGTTAACTTTTAAGGTCATGAATTATTTAATTTTGAAGATAGAAAAAATTTACTAACATGTTAATGTAGCTAGGACAAAATGATAGGGTAAATTGCATGGTACTCTCGTGTTATGCGAAAGAGTTTAAAAAGAACATGTGTTGTAAAAAATCACACAAAATTCATATGAAAGTAAAAAGTAATAGTAACTCAGACACGATTTTTACGCTTAGTTTAGAGTTTTTTTTTTTTTTTTAATTTATCCTATTTGTGTTCTGTCAATTTTTATGTTTTTAAAAACATCTAATTTTAAAATACAACGCAATCAATTGCCGCCGCCAATGGGGTGATTTTGTTTTTCCTTATAATTTAGTTTATCCCGACGTCATAAGCATGGGCTGGCTGGGCGATTGATTGCTTAGCCTTCTCTTCTCGTGTTATTATAATACTAAAAAAATGTATTGATATGCGCGAAGGCGTGACGTCACCGTGAGGGTGAGGCCAATAATTGAATGGTTTTTTGATGCATAACAAAAATAAAATGTGCCAATAGCAATAGGATAAAATAAATATCTCTTCCTCTTCTTCACTGTTACGATTTTTTGTTGGATCGATCGGAACCAGACGCAGACGCAGACGAAGACCAAGACGAAGACGAAGGAGGACTAATGGCAACTCGAATCTCCTTCTTCATCGCCCTCCTATTTTTACAGACGACTATCTTCACCATTCAGCTGCAGGTAACAACCTAGCTTACCAACTATTGCTCAAACTTAATTAATTTGCCGAGGCGAAAATCAACCGTATCTTATTCCTTTCAGTTTTTTAATTTCCCGGTGAATGCTTATATTAGTTTAGGGCAAATAAATTTTTCGGATATTGTGTTCGATCATCTTTATGTTTCTCGATCTATTTATATTGCTTTGCTTAATTCCCATCTGATTTAGACTTAGTATGCTTGATTGCCAACGAATTTAAGAATTTAACTGTCAGGTCTTTGCTTTTTCTGCTGCTGGGGGTACTTATCAAAATGGAATAGAAATCCAACCAGACTATTCTATTTATATGCACCACGAGACAACAATTTTTATATATGGGGCCAGTTACCAAACCAACATAGTGTATTTTCCCCTCAATTTTTTCTTAATTTCTTTTCTTTTCCTTCCTATTTTCTTTAGCAGCCAAAAACAAACTATATTTTCTTCATCATTTTCTTTTCTTCTCCTCTCTAAGATCTTAGAACGGTGCAAGAAAATAATGGAAAGTACTTGTGATTTCTCGAGCAGTGGTATTTTTGAAGAATATAAAACTCGTCTAACAGACACATGGGAGTAAATTTGAATTACATCAGTTGCATAATTTTAACAAGATACTGCCATTTTAAGAAATTGGAAAAATTGCAAATTTCATCCTGTAAGTTCATCATTTTTCGAACTTTAGTCCTATGTAAGTTTGTTTCTCGTAATTCGTTCTGTAACTTTTCATTTGTGCAATTTTAGTCCTAATTTGGCCGTAATCTTGTCGGAAAAATTCAAAACTCATCAGTTTGATATTTCATCATAACCATCGGACTCTCTAAATTGTCTTGGTCAAGATTCTAACACCAATTGAAGAGGATAACTTCTCAAAATCGTCTAATTTTAACAATTTCCGAAATATTTATACTTCCTTCATGATTCAAAATTGGATGATTTTACGAGTAATTATCTTCTTCAATTGATGCGTGAATCTTGGCCAAGACAATTAGGAAAATCCGATGGTTGTGATGAAGTGTCTCACCGATTAGTTTTGAATTTTTCCAGTGAGTTTCTGGGGAGTTTTGAATTTTTCCAGCCAAATTAGGACTAAAATTGCGCAAAATGAAAAGTCACAGGACGAATTATGAAAAACAAACTTAGATAGGACCGAAGTTCAAAAGTAGTAAACACACGAGACGAAATTTGCAATTTTGCCTCAGAAATTTGAGTATAATTAATTGAAAACTTAAAACTGCCTAATTTAACAAATTCTAAATATTATTTGGATATAACTTTGTTTTGTTATAATTGGTGATTTTATTTTGGACAATTTCAGGTGTGAGATGGAAAAACATTTAGCTCAACTTTTCGAATACTAATCAAAAGCTACTAGATAAATGTTCCTGCTCATTGTTGCTTTTGGTTTCTCCCTTTGTTTAGTGTTCTGAAAGCTGTCCTACATTGCTCAGTCATGTGTGCTTCAGGTGCATATATGTTTACAAAATCACTCCAAAATTTTGAACTGCAGGTCAATGCAGGGAAACCAGATCATCGGCTGAAACTTAACAATAAGATTCTTCAGGTACTTTTCTACTAACATAAAAAGAAGTACACTTTCATTTTATAGTGAGGTTGAACAGCTAGCAAATGCCATGCAGGAGTCAATCACCAAATTAATTAATGAGAATGCAGAAGCCGGGTGGAAAGCTTCCATGAACCCTCGGTTTGCCAACTATACTGTAAGTTTTTCAGATTGAGATATTCACAAAGAATCTTTTTGTGCGCTTATCTACCCCCCAAGACGAACAATATCTATACAAGCAAAATTATTCATAATAAAGGAGCTAATAATAATTTGGTGTCCAGGTTGACCAATTTATGCACATTCTTGGAGTTAAACCAATGCCAGAGGGTGAATTGAAGGGGATTTCTACGGTTACTCACAGAAAGGGTCTTAACTTGCCAAAAGCATTTGATGCAAGAACAGCTTGGCCGCAGTGTAGTACTATTGGAGATATACTTGGTGAGTTACCTGGTCCTTGTTGACTTTTGTTTCCATCAGAGACGTGCTAATGCTTTTTATTCTTTTGTCTCTTCTCTATCTGATGTGTTGTGTTCCGTGAATTATCTCAAACTAAAGATCAGGTAATTGTCTGACAATTTTCATTATTTATTTTCAAATAGCATACATGTATTCTTAGGGATCTGGTTTCCATTTATTAGGGGCATTGTGGTTCTTGTTGGGCCTTTGGAGCTGTTGAGTGTCTCTCTGATCGCTTCTGCATCCATCTTAGCATGGTTCGTTCATCAACCTAAAATCTCCATTCTTATATTACACAAAGGCATATAATGATAGTATTTATTCTGTAGAATGTTACTCTGTCGGTGAATGACCTGTTAGCCTGCTGTGGCTTTTTATGTGGTGATGGATGTGATGGAGGCTACACAATAAAAGCATGGAAATACTTTGTCCGTAGTGGTGTTGTTACTGCAGAGGTAGAATTCCCTGATTGTTACAATGTTAATTAATAGCTGAATCAAATATTCGATATATATATATATATATATATCTGCTTCATCAATGAAGTTTTGTGTCGCAGTGTGATCCTTACTTTGATAACACTGGATGCTCTCATCCTGGTTGTGAGCCTGCTTATCCGACCCCTAAGTGCGAAAAGAAATGCAAAAAACAAAACCTGCTCTGGGACGAGTCTAAGCACTTTGGTGTGAGTGCATATAGAATCAGTTCCGATCCATACAGCATAATGGCGGAAATTTACAAGAATGGACCAGTGGAGGTCTCTTTCACTGTTTACGAGGTAATAGTAATACAATCTCTTATTCTTGTTACTCATCTACAGACTCAAAAATCTATCATAAATTCTTGGGCAATTTAATATATATATTTATGTAAATTTTTCCTTTATCTGCAGGATTTTGCTCATTACAAGTCAGGAGTTTACAGACACATAACAGGTGATGAAATGGGAGGTCATGCTGTTAAGCTGATAGGCTGGGGAACTACCGATGACGGGGAGGACTATTGGGTAATTACTGACTGCCCTTTTAACGTGCTTAAGATTCAATTATAAATACTTGGACATACACTTACTTTAGACTAATTGCACGTGCAGCTTTTAGCAAATCAGTGGAATAGAAGCTGGGGTGATGTATGTAGTGTTCTCTCTCTCTCTCTCTCTCTATAACAAAAATTACACTGAGGTTTGTAAAACATTACGAATATTCTCTAAAACTAATAGAAAATCGTTATCTCAGAAGGTATTCGTAATGTTTCAAGGTTCCAGGTGTTTCCACAAAACAGATCTAACCTCAGTAATCATCCCTAGTTAATATGATATAACTTTCATTATTGAATGTCAGGATGGATACTTCATGATCAGAAGAGGAACAAATGAGTGTGGCATTGAAGACGACGTAGTTGCCGGACTACCTTCACAAAGAAACTTGATCCCCAAGTATGGCAATGTGGAACGGTCACGTTATGCCTCAGCCTGAGACCTTATATATATACTTGACTTTAATTGGAATATGAAAGCATTAAGAATATATCGATACGCATACAGTCTGATATGATGTTCAGTAGTTTCTCTTAAATACCATAAAAATAACTAGCGGCTTACCTTCAAGATCAGCTGGGTTTCATTTGTATTTGGTATCATCTGGTTTCTTTATCAGGTACCAAATATTTTCGAAAAATATATATTTCATCTATCTGATGGACAACTTATTAATTATATTCGTCTCTGTAATGGATATGGAGTTCTTCTGAACGGTAGAAGGCAAAGGCGTGTGTGTGTTGGTATTCTTGACATAAATCTTAAATGAGGGGCTTTTCATTAGGATAAATTTGACAAAATATGTGAGCATTACTCTAGATGAGATTTATGCGTTATGCATTCTCCACCAATTTCTGATGTGTAATGCTGCTATGATGCGGATGCACTTTTAAAAATCTTAACATATTATATTGTATCGTGTCCCATATTCGGTCGGATAGTTTTCTAGTGTAAAATATTAAAAAAAATTCTTGTCACTTTATCTATTTCATATCGTGTCCGTGTCCTGTAACGATCCGATGTTTCGTGACAAGTTTGGTCACACTTCGCGTCTCACGTTTCTCACTTATTTCCTCATTTCTTGAATTTTGTGCTATTTTATATGCTTATGTGATATTGTTGCCTAATGTGTGCTTAATTAATATTTTTAGATCTTCCGAACACTTTGAATTATGTGAATTTCGAGTTAATTGTTACGTGGTAAAATTTAAATTTCGTGTATAAATATCTATGTGATTTAAATTATTCCTTCTAATATGTTATTTTAATAAAATTATCTATACTTGAATTTTCACATGTAGAAATATTAAAAGTACATTTAAAATTTATTATAAAATTTAAGCATAGCGGAGTGCAAGCTGTATTAATATAATAATAATAAGACCTAACTAATACTGATGAATTTTATTGGCCTAGGGCTATAGGGTAATTTTCAAAATAACTTTAAAACTTAATCAAGAATAATGAGGATAGAGTTTTCTGCCAAGGTGCCGTGATTTGTTCCTTCATTCTCTTAGATTGGCGGCTAACAAGACACTTGTAGCTATATAGTTCACTAGTGCGTATAACCATATATATATAATTGTTATCTAAATAAATGTATCTACAAAAACCTTTATCACCATAATTCTCTTCTATCATTCCTCCGCCCAAACCCCAACTCGAGAGAAACAAACAGGTAGAAACCCTCGCCATTAAACTCTTCATTTTTTGTCCTGTAATGATTTAGATATTAGTTCACTTAACTATTTTGTTGGTTGTATGATTAGTTTATTTAATTAATTTTTATTACTTGATTTTATAAAATTCATTTCTTTATCCCACTAAGTGAAAACAAGATATAATGCCTCTGTACTTATTAAATCATTTCAAGAACACTTCTAATACAAAAAACAAAAAAAAACAAAAAATGAGTGCTGATTGTATATAATTGTGGTAGTGGCAGGGATTACGTGAAACTTTAAGTATTTATATGGCAATACAATTCATTCTTGATTAGTGGATTTTATTTCAATATTTCGGTGAAGGTACTACTAATTGCTATTTGTCTTTTAATTGGTGGAACTAGTTATTTAAACCATGTTTTAAATAATCAAAATATATGTGTACATATTTCATAAATTTCTAGCTAATTAAGTTACACAGTAATGAAGAATATCCAGTTCATGGTCATTTTGTCTTTTCGAATAGAGTAGTTATGATAAAGTAAATGCTTAATTAATTGGATAATGATCTGCAATGGGATTTGATCTGTATCAGCCCTGTTCCTTCACCAGCATCATCATTTACACATTTATATATAATTTGAATAAGATTTCATAATCTAAGTTAACTTCTTTCATGAGTTGTTAAATTTGTCCTAACTAAATGACTTAGTTTGTTTAATGAAATCATATCAAGTTTAAGTTTCACACGATTAGATGAACAGTATATTTAGATTTGTTATATTTGAACCACTAAATAGTACCCTTATACTATTTGGACAGATGACTTAGTTAACTTCAAATATCCGTCTGAATAGGATATTAAATGGTAATTGTGACTTAAGGAAAATGATTCTATTTCTCGATTTATGCATGTCTATGAATCTTAATTGTGTTTAAATATGATTTATATTTCTTAAATTTGATATTTCATTCATTACGTTGAAAAATCAACATGAATGCCCTAATTGCCTTAAGTGCTTTACTGCTTTAACATAAGCCGTGCGTCATATTGTCGTCTTATGTGCTTGTGTTGTATTATGGTTCGTTATCCTGTTATTTTCTAAAGCAGATCCGCTTGGTATTTATTTTTCGTTCGCCAGGTTATAGTTCATAACCGGACCTCAGTTCTTGTTATAGATTGTGACTTGGTGCGGGACGTCACGTCGCACCGTATTTGGGGACGTGCCGTTACAGTTGGTATCAGAGCTAGATGTTCATTGGCCTTAGCTCTGTGAGTCGTGTCAGTGTAGGTCCGTACGACTTATGACTTAGGAATTTGTGCTTTTGTGCATATGTGTTTATAGCTTTGCATCCATAACTAATCTACATGCATACTTATTATATTTAATTGTAGGATGCCACCTCGTCATGATCGTACTCCTCCAGCAGCACCACCACAGGCACCAGTGGTTGATGCTCAGCAGATATTTGGTCTCTTTAAGGATTATCTGGATCAGAGAGACAGGAATGTTGAGGTAGATGAGCATAGAGCCCGTGAGCAGTCCTTGCGCAGATTTCTCGACTTTCACCCACCGCAGTTCGCCGGTACTACAGATGATATTTTAGCTGAGAACTGGATTTCGTCTCTTGAGCGGATATATCGAGTTCATCTGCCTACTGATTTAGAGAAGGTTGAGTTTGCTATTTATCTTCTTCGAGGACCTGTAGAGGCCTGGTGGAAGATGACTGAGCAGAGATGGAGGGCCACTGAAGTTGAGTCATCGTGGGATAGGTTCCTTGAGGAGTTTCGAGCTAAATACATTCCCCCTACAGTTCAGGATCGCAGAGAGCAGGAATTTATGGAGTTATCTCAGGGTACTTCTACTGTGGCTGACTGTGAGGCCAATTTTACCAGACTTGTAGTATATGCTCCCCATATTGCGTTAGATGAGCGCAGGAAGACCAAGAAGTTTCTGGAGGGTTTGAATATCCCACTTCGACAGGGTCTTGCAGCTTCCCGTCCCACTACCTATGTTGCAGCTGTAGATGCAGCCTTATCTCTTGAGGCTGAGTATGCCAGTACCAACCGAGCTATTCGTCGTGCTACTCCTGCTTCTTCTTCATCGGGTTCCAAGAGGCCTTTCATTCCGAGTGCTCCTATGCAGCCTAGAGGCAAGAGACCTTTTGGTGGACCCATAGCTCCTATACCTCGTCCGACTGGCTTTTCTTCTGCACCTCGGCCGACTGGATTTCCTTCAGCCCCTCGTCCGTCAGGTTATCCTCCTGTTATTTGTGGCTATTGTGGGAAGAATCATCCAGAGTCTAAATGTTGGTATAAGTTGGGATTATGTACTAGTTGTGGTAGCTCTAACCACAAGAGAGATAGTTGTCCGAGGAGGCAGCCCCCGAGTCAGCCTACACCGCCGAAGCCTTCCGTTCCAGCTCGTGTGTATGCCCTGGAGGGCGATAGTGAGGAGACTGCGCCTGATGCTTCTGCCGTGGTGGAAGGTACTATACATATACATAACATACCCATACATGCATTATTTGATCCGGGTGCTACGCATTCTTTTGTTGCTCCTGAAATTGACTTATCTGCGCATGCGTCTGTTGACTTGTCTGATTATTGTTTTGTTGTGAGTTCCCCTTTGGGATCTTGTATGATTACTGACCGGGTGTACCGACGTTGTCCCGTTGTCTTCGAGGATAAGGTTTACCCTGCAGATTTGATAGAGTTTTCCGTGAAGAAGTACGGAGTTATTTTGGGTATGGATTGGTTATTTGAGCACATGGCCAAGATTGATTGTTTTGAGAAGAAGATTAGTTTGGGATCTGATCCGAGTCAGGGTATTCAGTTGAGAGATGGGCCGATTATTTCTACGACAGAGGCAAAGAAGCTCGTTCGAGAAGGAGCTTCAGGTTTTGTTGCTTATCTTCTTAACAGGCCGAAGGAACAATCGAAGTTTGAAATACCGAGATAGTTAAGGATTTCCCAAATGTGTTTCCTAAGAAGTTAGAATCGTTATCTCCAGACCGTGATATCGAGTTTGTGATTGATCTGTATCCGGGATCTACACCGTATTCAAAGACACCTTACAGAATGGCACCAGCTGAGTTGAAAGAGTTGAAGACTCAGTTAGATGATTTGCTAACCAGTGGTTATGTAGCGCCCCTTTCTGTAGGCGGAGAAAGGACACCACATCCGCACCGAGACGAACTCCCAAACGAGGTAGATGTACCCCATTTAAAAATCCATCCCGGCGAACGACAAGCTCTCAATCTATACCGGCAACAACGTACCTAGTCCAACAACAACAACCAACAGAGATAACAGAGTGCGGAAGCTATAAAATATATATATCAATTAAACATTCAAAGCCACACGGGGCATCCATAAACATAATTCAATATTCCAACAAATACATAATTAACAATTCAATGTTCAACGAATATCCATCATATCATCGAATATCAATCATCATTAATATATTCATTTCTACTGACAAAACGATTTAATAATAAAAGACAGACTGTTGTTGGACACTACTGACAATTACCAAAGGACACGAAGACCAAGACCTACGACCCGCTGTTGCCAACCGACATGAGAGGTGACAACGCCACCTGTCAACCTGAAGTGAGAATTAAAACAGCGAGGGGGTGAGTATAAATGATACTCAGTGAAGGTAAAGAGGGAACAAGTACGAGCCACGATTCCAGGTTTTATATATATATATATATATATATATATAGAAAATACATGTGCAGAATTTAAGAAAATCCGGAATGTGCTTCGACTTGCATAACAATAATTAATGAGCATTAATAATAAAGCATAAATAGAAGCAAATAATATCCCAGCGAGAATGGGCCTGTTCCTCCTTATAACCCCTTCATGTCATTATAAAACTCCATCTCCGGCGTCTGACCCCATAGTGCGACCATGGGCGACGAATTGAAGTTTAGGAAAACGTGCAACACATGCAACGCCCACCATCGCTCCCAACCGTGGCTATCAACTCCTGACGGGCCACGATTGACGCTTAATTTTGGGAAAAGTACCTCGGGCAACACCCTAGACGCTCGTCCCCAAGTGAGACCCTCGAATACCCTCCCGGGCCCTCATTAAAAGAAAAGTCCATGATCTTTGCTCACATTTCAAGAAGCATTATAAGTTGAAAGCCAAACGGGCATTTAGGCAAGTGTGTGACGACAGAGGGGGTGACTATAAGTTTCATACGTGTCGGGAAGCACTGGCGCCCTCCCCTAACGACTTCCCTCATAGACCCAGCCAAAGTCAAAGTATCACGTTGAAAAAAAAGAGTTTACTTGCCTCTGGAAACCAAAAAGATTTAGATATACTAATAGGTAGGAGTTAATATCAAAACATTTGTTATTAAAATCATGAAAATATATTTAAATATTTAATAGATATACAAGAAGGAAATCAAATCAATATGAGCACGTAAGGGTAGTTCGCAATAAATAAAAGAAATCCTTACTCCAGTTGAAAGCATTTTAAAACCCTCACCTGGGAGCACGGGAACGACAAGACACTTAAGCTATTCCTTGAAAGACGGCCTAAAACTGTCAGACGACAAACCAAATAAGACAAGACACAACATACGACTCTGAAAGACTACAACGCATGAAAGACCAATTAAAAATCATGTAGTAATTGAGATTACAAGTAAAATGCATTTAAATCCATTAAACAAAAGATACGCAATTAAAGATGCTAAACATGCTCAATTGAAATTCTAATAGCACATTCATGCATAATAAATTATAAAGAAGCACTCATGCAATTTTCGGATCATTCGGACAACATTGAAAAATTGGGGAAAAAGTCCTAAACGAAAAAGGCTCGATTCAAGGTCCGAACGAGGTCGGAATTTTGAAAACTTTACTAAATATTCATCCTTGAATCATATGGAAGCTATAGGTGAAAACGGCTCGATTTTAGGGGGTCGTATGCAAAAAGTCAACTTTTATTTTTGGCCATTTGACCCCTTTACCGTGAGCAACTAAGGAAAAAGGCTGAAAATTTGGTTAAGACATTCGCACGGGCTAAGGCACGGCTTTGTGCACGGTCTTGAGCACGCACTCAAGACGGTGCAAGCTAAAACAACTGCGCGCTGGCTTGCGCACCGGGGTGCGCAGGCCGGTGCAGGCTCAAGGTGGTGCACACGGTCTGGTACACGGTCTTGCCAAGACCGTGCGTTGGACCGTGTGGTTCATCTTCCAGGTGCAGAAAATGCGATTTCAAGGTTTCTCATGAGGGTTTCGTCCTAAAATCAACTAGGGTGGATTCTATAGCTAAAATCAACATATAAAATTCACACTCATGCATTGTACACATTAATAGCTACCATTTGATCCGAACTACACTAAAAATGGTAACCTCTAACCTACAAACCCATCAAATTATCAAATATTCATTTCAATTTAAAAACTAGAAAATCGAAAGATTTAATGGATGAAATGAAATGGGAAAAGAAGGTTACCGATAGAGAATTGAATGAGGATCGTATATTTGGTCTCGGAATTTCGATTGATCGAGCGACGGATTCGGGACGGGATTTCTCCTTCCTTTCTTCTTCTTCTTCCTTTCTCCTTCTCTTGTCTCTTTCTCTCTCTCAATTTTGAATGTGAGCAAGAGTGTGCAAGCGAGTGTGCACAAGAGGGTGTAAGTGTGTTCAAGAGGGTGCAAGTGTATTTAGGGGGTGTGGGTTCGTTTGAGATTAAAATAAATTCGAGGGGTAGAAAAGGTAATTATAATTGGTTGAGGATATGGAAATAAATTAGAATAAATTAAAATGAGCTAACGAAGCTAATCTTTTCATTTAAAATCCAGCGAGGTGTCGAATAATTATTCCGAAAATATATTCCGAAATTTTGGGTCGTTACAATACTCCCCCCTTCAAAAGAATCTGTCCTCAGATTCTCCTCCGAACCTCGGGGTTTGTTAAAGGGAGTATATTACGGTATTTAGAATTTGTTCAAACAAAAATCGCGCAATTAACACCCAAATAATTAATTAAAACGAACAATTAGCATTTAAATTCAAATAAGCAATTAACGCATAGTTCTTACATAATAGTTTCAAATAAAATCAAATTATAATTAAAACGAAAATGAAGAGAAATAGAGGATAATGATGCCAGCTAAGAATCGGATGCTCCAGAACTGGGCGGCATGCCAAGACGGCTTAGATAGCTAGCGAGCTGCTCAGTGATGGACCTTTCAAGGTCGGAAATCTGCTCCCGGAGCTCGGTGTGGTTGCGTCGAGCCTCGAGTCTGATCTCCCGAAGGTCAGTGCGAACCTCCTGAAGGTCGGCCGACTATCGGTCCAGTCGCTCGTTAGTCTGCTCAGTGAAGATGGTGAAGCGGTTTCCCCAAATCGTCCACCTATCGGCCTCCCACCGGTTTCGGGTCTCCGACTCCGATTGTTGGTACCTAGTCCACTGCTCCTCACTTAGTCTATCCCATTGTGAGGATCCAGCCTGGTGCTGAGTCGGGTAGTCGTCGAAGCTTGGCTGGAAGTGAGCCTCTTCGGTTCTAGGAGGGTCAGGTACGCACGGGACCTATTGAGGATCGAAGCCTCCTGCTTCGTATAGTTGTTCCAGCATTTGTTCCTCAATTTCTTGTTGATCCCTTTCAGGTTGACCTCCTGCTCGGATGTCCTCCTCGACATCATCGTCACTCTCGGCGGCAGCTTCCTCTGCCGTCATCGGCACATACCTACTATGACGCCCTCTAACTTTCTTGCATAGCTTCATTTGGGCGAATTGCTTGTAGGTGATGGTTGCGTCGTCTCCCCCTGCTGGGGCCATTCGGTCCATACTGGTTACACCGGCACACTCGAGAATTGCGCTAATGTAGGACCCAATCCTAATATCTCCCTTCGGACGGGTGCCCACGTACTCTACATACCTCAAGAAAAACATAATGCCGTTGACCGGCTCTCTCCGGACCGCGCAATCCAGAATGTAGAGTTCATCCAAGTTGATAGAGATGTAGCTATCTCCTCGGGCAAAAATGGTGCATGAGAGAAATCGATGGAAAGTCCTCAAGGTGGGATTGATGAGGTCGGTTGCCTCGACTTTCCTTGTTGGAAGGACCTTCTAGAAGTGGAGACATTTCTCCACGCCTCGGCTTCGGACCATCCTATTTCACGGCTTATCATACCCCGAATGGGTAGTCCAAAATGCATTGTCAATTGTTGTAATGTGAGCTCATATTCTTCATTGAAAGCTCGGAATTCTATATTGAACGGCAATTCGGCGTCGTCTTGATGAGGGACTACTTGGAGGGTTGCAATGAATTTGTAGACAAGCCGGGGGTACGAATTTCTCCTAATATCCAAAAATGTGGTCCAACCCACATCTTCAATATACCGGGCTATGCCATGGCCAAGTCCCAAACTTCCCAATGCTTCTATGTCGAGAAATTTGGTGGATAGGACCTGGCGTCCATGCATCTGGCGAAAAATCTTGGCTTGAGTGGAACTTGGGATTTCCACATTAAGAGGAAGTGGGGATGGAGAGTCATCTCGCCTCCTCCTTCGTCAAGAACCTTCGGCGGCCATGTGAGAAGGTTGCTTGAAGCTTGTTGGGTTGAATTTGGTGAAATTCCTCACTCGGGAATTTTGTCGAACACTTGGCGGGTGTGTATTTTGAGCAGCGATTTGTGTACGATCGGTTCGGCGGATCGTCCCTATAGCGGGCGCCGCCAAACGGGCAGACGCACGCCCCGCACCGGATCCTGACCCGGAATCGAAAGTAATCCGACCCGAATTAAAACCCGGCGAACGGCAAACCGGACTCATTTAGTACTAGGCGGGAGTTTCAAAACAGGGACAAACCATAAGCGGAAGCAATAATTAGACAAAACATAAAATCTATAATGGCTGCACAGTTAGATAAAGCCCACCAAGGCTAGCAAATTCCCATAAATACTAATAATTGTTTACAACGGGTTTTACAATATTATTCCCGGCTATTCATAAGTATAATCAAATCCTACATAACAAACATCTCAAGTCAACAAGAAATAAGAGTTTACATAAGACAAAAGCGTGTAACTCGACCGACAACAACTCAATACTATGAAGCCCGCCTAGAATCCTGAAACCAAAGGGTGAAACGAATGGGGTTAGTCAAACGACTAAGTGAGGGGGAAAAAGACAGTACATCAGAATAAACGAAAGTAGATCACCAGGTTAAACAGAAAGAAAACAACAGAAGTAAAGTTTTTTCGCAAACGATTGGTGAACTAGCTCAAAATGAAACAAAACAAAACGTATAACTCAGCGAGAAGAGTTCTGAACCACCAGTCAAATCATAAAAAACAGAAACCCTCCTATTCCTACACTTGTAATCAGGGAGCAAGCCCTAACTACACAGATCATACATAAAAAGCTCAGGTACTCAAAGGGCTGCCACTCCGGCCTCACCCCGAGCTCCCAAAGGTGGAGGAAACCATAGAATTTTCGCCGTAGACCCGACGTCTACCGACTTCGTCCTATCGTCCTTACTCCGGGCCCATCAAAACAGGTTAAACATATACATATACATAGCTCGCTTTTCAAACATTTTCATGTGGTCAAAAGACCGTTCGAGGCAAGTTGTGTGCTAGGCTATAATGCCAAAGTTCGCTTTCGGAAAACAAAGATTTGCCTGCCTCTTTCGTACACATTTCACAAACTTATACATAATACTTTTCATATTAAATCGGTTTCCAGATCATAAAAGTATAAGCATAAATATCTACTATATATACAAACGGATGTAAAACAAATCATAAAACAAGGCTTATCGGGTAGTAGGGTTGGTATTATGTACGTATTATCGTATACTATAAGAAACTGAAAACCCCACCTATTGGCTTGACAAAAACGAGAGTAAGAATGCGAGACCGGCACGCTACTCCAATCGTCTGCAAAATACAAGGACACAACCACATAAGACTAACGACGACGCACGGCTTATACGAAAGATTTAAACCACATAGAAGCACGTTAAACAATCATTCATATCACTTAGGTTCACATTGTAACAAAATATAGAAATTCATAGAATTCGATAAGCAAAACAAGTTAGAATGCAATAAAAGCTCATAAACATGCATAAAAGGCAATAAGGAAGCATGCATTCAAGTTTCGGAAGAAACAGACAACATTTGAAAAATAGCCAAAAAGGCCTAAACGAAAAACACGAGAAACGGGACCCAAACGAAGTCGGAAAAATTCAAACTACCTAAAATATGTATTTCATGATTTATAGGACCCAAGGTGAAATCCGATCTCAAATCGGAAGTCAAACGAAGAAAGTCAACCCTAGAAAGCATTAAACGCGAAGGACGTGAGAAGCTTACATGAAGAATAGATCGTGAGGAGTTCGTAAAGTTTCACGGATCGAGATTCGGTCGGGAATCGAAGTCGGAATGAGCAATCAAAGCTTCCTCTCCTTTTCTCTTCTTTTTCTCTTTTTCTTTCTTCTTCTCTTTTCTTTAACGTGAAGTGAGGTTTGAGGGAGAGAGAGAGTTGGTCAAGTCAAACTTTGACTTGACTTAGAAACGAGAGGCAATACCGTAATTACTCCGAACTTACTAAAATTAGCAGGTTGTCGAAATTAAACAATATTACAGTCAAAACTCGTACAATTGAACACACGTTGACATGAAATGGTTTAAAAACCAAAATTCACACATTTATGAAATTGTTAAAAATTCACATACTAACTATCAAATAAAATAATTAAATCGCGCAAAATAACGATTCGGACATACCGGATAATAATTCGGATTTTCGGGGCGTAACAGTCCCCAAAAACCAACTAATTGAAATGTGCAATGCCAGCTACATACCTATCACTTTTTACGAAGATCCGACGGACGGATCGAAAGTTATAGGCTTGCAAAGTGGGAAGGATGAATTTGGGGAAAATTGGGGGTATTTGGGTTGCTGGAAGTGGGAGAAAAAGGAGAAAAGGGGTTGTTGTAAGTTTCTATTCGCGAAATGATGTTTTAAATGGCGAAGGGGCACGCACGGCCTGACGCACGGGCGTGTGCTGGCCCGTGTGGGGCGGTTCGGCCGGTTCAGCGGTTTAAACACTGGGCTGGTCTGCACGGTCTTGAGCTGGCCGCACCGGCTTGGCCAAGACCGTGAGCAGGGGCGTGCAAGCGCCCCTGACTTGAAATAAAATGCGCGAAAATTACCAAAACACCCCGGATTAAACCCGGAGTTCAATTAAACAATAAAACATACTATCGCGCAATTAATAAATTAAAAGACGAGAAATTATGAATGTTATGAATATGCACGGTACCTTTATTCCGAGAGACGAAGTCCAGTCTAGCCTTCTCTTTTTTTTTTTCTTTTTTTTCTTTTTTTTTTTTTTTTTCATCCTTCGATCTCGGTAGTTCCTCGACTCCTTCATTACGCTTTCTCTTATTGGGGCATTGGTCGACGAGGTGATTGGCGGCACCACAAAAGAGGCACAGCCCAAGTCTCCTCCTACATATTTCGGCGACGTGGTTCGGTTTCTGGCAATGCGTGCAGAGGGTGATACTTCCACTGGATCCGCTAGTCGTTGTCCCTTTACTGCGAGAAGTCATATGGACAACCACTGGGGTTTCTGATTCATGTTGCCGGTTCTCCGAGGTAATCAATCGAGCACTCCTAGCTCTCATTTCAAATTCTGCTTCGGCCGCAAAGCTCGGCCGACAGCCTCCGCATAAGAACAGTAGCCGAGTCCTATGAGTATTTGGCGGATTTCGTGCCTCAACCCAGATATAAATCTTATTGCTCTGTTCCTTTGGTCCGGTTCTCGGTTAGGAGAATAATTGGTCAGGTAAGCAAACCTAGCTTCGTATTCGGTTACGCTCTCTCCTCCTTGTGCTATTTCTGTGTCTCCCGTCGGATACGAGTATGAAGATCCCGAAGCAGTCTGGAGTGGTGGTAGTGACGGGTCTGATCGGGCTTTCTTGCGCGGCATACCTGCGTTCACAACTATTTGGTAAAATAGGTGCATGTCTTGTAAGAAGTGATCAATAATTTATAAACACATAAGGCATGCTCGACACCCAATGAAAATCCTATCGACACACAACTACGACAGACCAAACCAAGTAAAACACACAAAGAGTTCCACGATCGACTCGCGTTACACCTTCCTTAGTACAAAAATTCATAAAAGATTGCCAGTCGGTTAATTAAGCCAACTGTAATCGTCTACAATTTTAAGCACCAAGATAAGACGAACACTCGTCAAAACACGAACTCGACACGGACTAACACAATTCAAAAGACACAAAATACAAGACAGACGAGATACTAGAGCTTTCAGTTCCTTTTCGGGAACCTAGGCTCTGATACCATTGACTGTAACGCCCCTTTCCGTAGGCGGAGAAAGGACACCACATCCGCACCGAGACGAACTCCCAAACGAGGTAGATGTACCCCATTTCAAAATCCATCCCGGCGAACGACAAGCACTCAATCTATACCGGCAACAACGTACCTAGTCCAACAACAACAACCAACAGAGATAATAGAGTGCGGAAGCTATAAAATATATATATCAATTAAACATTCAAAGCCACACGGGGCATCAATTAACATAATTCAATATTCCAACAAATACATAATTAACAATTCAATGTTCAACGAATATCCATCATATCATCGAATATCAATCATCATTAATATATCCATTTCTACTGAAAAAATGATTTAATAATAAAAGACAGACTGTTGTTGGACACTACTGACAATTACCAAAGGACACGAAGACCAAGACCTACGACCCGCTGTTGCCAACCGACATGAGAGGTGACAACACCACCTGTCAACCTGAAGTGAGAATTAAAACAGCGAGGGGATGAGTATAAATGATACTCAGTGAAGGTGAAGAGGGAACAAGTTCGAGCCACGATTCCGGGTTTTATATATATATATATATATATATATATATATATATATATATAGAAAATACATGTGCAGAATTTAAGAAAATCCGGAATATGCTTCGACTTGCATAACAATAATTAATGAGCATTAATAATAAAGCATAAATAGAAGCAAATAATATCCCAGCGAGAATGGGCCTGTTCCTCCTTATAACCCCTTCATGTCATTATAAAACTCCATCTCCGGCGTCTGACCCCATAGTGCGACCATGGGCGACGAATTGAAGTTTAGGAAAACGTGCAACACATGCAACGCCCACCATCGCTCCCAACCGTGGCTATCAACTCCTGACGGGCCACGATTGACGCTTAATTTTGGGAAAAGTACCTCGGGCAACACCCTAGACGCTCGTCCCCAAGTGAGACCCTCGAATACCCTCCCGGGCCCTCATTAAAAGAAAAGTCCGTGATCTTTGCTCGCATTTCAAGAAGCATTATAAGTTGAAAGCCAAACGGGCATTTAGGCAAGTGTGTGACGACAGAGGGGGTGACTATAAGTTTCATACGGTCGGGAAGCACTGGCGCCCTCCCCTAACGACTTCCCTCATAGACCCAGCCAAAGTCAAAGTATCACGTTGAAAAGAAAGAGTTTACTTTCCTCTGGAAACCAAAACGATTTAGATATACTAATAGGTAGGAGTTAATATCAAAATATTTGTTATGAAAATCATGAAAATATATTTAAATATTTAATAGATATACAAGAAAGAAATCAAATCAATATGAGCACGTAAGGGTAGTTCGCAATAAATAAAGGAAATCCTTACTCCAGTTGAAAGCATTTTAAAACCCTCACCTGGGAGCACGGGAACGACAAGACACTTAAGTATTTCCTTGAAAGACGGCCTGAAACTGTCAGACGAGAAACCAAATAAGACAAGACACGACGTACGACTCTCAAAGACTACAACGCATGAAAGACCAATTAAAAATCATGTAGTAATTGAGATTACAAGTAAAATGCATTTAAATCCATTAAACAAAAGATACGCAATTAGAGATGCTAAACATGCTCAATTGAAATTCTAATTGCAGATTCATGCATAATAAATTATAAAGAAGCACTCATGAAATTTTCGGATCATTCGGACATCATTCAAAAATTGGAGAAAAAGTCCTAAACGAAAAAGGCTTGATTCAAGGTCCGAACGAGGTCAGAATTTTGAAAACTTTACGAAATATTCATCCTTGAATCATATGGAAGCTATAGGTGAAAATGGCTCGATTTTAGGGGTCGTATGCAAAAAGTCAAACTTTTATTTTTGGCCATTTGACCCCATTACCGTGAGCAACTAAGGAAAAAGGCTGAAAATTTGGTTAAGGCATTCGCACGGGCTAATGCACGGCCTTGTGCACGGTCTTGAGCACGCACTCAGGACGATGCAAGCTAAAACAACTGCGCACTGGTTTGCGTACCGGGGTGCGCAGGCCGGTACAGGCTCAAGGTGGTGTGGTGCACGGTCTTGCCAAGACCGTGCGTTGGACCGTGTGGTTCATCTTCCAGGTGCAGAAAACGCGATTTCAAGGTTTCTCATGAGCGTTTCGTCCTAAAATCAACTAGGGTGGATTCTATAGCTAAAATCAACATATAAAATTCACACTCATGCATTGTACACATTAATAGCTACCATTTGATCCGAACTACACTAAAAATGGTAAACTCTAACCTACAAACCCATCAAATTATCAAATATTCATATTTAAAAACTAGAAAATCGAAAGATTTAATGGATGAAATGAAATGGGAAAAGAAGGTTACCGGTAGAGAATTGAATGAGGATCGTATATTTGGTCTCAGAATTTCGATTGATCGAGCGACGGATTCGGGACGGGATTTCTCCTTCCTTTCTTCTTCTTCTTTCTTTCTCCTTCTCTTCTCTCTTTCTCTCTCTCAATTTTGAATGTGAGCAAGAGTGTGCAAGAGAGTGTGCACAAGAGGGTGTAAGTGTGTTCAAGACGGTGCAAGTGTATTTAGGGGGTGTGGGTTCGTTTGAGATTAAAATAAATTCGAGGGGTAGACAAGGTAATTATAATTGGTTGAGGATATGGAAATAAATTAGAATAAATTAAAATTAGCTAACGAAGCTAATCTTTTCATTTAAAATCCAGCGAGGTGTCGAATAATTATTTCGAAAATATATTCCGGAATTTACAGGTTATATCAGGCCGAGTACCTCTCCCTGGGGTGCACCGGTATTGTTTGTGAAGAAGAAGGACGGTTCTCTCCGGCTTTGTGTTGATTACAGAGAGTTGAACCGGATGACTGTAAAGATCAAATATCCTCTTCCCCACATTGATGAGTTGTTTGACTTATTGCAGGGATCGAGGTCTATTCTAAACTCGATCTGAGACAGGGATATTATCAGTTACGTATCAGGGAAGAGGACATACCGAAGACAGCTTTCAACATTCGATATGGTCATTTTGAGTTTGTGGTTATGCCATTCGGTTTGACGAACGCTCCTGCAGCATTTATAGATATGATGCACATAATTTTTCGACCTTATCTTGATAAGTTTGTTGTCATCTTCATCGACGACATACTGGTTTTTTCAAAGTCCGAGGAAGAACATGCAGAACATCTAAAGATCGGGTTACAAACTTTAAAAGAACATCAGTTGTATGCCAAGTTCAATAAGTGTGCGTTCTGGATTGAAAAAGTGGCATTTCTGTTCATGTTATATCCAAGAAAGGTATCGAGGTTGATCATTCGAAGATTTATTCAGTATTGAGTTGGGAGCAGCCCAAGACTCCGACAGAGGTTCGTAGTTTTCTGGGTTTGGCAGGTTATTACAGACGGTTTGTGAAGGATTTCTCTAAACTTGCAGCTCCGCTTACTGAGTTAACGAAGAAGAATGTTTCTTTTGTCTGGTCTGATAAGTGTGAGACCAGTTTTCGGGAGTTAAAGAACAGATTGACATCCGCTCCTATTCTTACTTTGCCTGAAGGTTCAGATGGATTTGTGGTTTATACTGATGCTTCGAAAGAAGGTTTAGGATGTGTGTTAATGCAGAATGGAAATGTTATAGCTTATGCCTCGAGAAAGCTTAAACCTGCTGAAGAAAATTATCCTACACATGATCTGGAGTTAGCAGCAGTTGTATTTGCTTTGGGCAAGTGGCGTCACTATCTCTACGGCGTTACTTTTGATATTTTCACTGATCATAAGAGCCTTCAGTATCTTTTCACACATAAGGAGTTGAATAAACATCAGAGGCATTGGATAGAGTTGTTAGAAGATTATGATTGTAAGATTCAGTACCATCCGGAGAAGGCGAACGTAGTTGCAGATGCCTTGAGCAGAAAAGCGAGTGTATCACAGCTAGAGCTGAGTTCAGATATATCAGGTGCCGAGAGAGTTCGTATTATTTCTTATGCTCGTATTTCTAATATTATGATTCAGTCAGAGTTGGGTCGTAGAATTAAAGAAGCTCAAGCTACTGACGATTGGATTCAGCGACAGATTATTCGAATGAAGGATGAGCCAAAAACACAGTTCAGTATCGATGACACAGGTCTTCTCAGACATAAGACAAGAGTTTGTGTTCCACAGAGTTTGAGGAGAGAGATTTTGGATGAAGCTCACAAATCAACCTATACTATTCATCCGGGAGGCACTAAGATGTATCGAGATTTGAAAGAGTTCTTCTAGTGGAATGGTTTGAAGAGAGATGTGGCCAACTATATCAGACAGTGTGTGACATGTCAACAAGTCAAGGCAGATCATCAGAAACCCAGAGGTTTACTTCAGCCACTTCCTGTACCATCTTGGAAATGGGAAGAAATAGCGATGGATTTTGTTTCAGGTTTACCGAAAGTTAGAGGTGGTTATGATAGTATTTGGGTAATCATTGACAGATTGACGAAGTCCGCTCATTTCTTACCCGTTTGTACATCCTATACAGTTGACAAGTTAGCAAAGGTTTATCATGAGGAGATTGTGAGACTTCACGGAGTTTCGATGAGTATAGTGTCAGACAGAGACACTAGGTTTACTTCACATTTGTGGCAGAATCTACAGGATCGTATGGGAACGAAGTTGACCTTCAGTACCGCAGCTCACCCCCAGACAGAAGGTCAATTCGAGAGGAATATTAGATACCTCGGAGACATGCTGAGATCTTGTGCCCTAGATTTTCAGACTACGTGGTATAAACAGCTTCCATTGATCGAGTTTGCTTATAATAACAGTTATCAGTCCTCGATTAAGATGGCACCGTATGAGGCTTTATATGGTAGAAAGTGTCGATCACCGCTTTATTGGGATATAGAAAACTGGAGATGGACTAAAGATGGTATTCATCGTGGTATTGCTCCCAAATTGATTCAGAATGCTATCGAGAAAGTGCAAGTTATCCGACAAAGAATGAAAGCTGCACAAGATCGACAAAAGAGTTATGCTGATAGACGTCGACGTGATTTGGAGTTCGAAGTTGGGGATCAGGTATTTTTGAAAGCTTCTCCTAGAAAGGGATTCGTTCGAATCGGTAAAGGAGGAAAGTTAGCCCCGAGATATTTGGGTCCGTATGTGATTCTCGAGAGGATTGGGAAGATGGCCTACAGATTAGATTTACCGCCAGCTCTTACCGGGATTCATAATGTCTTCCACGTCTTGCAGCTTCGTAAGTATTATCCGGATGAGTCTGAGATTATTCCAGTAGAGGATATAAAACTAGAGCCATATTTGACATTTATTTCTCAACCAGTTAGTATTCTGGACCGTAAATTCCAAGAACTCCGTAATCGTCAAATTCCCCTCATAAAGGTCCTTTGGAGGAATCAGAAAAGCGAAGAGGCTACCTGGGAAACGGAAGAGAAAATGAGAAAGCATTATCCTGAGTTGTTCGCTTCGAATGAATAGAATCTGAGGACAGATTCTCATAAGGGGGAGAGATTGTAACGACCCGATTTTTTGTGACAAGTTTGGTAACACTTCGCGTCTCACGTTTCTCACTTCTTTCCTCATTTCTCGAATTTTGTGCTATTTTATGTGCTTATGTGATATTATTGCCTAATATGTGCTCAATTAATATTTTTAGATTTTCCGAACACTTTGAATTATGTGAATTTCGAGTTAATTGTTACGTGGTAAAATTTATAAGTTCGTGTATAAATATCTACGTGATTTAAATTATTCCTTCTAATATGTTATTTTAATAAAATTATCTATACTTGAATTTTCACATGTAGAAATATTAAAAGTACATTTAAAATTTATTATAAAATTTAAGCATAGCGGAGTGCAAGCTGTATTAATATAATAATAATAAGACCTAACTAATACTGATTAATTTTATTGGCCTAGGGCTATAGGGTAATTTTCAAAATAACTTTAAAACTTAATCAAGAAAAATGAGGATAGAGTTTTCTGCCAAGGTACCGTGATTTGTTCTTTCATTCTCTTAGATTGGCGGCTAACAAGACACTTGTAGCTATATAGTTCACTAGTGCGTATAACCATATATATATAATTGTTATCTAAATAAATGTATCTACAAAAACCTTTATCACCATAATTCTCTTCTATCATTCCTCCGCCCAAACCCCAACTCGAGAGAAACAAACAGGTAGAAACCCTCACCATTAAACTTTTCATTTTCTGTCCTGTAATGATTTAGATATTGGTTCACTTAACTATTTTGTTGGTTGTACGATTAGTTTATTTAATTAATTTTTATTACTTGATTTTATAAAATTCATTTCTTTATCCCACTAAGTGAAAACAAGATATAAAGCCTCTGTACTTATTAAATCATTTCAAGAACACCTCTAATACAAAAAAAAAAAAAATGAGTGCTGATTGTATATAATTGTGGTAGTGGCAGGAATTACGTGAAACTTTAAGTATTTATATGGCAATACAATTCATTCTTGATTAGTTACTACTAATCAATATTTCAATATTTCGGTGAAGGTACTACTAATTGCTATTTGTCTTTTAATTGGTGGAACTAGTTATTTAAACCATGTTTTAAATAATCAAAATATATGTGTACATATTTCATAAATTTCTAGCTAATTAAGTTACACAGTAAATGAAGAATATCCAGTTCATGGTCATTTTGTCTTTTCGAATAAAGTAGTTATGATAAAGTAAATGCTTAATAAATTGGACAATGATCTGCAATGGAATTTGATATGTATCAGCCCTATTCCTTCACCAGCATCATCATTTACACATTTATATATAATTTTACTAAGATTTTATAATCTAAGTTAACTTCTTTCATGAGTTGTTAAATTGGTCCTAACTAAATGACTTAGTTTGTTTAATGAAATCATATCAAGTTTAAGTTTCACACGATTAGATGAACAATATATTTAGATTTGTTATATTTGAACCACTAAATAGTACCCTTATACTATTTGGACAGATGACTTAGTTAACTTCAAATATCCGTCTGAATAGGATATTAAATGGTAATTGTGACTTAAGGAAAATGATTTTATTTCTCGATTTATGCATGTCTATGAATCTTAATTGTGTTTAAATATGATTTATATTTCTTAAATTTGATATTTCATTCATTACGTTGAAAAATCAACATTAATGCCCTAATTGCCTTAAGTGCTTTACTGCTTTAATATAAGCCCTGCGTCATATTGTCGTCTTATGTGCTTGTGTTGTATTATGGTTCGTTATCCTGTTTTTTTCTAAAGCAGATCCGCCTGGTATTTATTTTCCGTTCGCCAGGTTATAGTTCATAACCGGACCTCAGTTTTTGTTATAGATTGTGACTTGGTGCGGGACGTCACGTCGCACCGTATTTCGGGACGTGCCATTACATGTCCGTATATGTGTATAACATATTACTACACTACAACTCATGATTGAATGACAAAATTCCTACCAAAAAAAGAATGACAAAAAGACTAGATGAGCATGTTGAATCATCCATTCTAACGACTTGAGTTCTACGAATTGTGGAATACAGATTTCATGTTTGATTGATATATCAATATAGTTAATGAACATTATTATTTATATATATTGGAGGTGAGTTGGGGATTTTAAGGAAAATTCTTGTATGAACTTGGTGTATGGGCCCATCTATATACTTAATAATTTAGATTGAATCGCATTTTGTATTATAATTTCTAAAGTGAATTATAAATATGACAAAATCTAAGTAATTTGGTACATAAGTGAGGTGCAAATCCGATTCATGTAAGGATTTCTTAATTCTTAATTAATTTCATGCAAGTGAAAATAACAATTTCTTATGGGGGATTTGGAAAAAATAAGGGGAAAATACAAATTACCTCCCTGGGAAATGTCAAATTATCACATCAACTCCTTGTCATAAATTTATTTCAAATTACCTTCCTGTGATTTTAAATAAAATTCACATAAACACCCTGATAGAGAGATTGTGCTGCACACGCCCAAATCTGATATTGGAACAGCAGAAAAAACAAATTTTAAAGTGGCTAAAGACAATTTTACCCTTTAAACCTATTATATTTTATAAAAATGGTTTTGAACTACATAAAAACTTAGAATAAGCCATACCTTTTCAAAAAATTTATTAAAAACTTTATATTTTCTAAAATATTAAATTAAATGGACAAATTGTCAACAACCCCCAAAATAAATGGTATCAGAGCCCATGTAACGATATAAATTGGGTAATTAAAAATAGAAAAAATTATAAAATACTTATAAAATTGATCATAAATACATGGTAAAATTATAAAAAATTGGAGTAGAGTTAAAATGTGAAATGATGAAAGATGAAATATGTTCATTAGATATTGAAGGATATCCAGATACATCTTATGATGATACTGATTTTCAGTATCCTGATTGGTAATTACAGGGTTGATGGAAATTCCCAATAAACGTGTCGCAGCCCCGGGCGCGGAGAGGAGAACCCTCACGACGGCACCCGTTGGACGCGCTGGTATAAGCTTCACCACCACTGAGCACAACCCTAAAGTTTGGCTTGAAACCACTTGCCAAAAGGTGATGCACCACATGGTAGTTGTGCTTGGAAGATCACTTATAAACCCTTCACATTACTTATGTTTTTCCTATGTGGGACAAATGCCCACATGGTACATATTTCTCAAGTTTTGGGTGTTACATTCACCCCTCCTTGAGAGCGTAATGTCCTCATTACGCCGTGACATAGGATCGTGGCTTCCCGCCAGTGGAGACAACACGCCGAGCGGAGCCCCTTTAGCGGTGACTCACGACTCATGTCATGTGTGGAACATGCATTCCCATAGCTGACGGTTGGCTCTGATACCATTTGTCGCTTCCCCGGGCGCGGAGAGGAGAACCCTCACGACGGCTCCCGTTGGACGCGCGGGTATAAGCTTCACCACCACTGAGCACAACCCTAAAGTTTGGCTTGAAACTACTTGCCAAAAGGTGATGCACCACATGGTAGTTGTGCTTGGAAGATCACTTATAAACCCTTCACATTACTTATGTTTTTCCTATGTGGGACAAATGCCCACATGGTACATATTTCTCAAGTTTGGGGTGTTACAAAACGTTTGTACACAAAACTCAAGGTTCCTAGAAGCAATGGAAATGGATTATAAAGATTTGTACAAAAGGGAGCCATGCGAGTTCTATAAAAAGAGACTCGATTACTATACTAAAAGAAAGAAATTGTATTTAAATGTCTTATTAATATGAATGTGTATTGGAGAAAGTGGATTTCTAATATAAATAAAATTTTAATATTAGAATCAAGAATATATTTTTTAAATAACATGATAAAGGAATCAGTAGATAAAAAATCTTGTAAAAATCATAAGATTGAAATAAAAAATCTAGAAGCCAAAATTAAAAAACAAAAAAGAAAAGCTTTATTAAATAGATATAATGCAAGAAAATTTACTAATATCGAATTAATGGCTAATTTAGACAATATTGGAAAAAATATTAGTTCTATACTAGACGTAATAAATAAACTCTGAGAATATATTACCATAATAAAAATAGAAGTAAAATCCTTAAAAGAAGAAGTTAATGTTCTAAAAATTTATAATAAAAATCTAGAAGAAACCATCATAAGTAGGTATTCTAAGAGTAATAAATTTGATAAAAAGATTAAAAGAAAAACAGATTATTGAAGAACCAGTTTCCTTTAAAAATAAACCAATAGCAATCAGACATTTTGATGCTAAAATGAGGGACGAAATATTACCCATAATTATAGCAGAAGAAGAAAAAGAAGCAGCTAAAAGGTAGAAATTAAAAATGAAAAGTGAAGATAACGAAAGTGATAAAAACGAATGCGATAAAAATGATGAGTGAAATCAAAGAACTCATAGATAATTTTGAATCAATAAATCTTGATGATATTAATGAATACGAAGTACGTATGAATATAGGAGGAGGTCCTTCTGGAGTAATAAAACCAGAAATAAACCCTAATAATGAATCAATAACAGGACCATTACCAACAACAAGACGTTAATATTAGGATTTTGTTAAAAAAGATAAAAATAAAAACCAAAATGAAAAATACACACCTGATAGGGATTATAATGAACCTATAAATCACGGAGGAATAAAACTCAACATCGATTGTAATGAGGATGTTAAAAAAGCACTTATTAATTGGGGAAACACAATGAAGGTTTTCTTTTTATATAACGCGGATGATACTTGGACTACGGATAGACAAGTAAGACTATTTAATTGCTACCTTCGATGGTATAGTATATAATTGGTGGCAAGGAGTTATAGAAGAAACTCAAAGCCTAATAAAAAGAAATGTTAGAACTAAACTAATAGCAGATACAAACCAAGGAATAGAAACTCTAATAGCTTACTTAACCAGTGAATTTCTAGGAGAAAATTGGCAGGTTAACATAGAGGAAGAAAAGGCTCGTGAAAAGAACGAAGCCAGAGTAAATTTAATAAATTTAAGAATTTGCAATATGCGCTTTCTAAAGAATTACATCTGTGAGTTTACCGAATATTATTATATTCAATATTATAGTAATGAAAGCCAAGCAGTATATTTAAATATATTTTATAGTAAAATACCACACCCCTAGAATAGATATATTTTTCATAGATGGAAAGAGGTACATGGAGATAATGATTCCACCTTAGGAGACCGAATAAAATTCCTCTGGAAAGAATTATCTAATATATGTAAAAGTCAAGAGCTTTTTAAAAAATCGTAAAAGTTTGCACCTTTAGATTGTTCGGAGTTTGAAACCCCTACACAATGGGGATGTACAACTAAGAATAAATTTAAGAAAAACAAAAGTAAAAGCATGTTTAGTCAAAAGAAATATAAAAAATATGATAGATTTTCTAAGAAAAATATAAAACCTAAAAGAAGGTATTTCAAGAGAAAGGAATATAATCCTAAAAACAAAAAGGAATATTTTCTTTTTTACCTCCTGTCATTTCACGATTTTTTGGAATTGCCTCCTCACCTTTTTTTTTCGATTTTTTACCTCCTTACCTTCATGAATTTTTCAAATTGCCTCCTCAGGCCAAATTCCGGCGGAATATTCCAAGAATATGCTTTCTCGTGCATGTCACGTGTTTTCTTAAGGGTAAATCCATCTTTCTCTATGCAACCCAACCCACTAAACTCGCCCGACCCTACCCATACTAAATAAAACCCATTAAAACGTTTTACCTTATTTTTGTCAAAAAAAAAATTGGAAATATTTAACGTAAAAGAAATTAGGGATTAGAGTTTATGATACGCATTCTCAAAATCTCTCCCAAAATCAACATTGTCTTTCAATGTTTGGTAATAGTAATCACTTGAGTTCTCAAAATTGCCAACGGGCCAGAGCATAACACCTGGAAACTTGGTATCCATTGCTAGGATTTCTACTTTCTTTTTTCCCTGTCAACAATTTTCTGATCCATTGAGAATGCGTATCCTAAACCCTAATCCCTAATTTCTTTTACGTTAAATATTTTTAATTTTTTTCTGATAAGAATAAGTTAAAATATTTTAATGGGTTTTATTTGGTATGGGTAGGGTCGGGCGGGTTTAGTGGGTTGGGTGGGTCGCATAGAAAAAGATGAATTTACCCCTAAGAAAACACGTGAGATGTACGAGAAAGCATATTCTCGGAATATTTCGCCAGAATTTGGCCTGACGAGGCAATTTAAAAAATTCGTAAATGTGAGGAGGCAAAAAAAATTTTTAAAAAAGTGAAGAGGTAATTCCAAAAAATCGTGAAAGAATAGGAGGTAAATATTTTTTTTCTCAAATAAAAAACCTACACAATGTCAATGTTGGAATTGTGGAGAAAAGGGACATAAATCACCAGAATGCGAACAACCTAAAAAGGTTAGAGAAATAAAAGATGAATTTATTGAATTAGAAGATGAATTAACTGAAGTCTCATATATAGAAAACTATATTGGAAATGAGAATCAATTATAGATTTTTCAAAATGAGTAATGAAGAAATTCAAGAGTTTGATAAAGACGAAGATATAGAAATATATGAAGGTCACAAGGGTTACAGCAAGAAAATAACCTTTGACCAAGATAAATTAAAAAGAATAAGCAATTTAAAACTTGATGCTACTAATCCTACCCAAAGTATTTTTCAAACTTTAGGAGGATTAATAAAAAGAAAGAAATTAATATTTATGAATATCATGAACTAGAAAATTTAATAAATTTCGAACATATAAAAGGACAGTTTAGACTCAATCTAATTACTCAGCAAACAAACAATCAAGCTCTAAACAAGATAAAAGATAAAAGGAAACGAGAAAAGATTAACTATGTCTATATAGAAAGAATATTGTTTTTAGTTAAAGCTCTATTTAGAGAAGGGATAGATAGCCCTATGGTTATCTCCTTACATGATCAGAGATTCACAGATACAAAAAACAGTCACTTAGGAACAGTTATAGGAAATTTGTGTTATAAACAGATTCTCTTTGATAGTTATCCTATGTATAGTGTTAATATACGAGATGGAAATTTTAATGATATCCTAAGCTTACATTTTGAACTTTTAAAGGATATATAATTAAAAAATAAAAGTTATGTTTTTACATTCTATTATCGAGCAATTTATGTGATTAGTAATAGTAATTATGGAAAAATATACAATGATAAACCATATCTTGAAATTGATGAGGAATGTAAGGAAATTACTGCAGTCAAATTGCCGCTCTTATAAAACCCTGAGGAAATTCTAGAATACAATATAAAAATTACTAATATACCAATTTTGAAACAGGGAGAATCTAGTAGATCACCACAAATAGAGTATGGTGATAATCGAATTATAAGATCTGTTAGTAAAAGATACAGTACTTCAAGCAACATAACCTTTAATAAAAAACCTATAACAATTTTTAATGCTATGATTATAAATGGAGAATATTTTAATGGTTGTGACTTTATTAAAGAGCCAGTTATATTAATAGACTCAGGAGCAAGTGGTAACCACTTCTCAAAAAATAAAAACTTTGGATTACTTAGAAAAACCTTAAATATCAAAACTTTCAAGGAATAATGACTTCATGTAAGCAGGAAGTAATTATACCAATAACTCTTGAAGGTTTAAGAATAAATGTTGGTTGCTATATTGATAGTGAAATGGCAAATAACTTATATGATATAGTACTAGGTAATACGTTTTTAAATCAATGTGAATATTATAAAATAGAAAAGGAAGGAGTTACCCTTACAATAAAAGGCATGAATATAGATGAAAGGAATAAAATTCCCATTAAGCGAATTCATACAAATAACAGTACAAGAAAAAGATATAACAACTTGTGCATTAATTGACAATGGATCGAAAATAATCCTCTTCAAAACTTTCCTCCTCGATAATTGGAAAGAAAATGGATATATAAGATTAAAAGGAGTAATGGGTAAAACCAAATCAATAACTAGAAAATGTGAAAAAATGAATATTATCCTAGGAAGTAAAATTATCACTATAAACGAAGCCTACGAATATAATTCATTAGAATCAGATATATTATTAGGAAATGACTTTTTACAGCAATTTCAACTATATAGTCAAAATATATACACTGTAATACTTAAAACAAAATGTGTTCATACTCTTAAGATACCCCGAATACATGAACCATTCAGAGTTCAGCCAGCAAAGCCTGGTGGACCCTATATGAAGATAAAAATTCAAATTAATAAAATAGAAATTAGAAAAATCTCCTTAGAAAAGGTTTTAGAGAAATTAAAAGAAACTTATAATGATAACCCTTTAGCCTTTTGGAAAGAATCACACCCTAAGGCAAAAATAGATTTAACAGAGAATGTTTTTATAAAAGAAAAACCTATGATTTATACAGAAGAAGATAGGAAAATCTTTAACGTTCAAATAAAGGAATTTTTAGACAAAAAACTCATTAGAAAGAGTTTCAGTCCTTATTCTAGCCTAGCCTTCATGGTTATGAATGAAGCGGAAAGGAAAATAAATAAAGCTAGAATGGTCATTAACTATAAAAGACGTAATTATTTCACTAAGTCAGATAGTTATTTTTTACCTAATAAAGAGGTCTTAATAAATCTTGTTAAAAACAAGAAGTACTATTCTAAATTTGATTGTACTTCAGGATTTTGGCAAATAAAAATGGAAGAAAATAGTATAAAATATACAACCTTTAGTTCACCTCAAGGTCATTATGAATGGATGGTAATGCCTTTTGGATTAAAAAATGCTCAATCAATTTACCAAAGAAAGATGGATCAAATTTTCAATAAACATATAGACTTTCTTGTTGTCAATGTTGATGATGTGTTCATTTTTTCAAATGATATAAATGAACATAGGAGTCATCTTTTGCAATTTGCAAAAACTTGTAAAAAAAATGGAATTGTTCTTTCTGAAAGAAAAGCCAAGATAGAACAAAATGAGATTGAATTCTTAGGCCTCCGTTTGAGTCCTATAGGAATAAACTACAACCTCATATTTCTAGAAAGATATCAGAATTTCCTGATAAACTAGAAAACAGAAAACAAATTGAAAATTTTCTCGGATGTTTGAATTATGCTGAAGGATTCATTGAGAACCTTGCAAAAAAGAAGCATGACTTACAAAATCTTTTGAGAAAAAATAATACTAAAGGATGGAAAGAAGAGCATTCAGTTATTGTTAGAAATCTAAAAGAAGAATGCAAAAATCTTCCTGAATTCAAAATTCCAGAAGATAATGATAAATTAATTATTTAAACAGATGCGTAAGATCTTTATTGGGCAGCTTTGCTTAAAATAGATCTAAATGAAATCTTTAGATACTATGTTTTAAAACCCGAACCGGATATCGAACCGGAGGTCCTACTGGTTACCGGTGGTCAAACCGGTATGACGTCATACTTATGTAATAATTATATTTAAATATATATAATATTAGTAATATTAAAAAAATATAAAATCATATTAAAAAAATTAGTAATATTAAAAAAATAAAAATAATATACAAAATAAAATAAAAAAATTAGTAATATTAGTTGTACATATGTGCGTGATAGTGGGTATTCCAACCGTGCCACATGTCCCGATCCTAGCGGTCAGTTCAGGCCACATGGCATCACCCAGAGTTCTCGACAGTGACCCCGATTGGAGGCCCCCAACCGGGCAAATAGATCCACCAAGCATGATATTCATCCGATCGAGGACCGATCGTTGCAAGAGTCGCAACGTCTCAATCGGATCCTCTCTTCGCCCATGAGGGCTATCGCTAGAACCGCTTTTGAGGCCGATCGGCGCTGCTCGGTCAGCTTCACGATCTGGCGAGGCTACTAAGGCCTCGCGTCCCAAACGCCGCCGTCCCAAGCCTAACTGCAGGGCAAGGAATGAGGGCCCACCAGATCCCACCTATTTAGGGTCGTACGAGATCTTCTGCTAATCTCCTGCACCCAGCATTAAATGCCTGCAAGTCAACGCAGACATGCATTAAATACACACTCCCCAAGGTGTACCTTGTGTGTGTTATCATCCACTATATATACCCCCAATATTTATTATAGTCGGTAAGCTCTCATTATTACTCCGATCGCATCCTAGTTGCTCCGATCGCATCTCCCTTCCTCGAATATCCTATTCCTAGTACTGAGTTAATTCAGTGGAGGGGCTACGCCGGAGACAATCCCCTCCGGATAAGTGACCCAGTGTTCAGTGTTTTCAGGTCGATGTCAGATCCCCTCTACAAATTCAACTGACGAGCAAGACACGTGGTCGATCCATGACCCCCGACCAAAAACAAACCTCATCAGTTTGGCGCCGTTTGTGGGAAACCACTTTCGACCTCAGAGCTAACAGACACAAAAAATGGTGAACAAGAGGACTAAGAGCACACAAAGCGTCATCATGACTCGATCCCAGCTCAAGGCCGATCCGGCAGTGGCTGCTGCGTTAGAGCACGCAGCTTTCGCCGCTCAACTCAATGGGGTCGACCCCCCTGAAAAGGAAGACCCCCCCCCCCCCAACGAGGTCAAAGAAGACGCTGTCTCACGTGCTGATCTGCCAGCGGTCGTGCTTCCCGCTCAACCCTCGACGCAGGACCTGGCTGCTTACACCAATCAGGTCTACGAAGAGGCCAGTCAGGCCCTCGAGGCAGGAAGGCCGGTGAGGGTAATCCCGATCATGGTCAATCTCACCGAGTCTTCCCCTATACAATACCGACTGTCACGACCCGACCCCCCATTACCTCCTCGTGCTCAGACCCAGGTAGGAGGAAGGAATGGCAGTCGAAGGCGCGAAGCTACCCGACCCCCACACTACCCAGTCGACCATTCCCCAGAGGGAGGGGGGAGAACAACGGTCACACAGTCCAACGACCGGGTAAAGCGCACGCTGTCGAGCATGACGGCGAGCTCGAAGAAGAAGAAGATTACTATGATGATGAGTGTGATCGCGAAGAATACGGCGACCGAGTCAAGGAAAGGGACTACGCCCCCTCACCTAACAATCGAAGGGAGTATTCTCAGCCCATTCGACCGGCGTACTCTCAGCCAATCCGACCAGCGGGCGGGCTCATGCAAGATACTCGTCGAGCCCACCCCCCTCGACCTCCGGTTAAAGAGAGATTGAAGAACAAAATTTCCAATATTCCACCATTTGGAGACTTGAGGGACAGGCTCCCTCCCCGACCAAACCTGGGTAGAAACGATCGGATGGGACCCGAGTGTAACGCTCATAGTCACTGTCCGAGGCTGTCCCTGTTCACGAAAGAGATCCTCAGTGAGGATCCGGGGAGCACCGCCATCCCTCGAGACCTTCCCATCTACGATTGGAAGACCGATCCAGGAGACCATATCACCAGCTTCGAGCTGTCAATGAATATATTTCCCCATACCCCTTACACTTGGGCAAAGGTGCTGACCACGATCTTCAAAGGGGCAGCACTCGATTGGTTCCTCCGACAGCCTCCGGGGTCGATAAGATCCTACGATGAGCTCTCAACAGCGCTCGAGGGCCACTTCTCACCTCTAATACAAGACAGCCTTGGGATATCACGTCTAGACTCGATCGTCTAGGGGGTCGACGAGACGCTTAGAGACTACTTCACCCGATTTAACGCGGAGCTGGTCCGAGTCGCACTGCCTGACCTAGCCTTCATCCTCAGCACTCTTGGAAAGAACTACCATTGTAGGGACTTCACCAAAGACATCCTTGGTCGGGTCCCCATAGAGAGTCTGAGGGACATCCAAGACTGCGCCACTAAGTGGATAGATTATCAGGAGATTGAGGGCAGTTATTGGGCGGGCAATGACCAGGCCATGCTGCAAAGCATAGGGCAGAGCCCAGCCTGCAGCAACTACTACAACTGACCCCGAAGTCCCAGAGCTCGAAGCTCACCTCAGGCGGGTCGAAACAGAAATAGAGGCCAACAGGAGGGCAGTGGTTGGCAGGGCGGTGGCTCGTGCTCGAGACAGCCGAACAGAGAGCTCTACGAGCCTCTAATCTGTGCGATCGGAGATATCCTCCCTAAGATCCCAAAAAAGCTCCTCAGATATCCCAAAAACCTGAAACTCAATATGAAGAAGATTGATACTAGCAAGTATTGTGACTTCCACGACCAGCCTGGCCACCTCACTGACGAGTGCAATCAACTAAAGGACGAGATCGAAAGGCTCATCCAAGGGGCCACCTTAGTGAGTTTATCAAGAAACTCAGTCGCAATTGGGATCAAACCAGAGGGAGACGATGCCATGAGGAGGAGCATGTTCGACGATGGCAGTCAAGATCCCGGTCGTCGCCACCAAAGAGAAACCCAGGCCAGCGTAATGGAAAGCAGAAGGAAAACCCAGAAAGAATATTGAACGCCCCGATCAGGAGGATTGATATGATAGTTGGAGGCCCTGACGGCAGTGACTCCAAGACTGCAAGGAAGCGCAACATCCGACGAGCGCAAATGAGCCTTAATGGCCCCCACAAGATTTATCATGTCGACCGTGGGTATGAATGGAGACAGAAGGAAGTCGCATTTAGTGATAGGGATTTCCATTTGGATCCCCACCGGGACGGTGTAACACCGAGTTGTCCGATGGTGGTCACCCTAGACATTGCTAACTATGCTGTAAGTAAGTGTTTAGTTGATATGAGAAGTAGCTCCAACCTTATCCTTTACTCGACTCTCAAACAAATAAACCTCGACCGCTTGAATATTACACCCGTCGACACCTCCCTAAAGGCGTTTGGCGGATCGGTCATCGTGCCCATCGGGCAAATCAAAATGTTGACTTCCATGGGGACCCATCCCGTTAAAACCACGATGGAAATCAATTGGGTTGTGTTCGACATCGAGGATTTCCCATACCACACGATCTTTGGTCGACATCGAGGATTTCCCATATCCACCTTCCAACAGAAAATGAAACTCCCGACTCCCTACGGGATCAGAGAGGTAAACTGCAACCTCGCTGAGTCATGGGCCTGTTATTCGATTGCCAATGAAGCTAAGCTTCCACTAAGAAAGATGAACTAAGGCTGGGGGATCTAATCCTCGACGAGGCAGATGACGATGATGAAGGGATTCCCGATCCGAACGGGGACGGAGCCTTGCGCTCCAAAACCAGCATGCACGAAGCTCGGAAGAAGAGGAAAATGGATGATGCCCGACTGTCCACCTCCAAAGAGACCCAAACGATACAGCTCGATCCGAATGATCGAGAAAAGATAACCCGGGTCGGAGTTAACCTCCGAGGGGACTAGCTCGAGTGCCTCACCATCTTCCTCCAGGAAAATGCCGATGTTTTCGCTTGGAAGGTGACTGACCTTGAAGGGGTCGATCCGAGCGTCATTTTACATTATCTCAATATCGACCCATCCTTCAAGTCGATCAAGCAGAAACTCCAAACGCAGAGTGTAGTAAGAAACTCCATCATCGAAGAAGAGGTTAAAAAGCTCATCGACGCCGGATATATCACGCCAGAAAAGTATGTCAACTGGCTCTGCAACGTGGTTCTAGTCGCCAAGACTGGTGGAAAATGGCGAATGTGCAATGATTTCACTGACTTTAACCGCGCCTGCCCCAAAGATCCTTACCCGCTCCCACGGATCGATCAGCTCGTCAATTCGACCGCGGGGTCGAAATGATGAGCATGATGGATGCTTTTCAAGGCTATTATCATATCATAATGGCTCCCCAGGACCAGAAGCATACAGCGTTCATCGTTGTAAAAGGCATCTACTGTTTCAAAGTGATGCCGTTCGGACTGAAGAATGCGGGAGCCACGTATCAGAGGCTGGTTAACCTTATCTTCGAGCCGCTCCTTGGGAAAACCGTTGAGTTCTATGTTGATGATATGATTGTGAAAAGCTTGAGGGCGATCGATCATCTAGCTGACCTCGCAGCCATGTTCGCGCTAATACAAAAATACCGATTGAAACTCAATCCCCTGAAGTGTGTTTTTGGGGTCGGCGGTGGAAAATTCTTGGGTTATATGGTAAGCCAGCGTGGGATCCAGGCCAACCTGGAAAAGATATCCGCGATCATCAACATACCCCGACCAGACACAATTCGAGGAGTGCAATAGCTGGTTGGATGGATTGCTGCCCTGAACAGGTTCATTTCCAGGTCGGCGGAACGTAGCCTTCCCTTCTTCAAAATTATAAGGGATATGAACAAGTTTGAGTGGATGGAGGAATGTGACCTTGCCTTCGAAAACATGAAGAGGTACCTGGCCTCAGCTCCGTTGATCGCCAAACCAGAAAGAGGAGAGATCCTTTATCTTTACTTAGTCGTCTCAGACGAAACGATTAGCTCGGTCCTAGTGACCATTCGTGATCGGAAACACCTCCCAGTCTACTACGTTAGCAAAATCCTTCATGGGCCTGAAACACGATACTTGGAAATTGAGAAGTTCGCACTCGCGCTCGTGGTTTCATCAAGGAAACTTCGCCCATATTTCCAGGCGCACGAGATCGTTGGGCTAACCGACCAGCCCCTAAAACAGGTGATGGCTAAGCCTGACACCTCAGGGCGGTTGATCAAATGGACGATTGAGCTCGGACAGTTTGATACCACCTTTCAACCAAGAGTCGCCATGCAGGCACAAGTATTAGCTGACTTTCTGGTCGAGAATACTTCGATGGCGAAAGCAGGAAAGAATAAAGGTACCCATTGGCTCTTAAAGGTCGACGGATCCTCGACTGTCCAGGGAGGAGGAGTAGGAATATCGCTAACCAACCCCGATGGCCTCGACCTAGACTTCGCCATTTACCTCGTTTCCAAGTCACAAATAATAAGGCCGAATATGAAGCATTGATCATCGGCCTACACATTGCGCTCGAGAGCGGAGCAAAAACGATCGCCATTATCATGGATTCCCAGCTTGTAGCGCATCAAGTCCAGGGCTTCTACGAGGCTCAAGAAGATAGCATGATCAGGTACGTGGAGGAAGTGCACAAGTTAACTGCGAAGTTCACCAGTTTCGCAATCTATCAAGTCCCAAGGGAAGAGAATGTCCGAGCCCATTCCGATCGTCCAGAGTCGGGAGTTAAGCTTCCGCTCGGACTGGGGACTCAAGTGTAAAGCTCGAGCCCATTCCGATCGTCCAGAGTCGAAAGTTAAACTTTCCCTCGCGGACTGGGGACTCGAGCGTAAAGCTCGAGCCCATTCCGATCGTCCAGAGTTGGAAGTTAAGCTTCCACTCGCGGACTGGGGACTCGAGCGTAAAGATCGAGCCCATTCCGATTGTCCAGAGTCGGAAGTTAAGCTTCCACTCGCGGACTAGGGACTCAAGCGTAAAGCTCTAGCCCATTCCAATTGTCCAGAGTCAGAAGTTAAGCTTCCACTCGTGGACTGGGGACTCGAGCGTAAAGCTCGAGCCCATTCCGATCGTCCAGAGTCGGAAGTTAAGCTTCCACTCGCGGACTGGGGACTCGAGTGTAAAGCTCGAGCCCATTCCGATCGTCAAGAGTTTGAAGTTAAGCTCCCACTCGCGGACTGGGAACTAGAGCGTGAAGCTTGTGCCCACTCCGATCATTCAGATTTAAACAAACGAACAACAAACTTTTTGAAAAAGGATTCCATTAGATATGGGTCTAATAGCGCGACCCGTTGCTTACAAAAGGACCCGATCCGGTTGGGCCTAGTTACAATCCAAGGGATCCGGCTAGTCCGATCCTACATCCTTTGAATAATTTAAAAACAACAAAAAATAATAAATAACAATGACGCTCAATCCTTGACGTTATAAACAACTAGGGCAGTAGAAGGTTCGGGTCGGCGCACGGGAGACGGAGGATCGGGGGAATCTAATCTATTAGGCTGGTCAAGGAAGCGAAGGTCCAGCTCCTTGGGCCCTCCACTCCCGTCATAAGGTGGCCCATCGGGGGCCTCAGCAGCTATTTTCTTCACGATAAACCCGTATGGAGTCATCGGGCTCGGCGGCATAGACTTCAGCCATCGAGTCGTCCGCATTAGGCGGTCGAGGATAGTGCTCATCAGGGCCGATCCCAGAAAGTTTGTTCTCAGGAATCTGCAGGTAACCGCGATGGCGAAGTTGAGCCTAGAAAAGGTCGACGCCTGCTTGCATATCGCCATCGCACTTATATTCGGAAGCCTGGTAAAACATTGGGCTCTCGACGAAGTCGATCTGTAGCGCCCCGCTCTACAGCCCCCGAACCTGCACGGATTCCCAAGTCGAATACAGTGCCTCAACCCGAGAACCCATGCAAGCTAACGGGTCAATCCCGACACTTGGCAACAGTGAATGCCCAAAATAAAACATTTAAATAAATCAGAGAATATATAGCGGAAGCATTTAAATCCATATTAACAAAAATGCCACTCCGGGGCCAATACATTAACAATTATCAACAACAGCCCATTCAGGGGCAACATGATTTTAAATAAAAAAAATTACGGGGATCAATATAATATTATCTACAATCCAGATTGACAAGAATAATGAACGAGAGATCAAAAGACAACTAACGAGACTCGACAAAACCAAAAAAGCCTATCTATGCACTGTTGCCCATCCGACACGTAAGACATGTCGGTCTCTCTCAAACCCGAGGCAAGAACCAATTAAAAGAGGGTGAGTTAAAAATACTCAGTGAAGATGTGAGAACAAGTCGAGTCATGCTTCCGGATTTTATAGAAAATACATATGCGATAATGAAGAAACCGGAATATGCTTCGACTTGGATATACAATTAAAAATTAAAATCAGTAACACTATAAAGCAGTAAATACGATCCCAGCGAGAATGAGCCTGTTCCTCCTTATATCTCCACGGTGCATGTATAAATACTCCATCGCCGGTGTCAAGCTAAGGAGCAACCCGAAGCTCAACCATAATGAATTTTAGGAAAATGTGCAACGAATGCAACACCCACCATCGCTCCCAACCGTGGCTATCATCTCCTGACAGGCCACGATTGACGCTTAGTTTTGGGAGAAGCACCTCGGATTACATCCTGAACGCCCGTCCCCAGATGTAACCTTCGGATACCTTCCCGGGCCCATCTTGAAAATAGTCATGTATTTGCTTGCTTTAAAATAACCCATTTGAATGCCAACCGACACTCTGAGCAAGGGTGACGACAAAGGATTAAATCCTAAGTCAAACCGTCACGTAAAATAAATAGTTTTCTTGCCCTTTTGAAAACAAATCAATTTGGTTTAATAATGTATAATTTTGATATTAAATGATTTGAGGATAAAACATAAAAATATAAACTCGAAATATATAATACATTAATAAGGGATTAGGGGGTTCGCAATTGTATGTATATATATATGTTCAAGCCCAGTTAAAAGTTTAAATCCTCACCTGGAATCAAAAAAGAGAAAGCCTAGCTGCTAGACTCACTGGTCTCCAACGTCGGACTGATCTGGAGACAAGACAAGACCTAGACAAATCAATAACGACAACAAATAGTAAAAGCGCAAATAAACAATTATTGGACGAACGGCTAACCAATCATGCATATGCCAATTATAATATGTAAAGAAGCTATCATGTAAATTTCACGCAATTCCGACAAGTTGTCAAAAATACACATAATTAGAATTACACTATTCATAGCCCGAACGAGGGCGAAATTAAATAAACATTCCAAAATATAAATCTACACATTAAAAGGGTTCTATAGGTGAAAACGGTGTAATTTTTGGAGTCCGTATGCAAAAAGTCAACCAAAAATGGTGACCCGAAGACTCAATTGCCGAGAGCAAAGTTTGAAAAAGCTAGAAAAATTCTCTAAGTGTTTCACACGGCCTAGTGCACGGTCTTGAACACGGTGTCAACACCGTGCACGCACACACGGCCAAACACACTGGCTTGGTGACGGGCTCAAGCCCGTGCAAGCAAATATAGCTGCACACGGGCTCCTGCACGATCTTGCTCAAGGCCGTGCGTTAGCCCGTGTGGTTTAACTGAACCCAGCAGAAAGTTTCGGGAATTCAAATTTTCGAACCAAAAATCCTTAAAACTCATATTTATAACTCAAATTAACACCCATAAATTATAACAATCATTAATCATCAACTAATTCACATTTGCATCTAATAAAATCATGAATTGATCAAGAAACGGGCTCGATCTAAGCATATAACCTAAAATTCCCGAAATAATCAAAAATTCCCAAAACCTCAAAAAATTCGTAAAAGAAATTGGGGAAATTGGTACCTATAGAAAGGTATCGAAGAAAGGATCGTTTAAAAAAGATTGGCGCGAAATTCCACGGAGATTCGAGCTCGGTACGATCGATTAGGGATTCGGGAGAAATTTTCTCTTTTCTTCTTCTCTCTCTCTCTCTCTCTCTTGAAATAATAACAATGAAATGAATTTTTGATATTTATCAAATATCTTCAAAATATCTAAAAATACGAAAGGTTATTTTAGTAATTTTAGAAAATCCAATTAATTACGCGTCGATCAAATATAACGATTAAATATTAAACAAACACAATATAGACACGTAATTTAAATTCGAAATCAATATAATCACATTGGTCATATACGACATAATATATAATAGTTCACATATAACGAGAATTTAGAGATTAAGAAAGATAATTAACGCGTAAAATTACTCACAGTAATTCTCGGATTTCTGGGTCGTTACACGATCACTGCCCTCTTCTCAATCGTATCGTGCGCCCGACGCATATACTGTTGCGCCCTCCTCTTATACTTGTGCACCAAGTCCTGAACGGGCGAGTCATACCCGATCGTACAAGCAGTATCATACTGCTCCCGCTCCGAGGCTTTTTCCAGTAACGCCTCCAGCTTGGATATTCTACTCGCCGACGAGTCGGCCTCTTTGATCAAGCGCTCGACTTCAGATTGCAGGCACACCTTCTCAGTTTGAAGGTCGTCGGCCGACCGCTTAAAGACGTCGACCTGCTGCTTCAGTTTAGAGCTATCCCCGAGCTTAGCCTGCTCCTTCTTCTTCTCGAGGAACCTCCTCTTGTAGTAGTCTTTGCGAGTGGAGTAGAGCCTAGCCCGCTGGCCGATCAAGGCAAGAGCGTTCGGAAGCCTATGTCACATATGCAAATTAACTTTCGATCAGTAACAGTTAGTAAAATGAACGAAAGGGAACAGGAAAAATAGGAATAAAAGCCCTACCATGCTCAAAGACTTGGCGCATATTATCTCCAAGTCATCGATGGAGTGTATCACCAACTTCTTCTGGTCGGCGAGATTGACCCCTGATCGGTATAGCGCGTAAGCCTTCCGATCATCCACCTTCCCATAGAAATTGGAAGACTCCTGCCCCGACGATGGCTCTTCAAGAGCCACGATGGTTGGGAGTTCGACCATCAAGCACTCAAAAATTGCTTGGCTCTCTTCATTATTGCTGTCGGACTCGACGACCTGCTTCTGCTTCAAATGGGATCCTGGTTTCCCCGATTCTCAAGGGGTAGAAACAACATTCGGCCTCCTCCTCTTTACGCCGGTCGAGGGAGTAGCGCCTTCGGGACCCCCGACCGCGGGGGTGGTTTCAGTCATTGTTACGTCGGCCGGTGTAGGAGCATCGACCGCAATCCCTTCGTGGGTTTTCTTGTGAGTTGCCGCCATCGCGGTGGTCAGAACATAAGCAGTGGGGGGTCGGGGAGCTGGTCGTGAGCGTTAATCGCGTCATTCAGTGCACGGAAATTAGCGCCATCTTGTTCTTTGTTCGCCCGACCGGTGCACTTGTTCTTCAACTGGAAAGCAGCATGAGTTGTAGCCATTACTTGGATATCTGAAAAGCATAAGGAAAAATGATCAGAAACAGTTGAATGGAAACACAAGAAAAATATAAGAGCATGAAACCCCCCGGATCGTTTACCCAACACACTCTTCTTGGAGTGCCGATCGAAGCAAAACCCAGCACTCTCAATGTTCTGCTCGGTCAAAATGCTGTTTCAATTCATCTCGTCAGGACCTAACCACTCGCCCACCAGATCGAGCATGTTCTCCAGGTTGGGATCGGCAACCCACTTCTTTTGCCTCGAGCGCGCATCCTTCCACTGGTTGGGAAGGCGGAACCCATGCTCATGTTCCACGATCATCCATTCCGGCTTCCAGGTTGTCCCATGTGAACTTGTCGAGATCGTGAAGAATTTGCGGCCTTGTTTCTGAGAAACGACATAAAAGCCGACCCCCGACTTGGATGACTCCGACACTGTGAGCAGCTGACGAAAGTGCCGAGGGTTGGGTTCAAACCTCAACATCCTCATCAGCACTAGATAACAACCGATGAAGGCGAAACTATTGGGCACCAGTTGGGTCGGGCAAACCTCCAGATCCCAGTAGGTGGAGTACATCTGATCGTTGTCGATCACCCGGAAGCTGTTCGCGACGGCGTTATAATTAACGGCCAACTCCGTCGGCCTCTGACTACCCATTATCTCGTTGGCTCGGGGCCGCCACATGGTATGAGATGGCATAAAATGCAACATCGCCTGGGTCCTCGCGATCCGATCGTTGGAGACTTTCGATCGGATCATAAAACGGGTAAGTCGGACCCTTTCCTCAGGATCATCGACCGCCTCATGGCCCTGATCGGATGGGCCCACTACAAGTTCAGCCTGATCGATCACCCTCCGCAATCTATGTTTTTTTCCAGGTCGATGAGCCATCTGTTTTAAGCGACCTTTGCCCTTCTGGGCTACTGTGACGGCCGGCTCTCGAGCGGCTTCCGACGGGCCGGCTCCACCCCCACCGCTCCTTTCAAGAGGAATTGCCTTCGGAACCGGATCACGCATCACAGACGCCCGATCGGAATCATCCCCATGATCCGACCCCAGAGACTCCTCACCTAAGTCATAATCCCTCATTCTCTCCTCGGATCCCTCATATTGCGAAGACATGATGAAAATAATAGAAAAGAGAAGGAGTCGAGGGTTACCTAGTGTTTAGTGAAAGGTCGGAGTTGTGTACGCACTCGGTCTGACAACTGCTACAGTCTCTCTCTCTCTCTCTAAAAATTGACAGATCGGAGCTAAGCTTCACGTGCACGTAAACAAATGAAAAGGACAGGACCCTTATTTATAGGAACCTTTCCTCAAAAGATGAAACGAAGCCTTAGTGGCGATGGGCGGGAAGTGACATGGCTTAACGTACGACACACAATGCAATTAGGGCTGATGTGGCGACACACATGCTCTGCAAAAAGCCACCCCGCTGACGTGTCAAGGGAAAGAGGCTTTCGATCGCCTCTATCAAAGTACCTTATTGATCGAAATCTCTTGGGAAGACGGGCACTGGATCACAACTTCCAATCGAGTAAAACTCGATTAGAACTTGGGGGACTCATGATAGTGTGTATTCCGACCGTGCCATGTGTCCCGATCCCAGCGGTCAGTTTTGGCCACATGGAATCACCTAGAGTTCTCGACAATGACCCCGATCGGAGGCCCCCGACCCGGCAAATGGGTCCACCAAGCATGATATTCATCCGATTGAGGACCGATCGTTGTAAGAGTCACAAGGTCTCGATCGGATCCTCTCTTCACCCATGAGGGCCATCGCTAGAACCGCCTTCGAGGCCGATCAGCGCTGCTCGGTCATCTTCACGATCTGGCGAGGCTACTAAGGCCTTGCGTCCCAAACGCTGCTGTCCCAAGCCTAACTGCAGGGTAAGGAAGGAGGGCCCACCAGATCCCACCCATTAAGGGTCGTACGAGATCTTCTGCTAATCTCCTGCACCCAGCATTAAATGCCTGCAGGTCAACGCAGACATGCATTAAATGCACACTCCCCAAGGTGTACTTAATGTGTGTTATCATCCACTATATATACCCCCAACATTTATTATTGTTGGTAAGCTCTCATCATTACTCCGATTGCATCCTAGTTGCTCCGATCGCATCTCTCTTACTCGAATATCCTATTCCTAGTACTAACTTAATTCAGTGGAGGGGCTACGCCGGAGACAATCCCCTCCGGCTAAGTGACCTAGTGTTCAGTGTTTTCAGGTCGAAGTCGGATCCCCTCTACAAATTCAACTGACGAGCAAGACACGTGGTCGATCCACGACCCCCGACCAAAAACAGACCTCATCATTGCGTATATTTTACTCACGAAGTAGAGTGGTGACTCTCAAAGATTGTGCCTTTACATTCTACAAATTAAAAGAACACCACCGATAACTGAAAAGCTAATTAAGTAACTGTGGCGTACAAACCCGTGAAGTGGTGGTGCCGGCTGGAGGTGGTGTGATTGGTGGTGGTGGTGGGTAGTGGCGCTGCCGGTGGGCTCACCGGCGGCTGGGAAGTGGCGCCGGTGAGTGGATGGTAGCAGATGGAAAAGTCAGAAGCGGCGCTGCTGGTCTGTAGTGTGAAGTTTCTCAAACTGGTAAGTGGTAAGGGTTTCTACTGTGCTTAAAAAAAAAAAGGGTTTCTACTGTCTAATTTCTGATTTTTCACAATTCACAAAAGTAAAAAAGAAATAAAAAGTGAGTTAAAAAATGGCACCCACATTTTCAAAGAAAAAAGTCCAAAAAAGAAAAAAAACAAAAATCATTGAACCATTGGTCAACCGGTCCGACCAGGACCGGTTCGACCAGTTCCCACTAGTTCAATTTACAACTGGGTTTTAGGGGTCACCCGGACCGGAAGGCCTACCGGTCACTGGTCGAACTGACCGGTCTGGTCCGGGTTTTAAAACATAGTGTAGATATAATAGTGGGACTTTTAGTGCAGCCGAAATAAATTATCCGACCCATGAAAAGGAATTGCTTGTAGTTCTAAAAGGAATAAAGAAATTCTCTTTATTCCTACTTCAGAAACCCTTCATAGTCCAAAGTGATAATACCCAAATACAGCCTTTGATTCAAAATAAACTTCCTACCTCAATACAGAAGGCTACACAGATGGCAAACTTTCCTATCATTCTATAATTTTAAAGTCGAATATATAAAAGGAGCCAATAACTTCCTTGCTGATTTCCTTTCAAGAAACCCTGAATTTGTGGATATTTGAAGTTATCTCACTTCTTAAAAGAGATTAGATGGATGTGCATTTTCTAAAAATGTAACTAAAGGAGTTTAGACCTTTTCTAAACCTAGTCCACTATCAAATGGTCGGTGGTAAAGACTTATCAAATCCGTTAATGGGTGACAATTTTCCAAAAATTGTTAAGTAAGCTTTTATCTTCCTTGCAGGTAAATCGTGGATAATGATAAAGAGATCAACGACCTCAATAAAGAAATAAAAGATCTAGTAGAGGTTGCAGAAGATCTCGAAAGTGGAACAGATCTGCTTGCCGACTATTTGGAGAAAAACATAAAGTGTATGGTGGATCTGGTTAAAGAAAATGTTGATAGAACTAAAACCTTATCTAAAAAATTTGACCAATTCATAATACAATATCAATCTGACAAAAAAGGAAAGGATAAAGTAGGAACCTCTGAGATCAAGGTTGAACAACTAAGATCTGATAAAAAGGCGAATAAAAAAGCCAATCCTGAAAACAAACCGAAGATGGTTGAAATAAAGGTTGATCAGAATAAACCAAGAATTATTAAAATCTCTGCAGAAGAGAAACTCATCCCAAAAAATAAATGGGAAAGGGAGTATAAAGAAATCTATGAAGAAATCTACTCATTCACCAATACAGAGACAGTGTTCTTTTCCTCAGGAAATAACATATATCCAAGAAAAACTTGCATTCCAGGAGCTGACCCTAAAAAGGTTTTCCTTGAAAGGGATAGTGCCCTGTAGCCAATTGTATTTTGGTTATATCTATGTAATAGACAGTCTATGATTTAATAATAAAGGAGATATTTTATATCTTGAGGCAAATCTTCTTTATTTCATTTATAGCATTTAGTTTCTTTATGTTATTGCTCGTATTAATGAAACTAAAGAAGCTCCTGAATTACTTTAACTATATCACATTGACTTAGGTTAGTCAAATGAAACATGTGATCAGAGTGTAATTCAAAAGTATAAACTCCAAGTCAAGTGAGTTCATAAAAGGACAAGTGGGAGCATCCATTAAATGAACTCAATTCAAAGGCTTGCAGTGTGACTACAGAACTATACTGTGTTTCAAGTAAAGTCAGAACACTTGTACTCACACTGGGTGGCTGTTAAGTATTCAACAGTTTCACTGAGGATCCCAACCGAGACACTTAAATGGGAGAGGCTATAACCTCTAAGTAATTGAGTACAGTCTAGGTTGACGACGTGACTAATTAATCCCTAGACTTGAGGATTCGTTGTATCTCATATTCAAGAGATAATCATTTGATATGGTCTTTTCTTTATGATAACAATTCACAAAAGATCATAAGCTCAAGTCAGTGATTATTGAATAAGTGTGGAGGTAAATGGATGCCAAGAAAGGATCCATCTACTCTAAGATTATAGTGAGTGAATTCCTATGAGATCTGGATAGAATAAATGTTAAAGGGAATCTTCGGCCGAAGTAGTAAAGATTCGAACTAAGGATAAGTTCTCCTTGAGTTGAGAATCGCCTGACATTTACTTCTAGACAGACACATATGATAAAGGTCATATAAGGTTTCTTAATCCCATGCCTTAGACCTTATTGGGAATTATTAGATGGAGAGATTGTATCTCACAGAAAGTCGTTGACCGTTAAAGGTTCATTTTATAAACGTGCTTTCACCAATGGCTAGATAGACTGAAGATGGAGCTAGTACTTATCTGATGTCTGGCTTAGCATCATTATAGTAATGAAAGTAATTTGATGAGTCAAATAACTTAATGCTAGCTACTATTCATTTTGGTGAACCTGAGGGACCACATAATGAATTGGTTTTTCCAAACCTTAGAACTAATGATTAATGTAGAGACATTAATATTAAATTAAATGTTGTTTAATTTAATTAAGAGTAAGAGAGAAATAATTAATATTAAGATATTAATTAATTAGGAATGAAATAAGTTAATTGGTTTAACTTAATGAATAAATTAATTTTATTCTAAGTATATTATCTACTGGGTATTTAATTAAGCTACGCTTAAGTTTACTTAAGTCTGCAATAGTTAAATACATGTCAAAAGCTCAATAGAGTTTTGAGCTGTGCTATATTAATTAAATCCTGAAAGGAATTAATTAACAAAGCCTGATCCAGTAATTAATGTGCTAGGCCAAACCTGAACAGGCTTAGCCCAATAGCTGAAAGGGGCAAAAATTTCAGTACCTAGGGTACATAATTTTCGGCCTCCTCCCCTGTCTCTATAAATGGGATAGTGCTCAGCTCATTCTATACACACAACTCAGATCTTTGATTCTCAAGGCAGGACGAAGTTCTGTCTCTCTCTCTTTCTCTAGTTCTTGTATTTCTTAGTTAGTAAGAAATTAAAGAACATTCTTTTACTCCTAAAAGTTTTAGTTCTTAAATGTCAAATTTGTTTACTAGTCAAATCTGATAGTGGTGTAGAGAAATCGGTTTGTGGATTCAACCTCAGAGGACTTCAAGAAAGGAGTCTTCGTTTGGCAAACGGATTGTGGATCTAAGTTCTTGAGAACTTCATATCCCTACTACAACAGGCGTGCTATAGGTGATTAATATGATTACTCTAGTTTTGTGAAAACATCGTTAAACGGATTCATAAACTTCTTGGGGATTCGTTTTTTAATCCTGGTACAAAAAATTTTAAATTCCGCATGTACCGGGTATGCGATTCCAACATTCCTATACGCTAGTTATGGATTCCTAGATCTGTTATATCCATCAAAATCTCTCAAAGAAATAAATGAGTTTGACGATAAGTTCAAATCCGAAGTCAGCATGTTTGCTAAAGGAAGACAAGTCGTCTTTAAATTCTACTCTATCAGCCTAGAGCCAGAGAATATAATTTGGCACGAGACGCAGCTGATGGTAACAATAGATTACCTGTCTATAAATATCCAAATAGAAACAGAATCTTGTTCTAGGAAAAATTAATTTCGATTTTCTAAAGAATGGATCGTTACTAGAAGAGCTCTAGGAATAAAGGCTATCTCGGCAATCGCTTAAACCTTCTGGGATCGTCAATATGAGACGATTTTTGCAAAGCAGGAAATTAGATCATGCTTACCAAGGGAGGAAGGATAAAGTCTCATCTCTTAAAAGAATTTATCGATACATTTAGAACTCACCGATTCTTTTGCACAGAGGCTACCAGAAAGTTAGCATGTGAAAAAATTGGATGCTGTAAAAATTTGATGTAACACTTTTACATCAACGGAAGGTGACGTAAGCCATGACGTCATATTGTAATCATAGAGCAAGTGGCATGAAGCTGTTACCACAACAATACAAGATAAGAAAGGTGGTCGACAAAGAAAAAAGAGCCATCACTAAAAATCAATAATTGCGGTGGTTGGCAGAACCCAAATACAAATTTTGAAATCCGCATAGGGATTTTGGAGCCTATAAGAAGAAGCCCCCGAAGACCAATAGAGCATCGAAAGTTAGAGAGAAGAAAAACTTTGTAATAGTTAGAAAAAATTGAGAGTTTTTCATTCAAAACATAAATATATCCCTGTATAAGTGAGTAAATTTCCTTAAGAGGAAAATAAAATCAGTTGTTCATAAAGAAAGAGTGTTTACGTTTATAAATATTCCATAATATCTTATTCTCCTTTTCTTTAAAATATTAAACTAAGCCGTAGTGAAGATTCCGTTTGAGAATATGGCCAAGGAGCAGTGTAAGTCATGAGCGTTTGGGCAGATTTTCCGAAGTGGCATAATTCGAGGAATAAGAAGGCGAGTCTTCAACCAATATTTATAAAAGGTATTATAAGAATATTGTCTTATATTTACAAATCGGTAATACTAGTTCTTTGTTTAATGTTGATTTTAGAAGAACTCTTAACAATCAAAATATGTCAGTAACTAAAATAATTAGATTAAAACAAGAAATAAAAGAATATAGAAATCTTATAGCAGAATATATTAGACAAAATGAAGAAAACTATATTTACATATTATGGACATCTCTTATGGATTTTAAAAAGAAAAATAGAAAGACTAGAGTATTTATCTACCTTTTAATAGAAGCGTGACCATGTGAAATATAATAATAGTTCATGAACCTATTTAATCATTATGGCATTTAAATGGATTAATAAACTAAAATATCATAAGAATAAGATTAGTCAAATTGAGACATAGATGACTTTATTAGATTCTCATGACCCAGATATATTAGATATGTTAGACTTCTTTTTAAACGAAATTAATTTCCATAAAGAAATGATAAAAATCTATAATAAATATATCACAACTACATTTTTTTGTTAAAACCATGAACACATTAACTAAAAAATCCACAGGAATAGAATACAAACAAGATAAAGATATGTATTTATGGTATAAAAGAAGATATGAATGCATTAGATCTCTACTGGTGCCTCTAGAAACTAAAATATGTTTATTAATACGAATGAAATATTATAAAAATAAATACCAAAGGTTAGGAGCTATTATTTCATCATAAAATAACTACTAGGACTTATCTGAAACAATAAATAAAGGCAGGGACTAATAGTAAAGATATTAATAATCAACCTTTTTTCCAAAACCATTAAATAGAATAAGGGTACTTTTGTCTCAACAATCCTTAAATAGTGTAGGGAGACAGTGAGATATTTAATCAATATCATGAGGGTGTAATCAGGAATAAAAATAAGTGGAGGAAGCAAAATGAAATTTATGAAAAATATAAGGAGGTTATATGAAATTAACTCGAAAAAATAATCATAATCATAAATGACTAACAGGTTGTACAAATATTAAAATCGATCCCACACAAACGTACGTGAAATTGTTGATCGACTTTTCAGAACTAACTCTTAAAAGTTAAAAAGTCATTGGGCCATTTTAAGTGAAAAAGAAAAGCAAGACCTCAAGTAGAATATTTAAGTATATTGCATCCAATAGCAAATAAACACGTAATTCAAAACCAAATATAGGCATATAGTCGTGTGCGAAAAGCAACCTGCCGGTGATTTAAGTGGGGAATGGGAGAAAAAAAATGAATAATTAAAAAAAAAATTAATTAGTTAATTCCACTAAGCACCCCAACCTTTGGTTCTTTTTATAATTTGGTATACAATTTTTACATTTTGCAGATAAATATTCAACTTTTAACTAGTATTCGTGGTATCCAAATACAAATTCGGCAGAATCTAATATAATATTCTGTTAGATTTTGGAGTGAAATTAATTTTTTTTGATACAATCCAAGTATAAGGTTGGATATTACAGCAGTGATTGAGCTGATCATACCATTTTATATGTCCCTTTCTCACGAACCCAACCACATAAAATTCATTGTGATTAGAACTCATTTTCAACTTTTCCTTGTATATTTTTTTTAATCTTAAAACCATAAACTCCGTTAGCAATTAGGATTCACCAGAATCTAATGAAATATTCTATTAGATTCGGCCAAGACGGGTTCAATATACTTTTATCTTCAATGAGTGGCCCAGCGGAAAATAATACCAGGGACAGGAGATTCGATCAATCCGAGATTCAGTTACTAAAGATGCACACTAATTAAAAGGTTGAGAATTTATCTACAAATATTTAAAGATTAGGTACTAATTACAAAGCTGGCGAAAGGTTGAGGCAATCGTCGCAATTAACCCAAAAAAAAAGAAAGAAAAGAAAATGAAGGTAAATGAAGCTGAAAAAGCATATTCCCTATCTGTTTAGAAGGGATTTTGTGGGTTTGTGTAGGTGGCGGTTTCCAGTAGAAAGCGAGCACGGTTTTCACGTTGGAAACTTGGAATGCTGATGCACATGGGACATGGAATTGGGTGGGTTTTGAAATCATACTGCGTGAGAGAGATAGAGATACAGATAGAGAGAGAATTCTCCCAAACATGCTGAGCTGAGAATTTTTTTTTTAACTTCTCAAACTAGTTTATCTTCAACCATTGTAGTTCGCAGATTGGTATTTCTTCGTCTCAGGTAAAGGAAATGCTTATCAGATGAAAACCTCCTTTTTGTTTTTCTTTTCTTCGGATGAAAAAACTGAAAATTAATTACAATCCGACTCTTAATTATCCAGCCCTGCTATGCTCCCTTTCGTTTCTTACTTAATTTGGCTCATTTTCAGGAATTGGTAAGAGGCATCGGCATCGTAAAATCTTCTTGTTGGTCAATTGCAAGGATCAGTTGTTAATTGCCGCTTGGGCGGTGCCGAATCAATTGCAAGCATGTCGATACCAAAGGAGCCAGAGCAAGTCATAAAACAGAGAGATGGATCCGTGCTCGGAAAGAAGACCATTCTAAAGAGCGACCATTTTCCTGGCTGCCACAACAAACGCTTGGTTCCTCATGTCGACGGTGCCCCCAATTACCGCAAGGTAACAATCCTGCATACTTATCTTCACGGATATACGCGATTGTATCTTCTTAGTTCATCTATGTTTCTTTTTCAAGTTATTTTCTGATTTGTAAATTCAAGATCTTGCTATCTACCCATCTAGTTCTTAGAGGCATCTTCTTGTTTCGTTTGAGTTTGGTCTTATGTATTCATATTTTCTGTGCGGGTGTCAGATAATAATTTTTTTTTCCTTTCCAATGTTATATATGTATTTTTAAATTTTCTAATTAAGAAAGATTGCATTGAAACATTTCCTACCATGTTATTGCTCATCTCAATTCTCCTTTCCCGTCGTTGCCATAGGCAAATTTCTTACCTGTTCATGGAGTTGCTATTCCTACCACTGATGGCATCCGAAATGTTCTCAAGCACATTGGTGCTCACATTAATGGGGAGCAAACCCGTGTACTTTGGATAAACCTCCGCGAGGAACCGGTAATTGTTCATTCCCAAAAAATTCTTGGTGACAGTGCCAATTTTCAATCATGAAGTTTGTATGGAATAGTAAGAAAGATTTCTATAGCTAGGTCAACAAACTCCGAATTAAATAATAATACTAGTGCTACTTTTATTTCATTCCAATGTTTTGTTACCTCTTCTAGATGGAGATGTTATATCATGCCAGTTTATTTCTGCTACTGGGCCACTTTGAAATCTCATTAATACCTTACATGCTTTATTGAGAAGGTGTAAGCTGTCAAATTGTTGGCTGCTGTAGCATATGTGAATCTGATGGTTAGGTGTAATCATACCCATTTTTTGCATTGAGAGTTCAGACAGAATATGGACTCCTGCTGGTTCATTTCGGCTTTTAAAACTGATTTGATTTCTACCCTAGACTCTTAACAATCCTTAAAACTTCGCCTTTTCCTTGTCCATTTAACTTGTATTGTCTCTTTTCTGCCTACGACATTTGGCTGTGCAGTTCTCTGTTAATATTTTCTTATTTTGATTTATTGTATGAGTTAACTACGCCAACTGTTGGCAAACTCCTATAACGTTTATTCTACACTAGAATTCTAGAATAAATATTATGATTATAGAGATAAGTACTGAACCTTTCACCATTTCATGATGAGAGGCTGCCCCTTCTTGGATTGACTTGTTATAACATTTATTAGGCTTCATTTCTACAATATTTTGCCCACCAATGACATTTATTTATGGTAGTCACAAAGATACGAAAAGCGTGCACACCAGGATAACATTAGATCAATGTTGATGATTACAATGAAAGTATTTCCATTCCTAAAATATAAAAGAAAACATTGAGCAGCATTATATTTTAATATGCCAATTTCATAGAAGGGTGTCAGAAAATGCAATTTGTTCACCCTCATTCTTCAATCTCTATTTTCCGCGGATATCGCTTCATTCTATAGTACACTACATGCTTCGACTCTTTTATATTGCATCAATTTAACCATCTGTATATGCAAGCACATCTTAATTCTTAAAGACCATGTGTTTCCTATAAACTATTCCTCAAGTTAAACTATTTTTGCATTTACAAAAAGAAAATATATAACTAAAACTAGGTTGTAAATGGTAGTATTTTTTATTACTATAGCATTTCTTACCGAACAACCAACATCCAACAACCATTGTTCCTCCCAATCCTTGAACAGAACTCCACTTTCCTTCTCCGATTCTTTCTTTCATCAGCGAAGCAATTTTTACTCACTGGGGAGATCTTTATTCTCTTGAATTTTAAGTGCAAGTTAGAGAGTACATACTCTGTTTTGTATTTATCTAATTAATGTATTACACACAATGATTTCCCAAGTAAATGAGTACCACCTCTTCGGGTCCAACCATTAGGAGATCTCATCATTTTGGATTACCCCTAGAGCTATGATTTAAGTCCTTTTCATTATCTTTTCTAATCTTGTGACCAATTCCACTTTCTTTATTTACTCTGGGCTAGTTAGGAGGAGGCCTGCAAGGACATAGCACCCATCAAGTCCAAATGCACAAGCAAGCGCGCACACACACACACACAAACACAGACCCAATATACATACAATAATACACACGTGCCTTCATTGCACACATAGAAAGATATTGAAAAGTATTGGACTCGCATTTTTTGTCTTTATCTTAATGGAAATTACAAGGAATTAATGCAGTTACCAAAATCGAGAAAGAAAATTTATGAAATCAAAAGCTAAAATTAAGTTTCCTATTGGCTGTCACCAGTATAAGAAAGGAGAGATAAAGGTGGAAAGTAATGACCGGATATCCTGTTTTTGATTGGCGAACATGAGTTTGGCCGAGTTTGGACATTGGGCAGTGAGCAGTGTAGGTGAGTCCAGACTTGTTAACCTAAAGATGTGATGTGCTATTCTCAACTTATATGTTGCATAAGTTTCATGTGTTCTGATAAATTGAGTTTTCAAATATGCAAATGAGCTAAGTAACGTTTCATTTGTGGAAGGAATCTAACAATTCAAATTTTTTTTGTTGACGGAGCCGTGGGAACACTTTAAAGATTTCCTCTTTTTTGGTAGACAATAAGAATACAAATTTTGTTTTCTTTATGAAACTATTACTATGTTATACACTCTACTACACACAAGGCAACAAACAACCTTATTTAGGCTAGCAATTGTGTGGGTAATTCCATGCCAACGTTTTATGGTAGTACTCTTTACCCATAAAAGTAGCTGAAAATATTTGATTTGCTTAATATTTTTAAAACACCACCTCTTTTCCTCACTCCCAAATTTGTAAAGTGTAAAATTTCAATTTTGATATGCTTGCATATATGGTTCCTCACTTATACAGACGCATGATTTGTGAGCTTTTATTCAAGAATCTTCTTCCTTGTGACTTTTTTAATCAGTAAGATTTGGATAGCATCTTCTATGAAAGGTCTGGCTTTGGTTGATAGATTTGGGTTCTTTCCTTTTTTTTTTTTTCCTTTTGTGTGTATTGGTGTGGTGGTCGACAGTACAAGATAAAATGATGCAAGTCTAAAATTATGGGCCAAATAAATATTAAAGGGTATGGGTTGGCCAATCAGAGAAAAGGATATTGGCCATAAATTCTAGTTCTATTTCTTTTGTTTATATCTTTGTATTTTAGCACCAAATGGGAACTTGATAAAGATGGATAAGTTTAACAATGAGAACAAACACCACTTGCCAGCACTTATACTAGTTTTTGTTATTTTTTCAGTAATTGATTTCTCTTTCACGGGAGATTTAATAACAATAATTGCTCAATTGAATCTTCAGCCAGACTTTGGTTCTCAAATAGGGAGTTCTAATGTTTACGCAGTATAGCAAAACCATGTCGGATGATTGATATTGAGTTATCTTGAGATCTTCGCCTAAAAATTGATTTCAAGTTGAAGAGCGAGTGTGACAATTGATTTCTCAGAAGTTGTGTTGCCGAGCATGAAAATAAAATGTTAGATAATAAATAGTGTTTATTTATAAACTTTGTTTTGTTTTGCAAGATGGAAATCAGAAGTTTAGCTGTATTCTCGAGTTATTAATAGAAGACGTTTTGGAGCTTTCCTTTCATTCATCTTTTCTTGCATAAATGAAACAGGTGGTCTACATTAACAGTCGGCCTTTTGTTCTGCGCGACGTGGAGCAGCCCTTCTCAAATCTTGAATATACGGTGTGTAATGCCCTTAAAATCTTGCTTTATCTCTTTAAATAAAATTTCTTCCAGCTATGAAGTTTGTTCTTTATCAGTTTCTCACTTGCCATTTCTACATAGATATGGATGAAAGTGAATTATGAGTACTTGATGTAGGTATAATTTCTGGATTGTCTAGACAGCGGACTCTTATAAAAGCAAGAAGAAATGGAAAAGGACCATTTAAAATTCTATTTTGAGCTATTATCCTGGATTACTCGTATTTAAACTTAGGACCTGTCTGAAGTTTACCTTGTGATTGGTTCTAATTGAAAGGCATCTTTGTGTAATTCTTATTTTCTTAGTTCTTTTATATATCTCTTCTGTCTCATTAGCCATTCATCCTCTCTCTCTGGTGCATATTACTCCATTTCAAGATGTTCGTAGTCTTTTAGTCTTTTATAGTCTTTTACAAACATAGGATCCATTGATTTGATTTCATATTACAAAATGCTCCTCAAGAGTTGGCTGTGAGCTAGGCCAACCAATACCTTGCTTCATAGGGTAAGTAGGACATTCTCCCAGCAAGTCTCTACTGAAAGAGAGAACGTTCCAATTTACTGCCCTTCTGTTCCAAGATGGCATCATTACCTTTTAATTTTCTGGGTTTGGAATTTTGGATTTTATACTGCTCTGTTATCTTTATATTGCCTACTTCATGTTTTATTCACACTTACCATAGTCAGCCTCTTCATCAGTATTTGTTTTTCGAATAAAAGTAGGGTATTAACAGGGTCAGGGTAGAGCAAATGGAAGATCGGTTGAAAGAAGATGTCCTCACGGAAGCTGCTAGGTACTCTATACCTTTATATTTTTTTTTTCTCTTAGATTTATTTATCATGATTATCTTTTGATTATTCTTGTGGTATATAATCAACGAAAACTATATCTACAGATATGGAAATAAAATCCTTGTAACTGATGAACTACCAGATGGTCAGATGGTGGATCAGTGGGAACCAGTTTCACACGATTCCGTAAAAACACCACTAGAGGTATGCACAGTAGCTAAAAAAAATGAAGATATGCAAAAGCATTTACTTATAGTTTTCTTATTCTTCTCCAAGCCAGGTGTACGAGGACTTGACACATCAGTACCTTGTCGACTACGAACGTGTTCCTGTAACAGATGAAAAATCTCCTAAAGAGCAGGATTTTGATATTCTGGTTAGTATCCAATTTTAGATCTAGTTGACTTTAGCATAATGATAGTGTCCATAGTCGCCTAATATTATGTATTCAGGACATCGCTAGATCTTTATAGCCTGCCATCTTGTCCCAAGTCATAGATCATTGAAAAAATTGGGATCAACTGATTACAGGCTTTTAACCACATACTTGTAAGCTGACACATTTTACATGAGAAATCTATGGGACATCTACATACAGATTTCAGAATCACCACTTGTGAGATGCTATCTATAGATATAAACGACAAATCCAACCTATTTTCTTAAAGACAGAGCCTCCACCCGTCTTATTACTCCTTGTTCTTTAGCTTAACCACTTTATGAATTGAAACTAAATTGTTTGAGATCTGATGCTAGAAAGACAAATGGAAATACAACTTTAACGTATTTCTACTTCAACAGTGAATGTTTGAGGTGAAATTTGTGTGCAATTTGTACCCTTCTCTGTTAGGGTACTAAGAGGAATTATACTGGATCTTTCCCTGTTTTTGCTGTCCTCCATGGACTTATGGTTTACATCTAGGCTACAGATCATGGAAATATATTTAACATACATGTACTTTTGTTATGACTTAGCTCTTTCCTAGAATATGATTTGAACTTGGTCCATACGTCTTGAGATTTCAATTAACGTTGTTCCCTGTACCATTTACTTTTTAGGTTCATAAGATATCTCAAGCTAATATAAGGACAGAGATAATATTTAATTGCCAAATGGGGCGTGGACGAACAACTACAGGGATGGTGATTGCGACACTGATATATATGAATCGCATTGGAGCTTCAGGTGATCTTTTAATGTTTTTCATAGCCCAATTTGACTTTTCTCTATGCTAGAAGTTTTCCTGTGGCCCGAGCATAACTTCTGCTTCTCTTGTATCCTTATGCATGGGAGGAAGAATGAACTTCAGATTAGAAGTTTTATTTCTATTATTTCTTGTTCATGTTACACATGAGTAGAGATTTGTATATCAAGTTCCCAATTATACTTCTATTTGATTTCTGATGAAATTGATTATTCTTATGCTTAATCATCCTTTTTTCACTTGGCTTGAGTAATTCATTCCCTATAAGTTGAGTCGTAGAATCATGTTAATTCTCTGCCATTCATTACTCTTTTATGTATTGCTTGATGTATGGCAAGACTCAAGAGTTATATTTTGGTTATAGATAATCTGGCAATGTAAAGATATTCTGAAACTACAATCCAAAAATGATGTAAATGGCAGGACGTGTTGTTCAAAACCTATTGTAGCTAACATGTCAGGAGTATGAAAAGATGTTGCAATAGAAGGTCAAATCACCTTGTGTCATGGCTGCATGGGCAAGGGTTTGTAAATCCCGTGGGACTTGGGAGTAAATCGGTGAAGCTTAAAAAGATTTTAGTAATTTTACACTGACATGTTTCTCTTTCTAATAGCATAAGACTTTTTATATGCTCTCATATTTCAAATTCTGCTCAGATAGATATTTTTGTCTATTGTGTCCAGATTATCTGTTGTGAAACTCCAATTCGGAGCTGGGATTAGTACATAACATAAGAGACAGAAATAGGCCTCACAAGTTGTTAAGAAGAAGAGATTTTATAACACATGGTACGGAGATTTGAAATGAAGCTTGAATCTAGTAGGAAAATGTGATCAATAACATTTGTATTTTAAAAAATGTCATTTATGATACCTTGCTTCAAAATGGTGTGCTGTGCTTCATATGAAATTATATTTCCCTCTCTAATAAGTTATTGCTTTCTCAATGAGGAGGTTATCTTAATAGAGGAGATGAATCCTCAGTACTTCTTTTGACGCTGTGCACTATGTTCACATGTTCTTGGGATTGATGGATGTTTAATGCTCTTTTGCACCTTCAATAGTTTTTATTAGAATATCTCTATACTTCTTTCTTTCATTTAAAGTTGGGAGTGATGCATTCTGATGTATTCATATACAGGTATTCCAAGAACCAACTCTATGGGAAGAGTTTCTGATTGCAGTTCTGGCTTTACTTCTGATTTACCCAATTCAGAGGAATCTATCCGTAGAGGAGAATATGCAGTAATTAGAAGCCTTATTCGAGTTTTAGAGGTACAGATAGTAGCTAACTTCTTCTTCCATAGTCTGGAAACTGAATGGTAATTTATTGGTTTTGAATTTATATTGCCTAATGATGTACCTTCAGGGTGGTGTAGAAGGCAAAAGGCAGGTTGATAAAGTCATTGATAAATGTTCGTCTATGCAGGTACTGACCTCAATATATAGTTTTCTTCTGTATTGCATTTTCTTCCTGTTGAAAGAAATCTTTGAGATAATTTAGTGCCTCTTGATACTATAGTTAATATTCAGAATTGTTGTTTGGTGTTTTTCTATTACAGAATCTACGTGAAGCTATTGCTTCTTATCGAAATAGTATTCTGTGTCAAGCTGATGAAATGAAGAGGGAAGCATCTCTTTCCTTTTTTGTGGAATACTTGGAGAGATACTATTTCCTTATTTGCTTTGCTGTATATCTCCATACAGAAAGAGAAGCTCTTTATCCTATATCTCCTGGTCAATGCAGTTTCACTGAGTGGATGAGAGCTAGACCAGAGCTCTATAGTATACTGCGCAGGTAATTACAAACTACTTTGCTGTTAACAAGTGTCACCTTGCAATTCAAAACACTGTTACTCCTCCGTATACTATGTTGCTACTGCAAGCATAGATAATGATCCATACAATGTCTCAAAATCGTGATGTCATGTACAGATTGCTGAGGAGAGACCCAATGGGGGCACTTGGTTATGCTAATTTGAAGCAATCTCTGGCTGCTGATGGTCGTCCTTTAGAGATGAGTCAAGTAGCTGCCTTAAGGAATGGAGAGGTTCTTGGAAGTCAAACAGTTCTTAAAAGTGACCACTGTCCTGGTTGTCAACATCCTTGCTTACCAGAAAGAGTGGAGGGTGCTCCTAATTTTCGAGAGATTCCTGGATTTCCAGTTTATGGAGTTGCCAATCCAACTATTGATGGAATTCGCTCAGTCATTCAAAGGATTGGAAGCTCAAAAGGTGGCCGCCCAGTATTCTGGCACAATATGAGGGAAGAACCTGTTGTTTATATAAATGGAAAACCATTTGTACTCCGTGAAGTTGAAAGGCCATACAAAAATATGCTGGAGTACACGGTATAACATCATATAACTTTATTTCTGAACTTGTTCTATTTCCTTTTCGTGCTGGTTTTTCTTAGTGTCAGAAGAATAATATTAATAATTATATTTATTCTGGTGTTATGCTATTTACATATCTTTTCAAGAAATAATGTGCTGAAATAAATGTGTTAATAATTATATTTATTCTGGTGTTATTCTATTTACATATCTTTTCAAGAAATAATGTGCTGAAATAAATGTGTTAATAATTATATTTATTCTGGTGTTATGCTACTTACAACATATCTTTTCAAGAAATAATGTGCTGAAATAAATGTGTCAAGGGGATTGATTGTGAAAGAGTTGAAAGAATGGAAGCTAGGCTAAAGGATGATATATTGCGAGAAGCTGAGCGTTATCAAGGGGCTATAATGGTAATCCATGAGACTGATGATGGACAAATATCCGATGCTTGGGAACATGTGAGCTTGCACGCTGTTCAGACCCCACGGGAGGTATTTAGGTGCTTTGAAGCTGATGGTTTCCCTATCAAGTATGCCCGTGTTCCTATAACTGATGGAAAAGCTCCCAAAGGTTCTGACTTTGACACATTGGCCATGAATATTGTATCTGCTTCCAAGGACACAGCCTTTGTTTTCAATTGCCAGGTAATTATTATTTCAAGTTACACTTACCCAGTTGTCATGGACCAGTCCTTCGCAATTTTTTAAAGAGTTTTTGAATATATGTCTTGCTTATTTTCTGAAATGTTGTAGATGGGGATTGGAAGGACTACAACAGGTACTGTTATCGCATGCCTTCTGAAACTCAGAATCGATAATGGTAGGCCTATTAGAGTGTTAAGTGATGACCTATCCCACAAAGATTTGGCAAATCGCACTGACAATGAAAGTGAAGATCAGGTCTTGACATCAGTATCTATTGCTGAAAAAATTAGGACATGTGATGATTCAGGGCATTCATTTGGAATTAATGACATCCTACTGTTATGGAAGATTACAAGATTATTTGATAATGGGGTGCAATGCCGGGAAGCTTTAGATTCTATAATAGATCGATGTTCAGCACTGCAGAACATACGCCAAGCTGTCTTGCAATACAGACAGCTGTTTAATCAGCAGCATGTGGAGCCTAGAGAAAGGAGAGTAGCTTTAAACCGTGGTGCTGAGTATTTGGAGCGTTATTTCCGTTTAATTGCTTTTGCAGCGTATCTAGGAAGCGAAGCATTTGATGGATTTTGTGGACAGGGAGAGTCAAGAATGACTTTTAAGAGTTGGCTACATCAGAGACCAGAGGTTCAAGCAATGAAATGGTCTATCAGATTAAGGCCTGGCCGATTCTTTACCATACCTGTAAAGCTTTCTTTCATTATGCATGGTTTCTCAAGGTTGCAATTTTTCTTATACCTTCTGATTGACTGTATGAGGTTTCTGAATACAGGAGGAATTGAGAGCTCCACATGAATCTCAACATGGAGATGCTGTCATGGAGGCAATTGTGAAGGATCGAAATGGTTCAGTTTTGGGGAAAGGCTCTATTCTTAAGATGTATTTCTTTCCTGGTCAAAGGACTTCTAGCCACATACAAATCCATGGTGCACCACATGTCTACAAGGTACCCAGAGAGTTTACTTAAAATGCAATAAACAGGAAGCCCGAGATATACAACAGAGTCATCTTTGTAATTGTATCAAGTTTGGGTATTACCACATCTGCCTGAGAACCTAACCTTTATACCAGAATGACATTGGAGTTTTAGAAATAGGAAATTATAAGACTGAACAAGTTAGATTTCTCATATGAATAATGCTAAGCCGGTAAAGTAAACATGTGGATTCTGAGTTTGTTAATTAAGTATATGATTAGATTGATTAGGTGCTATCAACTGTGATAAATAAGATGAAGTTATCCTACTGCTTTGATCACTAGATGAGCACTTTCTGGTAATTAGCTAGTTCACCCTGTCGAGCTGATTTTTGTGAATCTAAGTTTGTGATGTTGCTGTAAGTTTGTTTGAAACACTAAATAGGAGATATCACCTTTCTGTTTCTGTCTTTTAAGGTGGATGGATATCCTGTATATAGCATGGCAACCCCTACAATTTCAGGTGCAAAAGAAATGTTAGCCTATTTAGGTGCCAAGCCCACAACAGAAGGATCTGCCCCTCATAAAGTTGTTTTAACAGATATAAGAGAAGAGGCCGTCGTTTATATCCATAACACTCCTTTTGTTCTTAGGGAACTAAATAAGCCTGTTGATACACTCAAGCACATAGGAATCACCGGCCCGGTGGTATGATTTCGTTTCAATTTTCATTTTCTCACAAGATAAAACAGCTGATGAACTGAAACAGATTCTAATCTCCTCACTTTATGCCATTTTACAGGTGGAACATATGGAGGCACGCTTGAAAGAAGATATAATTTCTGAGATCAGACAATCTGGTGGTAGAATGCTTTTGCACCGTGAAGAATATAATCCTGCATTGAAACAGGCTAGTGTCATAGGGTACTGGGAGAATATTTTTGTAGAGGATGTTAAGACTCCTGCAGAGGTATATGCAGCCTTGAAGCATGAAGGGTACAGTATAGCATATCAGAGGACCCCGTTAACTAGAGAGAGAGAAGCTCTATCTTCAGATGTTGATTCAATCCAATACTGTACGGATGAGTAAGTTCTCAATCCTCACTTGTATGTTTTTTCTGGTTATTACTGAATCACGTGTATTCAAAATATACTGGTTTTAGATAAATTACTGTATGAATCTGGACTACAGCTTTAAGTGACGGCATATAGCATGGTCATTATGAAGATAATTATGGATATGTGCCCATCTCTTGCTGTAGACCTTCTATCTAACAGAATATTTAACAGTTGTTGGCTTCTGATTAAAAAATTCTCAGTCTATATCTTCACATAGATTTTGAGATGTTATCATCAGGGATTTGATTTATTTAATACTTAGTACTGAGGAAAGCCCAGGGATGTGATTTATGTAATACTTCGTCTCAGATAGTGATACAATCTATGTTGGAGGGTAAGTTTCAGCATACACATTGAATGTGAAACCTTCAGATGACCGCATGGAACTAAAGCATCGACAATTTGGCATCATCAATTTGCTTTAAATTGGCGTTCAGAATTGTCAAAGTGCATATGCTAATTGACATAGTATCTGAGATACTAGTTACTTGTCACAGTGCTTATTTCATTTTACATCAATCCTGCTAATGATTTCATTGACACTAAACTGGGTTTTTTCTTTCTTGTTTCTCTTAACAGCAATGCAGGGTCTTATCTTTTTGTATCACACACAGGATTTGGAGGGGTTGCCTATGCTATGGCTATCATTTGTATAAGACTTGAAGCAGAGGCGGCGATAACATCACGTGTCTCACAATCTATAGGAACTCCAAGCTCATCTAGTTCACAGGAACAATTTTTTAGTTCTGATGATGAAGCACGCAAGATAGGTGATTACAGGGACATCCTAAGCCTAATTAGAGTTCTTGTCCATGGTCCCGAAAGCAAAGCAAATGTTGACTCTGTTATAGATAGGTACATTTCTTTTGCTTACATAGACTGGTACATTTCTCTACATGTAGTTGATGCCTGCTTAAGCAAAAGGATGACCATTTGCATTAATCTGCATCAGAATTATAGGAATTCTAAAATACTTCACGCCGGCATAAACTTGACAAAAGAATATGTTCTTGTGTTTCCATATAGTAGTACCTGTAATGGTAATAAAACCAAGTGAGTATAGCATAGACAAGTAAACTAAACCTGACTTATTGTGCTTGACCAATACTTCCTTTCAACAGCTAACAGTGATACTGGGAAATCAGAAAAAGTCTTCTTGCTGCTTTAATTGATCTTTTTGCTTATGCATATATACGTCATGCCAAATCAGTCATTAACAAACTTCTGACCTACCAACTATTTAAAAATTTACTGCATTACTGATGTGCAGAAATTTCAGCCAGCAGCTGTCTTTGAGCGTGCCCAAAATCATGCATAAGTTCAAATCTGGCTAATTTGTTACGATGAGTACCATGTATTAAGAGATCTGTAATTTAGACATTTTCACCTTTGTACAGTAGAAAACTAGACATTCAGATCAGGGGCTGAAGTAGTACTTAAAGATGGACACGAACAGTTAACATGAAGCATAACTCCAGCTTCCCTTGAAATATGATAAGTAAAAAGAAAAGATAGTTGGGCAGAAATTGATTTAGGTTTTCCACAAGCTGTGCTATTCTTCTAATTCTTGTTCTTTATATCCTTTCTGAACTCTACCAATATATTCGTCTATTTTAAAGGTGTGCTGGGGCTGGACATTTGCGAGATGATATTCTGTACTACAGCAAGGAACTTGAAAAGCTTTCAAATGATAGCGAGGAACAACGAGCACATCTGGTAGATATGGGTATCAAGGCTTTAAGGTTGGTTCCATTTTTGAGATTCAGAATTTGATTCTACTTGGAGCAGGATGACTTGCGTTTTTCCTTTTTTTTGCCATCAGTTACCCATATTTATCTTTTAAGGATAATTATGAAAATCCCCTGAGGTTTATCCAAACCTTGAAACCTTACGAGTACTCGCTGAGTTTTTACACCGTTCACATTCACACCTTGAAACACTACAAAACTTACCTTGAGATTTGTACAATATTACGAATACCCCCTAAAACTAACGGAAAATCGTTGACTTTCCTTGAATTTGGGGGTATTTGTAATGTTTCAAGGTTCGGATGGTGTATGCGAATGTTTTGCAAACCTCAGGGGGTCTATCCGTAAGGTTGGGAGGTTTGGATGGTTTTTCGGTAAAAAATGCAAACCTCAGGGTGGTTCTCCATAAATGACCCATCTTTATGATTTTTCATTGCATTTGCATGGATCAAGATCTCAGTTTTTGTATTTGTTTGCTAATGCAGGCGATACTTCTTCCTCATTGCCTTTAGATCCTATCTCTACAGCAGTTCAGCAAATGAGACGACTTTCTCTATTTGGATGGATGGGAGGCCTGAACTAGGCCATCTTTTTAATAATCTTCGAATAGATAGATAGATGATTTCCTAAAATGTACAACCAACATAATGTACAGGTGGCTATCTCCAGAATTGTATAATGCATGATCCTACTACTGAAATCAAATGTTAAATCACCTTGCCGTATAGTGTAGTTGGTGTTTTTTGTTTTTTTTTTTTTTTTGGTTACAAGGAGCAAGAGAAAACAAAACAAAAAAACAACAAAATCTAAGAAAAAGAAACTAGTCCTTATCAGAAGCAAGGTGGAACACAAGCTCTCCCGGAGGAGACTCCCAATACATCATCCATTCGTTGATGTCATGGCCTTTCTTGGCGAGAGATTCCGCACAATTGTTGCCCTCCCGGAGGGTGTGCCGGAGAATAGCTTGCCACGGTAATCAAGAAGAGTCCGACAATCTTCAATAATGGCTTCAAGAAGAGCTCAGTGTTAGCATCCTTCATGAGGCCGATAATGACTTAAGAATTCACTAGAAAAATAATTCTCTCAAATCTTCGTTCCCACGCTATCTGCATTCCTTCCTGTAGCCCAAGTAACTTCGCTTTGGTGATGGTGCACTTCCCAAGATTCATCGAGAAACCCCCAAGCCATTCACCATGTGAGTTTCTGAGGAGACCTCCAGCAGCCGCATGTTGATCCTCCCATATAACATTACCATTCGTGTTAACTTTGACGATCCCTTCGGCTGGCAAGACCCACTTAATGGAGCTCCGGTTCGTCTTGGCTTTTTCTATCGCATTCCCAAAATTTTGAAACAATTCATCTGCCATCTTCTTGACAGCATTAACAGTAACAAAAAATGGCTCCCTTTTTCCATTGAACACAAAATTATTCCTTGTTTTCCACAAGCACCAACAATTAGCCATAAAAAACAAATACCAAGGGCAATTGGGAGAGATGATGTTCTTACCTTTCCAATGAATGTTCAAGTAAAACCAATTCTCAACATCAATATTCCCAAATTGCAAAAAATCAGTAGGTGCCACAACAAATTCCCAAACTGCCTTAGATTGTCTACAGTCCTACAAGATGTGGATAATGTCCTCGCAATTGTTCGAGCATCTCGTGCACGTATCCATATCCACCATGTTCCTGTAAAAATGAAGAGCATTAGTAAGAAGTCTATCGTGATTACATAATCAAAGAAAATGTTGGAGCTTGTGTGGTAAATCACACTTCCAAACCAAGTTCCAGGCCCTATTGGTACTATTCTCTTCATTAATCATCAAAGAGTTATAGGCCGACCCACAAGTGAAGTCACCCTTAGGAGTCGGGTTTCAAATCTTAGTGTCACGTTGGCTCCCAAAGATGGGCAAGGCCATTTCAAAATCTGCTCATGGAGGTCACTAGGGATGTATGTCCGGATCCTGTCCAGGCACCAATTTCTAGCCCCATTAGTAACATCCTGAATCTAATTGAGAATCTTATCACAATCAAGAATGTCATTCTCCAAGAGTAGCAGGAATAATCCCGTCAAGCCAATTATCGAACTAGAATGAGATAGAATAACCATCACCAATCTTCCATCCCACATTACGCTCCACCGCTTTGAAGCTTTTGACGATGCCTTTTCAAAGACAAGAGGCATCTGGTTTGGGTGTATGTCCTGAGATCGACCCTCATTTGTGGTACTTCTTGTTAAAGATGTTGAACCATTTGCTATTGTCCTATTTAACACATCTCCATCCGACCTTGGCAAGCATAGCTATATTGTTCTTCCTCGCCTCTCGGATGCCGAGGCCTCACTCACTTTTTTTCTGAACGATTTTTTCCCACCCCACAAGGTGCACCTTGCGGTTCGTCTCACTTGATCCCCAAAGAAAGTTGCGGTTTATCCTGTCAAGCCTATCACAAATGTGTGTAGGAAGCCAATTAGATTGCATTGTGTAAATCGGTTTAGAGGACATGACCGATTTCACAAGAGTGGCTCTACCGGCAAGATTAAGAGTTTTGCTCTTCCAAGCTGTCAACTGGCGCTGAACTTTATCAATGAGGTCCACATAATGATCTCTCGGGCAGCGGCTAGCCTGGATTTTGATATCGAGGTACTTACCAATGTCCAACACTGCTTCAAAGCCAAGAGTACTAGAGATATTCACCTTGTCCTTGGTTAGAACACCCGAACCGAATAGGATCCTGGACTTGTTCGTGCTGACCTTGAGCCTTGAGGAGGAGCAAAAGGCCTCAAGAATGAATTTGATGTCAAGGGCACTCTTCATACTAGATTTCTCCACAAAGATAATGTCATCAGTGAAGAACATGTGGGATATCCTAGGGCCATTACGACCCAACTTCATCGGCTCCCAATCTCCTCTCCCAACACGCTATTCGATAAGGTACGCCAATCTCACCATACAAAGGACAAAAAGGTAAGGAGAGTAGGGTCACCTCGTGTAAGGCCACACGTCGCCTGTATGGGATCCAAAGGCTCGCCATTCCATAGAATCTGTGGTTTAATGCCTTTGACCGCAACCATAATAACCTTGATCGTGCCCTTTGGAAGACCAAAGAACTTGAGAGTTTGAAGAAGGAAGCTCTAACTCACTTTATCACACGCGTTCTCCAGGTCGATCTTAATAATCATATAGCTATTCTTTCTCGTGGATCGACTAAGAGAGTGAATCATCTCTTGAAGAACCAAGATGTTGTCCTGGGGGTGCCTCGTCTCGGAATGAATATGCTTTGATGAGGACCCACAACCTCCCCAATGAACGGCTAGAGCTGAGAGATAACAAGTTTGGTGATAATCTTCAGCAGAACATTGTAGAGAGCAGTAGGTCTAAACTCTAAAATCCAAGATGGATTGTCAATTTTGGGGATGAAACAGATGGACCGACCAACCGAATCTGAGAGGGACCCCGTCCGGAAACAGTCTATCAAAAACTAAGTGATAGAGGTCCCCACTGTATCCCAGCATTGCTGAAAGAAGAAGGATTGCAACCCGTCTAGACTTAGGGCCCTGTACGGGCTCATGCTACGAACAACTTTTATAACCTCATCTTTGGTAATCTCCCTCTCCAAGAGACTAAAAGCACGGGGCTGATAGTTCTCTGAAGAGGATTGATGTCCAGACGAACCTCAGCAGCCGCCGAGCCATTGCTGAAGACCTCTTGAAAGAAGCCCTGGACATGATCACAGATAGTGTTGATATCAAAGGTCCATACAACATTGATCAGGAGGGCTCATATTTTATTTCTTCGCCGGCGACATAAAGTGAAAACATGAAAGAATTTAGTATTTTGGTCGTGAAATTTAAGCTAATTCACTCGGTCTGAGAATTCTTTTTTCACAGTTATTTAAGTGCATAAATCACAACAGGGAAAGCTTGGACCAGCAACAATAAAGAATCGAACAGATCGGCGAAGACAGAACTCTCGGCTCGTCTTCGAGGCACTGTTCTCGACCACACTCCCTTTGGCTTTCACCTTCGCCTGTTTGGTCGAGGACGCAACCTCGGGCGTCTTTAGTATTTTTCCTAGTCAAACCGGTGCCAGGTTGTTCCCTGACCTCCTCATCTCTGGTCAGGTCAAAGATGGGGGCGGTAGCATCGTAGGTGCATTTGAAGAGCCCCTTTCCTCGTCCATGAACAGGGGCACCCGAGCTTTCCCCTACCACGCCCACTTGTGCCCCGATAGGAATGGGAGCCATCTTCGGTGGTTGAACAATAGGCAGCTCGGGATGAGCGTTGACTGCCTTGTCTAGATTGCGAAGGTCCTGGTCATCATCTGCTTTGTGCTCGGGTGCGATGGCTCGAGCATTCTTCAACATATAGGCCTCACTAGACTTCACCATTATGCTGGTATCTACGAGGAAACATCAAAGGGACGATCAGAAACAGTTGGAAAAATATAAAGTTAAGTACAAGCGGAAACAAATTACCAAAAATAAATTTTGGGTTGGGCTTTCCATAGGCCAAACCGGCCTCAATTAAGTTACGAGTGGAGAGCATCGTCTCTCAATCCATTAGCTCGTCTCCGAGCCAGTCCACTACCAAATTGAGGAGTGGCTGGAGATTCTCATCAGCTGTCGTTTTATTTTTCCTCGGCTGGGCAACCTTCTATTTATTGGGAACGAGGAATCCACCAGGGTGGCCGACTATGAAGAACTCCTTCCAAACTGGACCTTGGGAAGAGGTCGGGATCGTGAACATCCTCCTCTTCTGTGAAAGGTTATAGAATCCCTCACTTGATTTGGTCAAAACTAAAAGAATGAGAATCTGGTAGAAGTGGCAGATGCTCGGCTCGAATCATAAGATTCGCATCAGGATGAAAAAGCACCCGATCAGAGTGAAACTATTGGCAGTGAGTTGGTTGGGGCAAATTTCCAACTCTTGATATATGCTATACATGTCCAGGTTCCCGACCACACGGAAACCGGTGACGACCGAATTATGGTTCACCACCAACTCAGTGCTCTCCTGCTTCCCCATTATATCCTCAATGGTAGCCATGCAATGGTGAACGGGGTCGGAAAATTCAGGAGCTGGATACTCTCCATGAATTTGTTACTAGGGAGGTCTATCACAATCTCGTCCCACCTCTCCTTTTTCTTTGAAGCTTGGCCCGAGGTCTCAGGCTCGTTGCAGGATTTTTGTTGTCTGGAGGGCCTCATTGCCTCTTGCTTCAATCGACCAGGCCGCGCTATCATCATGGTCGGCAGTGGCGCTCGTGAGGCTCCGCCCTCCACCAACGAACCAACGTTGCCTCAAGCACGATTGGCTTCGACCCCGCTCCCACCGCTTGGAACAAGCAAAACAGCAGTCGGTACTCTGCCGATGGTCGTGGAGACCTCCTTCGACGCCAACTCAAAACCTACTGTGTCGTGACCCCCGGGCTCTGAGAGGAGAACCCCTTGCGGGCCCGTTGGATGCGCGGGTATAACCTTTGAATCCACCGTGTACAACCCTAAAGTTTGGCCTGGGAAGCACTTGCCAAAAGAGGTTAACCTTATTTAGTTGTACATGGATTCTTGTTTATAAACCCTTCAAACCACACATGTTTTTCCTCTGTGGGACAAAGCCCCTAATGCACATTTTTCTCAAGTTTTAGGGGTGCTGCAATCACCCCTTCTTGAGAGCGTAATGTCCTCATTGCGCCGCGACATAGCCCATGACCGCCCGCTAGTGGGGACTCTAGAGGTGGCTCCCGCGCATGTAGCACTTTGCCCCGCAGGTTCAAGAGGTGGCTCCCACGCGCGTGGCACTTAGCTCCCGCGACTAACGGTCGGCTCTGATACCATTTGTCACAACCCCCGAGCTCAGAGAGGAGAACCCCCTACGTGCCCGTTGGACGCGCGGGTATAACCTTCGAATCCACCGTGTACAACCCTAAAGTTTGGTCTGGGAAGCACTTGCCAAAAACGGTTAACCTTATTTAGTTGTACATGGATTCTTGTTTATAAACCCTTCAAACCACACATGTTTTTCCTATGTGGGACAAAGCTCCCGAAGGCACATTTTTCTCAAGTTTTGGCGGTGCTACATACTGACTCCTTGTCACGCTCGTCATAATCCGTAACTCTACCCTCTGTATTGCACGACCCCGACATATTTATAATGTATGGAAAAAGAAAAGGATAATAAGGGATCGAAGGTTACCTAGTTTTTTGGAGTGATTCTAGCAGTAATGCACTCACTATTAAACGACAGCAACTCACTTTCTCTCTCTAGAAAATGTCTCTGATCGGAGAAAATAATTCTTCAAGGTAAGAAAATGACAATGATAGTGCGCCTATTTACAGATTCTCGCCTCAGAATGCAAAACGTCGTCATTATTGCATTGTAGTTACTAACATAAAGGCGCTCCTTTGGGGAAAAGAGGCTACGCTTGAAGCGTTGACCTCTCACAACGGGAAGAAATGCCTTAATAGCGCCCGAAAAGTGTCTTTAAAAGGCGCTTCTTTCAAGACACGCTAGTCGTGGTCTTACAAATCTCAACTGAATAAAATTCGACTGAGACTTGGGGGAGTTCTGATAGGGGATATTTTCGCCCGTCCACGTGTCACGATCCTAGTAGTCTCATTATGCCCTTAGTATCACTCAAAATTCATATGCCTTCAGAGGACACTGGACCAAAAATTTAACTTCTGCGGACAAATATAAAAGAGTTCTCTGCTTGGAATTCACCCTATTTGGATCATATGAATACACCTCATATTGAAAACACATACAATACTACACGTAATAACCTAAACTCTTCAATGATAAGAGGAAGAAGAAATAACTTACTGGTTACGTGAGTTGTTCCTAATTCTCTAACAGAGTTAGTCAAGTTTTCTTTTTCTTGAACGTCGAGGACTTGTAATTCTGAGTTTCTTCTTGTTTGCTGTCTTCTCTTCTGCAAGAAAATTTTGTATTGTTTCTCAGTTTGTTGGCGTCTTTTACTGTATCGTGGGTCTGCAAGAAGTTTAGGTATTATGGGCTTTATTTTAATAGTGACCATCTCTCATAAAAAAAATAGATAATAGAGTTAATTTAAATTAAGGCTAATTTGGGAAAAAGAGAAAAAAAGAATTAACACCGTTAGGAGTAAAACTAACGGCATGGTTTTTTGGTTAAGAAAATTTTGAAAATGGATTTTTTGGATTAGAATATATTTGTATAGGTTTTCTGGATATAAAAATTTATTTTAGGGGTTTTTTTGGTATTTTTCTCTAAAAGTAAAATTGAGACTTAATGTGGCACCCCAAAATGGGACTCGCCAACAGTCCCGCACTGCCGACTCACCGAGTTGACCCATGATGGACCACACTCGACTCATCAGTGGCGAATGGCAGACGGTTTGGTAAATTAAAGAGTTACTCGCAGCAGAAATACGAGTTTTTAAATTTTTTTATTAAATACTAAATGCTACGTGGCAAACCCACGATACAATGCGGAAGCGTCTAATCAAAAGGGCAAGCTAATCTCAAACGTTAACATATAATACTAAATAAGGAAACTATTCTAAATAGTTCACTAATCTAAAGAGGGAAAGTCTTAAATGAAACTAATTGAAAGGAGACAAACCTTAGATGTCCTAGTGCTTCCGGGAAATCTTTCGCTGTGTCGATCTCGCAACCTGGATCATGAACGGAAAGGAAAGTAGGCGTTAGTCCTGGCGACTAAGTGAGGGAATAAAAGAAAATGTTCACTGTTGAAATATTCTCGGTTCATAAATTTTTGATAAAACGGGGAAAGGGGAATATATGCAATATATTTTTGAAAGGTATGAACCGGTTTTAGTAAAGTAGTCGGTACGATAACAGAATTACAGTACCGAAGGTTTGAGTAGCTAAAGGCTGGGAACAGTGATACCCAACTTTTAAACGATGCGTAGTTATTGAAGACAATGCATGAAGTATAATGAGACAGGTAATGCAGACAGGTATAAGAGACGTAATGGGATAGACAATGCAGACATACTATGATGATCGTAGGGGATGACTAACTCGAATCCAGACACATGAGCCTGAAGGCCCCGGAGAATTCTGAGTCCGTCCGACCCTTTTTAATCACCTTACTTAGACAATCAATACAGACTATGGTGCTTACTAGAGGATGGTGGCCCTTTCGACACCACAAACGACAACAATGCAAGTTGTGGTGCTTACTAGAGGATGGTGGCCCTTTCGACACCACATACGACTAACAATGCAAGCAATGGTGGTCTTAGAAGCAGGCTAACTCGAAGAGTTAAGCTGGTCCTTTCATCACCTTACCTAGACAACAATATGTGGTGGTCTTAGAAGCAGGCTAACTTCGAAAAGTTAAGTTGGTCCTTTCATCACCTTACCTAGACAACAGCTAAGACAATGCAGACCACGGACCACATAGACGAATGCAACACACCACATAAGGCAATCATGACATATAATGAGACTCGATCCATAACTAAACGTACGTACACAAGAAAGTAACGAGCACATATATAAAGACAGATGCAATGCAGAAAGTAAGTGCGAATGATCTAGCATAACTAGGGGTGGTTTCACAATCTTTTGGGGTAGGTCATACTGGATTACTATTTACATATATATGTTCATGACCCGTCAAAGGGAATAGAAAAACCTCACTGACTTGAAGTCGAACACGAACACCTGCAGTCTGACAAAGCAAATACTTAGTCAAGACTCTAAAGTCTAATTCAAATCTCACACATGAGCACTCGGTAGTATCCTAAGGCAACATCTAAGTCGTAGCCTATAAGGGTTGATCTTACGATCCTCACTATTCAAATAATACCAATCAAGTCAAACATTATAATCATTTCAATCAATCATGTATCATTTCATGTAAGCATAATGTTGACATATAAGTTCATATAATAACACTTATGCATCGATAAACGAATAAGTTCTTAATTGAACAATTAAAGAATTGTAATTAATTAAACAATTAATCGCAATCAAACAATAATTAAACACTCATAATTAAATAATATTTAATTAATAAATTAACTTCAATTAATTAAGGATCAAACCTCAATTAATCAAAATTAATTAAGAATTCACTAATAATATAATTAAATAAATAAGTATTTGATCCGAAAACTATTTAAATAATCATTGATTAATTAATCAAAATTAATTGGATAATTAATTTCGATTAATTAACTTTGGAAAATAATTTTAAAAGAATTAGTTAACTAATTAAAATTAATTTGGATAATTAATTTCAATTAATTAACTTAGAAAATAATTTTAGAAAACTTAATTAGATAATTAAAATTAATTTTATTAATCGGATTTCAAAATAATATTAATTAATTAATCAAAATTAAATCATTAATTTCAATTAATTAATTAAGTTTCAAAATTAATTAATCAAGTTTAATTAATCAATTAATCTCGCTTAATTACGACTTAATCAATTTAATTAAGAATTAATTAATTATAATTAATCAATGATTAATTAAATTAATCACTAATTAATAAATAAATAATTAAATAATAATTAATCAAGTTTAATCTATCATTAAACTTTAATTAATCAAAGTTTAGTTAGAAGAGTTTAATATTACTAATCATAGAGGATTAGTAATATCAATTTTAATAAATATTTATTTTTAAGAGAATTTTTCAAAAATAACTTTTGAGGGGTTATAAAAAATAATTTTGGATCAAATGGATTTTATTTGAAAAATTTTTGCACCTTCAAAGTGTTCTTCATGTTCTTCAAGAAAACCAAGAACACCAAGAACACACACTAAAATCCTACACACGCTAACACATCATTTCACACACATTTTAACACCAAAATAACTCAAAATAATGAGATAAACACATATATCATCATCATTTCATCAAATAACAACATTAAACACTAGATCATCAACAAACAAGCACATATTCAAACATTCAAGGATTCTCAGTTTTCCAGCCTCAACTTAGAAAATTCGTAGATGTTGGATTTAAATGTATCTTTAAGTGTTATCCTACATTGATAAGTGTGTATTAGTTGGGATGTGAAAAGATACATTAAAGGTTGTTTGGAAAACTAAAGAGTCCCACTTTAATTAAACACTTAATTAAGAGTCTCATATTGGTTAAACTCTTAATTAATGAGCACTATATTAGTTAATGCTAATTAGTAGTGTTAATTATGGAACTCAAGTGAGAGGGATTGATGGTTCACATGCGGTGCGGTGCACTGCACCACCCGCGCCTGTGTCCCGCGACCCGCGCTCGCGCATGCGCATGGGCATGGGCTTGGGCTTGGGCTTGGCATGGGCATGGGCTTGGGCTTGAGCTTGGGCTTGGGCAGGACCGGGCCGCATCGCTTAGTCGTGTGTCGCATGATGGCGCACTTTGCAATTCGCACGTGCGCATCGTCGCTAGGAGCTAAGGAGCCTCGCCTCCGAGCCCAGAGCCTTCTTTTTGGACCAGGCCCAAGTCACTTTGGAACCCAATTTCAGACAACCCAACTAATCAGATTATAGCTGTTGGAATGTGACTGTTGGAGTCTGAAACAGTCAAGTAGTGGGCTTTGAATGCATTCAAGGAGAAATGAATTCTATAACAGCCAAACCATTCATTCCCTGCATTAATCTGATTTAAGTATTATTAATACCTGAACCCCTATAAATATAGGTGTTGTGTTCATCAGAAATTACAACAACATTCACCTGAATTCTGCTGTGTTGCTAGCATCCGAATTCTCTCATATTTTTTATAGAAAGCTTGATATTATCCTGGAAGTGTATTGCCTGAAATCTTAGCAAACTTCCAGTGAAGTAGGGGCAATAAAAACTTTAAGGACAGGGATTACCCGTGTCAAAGCTTCTGATTTCCATACCCAAATATAATAACAGTAGAGGACAGAATACTGGGAGTTTGGAGGTGAACCATACCATTTTAGAAACCTCTTTGATATTAGAACATTTTAGCCTTTTGAATCAATCCAAAAGGTTAAGAGACGAAGGAGAAAAAGGAGTTTGAATCCAGTGTCGACAGATTTTCAGTGAAAATCTGCCTTACGAGATTTTCTTGAAAATTTTATAAAAATATTTAAAAATGATTTTCTTGCTCCAAAAACTCCACAAAACCTTTTATAACACAATGGAGGATCTCTCCAAAAATTATCAGATTTTATTTGGCCTAAAACTATATTTAATGGCTTCCTCAAACTCAAAATCCTTTTAAACACATATATACCAACAAATATTGCATAAATAATAAACAAAAGCTCAACTAAAACTTAAATAAACATGAAATCAAAACAAGAGGAAGTAGAAGACTTACCCTTGAAGATCTTAGTCCTAGATATGAAGAAGAGCTATGATTTTCCACTTAATTTTCTTGAATAATATGTATTGAGAACATATACTCAAGAAAACATGGAAAGAAAAACAAGATAAAAACCCTAGCAATCTATGGCCATTTGGCCGAGAATATGGAGAGAGGAGAGGGGAAGAAGAAAGTTGTGAATGAGCAAAGAAAATGAGAAGGGGTGATGGTGTATATATAGAGGTAGAACTTTCACTATTTGCCATATAGTCCTTAGATAAAATATCTTAGGGGTTATATGGAAATAATTGAAACTTGTGGGCACCCAACCAAAAGATCAAAATCTCAGCTGATTTGGGGCTGCAATGTGCAGGTTTTTGGCTGGTTTTGTTGCACATGAGACAAGGTGTGACCATTAATTAAAATGGTGAAAGCGACTTTTCGGCGTTTAGTCAATTGACGGAAAATTGGGTATTTGGTAATCGAGATGAGGGAGTTTGGGTAATCTAATCACACCATTAATTAGGAAATTAAATTACAAGTGTTTCGACTATAAATTTGGCCCATTTGCTTTTTTCCGTGAAAAACGAGCCGGAACGGGCAAAAAACGGCTTCCGGTGTGGAAATTCTAATTTTTGTAAAAACGAAGCCTAAATTAATTCTAATCACTTAGTAACCCTTTCCAAGGTCCTAAATGTCATATAAGAGCACACAAGTCCAAATTTGGCCCGTTAGGTTTATCCGGTCGGTATTTCCGAAAATATCGATTAGGTCAAATTAGGGCACGTGAATTCAAATACCAACTTCTAAAGATATTTAAAATATATTAACACATAATCTACCACCTTGACACGTAAACAATTACTTATAACAAATTTTCCCGATTCGACTCGGGAAATTCGTATGCGTTTCGCTTAAAAACTCATTGTTTCAACTAGGCCCGATTTCGGGCTGCCACACTTAAAGTTATGTTGGTCCTGTTGGACAAATAAAACAAGAACAACAATTATTTATTTCTAAAATATTAAGACCTAACTTTGAAAATACCATATCCTTCGGATCAAAATTACAATTTCCCCAAATTTAAACTTCATCAAAAAAAGAAAAAATGAAATAGAAAAGGGAAATTTGGACGAGTAGCCTCTTGACATTTCCCCGAAGTTGGTGCTTGCTTGCTTGCTTGGTTTCTTTTAATGTTTAGAGGATGGAGAATGCACACGTAAACTCATAAACTCCAAACTCAAAACAATAATGCTGTATGTAATAGACTAAAATAAAATAGTAAACATCAAGTAGTTTCAAATCACCTCCAATGATCTTGATCAGAAAAAGAATATCATCTCAAGTCTCAACGATCCAATCTCAAGGGGGGTTTGCTGTTATTTCGGACTTGGAGCCGCATTTTTATGCTGATTGATTGAAATATTTCGACGAGTTGGGGTAATTTGGTATATTTTTTTTGCTGGACAATTTACGGATTACGATGGTATCTTTCAAAGACATGGTGAGAGTGGCTAATGGGTTGTCTCTGGTGGCCAAGGAGGGAGTTAGCCGCTCGCAGAGTGGTGAATTGGCAAACCTAATCAAGGCCGCCGTTCTCTCCGCCACGGACGTTACAGGACTCACAAAAGGCGAGCTTCGTAGTCTCGACACTCAGACGCCCCAGGTTGCTGGTACCGATGATACTCATAGAAATAAAGGCAGTATCGTCTACTTTACAGATGAGTCGACCGATGATATTTCCAACCCTAAGTTCGAGGCCCCACAGACGCCCGATTCGAATACTGAGGTACTTCTCCAAGTCGCTGCCCCGTCTTCTAATGGTTCAACGGATGACGATTCTCAGGCCTCTGTGGATGCCCCATCCACCTCAAGTATGGCTGCAGTGGAAGGGGGCATGACTAAGAGGAAGCCCAGGGAGAGGAGAGTTCCTTCTACCCCTTTCTCCAGAGCCATAGGGTAAGCCAACTATGTTTGCACTCATTTCTATTGCATAAGTCGAGAAACCTGATTATGCAGATATGAAGACTGTAGATTGGAAAAGTTAGCATGAAAATATATCAGTTGGTAGGAGCCTGGGTTTTAGATTCTGGTGATGGAGTAGGACAAAAGAAATGGATGGGAGGAATTAATTCAGTTAAACCCAAGTATTCTCCTCCGGTAAAAGAAGTGAAAACTCAAAACTTTTTGATATCTATCTAGTTCTGTGAAAATCATTTATACTGAAGAAATATGAGTTAGAGATACATGCCTAAAGGTAAAAAAAAATCCGACAGATAGAGCTCTTCTTTTTTGTGAATCCTCCTGAAACAATTGAAACCAAGAAATAGGAGAAAATGAGGTCAACAGATATGGATTGTAATAAGTCTCCACGGAAAATAGTTTATTGAAGTTGATGTAGGATTTTATGCAATTGACTTTTACTGTGTATTCCTTTCATGGGACTTCTACTAGGTTAAAAACTTGAAGAGACATTTGTTTTATTTTTTAACCTAAAACTTTGCCACCATTATATCGAGGTTGCCATTTTCAGTTATTCAGACCTGTCTTGTGTTTTACTGGTCCAGTTCTTCTAGTGACTCTAACTTCTCGATTAGATTAACTGTGGAATGTTATTCTCAAAGTTATGTTTTCAGCTTGAGTAATTCACAGCTAACATCTGCATCTCTTGCAAAATGATACTGGCATGGCTTTTAGTTTAATACCTTTTAACTACGTTGAAGGTTTGCTGGACTAGGAGCTGGTCTTGCATGGGGTACACTTCAGGAGTCCGCAAAGAGGATTATGTTTGGTACATCTAATTCAGAAAACAACCAACATGCCCTTTCTCCATACCTGTCTGACAGAAATGCAGAACGATTAGCTCTTGCATTATGCAGAATGCGTGGAGCAGCTCTCAAATTAGGCCAAATGTTGAGTATCCAAGATGAATCTCTGGTACCTGCTCCAGTAAGTAAATGCATCTTATTTTATTACATTACATGCATGTATATACGTTATGTAGTCATGCCTGAATATATTTCCTCCTCGTTTCTTATCTAAAGGCACAAGCTGACTTATTTTGGAAGATAATTGCGATTTCTGAGGTTGAAGTTGTATCAGTGTTTTAGTAGTTTTTAATGCAAATATATAAAGCATCAGATCTCTCCTCACTTGGCAGACTGTTCCAGATTTCACCCCTAGGCCTAACTTGATTTACATTATTTTTGCAATTAAGCTGTATACCATATTCAAATGATGAGGCTTGTTAAAAAAATGTTATACAAGAAAGTATGAAACTATGAATTTGTTCGGATTGTTCGATCCATTAAGCATCTCATAATAAAAATGGGGTTCTGAAAACTCGTCTGTTTCAAGATTGAAATATTATGCAAGCAATTGTTATTGAATGATAAGCTGTTCTGAATCTTAATTGTGGGAAAGAGTTATTGATCTAGGTTTGATGATTTAAGGTTCCATTTATTGCATTGGTTGGTTTTAATGGTCAATTTATACTTATGGTGGATCATGAACGATATTCCTGCAAGGAGCATGAGAAACTTTCATCAAGGATAAGACTCAGCATGTTATTGAATTCTGATCCAATGACTCATGCTATGCTTATAATTAGAGTGAGTGTTCTTAAGGCTCTTACCTTAAAAGATCTTTGTGCCAATAATATAAGTAACCAAGTTTAGAGCAGTTATCAAATTACCATTGCATTAGCAAATCATGGAATGCTAACAAGAACAGTGCTTGTGTTTTTGGGAGTTCCAGCTTTTATATCCTCCTTCAATCCAGATAATTTCGTTGATATTTTGAAAAACAAGAGCAGATATTGGGTTTTGATAATTTTCAGGATTCTGATTAACAGTATGGCTCCTGTGCCCTTGCAGATCCTGGCAGCTTTGGAAATTGTACGTCAGGGTGCAGATAGGATGCCCAGGAATCAGCTCAATCAGGTTTTAGATGCTGAATTGGGGTCCAACTGGTCATCTAAGTTGATGAGCTTCGACTACGAGCCGATGGCTGCAGCGAGTATTGGACAGGTGATGAAGTTTAACTCTGCTACTTTTGCTTACCTGCATTTTCCTTTGTGAGTCGTTTGAGCTGAGAAGAATTACTGGAATTGAGGGGGAAAAAAAAGGGGAAACCATTGTGGTACTGGAAAATCATCTGATAACTAGGATTGATACTTTCAGGTAAACAGAAAAGGAATGAATTGATGCAATTTCAAAAGTTAAAAAAAACAATAATTTCTTTGATTTTAGAGAAAGCCCAACTTCAAGTACAGTTTCTGTAAACAATCCAAAGACCTAGACATTGAGGACCCTGAATTTGAACTCCATGCCCAGCTTGAAAGGTTGAGTTTCATCATTCAGAATATTTACTAATTATATGAAGAAGTACTGGGTCTTTCCTCCTAAAAGTCTTCCTTAGGCCGATCTTTAATGTGAGGGGAAATCGAGATAATTGAATTATTTGATTCTGATAGGAAGTATCAAACAAGGACATTCTGTGAGTTGCACGTCAATGCGAATTCATTAGTTTCAGACAGAAGTTTTTCTTTGGTGTTCAACTGCATATCCTGTAATTATCAGAGGGTTTCAGTGTATCCTACTCTGCTTCAGTTGTCGTATTTTGATTCCTGATCTTCTAAAATCACTTTTAGGTTCATCGGGCTGTCACAAAGGATGGTATGGAGGTTGCAGTAAAAATTCAGTATCCAGGAGTTGCTGATAGCATTGAAAGTGACATTGAGAATGTCAAATTGCTATTAACGTACACAAACTTGTTACCTGAAAAAATGTATCTCGACAATGCAATGAAGGTAAACTTTCTGCATTTCAATACTATCCATTCATTGTGTATGCTTACTTTGAGAAGATATCTGTATATCATGACATGTGGTGTTTTCTCCTCTATACAAGCCAGCATGGGCCTTTCTCGTCTTAAAAAATTCATGTTTCACATGCAATATCTGGTGCTATTTTATGTTGACCCTGTAATAGCAAAGCTGGTCTGTTCTTTTTCCTTCAAGAGTTGGTCTTCTCTGCCTTTTGCATTCTAGCTGTCTTGATGCTGCTTCATGGTTTGCAGAATTTTCTATTGTTTTAGTTGGCTCAATCATGCTTATTAGAACTGAGAAGTTTGAACCAGGAAATAAAACTGTTTGCTTATGCCATTGGGTTTACTTTGGCTTACACAATTAAACTGTGCTCTATTTTGCCATTGTCTTCTTAATTGGTGTAAAGTTATAGGAAACTTAAAACCACCTTTGAGTACTAACACTTTCCAACGTAATCTGGTCTACCTTGAGCACATTTTCCAAACTCTTGTGCTTACGAGAAATAAAAAATCTGCTATATATGTGATGTCGTCCAAGTGTGACTGACACTTTTTCCATAAATCCGTCACAGGTTGCAAAAGAAGAACTTTCTCGCGAATGTGACTATGAATTGGAGGCCAAAAATCAGAAACGGTTTCGGAGTCTGCTAACGGATAGAAAAGGATTTTATGTCCCATTTGTGGTGGATGATTTATCTAGTAGAAGAGTGCTAACCACAGAATTAGTCCCTGGTATGTGCCTCTTTGTCTTATATTCATTTTGTCCTTTAAATGAAAGAAATCATTTATCAAATTAAAGTTTACTAATTGTAGAAATTTCATTTCTTTTTCCCCCTTCATTTTCTGGTTGTCTGAGAGCCTCCTTTTTTTGGGGTGGGGTGGGGTGGGGTGGGGTGGGGGGGGGGGGGGGGGAGGTGGATGTCTGAGAACCTATTTGCATTCAGGAATTCTTTAAATTTTCATGCACCCCGTGGACAATAAAATTGTGATGCAATTCTGTTCCAGCACTTCTCCATCTCCTATATTACGTATCTAGGCCTGTATATCTGAAAGGCAGTGTTGGTGACGATCCTTTTGCCACTTTGCTTCAATTGATTCTTCGTATACTGTTTGAAGTTCTATATCAAATCCATGGCTAAATGGCTAATGATGGTATTTTCCATTTCTCTCTCTCTTTGGGTTGATTGCAGGCATTCCAATTGATAAGGTGGCATCACTGGATCAAGAGACTCGCAATTATGTTGGAAAAAAGTTACTTGAGCTTACTTTGATGGAGTTATTTTTATTCCGTTTCATGCAGGCATGCCCTCTCAGTTTATTGCTCATTTCCAATATAATTTCTGTTTTTCTTTGAAAGCATAGTAGTAATTCCATATCGAATATATGATCCTGTTTTTTAATGGAGGATTCAAATAGGATATAACCATGGGAGAGAGGTGCAAGTATTAGTTTAATGACTTCTTTTCTGTCCAAGAAGTTTTTGGCTATATTGAATGCGATCAATTCAAAGACACCAAAGTAAAATATCAGCGAATTCGAAATTCATTTTTGTATAGGAACCAGCATGTTGGCAGTCTTCAAAACCAACAACTGGCTTCTGTTGAGAAGGAAGTCTTTGAAATACCAATATGCAATATCCAAGTAGGAATATCTTCTTGATATGGCTTTTCAAGGTCTGAGGAAAGAAATAAGATATTGTGAAAACTCTGCTGCTTTTTGTTATTTGTTATGACTGGGTGTTTTTGGGTAGAAAGGATCGCACTTTATCTTTGTTGAATACTTGTTGGATAAGTTGAGCGGCTTGAGCCCATTTTCTACTACATGCTTGCACCCTCCTTCCCAACTATGGCATTATAAGCTTTGTAGTCTACACTTACTTTTGCACTGATAAGTTTAGTGACAATCATCCTATTGTATGTGTTTATGCAAAAGTATGTTTCATCCTGTTTCCTCGTAACAGTTGTCCTTTTGCTTCATGCCAAGCAGACAGATCCTAATTGGAGTAACTTTTTATACAATGAGACCGAAAAATCAATCAATCTTATAGACTTTGGAGCAGCTAGGGACTACCCAAAACATTTCGTTGATGATTATTTAAGGATGGTAAGATGCATTCACCTTTGTTCTCATTGTACTTGGTAGATGCATGAGGAGAGAGAATAATATGCTGAGACATCTTTTTTCACATCATTGAATCAATCAGGTTCTTGCTTGTGCAAATAGTGATAGAGAAGCAGTGATTGAGATGTCAAGGAGACTTGGTTTTCTTACCGGAACGGAGACAGAAATAATGTTAGAGGCGCATACCCAGGCGGGTTTCGTTGTGGGGCTGCCATTTTCGAAGAATGAAGGTTATGATTTTGGATCAACCAATATTACTCAAAGCCTTTCAAATCTTGGAGCTACAATGCTCAGGCACAGGATGACACCCCCTCCAGAGGAGGCCTACAGCCTACACCGTAAGCTCTCAGGTGCTTTTCTTGCTTGCATCAAGCTCCGGGCTATTGTTCCATGTAGGGACCTTCTGCTTCAAGTTTATCACAACTATCACTTTGGTGAAGATGATGATGGTGCTGCGGCTGAAATCTTGTCAAATATTTCAATTTCATAGTCTCGTATTTTGTTATGGACGTAATTGTTATTAAATCTCTAAACGCTTGAGTTGAATTATCTATAATTTGCCTCATTGTGAGTGAGTAGCAAACTAGGAGCAACTGAAGAAGAGTGTTTCTAGATGGAATTTGTTTAACAACATTTATTCATTTTTTCTTTCTTTAGTTTGCATTATATTGCCTTTCTATTTAAGAGAAGAGTATCTCTAGATGGAATTTGTTTAACATCATTTTATTCATTTTTATTTTCTTTAGTGTGCATTATATTGCCTTTCTATTTATTTCATGCTTGGCTTCTCAATGTTTGTCTTGTTTCATCCTCTTATGCGAAAGAGTAAAAAAAGTTCATGTACAATAAAAAATTACATAAAAAATCCAGAGAAAGTATAAAGTAAGTAAAAGAATAACTTTAAGGGTGTGGTTTTTGAAAATACAGGATTTTTGGTGCACTATACCCTATCCTATTCAAGTGTTATAAGGGTATACCTTCAAATTTAAAACCTCGCTTGAACAATGGTTTGCGGGTGTAAATAGTTCACGTTATTATAAGGGATGTACCATGTTTGGTCTCCAAAGTTTAATTTTGTTTCACTTTGTTCCTCAATGTTCTAAACTGACAACTGTATCCTTAATATTATTAATTTGCTTATAGTTGAGCAGGTTTTTATTAAAATTGCATAATCGAATCGAAGCGCACTAAATCGAACAATATTTATCAATTTACATAAAAAAAACATCGGTTTTATTGTTTCTATGTAAACCGCACCGAAAAATAGGTTAGGTTATAGTTTAGACCACAAACCGCATCGAACAAACTGAACTATATATTTATAATTATTTGCGTAGTTTGTTTAAATTTTTTTAAAAATACTTATATCTATTTGTAAAAAAAGAAGAGAGTAACATATTATTTACCATCAATTGAACTCTTTAAGTTTATGATCCTCAGATTCTATCTCCATTCGACATCTGACTCAGGTTGAGCTTCTTTATCTATTCGCCATTTTACAGATAGCTTGCCCGATATTTCATTCCTACCACAAAGCTCGCACTTATAACATCTGTTGGTTTCTGATAAGTATCTTATTTTTCTCAAAAAGAAAATCTGAACTCGAACCAATTCTGTTTCTGTTGTCGCTTCCAGTTTCACTGTACCACATCTAAAAATAGAGCACATGTCTAGGTAGTATCTTCGGGGTGATGAGATACTGATTTCATTTTCGTAACCCAAGCAATTTCGGTACTGTCTCTGCCACAAATGATCTTTCACTGGCACGATTTCTCTGTTAGTCTCAAGCTGTTTCACACTATGTCCATGAAGGTAAAGAACACTTATCGCGATCCCGAACTTCGAACCCAAGTCACTCTTCCTTCTGAATTTATTCCTTAGCCCAATTGTCAGGTGTACTTCTTCCAAAATCAAGTCATCATCTGTCTCTACATTTCCATCACCTGCAGCTTCTATAGATGCACGTTTCTTCTTACCCAGATTAAATATTCTGTTTCTAATTTTTTGACTCAATTCTGATGGGATCATAATGTTCACTATATTGTGTCTCAAGAATTTCTAAACCTTCTCCGAGTTGCTCGTCACTGAAATTGAAATTTCTCCTAACTGAGTTGTGTTGATTTCTCTGTTCAAGGTATCTGCTGCCTGACTTGCTTCGTCTGAATGGTACTGAAATTGATAATCGTAGCCTCCTACTATTTTCCTTTACTGTTCTAGCGTCCCTCATGTTTGACAGTATCTTGGTTTAATCTCACTTCATAGTAGATTCAATCTTCATGGGACCTATTGTGGCATCATTCTCTAAAACAACACATTCGAAGGAATAACTTATCTCAATCCTCAGCTGAAACTGAATATGCTCTGAAACCGGTTGAAGTAGGGGGTTCCCTTTGTTATATTACGGTCAGAAAACTCGTCACTTCCGTAGCATGTCAATACCTTGATACAGTTCTGTACCACTAAACCATAATACTAGCCAAGTCTGTTGGTTGTTCTTGCTCTCCCACATTCACGGACGATGCTCTTAGGTTAAAGCAGTACCAATGCTAAAACCCGTAAAGAAACTCACCCAAAGTAAAAGGTAAACAAATAAATGAGAGATGCATATCCAAGGCAAGTTACAAGCGATGCTCTAATGCAATGCCTATCATAAATTGCGTACCGTCCAACACCTTGAGTATAGGACCAATCTTGTATGTCGTATCCATCAAGTCGACATCCTTCTGTATGGTCCTATCTTGAAGGAAATTGATGTTTGATCATCCCTACATCACCAAGTCACACTATGCATGTATGGCTTAGTTAGTATGCAATCACATAACATAAAATTTCGCATAAGCACGTAATGCGATTAAAGCACAAAGAAAATAACCACACAAGCAAGTAAGTTAAGCAGTACACAGATAACAGAAACACGTAATGTAATTAAGGTACTACTGCAATTAACCATATATGCATTCAATTTAAACAAGTAGATAACTCACAAAAGCACAGAAGTTCAAACCAATACAAGTTCATGATCATAGAGAGAAGTTGAAACACAGAAACATATAAGCACTTAATTCCTAAAGCCGTACGACCTAGACAGTCACAACACGACAAAACAATGGGACTCGACTAGTACAACCTCGAACCTCACATCCACTTATGCCCGATTCCATCTCAGTATTACAATTGTAAGAGATCTAATATTGGCGGCCGTTCCAACAAAGATCTAACACAATTTAAATACTAAGAGTTCCCGAACGCTCGCGACTGTGAATCTCAAAGTCCTACTAGCATGCAACAACAACACAAACAACAAGACACGATGCATTCAGAGCTCAGGCCAATGCACCTGTGGCTCTGATACCAACTGTAACAGCTTGAAACCCACTTGTAGATAGTCCGCTTTGGGAGAGTCACCCGGGGAATGCACCTCACGGTTTTAAAATGCGTCCACAAGATAAAGATATCTACCCCTTATAAGAAATGTTTCGTTTTCCTTCATAACTGTTGTGGGATATTACAGTCCGTGCATCATAGCTTTGCTCTAAAACTATCGTTGGATTCGTAATATTACTAATTTACTTTACTGTAGTCCTAAATACATATTTTGGTATAATTATCGTTAGATGTATCACGTGTCATCAACATGCCTTTTTTAAGAGTATTTTTGTCAAAATAAAAGAACAAACCTAACACATATTAATAGATAACTTCTGCACGTTTATAGACAAAAAGCGAAATGAATTTTACCATGTTGGGAACACGAATCTATGGATTTTTATGAACATGCAAAAACTTTCTAATATTCTTCGTTATTTTCATTTTATTTATTTATTTTGTTTTGACAAATTTACCCTTAAAAAGATACATCGAAGGCACACTGATACGTAGAATATGTCTTCAACAACTAAATTGAAGCAAATTTAGAGGTGATCACGGATCGGTTTTGAGTTTTTTCAATTAATTTTAAACCAAGCCATTATATGGGATTTTTGATATATAGATTTTAAATTGTGGTTTTGTAAAATAAAACTAACAGTGCATTTTCGGTGAGGATCAGTGCAGTTTTACGGTTTTAAATAATTTAAATCATTAACTAACTAAAACTAAAAATATAATAACTTCAAACATCAATTTGACACTTTGTGTCTTTGTGAATTAAGTTTTTCGCGAAGTATTATTATTCGCCCCTTAATATAAGTGGTTTACTTTAATTAGAATTAAAATATATACTGAAATTTTACTTGAACGTATTAACTTTTGGTCAGACGGGGAACAGCTACAGACTACGAGGAGATCGGATGAGCTTGTGTGTTTATTTTCTTTAAATATATGTTAGGTATTTCGTATGATCTATATGTTTTTACTTGCTTTTAAATTCCTAAATGCATTAATTGTGCTCTTTAAATATATTCTAAATGCCTAATTTGATTCACATGTTGTAGATGCATTTAATTTTATTAACTGCAATTGATTAATTGATTAACTGCTTAGAATTTATTTATGTGATCATATGTGAGTAGTATAGAACTCGATCGTCTTGTTATACGTTACTCGAGAGTGCTAAGGACAAGTAGTCTAGGAGCGAAACTCTGGTGCGATTTTGATACCCGGATCTGGGTATCATCGTCTTTGGTAGATAAAACCAAAAAGAATACTCTGGAAGACAATCAAGATCAGAACTGATGTGAACGAGAATTTCAGCTACGGTTAGGCAAACTCCGAACTATCAGCCACACCAGACCGAGAATCTCGTATTGGGGTTTTTCCTTCTTGGTCATGATAGACTAGTCGGTGTGCGTTGGATGTGCATTGGCCATAAGAATTAATCAGTCTATCATGGAGGTGCACCTAGTTGGACGAAATGATATTCAGAAATTGAAGTCAAACGAATGAAGATTTGCAGAGGATGGTTTTATTCGAACGGTAGAATCTGGGGACCAGATTCTCATAAAGGGGGAGATTGTAACGCCCCAAAATTTTTGAGTTTGGAAATTGGTGCATTTATCGAAATTCGAACCGTTTATAGTCCCGACGCATTTCACGATTTCACATTTTTCAACATTAGCATTTAAAGATTCTTCATAAATCATGATTTTGGCATTTTAAAACCTCAAGGCATTAATAAGAATTCAATTTGCATCGCTTTGACACTAATTAGGGTCAATTTGGTAAATTTATATTTTTAGTTCGAGTAATTTAATCTAGTAATTAGTAGTGCAATTGGACAGTAGTTTCATATTTTAAAAGCACAAGTATTTCGAGATTCCAAATATTTTCTAAAGTTCAAACATATTTCATTAAATCATATTTTTAAGAATTATATTTTTAACCCTAAATATATTTACACTTTGATCCTAACCAAAAGTTGACTTTTCGTAAATGAACAACTTTTCACAAAACGAACATCAAACCTCGTTAAACATTCAATTTCAGTCACACGTTGAACATTCAATTTCTTATATAACACAACGCGCCTTAAAGGTTAGTAGGCAAAGTGCTAACACACGTTGAGGAGTTTACCGTGATTTCCCCTAATTTGAGGGATCGGAGTGGCAATAAATATATAATTGAGAGCGATAAACTGAAATTCACCGAAAATTACTTTTAAAAACCGAGCATTTACCAGTGCCACCATCACCATGGGCGACGACAAGGAGGAAGAGGAGAATGAGGAGGCGGCGGTGGTTGGGGCTTTTGTTCGGAAAGAGGTGGAGGATTGGGACGACGAAGCCAAGAGTCGAGCGAGATTCAAAGCCCTGAGTGGACAGAGATCTGACTGGGAGCCACTCTATTGTTTCTGGAGGGATTTAATTCTCAAGGTTGCTCGGCATCTCCACATCTTCATCATCCGCCCTTCAAAACTCAAACGTCTCTGGTTCCGCCGTGCTGGCTTGTCCCCTTTGTGCCTTGACCTCGTCCTTCTCGAAATGCACCGTGCTGGGGACATCCTGTCCCCCCAGCCCGACCCTAATTCCGTAACTACTCGCCTCTCTTACATTTTACGCAGAGCTCTAGATTTTTTGGGGGCGACTAATGATGGAACTCCCGCTCTCACCCAAGACTACTACATTCTAGCACCGCTCTTAGAGGAGCAAGCTCTTGAAGTAGTCAAGAAATTGTCGGAAAATTACTGGACAACTTCTTGTGTTATCACAATGAGAAAGTTTCAGGAGATTTGTCTGGGATCTCATGAAGCACTTGCAATTTTGGATTACTTGTCAGCACACGGCAGAGCAAGACTCCTCACCATCAACAGGGATTATCCTATGCAGGTAATTCCGCTGGTTTTTCATTTCTGTTTAGAGGTTAATTAGCTAAAGCTAAGTCTTGGTGGTAGAACACCAGTAATTTCTTTCCGTTTTCTTTTTCGTCATAAAGGGTGTTAAAGTGTGTCTGGCTCCTGGAGCAGTTTCTAGTGCCTCAGGTATGGATTACTCTGTTCTGCACTTAGTTTGGACTGCGGAAAAGCTTGAGCAGCAGCTTGATTTGATTCACCACCGCTATCAAAAGTATGAATCTCGTTACTTCTTCACAGAGTGTGACAAATAGATGCCAGAACGTTCTAAGCATCATGCTTTTCTAGGATAAAGTATCTAGTTTAATGTATAGGTAGGCTGCAACTTTATGATGAAGCAAAGAAGTTAAAGCTTTTAAAATCATTTGTGGACTTAAAACGTTAGAGATTAAATAACAACCTTCTATAATAAGCATCCAAGAACTACCACTGTTGCCACAGGGACTCAACAAGTTGGATTACATTTGAATTGATGATAATTGGATCTGCCTATCTGTGGTTATATATATATATGTAATTATATAGCTAGATTCTGCAAGTCATGATGACGAACAAATGACGATTGGACTATAGCATATAATAATTCATCAACTTCTGTTTGCTGATTGTCAAAATTTGTAGGTATATTAGATTTTGTGTGGTCTGCCTTTTTGGTAGAGAATCTCAAGTTGCAAGCAGTTAGTGGCTTCTGAGTGTATTAGGAAAGAGTTAGCAGAGCTTTTATCAAGTTGCAAACAGTTTGTGACTTTTGGATATCAAGGCTGTATTATAAGAAGTTCCACTAGGGATATGAACAACTCTGAGTTGAATTTGGTCGTTTTTTGTGCTCGAGCTCAATGGGTATAGAAAAATAGGACATTTACGTAAAACAAACTGGATTTCAAGAAAACATAGTCTTGTTGCTATACAACAGATTCACTACTTAATAATTTGTTTGGTTTTGTTTGTTTGGTCTCTTCTTGTATTATTTTGGATATTTTTGTTTTAATTTCCAATGCATTTTTACCTTGCCCAAAAAAATAATTTGCTTTGGAAGTAGTTTATTCCTTTCGTGTGTTTGTGTTCTGTGTTTCTGTAATATAATCTTATTGATGTTGAACTGAATTTCTGAGCAGAAGCAGGAACTCAGCTTTAGCTTCTCTTAGTTCTGGGGATAGAAGAGTTGCCCTAAGATATGCAAAGGAACTAAAGCTGGCATCTCAGAGTAGAGAAAGATGCACAGCACTACTGGACCGGGTGGAGAAGGTTCTCCAGGTTATCATGGATGCTGAGTCCTCTAAAAAGGTTGGTTGATATCATGATAATGTTGTCTCAAGATTTACTTTTTTTCACTTATTCGATGTGCAATAGGAGAGTTTGGGATTTTTGCATGAATTCTTTTTAACAACTAGTTCTTATGATTCATCGTTTCATGTTGTGATGGCAGGTTTCAGAGGCCATACAAAGCAGCACACGTGTCATACAGGAGAACCGGATCACCGTTGAAGAAGTTGAGCTGTGTCTGCAGGAAGTTGATGAGAACATCGATTCGCTGAAACGACTCGATACTGCTTTAGGTAAGTTTCCCATACCTGAACATGTGTAGCTAAATCAGGAACACCGAAGAATGACCCGTAATACACTAAGATGGTTCATATTAAAGGTCTTAAGGTTCCTGTTGATTCAGGGAGCTTCCTTGACAATGCCTGAAAGGCTAAAACTAAATTTTACTTGTATATTCCAACTATGGGCACAGCTGAGAACTAGAAATTGGCTCATCATCATCAGCAGCAAGAAATCAATAATTCCACTCTGCTACGGATTATATTAGAGTGACTTATTTTGTTTTGCTTTGTCCTCCCTCGATTCTATATTCATAAGTTAGTGACTAGTTTCGTTACAGCTAAAATGTGAGTTTTTCTAAATCATTCATTTGATATATACATAACTTTCACAGTAGTGGACAATTTTATTTGTTCTCTCTGGCACTCAATGAGACTGAGCTGCCCGCTACCAAGCTTCCCAGAAGTGCTTTAAACTCATCCGTTGAACAGGAAATCACATTCTATATGCTTTTTTATGGTAGTGATGAGAATCTGTTTATTCTATAGTTAAATAATGGCATACATGGATGACGTTGCTTGCTTGTAATTTTGTAGAAACGATGACAGCATATGCCGAGATAGACGATGAAGATATAGAAGATGAATTTACCCAACTGCAGCTGGAAATTAAAAGTGAAAGAGATCAAGTCCCAACCAAAAGTGGATTTGATAGTTCTGTAGAAGCAGAGATGTCAAATCTTAAACTGAGGGATGATGAAGCCAGGACGGAAGCAGTGTCTGAGTGTTGTATAAAGCCAGTTGGCAACAAAAGTGTATCAAAAGAGTGCAGCCTTGAAGCTGCTTGACCCTATATTTGTAGTTAATGAGTTTCTGTATCTAGCGTTTTGTGTTTTTCATATTTTGGTGAACTGCAAACATCTATTTTAGTGACTTAATTTCAATCTGTAACATTAGAGCAAGATTCGCGGGTGAGTACTCTAAGCCTATAGTAAATTTGGGCTCCTCGTTAATTTTCTTGGTACATAAGAAGCATGGATAATGCTCACATTAGCAAAGAAATAATTTCAATTCCTCGATTGTGGTTTGTCAAGGTGGATATATAAATATTATCGAGGAGTTCTTGCTGATGGAAAACTTGTGGCTATAAAGCGTGCTCATTGCAAGGTGAAAAATAGCTACTTTTCAAGATTACAACATAGAAATTAAACAGGGTCTCGTTGACGGGATATTGTGATGAAGAAGGTGAACAGGCATAATAATTACTATGGTGCGTGATAATGTCGTTTTTTGGTACGGGATCTGGATCGTCCACGTGGCCCTGACAGACAGTTGAATTTGTAGATAGGGGTTCGGCTATGACCTGAAAAGCACTAGCATAGGAGTACTTTGGCCGGAGGGGGTTCTCCGGCGTAGCCTCTCCACTGAATTAAGTCAGTTTCGAATAGGATATTCGTAAAGAGAGGATGGAAGTCAGAGTTATTAATTCGAAGAGCTTACCTACCATAATAAATGATGGGGGTATTTATAGGGAGGCTTCATACCTACCGGGTATGGCCTCGACCGTGGGGCATTTAATGCCTGTGCCTCGGATCTGATTCATTCCCTGACAGGACTGATTGCCTGTCACTTCTGGAGATAACAGAGTACGGAAGGCAATCAGAGTAGATACGGCGCAATTAATGCGGCTGCTGCGGGGTCGACCGTGTAGGGATGGGACAGGTTCGAGCCTCCGGAGGTCGACCCTCGATCTACGCTCTAGGAGGATTAGCGAGTCGAATATCGATCCTCGAGCCTGAAGGGTTGATATATGGCACCCGGGAGGTTCTACATTGTAATGACGGTCGGGGTATCAGGGCGAGCTATGGTCGACCCTCGAGCATGTTCTTGAGTCAAGCGTGGGTTGACCCGGGTTTAGATACACGTGGCGTTTGGACTCTTTTACGAGTGTGCCACGTGTATTCTCCAAGATATTCCCCATCACGAGTCCCCCAGGTTTCGGTTGAATTTATTCGACCGGGATCTGAGATCGACCATCACTTTGAGGCTCGGTCCACGTGGCCTCTTTTGGTTGGGCTACGCAACCCGTTTTACCGTTACACGCAACCGACAATAAAGTAGGTCAACCGTCAGTTCGTTCTCGGGAAGGCGCGCTTGATTCGTCAGCCTAATAAAGAGTAATTATGGCAACGTTCCGTATTCCGAGGCCTGACTACTATAAATAAGGGCCTAACCCTTTCTCATTTCTTACGTTTTCTGAATATTCACTCCGAGCAGAAGCGATTTTAGCGAGAAAATCACAGGCGAAGGAATTTGATTCGAGCGTAAAACTCCGTCCATACTTTAGGTAATCCCCGACCCTCAACTCTTGCATTTTATTTAAAATTATAAAAATGTCGGGAGCGTCTGAGGGATCGAGTGAGAGGTTGAGAGAGTATGAAGCCCGCTTCGACGTAGTCGACTTAGGGTTTGACACCGACTCAGAGTCCGAGGTTGAGGTTACATCCCGTAGGGCCGCGGGACTTAACAAGAACAAGGACACATCCACCAGTGGTCGCGAGGAGACGACCATCGTTCGGCCGCGCGGTCGGTCCGCCGCTGCCTTGCCCCAGCGCACGTACCGTGGCAAGACATCCGCCGCTCCCACGGAAAAGTCGGCGGGAGGATCGAGAGATGCTGGGGTCGAGCCCCTACAGTCGAAGAGGGGAGCCCCTGCTCCCTATGATAGCATAGTGGGTGGGGTTTCTGAGGAGCAGTTCGTGAGGATCGTAGGTCGCTTGAACCTGCCTGCGCCGTACGGTATCCGAGTGGCAACAAAGGACGATGTCCTGGGCAAGCAAGCACACGGGGAGATAGCCGTTAATTATAACGCGGTTATGAACGGCTTCCGCCTGGTCGGGAATACTCAATACACTAGCTTGTTCCGGGACTTGAGAGTCTGCCCGAGCCAGATGACTGCTAACTATTTCTCCCTCATCTCCTGCTTCTTCGTTTTGATGAGGATTCTGAGGCTCGAGCCGATGCGGGCTCGATTCTTTCAGATGTTCACCCTCTCCGCTTCTTCCCCTTCCGGCGAGGGTTTCTACAGCTTATCCCAGAAGAGGGGTAAAAAGATATTCTCCATTCCCACATCTTCTCACGGCGACCAGTGGAAGGCCGAGTTTGTGATCGTCCAACACCCAGATGGTTTTCTCATCCCGACCCAATGGGAAGACAATAGGCCTCCGACCCTCCGACCCTCAAAGGATGAGGACCTCGAGGAGTCTATTGAGTTGATCATGGGGTTCCTGGGTCGGGAGGCTTGTACCGACCAGGTCCTGCTCGACTGTAGGACTTTCTGCCAAGAGGAGAACTTAGCAGCCGTGGGTATCGGGTGCGGGAGAGTGCGAGAGGGGTTTGTCCTGGGTATATGTCCTTTCTTCTGTTTCTTTTCTTTTTTTTTTCCCACAGATTTTTAAGCGAATCTTATGATTTCTAATCGATTTGATGTTTTTCGCAGATACCAACATCCTCATGGCATCCAGGACTTCTTTCCTTCAAAGCTTGGGCAAGGCTCTATTGCCCGAACATGAGAAGCTGGCCGAGGAGAAGCTGGCCGAGCTCAACGAGGCCGTCCAGAGTCGGCCCGAGCTTCCCGCAGTCGAGCCTGCTATCCTCGGCGCGGATACGGGGGCGGGTTTGTCGCTACCCCGCCAAGGCCCCGGGCTCGGCAAGGGGCTATTCAAGAGGCCCTCGGAGGGGTCCAGCCGAGCGGTCGACCCCGCCCCGGTCGACCTAGAGGAAGAAGAAGGGGAGGCAGAGCCTCTGACCCGGAAGAGACCGGCTCCTAGGCCCACCCGCAGACCCGCTCCACAATCCAAAAAGATGAAGGGCAAAGGGTCGACTAGTGAGCCGACGGACGACTCGGGCTCCGAGACGAGCGTCGAGTTCATGACACGCCGCATAAGGGATTACCTTCCCGTGGCCGAGCCCCATTTCCCGGGAGGGGTCCCGGAACTAGTCGAGGGGCAACCCCGATCCCTTATCAACGCGGGGTCAGATTTTGAGGCCGTGAGGGCCATTTGGCGGTCGGTGGCGACCGAGCCCGACCACAAACGCATGGCCGAATGGTCGTTAGAGACCTTCGAGCGCAACCTCGCCACCGCCTTTATGTCGGTAAGTAATTTATCGTATTCCGTTGTTAAAGTTTCTTTACTCGATTTTGAACTAAACCGTCCTTTTTGTGTCGACCTTGCAGCGCACTGCCCCGATCGCTCATGGCCTAGTGCAATACGCGAAGGCCCTCCGGTCGAGGAAGCAATTTTACAAGCGGCGGTGGGTCGACCTCAAGAAAGAGGTCGAGGAGCAGAAGGAGGGCGACTGGAAGAGGCAAGCCCAAGGGTTTCAGCAGTCCGCCCAACTGCTGGAATCGGAGAATAAGAAGCTCAAGGAGAAGGAGGTCGAGCTTCTGGCGGCAGTCGAGGAGCGAACCCTCGAGGTCTCAAAGCTCGAGGGGGAGGCTCGATCCCTCAGGCTCGAGGCCCAAGAGGGTTTCGTTAAGGGGCAGGCTGCGGGTCGGGCGGCCGTCGAGCAGGAGATGGAGGTCAAGTATCGCGGCAAGGCTCGGGGCTTCCTAAAAAAGGCCCAGATGGCAATGGGGCGATGGGCTGTGAAGAAATTCGTAGAGGGGCCTATGTTCGAGAAGGCCAGCGCCATTAAGGCGTTTGACGACTTCAAAGAAGGCCATGCGCTCTGCCTGGCCCAATTACAGGCCCAGAATTTGATCGTCCCCGGTGCCAATCTCTCCAGGGTCGGGATAACCGCGGACGACCCTCGCCCTCAGAAGGAGGTTGCCCCCGACGCCGAAGCTCAAGCGGTAGTGACGAAGACTACCGTTGAAACGTCCGATCCCGACCAGCATCCGTATGGCTTCGTGGTCCAAAGGCTCCTTGCCGAAATTATGAAGAAGCCGTACGACGGGAAGGACGAACCGCTGGAGCCCACCATGGATCACCTGTTCCCTTCGGTAGATCCAAATGAGGCCGAGCCTGCGTGGTCTGCGGCGGAGCTCGAGTGGTTGAGCTCCTTGGTGCTCGAATCTGGCCCGAGCAAGCCGGCTGCCCCTGCCGATCCTTGAACCCTTCTCATTTTTTCATTTGTAATAGGATTCTCTCCTCGAGCAATAGGCTCGAGTCTTGTAATACTTCCATCAATTTTTAATGAAATTTAGTACTTTAAATTTCACTCGAATCTTTACTTTACATGTTGAAACTTAATTCCAACCAAGGGTTCGGGCTCGAGTTTCATGCTCGAGTTTTGTTTATTAAATTTCACTCGAATCCTTGCTTTACTTGCTGAAACTTAATTCCAGCCAAGGATTCGGGCTCGAGTTCCCGGCTCCCTTTGGTGAAGCGTAACTTCAATAAGGAGTCGTTGCAACCTTGGGGGCTCGAGTTTTATGCTCGGGTCCCCAACTCCCTTGCTGAAACATAGCTTCAAACAAGGGGTTGTTTGAACTTCGTGGGCTCGAGTTTTACGCTCGAGTCCCCAACTCCCTTGCTGAAGCATAGCTTCGAACAAGGGGTTGTTTGAACTTCGTGGGCTCGAGTTTTACGCTCGAGTCCCCAACTCCCTTGCTGAAGCATAGCTTCGAACAAGGGGTTGTTTGAACTTCCTGGGCTCGAGTTTTACGCTCGAGTCCCCAGCTTCGTTGCTGAAGCGCTGATTAATCGTAGATGCTGCTAAAACAAGAATTCTCACAATGTATTCAACACAAGCATAGCTATTACATGTAGGGCCCTTCGAGGGGAGTTACATATCCAAATCCCGTAAGGATCGGTTCTAAGGATAATACAATTTTAAATTGTAGGCATTCCACGGTCGAGGCAACTCCTCGGATTCCGAGCCTAAGGTCTCCAGCCTATATGCGTTGTTTCTGGCGATTCGTGCAACACGGTACGGTCCATCCCATTTTTCCTCGAGCTTCTTAACTTTCCTAGACACCTCAACCTTTTTTAGGACTAGATCGCCCACTTGAAAGCTTAAGGGTCGAACGTTTTTGTTGTAGCTTCGAGCGGCCGCCGCCTTGTGTTGCTGCATTCGTCCTAACGCCCGATGGCGCTTCTCCTCAATAAGATCTAGCTGGAGCGCTCGCCCTTCGTTGTTTTGAGCTAACTGGAAGTGTGAGACTCGAGCAGTCTCGTGGAGCAACTCCGTGGGAATCAAGGCTTCCGATCCATAGACGAGAGCAAATGGGGTCTCGCCTGTGGCGGTTCGCGGGGTGGTCCTGTAGGCCCATAAAACCTCATCAAGCTCATCTGCCCACGCCTTCCTTTTGGCGTCGAGTCGAGCGCTGAGACTTCGGAGGATGGTGCGATTGGTCACCTCCGCCTGCCCATTTGCTTGTGGGTATCCAACCGAAGCAAATCGCTGATCGATCCCATGGTCCTTGCACCATTCTTTCATGTCGTCGGCTCTGAATTGAGGCCCATTGTCGCAAATTAGGATTCGAGGCACTCCGAACCGACATACTATGTTCTTCCATATGAAGTTCTGGATGACCTTAGAGGTTGTCTTCCTAACGGCTATTGCCTCGACCCACTTGGAGAAGTACTCGCAGGCCACGATGCAATATTCCGCCTGCCGCACGGTGGACGTCGGGAGTGGCCCCACTATGTCGATCCCCCATTGATCAAATGGCCATGAAACATCGATGGCTATCATTTCCGCGGCGTGCTTGTGGGAATAATTTCCTGTTTTTTGGCACTTGACGCAACGCCTGGAACATCTTTCGGCGTCTCTCTCGAGGGTCGGCCAGAAGTAACCAGCTCGTGTTACTTTCCTAGCCAGAGATCGGCCACCCGCATGGTTACCGCAACTTCCTGCGTGGATCTCGTAGAGAACCTCTTCAACTTGCGAGGGTCGGAGACACCTCATCGGGGGTCGGCGGTTACCTCGTTTGTAGAGTCGACCCTCGGGATCGAGGGTATATCTTGTAGCCCGGTGACGTAATCGCCGAGCGGCGCTTCGATCCTGAGGCAGCACTCCGTCTCTTAGATATAGCACGATTTCATCGAGCCAGCAGGGCTCTTCAGGGTCGATCGTGATTATAGCTGACTCGGGCCCGTCGATGGCTCGATGATTGGCGATTTTGAAGGTGATTTCGCGTTCTTCGGTGCCCTTAAGGCCGTTGGCGAGCTTTGACAACACGTCGGCCCTCGTGTTTTCCTCCCTGGGCACTTGGTTGATCGCGAAGCTGGTGAGCTGGGCTGTTAGCTTGCGTACCGTCTCCAGGTATTTGATCATGTTTTCCTCTCGGGCCTCGTAGAGTCCTTGGACTTGGTGTGCAACGAGTTGCGAATCGGTGATAACCGCGATCGACTTGGCCCCGCTTTCGAGTGCGGTTTTCAGTCCTGCAATGAGTGCTTCATACTCCGCTTCGTTATTGGTGACTCGAAAGTTCAGACCGATGGCAAAGTCTAGATCCAACCCATCCGGGTTTGTTAGAGAGATCCCCGCGCCCCCACCCTGGGCGGTCGACGAACCGTCGACCTTCAGGAGCCAATGAGTATTCTTGCTTTTAGGTGTCTTTGCCATGGTTGTTTTCTCGACCAGAAAGTCTGCGAGGACTTGAGCTTGTATGGCGACCCTGGGTTGGAAAGTGATATCAAATTGCCCGAGCTCAATAGCCCACTTGATCAGTCGACCCGAGTTATCTGGTTTTGCCATCACCTGCTTCAGCGGTTGGTCGGTCAGGACGACGACCTCGTGCGCTTGAAAATATGAGCGTAGCTTCCTTGAAGAGACCACCAAGGCAAGCGCAAACTTCTCGATCTCCAGGTATCGAGTCTCTGCCCCGTGAAGGATCTTGCTTACATAATATACCGGGAGATGTTTCCGATCCCTGATGGTTACTAGAACCGAGCTTATGGTTTCGTCTGAGACGGCGAGGTAGAGATAGAGTATCTCCCCTTGCTCGGGTTTGGCGATCAGCGGAGCGGATGCCAGGTATCTCTTCATTTCTTCAAAGGCTCGGTCGCACTCCTCCGTCCACTCGAACTTTTTCACATCTCTCAATATTTTGAAGAAGGGCAAATTACGCTCGGCCGATCGAGATATGAACCTGTTAAGTGCTACGATTCGCCCGACTAATTGCTGGACCCCCCTGATGGTTTCTGGTCGTGGTATGTTAATAACGGCCGCGATTTTTTCCGGGTTGGCCTCGATCCCTCGTTGGCTTACCATATATCCCAGAAACTTTCCTCCTTTAACCCCGAACACACATTTCAGGGGATTGAGCTTGAGGCGATGCTTTCTTATCAAGGCAAACATCTCGCTAAGGTCGTTTTGATGATTTTCCGCCTTTAAACTCTTGACGATCATGTCGTCCACATAAACTTCCACCGTTTTTCCAATCAAGGGATCAAAGATCAGGTTAACCAGCCTTTGATAGGTGGCTCCTGCGTTCTTGAGCCCGAACGGCATTACTTTGAAGCAATATATCCCCTTGACAACGATGAACGCCGTGTGTTTTTGGTCTTGGGGAGCCATCCTAATCTGATAATACCCTTGGAAGGCATCCATCATGCTCATCAACTCACATCCGGCGGTCGAGTCGACCAGCTGGTCGATCCGGGGTAGAGGGTAAGGGTCTTTAGGACACGCCCGATTTAGGTCAGTAAAGTCGTTGCACATCCTCCATTTGCCCCCTGTCTTGGCCACGAGGACCACATTGCAGAGCCAATCGACGTATTTTTCTGGAGTGATATACCCGGCATCGAGCAATTTGTTGACTTCATCTTCGATGATAGAGTTGCGGACGACACTTTGGGTCCTTAATCTTTGTTTTATGGGTTTGAAGGCAGGGTCAATGTTTAGGTAGTGCGAGATTACCCTTGGATCGACCCCCTCCAGGTCTTTGGCCTTCCAGGCAAAGACGTCCGCGTTCTCCTGTAGGAAGATGGTGAGGCACTCCAACTGTTTTCCCTCGAGACTTGCTCCGACCCTGGTGGTTTTTTCTCGATCCTGAGGATCGAGTTGGACCAACCGAGTGTCCTCGGCTGCCGACAGTCGGGATTCGTCCATCTTCCTTTTCTTTCGAGCTTCATGGGTACTCATTTTGGAGCGCGAGGCTCCATCCCCTTCTGGGTCGGGGATCCTTTCGTCTTCATCACCATCATCCATGATGAGATCGCCAGGTTTAAGCACGTCCTCGGTGGGGGGTCGAACCTCATTGGCAATTGCGTAGCAAGCCCAAGACTCGGCTAAGTCACAGCATACCTCCCCGATCCCGTAGGGAGTCGGGAGTTTGATCTTTTGGTGGTAGGTCGAGATAACGGCCTTGAAGTCGATGAGGCCGGGTCGACCCAAAATCATGTTATAGGGGAAGTCGGGGATATCGACGACGACCCAGTTAATTTCCATCGTCGTTCGAGCGGGATGGACGCCCATGGAAGTGAGCATTTTAATTTGGCCTTTTGGGGCGATGATCGAGCCACCAAAGCCTTTGAGAGTGGTTTTTACTGGTTCATATCTTAATTTACTCAAATGCATTCGCTGAAGAGTTGAGTAGAGAACAATATTTGAACTAGCTCCAGTATCAACCAAACATTTACTTACAGCGTAGTTCGCAATATCTAAAGTTACCACCATCGGACAACTCGGCGTTACGCCGTCCCGATGGGGATCTAGATGAAAGTCCCTATCGCTGAAAGCCACTTCCTTTTGCTTCCATTCTTCCCCGGGCTCTACTTGCAGCACTTCGTGGGGGCCATGGAGGCTGGTTTGAGCGCGGCGAATCCCCCTCTTTCGGGATGTCCTGGTATCTCCCCCGTCGGGGCCCCCCACAATCATATCGATTCGACCGTGGGTTGGCGCGTTCGGGATCGTGTTAGGGGAGATGGCTTGTTTTCCATCCCGTTGATTCCGCTTGGGTGGGGGCGATCGAGACCTAGACCTCGACCGCCCGTCTTCGTTCTCATTGCAGCGCCGCTCACGCCCCCGATCCCTATTCCTCTTCAATCTCTTGACAAACTCGGCAAGATGCCCCCCTTGGATGAGCCTCTCAACTTCATCCTTCAGCTGGTTACAGTCGTTTGTATCATGCCCCGGCTGATCGTGGAACTCACAGTATTTAGAGTCATCGATCTTCCGCAGGTTGAGCTTCAGCTTCTTGGGGTAATTGAGGAGTTTCCCAGGGATTTTAGGAAGGATATCCCCTACCGCGCATATCAGGGGCTCGTACTTCTCCCGGTCGGGCCGCCGAGTGTTCGAGCTTCCCTCGGGTCGAGCGCCGCTCTCTTGACGACCCTTATTCTTCGATCGACTAGACGTAGGGGGACTCCGGTCTTCAGGGCCGCGAGACCGATTATAGTAATTGCTGTGAGCGGGGGCTCGACCAATGCTTCGCAGCATGGCTTGACCGTGATTCGCCCAGTAGCTCCCCTCAATCTCCTCATAGTCCATCCATTTCGTGGCACAGTCTTGGATGTCCCTTAGGCTGTTTATGGGAACTCGGCCAAGGATATCCTTGGTGAAGTCACGGCAGTGGCAGTTTTTCCCCAAGGCGCTGAAGACGACTGCCAGGTCCGGCGGTGCGACACGGACCAATTCCGCGTTGAACCGAGTGAAGTAATCCCGTAGGGATTCGCTCACTCCCTGGACTATGGAATCCAATCGTGACACCCCAAGCCTATCTTGGATTAGGGGGGAGAAGTGGCCTTCGAGCGCTGTGGAGAGCTCGTCATAAGACCTTATGGAGGCGGGAGGTTGCCTGAGGAACCAGTCGAGCGCCGCCCCTTTGAAGGTGGTGGCCAGAACCTTGGCCCATGTGTGCGGAGTATGGGGGAACAGGTTCATTGACAGCTCGAAGCTGGTTATGTGGTCGCCGGGGTCGGTTTTCCCATCGTAGATGGGGAGGTCCCTGGGGATAGCGGTCGATCCTGGATCCTCGCTGAGGATCTCCTCTGTAAATGGCGACAGCCTCTGTCGCCGACTCCGCGCGTTACGCTCGGGTTCCCATTGCTCGTTACGAGCAACATCACGTCGGGGGGGAAGTCTATCCCTCAAATCCCCGAATGGTGGGACGCCGGCGTATTTGTTTGTTAACCTCTCCCTGACCGGAAGTCGGGGAGGAAGGGGACGTCTAGCGTCCTGCATGAGCCCGCCCGTAGGGCGGACCTGATGTGGATGTATAGGTCGGATAGGCTGCGAATATGCCCTCCGACGGATGGGAGGTGGGGGGACGTAGTCCCTTTCATTAATTTGATCGTCGAATTCTTCTCGATCGTATTCATCATCATAGTAGCCCTCCTCCTCCGGCTCGTTTTCTTGCTCGGCGACATGCGCCTTTTCTGGCCTCTGGACCGTGTGGCCGTTATTCTCATCTTCCCCTTCAGGGGAATGGTCAGCGGGAGAACGCGGAGGTCGGGCAGCTTCGGGCCTGCGGCCCTCGTTCCCCCTTCCTGCGTGAGTTTGAGCTCGCGGGACAGGCGGAGGTCGAGATAGCCGATATTGTATGGGAGAGGGCTCAGTGACATTGACTATGAGGGGGATCATCCTTATGGGCCTCCCCGCTTCGAGAGCCTGCCTAGCCTCTTCGTAGACCTGACTGGTATACGCGGCTAGATCTTGGGCTGACGGTTGAGCAGGGAGTATGACTGCGGGTAGGTCCGCCCGTGAGATAGCGTCCTCCTCCCCCTCGTTGAGGGGGTTTGCCCCCTGAGGGCGGTCGATTTCTTCCAGTCGGGCGGCGAAGGCCGCCTGTTCTTCAGCGGCGGCAGTGGCTCGATCAGCCTCGATTTGAGATCGAGTCCTGACGATGCTGTGGGTGCTTTTTGTTTTCTTGTTCACCATTGCTAACTTGATCGCTCTAAGGTCGAAAGTCTTTTTTTTTTTATTCCCACAGACGGCGCCAAACTGATAATGTCTTTTTTTGGTACGGGATCTGGATCGTCCACGTGGCCCTGACAGACAGTTGAATTTGTAGATAGGGGTTCGGCTATGACCTGAAAAGCACTAGCATAGGATTACTTTGGCCGGAGGGGGTTCTCCGGCGTAGCCTCTCCACTGAATTAAGTCAGTTTCGAATAGGATATTCGTAAAGAGAGGATGGAAGTCAGAGTTATTAATTCGAAGAGCTTACCTACCATAATAAATGATGGGGGTATTTATAGGGAGGCTTCATACCTACCGGGTATGGCCTCGACCGTGGGGCATTTAATGCCTGTGCCTCGGATCTGATTCATTCCCTGACAGGACTGATTGCCTGTCACTTCTGGAGATAACAGAGTACGGAAGGCAATCAGAGTAGATACGGCGCAATTAATGCGGCTGCTGCGGGGTCGACCATGTAGGGATGGGACAGGTTCGAGCCTCCGGAGGTCGACCCTCGATCTACGCTCTAGGAGGATTAGCGAGTCGAATATCGATCCTCGAGCCTGAAGGGTTGATATATGGCACCCGAGAGGTTCTACATTGTAATGACGGTCGGGGTATCAGGGCGAGCTATGGTCGACCCTCGAGCATGTTCTTGAGTCAAGCGTGGGTTGACCCGGGTTTAGATACACGTGGCGTTTGGACTCTTTTACGAGTGTGCCACGTGTATTCTCCAAGATATTCCCCATCAGTGCGTGTGCAATATTAAATAAAAATATTATTAATAATATATAAGTGAACAAAACATGTTATATACCCTTCAATTGAGCATGTAAACATTAAGAAAAATGACTTAAATTTTGTTAAGATGATCAATATTGTGTATAAGTGAACAAAACATGTTATATACCCTTCAATTGAGCATGTAAACATTAAGAAAAATGACTTAAATTTTGTTAAGATGATCAATATTGTGTAATTGTAGTTTTTTTTTTTTTTTTTTTTTTAAATATATATAATTTTTTTCAATTAAAATATAAAGATTAAATAACTTTTTTTTTTCTTTTGAAAATAAAAGATTAAATAACTTGGGGAGTGTATCTAACAAGAAAAAGAAGGAACTATTCGGGTTTGACCATTGAATTTTTATTTTTATTTTAAAAAAAACAAGAAAAAGAATGGAAAAACAGAGGGAAGAGAAGACGTTGTCTTTTCGTCCCCACAGGCCACACCTCCTCCAGCTCTTCATCAAATATTTGCTATATCTTTGCCTTTTATTTTGTTGTACGACGACGAAGCTGCCAAGACGCTAGTCAAATGGGTTGCTCCAATTTCTGGATGGATGGCGGCGGCTGCCACAGGTCGTCTCGGCCTCCTGATTATTAGTATTGGCAAACTCAGAGACTTGATTCCATGATTCCCACTCATTGTTTCTCTCAATTGAGTCCAAGATTTCATTTCCATGTCATCGGCAAGCTATCTCAATCGATTTAATATAATTTCATTCGACGATACCTTCATACTAGTCACCTCTTACTGCTGCTCCGCTCCGCCACCACCAACCACCACTCAGGTGCATGTCAGATGGGTAACTTGTTTATCGCTCAATTTTTGAATTTATCTAGCTTAAGATGGTGAATTGGAAGAATTTAATTTGGAACGTGTGCTCCGGTGTCGGCATATCAAAATTATAAAAATGTCAAGTTCTTCGATTGAGCCCCAAATTCTTCAATTAAAATTAATACCTTTTTTACTAATTCAAACATTTGGCAAATCGTATTTCAAGTTGGTTTTTTTACCTAAAATATCGTTTTCCCAAATCCAGTCGATTATTTTCTATTTAAAATATAATTTCGGATATACTTTTTCATGCAAAAAAATAATTAACAAATAAATACTTATTAGCTACGATATCAATTAAGATCAATATTTTAGAAAAGTATTGAGATAATTATGGTAGGATGATTTTATTACAGTAAGAAAATAAGATACTAATATATGTATGAGAAAAAAAAAAGCATATAGCCTCACAACTGACAACGCGTGCGTCCACTAAAAGAGAATTAAGGATCTCAAAGGAGAAGAACGAACAACAACAGTCTACCACAAAAACAACAATGGTTTTCTGGGGTAAGTATTGGAGTATAATTATTGTTGTATCTTTTAGCAAAAAATAATGTTGAAAATAACAAAAAAAAAAAAAAAAAGAGTAAGTAATTTGATATATATGTATGTGCACTCTAGAGACTCTAGATGATAATGTGTTTTTAATTTTTTTTAGGTCATATAGGTAAACAATTTGTTGCCTATATATAATTCGTTTTCACAACATACATTGTTTGATTTATTGGATTAATATTTTAGCAACTGCCATGGCAAAACGTATGTATGTCTTTTGATGTTTTCTTTGGCCTTATTGATCTCTAGTTTTTAGATTCTGTGCAAGTTTTAACCTGAATATTTTTTGTTTTTACGCAACTTTACTTATGTTGTTATTTGAAGGAGCTCGAGTAAAAGCTTCAAAACCGATTTATTTTCCTGGCAGAGATGGTATCACAAAGCTTCGAATTACTCGGGTGAGAATCTTCATCTTGGATTTTTATAATTAAGAAAAATATATAATTTGACAACTTCTCTTTTTTGTATATATGTCTGTATGAGTTCTTTTTGACCGACCGAATTCAAGCAATTGAATGCGATGTCAAAGAATACTTTAGTATTTGCATGATGAATATTTGTTGGAGATCGAAAACAAAAAAGTTTTGTTTGAGTGTGTTCACTAGCGTAGTGCTAGAATTAGTATCTAAGCTGATGATCGATCCATAAGTAGAGTTAGAAAAATTGATGTTACATAGGATTAGATTTATATAATTATGTGATAGAATTAGATTCTCCTTTGGTACCTAGCTAGCTATCTTCTCTCCCAATATTTATTAAGTATTGTTAAGGAATATTACAGTACTCTGTAACCTTGAATTATACTTGGTGTTGCATTTATGCTGAACTATTAAATGTAACAATTATGCCCGCAATAAACATTTTAGACAAAACTGCCATTTGATTTATGGAAATAGATATACATATATATGTAATGTACCACACAAAATAGTTGAAGTAGATTATACTTTAAATCTTTCATTCTTAAAAATATCTTTTCTAATTCGATGGGTATGTGTTTAACTTATAGTATATATAAAGCAGTAAATAATGACAGATTTAATATTCAAAACTAAAGTAAAAGTGTATATAAAAAACTTAACCAGATTAAATAAATTAAGTAAACAGTATATTATGGTTAAGACTTTTTTTTTTATATAATATTCTGAACATTTGTAAATACATTTTTTAATATTTATTTCAATTTATACTTTTAGACATAATAAAAATTTAAAGTGTCCAGAATTTAAGTTAAAACAAACATATTTATCTTTACTAAAAGTGTCCATAATTTATTTATATTAATATATCAATGAATTATAAGTCGATCTTTTATTAATATTTTTATGTTACACTCACATATTATTTTAAGTTTAAATGTGTAATTATTACTTACTTTTATATATTATAAATTAAAAATATTTTTTAAAAAAAAGCTTAAAATGTAATTAAAATATTGAGTTACTCAAATCAAATTAATATTTACACACATGCATATCTATGTTAATTTTACATACCTAAGGGTAATTTGGTCCAAATATATTCTTGAGGGGAATAAGTGTTACATTTGGTAGTATAGGGGGTAAATGAGACATGTAGCATAGTTAAAGAGTGCAAAGTGTATTTTGCCCGTTTTATACAGTAACTCTATGTCTCTCATTTGTTTTATGCTACAAGTACTGTGTATGGGCATACATGACCCCAGCTATTATATGTATGTTTATATAGGTATAGCAATATTCAATACATAGGTGATATTGATAATATATGTACTTAAATTTACCTTTCTACCCATCAAATTGCACAAAGAATTACAAGATCACTCTCATTTGTAATATTTAATATTTAAAAAAATAGTAAAAACAATCAAATTAAACAAGTGGTAGTATTTCAACTCAAGAGATACTATTTATCAATATCACCTTTAAAACAATTAATAACTAGCAAATATTAATATAGCTATGTACAGTAAAAGAATACTGTCCTATATCACAAAACAAATGAGGCCATAGGAAAAATTAGGTGTTTTTACCAATACACACAACAATAATATGTTCCCTTCGACATGGTATCGAGCAGGTTTCAAAAAATAAAAAGAGAGGGAGAGAGAGAGAGAGAGAATGAGACGTGTGTTCAGTGTCGTCCAGCCGCGTTGCTTTGGCCAGAGATATGTTGCTATCATCTAACTCCTCCACATCCGTACAAGTTTTCTTCTTCTTTTACTTTGTCCCTCGTTCACGCTTCACTATTTCCCTTTTCAGAAAATGAGTCCTCTATATTATTTTTTCTCTTCTCACTGCCACATGCAGTGATTACTTCCAGTTACGTTGCCATCAACTCGTCAAGGTAACTTCTTACAGTACAATAACACTTGGAAGGGCTCCGCTGTGCCCTTGAGCATCCATTCTATGTCAAATTTTCAATTTTCGTGCAGTCGTCATACAACAGGAACATCTTTATTCCCTTGTTTCTCAAAACATATCATGGAAAAAGATGTTTTGTCCATTTTCCTTCCCGTGCAGTCATAGAATTAAGATTCTTCTCTTATTTGGCATCTCTCTACATATATTAGAAATGAGGTGTTATACATGCACACAGTAATAATATTTAGTTATATTTCTCTCAAAATCTATGATATACCTTGTGACGATATTAATTCTTTTTGTTTGTTAGGCCACATTAGGAAATGAAAATTGTTATAGCGACAAAAAGTGTTCGCTTGTATGCACGGTGGGGCTAAAGGAGCCTATTTATTTGTGTACTCTAATACCCAGGAAAGACGAATCGTGCCACCTGAATTTGGAATTTGAAGCTGTTGATCGCGTGACTTTCTCAGTTAAGGGCAACAAAAGTATTTATCTTGCCGGTTACTCCATTAGCCATGATCCAGCTCACAGTGATACGTATCCTTTTGCATGCATGGTTTATTTTAGTTAAATGAGGCAATTCTTTTATCCTCCATAAAAATATGATTAATGTATTTGCATTTGAATATAAAAATTAGGGTGCATGCATAAGATCATTCATTTTTTGTTTTCCTTTACCTCAAGGCATGCAATAGGGAATCGTACGGAATTGATATCGATGATGATGAAATGGAGTCATCAAGTCTACATTCCGAAGATAATGCATATGATTTTTGGGATAGCTTCATTGATGATAGTGATTATTCAGATGATCTCTCACCTGCACCCACGTCTTATTATCGAGGTTTGTTTTAATTATGAATTTATATTTTTATTATAACTGCAATAAAATAGCAAAAATAAGACCTCAAAGACAGACATTTATTACTCATAAGGAGTTTTTTCATAAATGTGCAAGGGAGGAGAGTAAATTCTCTTGAGGGTCATTTAACATTTTTATGTTTTGCATATTACATTGTTAATTAATTCTTCTTGATATGTTTTTTCATGACATGATTCATATGTCAGGAAAAGAGAAAATAGATAGAGGTAAACAGATAAAACTTATGGATTCAAATTACAGTGATGATAGTGAAGAAGATAGATTCTCAGTTCCTCTGTACAAAAACGATGATGGTGACCACTTAAAGCTTCTGAAGAAAACCGAATGTGGTAGTACTTCTGGGGTAAAGATCGATGGAAAAATTATTGATGAGAGAGTACTTACATTCTCTCAGTTTTAATGTACGTTATTCTCTCGATCAGTTTTGTATTTCTCAATTATCTATTCAACATTGATCTTATCAACTTTCTTTATAGCCAACTGAATTAGATGTCTAGCTGATTCTTTATTTTTCAATTTGTAGTGATGCGAAGAAGAAGAGAACTTTGGAGATTAATGAAGAAACGTCTAAGAAGAATAAGAAAACGAAAGATGATGATTGATTCTGTTTTTTCTTGTTTTGTTCATCATAAATGTTTTTTATTAGCTTGTGACTTGTGAGTTATTGTTCCTCTCTTCCATTGTAGAATCATTTATGGTTGTTTGGGTTATTTTTATGGAATTAATTAATTATAATTGCCTGAAGATGGTCATGCCTGGTGTTGTTAATTCTTGGTTCTCACTTGTCACTGTTGATAAATGGTCAAGATTTCAGTTATTTATACTTGTTGCAGAAAGGATTTCTAAAATAGTTGGAGATGGTCAAAATCTACTCTAACTGCTAGCCAAAGATTTGTCTGCATTAATGGAATTTTTTGTTACAACATATATCTAAAAAACAAAACAAAACAAAACCAATTGAATGGCTCGAACTATGATATATATATATCCACTCAAAAGATACAAACAATTACCCAGAATTTAAGATTCAATGGAGGATGAAGAGCTGTACATGGGATTGAACATAACTCAGATCACGCACAATTAATTAATACTAACACAATGCCTTACATCTTAACCTATTCTATGGGTGACAAAAAAGCCGTGGGAAGGACCACCGCTATACTGTGATTTTTACTATTGTTCCTAAGTTCAGTTCTGGTTCTTTCTCGTTTAACAAACGTGAGGCTAATTGTGTAACTCACTCTTTTGTTAGGGAAGTGGCTTATGCCTGCGTAGGTTCATTTGCTTATTGTTTTCAATCAAATTATCCTCTGACTTAAGGACTATATATTTATTTTTAAATCAATATAGTCATATGTATTTGTACAAGCAATCCATTATAGTCGATATAATCTTGTGACACATTCTGATCAAATCTGGATCATCCAAAAACATCCAGTGCTTCAAAAATATCAAAACAGTCAAAAACCAGCCTTTTAAACCCTCATAATCATGGCTTTTTCTGATCATTTTTTGTTTTATTTTCATGTGAGTGTCTTTTCCAGTTTTCCCTCACTGGCTTTTGAAAGTGAGTACCTTTTCCAGGTTTGAAAACCATAAGGGAAAGTAAAGCTATGGGAGCACGGGGGGGTAAAAGTAATTTATTTCCCTGATTCTGGATTTTCCCCAACTGCTCATAAATCATTAACACCAAAGCAACTTGTGAATTGCCATAAGAATGCTGCACAAAAGTCATAAAATGTCCTCTGATGCTGAATCTGTAACTCAAATTTTGACCACCCAGCAAATTATGTGAAGCTGAAAAGCTGTTTGAAAACAGCTTGCACACCAAAAAAGCCTCAAATACTGAATATGCACTTTGTCCCAGACTCCCAACAAGTCCCAATATCCCATCTGAACTGCTCTATGCCCATGACAAATTCTGCACTCTCATCCCTCCAACAACATTGAACTTCAAGATTCAGTTTCCAACAATTCAGATCATAGAACCACATTCTTATACCGTAAATATGGGAGATTTAAAGCATCACCACCAACAATTCCCACAAGCCCACGGGCCAATTCTCCTCCTCAAAACTATCCAAGTCCCACCGTAAGCATGCAATATTAGACAGGTAATCTGCAGCCTGATTTCCTTCTTGAAAAATGTGAGAACAATGCATATGAACTTGTTGGCGCATGTTAAGAATCCTCATCAAAATATGCATTCTAATTTAATTGAATGTTTAATTATGACAAATAATATGAGAACACAAGCGCTGATAAGGTCGGAGAATAGAACAACCATTTGACGAGTAAAATCGGTATAAAAAAGTAGAAATTTCATCAAGAACCAAATTAATGGAACAGTTGAATTAAATAAAGAAAGGAGAGCAAACTATTAACAATGACAAGGAGGGAACAAATCTTTGGGAAATTCACATGTCAGGATGAAAAAACATGGGAAGTTACAGCCAAAATAAGAGAAAATTAAAGTTCAAGTCTGTGAGAGCGAACAATATGGAGTAATGTTTCTGTGTACCAAGGCAGCAAGAGTAAGTTCCAGTCCAATCAAAAAGTTGAGCCATTGAAGCCAACAAAAGGGACCTGGAGAGACCAAGAACAAACTTAGTTAACAATTATTTTAAAATCCCACCTTATATATACATATACAAACAGAGTACCTGAACATCATAAAACTTGATGTAGAAGCGCGAGCTCTGAATAGAAAGCTTGGTTTCCAAAATCTCTGCAATAGATACACTGAGTTTTGCGTTGACGCTTGGGCTGAGACCTTCAGTGGAAATTAATTCACCATAAGCAGCAGCCTCTTCAGTCCCACCAAATGAAATTGGCACTCCTCCATCCACCAAAATCATCACATACATACTACATGCACACACAAGTTAACCAAATGAAAATACTTTCTTTTTTTCTCACAGAAATATTGTCAAGCATATAATAGACATATACAAATACAACCAAAGTTAGTAGTAGCCCTTTTCTCAGACATAAATCAGATATAAATATGAATACAACTACGATCCTACATGCATGAGATGAAATAAAGACTAGTCAGAAACGGGGCGTTACAGATTCAGGCTTGCCGGTGATTTTTGCAACAGCTTTGGTAGCATCTTTCAGAATATCATAAGCTACCACTCCATCAACTGGGACATTGATGAACAAATTCAAGGTCGGCATTTTCTCTTTGATTTAGATCGTTAGGGCTCGTTTAGTTGTACCTTATCAGGCAGATCAAGCATATAATAGACATATTCAAATACAACCAAAGTTAGTAGTAGCCCTTTTCTCAGACATAAATCAGATATAAATATGAATACAACTACGATCCTACATGCATGAGATGAAATAAAGACTAGTCAGAAACGGGGCGTTACAGATTCAGGCTTGCCGGTGATTTTTGCAACAGCTTTGGTAGCATCTTTCAGAATATCAGAAGCTACCACTCCATCAACTGGGACATTGATGAACAAATTCAAGGTCGGCATTTTCTCTTTGCTTTAGATCGTTAGGGCTCGTTTAGTTGTACCTTATCAGGCAGATAGATTCCTAAGAGTTTCACCCAATATATCAGAAGGAACAAAAAGAGAAGGTACTAAAAATATATATCAGAAATTTGAAAATTCGTGTGAGACAAAGCAAGGGAAGATGATGACCTGAATTCACATCCAAAGCAAAAGTTTACCTAGGGAGATGACCGGAGACAAACCTCCGACGCCGACGAGGATGAGCGACTGAATATCAGGAAGAATTAAAAGGATACTCTAGACTCTAGAGGTTGCTGAACTTCCACCATTATATTATACTATATAAAATATGGCACGCGTACGATATAAAATTAAAATATTATTAATAATATAAAAATATATTTAAATAGTATAAATTTATAAATACTAATTAAATATTTTATTTATAATAATATTAATTATTTTTAATATATTCACAAAATTTATAACATATTAAAATATAATTTTTATAATTAAATAACTAAAAGTTTAAATTATTAAAGAGTTTAGACTTTAGATAGGAAAAAAGAGAAAGAGGAGAGAAAAAGAGAGAGAGAAAAAGAACTTGAAAAAAAAGTGAAAAGAAGAGAGATAAAACTATTTAAATTAATTAATTGTTAAATGACAATCTAAAATATAGGGAGTGACCAAAGGGTAAAGGTGATTTATATAATAGTATAGATAGTATAAATAATCTCAACTTCTCATCCTCAATTTGACTTTTCTATTTTATTTGTGCAAGCAAGTCTAAAATACATAAATATTAATTCAGCAAGAAAAATAATATAATGGAACCTTTGTTTTCTTTTGTTCTAGAGTTATTTATATTTTTATCCAAAATTTCCTCGTCTTCAATTCCCATACTTCTCTCAAGTCTCGGGTCTAGAGGGATTTGGGCATGTGAATTTCAAATTTATTGTCCAAATATATTTTAATAATTTGGCCAAAAAATATATCAAGGATTTGAAATTCATAATTAAGTTTGATGGATTTGAAATTGAAATGTTATACCCATTTCAACTCCTCTTCTTCTTCGCCAACTTGATTTGCGAAAAAATTCTCTCTAGTTACACTTTCACATAGTGAATGTTTAGTGTGTGCATTTAACGTTTCTTCAGTTCAATTCAGTGTGTGTTCACATGCTTGTGAGTTAGTAATTGCCATCTCCGCCATGGAGAAGGCGCCGCCGCCGGAGCTGGGGCATTATCACCCTCTGCCAAAGCCAACACTTCGACGACTTCCTCTCCCAAGGTTGCAGCGATTTCCTCAGTTCAATCAAGCTAGGCGTCCCTATTCAACTTACGCTCAGCGGCTTCAAAATTCAAATTCAGCTCAAATTCCTAGCGGAGTCAGAATTTCAATCGCTCCACCACCGCGGCGGACCTTTGTTGAGGCCATGGGTTCTGAACAAGGTACAATGTTCAGACAAACAAAGAGAGATCTTAAGAGATTCTTCCTTGAAAACATACACAAATTTGGTAAAATGAAAGTGAAAAAAGGTCGGCCCACGCTGCAATTATCTAATTCAAAGGTTGACGAACTCGTCAAAACCTACAAATATACACTTATTGGTAAATTCCCTGCTGGTGGCCCTTCATGGACGATTGTTCGAGCACTTTTTTATAAGATAAGGTTTGACAAACCCTACCAATTTGGGGTATTGAATGATAGCACAACAATCTTCCATTTTGCATGTCCGGAAGATTACGCGAGGCTGTGGTCTTGTCCGCTCTGGTATTTCCAGTAGGTGCCTATGAGAGTTGAGACATGGACTCTAACTTACAACCCAAACACGAGGTCTCCCGTTGTCCCCGTCTGGGTAAACCTTCCCGGACTTCCGATCCATCTTTTTGAAAAATGTGTGATACATTCGCTCACAGCTATGGTAGGTGATCTTTTGATAGAACTAGACCGAGTTTAGCTAGAGTATGTGTTGAACTAGATTTATCCAAATCCAGAATTGTAGAAATTGATATTGAGCATGGTAAACTTGGAACGGACATCCAGCCTATTGTATATGAGAATCTGCATGCGCCATTTCTGTACTAAATGCAAAGAACCTGGTCACTATGAAATTGATCACCATAGACAAGATATTAAGAGATGGTTTACTTTTCCGACAAACAAGCGGCCATTCTAATAATACAGTGCATTATTTGTCCATTAATGAGGCATTTTTCCATCTTTACTTTTCCTCATTAGAATTGGTTTTTAAATAAGCTATATGAACTCTTTGTTTACTTAGTTGCCTCTCCAAATAATCTGCAGACCCCATAATTTTGAAATTCAAAGTCTCACATGCAAATTCGTCCTTTTTTCACAGCAATTTTCACTGTCAGCTTCCTTCTTCGTCTCCGAATTGCAACAATATGCCGTGGAATGATTCTTAATCACGTTGTCCATCACGAGGAATTGATATGTATAAGTAATTAATTAAAGCATTCGAGGCTACGTATTCCCTTCTTTGACTTTTGTTTCATCTCGTTTCTCAGTCGACCACGATTTTAGGGTTTGTGAAGCTTCTCCCACCACGATTTTGCACTCCCATCGGATATTTAGGGGGAATTTTTCCATCAAAAGCGAGGGATTACTGGTCAAGTCTGAAATTTTAGGGCAAAAAAGAGGGAGCGACTGAAAAAAAAGAGAGAATGAAGGAAAATTTCAATGGCAAATCTCGTAAATAAGTGAACACGTGGACAGTTTACATAGGAAAAATTGGACGCGTAATGACCTCTTATATAAAAACAGCAAAATCACACGGCTATATTAGAGGTGAACAGTGACATTTGGACTGATTATTGCGGGTCGCGGACAGAAAGAAATAAACGCGAAATTTTTGTTGTTTATGGGCTTTCATATGCGTTATTGGGCCAAGTAAACTATCTCTAATGAGAAAGAAGGTGTGCCTGTTATTGGCATAACTGTAAAGCCTAAGAGTGACAAACAGGAGACTCCAATTCCTCCTTAGGCAATGAATAAAGGGATTCGGGGTAGTCCTAAGAAGAAGAAAGTGATCTTTGCAAAGGATGTTAAGGCAGGGGATGAAGGATTACAACTAAGGAACCTAAAAAGGATAGAGGATTAGATAGAACCTCTATGTCAGAGAAAGACATTGATCTTAGGGAAGTACTTAACACTAAAAGGGAGAAGAGATCCAGGGAGGCATTGGGGAACATTGAAGGGAATTTAGAGCAACTACAGGAATCAGGTGATGAAGAATTCCCACAATCTAACAATCCTTTTGATCTTCTCAGTACTGAAGATCGTGACCCTGAGATGAGTGAAGATGCCATTGCAGCTAAGAGGAAGTCTATTGATCCTATAGTTAAGGGGGATATTAATCAAATGAAGTGGTTCAAGAAAAAGAAAACGAAAGATAACCACATCACCTTGGAGGACAATGGTACTTCTTTTATTTTGAAATAAGTTAATGAAGATGGCTCAGTTAGTGAACTAAATGACACATCCAAAGCTAAGGGGGAAGCTAAAGATTTAAATGATGTTGCTTCTGATATCCTTGAGCAAGTGGTGGACCAAGAATTAGAGAGGATTGGTAATCAGATTTTTGGAAAGGAAGATACCAATGAGAGTGACAGGGGTATCAAAACAACAAGTGTTGTGGATGGAGAGGAAATTCTGGAAGATGATATTATTTTCAAAAGTGACAGATTAACTTTTGCTAAGATTAAACAAGATTTGGAAGCTTCTGGATATGATATTACTAATATAAAAGATTAGTTCTATTCAACTCCCTGGCAATGAATCTGATTTGCCCAATGAGGGAACTCTAAAAGGGGATGTGTGTAGCGCCCTTCTCCGACCCGAACCAAAAGTGAACCGATACAGACCGAAGGGGCGCGCTACATCCGCACTCTGAACCGCATGAGTGGATCACACTCGGACGTTCCAGAGCTAATGAAAGGACAGACTGTTGGAATCTTATACCTGCATTAGCGGAATTTAAAATTTTTATGTCGGGAAACTAAAATGAATTCCCCAAGAAGTTTATGAACCGATTAAAGATATTTTCTCATAAAACATGGTGATTAGAAAAACACCTTTAGCACGCCTACTGATGTAGGGATTGGAGTTCTCAAGAACTATGAATCCACTCATTTGCCACACGAAGACTCGAACAGGAGCCCTCTGAGGATTAAGTCCATGAACTGTATCTCCTTAAACCATAAGCCAGTTATTGTCAGATCTATAACTGAATTATTCAAGAACAATAATACTTTAAAAGTAAATAATGTTCTTGAATTTCTTACTCTAAGAAATACAAGAACTGAGATGATAGAAAGAAGGAGACCAAAGAGAGAACAAATTCTCAAACTACGTTCAGAAAGAAAATAAGATTTCACTTAATGAGAATGATCAGCTAGCAGTCTATTAAATAGATACTGCTTGGCCGAAAATCTTGACCCTGATGGGCTCAAATTCTCGCCCCTCTCTACTGGACCAGGCTTGGTCCAAAGTTTGGCCAAGTCCATTAATTGCTAGGTTTGAGCTTTATTAAAGTGTCTTGCTAAGCCTTAAGTTTAGGACAAGATAATAAATCGAGAACCTCCAAGAGATAGTCACGTCGGAGCTGGAACTGAGCTAGAACCTGTTATATATTGCATATGGACAATAATAAGAATAAATATAGCAAAAGGATATGGGTTTGTGGAAGGAATCAACAAAAGGGAATGGCAGAGCTCATTTTCGTAGGGAAGAAGATGGGGATGACTGCGCAGCACTATTCATTAAATAGCTAGGTCATAGGCCCTTGGTGGGCTTCTTTAGGAGTACGCGGATTTGAAGGATAATTTATGCCTTAGCCCAACATAATATAGATAGCCCAATAGAATATAAATGGCTTAATAAGGGCCATTACATAAGTCCCATTTGATAATGGGTAATTTGGTTGAGCCATGTGTCGCGACCCTAACGATCTGCTTAGGCCACGTGGCGACCTTAGGATGACCCAGCTAAGAGATCTCCGATCACCGCTATAGAACTGCTGGTAGAGACATTGATCCGGTCGAGTGCTCGACCGCCTGGGGCGTAAGCCGAGGTCGAGGCCGAGCGCACGCAGTTGAACAGGCACAAGAGTAAAGCTATTCCTCCTTGTAAGGCCTACTCTCTAGAAACTGTACTTGCTATCGGGGAGAACCACATTAAGGGGCAAGCCTCAATCGCCCCATGATAGGGCTGGGGCTGGCTTAATCAGGCACATTAAATGCAGCAGCCAAACCCCTACCTTGGACTGGACGGGCCTGGCCCACCAGATCCCACCTTTTAAGGACAAGTACTTGATCCTCTGCAGACGCCTCTGTTCAAGCATTAAATGCCCGTAGGCTGGCGCAGACATGCATTAAATGAACACCTTCCAAGGTGTACCTAGTGTGTGTTACTCTTTACTATATATACTCCCAGCATTTATTATGGTGGGTAAGCTCTCTTAATTCTTCCTATCACATCCTTCCCAATCGGAACTCTTCTCAGATTAATATACTAACTTGAGCGTCGGAGATGATACGCCGGAGACAACCCCCTTCGGCCAAGTAACCCTTCTGTGTTTGTGTGTTTCAGGTCGAGGTCGTTCCCCCTCTACAAATTCAACTGGCGAGCAAGGACAATTGACAGACCCCCGATCGTATACCAAAAACCAACCTCATCACCCCAGTTTTTAGAATATTGGGTGTAGATTTAGCTAAAAATCGACGCCAAAATATTCAAAAAAATTAAGATTGGACCTTATTAAGCTGAACTAGTCAAGGTTTATTTGGGCTTGGTTTTGAATAAGAGGAATTTGGGTTGTATACACCTCAAATGGATTAATAAGCTTCGAATTTAGGTCGTATAAACCTCAAATGGATTACTAAGCTTCGAATTTGGGTCGTATAGACCTCAAATGGATTACTAAGCTTCGAATTTGGGTCAGATAGACCTCAAATGGATTACTAAGCTTCAAATTTGGGTCGTATGGACCTCAAATGATTAATAAGCTTCGAATTTGGGTGGCATAGACCTCAAATGGATTACTAAGCTTCTAATTTGGGTCATATAGACCTCAAATGGATTAATAAGCTTCGAATTTGGGTCGTATAGACCTCAAATGGATTAATAAGCTTCAAATTTGGGTTGTATAGACCTCAAATAGATTACTAAGCTTCGAATTTGGGTCGTATAGACCTCAAATGGATTAATAAGCTTCAAATTTGGATTGTATAGACCTCAAATAGATTACTAAGCTTCGAATTTGGGTCGTATAGACCTCAAATGGATTACTAAGCTTCAAATTTGGGTCGTATAGACCTCAAATGGATTGATAAGCTTCAAATTTGGGTCATATAGACCTCAAATGGATTAATAAGCCTCGAATTTGACCTAAATGAATTTGATCCTTCAAAATGAAATTGGAGCCAAAATGATTAAAGGATTTAAAATTAACCTTAATTAAGCAGAAGTGGCGAGGTTTTGATTGAGAGCTTGATCACGCGATAATAAATTTTCATTTTCCCCTATTAAAACGCCATTAATGGCTGTTTGCGTTAGAGTAACCGAAAGTTGTTTGATTCTGGAATCCACTGCTTGAACATCAGGTGATTGTTTCCCTCGTTAGAGTTCTTCCACCCATTTCCAGAATTTTTGAAGTACCTCGACGGGTTGCTTGATGATGAGGCTATATTGCAGCAGTTTGTGTTGTCTCCAGCTAAGGATGTGTAGAGGTCAAAATGAGCCTTATGATATATTTATTCCATAGCCTAGTTTTCTTGTGTAGATATGACCATCAAAGGCTTGGTTCAAGGCGTGAGGCATAAGAGAAACTTGAAGTTAAAGCTAAAGAAAGAACAAAGGGATGTGCCAGCTTCTAACAACGAGGCTTCGAGATCTTGTGAGGTTGTAAATGACGCTTCATAAGATGAGCTTGAAATAACTGAGCTGACTCTCGAGGCTCTAAAGAAGGCTGTACAAAAGCTCGATATGAACGCAATGAATGTCCTTCTAATGAGGAATTTCTGAATGAGGATGCAGTTACAGTCGTCACTACCCAAAAATGTGAAGCTTAGGCTGCCGGCATTGGAGATGGACGTGGCCATTGAGCATCGTAAGATTAAGAGGCTCTAGAGAAGTATACGAACCTTAATGAAGCTCAATCTCTAAAGGCCCAAGAGCTTGAGCCTCATATCAATGCTATTCACAAGAAGTTCTTGGCTCGAGTCAGGGCTCGCTTAACTAGAGCTCAAAGCTAAAATCGAGGCTGCTGACCAGAAGGATTAAGCTCTTGGTCAAGACGAATTTCGAAATCTGTAAAAAGGAAAGAATTCCGATTCAATGCTCTTCGTGATTTTCCCTAATCAATCACGTTCCAGGAGGTTGTAGCCAATAAGGCTAGCGATAATGGCATAATGCTTTAGGAGCTTTTTCAGGCATAACTTTTTCATCATGAAGTGTTAAAGTCTCAATTATTTCCTTAAGCATCTCGACATGTGAAAGAATGAGAGGTTGGAGGAATTGCCCAAGGAGAATGATGAAGTTGCAGATGAATTCGAGTTCCAGATTGAAGAAATTGACTGAAACTGACATCTTGTTTGCTCTTGCCTATGAAACAATGACCTTTGAGGTCGCCTTTTATCATAGTTAGCATAATGACTGTAACGACCCAAAATTTCAGAATATATTTTCGGAATAATTATTCGACACCTCGTTGGATTTTAAATGAAAAGATTAACTTTTTTAGCTAACTTTATTTCCAAACCCATATTTTATTGAATTTACCTTTTCACCCCTGAAACTTCCTTAATTTTCACCCGAACCCCACACCCTCTTGTGCACACTCTTGAACACACCTTTGCACCCTCTTCCCTCACTTGCACTACCCTATGCCCACCCTTGCACACATGCCCTAACCGAGAGAGAGAAAGAGAAGGAAGGAGAGGAAGAAGAAGAAAAGAGAAGGAAGGAGAAAGAAGGAAGAAAAGCTCGTCTTGAGCTCGTCGTTCGTCCACCCGAAATTCCGAGAACGCACCGAAAATCCTCGTTCGATTCTCTACCGGTAACCTTCTTTCACCATTTCGTTTCACCAATTAAATCTCGAGATTTGCTAGCTTTTTCTTAGAATTATTTGTTTTTGCAACTTGATGGGTTTGTATGATTTAGTCCACCATTTTTCTTGTTGTTCGGATTAAATGATAGCTCTTGGTATGTTTAATGTATGAGTGGAATTTTATATGTTCATTCTAGCTCTATGATCCTCCATGAATGATTTTTGTGTTGTTTCCATGAAAAACTTCTGAAAATCGCATTTTCTGCACCTGAAATATGAGCCGCGGTCTTGCGCACGGTGTTCGCAAGCCCTAGCGCCTGCACCGGCCTGCGCACCCCGGTGCGTAGCCTAGTGCGTGTTCTTTTAAGCCTGCACGCTCTTGAGGATGTCTTCGAGACCGTGCATAGCCCAGTGCTTGCGCCAGTGCGAATGCCTTAGAGGATTTTCAGCCCTTTTTCCTTAGTTGCTCTCCGGAATGTGGTCAAGTGGCCAAAAATAAAAGTTAACTTTTTGCATAAGACCTCCTAAAATCGAGCCGATTTTACTTGTAGCTCCCTTATGATTCAAGGATTAATATTTTGCAAAGTTTTCGAAATTCAGACCTCGTTTGGGCCTTGAATAGTACCTTTTTCCTTTAGGGCTTTTTCCCAAATTCTCGAATGTTGTCCGAATGATCCGAAATTCGCACGAGTGCTTCCTTACGTTATAATATGTATGAATGTGAAGTTAGATTTGCAATTGAGCATGTTTAGCATCTTCAATTTCATATATTTCATTTAATTGATCTAATTGCATTTTACTTGTATTTATTAATTGTTATGAGATTTAATTGACATTTCGTGTATTGTAACATCTTGAGAGTCGTGTGTCGTGTCTTGTCTTGATTGGTTTTGTCGTCTGTCAGTTTCAGGCAATCCTCTCAAGGAATCGCTTGAATTGTCTTGTCTTTCCCCGTGCTTCCAGGTGAGGGTTCTAAAATGCTTTCACTGGAGTAAGAGTCCTTTTATTCATAGCGAAATAACCACCCCGTACTTGCTCATATTGATTTGTTTTCTCGTTTCTCGTATATCTGATTAGATCTTCAACTATAACTTCATGATTTTTGAATAAACCATTTGATATCAACTTATACCTATAAGTACCTCTAAACCGTTTTGTTTTCAAAGGTAAGTAAACTCTTTCATTTCAACGTGGCACTTTGGCTTTGGTTGGGTCTATAAGGGAAGTCGTTAGGGGAGTCCGTCAGCACATCCCCACACGTATGGAACTTGTGGCCACCCCCTTTGTCGTCACTCACTTACCTAAACGCCCGTTTGGAACTTAACTTATAAATGCTTCTTGAAATGCGAGTAAAATCATGGATATTTTCTTGGGGCCCCTGTGGGTATGCAGAGGTTTCACCTAAGGACGGGCGGCCAGGGTGTTTCCCGAGGTACTAGTCCCAAAAACTAAGTGTCGGCTGTGGCCTGTCAGGAGTTAGCAACCACGGTCGGTGCGATGGTGAGTGATGCATTCGTTGCACACTTTCCTGAAATTACATTTCGTCGCCCATGCTCGCGCTATGGGTCTGACACCGGTGATGGAGTATTTTCATGTCATGTAGGAGTTATAAGGAGGAACAGGTCCATTCTCGCTAGGATATTAATTGCTCATTATTATTGCCTTTACTGTCATTATTGTGTATTGATTATTGCTAATTATCCAAGTCGAAGCACATTCCGGTTTCTTCATTATCGCATATGTATTTCCCTTATATATATATAAAACCCGGAAGCTTGACTCGAACTTGCTCCAACTTATGCCTTCACTGAGTATCCTTTATGCTCACCCCTCCTACTTTTGATTCTTACTTTAGGACGACAGGTGGTGGTGTCACCCCTCATGTCGTTTGACAAGAGCGTGTTGTGTGTCTCGAGTTTCGTGTCTATTGGTTGTATGTCGGTAGTGTCCAACAGTAGTCTGTCATTTACTATTTTAATTATGTTTCTCCATTTATTGAACTCCCTTGTAGGATAATTATGATATTGATCTTTTGATTACCGTTTTATGATTATCGCTGCCCCGTGTGCCACTCTGTTGTTGCTGTTGTTGTTGGGCCAGGGATGTTGTTGCCAGTATAGATCGAGTGCTTGTTGTTCGCCGGGGTGAATTTTTAAATGGGGTACATTTACCTTGTTTGGGAGTTCGTCTCGGTGCGGATGTGGTGTCCTTTGTCTTCCTACGGAAAGGGGCGCTATAGTCAGTGGTATCCTAAACTAGGTTTCCAAAAGGAAACCGAAAGCTCTAGTATCTTGTCTTGTCTTATCTTCAGTGTCTTTTGAGTTGTGTTAGTCCGTGTCGAATTCGTGTTTTGACGAGTGTCTCTGATCTTGGTGCTTAAAATTGTGAACGATTACGGTTGGCCTAATTAACCAATTGGCAATCCTTTATGAATTTTTGTACTAAGGAAGATGTAACGCGAGTTGATCATGGAATTCTTTGTTGTGTCTTATTTGGTTTGGTCTATCTTAGTTGTGTGACGTTAGGGTTTGATTAACCGTCGAGCATGCCTTATGAGCTTATGTGAACTATATGATATTTAGGTTATCTTGAATTTATTAGCATCACATCTTACGAGATATGTACATATTTTGCCAATTAGTTGTGATCGCAGGTATGTCTCGCAAGAAACCTCGATCAGACCCTCCGCTTTAAACCACTCCAGGATCCTTGTCCCCGTATCTGACAGGAGACACAGAGATAGCCCAGGGGGAGGAAAATGTGACCGAGTATGAAGCTAGGTTCGCCCACCAGACCAACTACTCTCCTAACTTGGAGCCAGACCAGAGGGACTGAGCAGCGAGATTCATATTCGGACTGAGACCCGAGATCCGCCAGGTCCTGATAGGGCTCGGCTACTGTGCCTATGCAGTAGCTGTCGCTAGAGCCTTGCGGGTCAAATCAGAGCTGATGTTGAGGGCTAGAGGAGCCCGCGTAATTACATTGGAGAATCGACCTCATAAGTTGGGAGGCCCACCGATCGTTCTTGAGACTTTTTATAGTGAAGGAATGGCGGCTAGCAGACCCGAATTAAGTGGAAGTGATACTCTCTGCACGCACGGTAGAAAACCGAATGTAACGCCCCACATTTTTGGTAAACTAAAGCCGGTAAGAATTCCTGAGATAACGGGACAAGTTTGGAAAATTCGATCGGTACATATGTGCTTATGTGATATTTGTGTGTTTTATATGAATTTTTGTAAATGTGATAATTTGTGAATTTAAATTATTCTATGTTGATGTGCGTTTAAAATGATGAGTTTTGACTATAATATTGACATATTTCATTAATATGTCCTTTTTATGAAGTTTTACGAAATTACGAAAGTGCCCCTTCGATTTTTCATTTAAACCTCAGGTTTTCTTTTTATTATTTCTTTCTCCTTTTTATAATTACATTCCACCCCTCTTCTCAGCAACAGCCGAAGAAAAGAAAAAGAAAGAAAAAAGAAAGAATTTCTTTAAAACTTCAATTCGATCTTTCGAGTTCGTTTCTTAACCAAATTTCGATCCGTAAGAACCTACGTGATCCTTATAACATTCTCTACAGGTATTATTCAGGTTCCATTTGATTCTGTTGTCGTTTGAATATGTTTTGCATAAATTGCTTCGAAGTTGGATTTTTCGATAGTTTGATCGCTATACTCCGTAGTTTTCGATGATTCTTGATCCTATGTGTTGCCATTGTGATCTTTGATATTTGTTGAAGTTTGTAGTATGAAAATCTGATTGAAAATGAGGTTTTGAGGAAGATTTGATCGAAATACGTACCTTCTGTGCGAAGTTCTTCGCGTTTCTGCTGAAAATTCGCGAAAACAGGTGCACACGGCCTTGCAACAGGCCGTGTAGCAAGACCGTGCGTGTTTTCCACCCCACACGGCCTTGCATCAGGCCGTGTGGGTAGGCTGTGCGTGTTCTCAAAATTTCACACGGCCTTGATCAGGCCGTGTGTGTAGACTGTGTATCCCGATTTCAGTTCAAAAGTCTCTGGAAGTCAAAAATTGCAAATACTACTTCGTTTGATATTATTTTCAAAATCCGACTTCACCATTAAGTTTGTAGTGTTTTAAAACTTAATAATCCATAGAGTTTGGATTTTTCCAATACCGTTTGATCGTAAAACGAACCGATTTTCGTTTAGGAAATTATACGCTTTTCGCAATTCTTTTCCAATTGCTTTGAAAGTTGAATGTATGCTTCTTTATAGTATTTTAAGCATGTCTATGAAACCTAATTGTGTTTAAGCATGATTTATAGTTTTAAAGTTTGATATTTCATTCGTTTCATTGAATAATTGCCCTAATTGCCCTTCTTTGATTTAATTAAGTGTTTATTGCATTAAGAATAAGCCGTGCGTCGTATTGTCGTCTTACATGGTTGTGTCGTATTTGGTTTCTGGTGGTAGCTCTTCTGGGCAGTAGTTGGTCTTCTTTCTTTTGCCCTTTTTGCAGGATTATCCAGGTGGGGTTTCTCTTCCGAATTCGGCTTTGCTTATACATATGTAAATATTCCATATATACCCGAAGCCTGTGTTTTATGTTTTTATGTTTTCTTTCCCCATATTTATATTATACGTAGTAGCTACTTGAAAATCATATTACTTTAATAAGTTGAAGGAAAATGCTTTGATATCAAATTATTACATATTAACCCCTAGAAGGCTCCATTAGCTCGAAAGGGTTACAATCGAGTTTGAAATTAGTCCCCTTGACCACACAAGCATTTGAAGTGCGAGGAATTATCTTGGCCTTTCGGCCTGGCCATTGAGCCACATTATACTATTGGGCCCGGACATCAGGGTACGGGGTGAAGCCGGATAGACGTAGGGTCTACGGTGGATCTCAATGCTCTGGTCTCCAAACTAATGGGAGCTCGGGGGTATGACCGGAGTGGCAACCCTTTTGAGTACCTGCGCCGGACGGGATCTAGTCTATATCACCAGCCGAAGATGTGTTGGATATTTGTCCTTGCATGATTATATAGTAGCGGGCTAGCTACCTGACTACACAAGGAGGAATAAGGGAGGTTTATTTGATAATTATGATATTATGAAACAGGTGGTTGATGCTCGACTCGCCGAGATTTTACTTTATTGCGAAATTATTCGATTCACCAATAATTGTGAAAACCTTTATTTTTCCTTTGCTTTCTTCTCATTTACAAACTGGTGAATCTTTCCGGTTGTTTCGATAATATATATGTATTACAGCCCCCTCACTTAGTCGCTTTGACTAACCCCATTACTCTGTTTGTAACACCCCAAACTTGAGAAATATGTACCATGTGGACATTTGTCCCACATAGGAAAAACATAAGTAATGTGAAGGGTTTATAAGTGATCTTCAAAGCACAACTACCATGTGGTGCATCACCTTTTGGCAAGTGGTTTCAAGCCAAACTTTAGGGTTGTGCTCAGTGGTGGTGAAGCTTATACCCGCGCGTCCAACGGGTGCCGTCGTGAGGGTTTTCCTCTCCGCTCCCGGGGCTGCGACACTGTTGTTGTCTTTTCAGGTTTTGTTGCTAGGCGGATTCAGGTCGTGTCCTTGGAGTCATTTACTTTTGTTTAGGTGATTTCATTTCCGCCTATGTATCTGGATAAATACTTAAAACCCTAGAAGTTGTAGATGTAAATAATGTAAATTAGTTTGAATGTTGATATGGTTGTTTTCAGTGGCCTTGGTGGGCTTTATAATTGTGTTTTGGATTATGGTTGTTCTAGCTCCCTGAGTGGGATAGGTTGTGCTAATTTGCTTCCGCTGTATTATTGTTCATTGTCCTATTATTTTCTAAAGCAGATCTACCTGGTATTTCTTTTCCGTTCGCCAGGTTGTAGTTCATAACCGGACCTTTAGTTCTTGTTATGGATTGTGACTTGGTGCGGGACGTCACGTCGCACCGTATTTGGGGACGTGCCGTTACACCGAATCACACCGCCGATGTGTGTAGGAGGAAGTTTGGACAATGCCTACTCTGTGGTTCCAACGGACACCAAGTCAAGAATTGCCCCGCTAAGGGCAGTGCCAACTGAGGGAACTATAGATGCGAGTCCTGAGGATACAGGATCTGTACTGCCGGGAGGAATGCCAGAAGGGAATTTTTCATAGAGGGACAGTGTTAGGGTTGTGCAATAAAGTAGGGACTACCGGATCAGAGGACTCGAGTGAAGACACCGAATAAAGGGAAATGAAGGCTAGACCGGACTTCGTTTCTTGGAATGAAGGTACGATGCATGTTCATACTATTCATTTTTCCCGTATTCCCATTTATTAATTGCGCGGCATGATATAATTGTTGTATGGTTGAACTCCGAATTTAATCCGGGGTATTTTTGTAATTTTTGGCATTTTATTGCGAATCAGGGGCGTCCGCACGCCCCTACGCATGGTCCAGCTCAAGCCGGTGCGCCCATCTCAAGACAGTGCATACCAAGCGAGAAGCGAACCGCTGAACTGCATGAACCGGCCCGCACTGGCCTATGCACGCTCGTGTGACCGCCCGTGCGTCCCATATACCTGCTATTTGAACTCATTTTCGTATCATTTCTTCCAGCGCCCATTTTCCTCCTTTTCTCACGCGAGAACAGCAGCAGTTTCCCCCATTTTTCCCCCAAAATTTATCCTCCAAACTTTGCAAGCCAATATCTTTTGATCCGGCCGTCGAATGTTCGTGCAATTCGGAAGGTACATTGCCCAACCTACGTTGTTTCATTAGTTAGTTTTTGGGGACAATCCGCCACACTGATCTTTCACAAATCCCTGCCTAAAATACACGCCCGCCAAGTGTTTGACATAATTCCCAAGTGAAGAATTCCTCTATTTTCACCCAAGCAAGCCCCCGACATGGCTGCCGAAGAATCCCGAAGAACGAAGAGGCGAGATGACCCTCCATCTCCGCTACCTCTTGGAGTTGAAATCTCCAACCCCACTCATGCAAGGATTTTCTGCCGTATGTATGCTCGCCCAATTTTCTCCACCAAATTTCTCGACGTGGATGCTTTGGGACGTTTGGGACTTGGTCCCAATGTGGCCTATTATATGGAGAATGTGGGGTGGACCACATTTTTAGGTGTCCGAAAAGACTCCTACCATCGACTTGTCTACGAGTTCATTAGCACCCTTCAAGTGCTACCACACCAAGCCGACCATGAGCTCCCATTCAAGATAGAGTTTCAAGCTTTCAATGAAGAGTACGAGCTCACTCTCCGCCAATTGACTAACATTTTAGGCTACCTATTGATGGGATGATGAGTCGTGAAATTGGTTGGTCCGAAGACGAAGCATGGAGGCGTGTTTCCACGTCTAAGAGGTCCTTTAAACAAGGAAAGTCGAAAGCCACCAACCTCATCAATCCGGCCTTGAGGACTTTTCATCGATTCCATTCTTGCACGGTGTTTGTTTAGGGGATAGCTATGGCTCCATAAACCTGGACGAGTTGTACGTCCTCGACTGTGCAGTCCGGAACAAGAGGGTCAATGGCATCATATTCTTCCTGAGGTACGCCCAGTACGTGGCTACCCGCCCAAAAGGGGAGATCAGAATTGGATTCTATATCACCGCGATCCTAGAGTGTGCCGGTGTGATCGGGATGAATCAATTTGGTCCCGGCATGGGGAGATGACGCTATTATTACTTACAAGCAGTTTGCCCAAATGAAGCTTTGTAAGAAGACAAAGGGTCGTCATAGTAGGTATGTGCCTATGTCGGCAAAAGAAGCAGCCGCAGAGGATGGCGAGGAGGACGATAATGAAGGAGATCATCCTGAGGAGGACCGTCAGGAGATCGAGGAGCAGATGCTCGAGCAGCTATACGAAGCTGGGGGCTTTGATCCTCAGTAGGCTCCCTATGTACCCGATCCTCACCAGACTCCGTACATACTCAATCCCCCTGGAGTTGATGAGACTAACTTCCAGCAGGACTTCCCCGACTATCAGACGCAGCATCAGGCTGGACCCTCTCAGTGGGATAGACTGGGCGAGGACCAATGGAATCAGTATCAGCATCGGATTCAGATATCCGGAGTCAGTGGGAGGCCGACCAATGGACTATTTAGGGAGACCGCTTCACTTCTTTTAGCGAACAGACCACAGAGCAGCAGTCGACTGACCTTCGAGAGCTCAGAAAGGAGGTGCGACGTAACTATACCAAGCTCCGAGATCAGATTTCTGACCTTGAGAGCTCCATCTCCGAGCAGCTCACTAGCTACATGAGCCGCCTTGGCATGCCACCTAGTTCCGGTGCTTACGACTCTTAGTCGTTATTGTTATCTTTCTATTTTTCATCATTTCCTATTTTAATTTGTAACTCGACTTTTGTCAAAACTTATTATGTATGAACTACTTGGTACTTGTTTCTTAGGAATTAAATGCTAGTTGTTCATTTTGAATTATTTGTTATGTGTTATTTACTCGATTATGCATAGTGAATGTTTTAATTTCTGTATTATACTCCATTTAACAAACCCCATAATCTGGACAAGAATCTGAGGACAGATTCTTTTGAAGGGAGGAGTATTGTAACAACCCAAAATTTCGGAATAATTATTCGACACCTCGTTGGATTTTAAATGAAAAGATTAACTTTGTCAGCTAATTTATTTCCAAACACTTATTATATTGAATTTACCTTTTCATCCCTCGAACTTCCTTAAGTTTCACCCGAACCCCACACCCTCTTGTGCACACTCTTGAACACACCTTTGCACCCTCTTCCCTCAATTGCACTACCCTATGCCCACCCTTGCACACATACCCTAACCGACAGAGAGAAAGAGAAGGAAGGAGAGGAAGAAGAAGAAAAGAGAAGGAAGGAGGAAGAAGGAAGAAAGGCTCGTCCACCCGAAATTCCGAGAACGCATCGACGATCCTCATTCGATTCTCTACCGGTAACCTTCTTTCACCATTTCATTTCACCTATTAAATCTAGAGATTTGCTAGCTTTTTCTTAGAATTGTTTGTTTTTGCAACTTGATGGGTTTGTATGATTTAGTCCACCATTTTTCGTGTTGTTCGGAGTAAATGATAGCTCTTAATATGTTTAATGCATGAGTGGAATTTAATGTGTAGATTCTAGCTCTATAATCCTCCATGAATGATTTTTGTGTTGTTTCCGCGAATAACTTCTGAAAATTGCATTTTCTGCAACTGAAATATGAGCCGCACGGTCTTGCGCACGGTGTTCGCAAGCTTGTGCGCAAGCCAGTGCGCCCGCCCTAGCACTTGCACCGGCCTGCGCACCCCGGTGCGTAGCCCAGTGCGTGTTCTTTTAAGCCTGCACGGTCTTGAGAATGTCTTCAAGACCGTGCGTAGCCCAGTACGTGCACCCGTGCGAATGCCTTAGATGATTTTCAGCCCTTTTTCCTTAGTTGCTCTCGGGAATGTGGTTAAATGGCCAAAAATAAAAGTTGACTTTTTGCATACGACCTCCTAAAATTGAGCCGATTACACCTATAGCTCCCTTATGATTCAAGGATTAATATTTTGCATAGTTTTCGAAATTCTGACCTCGTTCGGGCCTTGAATAGTACATTTTTCCTTTGGGGCTTTTTTCCCAATTCTCGAATGTTGTCCGAATGATCCGAAATTCGCACGAGTGCTTCCTTACGTTATATTATGCATGAATGTGAAGTTAGATTTGCAATTGAGCATGTTTAGCATCTTTAATTTCATACATTTCATTTAATTGATCTAATTGCATTTTACTTGTATTTCTTAATTGTTATGAGATTTAATTGACCTTTCGTGTATTGTAACATCTTCAGAGTCGTGTGTCGTGTCTTGTCTTGATTGATTTTGTCGTCTGTCAGTTTCTGGCCATTCTTTCGAAGATTCACTTGAATTGTCTTGTCTTTCCCTGTGCTTCCAGGTGAGGGTTCTAAAATGTTTTCACTGGAGTAAGAGTCCTTTTATTCATTGCGAAATAACTACCCTTACGTGCTCATATTGATTTATTTTCTCGTTTCTCATATATCTTATTAGATATTCAACTATAACTTCATGATTTTTGAATAAACCATTTGATATCAACTTATACCTATAAGTACCTCTAAACCGTTATCTTTTCAAAGGCAAGTAAACTCTTTCATTTCAACGTGGCACTTTGGCTTTGGTTGGGTCTGTAACAACCCGAAATTTCAGAATTATTCCAGAATTATATTTTATTCGTGCCGAAGGCTTTTCGTGAGAATATTTAGTATCACGAATAAGTTTTTATCTGTGAACCCACTTTTACCCGAAATTCCCTATTTTACCTCGACCCCATTTAATATCCCTTTTTGCATACATACCCCTCTTATATTCCTTATTTCCACATATACCCATATTATTTGAGAAATAAAGAAAGAGAAAGAAGGGAGAGAAGGAAAAGAGGAGAAAGAAGGGAGAAGAGAAGAGTCGTCCTACCGAGCCCGTTTCTCGCCCGATTGACGAGCCGTGAAAACCCGAATGACCCTTGCTTCATTCTCCACTGGTAATCCTTTTACCCCATTTCAATCCGTTCGTTCTTTGTTGCGATTTCGTGGGTTTTAGATAGAATTTTATAGTTTTAGGATTTTCGTGTTTAGGAAGATTTACTTGATCATTTTACGTGATTCTTGGACCTATGTGTAGCTAATGTGATATATATGTTTATACGTGAAAATTAACATGCTTTATGGTGTAAATTAGGAGATCTATGAATTTATGTGTTGTTTCCGTGTGTGAGCTTCGTGAACTGCTGCGTCTGCTGCCCAGAAGATCTGCACAGTCTTGCCAAGCCCGTGCGCAGCCCCGTGTGTTTCCCTTTAACCTGCACGGGCTCGTGCACGGTCTTGCCAAGACCGTGTGTTGGCCCGTGCGCACCCCATTTGACCTGCACGGGCTTGCGCCGGTGTGCATTGCCAGTACATAAGGTCGTGTGCACCTGCACGGTCTTGGCAGCGTGTTCAAGACCGTGCGTCAGCCGGTGCACATGCCTTAGTGGATTTTCCAACCTTTTCTTTTTTTGCACTTCGGGAATTTTGGTCAACCCCACTTATTTAAATGTTGACCTTTCACATACGAACTCCTAAAATCAATCTGATTTCACCTATAGCTTCCTTGAGCCTCGAGATTTAATATTTTACATAGTTTGCAATTTATCCGACCTTATTTGACTGTCAATTGATACCTTTCTCGTTTAGGGATTTTTCCCACTTTTCCCGTTTCTTATATGTTCGGTCCCGTTTTCGCGAGAGAGCTTCGTTATATTATTTTAAGCATGTCTACATGCCCTAATTGCGTTTTAGCATGTCTTTAATATTTAATTTGATGTTTCTTTGTTATTTAGTACTGCATTAATATTTCCTTAATTGTTGTTCCATAATTGTGTGTCTCTATATGTTTAATTATTTGGCTTTCCATATTGCGCCTGTAGCATGATCTAAGTTCTATTTGAATTGTCGTGCATCGTTGTTGTCTGGTTTCCTTCTTTTAGTATTGTCGGTCTCGTTTTCATCTTCTAGGCCCTGTGTATTATAGGTGGGACCAACGAGGGAGAAACTTGACTACTGCTTGCTTCAATACTATCGTGTCGAGCCAGGTAGGGGTTTAAAATGTTTTCAACTGGGGCAAGATCAAAGATATATATAGGTTTGCGAAATAACTTATCATCCCTGTCTTTCTTATTGCTTGTTGTTCCTGCCTTTACTATTTTCTTATGTGCTTAGTCAAACATTTTCGATAGCAAAACCTATGCATCTACCAAAATGATTTGAAATGCTTTCAACTAAAGACAAGTAACTTATTTGTTTTAAAAGTAACTATTTGATCTCTGAGGCACTTATAAGTAATGTCGTTAGGGACATTCGTTAGCATGCTCCCGAAGCGTACGACGCTTATGAGTATTTCTTAGATCGTTACATCAACTTGTCTCAAAGGCCCCTTTGGCCATTCATAGATAACTGCTTGCATCATCTTTTCGAACAGCCCCTTTGGCCACCCAAACTGTTATTGATTTTAAAAACGAGCCATGGACTGGATCATGACTTGGGGCCCGGAGTATACAGGAGGTGAGCCTCGAGACGAGCGTCTAGGGCAAATCCCGTTGTATATTCCAATCCGTATTCGCTTAGGTCGGCCAGGAGGTTGGCTAGCCTGAGTTAGTACGAGGGTGGCGTTGTAGGCTACGCACTTCCTAGAAAATTCTGATAAGGGTGACGTTGTTAACACGTGTTTCCATAAAATTCTGATTGGATCATGACTTTTGGTGGTGGAGTACTTGACTATGTGTTTACATGATTTTTATGGTTGGGAGTTATAAGGAGAGGGCCCGTTCTCGCTGGGACATACTATTTCATGACTTAATGCATCATTTACTTGTCTAACTGATTTTCGGCTTTCGTTACAAGTCGAGGCACATTCCGGTTTTCTTCATTTAGCATATGTATTTCCCTATATATATATAAAACTCGAAAGCGTGGCTCGAACTTGCCCAACTTAAGCCTTCTTTATTGTTCAAACTACTTAGTTGAATTACGAGCCGTGTTTACTTATCATTTCCAACTTGTTTATATCATGCTTTTCGAATTGGTAATGGCCTCGTGACTCAACTAATATTCCTTCAATTGATCGGCTTGACATTATGTGCAAATGGTTTTAAAGGATCCGGTTCGTCAACCTTTTTGTGTTTTCCAAGCAAGTCGAACCCGAGTGTTGCCTTGTGTTATAGTTTTGCAACTTATATCGTTATTTATATTCTTTCTCAAAACTGGCAATATTCACTACTTTTGGTTTTAAAAGATAAATGACGAACTGTGATCAAAACCATCTTACTGAGTATCCTTTATACTCACCCCTTCTATTTTGGTTCTTGCTTCAGGTAGACAGGTGGCGGTGTCACCTATCTTGTCAGTCGGCATCAGCAGGTCTAGATAGGCTCAGTCTTGTCATTTGGTTTGTCTTGTCAGTGGTCCCAACAACTGTCGAGTCCTGTTTATTGTATTTAATTGCTTTCGTACCCCTCTACTGCTTTATTTACTTTATGTATCTTATGTGCCCCTGATGTAGGATAGTTGAAGATATCTAGGATTGTATAGGATAGGCTAGTTGAGCTATCGATGGCACTACGTGTTTATGATTCTGTTGTATTTTGAATTGCACATGTTTAATTGATATTATGTTAGCCTCGTAGGCTTTTATGGAATTTATTTGTTTACCTTTTAAATCGTTTCCACCTTACTCTGTATTGTTGTGGTTATTGTTGGGATGTTGTTGCTGTTGCCGATAGTTATTGCTTGCGTGCCGTTCACCGGAGTGGGTTTTTGGTTGAGGCCCCTCGCCAAAGCTCGGGAGTTCGCTTCGGTGCGGATGTGGCGTTCCTTCTTCAGGGGGCGCTACAGGGTCTATAAGGGAAGTCGTTAAGGGAGTCCATCAGCACATCTCGACACGTATGGAACTTGTGGTCACCCCTTGGAGTAAAATCATGGACATTTTCTTGGGGCCCCGGTGGGTATGCACAGGTTTCACCTAGGGACGGGCGTCCAGGGTGTTTCCCGAGGTACTACTCCCAAAAACTAAGTGTCGGTTGTGTCCTGTCAGGAGTTGGCAACCACGGTCGGTGCGATGGTGGGTGATGCATTCGTTGCACACTTTCCTAAAATTACATTTCGTCGCTCATGGTCGCGCTATGGGTCTGACACCGGTGATAGACTATTTTCATGTCATGTAGGAGTTATAAGGAGGAGCAAGCCCATTCTCGCTGGGATATTAATTGCTCATTATTATTGCCTTTACTGTCATTATTGTTTATTGATTACTGCTATACTATCCAAGTTGAAGCACATTCCGGTTTCTTCATTATCGCATATATATTTCCCTTATATATATATAAAATCCGGAAGCGTGACTCGAACTTGCTCCAACTTATGCCTTCACTGAGTATCCTTTATGCTCACCCCTCCTACTTTTGATTCTTACTTCAGGATGACAGGTGGCGGTGTCACCTCTCATGTCTGTTGGCAACAGCATATTATGTGTCTCGAGTTTTGTGTCCATTGGTTGTATGTAGGTAGTGTCCAACAACAGTCTGTCATTTACTATTTGAATTATGTTTCTCCATTTATTGAACTCCCTTGTAGGATGATTATGATATTGATCTTTTGATTACCGTTTTATGATTATCGCTGCCCCGTGTGGCTTGAATTATTGGATCGTTAATTGTTTTAGCTTCCGCACTCTATTATTATTATTATTATTGTTGTTGCTGTTGTTGTTGGGCCAGGGACGTTGTTGCCAGTATAGATCGAGTGCTTGTCGTTTGCTAGGGTGAATTTTTAAATAGGGGTACATTTACCTTGTTTAGGAGTTCGTCTCAGTGCGGATGTGGTGTCCTTTCTCCTCCTACGGAAAGGGGCGCTACAATGACCCTCGAGGTCTGAACTTAATTAACCTTTAAGGTCGTAAGATATTATTGTTATTCTGAGTGTTTTTATTATATGTCTTTCGCTGTTGACTTATTCAAACAACTTCAGTTGGAGAATGTATGTTTTATTTCCTTTGTTTTAAATTTGTTGGCACGTATCGACTCTCGATGTTAATTGTGCTCTAATTAGACTCCGAATTGGTCTTGGCTTTGGCAACTTCGACCTTAACTAGTTGGCAAGGTATAGCTTCGAATCAGATGGCTCTGACCCTTATTTATTGATCTTAACTAATTAATATTGTTAGGTAGCATCAAGAAATTGGTGGGTTATGATAGTCTTGTAATCTCGAGTTTTGTTGCTTCCCCGATGAATAAGTTTGGAGAACAAGCTTATTTGAGCCTGTGTACCTTTAACTATATGTAAGTTGTAAAAATTACATGACCTCGATTTAAGGTAATTTTGACCTCGAAAGAGTTGTTAAGGTTCGTTGACCTCAGTCGGTCTACTTACGACTTTTTTTTTAAACGAGTTGTAAAGAAAAACTTGTTTTGATTTGGTAGCCTCGACCTCAAGTAGGTTACGAAGGTTAAATAATTTCAATTTGGGTAGTTTTAACCTCAAATGAGTTGTTCGTATTAAATATCTCGTCTGGCGACTTTGTTCCCATACGGGTTGGGGATCCCATACGACTTTAGATCAGTTGAAATTTATTAACCTCATCTAGATAGTTTCAACCCGAGGCTTAATCAAACTTGGTCCTGAGACTCAAGTGAAATATGGCTCGAGGGTTAATAGACGCAAGTGAATTGAATGTTGACTAACCACATCTAGGTATCGTCGACCTTGGATGAGTTGAAAGTCTATTAACCTCATCTAGGTAGCTTCGACTTTTGAAGTGATAGCTAAATCACTGGGGCAGCTTCGACCTTTGATGGATTGAAGATGTTAGTTAACCTCATCTAGGTAACTTCGACCATAGATGGGTTAAAGGTATTAGTTAACCTCATCTAGGTAGCTTCGACCTTAGATGAGTTGGAAGTTTATTAACCTCATCTAGCTTGTTTCGACTAAGATGTGTTGAGTTTGTTAGTTAACCTCATCTAGGTAGCTTCGACCTTAGATGGATTGAAAGTTTATTAACCTCATCTGGATGGCTTCGACCAAAGATGAGTTGAAAGTGTTTATTCGATGGGTTGAACCACCTGTTACACAAATATAATGTTTCCTCATCTTTTCCTCTGTCTCTCAATTTAAAATTAATTAACCACCAATGAGGCTTTTTCGTTTTAATAAAAACTTCAAAAGAAAGAGATTTTGAACTAAAATAGCAAAATAAAAAATCATAGACTAGTTCTATGTTGTAAATTGTATATAGAGAGATATTATTCCCTTCTATTAATAGCTCAATCAACTGCGCCGACAGTAAAACTCAAAGAGTCTAAGTTTTGTTTTCATTTTCATCTTTCCCTCCAATTTCCATCCCAAAATTCAGATTTCCTAAAATTTTTGAACTTTTATTTCAATCCTCATCATGTTTTCAGTTTTCAGTATAAATTGAATGAAAAAATTTACTCCCCTCAGCCACCAATTCCTCCTCTGAGTATTCCCTTAATTTATTATGTCTCCTTCTAATGGCGGCAAGGTCCATGTCATCATTGGCCCTATGTTTGCCGGCAAAACCATCGCTCTCCTTCGCTGCATTAACGCTGAAGCTGACACCGGCAGGTTCTTCTCTTCCCCTAATTAAGCTCTTCCTTTTCTTTTTTCTTTCTTTTTTTTTTTGGTTAAATTTCTGATTGAGTCAATTGTGACATGAGTTTGTGAATGAACTGTAGAACTGTGGCGATGATAAAGTCAAGTAAGGATACTCGGTATGCAGTGGATGCAGTGGTATCACATGATGGTACCAAATTCCCGTGCTGGCCACTGTCAGATCTTTTGTCCTTTAAGCACCAGATTGGTGTTGATGCATATCACAAGGTAAATTCAATATATATCCTTCTACTTTGCATATTGCATCTGCTAATTTATGTAGTTGAGTACTCCATTTTATTAATTTGTTTCCCCTGTTGACCAGTTATTGTTAATGCAGTTTTGATTATGTTAATAATGGTGATTGAATTTCTGTGGCGTAATTATATTGATCTTTTAGGATCAATATAGTGGTAGCTAGATAATTAGATGGTCAATTCATGAAGTGGAAGTCTTCATTTCTGCAAATATAATAATATAATGTACTTGCTGATAGTTACCAACTATATACCTTTGTGAGTTTGGGGCTTGAATTGAATATAGAAAATCCCCCGAGGTTTTAGTCCCTGAGGTTCAATATCTCTCTCTCACGGAACTACCCCTTAGCTTCCCCATCTTCCATTAATTTTTTACGTTAGCCTCAAAACCTGAAGGGATAGTTGGTAATTTTTTAAACCTCAGTGGAGTTTCTGAAATTGAGCCAAACCCAAGGATAGTTGGGTAATTATTTGTGTAATGTAATAGACTTCTCTCGGAAACAAAGCAGAAGCTGACATATTGCATTTCCATAGAAATTTCTTTATTTGATGAGAGTTTGATTTAATGATTTGAACTGTTTCTTGGCCAATAATTATCAAGAAAACTAAGATATATACACATATATATATATATATATATTGCATTGAAGTGGCAACCAAAGAGCGGCTGTAGTCTTGTAAGAAATAAACAAAAGATTTATCTACAGAAAAAGACGGTGATTATTACTTGTTTTTGACACTTCGCGATATTAGTATTCTCATGTTTCTTTATCATGCACGCATTCCATGCCTTTCCCTATACCATAAGACATTTCTTGATTTCCTTATTAGTTCATTATTTACAACAGTTAATTATTTGTAGGTGGATGTGATTGGTATTGATGAAGCTCAATTTTTTGGCGACCTCTATGATTTTTGCTGTGTTAAAATGAATTGGGTATGGAAATCAGAAGCTTTGACACGGGTAATCCCTGTCCTTAAAGTTTCTATTGCTCCTACTTCGCTGGAAGTTTGCTAAGGTTTCAGGCAATACATTTCCAGGATAATATCAAGCTTTGTATAGGAAAATTGAGAGAATTCGGATGCTAGCAATACACCAGAATTCAGGTGAATGTTGTTGTAATATCTGATGAACACAGCACCTGTATGTATAGGGGTTCAGGTGTTAATAATAATTAAATCAGATTAATGTAGGGAATGAATGATTTGGCTGTTATAGAATTCATTCCTCCTTGAATGCATTCAAAGCCCACTATCTGACTGTTTCAGGCTCCAACAGTCACATTCCAACAGCTATAATCTGATTAGTTGGGTTGTCTGAAATTGGGCTCCGAAGTGAGTTGGGCCTGGTCCAAAATGAAGGCTCTGGGCTCGGAGGCGAGGCTCCTTAGCTCCTAGCGACGATGCGCACGTGCGAAGTGCAAAGTGCGCCATCATGCGACACACGACTAAGCGACGCGGCCCGGTTCGGTCCGGTCCGGCCCAAGCCCAAGCCCAAGCCCATGCCCATGCGCGGGCGCGGGCGCGGGTGCGGGCGGTGCGCTGCACCGCACTGCTTGCGAACCATCCATCTCTCTCACTTGAGTTCCATAATTAACACCACTAATTAGCATTAACTAATATAGTGCTCATTAATTAAGAGTTTAACCAATGTGAGACTCTTAATTAAGAGTTTAATTAAAGTGGGACTCTTTAGTTTTCCAAACAACCTTTAATGTATCTTTTCACATCCCAACTAATACACACTTATCAATGTAGGATAACACTTAAAGATACAATTAAATCCAACAATCCCCCACTTGTTTGGAAAACTACGCTTAACCAAACAAGGTACTTTTGTTCATTATTGCAAAGAGTATATGCCTAAAGGAAGGTGTGACGAACATTGAACCTTCCCTTAGTGTAAATAGTGCAGAACCACGTCAAAGTTGAAGGTGTCCGTAGATTGAACCTCAACTCTTTAATGACGCAACCGGAACTATCACACACATACACACTTTCTCTTAGAACAAGCACTCTCACTGCTTCGCGCTTATAAAGCCATACGCCATATCCCGTATCATGAACCTCTAAGAAAGTAAACCACAACTCTCTATAAGAAGCGGCTCCACTTCTAGTTCATATAGGCAAAATGTTTCTCGACCGTTTTAGTTGCTTAAAACGCAGCATTTTGTTAAGAGCATAGCTCATCCTTTAACTGTGCAACACATATAATACATTACTGTCCATTACTACATATGAGGCCACTTGACAGTAGTAGAACCAACTCAGTGACTTGTTTTTCCCTTTGAACCTATAACCTAGAGGTGATCTAGATTACGGGTAGGGTTACCATCAACTTTGGTTCAATGTGGTTTTTAGCCCCATTTCTCGTGTAGTTGAAGCTACTAAGTCTCTCGTCAGAGGCTTAGTAAACGGATCAGCCAAGTTTTTACTTGACTTTACATAGACAATCGTAATGATACCATCATGTATCAGCTGTCTCACAAACTCATGTCTGAGACCAATGTGTCTAGACTTTCCATTGTAGGTTCCACTGTACGCTTTCGTAAACGTAGCTTCACTATCACAGTATAGTGAAATCGGAGGCATTGGACTTGGCCAAAGATCTATATCCAACAACATATTTCTAATCCAATCAGCCTCTTGTCCAGCTTGCGCTAGAGCTATGAACTCAGATTCCATGGTAGAATGGGAAATACATGTCTGTTTCTTGCTTGCCCAAGAAACAGCCCCACCGGCAAGAGTGAAAATCCACCCACTCGTAGATTTATTATCTCCCACGCTAGTTATCCAACTCGCATCTGAGTATCCTTCCAAAACACTAGGAAACTTTTGATAGAATAATCCAAAGCTAATAGTCCTCTTTAGGTACCCAAGTACCCTACTAATAGCTTTCCAATGATCAGCATTGGGACTGCTCGTATACCTGCTAAGTTTCGAAACTGCAAAGGAAATATCTGGTCTAGTGCAATGCATTGCGTACATAAGGCTACCAATAGCACTTGCGTACTCAAGTTGTGCAACTATTCTACCAATATTTTCTTTGAGTTTGACTCCATTGTCGAAAGGAGTATTCACCTCCTTAATCTCGAGATGATTAAACTTAGACAGTATTTTTTCGACATAATGAGACTGGTTAAGTGAATAACCCCCACTATGTTTTTTTACTTTGATTCCTAAGATAGTATCTACTTCACCTAAGTCTTTCATCTTAAAGACAGAGGATAGATACTTCTTAGTCTCGTTAACTCCAATCATATTGATGCCTATGATCAACATATCATCAATGTACAGACAAACTATCACCATATAGTCTGGTGTACTTTTAGAGTAAATGCATCTATCAGCACTGTTATACTTGAAACCGAAATTCAATATAGCAGTGTCGAACTTTTCGTGCCATTGCTTTGGTGCTTGCTTTAGACCATAGAGAGATTTAACTAATTTGCACACTTTGTTTTCAGTACCCGGTGCTACAAAACCTTCTGGTTGTTCCATATAGATTTCTTCTTTCAAATTGCCATTTAAAAATGCTGTTTTTACGTCCATTTGATGAACAAATAAATCGTAAAGCGAAGCTAAAGCAAGAAGAATTCTAATGGAAGCAACTCGAGCAACCGGGGCATAAGTGTCAAAGTAGTCAATCCCCTCTACTTGTCTAAAACCCTTGGCAACTAATCTTGCTTTGAAAGCAGTTATAGCGCCATCGGTGTTGTATTTTCGTCTAAATACCCACTTGCACCCAATAGGTTTAGAACCACGAGGTAAGTCTGCTAATATCCAAGTATTATTACCCAAGATTGAATCCATTTCATCGTTTACTGCCTCTTTCCAGAAGGCAACATCCCGAGAAGCCATAGCTTCTTTAAATGTTTTTGGATCAACCTCAAGTGCAAATACAAACGGTATTTCACTTACCACTTTATTATTTTGGTCCCCCTCCACCAAGAATAATAAAGACTGAGAAGAGATAAAATCTTTATCTAGGTTCTTCTCTTTTCTTGCTCTAGTACTCCTTCTAGGTTCTGTTGTCTCAGTAGGAACACTAGGTTCCACAACAGACCTTATAGGACCTCTAGGCTTATTCCGTGTTGGTACAGCAACATTTCCAACATCTTTTGAAAATTTGCTTTCAAAGAATTCTACTTCCCTTGACTCAGTTATAGTGTTAGACTCCAAATCAAGAAGCCTATAGGCTTTTCTATTTAAAGAGTATCCAACAAATGCACTTTTAATAGCCCTAGCCCCTAACTTAGTCCTTTTCGGATCAGGAACTCGAAAGTAGGTCAAACACCCCCACACTTTGAAATAACTTATGTTGGGCTTTCTGCCTTTCCATATTTCATAGGGACTAGTCTTCACAACAGAACTAGGTATCCTATTCAAAATATGACAGGCAGCCAACAAAGCTTCACCCCACAAGTTATTAGGTAAGTTTGCATGATTTAACATACAGTTTACCATATCAAGAAAGGTTCGATTCTTTCTTTCAGCTACACCATTTTGTTGAGGTGTGTAGCCGGAAGTTGTTTGATGAATTATGTCACTTTCTTCGCAAAGTGCATCAAATTCATTCGAACAATATTCCACACCTCTATCAGAACGTAGAATCTTAATCTTCTTCTCAAGTTGAGTTTCTACCTCTGACTTATATTTCACAAAATGACTAAAAGCTTCGTCTTTTATTCTTAATAGATAAACATAGCAAAAACGACTTGCATCATCAATAAAAGTTATGAAATAACGTTTTCCTCCTCGAGTTAAAACTCCGTTTAATTCAAAAATGTCAGTATGCACTAAGTCTAAAAGTTGTGATTCTCTTTTAACACTTTGAAATGGTTTTCTTACAATTTTAGACTTAGCACATATTTCACATTTTTCAAGTTCGTTTTTACCAATGTCTATTAAGCCCATCGCATGCATGTTTTTCAAATTCTTTACACTAACATGTCCTAACCGACTATGCCATAAAGAAATTGAACACAACATATAAGCAGAAGAAACTTTATTCATATTGTCAATCGACATCTTGTACATCCCATTACAAGAATAACCTTTTCCAACAAATTCACCATTCTTCATAATGATGACCCTAACAGAATCTACTGAAATTTTAAAACCTTTCTGATCTAACAAATAAACAGAAATTAAACTCTTTCTAACATCAGGTACAAACAGAACATTTATCAGAGTTAATTTCTTCCCAGAAGTGAAAAAGAGTTCGACAGTTCCTTTGCCTCCCACAACAGCTTTTGAACTGTTTCCCATTTGCACTTCTTGTCCAACGACTTCTTCGAAAGTTTTGAACATCCTCCGGTCATTGCAAATATGAACTGTGGCTCCAGAATCCATCCACCATCCAAAAAGTTCACTTCTCATGTTAATTTCAGAAATCATAGCCACATCAAGGCTAAGTTCAGAAACCATAGCAACCAGGTTCTCCTCAACCATGTTTGCTGCACCGGGGTTGCCACTTTTATGTTTTGGGCACTCTCTTGCATAATGTCCTGGTTCTCCACAAACATGACATTTGCCCTTTCTTTTGGTGGCATTAGCATTGTTAGCAACAACAGGTTTTTTAGGTCCGGATTTCTTAAATTGTCCTGTGTTCTTCTTAACACCTGGACCCTTTTTCTTAAAATTATTGCCTGCCTCAACATAATTCACACTTGATTGTCCTTGAACCAAATTCTTTCCATCGCGTTTCCGAGCCTCCTCTTCTATACGCAGATGTTTTTGAATTTGTTCCAAAGACAAGTCCTCGCTGGAAGTTTGCTAAGGTTTCAGGCAATACACTTCCAGGATAATATCAAGCTTTGTATAGGAAAATTGAGAGAATTCGGATGCTAGCAATACACCAGAATTCAGGTGAATGTTGTTGTAATATCTGATGAACACAGCACCTGTATTTATAGGGGTTCAGGTGTTAATAATAATTAAATCAGATTAATGCAGGGAATGAATGATTTGGCTGTTATAGAATTCATTCCTCCTTGAATGCATTCAAAGCCCACTATCTGACTGTTTCAGGCTCCAACAGTCACATTCCAACAGCTATAATCTGATTAGTTGGGTTGTCTGAAATTGGGCTCCGAAGTGAGTTGGGTCTGGTACAAAATGAAGGCTCTGGGCTCGGAGGCGAGGCTCCTTAGCTCCTAGCGACGATGCGCACGTGCGAAGTGCAAAGTGCGCCATCATGCGACACACGACTAAGCGACGCGGCCCGGTCCGGTCCGATCCGGTCCGGCCCAAGCCCAAGCCCAAGCCCATGCCCATGCCCATGCCCATGCGCGGGCGCGGGTCGCGAGTCGCGGGTCGCGGGCGCGGGTCGCGGGACGCGGGTGCGGGTCGCGGGACGCGGGCGCGGGCGGTGCGGTGCACCGCACCGCATGCGAACCATCCATCTCTCTCACTTGAGTTCCATAATTAACACCACTAATTAGCATTAACTAATATAGTGCTCATTAATTAAGAGTTTAACCAATGTGGCACTCTTAATTAAGAGTTTAATTAAAGTGGGACTCTTTAGTTTTCCAAACAACCTTTAATGTATCTTTTCACATCCCAACTAATACACACTTATCAATGTAGGATAACACTTAAAGATACAATTAAATCCAACATGTTGCGAGGCAGCTGATCTTCATGGAAAAACTGTTATTGTCGCTGGTCTCGATGGTGATTGCTTAAGGTAAACTTGTAATACAAAAATTGAAAAATTAGCTTCTTCGGATCATCTCTGTCTTGTTGCTCATTATACACCGGAACAAATAAGATTTTCATCATCAAATTTAATCAGCTTTGGTATCATAATTTATAAGTTTCTATTAATTTTAGTTCATCTGGATCTGGATCATTAATTACTAACGTCAGACTATTAATTTCTAAAACGAAACAATGGACTTGTGGGATTCTTTATTAGTAATTAATTATCTGGGCCTAAATGTATCAAAATTATAAGTTAAGTTACCAAAATTAAAGAAGTGGTGAGTATGTTACTAAAATTGAAGGGATAATTACGGAGAAACTCATAAGGTTAGGTCTTTTTCTCGGAAAACACTTTGAAACATTACAAATACCATCTTGAGTCAACAATAATTATCCACAATATTCCGTTAGTTTTAGGGGTTTATTCGTAATGTTTTGCTAACCATAGTATAAGTTTACATAATGTGTCAGGGTGTTCTCCATAAATAGCGTAAAATTTCGGGGGTGTAAACTGAGGGGGTTTCGTAACTAGTCCAATGTCAAATTAGGACAAAGGTACTCCATATTAACCCTAAACATGCACTTGATGTTGACTGGAGGAGTTTTGGGTCAGTTCTAGATGTGATTCCACTTGCTGATACTGTGACAAAACTAACAGCTCGTTGCGAATGTGGGAAACATGCTTTGTTCACTTTGAGGAAGACCTGCAAAGCACGGACACGGTCAAAAATTTGCCGTATCGTGTCGTGTCCCGAAAAAAAAAAAAAAAAATTTAGGACACGATGTCGGACACGGCTGGGGAGTGTCCGACATGGCTAGGACACGGCTGAAGGAAGTGTCCGACACGGCAAACTCAATTTTTTTTTTTTTTTTTATTTAAAAGGGTCAAAATTTATTTGAAAAAAATAAAAAATAAAAAATTATTAAATTAATTTAAATTTAATTTTTCATCATTTTTAATTGATTCTCACAATATTAGCAACCCTTCATATGCTAATGTTGTCATTGAAGATGAAGCGGAGACAGATGACTTGCCCTATGAGCAGAATATCTGCAAGGAGGTAATATTACTCCTAGAAGATAAAGATCTTCGTTGGAAAGGTGAAATATGACACCTTATGAACAGATACCTTAATACTGCATCATTTACCGCTGGATCATACAAACAGCGTAATCATTATGAAAATCTTCTTAAATCAACTAGATCTTGTGAATTTTCACATTTTTATCCAGGAAAAAATACACAAGCTTATAGTTTCAGTAAAGTTATCATTAAGCAGATCATATTTGCAGAAGAATGGGGACTAAGTACCCTAGGCGAAAAGGAATATTTCCGGCCTGATCAAAAGATTCAGGTTAAATTTAATTATTGGGATTATATTGAAGTATTTAATAAAGCTTTTTTATATGAGAATCCATTGAAAAAACATACTTGGTTCTTCAAAATTTGTCCAAATGTTTATAAGAAGGACATCCCTAATTGGTTATACCAATAGTGGCTATCTTTTGGCCCTACAGTAAAAATTTTACTAGAACCTTATAAAGGTCTTTATAATGAATGGGTGAAAATTTCACCAACCCTTATTGCGGCAGAACACACAAATAAGTGGATCGAGGGAATGCCCTTTCTACATTTCTTCATTGAGTTTGGAATCCCATGGATTTGGAAATGGGAACCGGAAATGGGTTATACCCAACAGAATATACCCTGTATTAAAAGGGTATCGTATACAAAATTTTGGAAAAGAATGCTGAGGCAAAATGAGCAAGGTGTCCTTGAAGGACAGGAAACTATTGACAACATCCAGGATCATATCCGGCAGTATAAAGAACAAATTCAGTTGAAACAACAAAGGGAAGCCCCTAGTCCGTTTCAACATTTATCAAGGAAATTAAATTTCCAGAAAGGACAGCTGACTAATAAAGAATTAATTGCTTCTTATATGGAAGAAGTAAAGAAATATTTAATAAAAAATTTCGGAATTGAATATCAATCCGATATTTCTATGGCCACTTCTTCACATGATGATGAAGATTATTGTAACCCTGGTGAATCACAAAACCCTTATGGTGAAGAAGCAGATATTTCTATTGATAATATCATCAATAATGTTGAGAAATCAATTACAGAGCAAATACAGAGTTCCGCCACAGAAAAAGGCAAAGAGAAAATGGACAAATAATTTCTCTTTGAATCCCTACCTACCTTCATAATGGTTTAGAGAATCTTTTCTCAAAAAGTCACTTTAATAAAGTTTATGTTTTTCAAAAAAGCAATGTATAATTATTTTATTTTTGTCTTCTTTTGTTTGGTCTCTTTTGTGTAAGTGATTCTTTCCTCTTCTATATAAGGGGACTCTTTCATTTGTTTAGGTAGGTTCAAGTTTAGAGTTCTTAGTTCTTTGTAAATTTCTCTCTGTAAAATTCCAGCAAATTCAAAGTTTCCAGTTCCTTATTTATTTTCTAATTAATATTTGTACATATATTATATATGAAAATTTATATTTTTATTAAAATTTATATTAGTCAGCCGTGTCGTGTCCTAAAATTTTTAAAAAATCCGTGTCGCCGTATCCATGTCGTGTTGTGTCTGTGTCCCCGTATCCGTGTCCGTGCAACATAGAGTAAGACAGATGAAATTCAGACAGAGCTCATCGGTGGTTCTGATGTTTATATGCCTGTTTGCCGCCAACACTTTACCACGACAAAATCTGTTAACTTTGAAACAACTGCAATAGTTTAGAATTTTCTTCTTTTGTTTTGGTTTTAAATTGTCGAGACCGTAATAGCAAGTATGATTATATTGAAAATTTTTGTTTTTTTTTTTTTTTAAATGGGGAATGCAAAGATACCTCTGAGTACTTAGAAGGCCCAAATTATATAAAGGGAAAATAAAGAGAAAGAGTTTCATGAGATATTTAATTTTGGCACAAGATCCTGATCGGTTGATATTATTACAATATTATTGACCATGCATGTATATTATTGGTAAAAGTTGTTTTCAATGGGCAGTCGATAGGTTTCCTTTCAGCTTCTGGATCCTTTCTCAAACTCTAAAAAAATAATTTTGTATTTTTTGGTTTTCTTTCAATACTTTTGAAGTGTTTGGAAAATCATTATTCTACTTATTTTAAGCAGAATTAAGCTAGAAGTTACAAATATTCCCAACTAATTTTTATCTTCAACTTCTAGCTTCTAGATTATATACAGTCATCGGCGGAGCTACGAGGGGGGCTACCCCGCCACCCCCCCACCACACACACACACACAATTTTTTTCGAATACTACTATATCTCCCCTAAATTTTGTAAAATTTGCAAACTATGTTGCACGGACACGGCGACACGGACACAACACGACACAGACACGGCGACACAGATTTTTTAAAAATTTTAGGACACGATACATTTCTGACACGGTTGACTAATATAAATTTTAATAAAAATATAAATGTTCATATGTAATATATGTACAAATATTAGTTAAAAAATAAATTTATCACAATATAATATAATTATTAGTAAAATTTAAATATAAGAATTGATTATTATGTTAAAAGAATATTATAATTTGTATATTATAATATTGTGATAATCAATTAAAAATGATGAAAAAATAAATTTAAATTAATTTAATACACTGTTTCATTCATTTATAATTTTTTATTTTTTTTAAATAAATGTTGACCCTTTTAAATAAAAAAATTGAGTTTGCCGTGTCGGATACTTCCCTCAGCCGTGTCGAACACTCCCCACGCCGTGTCCTAAATTTTTTTTTTTTTCGGACACTGCACGGCAAATTTTTTGCCATGTCTGTGCTTTGCAGTTTGCAAACTTCGCCTCCCCTCAAAAAATTTCGTATTGCGGTTTTGTAAAGAAAAACCAACAGTGCGGTTTCGAGGTTGATCAATGTGGTTTTTTGGTTTTAAATAACTTTAATCATTAACTAACTAAAGTTAAAAATATACTAACTTCAAACATCAATTTGTCACTTTGTGTGTTTTGTGAATAAAATTCTTCGCAAAGTTTAATTGTCTGGCGTTACTATAAGTTATTTAATTTAGTTAGAGCTAAAACTTGGGAAAATTGCCAAATCGGGATACCAACTCCATCCCCACAAGCATTTTCAGGACACTAATATATGCATTAGCAATGTCAGGCAGCCAAAACCAAAATTTTGGCAATTTGATGATTCTGGCCTCCAAAATGACAAAACTATGACTTTTTTAGTCACGTGAGTCTCACATGCTACCTAAAAGCCATTTTTATTATTTTTTAGCTGACATGGCGATATCACTAAGTCTATTATTGCCACATGTATTAATTATCCAATAAATAAATGGTAAAATAAAATAAAAAAATTCACCTCCACCTACCCCCAAACCTTACATGTGCTTTCACCCCCACACCTTCATTGACGCCGCGGCCACTGTCATCACTACCACCGCTGCTTCATACACACAAAAAACGCACGCACTTACACATACATATAGTATGTAAGAAAAGATGAAGACACGAAGAGCAGGGGAGGGGCAACAACCTCTTGTGGACTGTTTGGAGGCGGCTAAATCAGTGGACGGGCAGTGGTGGGTAGATCTAGATCGTTGCCCCCGGAGTGGTAGATCTGGCGGCGATTCCCCTCTATGTGCCGGTGTGTGCTCTATGGTGGTTGTACAGTAGTTGGGGTGGTGGATACATCAAGGTCCGCTGCCCCCGTCTGTGTTCTGGTGGTGGAGATGGCGTGGTGGTTGTTGGTGGTCGGCGACGGAGTGCTAGATCTGAGCTTTGTGTGGGAGATGGCGGAGATGGTAGATCTTGTGATGTGGTTGTGGTGGTGGGGGAAGATGAATGTAACGCCCTGTTATTTTTATAACGCTTCAGTAAGTTTACCGACTAATAGCTCTTGTGTGTATTATTTGCAAATTATGTGATTATGTGAATTATATGAATTAATGTGTGATTCTATATGTGAATAATATGATGAATTCATAAGAATTTTCATATTTGAAATTACCACACACTATGTTTATATTTGAATTGTTGTATTTGAAATTTTATGAAAATTATGCCATTTTATTTGAATAACATGATATTGTATTTGATATATATACACATATATATATGAAAATATATGCAAATATATACATATAAATATCTACATAATTGCAAGCATATTTTGACTTTTCAAAATATTCTATATTTATTTAATTATCTCATCTCTCTCCAAATTTCTACACTATTCCACAAGCAACTCTCTCATCTTCTTCTTCATCTCTCTCTCGGCCATCTCTCACTCTCACCAGCGCCACTTTCAACCCCCATCAAAGCACCAAAAATCATCCCCTTTCTTGCTACAAAAAGTTGCTCTATCATCCAAGGAACAAACCTTTACTTTCTATTTGTGCAAACAAGCCCTCAACATCTCTATCTCTTCAATTTTCTTTTACAAGGTAAGTTTGCAAATCTCTTTAATCTTTGAGTTTCAATGTTTTACATGTTGATGAAGTGAAGAAGCATGCTAGAATGAATGATTGATGAGCTTAGTTTGGTGATTGATTACATGTAGCATTACTTGTGATTTTTTTCCATTGAATTTGATCAATGTGCAATGTTGAGCTAATGGTCTTAGATGCTTGAATGGATTGGTAATTCATGTTAGTTCATGATATTAAGCAAATTGGTGAGGTTTTGTGGAGTTTGGGGTTGAAAAATGAAAGTTTGGCAAAATAGGTAGGGGCTGATGAATAGTGATTTTTGAGCATTTGGCTTCATTTTTCGATTCTTTTGGCATAAAAAATCCTTAAATATAGTAGCTAAGTGATGCCGGAAGTTTCGGATTAATCGGAGTTGTTTTGCTATGCAAAGTATTAAATGAGGGGTGGTTTGTGTAATATTCACAAACCTTTGAATTTTATTCCCCAAGCTTCCATATTACTTGAATGCTTAATTTAGCTTAATATCATGTGTATTTGATTGTGTTTAAATGTATTTGAATGAGCTTAGTTGGGTTTAAGTGCATTTATACATAATATGTTATTTTGAGCATAAAGTGCATTTCATAGCCGTGCGTCGTATTTGGTTGATTTATCGAGTTGTGTCTTACCTCGAGGCCTGTGTATTACAGGTGGGACCTCGCGGGACTGATCTTTGGTCGTTTGGCTATCCTTTTTGTTAGGCCTACAGGTGAGGATGTAAAATGTTTTCTAACTGGGGCATGAACAAATATTGCGAAAACCATATCCCTTATATTTCAATTATACATTATCAATATTTGAAATAAAAGGGTTTTGATATAAAATGATATATGTGTATCTTTTCCAAAATGGTTTGAAAATAGAGACAAGATAACTATTTTGATTTTAAAAGTAACATTTGGTCTCGGGACTTGCGCGTATGCCTCGAGATAACTCGGCAACGTGACGGGATACCCTAGTCGGTTACATACCTTGTCTCGAAAACCCTTTTGGTCCATTAAAATATTTTGAAAAGCGAGATGACTTATACTTAACCTTATTGAGGACGCTCATGGGTATTTCTGTTTGGGCCCTGGATTATGTGACAGGCGGATACCCGGAGATGTGCGTCTAGGGTTGAAGCTGGGTTCATAATTCCACCGATTATAAGCAGGTATTCATGAACCTGACAAATAATCAAAGGGTATTGTTCATGGCTGGTCGGAGGTAGTCTAGCCTGAATAATACTTACACCGGCGCCATTAGTCGGTTATGGTGAAATCTTGGGTAGCTCCCTTGATAAGCCAAATGGTATTGAGGAGGAATTTCGTTATATTTGATATGTTTTGGGAGTTATAAGGAGATGGCCTGTTCTCGCCGGGAATAAAATATTTCTAAAATGTTTTACTTTAATATTTAATTCACAAAGCTTTGATGAATTATAAAGAGAAAGTATCGGCACTAGATTCGTTTCTCTATTAACCAAAGCGCGAATTAAATATGTTTTATGTTTTAATTATTATATATATATATTCCCCTCCTCACTGAGTTCGTTTAACTCACATCCCCTTTTTGGTTCATGCTTCAGGTTAGCGGTCAGGTACTGGCAGCAGCGTTGTAGGCTTGTACAGTCCTTGAAGTCGGTCTTATGCATTTACTTTTGTGGATCGAACTCATGATGTTGGATTACATGAAAACTTGACATGTTATGCTGATGTAGAATACTTAATGAATTGATGTTATAATTTGTGATAGATAATGGACTCATAAATGTTTATTTTGGTCACGGATGGTAGTGTGAATATAAATATGATCTTTTGCTCATTGCTTCCGCTTGTTGGTGCTGTTGTTGTTGTTGGTGGTGTTGGTACTGTTGTTGGGAGTCGTTGTTGCCAGGTTGTGGGAATCCCGTTGTCCGGGGCGGGTTTTCGAGTGGTGGTATTTAACTATCGCTCGAGAGCTCGTTTCGGTCCGGGGGTTGTGGCGTGGGGGACGTCACAATGAAGAAGACGGTGGAGAAGATGACTGGATTTGTATTTTTCTTTTTCTTTTTTTTTTTAATTTTTTCAATTTCAACTAGGATTGATTATGAATAAATTGAGGTCCTATTTGACACCAACCAAAACATAATTAAATAACTCAAGTCACTTGCAATTTTCCACGAAAAACCAGATCATGCTTTGCTTTGTTACTTCTATGAGCTAGTTTCATGTTCTTCTGCTGGTTTCCTTGAAGAAGACGTTGGTTGGGTGTAGGAAGATGAAGAAGACGATGGAGAAGATAATTGGATATTTGGATTTGTGTTTTTTTTCTCTTTTTTTGTAAAAAAATTTGAGGGAATTTTTAATTGTGTAATCTAATAATTTTTTTCTTTGTACTGTTTTTTTAATTTTTAATGTGTTTATGTATTAAAAAATTTACTACTTTGTTCCTTTTTTCGTACCTTTTAATTATTGAATAAATTTTTTTTAACTTAAATAATAACTAATTCTTATAACTACTTAAATATATATTTTTCATTTTTTATTTTTTATTTTAGGGAAGTAAACATGTGTATAATCTTTTTTATTTTAATCTTTTTAATGACATTTGTCCACTTTTACACATGTGGCTAATAGGTGGAGGCCACGTCACTGACTATGGAACGGATTGGGTTTAAATGGTGGTTTTCAGACAACGCGTAGTAGTCACGTGCGGTTTACAGGATGGTATTGCAACTCTGGTGGCCGGAATCATTAAATTGCCAAACTTTTGGTTTTTGGCCGCCTGATATTGCTAATGCATATTTTGGTGTCATGAAAATGCTTGTGTGGTGGAGTTGGTATCCTGATTTGGCAATTTTCCCGCTAAAACTTATACTATACCTTTGTTTTGGAGTATTAGATTTTGATATATAATAGGTTTTCTCCTTTCTTTTTACAAATTATTATTAATATTTTTGAAAATTTAAACTAACTACACTAACAAATAAAAGTACAGATTTAATCAGTGCAGTTCAGTTCGGTTGGCTCGGTTTCGGTTCGTGGTCTAAACCATAACGAAATCTATTTTTTGGTGTGGCTTTAATTTGATAGTAACAATTGAACTGCGGTTCCTTTAATAATTGATAAGCACAGTTCGGTTTGGTACGATTTGTTCCGATTATATGGTTCTTAAAAAATCTGCCTACCCCTTAAATTATAGTCGAAAAAATTTTTCGCCCCCCTTTTTCTTAATTCCTGGCTCCGGCCTGTACAGTTTATTGACACTCAAGTATGTGGATAAATTAGGATGCGGTAGTTGTGATTTATACAATAGGATTCCTGATTTTGATGGTCAACCTTTGCCCTATAGTTACAAAGGTGGCTTGAAATGTTATCATGACGAGGCGAGGTGTAGGTTGAGAAACGGGCTTAATAGTGTGAGGAGAAGCTTGTATTTGATGTACACAGTTAAGTATGTTGATTGGGACGAATCGATCGTGCGGTTAAAGATGTCAATTGGGTCAGGCCGACCTGTGAATTTGCCGAACCAGCCTAGGCCCGACCCATGAATAGTTCGATGAGGGCTAGGTTGGTTTTGGGGTTGAGTTGCCCCTATTGGTTCCAAACGGAAGGAAGCAGTCCAGCCCTTGAACTGGCCCATGTAAGCCCATAACTAGCCCGAGATGGCCCAGGCCCATTTCAATCTCAGCCGAGGCCCGGTTGGAACCGATCGAATTAATTTTGTTCCTATTATTTTCTTAACTCAGCCCACCAAACCCATTTATTATTTATAAACACTAATACACAAACAACCAAAATTTTTGCCCGCACAGTGTCGGACACAGCTCTGTACGTGTTCGATACGGTAAAAAGAGTCTGAAAATTTTAAATATTAAAAATATGCCTACACGCTAAGGATACAACTAAGACACGTGAGGAACACAACTCTGACATGGAAAGGACACGACAAAGTCAATTTTTTCAATTTTTCTTAATTTTTTTTTGTTTTAAGGATCTTAATTTATTTGAGAAAAAAATAAAATGAAATTATAAATTAATGAAAAAGTCTATTAAATTAATTTCAAATTATTTCATCATCATTTTTTTATCACAATTTTATAATTCACAAATTATATTAAAGTTTGTATAAGATAGTAATAAATTTGGATATTTTAATTTTATTAATAATTATATCGCACTTTCATCGTTTGTTTTTCATTTATGAACATTTGTACAAGCATTGCGTATGAAAACTTATATTTTTTAATTTAAAATTTATATTAATCAGTTGTATCTAAGCCGTATTGTGTCCTAAAATTAAAGAAATCTATATCACAGTATCCATATTGTATCGTATCCGTATCCGTGAAATATGAAGTTTTCCCTCAAAACCCAAGACCATAACATAACATTAGCTTGCCCAAATAAAAGAACTTTGATAGACATATTTAATGTCCACTTCCAGGCATCTAGCAACCCACCTCAAGTAAAGACTAATTTTGTTATATTTATTTAAATATTTTACGTACATTTAAATAGTTTTAAGTCCATCCAAATCAATAAAGTATATTTTATAATAATAATAGCTTTTAGATTATTTTTTATGTAGAAATATAACACAACAAAATGTAACATAAACTTACTTATATAACATATTTTTTTCATTGATTTATTAAAAAAATTAGAATATAATTAAGGGGAAAAAAGGACACACTAACCTAGCCCACCAGATTTGGTTGGCCTGATTATGAATGGCTACGTTCCTTTCTTCTATCGAACCTAGTGAAATATTTGTTTCTATATGTAGTCTGTAGGATCGTATGTCAAACTATTATGCTACTTTATGTTTTGTCTGTTCCCTGGATTGCTTTCTTTAGTTAATCCAGATTTGCTGTTACTTTTCTTATTAAAACGCAATTGAAATTACATTGCTAAAATGTTTTAATAATATATTTTAATTTTTTTTTTTGAAAACTCGTATTTCCGTTGCGAGATAACTCTTTAAACTATATTGACCGTCTGCCATTCGTCACCGATGAGTCAAGCATGGTCCATCACGGGTCAACTCAGCGAGTCGGTGGTGCGGGACTGCTAGCGTTCCCACCCTTTCTGATTCGGGGCGCCATACTGCTAATATGGATAGCATCCATTTCTGATTTCAATTGTTGTCAAGAGTAGAAAAGTAGAGTGCCATGTCTGGATGGAGAAGACGTGGACCGTCCACCACCGATTTCATCTATTAGGGAGATCAAAATATGTAAAGGATAATTACATTTACACTCTCTCGATTTTAGGAGAAAATATAGTAAGTTTTAATGCACGGACACTTCGAAAATTTGTTCTGTGCAGTGTCGGACATGGACACGCTTTGTACATGGCCCCAACACGTGTCCGACATGGCAAAACTGTGTCCGAAATTAAAAAAAAAAGGACAAAAAAAATGACACAGTGTCGAACACGGCTGGGAAAGTGTCCAACACGGCTAGAACACGGCTGAGAAAAGTATCCGACATGGCAAGGTAAATTTTATAATTTTTTAAAATAGGTTTTTTTGAATTTTTATAAACTCCCTCCCTCCTTCCCCTTCTTTCTCTCTCATATCATCCCGTTTTGTATTTATTTGTGCCCTATGTTCGCATGATTCTTTAGTTTTTCTTTACCTAATTATCTCTGTTTTGGTGCTTCTGTACTTGTACCATCAACACATTTGCCCTAAACAACACTGATGATGTCGTATTTTGGTACGGGATCTGAGTCGTCCACGTGGCCTCGACAGACAGTTGAATTTGTAAATAGGGGTTCGGCTATGACCTGAAAAGCACTAGCATGGGATTACTTGGCCGGAGGGGGTTGTCTCCGGCGTAGCCTCTCCACTGAATTAAGTCAGTTTCGAATAGGATATTCGTCAAAAGAGGATGGAAGTCCGAGCAATTAATTAGAAGAGCTTACCTACCATAATAAATGATGGGGGTATTTATAGGGAGACTTCATACCTACTGGGTATGGCCTCGACCGTGGGGCATTTAATGCCTGTGTCTCGGATCTGATTCATTCCCTGACAGGACTGATTGCCTGTCACTTCTGGAGATCCAGAGTACGGAAGGCAATCAGAGTAGATACGGCGCAATTAATGCGGCTGCTGCGGGGTCGACCGTGCACGGATGGGATAGATTCGAGCCCTAGGCGGTCGACCCTCGATCTACGCTCTAGGAGGATTGGCGAGTCGAATATCGATTCTCGAGCCTGAAGGGTTGATATATTGCACCCAGGAGGTTCTACATTGTAGTGACGGTCGGGATATCAGGATGAGCTATGGTCGACCCTCGAGCATGTTCTTGAGTCAAGCGTGGGTTGACCCGGGTTTAGATACACGTGGCGTTTTGACTCTTTTACGAATGTGCCACGTGTATTCTCCAAGATATTCCCCATCACGAGTCCCCCAGGTTTCGGTTGAATTTATTCGACCGGGATCTGAGATCGACCATCACAGTGAAGCTCGATCCACGTGGCCTTTTTTGGTTGGGCCACGCGACCCCGTTTTACCGTTACATGCAACCGACAATAAAGCAGGTCGACCGTCAGTTCGTTCTCGGGAAGGCGCGCTTGATTCGTCAGCCTAATAAAGAGTAATTATGGCGACGTTCCGTATTCCGAGGCCTGACTACTATAAATAAGGGCCTAGCCCTTTCTCATTTCTTACGTTTTCTGAATATTCACTCCGAGCAGAAGCAATTTTAGCGAGAAAATCACAGGCGCAGGAATTTGTCTCGAGCGTAAACACCGTCCACACTTAGGTAATCCCCGACCCTCAACTCTTGCATTTTGTTTAAAACTATAAAAATGTCGGGAGCGTCTGAGGGATCGAGTGAGAGGTTGAGAGAGTATGAAGCCCGCTTCGACGTAGTCGACTTAGGGTTCGACACCGACTCAGAATCAGAGGTAGAGGTTACATCCCGTAGGGCCACGGGGCTTAACAAGAACAAGGGCGCATCCACCAGTGGTCGCGAGGAGACGACCATCGTCCGGCCGCGCGGTCGGGTCGCCGCTGCCTTGCCCCAGCGCTCGTACCGTGGGAGGACATCCGCCGCTCCGGAAAAGTCGGCGGGAGGGTCGAGAGATGCTGGGGTCGAGCCCCAACAGTCGGAGAAGGGAGCCCCTGCCCCCTATGACAGCATAGTGGGAGGGGTTTCTGAGGAGCAGTTCCTGAGGATCGTAGATCGGTTGAACCTGCCAGCGCCGTATTTGATTCGAGTGGCGACGAAGGACGACGTCCTGGGCAGGCAAGCTCACGGGGAGATAGCCGTTAATTATAACGCGGTCATGAACGGCTTCCGCCTGGTCGGGAATACTCAGTACACTAGCTTGTTCCGAGGTTTGCGGGTCTGCCCGAGCCAGATGACTGCCAACTGCTTCTCCCTCATCTCCTGCTTCTTTGTTTTGATGAGGATCCTGAGGCTCGAGCCGACGCGGGCTCGATTCTTTCAGATGTTCACCCTCTCCGCTTCTTCCCCTTCAGGCGAGGGTTTCTACAGCTTATCCCAGAAGAGGGGTAAGAAGATATTCTCCATTCCCACATCCTCTCACGGCGACCAGTGGAAAGCCGAGTTTGTGGTCGTCCAACACCCGGATGGCTTTCTCATCCCGACCCAATGGGAAGACAATAGGCCTCCGACCCTCCGACCCTCAAAGGATGAGGACCTCGAGGAGTCGATTGAATTGATCATGAGGTTCCTGGGTCGGGAGGTTTGTACCGACCAAGTCCTGCTCGACTGTAGGACTTTCTGTTGCGAGGAGAATCTAGCGGCCGTGGGTATAGGGTGCGGGAGAGTGCGAGAGGGATTTGTCCTGGGTATATGTCTTTTTCTTCTGTTTCTTTTCCTTAAGCTAATCATATGTTTCTCCTTTCTAACTGTTTCTGATCGAGTTGATGTTTTTTGCAGATACCAACATCCTCATGGCATCCAGGACTTCTTTCCTTCAAAGCTTGGGCAAGGCTCTGTTGCCCGAACACGAGAAGCTGGCCGAGGAGAAGCTGGCCGAGCTCAACGAGGCCGTCCAGAGTCGGCCCGAGCTTCCCGCAGTCGAGCCTGCTATCCTCGGCGCGGATACGGGAGCGGGTTTGTCGCTACCCCGCCAAGGCCCCGGACTCGGCAAGGGGCTATTCAAGAGGCCCTCGGAGGGGTCCAGCCGAGCGGTCGACCCCGCCCCGGTCGACCTAGAGGAAGAAGAAGCGGAGGCCGAGCCTCTGACCCGAAAGAGACCCGCAAACCCGCTCCACAATCCAAAAAGATGAAGGGCAAAGGGTCGACTAGTGAGCCGACGGACGACTCGGGCTCCGAGACGAGCGTCGAGTTTATGACGCGCCGCATAAGGGATTACCTTCCCGTGGCCGAGCCTCACTTCCCGGGAGGGGTCCCGGAGCTAGTCGAGGGGCAACCCCGATCCCTTCTCAACGCGGGATCGGATTTTGAGGCCGTCAGGGCCATCTGGCGATCGGTGGCGACCGAGCCCGACCACAGGCGCATGGCCGAATGGTCGCTAGAGACCTTCGAGCGTAACCTCGCCACCGCCTTCATTTCAGTAAGTCACTGTCGTATTTCGCTTCAAGTTTCTTTACTCGATTTTGAACTAATCCACCTTTTTTGTGTCGACCTTGCAGCGCACTGCTCCGATCGCGCATGGCCTAGTGGAATACGCCAAGGCCCTCCGGTCGAGGAAGCAATTTTACAAGCGGCGGTGGGTCGACCACAAGAAAGAGGTCGAGGAGCAAAAGGTGGGCGACTGGAAGAGGCAAGCCCAAGGATTTCAGCAGTCCGCCCAACTGCTGGAATCGGAGAACAAGAAGCTCAAGGAGAGGTAGATCGAGCTTCTGGCGGCGGTCGAGGAGCGAACCCTTGAGGTCTCTAGGCTCGAGGGGGAGGCTCGATCCCTCAGGCTCGAGGCCCAAGAGGGTTTCGTTAAGGGGCAGGCTGCTGGTCGGGCGGCCGTCGAGCAGGAGATGGAGGCCAAGTATCGCGGCAAGGCTCGGGGCTTCCTCAAAAAGGCTCAGATGGCAATGGGGCGATGGGCTGTGAAAAAATTCGCGGAGGGGCCCATGTTCGAGAAGGCCAGCGCCATTAAGGCGTTTGACGATTTCAAGGAAGACCATGCGCTCTGCCTGGCCCAGTTACAGGCCCAGAATCTGATTGTCCCAGGCGCTGATCTCTCCAGGGTCGGGATAACCGCAGACGACCCTCGTCCTCAGAAGGAGGTGGCCCCCGACGCTGAGGCTCAAGCGGTAGTGACGAAGACTACCGTCGAAACGTCCGATCCCGACCAGCATCCGTATGGCTTTGTGGTCCAAAGGCTCCTTGCCGAAATCATGAAGAAGCCATACGACGGGAAGGACGAACCGCTGGAGCCTTCCATGGATCTCCTATTCCCCTCGGTAGATCCAAATGAGGCCGAGCCTGCATGGTCTGCGGCGGAGCTCGAGTGGTTGAGCTCTCTGGTGCTCGAGCCTGGCCCGAGCAAGTCGACTGCCCCTGCCGATCCTTGAGCCCCTTCTCATTTTTTCAATTGTAATAGGATTCCCTCCTCGAGCAATAGGCTCGAGCCTTGTAATAGCATTTTGATTTTTTAATGAAATTTAATACTTTACATTTCACTCGAGTCTTTGCTTTACATACTGCCACTTAATCTCTGCTTTATATGTTAAAACTTAATTCCAACCAAGGGTTCGGGCTCGAGTTTCATGCTCGAGTTTTGTTTATCAAATTTCACTCGAATCCTTGCTTTACTTGTTGAAACTTAATTCCAACCAAGGGTTCGGGCTCGAGTTCCCGGCTTCCTGGGGTGGAGCGTAACTTCCATAGGGAGCCGTTGCAACATTGGGGGGCTCGAGTTTTACGCTCGAGTCCCCAGCTCCTTTTCTGAAGCGTAGCCTTAACAAAGGGTTGCCGACTTTGTGGGCTCGAGTTTTACGCTCGAGTCCCCAACTCCCCTGCTGAAGCAGAGCTTCAAACAAAGGGTTGTTTGTGAACTTCGTGGGCTCGAGTTTTACGCTCGAGTCCCCAACTCCCTTGCTGAAGCGTAGCTTCAAACTAAGGGTTGTTTGAACTGCGTGGGCTCGAGTTTTACGCTCGAGTCCCCAGCTTCGTTGTTGAAATGCTGATTAACTGTAGATGCTGCTAAAACAAGAATTCTTATGATGTATTCAACACAAGCATAGCTATTACATGTAGGGCCCTTCGAGGGGAGTTACATATCCAAATCCCATAAGGATCGGTTCTAAGGATAATACAATTTTAAATTGTAGGCATTCCATGGTCGAGGCAACTCCTCGGATTCCGAGCCTAAGGTTTCCAGCCTATATGCGTTGTTTTTGGCGATCCGTGCAACACGATACGGTCCATCCCATTTTTCCTCGAGCTTCTTAACTTTCCTAGACACCTCAACCTTTTTTAGGACTAGGTCGCCCACTTGGAAGCTTAAGGGTCGAACGTTTTTGTTGTAGCTTCGAGCGGCAGCCGCCTTGTGTTGCTGCATTCGTCTTAACGCACGATGGCGCTTCTCCTCGATAAGATCTAGCTCAAGCGCTCGCCCTTCGTTGTTTTGAGCTAACTGGAAGTGTGAGACTCGAGCAGTCTCGTGGAGCAATTCCGTGGGGATCAAGGCTTCCGATCCATAGACGAGAGCAAATGGGGTTTCGCCTGTGGCGGTCCGCGGGGTGGTCCTGTAGGCCCATAAAACCTCATCAAGCTCATCTGCCCACGCCCTCCTTTTGGCGTCGAGTCGAGCGCTGAGACTTCGGAGGATGGTGCGATTGGTCACCTCCGCCTGCCCATTTGCTTGTGGGTATCCGACCGAAGCAAATCGCTGATCGATCCCGTGGTCCTTGCACCATTCTTTCATGTCGTCGGCTCTGAATTGAGGCCCATTGTTGCAAATTAGGACTCGAGGCACTCCGAACCGACATACTATGTTCTTCCATATGAAGTTCTGGATGACCTTTGAGGTTGTCTTCCTAACGGCTATTGCCTCGACCCACTTGGAGAAGTACTCGCAGGCCACGATGCAATATTCAGCCTGCCGCACGGTGGACGTCGGGAGTGGCCCCACTATGTCGATCCCCCACTGATCAAATGGCCATGAAACATCGATCGCTATCATTTCCGCGGCGTGCTTGTGGGAATAATTTCCTATTTTTTGGCACTTGACGCAACGCCTGGAACATCTTTCGGCGTCTTTCTCGAGGGTCGGCCAGAAGTAGCCAGCTCGTGTTACTTTCCTAGCCAGAGATCGGCCTCCCGCATGGTTACCGCAACTTCCTGCGTGGATCTCGTAGAGAACCTCTTCAACTTGCGAGGGTCGGAGACACCTCATCGGGGGTCGGCGGTTACCTCGCTTGTAGAGTCGACCCTCTGAATCGAGGGTATATCTAGTAGCCCGGTGACGTAATCGCCGAGCGGCGTTTCGATCCTGTGGAAGCACTCCGTCTCTCAGATATAGCACGATATCATCGAGCCAACAGGGCTCTTCAGGGTCGATCGTGATTATGGCTGCCCCGGGCCCGTCGATGGCTCGATGATTGGCTATTTTGAAGGTGATTTCGCGTTCTTCGGTGTCCTTAAGACCGTTGGCAAGCTTTGACAGCACATCGGCCCTCGTGTTTTCCTCCCTGGGCACTTGGTTGATCGCGAAGCTGGTGAGTTGGGCTGTTAGCTTGCGTACCATCTCCAGGTATTTGATCATGTTTCCCTCTCGGGCCTCATAGAGTCCTTGGACTTGGTGTGCAACGAGTTGTGAATCGGTGATAACTGCGATCGACTTGGCACCGCTTTCGAGTGCGGTTTTCAGTCCTGCAATGAGTGCTTCATACTCCGCTTCGTTATTGGTGACTCGAAAGTTCAGACCGATGGCCAAGTCTAGATCCAACCCATCCGGGTTTGTTAGAGAGATCCCCGCGCCCCCACCCTGGGCGGTCGACGAACCGTCGACCTTCAGGAGCCAATGAGTATTCTTGCTTTTAGGTGTCTTTGCCATGGTCGTTTTCTCGACCAGAAAGTCTGCAAGGACTTGGGCTTGTATGGCGACCCTGGGTTGGAAAGTGATATCAAATTGCCCGAGCTCAATAGCCCACTTGATCAGTCGACCCGAGTTATCTGGTTTTGCCATCACCTGCTTCAGCGGTTGGTCGGTCAGGACGACGATCTTGTGCGCTTGAAAATATGGGCGTAGCTTCCTTGAAGAGACCACCAAGGCAAGCGCAAACTTCTCGATCTCTAGGTATCGAGTCTCTGCCCCGTGAAGGATCTTGCTTACATAATATACCGGGAGATGTTTCCGATCCCTGATGGTTACTAGAACCGAGCTTATGGTTTCGTCTGAGACGGCGAGGTAGAGATAGAGTATTTCCCCCTGCTCGGGTTTGGCGATCAGCGGAGCGGATGCCAGGTATCTCTTCATTTCTTCAAAGGCTCGGTCGCATTCCTCCGTCCATTCAAACTTTTTCACATCTCTCAGTATTTTGAAGAAGGGCAAATTACGCTCGGCCGATCGAGATATGAACCTGTTAAGTGCTACGATTCGCCCGACTAATTGCTGGACTCCCCTGATGGTTTCTGGACGCGGTATGTTAATAACGGCCGCGATTTTCTCCGGGTTGGCCTCGATCCCTCGCTGGCTTACCATGTATCCCAGAAACTTTCCCCCTTTAACCCTGAACACACATTTCAGGGGATTGAGCTTGAGGCGATGCTTTCTTATCAAGGCAAACATCTCGCTAAGGTCGTTTTGATGATTTTCCGCCTTTAAACTCTTGACGATCATGTCGTCCACATAAACTTCCACCGTTTTTCCAATCAAGGGATCAAAGATCAGGTTAACCAGCCTTTGATAAGTGGCTCCTGCGTTCTTGAGCCCGAACGGCATTACTTTGAAGCAATATATCCCCTTGACAACGATGAACGCCGTGTGTTTTTGGTCTTGGGGAGCCATCCTAATCTGATAATACCCTTGGAAGGCATCCATCATGCTCATCAGCTCACATCCGGCGGTCGAGTCGACCAGCTGGTCGATCCGGGGTAGAGGGTAAGGGTCTTTAGGACATGCCCGATTTAGGTCAGTAAAGTCGTTGCACATCCTCCATTTGCCCCCGGTCTTGGCCACGAGGACCACATTGCAGAGCCAATCGACGTATTTTTCTGGAGTGATATACCCGGCATCGAGCAATTTGTTGACTTCATCTTCGATGATAGAGTTGCGGACGACACTTTGGGTCCTTAATCTTTGTTTTATGGGTTTGAAGGCAGGGTCAATGTTTAGGTAGTGCGAGATTACCCTTGGATCGACCCCCTCCAGATCTTTGGCCTTCCAGGCAAAGACGTCCGCGTTCTCCTGTAGGAAGATGGTGAGGCACTCCAACTGTTTTCCCTCGAGACTTGCTCCGACCCTGGTGGTTTTTTCTCGATCCTGAGGATCGAGTTGGACCAACCGAGTGTCCTCGGCTGCCGACAGTCGGGATTCGTCCATCTTCCTTTTCTTTCGAGCTTCATGGGTACTCATTTTAGAGCGCGAGGCCCCATCCCCTTCGGGGTCGGGGATCATTTCGTCATCCTCTGCATCATCCATGATGAGATCGCCAGGCTTAAGCACGTCTTCTGTGGGGAGTCGAGCCTCGTTGGCAATTGCGTAGCAAGCCCAAGACTCGGCTAAGTCACAGCATACTTCCCCGATCCCGTAGGGAGTCGGGAGTTTGATCTTTTGGTGGTAGGTCGAGATAACGGCCTTGAAGTCAATGAGGCCGGGTCGACCCAAAATCATGTTATACGGGAAGTCAGGGATGTCAACGACGACCCAGTTAATTTCCATCGTCGTTCGAGCGGGATGGACGCCCATGGAAGTGAGCATTTTAATCTGGCCTTTTGGGGCGATGATCGAGCCTCCAAAGCCTTTGAGGGTTGTTTTTACTGGTTCATATCTTAATTTACTCAAATGCATTCGCTGAAGAGTCGAGTAAAGAACAATGTTTGAACTAGCTCCAGTATCAACCAAACATTTACTTACAGCGTAGTTTGCAATATCTAAAGTTACCACCATCGGACAACTCGGCGTTACGCCGTCCCGATGGGGATCTAGATGAAAGTCCCTATCGCTGAAAGCCACCTCCTTTTGCTTCCATTCTTCTCCGGGCTCTACTTGCAGCACTTCGTGGGGGCCATGGAGGCTGGTTTGAGCGCGGCGAATCCCCCTCTTTCGGGATGTCCTGGTATCTCCCCCATCGGGGCCCCCCACGATCATATCGATTCGACCGTGGGTTGGCGCGTTCGGAATCGTGTTAGGGGAGATAGCTTGTTTTCCATCCCGTTGATTCCGCTTGGGCGGGGGCGATCGAGACCTAGACCTCGACCGCCTGTCTTCGTTCTCATTGCAGCGCCGCTCACGCCCCCGATCCCTATTCCTCTTCAATCTCTTGACGAACTCGGCAAGATGCCCCCCTTGGATGAGCCTCTCGACCTCATCCTTCAGTTGGTTACAGTCGTTTGTATCATGCCCCGGCTGATCGTGGAACTCACAGTATTTAGAGTCATCGATCTTCCGCAGGTTGAGCTTCAACTTCTTGGGGTAATTGAGGAGTTTCCCAGGGATTTTAGGGAGGATATCCCCTACAGCGCATATCAGGGGCTCGTATTTCTCCCGGTCGGGCCGCCGAACGCTCGAGCTTCCCTCGGGTCGAGCGCCGCTCTCTTGACGACCCTTATTCTTCCCTCGACTGGATGCAGGGGGACTTCGGTCTTCAGGGCCGCGAGACCGATTGTAGTAGTTGCTGTGAGCGGGGGCTCGACCAATACTTCGCAGCATGGCTTGACCGTGATTCGCCCAGTAGCTCCCTTCAATCTCTTCATAGTCCATCCACTTCGTGGCACAGTCCTGGATGTCCCTCAGGCTGTTTATGGGAACTCGGCCAAGGATATCCTTGGTGAAGTCACGGCAGTGGCAGTTTTTCCCCAAGGCGCTGAGGACGACTGCCAGGTCCGGCGGTGCGACACGGACCAATTCTGCGTTGAACCGAGTGAAGTAATCCCGTAGGGATTCGCTCACTCCCTGGACTATGGAATCCAGTCGCGACACCCCAAGCCTATCTTGGATTAGGGGGGAGAAGTGGCCCTCGAGCGCTGTGGAGAGCTCGTCATAAGACCTTATTGAGGCGGGTGGTTGCCTGAGGAACCAGTCGAGCGTCGCCCCTTTGAAGGTGGTGGCTAGAACCTTGGCCCATGTGTGCGGAGTATGGGGGAACAGGTTCATTGACAGCTCGAAGCTGGTTATGTGGTCGCCGGGGTCGGTTTTCCCATCGTAGATGGGAAGGTCCCGGGGGATAGCGGTCGATCCTGGATCCTCGCTGAGGATCTCCTCTGTGAATGGCGACAGCCTTTGTCGCCTGCTCCGCGCGTTACGCTCGGGTTCCCAGTGCTCGTTACGAGCAACCTCACGTCGGGGGGGAAGTCTGTCCCTCAAATCCCCGAATGGTGGGACGCCGGCGTATTTGTTTGTTAACCTCTCCCTGGCCGGAAGTCGAGGAGGAGGGGGACGTCTAGCGTCCTGCATGAGCCCGCCCGTAGGGCGGACCTGATGTGGATGTATAGGTCGGATAGGCTGTGAATATGCCCTCCGACGGATGGGAGGTGGGGGGACGTAGTCCCTTACATTGATTTGATCGTCGAATTCTTCTCGATCGTATTCATCATCATAGTAGCCCTCCTCCTCAGGCTCGTTTTCTTGTTCGGCGACATGCGCCTTTTCTGGCCTCTGGACCGTGTGGCCGTTATTCTCATCTTCCCCCTCCGGGGAATGGTCAGCGGGATAACGCGGAGGTCGGGCAGCTTCGGGCCTGCGGCCCTCGTTCCCCCTTCCTGCGTGAGTCTGAGCTCGAGGGACAAGGGGAGGTCGAGATAGCCTATATTGTATGGGAGAGGGCTCAGTGACATTGACTGTGAGGGGGATCACCCTTATGGGCCTTCCCGCTTCGAGAGCCTGCCTAGCCTCTTCGTAGACCTGACTGGTGTACGCGGCTAGATCTTGGGCTGACGGTTGAGCAGGGAGTATGACTGCGGGTAGGTCCGCCCGTGAGATAGCGTCCTCTTCCACCTCGTTGAGAGGGTTTGCCCCCTGAGGTCGGTCGATTTCTTCCAGTCGGGCGGCGAAGGCCGCTTGTTCTTCAGCGGCGGCAGTGGCCCGATCAGCCTCGATTTGAGATCGAGTCCTGACGATGCTGTGGGTGCTTTTTGTTTTCTTGTTCACCATCGCTAACGCTCGATCGCTCTAAGGTCGAAAGTCTTTGTTCCCACAGACGGCGCCAAACTGATGATGTCGTATTTTGGTACGGGATCTGAGTCGTCCACGTGGCCTCGACAGACAGTTGAATTTGTAAATAGGGGTTCGGCTATGACCTGAAAAGCACTAGCATGGGATTACTTGGCCGGAGGGGGTTGTCTCCGGCGTAGCCTCTCCACTGAATTAAGTCAGTTTCGAATAGGATATTCGTCAAAAGAGGATGGAAGTCCGAGCAATTAATTAGAAGAGCTTACCTACCATAATAAATGATGGGGGTATTTATAGGGAGACTTCATACCTACTGGGTATGGCCTCGACCGTGGGGCATTTAATGCCTGTGTCTCGGATCTGATTCATTCCCTGACAGGACTGATTGCCTGTCACTTCTGGAGATCCAGAGTACGGAAGGCAATCAGAGTAGATACGGCGCAATTAATGCGGCTGCTGCGGGGTCGACCGTGCACGGATGGGATAGATTCGAGCCCTAGGCGGTCGACCCTCGATCTACGCTCTAGGAGGATTGGCGAGTCGAATATCGATTCTCGAGCCTGAAGGGTTGATATATTGCACCCAGGAGGTTCTACATTGTAGTGACGGTCGGGATATCAGGATGAGCTATGGTCGACCCTCGAGCATGTTCTTGAGTCAAGCGTGGGTTGACCCGGGTTTAGATACACGTGGTGTTTTGACTCTTTTACGAATGTGCCACGTGTATTCTCCAAGATATTCCCCATCAAACGCAGTACCTCCTTTCTGATATATAATGAATTTGGTTATCTTTGTTGCAGGAGGGAAGGCCATGTGAGTTGTTTTGAACTGAAAGAAATCGATCCTTAGTTAAAAGATCAATTAAAACATTCTTGTATTCTTCTTCTCCCTTTTTTCTTCTTTTTCTTTTTTGTATTTTTCTTTTAATTTTTACTATTCAACTTCAATCAATAATTAATGGAAAATTCAACTCAATATATTAATTTTATTCATTTGTTTCAAATGTTGAATAATTGTATATATATTTTATATATTGCATAAATTAGTAAATAATAAATATAATATATTATTTAATATAGCCAAATCGTGTCCTAAATTTTTGAAAAAATTATTGTCGCTGTGTCCATGTCCTAGTAAGACTCCCTCTACTATTGGAAATTATAGAGACACCCCTTCGACTATGGCTCTGTCTAACACTTATGTCCTGTCGTTAATCATTTTGTAGATACTAATGTTTTATTAACTGGACAACAACTTAATCACTTCGCTCATTTCATATATAGCAAATACTATAACAAATATATTGCGGGTAATTTAGTCATTTTGTAACTTTTTGTTAAGATTTTTTTAGGTTTTCGTTAGGGTAAGAGGATCTATCTGTAATTTTCAATAGTACATGAGGTCTTGCTTTATTTACCCCTAAATCGAGGGGTATAAGTGTAATTATCCCAATATGAAATGCTAACACATTTCGTAAGAGTTATAGACACATGTAATTTATCCTCCAGAAAAAATTATACAAAGTCTTGATCAATTATATATGAATAACAATTTCGATATGGTTCAATTTAGCGACCAAGTTCATAGTCGAACGAGTAATAAGCATTTACCAATACCGACCAAACCCAACATCCCATCTTTTTTAAAAGATAAAGTGATAAACTATTTGAATTTCACCTCTTTAGCTTATCAGGTTCGATGTTTGCGAAAAAAAGAAAAAAAAAAATACAAAATTTAGAAAAGAAGTTGTCATGTTTTATTTTTATTTTTATTTTTGTCGGAAGTTGTCATGTTTTATGTGAAGTAACAAGATAAATATAATTGTATTATCCAGCCACACCTCATCGTCATCAACCACCAACAAACTTAAGGAAAATGGGGGTAAAACCTGCAAATATGTTATTTGTATTTAATCCTTTTTCATCTATAATCATGTTTTCTTATTTTGCTTAAATTTAGTTTAAAATTAAATTGTTATATTATTGAACTCCTATATATAATAATAATGATATTCATAAAAAGTGTCACAATTCGAATTAAATTCATAACTAAACATATGTATTAAAAAATTATTATTTCTATTAGATAAAAACCATTTGAATGTGCATTTTGAATTATCAACGGCCACTTAAAAAAGATTAGACACCGCGCATGGTAATAAAGTGCAAAACAACCCAAACAATGGGAAGGTTAGTATTAACGTTATGGATAATTACAAAAACCTCTCAAACATGCTTAAAAATTTGAAAAACAATCGAAAATCTTAGAACCTCATAAAAAACCCCTGGTAAACTGAAACCTTACAAATAACCCCCTTAAAACATAGAAATGTATATTAAATACCCCGTAAATCCTTACAAAATACTCCCTCTTGCAATACGTGTAAGGTTATAGGGTTCCGATTGTGAAAATGTAAAAGACGCAAAGCTCATGGGTTTTGTTTAATTGACGCTTAATGTTATTAACCCTTTCAAATATCAAGATTAAGCCAATACAACATGCTACATTCATCACACCCGAAATCAGAAAAAGAAAGTCATTGAAGCATTTTCTTCTCACAAACTGTAAATTCATAATATACAACAGAGATGGTTCAACATCATCATAGCTCTCAAAACACTACCTAGTTTCATTTGATACAAAATTAAGGCTCGTTATGTAATGATAGAGTCCAGATATAAACCTGACCTCCACTTGTAGCCCCAGCAAGCATCCCAACATTGTGTGGATGTGCATCGAACCGGCATGGAATAGCAGACATGAGTTCACTCTCTAAAGTGGCAATAAGTTTTTCCCCAGCAACAGAGACAACATCGACTGCTCTTTTCGTATTACCAATGAAGATGGAGGAATCATCCCAACCCCATATCCCTCTGTTTCGACCAGCAACAGAGTTAAGTAAAGCGGCACAGTTCGTGATTAGTTAAATATAGAATTTTTTTTTTGTTAATTATGAATTTCTTTATTATATTCCAGAAATTTACAGTTTTTAGCATTCACATAATATAGTATACAAATTTAATCTAGTAAAGTTACCATTATATCATTTATTGACTTCAATTCAAAAAATTCTAACCAAAGAAACTAATTAGCTGAAAAGCCACAGGTGGTTTCATTAAAAAGTTGCGAACTAATGATTTCTAACTGAGTTTAAGGATAAAAGTTCTTTGCCCGACTTATTTAAAGTGAAAGTTGGTGAAATGAGTTCTTTGCAATGAAAAATATTTTCATAGGGTATTTTATATATGAAATTTGTCTTGGAAATAAGGACAACTTTTCAGTTTTCCTAAATAAATACTATACTGCCTGATGGGAATCACACAACACGCCGACTTCATAATAGTATTTCTTTAGACTAAAACTGTGTCATATTATATTTTGTACAAGCTAAAACTCAGGGTTTTTATGCTCATTAGCTATAACTAAGGTGTGGTGCGATTAATTGTCATTTAATAGTATAATTGTAAATTGTTTAAAGTAAAGACCAATAGGTTACCTGAATGTGGAAATCCATCTGCTTGTCTGGTTGTAATGGTATACCATAGATGTCTTTTCATAATTAGCTCCACTTAATAAGCCAACTTTGTTATCAATACTGCAGAAACAAATAAGAGTTAGATCACTCTTTTCCAACTTATATTGTGTGTCTCACTTGGAATTGGAAAAAAAAAATTCCAGACAAAGAAACTAATCATTTAGTATGTTGAGGTCTTCAAAAAGGAAGAAAAGGTTCAATCAACTTCAGGACCTTAAAGACACTGAAAAGCCTTCAAAGGAAAAAACGACATTGCATATCAATTAAATATCTATGAAATGCCTAAAGCACACTTTCAATAATAGAAGCAAACAACAGATCACAATTATAGAAATGTGCATGAAACCAAAAGCAGACCTTGTTGTTGCCAGAAACTTCCCAGTGGGCGAAAAGTAAGCAGAGTGCACAGCTCTTTTATGAGTAACAGTCTTTAATGGTGTTGGTTTGTCTGCTTTCATGTGTCTCAGATCCCAAATACAAGCGGTGCCGTCAGTGGAACTTGTTGCCATAACATTCTCATTTTCTGAGTTAAAATCTATGGTATTGATTCTTTCGTCATGTAAATCACATGATAACAAAAAATTTCCTGCTCTCATATCCCACATATTGACTTCCCCCTTGCCCTCACTAAAGTATAACGATTTTGTGTTGTGTGGACTTAGAGACATTGAGTATATCGTATACTCGCTGGAATAAAGCATATCAAACACCTCCTTCTCCACATCCATAGATCTGATAAATCCATCATAGCAAGAAGTATACATCTGCATAAACAAATTTTTTGCTTTGTTAACAGTAATTAGCTGCATATAACTAAACTACAGAATGAGATACAGACACTAACCAAAAGGGGAAAAAGGATACTTATTATTTGTCAAACTAAGAGCTTATTTCGTCCTAAACAATAGTGAAGCCTCGTGAAATTATCATGGGAATCAACACAACAAAACTCAAAGCATTTATGGTCAATAATCTATCTTGCTAAACAATCGATGAGGCGCACCACTGACTTTGTCATTCTGGAGGCCAAATCCTGAAAGAACTAATGACCAAACCAAACAAATCCAATTTCTAACTGTTTGGATAAGGTTTGGAATAAATTTGCTGCATAAATCACCAATGAGTAGGTCTAATCCATTTACAATATAAAGGATTATTCCATGTAATAATCAACTGTAATTTGTCATCCATGCATGGAGCAATTTCACTCGTAAACCATATAATTTACCATTGTATTAGAAGTTAATTACTATGCAGAATGATCCCAACTCTTTCAAATAAGCACACCAACATATTTATTATAAATCAGAAAAAGGTCACCATACCTTTGATATGGAAAATGGGTCTATAGCAATTCCAGAAATAGGGCCCGGATGTGGCCGATACAAATAAATCCCATCTCCATCTTCTTTCTTTCCATTAACATCCCAAAAGCCGACATCTCCAAACTTGTTTCCAACAACAACCATATGCATTTCCGTTGTAGGAAAAAATCTCAAACTCATAATTCTACCTGGAACCAGCCGTGCAATATTCTCAGGCTTCAACTGGAACGCCTCCACATTGACTGAACCGCACAACCTTTCCCTGGGTTTGAATGCGGTCAAACTATCATCGGAATCAAATTCAGTTTTATCACCCTCATTCGAAAGGGAATCTTTTGAACATCGTGAAATAGTTTCTCTGAGTTTCTGGTCCAGTCCATCAGTACCAGTGTATGCATCTTTCATTGAAAAGGGTCCCAGTTCCCGAGGAGATTTCCTTCGTACAGAGTCTGAGTTTGATTGAGGGTTTTTTTTAATCTGTTTTCCATCATCAGCATCATCATTAAGACCACCGGCAGTAGCAGCATCGGGTGGCACTCCACGAGTCCTCAGTGATCGGCGGAGAACCACGGGACTTTCAGTTTTATTCTTCTTTACTGGACTGCATTTATAAGATTTACTCACAACCCTGCAAAATTACAGATTCTTCAAGAGTTAATACAGTCTCCACCATCATAGACACAATGTATACTCAAAGAAGCAGAATTTTGACATACACACGAGTTCTCATAGTCAATTCGTCAAACAGGTAATCTGCTAACCATTATTTGCTAGAAATTCAAACAAACCGCCATTCTTTTAACATGGAAGTAGAGCTAACTCCGATGAAATGAAAAAAGATAAGAAATTAACACGCAACGAAAAGCATTTGAAGTGCGAAGGACGAAAAGCATTTGAAATACGAAGGAAACCTCGGGCGCTTTGCGGCGACTGCCGAGAGGTCGCTGAGCCTAGATTGGATCTTGAGAGCCGCCAGCATTTCGTCGTTCCGCTTTATGTTTTCCAGTCTCCGCCGCTCGTACTGTGTCACCCGCCCATGGCTCCCCATTTTGCCTTAGCCCAGAAGTCGGAGTTTCGGTTATTGCTGTTTCCCCGACGGTGCAGTGTTGAATTTATTGAATGCTACTCCGGTGGCTCGCGGTTTAATAAGACGCGGGAGTAGGGGTGCACACAAGCCGAGCCGAGCTTGGTCTAAAATATCAGGCTTGAGCTTGAGCTTGAAACATTTGATCAAGGCTTGAGCTTGACAAGCCTGGATTTTTTAGCTTGAGCTTGAGCTTGAGAAAAGCTTGAGCTCAGCTTGATCAAGCCGCTTGATTAGGTCAGTTTTTGCACAAGCTCAAAAGTTGCCTGAAAATAATCATATAGGAACAGCTGATCAACATAATGGAAAAAGCCAGTACTCGATTCATCAGTGTTACTTGCATAAAAGCAAACAAATTGGCTCCCACTTATGCAGATATAAGTCTGTAACTACATTATGGAGACATAGTTTCATTTCAACAGATTCTCTACATAGCAAGTCCAAGTTTTCATTTTGTTGAGACATTGTTGAGTGGTTTCTGCAGTTAAAACTATATATATATCTAACTTGACAGATCAAGGAGACAACGAAAATGGATCTAGATATTTAATCCATGAAGATAAATTTGAAATCTTGCTTATAAACATTAAACAGTTTACGTAGTATCACCAACAAATGCAGAGAAGCATACAGTAAAAGTAAAAACCAATGAAATTGGGAAAAACTAAAAGCATCTACTTAGAGACCAACTGCGATCATTAGTTCATTACATATTACAGGCTACTTTCTGCAACTAAAGTACTTAAACTCGCTAACAATTAAAAAAACTAAAAAAATACCTTCGCTGGAGCTTCGACGGTACACGGCGGCGCTGGAGAAGGCGGAGCTTTGGAGGAAGGGCTTCGGGGGTGGTTGGCGGTGGGCGGCGACTGGTGCGAGGAGAGTGCTTGTCGGCTGCTGAGAGACGCGCGGCGCTAAGGTGGTGGACCGTGGACGGCGAGGGACTGGTGGTAGTGGTGGTGGGCGATGAGCAGCGACTGTGAGTGGCGGGTGGGCGGAGAGGGGCTGGTGGGCGTGGGTGGTGGGCGGCTAGGGTTTGGGTCTTTGAAACGGACGGGAAGAATGAATGGATTGGGATTTTGGGAATTAGGATTTAGGTTTACATTAGTTTTGTCCTTTTTTATTTTTGTTTTTAATTTATTTTATAAATTAAAAAATAATATTATATATTATATATAAAATAAACGGAAATTTGCCTTACATGACCAAGTTCTCAAAAAATTTAGGATAGCTATCCATTTTTTTCAATGGTCATCTTAGGTGTCCAATCTAAATTTCAATTTTAACTTTGCTACCCATTTTGGTGAAAATACCGATATGCCCTTAAGTTTCATACCCTCCAACCCCCAAATTCATTTAGCCTCGCTTTTCATTTCAAGACCTAAACACAAAACTGTACGGCAGCGGCGGCACCGACGACGACTGAGACCTTAAATACGTCGGGACTTTGCATTTTTAGGGCGATTAAATGGAAACTACTGCTACTATTGCTGCTCCAGGGCCTCCTACTGGTACTCTACGTGCCGCCAAGCTAATCGATTGTGTCGAATTCAACGGAATAATGAATGTATTGGCGTTAAGGGAGGGAATGAAGATCTCTGAGTTATTCGAGCTTGTCAGTGAAAAATGGCCTCAATTCTCAACCGAAACCCACACCTTACAGTTCAGGGTTCCCCAAAAGTCAGGGATACGGGTTAGTTTGCTCACCGATAATGATGTTAACAACATGATGGAACTGTTTAGGATTCTGGAGGTATCTATTATCGACATGAGGTTAATACTGATTACTGATTAGCTCTAGTTCTGGAGGAATTTAAATTCCGTTTTGTGTACTTAAGTCTTTGTTTTCGCAGAATAATAATTACTCCTTGTTGTATTAATATTTTCCGAATGTATTTTCCAACAGTTTGTTACGTTTTGCTGTTTTAACTTCAAGTTTTGTGGTATTGGTTAACGTTTTATCTACACAATATTTTGTTTAAAGAATGTGTATCTAACAAAGGGATATGCGTAATTTTGAGACGAGAGATGCCCTTGAAGGGTAAAAACGGCTTGTTTATGCTAGAAAAGATACATATATATCATTTTAATATTATGTATCGAATGCGTATCTAACAAAGGAATCTGCGTAATTTTGAGACGAAATGATGCCATTGAAGGGTAAAATAGAATGTTGATGATACAAAATTGCGGCACTCATATGTAAGTTGTCTATCATTAATTATAAATGCGTATCTACCTAAGGGACCTGCGTAATTTTAGACGTGAAGATGCCCTTCAAGGGTAAAAATGGCCTGTTTATGCTAGGATTTTGTGGCACTGATATTGTAAGTTGTCTAACAATACTAATGCATGCGTATCTAACAAAGGGATCTGCGTAATTCTGAGACGAGATGATGCCATTTCAGGGTAAAAATCCACTTTTTATGATACGATTTTGTGGCACTGATATTGTAAGTTGTTTAACAGTACTAATGAATGCGTATTTAACAAAGGGATCTGCGTAATTTTGAGACGAGATGATGCCATTGAAGGGTAAAATGGAATGTTGATGATACAAAATTGCGGCACTGATATTATAAGTTGTCTAACATTAATTACGAATGCGTATCTAACTAAGGGACATGCGTAATTTTAGACGTGAAGATGCCCTTGAAGGGTAAAAATGGCCTGTTTATGCTAGGATTTTGTGGCACTAATATTGTAAGTTGTCTAATAATACTAATGCATGCGTATTTGACAAAGGGATTTGCGTAATTCTGAGACGAGATGATGCCATTTTAGAGTAAAAATCCACTGTTTATGATACGATTTTGTAGCACTGATATTGTAAGTTGTCTAATAGTACTAACGAATGCGTATCTAACAAAGGGATTTGCGTAATTTTGAGACGAGATGATGCCATTGAAGGGAAAAATGGAATGTTGATGATACAAAATTGCGGCACTGATATTATAAGTTGTCTAACATTAATTACGAATGCGTATCTAACTAAGGGACCTGCGTAATTTTAGATGTGAAGATGCCCTTGAAGGGTAAAAATGGCCTGTTTATGATAGGATTTTGTGGCACTGATAATGTATGTTGTCTAACAATATTAATGAATGCGTATCTAACAAAGAGATCTGCGTAATTTTGAGACGAGACGATATGGTGGCACTGATATTGTAAGTTATCTAAAATTATGCATACTTCTTTATCAGATCCACATTCCAGAGTTCAGTTCGACAATTTCTAAATTTTAATGTTTAAACAATACAAGACGAATACGATATTTAGAAATTAGCTCTTCATTATCAGTTACAGTTAGACAAGTTTATACATCAGTACAACATACGAGTTCTAACTCACATATCTTTCTCTAAACATGTTGAATTGGAAAGATAACAATGAAAAAAAATATACACGTCATCCCAGCTAACTCTTTACTGCTAATGAATCCGATGTCCTCGCCATTACTATTATATCCGATTCCAAAGCCCGCACTGGTGGGAAGACATTGAAAACAATCATTTACGGGTTCCTACTCAGTAGGTTGTGCAGGATTAGAGGAACGGTAGACAGCATCATGAATTGGATTTTCCGCATCTGCTACTTGCTCCACCCGTTCATGTCCATAAAAACCTCCTAACAAACTTCGATCCAGGTCAATGAGGTTTTCCTCCTGAGCCTTGAGCTCAGGTCCGGTGGGAGACATGTACAGAGAAACGAGATCCAAATTTGCAAGACACTAGAACTAAAAGGAGGGAGATTTCAGTAAAAAAAAATTCATGATAACTGATGGATGATATTTTGGGCGATCTACGTGACACGATCTTAGAGAGTTTCATGCCTCGTAAGCCTGGTCAAAGTCCGCTCGCCACGTGGCTATAATCTAAGTCCAACGGTTGACCAGGTCAAAAAGCCCAGCAATCGAGCGTCTCAATTATCATGATAATCCTACAGGAAGGGCTCAAGCCTCGAGCTCGAGCACCATATGCTCGACTATAGCTGGTCGATCCTCATGTCCATCTCTAAGAACAGGACTAGGGGGTCGAGGTTTCTAGCTCGAACCTGTCCCATCCCCGCACGCTCGTCCCGACTGAAGCTGCATTAAATACGCCGCACCTGACCTGACTACCCTCCGTACGGAGGTCAAGCTGAAGTGACAGATAATCATTCCTTTTTAAGGAATAAGTCTGGCTCGAGGCTCAGGCATTAAATGACATGCAGTCAAGGCATTTAATGCACGCCCAAACAGTGTACTTAGTGTGTGGAGCCATCCTATAACTACCCCGGACATTTATTATGGTTGGTATGTTCACTTCAACGCTCCGACCCTACTCTCTGTCTTTGAACACCTTGTCAGTACCCTTATACTGACTTGAGTGTCGGAGGTGCTATTGTAACGCCCCAAATTTTTGGGTAAACTAAAGCTGGTAAGAATTCCTAAGATAACGGGACAAGTTTGGAAAACTCGATCGGGATATATGTGCTTATGTGATATTTGTGTGTTTTATATGAATTTTCGTAAATGCAATAATTTGTGAATTTAAATTATTCTATGATAATGTGCGTTTAAAATGATGTGTTTTGACTATAATATTGACATATTTCATTAATATGTCCTATTTATGAAGTTTCACGAAATTACGAAAATGCCCCTTCGATTTTTCATTTAAACCTCAGGTTTTCTTTTTATTCTTTCTTTCCTTTTTATAATTACATTCACACCCCTCTCAAATCATCAGCAGCAACCGAAGGAAAAAGAAAGAGAAAAAGAAAGAATTTCTCCAAACTTTCAATTCGATCTTTCGAGTTCGTTTCTTAACCAAATTTCGATCCGTAAGAACCTATGTGACCCTTGTAACATTCTCTACAGGTATTATTCAGGTTCCATTCGATTCCGTTGTCGTTTGAGTATGTTTTGGATAAATTGTTTCAAAGTTGGATTTTTCGGTAGTTTGATCATTATACTCCGTAGTTTTCGATGATTCTTGATCCTATGTGTTGCCATTGTGATCTTTGATGTTTGTTGAAGTTTGTAGTATTAAAATCTGATTGAAAATGGGGTTTTGGTGAAAATTTGACGAAATTCTGATGCGTCTGTGCGAAGTTCTTCGCGTTCTGCTAAAAATTCGCGAAAACATGGTGCACACGGCCTTGCAACAGGCCGTGTAGCAAGACCGTGCGCCATTTTCAACTCACACGGCCTTGCCTTAGGCCGTGTGTGTTCTAAAAAATACACACGGCCTTGCACAAGGCCGTGCAAGAGGCCGTGTGACCCAATTTCAGTTCAAAAGTCTCTGGATGTCAAAAATTGCAAATTCTACTTTCTTCGTTTGATATTATTTTCAAAATCCGACTTTACCATTAAGTCCCTAATGCTTTAAAACTTAATAATCCATAGATTTTGAATTTTTCCAATACCGTTCGATCGTAAAACGAATCGATTTCTGTTTAGGGAATTATACGCTTTTCGCAATTCTTTTTCGATTGCTTTGAAACTTGAATGTATGCTTCTTTATAGTATTTTAAGCATGTCTATGAAACCTAATTGTGTTTAAGCATGATTATAAGCTTGAAGTTTGGTATTTCATTTGTTTCATTGAATAATCGTTCTAATTGCCCTTCTTTGATTTAATTAAGTGCTTTATTGCATTAAGAATAAGCCGTGCATCGTATTGTCGTCTTACATGGTTGTGTCGTATTTGGTTTCAGGTGGTAGTTCTTATGGGTAGTAGTTGGTCTTCTTTCTTTTGCCCCTTTTGCAGTATTACCAGGTGGGGTTTCTTTTCCGAATTCGGCTTACTTATACGTATGTAAATATTCCATATATACCCGAAGCCTGTGTTTTATGCTTTTATGTTTTCTTTCCCCAAACCTATATTATACATAGTAGCTACTTGAAAATCATATTACTTTAATGAGTTTAAAGAAAAATGTTTTGATATCAAATTATTACGTATAACCCCTCAAAAGCTCCTTTAGCTCGAAAAGGTTAAAAGTTGATTTATCAATCGGTCCCTTTGACCACATAAGCATTTGAAGTGCGAGGAATTATCTTGGCCTTTCGGCCTGGCCGTTGAGCCACATTATACTATTGGGCCGGACATCAAGGTACGGGGTGAAGCCGGATAGACGTTGGGTCTACGGTGGATCTCAATGCTCTGGTCTCCAAACTGATGGGAGCTCGGGGGTATGACCGGAGTGGCAACCCTTTTGAGTACCTGCGCCGGATGGGATCTAGTCTATATCCCCAGCCGAAGATGTATTGGATATTTGTCCTTGCATATATAATTATATAGTAGCGGGCTAGCTACCTGACTACACAAGGAGGAATAAGGGAGGTTTATTTGATATTTCTGATATTATGAAACAGGTTGTTGATGCTCGACTCGCCGAGCTTTTACTTTATTGCGAAATTATTCGATTCACCAATAATTGTGAAAACCTTTATTTTTCCTTTGCTTTCTTCTCATTTACAAACTGGTGAATCTTTCTGTTGTTTCGATAATATATACATATTACAGCCCCCTCACTTAGTCGCTTTGACTAACCCCATTACTCTGTTGTTGTCTTTTCAGGGTTTTGTTGCTAGGCGGATTCAGGTCGTGTCCTTAGAGTCATTTACTTTTGTTTAGGTGATTTCATTTCTGCCTATGTATCTGGATAAATACTTAAAACCCTAGAAGTTGTAGATGTAAATAATGTAAATTAGTTTGAATGTTGATATGGTTGTTTTCAGTGGCCTTGGTGGGCTTTATAATTGTGTTTTGGATTATGGTTGTTCTAGCTCCCTGAGTGGGATAGGTTGTGCTAATTTGCTTCCGCTGTATTATTGTTCATTGTCCTATTATTTTCTAAAGCAGATCCGCCTGGTATTTATTTTTCGTTCGCCAGGTTGTAGTTCATAACCGGACCTTTAGTTCTTGTAATGGATTGTGACTTGGTGCAGGACGTCACATCGCACCGTATTTGGGGACGTGCTGTTACAGTTGGTATCAGAGCTAGAGGTTCATTGGCCTTAGTTCTGTGAGTCGTGTCAGTCTAGGTCCGTACGGCCCACTACCTATGTTGCAGCTGTAGATGCAGCCTTATCTCTTGAGGCTGAGTATGCCAGTATTTATCGAGCTATTCGTCATACTACCCCCGCTTCTTCTTCATCGAGTTTCAAGAGGCCTTTCATTCCGAGTGCTCCTATGCATCCTAAAGGCAAGAGACCTTTTGGTGGACCCAGACCTTCTATACCTCGCCCTATGGGATTTTCTTCATCACCTCGTCCGACCGGATTTTCTTCTACACCTCGCCTGACTGGGTTTCCTTCAGTCCCTCGTCCGTCAGGTTATCGTCCAGTTACTTGTGGTTATTGTGGAGGGAATCACCTAGAGTTTAAGTGTTGGTATAAGTTGGGATTGTGTACTAGTTGTGGTAGCTCTACCCACCAGAAGGATAGTTGTCCCAAGAGGCAGCCCCCGAGTCAGCCTATGCCACCGAAGCCGAAGCCTTCCGTTCTAGCTCGTGTGTACGCCCTGGAGGGCGATAATGAGGAGACTGAGCTTGATGCTTCCGCCGTGGTGGAAGGTACAATACATATACATAACATACCCATACATGTATTATTTGATCCGGGTGCTACGCATTCTTTTGTTGCTCCTGAAATTGATTTATCTGCGCATGCGTCTATTGATTTGTCTGATTATTGCTTTGTTATGAGTTCCCCTTTGGGATCTTGTATGATTACCGACCGCATGTACCGACGTTGTCCCGTTGTTATTGAGGATAAGGTTTACCCGCAGATTTGATAGTGTTGTCAGTGAAGAAGTACGGAGTTATTTTGGGTATGGATTGGTTATTTGAGCACAGGGCTAAGATTGATTGTTTTGAGAAGAAGATTAGTTTGGGATCTGATCCGAGTCAGGGTATTTAATTGATAGATGGGCCGATTATTTCTATGACAGAGGCAAAGAAGCTCGTCCGAGGAGGAGCTTCAGGTTTTGTTGCTTATCTTCTTAACAGACCAAAGGAACAGTCGAAGTTCGAAAATACCGAGATAGTTAAAGATTTCCCTGATGTGTTTCCTAAGAAGTTAGAATCGTTACCTCCAGACCGTGACATCGAGTTTGTTATTGATCTGTATCCGGGATCTGAGCCGTATTCGAAGACACCTTATAGAATGGCACCAGCTGCATTAAACGAGTTGAAGACTCAGTTAGATGATTTGCTATCCAGTGGTTATATCAGGTCGAGTACTTCTCCCTGGGGTGCACCGGTATTGTTTGTGAAGAAGAAAGATGGTTCTCTTAGATTTTGTGTTGATTACAGAGAGTTGAACCGGATGACTGTGAAGAATAAGTATCCTCTTCCCCACATTGAGGAGTTGTTTGATTTATTGCAGGGATCGAGGGTCTATTCTAAACTCGATCTGAGACAGGGATATTATCAGTTACGTATCAAGGCAGAGGACATACCGAATACAGCTTTCAATATTCGATATGGTCATTTTGAGTTTGTGGTTATGCCGTTCGGTTTGACAAACGCCCCTGCAGCATTTATGGATATGATGCACAGAATTTTTCGACCTTATCTTGATAAGTTTGTTGTCATCTTCATTGACGACATACTGGTTTTCTCAAAGTCCGAGGAAGAGCATGCAGAACATCTAAAGATCGTGTTACAAACTTTGAAAGAACATCAGTTGTATGCCAAGTTCAGTAAGTGCGAGTTCTGGATCGAAGAAGTGGCATTTCTGGGTCATGTTATATCTAAGAAATGTATTGAGGTTGATCCTTCGAAGATAGATTCAGTATTGAATTGGGAGCAGCCTAAGACTCTGACAGAGGTTCGTAGTTTTCTGGGTTTGGCAGGTTATTACAAACGGTTTGTGAAGGATTTCTCGAAACTTGCAGCCCCGCTTACAGAGTTAACAAAGAAGAATGTTGCCTTTGTGTGGACTGATAAGTGTGAGAGCAGTTTTCGAGAGCTAAAGAATAGGTTAACATCCGCTCCTATTCTTACTTTGCCTGAAGGTTCAGATGGATTCGTGGTTTATACTGATGCTTCGAAAGAAGGTTTAGGATGCGTGTTGATGCAGAATGGAAAGGTTATAGCTTATGCCTCGAGAAAGCTTAAACCTGCTGAAATAAATTATCCTACACATGATCTTAAGTTAGCAGCAGTTGTGTTTGCTTTGGGCAAGTGGCGTCACTATCTCTACGGCATTACTTTTGATATTTTCACTGATCATAAGAGCCCTCAGTCGTCATTCACTTGCCTAAATGCCCGTTTGACACTCAACTCATTATTTCTTGAACGCGAGCAAAATCATGCACTTTTCATGGGGCCCTGGGATGGTATCCAGAGGTTTCACCTGGGGACGAGCGTCCAGGGTGTTTTCCCGAGGTGCTACTCCAAAAACTAAGCGTCAACTGTGGACTGTCAGAAGTTGGCATCCATAGTTGGGAGCGATGGTGGGTGTTGCATGTGTTGCACACTTTCCTTAAATTCATTGTAGTCGAGCCTCGGGTTTGTCCTTGGATTGACACCGGAGATGGATGTTTTATCATGTCTTGAGGAGAAATAAGGAGGAACAGGCCATTCTCGCTGGGATACTTATTTATTGCTTTATTACATTAATGTCCTTATTACTTTATTGTTATTGAAATAGCCAAGTCAAAGCACAATCCGGTTTCTTCATTATTACATATGTATTTTCCTAATAAAAACTCGGAAGCGTGAGTCGACTTGTCTCACCCATATCTTCACTGGGTTTCTTTGAACTCACCCTCGTTTATTGGTTCTTGCCTCAGGTAGATTGAGAGACCGACATGTCTCGCATGTCGGATTGGCAATAGTGGTTAGATAGGCTTTTTAGTTGGCGAGTCGTCTAGAGTTGTTGTCCGTAAAACTCTCCATAGTCTATTCTTTTGTTCTTGGCATGTATATAATGCTATATTGATCCCCACCCCTTTACGATTACCGCATTTACCTTATGTTTCCTCTGAATGGGCGTTGTTGATGTTAGATATTTGAATTGGCCCCGAAGTGGCATTTATGATTATATGTTATGAAATCGCTTCCGCTATGAATTCAGAAATGTTTAATTGTTTTATGTGGTGTCTTTTAGGGATTCACTATTGCCAAGTTTTGGGCTAGACCCGTTGGCTTGTATGGGTTCTCGGGTTGAGGCACCGTTCTCGGCTTGGGAATCCGTGCAGGTCCGGGGACTGTAGAGCGGGGCGCTACAGTCTGAAGTAGTATCAGAGCCTTAGGCTCTGTTGTCTAGAAGTGTCGTGTCTAAGTCGTACGACTATAAGATTTGTGTTACTTTTCCTTACTTGCGCTCTTATATGCTTATTGCTACGTGACTATTTGAGCTTATCATTAACCCCACATGCATTCTCAACTCACTGTTTCAGGAATCATGGTCCGACCTCGCAGACAGGATCCGCCTCCACCGCTAGAGGGTTTTCCCCCGCCCAATGCCTTTTATGATGCAGTTCGATTGATTGTCCAGCAGGCTCAGCAGGAGCAGCAACATCAGCCACGGCCACCACCGAACCCTCGGGATGCCACCGCCTGAACTATGGATCAATTCATGTCTTACTGGCCTCCGGTCTTCGAGGGCGAGCCTGATGACCTTAAGGCCGAGGCCAGGATTTCCGAGCTAGAGCAGAAGTTCAGGGTTTTGGAGGTTAAGGACGTGCAAAGGATAGAGCTTGCTGTTTTCTTGATGAGAGGACCCGCCCTAGACTGGTGGAGATTTGTTGAGAGGAGATGGACTGTAGCACTGTAACGCCCCACATTTTTGGTAAACTAAAGCCGGTAAGAATTCCTGAGATAACGGGACAAGTTTGGAAAACTCGATCGGGATATATGTGCTTATGTGATATTTGTGTGTTTTATATGAATTTTCGTAAATGTGATAATTTGTGAATTTAAATTATTCTATGTTGATGTGCGTTTAAAAGGATGAGTTTTGACTATAATATTGATATATTTCATTAATATGCCCTTTTTATGAAGTTTCGCGAAATTACGAAAATGTCCCTTCGATTTTTCATTTAAACCTCAGGTTTTCTTTTTATTCTCTTTTCCTTTTCTTTTTCTTAATTACACTTAAACAGCCGAAGGAAAAGAAAAGAAAGAAAGAAAAAGAAAGAATTTTCTTTAAAACTTCAATTCGATCTTTCGAGTTCGTTTCTTAACCAAATTTCGATCCGTAAGAACCTACGTGATCCTTATAACATCCTCTACAGGTATTATTCAAGTTCCATTTGATTCCGTTGTCGTTTGAGTATGTTTTGGATAAATTGTTTCGAAGTTGGATTTTTCGATAGTTTGATCGCTATACTCCGTAGTTTTCGATGATTCTTGATCCTATGTGTTGCCATTGTGATCTTTGATATTTGTTGAAGTTTGTAGTATGAAAATCTGATTGAAAATGGTAGTTTGGTAAAGATTTGACGAAGTTTTGCTGCTTCTGTGCGAAGTTCTTCGCGTTCTGCTGAAAATTCGCGAAAACAGGCGCACACGGCCTTGAAACAGGCCGTGTAGCAAGACCGTGCGTGTTTTCCACCCCACACGGCCTTGCATCAGGCCGTGTGGGTAGGCCGTGCATGTTTCAAAGTTGCACACGGCCTTGATCAGGCCGTGTGGACAGGCCGTGCGTGTTCCCAAAATCGCACACGGCCTTGATCAGGCCGTGTGTGTAGCCCGTGTGACCCGATTTTAGTTCAAAAGTCTCTGGAAGTCAAAAATTTCAAATGCTACTTTCTTCGTTTGATATTATTTTCAAAATCCGACTTCGCCATTAAGTTCGTAGTGCTTTAAAACTTAATAATCCATAGAGTTTGAATTTTTCCAATACCGTTTGATCGTGAAACGAACCGATTTCCGTTTAGAGAATTATACGCTTTTCGCAATTCTTTTCCGATTGCTTCAAAACTTGAATGTATGCTTCTTTATAGTATTTTAAGCATGTCTATGAAACCTAATTGCGTTTAAGTATGATTATAAGCTTGAAGTTTGATATTTCATTCGTTTCATTGAATAATTGCCCTTCTTTGATTTAACTAAGTGGTTATTGCATTAAGAATAAGCCGTGCGTCGTGTTGTGGTCTTACTTGGTTATGTTGTATTTGGTTTCAGGTGGTAGTTCGTCTGGGCAGTAGTTGGTCTTCTTTCTTTTGTCCTTTTTGCCGTATTATCCAGGTGGGGTTTCTTTTCCGAATTCGGCTTTCCTTATACGTATGTAAATATTCCATATATGCCCGAAGCCTGTCTTTTATGTTTTTATGTTTCTTTCCCCATGTTTATATTATACGTAGTAGCTATTTGAACCATACTATATTAATGAGTTTAAAGAAAAATGCTTTGATATCAAATTATTATGTATAACCCCTCGAGAGCTCTATTAGCTCGAAAGGGTATAAAATGGATTGAAATTGGTCCCTTTGACCAAATGAGTATTTGGAATGCGAGAACATTATCTTGGCCTTTCGGCCTGGCCATTGAGCCACATTATACAATTGGGCCCGGACTTCAGGGTACGGGGTGAAGCCGGATAGACGTCGGGTCTACGGTGGATCTCAATGCTCTGGACTCCAAACTGATGGGAGCTCGAGGGTTTGACCGGAGTGGCAACCCTTTTGAGTACCTGCGCCGGACGGGATCTAGTCTATATCCCCAGCCGAAGATGTATTGGATATTTGTCCTTGCATGATTATATAGTAGCGGGCTAGCTACCTGTCTACACAAGGAGGAATAAGGGAGGTTTATTTGATATTTCTGATATTATGAAATAGGTGGTTGATGCTCGTCTCGCCGAGCTTTTACTTTATTGCAAAATTATTCGATTCACCCATAATTGTGAAAACCTTTATTTTTCATTTGCTTTCTTCTCATTTACAAACTGGTGAATCTTTTCTGTTGTTTCGATAATATATATGTATTACAGCCCCCTCACTTAGTCGCTTTGACTAACCCCATTACTCTGTTGTTGTCTTTTCAGGGTTTTGTTGCTAGGCGGATTCAGGTCGTGTCCTTGGAGTCATTTACTTTTGTTTAGGTGATTTCATATCCGTCTATGTATCTGGATAAATACTTAAAACCCTAGAAGTTGTAGATGTAAATAATGTAAATTAGTTTTAATATTGATATGGTTGTTTTCAGTGGCCTTGGTGGGCTTTATAATTGTGTTTTGGATTATGGTTGTTCTAGCTCCCTGAGTGGGATAGGTTGTGCTAATTTGCTTCCGCTGTATTATTGTTCATTGTCTTATTATTTTCTAAAGCAGATCCGCCTGGTAATTATTTTCCGTTCGCCAGGTTGTAGTTCATAACTGGACCTTTAGTTCTGGTTGTGGATTATGACTTGGTGCGGGACGTCACGTCGCACCGTATTTGGGGACGTGCCGTTACAGTTGGTATCAGAGCTAGAGGTTCATTGGCCTTAGCTCTGTGAGTCGTGTCAGTCTAGGTCCGTACGGCTTATGACTTAGGAATTTGTGCTTTTGTGCTTATGTGCTTACAGCTTTGCATCCATAATTAATCTACATGCATACTTGTTATATTTAACTGTAGGATGCCGCCTCGTCGTGATCGTGCTCCTCCAGCAGTACCACCACAGGCACCAGTGGTTGATGCTCAGCAGATATTTGGTCTTTTTAAGGATTACCTGGATCAGAGAGACAAGGATGTAGAGGTAGATGAGCATAGAGCCCGTGAGCAGTCACTTCGCCGATTCCTCGATTTCCACCCACCTCAGTTTGTTGGTACTACAGATGATATTGTGGCAGAGGGTTGGATTTCATCTCTTGAGAGGATATACCGAGTTCTTCAGCCCACTGATCTAGAGAAGGTTGAGTTTGCTATCTATCTTCTGCGAGGACCTGCAGAGGCCTGGTGGAAGATGACTGAGCAGAGATGGAGGGCCACCGGAGTTGAGTCAACATGGGATAGGTTTCTTGAGGAGTTTCGAGCTAAGTATGTTCCCCCTACTGTTCAGGATCGCCGGGAGCAGGAGTTTATGGAGCTATCTCAGGGTACTTCTACCGTGGCAGATTATGAGGCTAATTTTACCAGACTTGCAGTATATGCTCCTCATATTGCTTTAGACGAGCGCAGGAAGACCACGAAGTTTCTAGAGGGCTTAAGTATTCCACTCCGACAGGGTCTTGCAGCTTCCCGTCCCACTACCTATGTTGCAGCTGTAGATGCAGCCTTATCTCTTGAGGCTGAGTATGCCAGTATTGATCGAGCTATTCGTAGTACCACCCCTGCTTCTTCTTCATCAGGTTTCAAGAGGCCTTTCATTCCGAGTGCTCCTATGCAGCCTAAAGGCAAGAGACCTTTTGGTGGACCCAGACCTCCTATACCTCGCCCTATGGGATTTACTTCAGCACCTCGTCCGACCGGATTTTACTCTGCACCTCGCCCGGCTGGTTTTCCTTCAGTCCCTCGTCCGTCAGGTTATCGTCCAGTTACTTGTGGTTATTGTGGAGGGAATCACCCAGAGTTTAAGTGTTGGTCTAAGTTGGGATTGTGTACTAGATGTGGTAGCTCTGCCCACCAGAAGGATAGTTGTCCTAGGAGGCAGCCCCCGAGTCAGCCTATGCCGCCGAGGCCGAAGCCTTCTGTTCCAGCTCGTATGTATGCACTGGAGGGCGATAATGAGGAGACTGAGCCTAATGCTTCCGCCGTGGTGGAAGGTACCATACATATACATAACATACCCATACATGCATTGTTTGATCCGGGTGCTACGCATTCGTTTGTTGCTCCTGAAATTGACTTATCTGCGCATGCGTCTATTGATTTGTCTGATTATTGTTTTGTTGTGAGTTCTCCTTTGGGATCTTGTATGATTACCGATCGCGTGTACCGATGTTGTCCCGTTGTTATTGAGGATAAGGTTTACCCCGCAGATTTGATAGTGTTGTCAGTGAAGAAGTACGGAGTTATCTTGGGTATGGATTGGTTATTTGAGCACAGGGCCAAGATTGATTGTTTTGAGAAGAAGATTAGTTTGGGATCTGATTCGAGTCAGGGTATTCAGTTGACAGATGGGCCGATTATTTCTATGATAGAGGCAAAGAAGCTCGTTCGAGAAGGAGCTTCAGGTTTTGTTGCTTATCTTCTTAATAGGCCGAAGGAGCAGTCGAAGTTTGAAAATACCGAGATAGTTAGAGATTTCCCTGATGTGTTTCCTGAGAAGTTAGAATCGTTACCTCCAGACCGTGATATCGAGTTTGTTATTGATCTGTATCCGGGATCTGAGCCTTATTCGAAGACACCTTACAGAATGGCACCAGCTGAGTTAAAAGAGTTGAAGACTCAGTTAGATGATTTGTTAGCCAGTGGTTATATTAGGCCGAGTACTTCTCCCTGGGGTGCACCGGTATTGTTTGTGAAGAAGAAAGATGGTTCTCTTAGACTTTGTGTTGATTACAGAGAGTTGAACCGGATGACTGTGAAGAACAAGTATCCTCTTCCCCACATTGAGGAGTTGTTTGATTTATTGCAGGGATCGAGGGTCTATTCTAAACTCGATCTGAGACAGGGATATTATCAGTTACGTATCAAGGCAGAGGACATACCGAAGACAGCCTTCAACATTCGATACGGTCATTTTGAGTTTGTGGTTATGCCATTCGGTTTGACGAACGCCCCTGCAGCATTTATGGATATGATGCACCGAATCTTCCGACCTTATCTTGATAAGTTTGTTGTCATTTTCATCGACGATATACTGGTTTTCTCAAAGTCCGAGGAAGAGCATGCAGAGCATTTAAAGATCGTGCTACAAACTTTGAAAGAACATCAGCTATATGCCAAGTTCAGTAAGTGTGAGTTCTGGATTGAAAAAGTGGCATTTTTGGGTCATGTTATATCTAAGAAAGGTATTGAAGTTGATCCTTCAAAGATTGATTCAGTATTAAGTTGGGAGCAGCCTAAGACTCCGACAGAGGTTCGTAGCTTTTTGGGATTGGCAGGTTATTACAGACGGTTTGTGAAGGATTTCTCTAAACTTGCAGCCCCGCTTACTGAGTTAACAAAGAAGAATGTAGCCTTTGTATGGACTGATAAGTGTGAGAGCAGTTTTCGGGAGTTAAAGAACAGATTGACATCCGCTCCTATTCTTACTTTGCCTGAAGGTTCAGATGGATTCGTAGTTTATACTGATGCTTCGAAAGAAGGTTTAGGATGTGTGTTAATGCAGAATGGAAAGGTTATAGCTTATGCCTCGAGGAAACTTAAACCTGCTGAAGTGAATTATCCTACACACGATCTTGAGTTAGCAGCAGTTGTATTTGCTTTGGGCAAGTGGCGTCACTATCTCTACGGCGTTACATTTGATATTTTCACTGATCATAAGAGCCTCCAGTATCTTTTCACGCAGAAGGAGTTGAATAAACGCCAGAGACGTTGGATGGAGTTGTTAGAAGACTATGATTGTAAGATTCAGTACCATCCAGGGAAGGCGAATGTAGTTGCAGATGCCTTGAGCAGAAAAGCGAGTGTATCACAGCTAGAGCTGAGTTCAGATATATCAGGTGCCGAGAGAGCTCGTATTATTTCTTATGCTCGTGTTTCTAGCATTACGATACAGTCAGATTTGGGTCGTAGAATTAAAGAAGCTCAGGCCACTGATGATTGGATTCAGCGACAAATTATTCGAATGAAAGATGAGCCAGACACGCAGTTCAGCATCGACGACACAGGTCTTCTCAGACATAAGACAAGAGTTTGTGTTCCAGAGAGTTTGAGGAGAGAGATTTTAGATGAGGCTCACAAATCAGGCTATACTATTCATCCGGGAGGCACTAAGATGTATCGAGATTTGAAAGAGTTCTTCTGGTGGATTGGTTTGAAGAGAGATGTAGCCGATTATGTCAGACACTGTGTGACTTGTCAACAAGTCAAGGCAGATCATCAGAAACCCGGAAGTTTACTACAGCCACTTCCCGTTCCATCTTGGAAATGGGAAGAGATAGCAATGGATTTTGTTTCGGGTTTACCGAAAGTCAGAGGTGGTTATGATAGTATTTGGGTAATTGTCGACAGATTGACGAAGTCCGCTCATTTCTTGCCCGTGCGTACATCCTATACAGTTGACAAGTTGGCAGAGGTTTATCATGAGGAGATTGTGAGACTTCATGGAGTTCCGGCTAGTATAGTGTCAGATAGAGACACTAGATTCACTTCACATCTGTGGCAGAACCTACAGGATCGTATGGGAACAAAGTTGACCTTCAGTACCGCAGCTCACCCCCAGACAGACGGTCAATCCGAAAGGACTATTAGATACCTCGGAGATATGTTGAGATCTTGTGCCTTGGATTTTCAGACTACATGGCACAAACAGCTACCATTGATCGAGTTCGCTTATAATAACAGTTATCAGTCTTCGATTCAGATGGCCCCATACGAAGCTTTGTACGGAAGGAAGTGTCGATCGCCACTATATTGGGACATTGAGGATTGGAGATGGACTAAAGATGGTATTCATCGTGGTATTGCTCCAAAATTTATTCAGGATGCTATCGAAAAAGTGCAAGTTATTCGACAAAGAATGAAAGCTGCCCAGGATCGACAAAAGAGTTATGCTGATAGGCGTCGACGTGATTTAGAATTCGAAGTTGGGGATCAGGTATTTTTGAAAGCTTCTCCTAGAAAGGGATTCGTTCGAATTGGTAAAGGAGGAAAGTTAGCCCCGAGATATTTGGGTCCGTATGTGATTCTTGAGAGGATTGGGAAGATGGCCTACAGATTAGATTTACCGCCAGCTCTTACAGGTATTCATAACGTTTTTCACGTCTCGCAGCTTCGCAAGTATCATCCAGACGAGTCCGAGATTATTCCAGTGGAAGATATTAAGTTAGAGCCGAATTTGACATTCATTTCCCAACTGGTTAGTATTTTGGACCATAAATTTCAAGAACTCCGTAATCGTCAAATCCCACTTGTAAAAGTCCTTTGGAGGAATCAGAAAACTGAAGAAGCTACCTGGGAGACAGAGGAGAAAATGAGGAAACATTATCCAGAATTGTTTACTTCGAATAAATAGAATCTGAGGACAGATTCTCATAAGGGGGGGAGATTGTAACGCCCCACATTTTTGGTAAACTAAACCCGGTAAGAATTCCTGAGATAACGGGACAAGTTTGGAAAACTCGATCGGGATATATGTGCTTATGTGATATTTGTGTGTTTTATATGAATTTTCGTAAATGTGATAATTTGTGAATTTAAATTATTCTATGTTGATGTGCGTTTAAAAGGATGAGTTTTGACTATAATATTGATATATTTCATTAATATGCCCTTTTTATGAAGTTTCGCGAAATTACGAAAATGTCCCTTCGATTTTTCATTTAAACCTCAGGTTTTCTTTTTATTCTCTTTTCCTTTTCTTTTTCTTAATTACACTTAAACAGCCGAAGGAAAAGAAAAGAAAGAAAGAAAAAGAAAGAATTTTCTTTAAAACTTCAATTCGATCTTTCGAGTTCGTTTCTTAACCAAATTTCGATCCGTAAGAACCTACGTGATCCTTATAACATCCTCTACAGGTATTATTCAAGTTCCATTTGATTCCGTTGTCGTTTGAGTATGTTTTGGATAAATTGTTTCGAAGTTGGATTTTTCGATAGTTTGATCGCTATACTCCGTAGTTTTCGATGATTCTTGATCCTATGTGTTGCCATTGTGATCTTTGATATTTGTTGAAGTTTGTAGTATGAAAATCTGATTGAAAATGGTAGTTTGGTAAAGATTTGACGAAGTTTTGCTGCTTCTGTGCGAAGTTCTTCGCGTTCTGCTGAAAATTCGCGAAAACAGGCGCACACGGCCTTGAAACAGGCCGTGTAGCAAGACCGTGCGTGTTTTCCACCCCACACGGCCTTGCATCAGGCCGTGTGGGTAGGCCGTGCATGTTTCAAAGTTGCACACGGCCTTGATCAGGCCGTGTGGACAGGCCGTGCGTGTTCCCAAAATCGCACACGGCCTTGATCAGGCCGTGTGTGTAGCCCGTGTGACCCGATTTTAGTTCAAAAGTCTCTGGAAGTCAAAAATTTCAAATGCTACTTTCTTCGTTTGATATTATTTTCAAAATCCGACTTCGCCATTAAGTTCGTAGTGCTTTAAAACTTAATAATCCATAGAGTTTGAATTTTTCCAATACCGTTTGATCGTGAAACGAACCGATTTCCGTTTAGAGAATTATACGCTTTTCGCAATTCTTTTCCGATTGCTTCAAAACTTGAATGTATGCTTCTTTATAGTATTTTAAGCATGTCTATGAAACCTAATTGCGTTTAAGTATGATTATAAGCTTGAAGTTTGATATTTCATTCGTTTCATTGAATAATTGCCCTTCTTTGATTTAACTAAGTGGTTATTGCATTAAGAATAAGCCGTGCGTCGTGTTGTGGTCTTACTTGGTTATGTTGTATTTGGTTTCAGGTGGTAGTTCGTCTGGGCAGTAGTTGGTCTTCTTTCTTTTGTCCTTTTTGCCGTATTATCCAGGTGGGGTTTCTTTTCCGAATTCGGCTTTCCTTATACGTATGTAAATATTCCATATATGCCCGAAGCCTGTCTTTTATGTTTTTATGTTTCTTTCCCCATGTTTATATTATACGTAGTAGCTATTTGAACCATACTATATTAATGAGTTTAAAGAAAAATGCTTTGATATCAAATTATTATGTATAACCCCTCGAGAGCTCTATTAGCTCGAAAGGGTATAAAATGGATTGAAATTGGTCCCTTTGACCAAATGAGTATTTGGAATGCGAGAACATTATCTTGGCCTTTCGGCCTGGCCATTGAGCCACATTATACAATTGGGCCCGGACTTCAGGGTACGGGGTGAAGCCGGATAGACGTCGGGTCTACGGTGGATCTCAATGCTCTGGACTCCAAACTGATGGGAGCTCGAGGGTTTGACCGGAGTGGCAACCCTTTTGAGTACCTGCGCCGGACGGGATCTAGTCTATATCCCCAGCCGAAGATGTATTGGATATTTGTCCTTGCATGATTATATAGTAGCGGGCTAGCTACCTGTCTACACAAGGAGGAATAAGGGAGGTTTATTTGATATTTCTGATATTATGAAATAGGTGGTTGATGCTCGTCTCGCCGAGCTTTTACTTTATTGCAAAATTATTCGATTCACCCATAATTGTGAAAACCTTTATTTTTCATTTGCTTTCTTCTCATTTACAAACTGGTGAATCTTTTCTGTTGTTTCGATAATATATATGTATTACAGCCCCCTCACTTAGTCGCTTTGACTAACCCCATTACTCTGTTGTTGTCTTTTCAGGGTTTTGTTGCTAGGCGGATTCAGGTCGTGTCCTTGGAGTCATTTACTTTTGTTTAGGTGATTTCATATCCGTCTATGTATCTGGATAAATACTTAAAACCCTAGAAGTTGTAGATGTAAATAATGTAAATTAGTTTTAATATTGATATGGTTGTTTTCAGTGGCCTTGGTGGGCTTTATAATTGTGTTTTGGATTATGGTTGTTCTAGCTCCCTGAGTGGGATAGGTTGTGCTAATTTGCTTCCGCTGTATTATTGTTCATTGTCTTATTATTTTCTAAAGCAGATCCGCCTGGTAATTATTTTCCGTTCGCCAGGTTGTAGTTCATAACTGGACCTTTAGTTCTGGTTGTGGATTATGACTTGGTGCGGGACGTCACGTCGCACCGTATTTGGGGACGTGCCGTTACAAGCACAGACCCAGCGCACATGGGCACAGTTTGTGACAGAGTTCCGTGTAAAGTACGTGCCCGAGATTGTCCGAGACCAGAGGGAGATGGAGTTCATGAACCTCTCCCAAGGAGGCATGTCTGTGGGCCAGTATGAGGCCAAGTTCACTCGTCTGATTGTATATGCTCCTCACATGGCTACTGATGACAGGAGGATGGCGAGGAAGTTCAAGGAGGGTCTTTGAAAGGAGATCAGAGCAGAGTTAGTGGGTAGTGACCTCCGTTCTTATGAGAAGGTTGTGACGCGGGCTATAGCTATTGAGTCCGATCTTGGAGAGCTTCGTCGTATGGCTCCTACTCCTGCTGCCGCTAAGGGCTTTCTCCAGAAGCAAAAGAGGCCTTTCTCTTCTGGACTTGGATCTTCATCGGGCGAGAAGAAGCCCAAGTACATTGAGCCAGCCCCGATCGCCGCCGTAGCACCGATTCTATGCTCCTATTGCCACAAGCCAAACCACACTTCCGAGTTCTGCAGGAGACGTTTGGGGCAGTGTTTGTTATGTAGATCTTCTGATCATATTCTGGATGCGTGCCCAAACAGGAGGGCAGCCACACCTCAGAGGACGATTTAGGCTACCAGACATCAAGGTAGTCAGCAGAGGGTTCAACCCAGAGTCTTTGCACTGGTAGGAGAGGAGCTTGAGCCTGATCAACATGCCGTGATTAGAGGTACCTTGCATATTCATGACATCCCTATTACTGCTTTATATGATTCGGGTGCTACACACTCATTTATTGCGCTTGACATTGCTGCTAAGTTGTGCATGCCTGTGGAGAGTCTGCCTTATTTGTATCGAGTCAGTTCTCCTTTGGGAACTTCGTACGTTACGGATAGGATCTTCAAGGGTTGCCTTTTGAAGATAGGAGACCATATTTACCTCGGGGACTTGATGGAGTTGCCGTTACAGCGTTATGGGATCATTCTTAGGATGGACTGGCTTTTCCAGCACAGAGTCAACGTGGATTGCTACAGGAAGACAATATAGATTGGAGCCGGGGAGACAGTTTTGAAGGGTATTCTTGAGAACTCAGATTTGACATCGAAGATTTCTTATGTCGAGGTTTCGCGTATGATTCGAGAGGGAGCCCAGGCTTTCGTCGCTTATCTGCTTAACCAACCTAAGGAGCAAGGGAAGCTTGAGGACACGGAAGTGATTAAGGACTTCCAGAATGTCTTTCCCGAGAGTTTGAACTCTGTACCCCTCGATCGTGACATCAAGTTCGTTGTCGATCTTGCACCAGGATCGGAGCCTTATTCTAAGACTCCATACCGGATGGCTCCCGCTGAGTTGAAGGAGCTTAAGACGCAACTTGAAGAGTTGCTTGAGAGTGGCTACATAAGACCGAGCATTTCTCCGTGGGGTGCGCCGGTCTTGTTTGTGAAGAAGAAGGATGGCACACTGAGAATGTGCATCGACTACAAAGAGCTGAACCGGGTGACAGTGAAGAACAAATACCCTCTATCCCACATAGAGGAGCTATTTGACTTGTTGCAGCGTTCGAAAGTATATTAGAAGTTGGTTCTTCAACAAGGATACTATCAGCTTTGTATTTGAGAGCAGGATATACCTAAGACCGGGTGTAACACTCGGTACGGCCACTTCGAGTTCGTTGTGATGCCGTTTGGTTTGACGAATGCCCTTACAGCTTTTATGGATATGATGCACAGAATCTTCTGGCCTTACCTCGACAAGTTCATGGTCATCTTCATCGATGATATTCTAGTTTTCTCCAAGACAGTCAAGGATCATGCTGAGCATCTCCGCATTATGCTACAGATACTTCGAGAGCATAGCCTATATGCCAAGTTTAGCAAGTGCGAGTTCTGGATCAACGAGGTTTCATTCCTTGGCCACATCATCTCCGGGAATGGGATTTCCGTGGATCCATAGAAGATTGAAGCTGTGACGAGTTGGAGTCAGCCTAAGACACCGACAGAAGTCAGGAGTTTCCTTGGATTGGCTGGTTATTACAGATGATTCGTTAAGGATTTCTCCAAGCTACCAGCCCCACTCAAGCAGTTGACTTGCAAAGATGTGCCCTTTCAGTGGGACGACAAGTGCGAGGCAAGCTTCAAGGAGCTGAAGACGAGATTGACCACCGCACCTATTCTTGTCCTCCCAGATGGACACGAGGGATACGCGGTCTATACTGATGCGTCCAAGGAAGGTTTAGGGTACGTGTTGATGCAAAATGGAAAGGTAGTTGCCTATGCTTCTAGGAAGCTGAAAGATGATTAAAAGAACTACGCCATCCACGATTTGGAGCTTGCAGCAGTGATATTTACCTTAGGCAAATGACTTCATTATCTGTACGGTGTCACCTTTGACATCTTTACAGACCACCAAAGTTTGAAGTACCTGTTCACATAGAAGGATCTCAATAGAAGGCAGAGAAGGTGGATGGAATTCTTGGAAGATTATGACTGCCGTATCCAGTATCACCCTGGGAAGGCGAACGTGGTCACCGATGCCTTGAGTCGGAGGGCTCACGTGGCACATTTGGAAGGATCATCCTCTGATGTTCCTATAGGGGACAGAAAGACTCGAGTTGAGTCGTATCCTCGTCTTGCCAACCTTACAGTCCAACCCGACTTAGCCCAACAAATCCGTGATGAGCAGATTACGGATGCCGGTATTCAGAAGATTAAAGCCAGAATGCAGAATGATCCAAACACCAAGTTCAAGATCGGTGGTACCGGATTGCTTCGCTTCGGGACCCGAGTTTGTGTTCCCACGAACTTGAAGCGTGGAATTCTTGATGAGGCACACAAGTCCGCTTATGCTGTCCACCCAGGAGGTAACAAGATGTATCGAGATCTCAAGACCCAGAATTGGTGGAACGGTATGAAAAGGGACGTGGCAACCTACGTGAAACATTATCTGACGTGTCAGAGGGTCAAGGCCGAGCATCAAAGGCCAGGAGGTACTCTTCAGCTGCTTCCCGTGCCTACTTCCAAGTGGCAGGAGATCACCATGGATTTCGTGACTGGATTGCCCACTGTTGGTGGAAGTTTCGACAGTATTTGGGTCATCGTCGACAAATTGACCAAGTCAGCTCATTTTCTTTGAGTTCGAAAGACAGCGAAGGTCAAGCAGCTTGCAGAACTCTATCAGAAAGAGATTATTCGAATCTACGGTGTTCCGGAGAGTATTATTTCAGACAGGGATCCTAAGTTCACAGCTTAGTTGTGGCAAGAACTTCATAGGAACTTGGGAACGACCCTGAAGTTTAGCTCTGCAGCACATCCCCAGACTGATGGATAATCCGAGCGAACGATCAAGTTCTTAAGCGATACGCTACGGGCATGTGCACTCGATTTTCATATGAGTTGGATTTCACACTTGCCTTTAGTCGAGTTCGCTTACAACAATAGCTATCATGCCTCGATTGGGATGCCGCTGTATGAGGCTCTTTATGGGAGCAAGTGTAGATCTCTGATTTATTGGGAATTAGAGGATTAGAAATGGTCAGCAGATGGCATCAACAGAGCTACTCCACCGGATGAGATTCAGGAAGCTATTGACAAGGTCCAGATCATTTGACAGAGAATGAAAGTAGCTCAGGACCGACACAAGAGCTATGCCGACAAGAGACATCGAGACTTGGAATTTGAAGTGGGAGACCGAGTATTTCTCAAGGCCACCTCGAGGAAAGGATTCACGAGGATTGGCAAAGGTGGAAAGCTTACTCCGAGATACATAGGTCCATTCGAGATTGTAGAGTGGATCGAGAACACCGCTTATCATTTGGATTTACCACCATATCTCATCGGGATCCACAATGTCTTCCATGCCTCACAGCTTCGCAAGTACTTCCCCGACGAGTCCTATATTCTCCAAGACAACGGAGTTCAGCTTGAGCCGGACTTGACTATTGAGATGAAACCGGTTCAGATTCAGGATCGTAAAGCTCAGCAGCTTCGTCACAAGCAGATTTCCTTAGTGAGCGTCCTCTTGAGGAATCGTTCGATCGAGCAGTCTACTTGGGAGACTGAGGCCAAGATGAGGGAAACTTATCCCGAGCTGTTCCAATGAGGATAGAATCTGGGGACTAGATTCTCATAACGGGGGAGTATTGTAACGACCCAGAAAATCGAGAATCATTGTGAGTTCGACTTTCGCGCTTATTTCTTTCTTTCCCCCTATTTCTCGTATTATGTGGTTTATATTTAATTATTTCGTATATGACCCAATGTGAATTTATTATGTGCGTATTTGTGTTCCTTATGTGATTAGCTTTAATTTGATATTAATATTGAGATATTTGGCCAAAATGTCCTAAATTAGAGTTTTTAAATTACCGGAATACCCCTTCATATTTTAAACATTTCGAATAATTGGATAAAAGACTTCTCCCCCATTTTTGAACCCTAATTTCGTGAAGAGAGAGAGAGGAGAGAAGATGACTTTTGCACTTAGAGGCTTCAATCGAATCAATCCGGGCTCGTTTCTTCACTGATTTCCGCGCCGTTTGAACCTACACGATCCTCTCGATGAGATCTTTCTTTAGATACCAATTTCACCGTCTCATTCCCCGAATTTATAAGCTTTTGAATGCATTTATTGCTTCGTGGGTATTTTCTGAATTTTGATGATATTGAGTTCATTTCTTGGTTATTTTGCATGCTACTTGGATCAAAATGTTCCTTATGTGTTGCTTAATGTTCGTTGTTAGTCTTAGTTATTGATTCTTGCTATAAATTGAGATTTGTGGATTTTTGGATCGATTTTCGTTGAAAACCACGTAATGCCTTGCCTTGCATGATTGTTTTATCTTTCTTACCTTACTACAATTATTAGATATTTCGAGCATATATCTTGATGATTTCGATCAAAAAACCATTTGATATCAACTTATACTATATTATCCAAAACTGATTTGTTTTCAAAGACAAGTAAATTGTTTCTTTTCAAACGTGACAATTTGACTTGGGTCGGGTCTATGAGGAAAGTCGTTAGGGGAGTCCATCAGCACACCCCGACGTGTACGGAACTTGTAGTCACCCCCTTTGTCATCACACACTTGCCTAAATACCCATTTGGCACTCAAATCATTATTTCTTGAACGCGAACAAAATCATGGACTTTTCATGGGGCCCTGGGATGGTATCCAGAAGTTTCACCTGGGGACGAGCGTCCAGGGTGTTTCCCGAGGTGCTACTCCTAAAACTAAGCGTCAACTATGGACTGTCAGGAGTTGGCATCCATAGTTGGGAGAAATGGTGGGTGTTGCATGTGTTGCACACTTTCCTTAATTTCACTGTAGTCGAGCCTCGGGTTGCTCCTTGGCTTGACACCGGAAATGGAGTGTTTATCATGTCTTGAGGAGAAATAAGGAGGAACAGGCCCATTCTCGCTGGGATACTTATTTATTGCTTTATTACATTAATGTCCTTATTGCTTTGTTGTTATTGAAATATCCAAGTCGAAGCACATTCCGGTTTCTTCATTATTACATATGTATTTTCCTAATAAAAACCCGGAAGCGTGAGTCGACTTGTCTCACCCATATCTTCACTGGGTTTCTTTGAACTCACCCTCGTTTATTGGTTCTTGCCTCAGGTAGATTGAGAGACCAACATGTCTCGCATGTCGGATTGGCAACAGTGGTTAGATAGGCTCTTTAGTTGGCGAGTCATCTAGAGTTGTTGTCTGTAAAACTCTCCACAGTCTATTCTTTTATTCTTGGCATGTATATAGTGCTATATTGATCCCCACCCCTTTACTATTACCGCATTTACCTTATGTTGCCCCTGAATGGGCGTTGTTGATGTTGGATATTTGAATTGGCTCCGAAGTGGCATTTATGATTATATGTTATGAAATCGCTTCCGCTATGAATTCTGAAATGTTTAATTGTTTTATGTGGTGTCTTTTGGGGATTCACTGTTGCCAAGTGTCGGGCTAGATCCGTTGGCTTGTATGGGTTCTTGGGTTGAGGCGCCATTCTCGGCTTGGGAATCCGTGCAGGTCCGGGGACTGTAGAGCGGGGCGCTACAGGGTGACTGCCTCCTCTAACTCTTCTTCGTTTTCACCTCGATCAGACTCCATCTCGACATGATAGAAATTATACTGCTCCTTTTCATCAGAACTGCAATCCCACGAACTCTTCTCATCAAAGTGAACATCACGACTCACTCTGATTATATTGTTGACAGGATCATATAACCGGTAACCTTTGGAATGTTGATCATATCCAACAAAAATATACCTTTCGTTTTTGTCATCGAGCTTGCTCCTTTGTTGATCGGGAACATGCATATGTTCAATGCTTCCAAACACCTTCAAATGAGATACACCTTCAAATGGTAACTCCATGCTTCTTGTGGAGTTTGATTCCACACGCTTCTTGTTGGGCTTCGATTTGACAGGTACACGGCACACTCCACAGCTTCTGCCCACAACTCCTTGGGCAAATCTTTACTTTTCAACATGCTTAAAGCCATATTTAAAATGGATTGATTCTTTCTTTCTGCCACTCCGTTCTGCTGGGGCGAGTATAGATTGGTCATGGAATGCCGAATCCCATTTTCATCACAGAATTTCTTGAACTCCGTCGAGGTAAACTCTCCTCCTCGATCTGATCGAAGTGACTTAATTTGATAGCCACTTTGCTTCTCCACCATTGCCTTGAATTTTTTAAAGGCTGAGAATGCTTCGGATTTCTCCTTGAGGAAGTACACCCACGTCTTCCTTCTATGATCATCAATGAACAAGATAAAGTACTTGCTCTTTTCTAATGAGTTTAGATTGATAGGGCCACACACATCGGTGTGAACCAACTCCAACGGCTCGTTTGCTCTCATTTCTGACTCTTTTGGGAAACTCTGGCGATGTTGTTCGGGGTGGTCTATAGAAGGAAGTCCATTCACTATTCTCTTTGTTGACATCAACTTTAGGCCTCCAAAGTTGAGATGTCCGAACCTCAAATGCCATAACCAAGATTGGTCTTCAACACATGATTTTAAGAATCTCGCCACATCATTCTTGATATTCATCAAGAACCTCCGGTTACTCGTCATTGGCACACGAGATATGAGGCTGCCTTTTTCGTCTCGAAAATAGAGATTTCTATCTTTCATATGGATATCGTATCCTTTCTCCAACAATTGGCCCATACTTAGAATATTTACCTTCATCTCGGGAACATAATACACGTTCGAGATAAATTGATGATCTCCATTCTTCAAACGAATAAGAATATTACCTCGTCCTTTAATTTTTATTTTTGACGAGTCTCCAAAAGAGATATCACCGGTCACTGAGTTGTCCATCTCTACGAACATGTATTTGTGTCCACACATGTGATTGCTGGCACCAGTATCGAGATACCAAGTGCTCTCATTTCCTCTATTTTGTTGTTTGTGTGCTAACAAGAGGGCGTCACCATTGACTTTCTGTTCTTCAGCGAGGTGGTTTTTCTCCTTGCCATCATTTGTTTCATTTTGACACTCATAGGCATAGTGTCCAAATTGATGACAATTGTAGACTCAACATCTTTTCTACTTTGCCACCTCGGTTGGCCTCCTCGTCCTCGAAATTGACCTCGTGTTGGTTGAGAATCGACTTGAGTTTTGTCACATTGATTGAAAGTCTGGGCACCTCGACCTCTGTCTCTGCCACGACATCGACCGTGGCCACGTCCACATCGATGGCTACTTCCATCGACATCGTCTCTTTTCTTACCGATATGCATCTTTCCCTGAAGAGCCTGTTCGATTGGCTCTTTGGCTCTCTTTCTCATTTTCTCCTCGTATACTTGCAATTTGCTGATTAGCTCGTCGACTTTCATAGTCTCAAGGTCGTTGGACTCTTCTATTGACACAACGATATGGTCGAACCTCTGATTTAGAGATCGAAGTATTTTCCACAACTCGGGTGTCTTTCATCTTTTCGCCATTACTTTCAAGTTGATTTACAATTGAAAGTATTCTTGACATATAGTCAAAAACAACTTCAGATTCCTTCATTTTCAGCGACTCAAATTCTCCTCAAAGAGCCTGCAACCTTACTTTCTTCACTCTGTTAATACCCTTGAAGGTATTTGCAAGAGTATCCCAAGCCTTCTTTGAAGTATCGACTTGTGCAATTTTCTCAAAAATATTGTCATCCAGGGCGAGTTGGATGAACGAGAGAGCCTTTTGTTCTCTCATTTTTGTTTCTCGTGCAGTTTGTTTAACCGCATTACTAGCACCTGCTAGATTTTCTGGTTCTACATATTCTTCTTCGACATTTTCCCAAACTCCTTGTCCACTAAGGAATGCCTTCATTTGGATGCTCCATCTTTCATAATTTTCTTTTGTAAGTTTGGGAAAAGAAATAGCACTCATCGTTGCCATTTCGACGTGGCTCTGATATCACTTTGTGTCGAAAACATGGTGGGAAAAATATAAAAATATGAAGACGAGTACCATAGGAAGAGGAGGAAGTGGAGAGGAGAACACTCACAATATTTTCTCTACTCAAAATCAACACTTCTATAAACTCAAAATTACTTTTAACTCAACTCTTCTTTCTTTCTCAATATTTTGTACTTTCTTACTCAAAATAAATAACATAGCAACTATTTATACTAATCTCTAGACAAATGTAAACACATAAAATAAATACCATAATAACACTAGATAAATGCCAAATGACTTTTGGCTTCACCACTACACCACTAACCCACTAACATATAATTAAAATACATTTTTAATTATATTTATTCTGTAGCAACTCTTCTCTTGACCCATAATCTCAAGCTTAATTACCACGTTTAACAAGCGAAACCCTCGTTATCTTCAAATTTTGTCGGCAAAGGTGAGTCTGATTTTAACCATTAATTCTTTCTCTTGCAACCAAATCTTTCTCATGTTTAATGACTTGTATATGTGTGTTCCTTTTTATTAATTCCCAGTCATGTATGTTAGTAAGTAAATGAATAGTGGGTAGCCGAGTCAATTAATAAAAAGTGATCATAATAGTTGTGTATCTATGTGCTGTATCCATTTTTAGATATGCTGTATCCATTTTTGTTTATGTTTGTACATGTTTCCTGATAATTAATCACCCTATTAATTGTTTGAGTATGTTTAATAAACATATTTGCATGATACTACAAGTTCATAGAAAGTTTGCTGAGATATGTGTATCTATACGAGTACATATATGTTATATACGTATATGTATTGATCACTTGATGCTTGTTTATTAATTCCTATATACATGCGCCTCAGTAATTAATTGAATAAAGGTTATCAGAATTCAGATGAAAGTAAATACTCAACAATTTGATTAGTTACCTGAGTTTTGAATGATTTGTTTTTTTAACCAATAGAATTTATGAATCCTTAGTTTAAAAGAAAGAAAAGAATGTTAGAGTGAGGATTAATCTGATGTTTATTGGTTATACAAAAAATGACAATTCAAAAGTTAGATTCTTTCATAGTAATTATTTTAATGTTTTCAAGTTGTTAAGCAGATAGATTAATAATTAACATGCTTAAGTATATTAATCTACCTTTTTCAGATTATTCAGCTAGCTAGTTTATCTATGATAAATTAACTCTTAATGAGTACTAATAGCGTAGTTATAACAATGACTATAATTCTTGTCCAGTACTATGTTAATCTACTCAATTGAAATATGTCATGTGCAAATTTGTATTTACGTGGATCATTGTCTTATTTCTTATTTCATTATCTCTTATGACTAGTTGAATTACTTGTTCGTTTCTTACAACGTGGTTACTTTAATCTAAGTTATAGCTGTACAAGTCAGTAGTATCTTATTTGGTTTGTCGAGTCGAGTCTTACCCTATAGTTATTTTTACAACAGGTAATCCTACGGAGGAATCCTGATTTTGTTTGACGGTCCTCTTTTGCAGTCTTTTGAAGCTATCAGGTGAGGGTTATAAAATGGTTTCAAATGGAGCACGGACTATATACATATAAATATATGAAATTCTAAATAATCGAGCCTTACTTTATGTGTTTAATTGTTTTCCTTCCCATCTAGTATATCATATTAGATATTCAATTACGACTTTGATGATTTAATGAAAAATGATTTCCTTATATGAAATGGTTTTTTCCAATATATGTATATGTGAGTGTGTGTTGTTTCGAAAGAAAGTTAAATGTTTGAAAAGCGAGAAATATTCGATTGTAAGAACCCTTGGGGACACCCATGGGGAAATTATGTGGGGCCCGAATTATGTAAAAGTTTAAACCCGGAGGTGTCCTGATACATAATCCATGTGAAGTATTACTTAGAAACAATCAGAGGTAGTCTATTTTTCGGTAATACGAGTGGTGTTACATGTGTTGTAATCCCTGAAATTATATGTGTGGTTAATCTCGGGTTGCTCCTTGATTAACAAACTGGAGTGATAAGGATGGTTTCGTTATGTTTTTATAAGTGTTTCGAGGAGTTATAAGGTTGGAAAAAACCTATTCTCGCTGGAAAATTTGTTTGATCGAACGTTTTAACGATTGAGTCGGTTCACCAAATATTCTTTAGTTTGCAAAAGAAAAATTAAGTTATTTTCTTTCTTCGAAATGAAAGTTGGGAACCGACATATATGTATATGTAGCCCCCTCACTGAGTTGTTTTGAACTCACACCCCATTTGTTTCTGGTTCTTGCTTCAGGTAGTTGGAGTGTCGACTTCTTCGGGTTGGTTCGGCAGCAGCTGTCTAGATAGACTTTATTTTGTCCATCATCGGTCTGTACATGTTACTTAGTAACAAATACTCAGTTTCATACTTTTGTCAGTTAGTTTTATGTATGTTTTGGTGTGTAATGTTATTATTACTCGAGACATTTACTTTGGTCTTGTTATGTTATGGAATTTTATGCTTCCGCTATATCTTTTCAGTTTTTTTTTTTTTTTTTTTTTTTATGTTGAGTTTGGGAATCGTTGTTGTTGCCGAAGTGTTCATTTTTCCGTTCGCTGGGGCAGACTTTTGAGCGAAGGTGTCTAGCTGACACTCGAGGACTTACCTCGGTGTGGAAGCTGTTGCGCTGGGGCGCTACAGCTTTCGAGGTATTTCCAAGGGAAAATTCCCTCGGAAATCCCTTAATTTTCTGAGGAATTTCTGAGGGAATTTTCCCTCAGAAATTGCCTGTTTTCTTGTAGTGATAATTGTTTTACCTCAATTTTAATAGATTTAGAAAATAAAAATTGCTAATATTTTATAACTTTCTAAAGGAAAAATTGCAATTCTGGTCCATTTGGATAGCAACTTTATTGAAAATAGTCCAGAAAAGATTTTTTTATGAAAATTGGGACAAAAAATGGTGGCGCTGACTTTGACTCTCGCCTAAGTCAAACCGACGATGACTCAATGATGGCTCATAGCTGAGTCATAGCCATGTCAGAGTCACCTGTGAAATTTAAAAAAAAATAAAAAAAATAACACATCAAAATATAAATTTGGAGGGAAATAATTAACCCAAAAATCTTAAGGTGCCACCGTCGGATCGCCGCCTGCCACCGCCAGACCGCCATCGGACTACGCCTAAGGTGGTTGAACCCCTACACCCAGACGTTCCTCTCGTCGAGCCTATCACTTCCCTCAAGTCCGTTTCCCAATCCGATCCTCCACCAGAAAGTTATTCCACTCCGAAGCAGAAAACCCTAAAATTCATAGATTTAAAATTAATGAAAATCCGCTTAACAAAATCCGAAATTAACTTCATAATTGGCTTACCCACGAAGAGGAATTGAAAATCATGTAAAGCCAGTCAAAAATGGTGGCCGGAGGTGGAGGAACTACTACTCGCCGACGCTGCTCTGGCACGCTCCTCCCCGCGCCGCCGTCCGGTCGTTTCAGGGGGCAAGACCACCACCAAACTCTTCGTCTCGCTACATCGGTCAAGACCCTGGTGGTCCGCGACCTTGCCACCACCGGGAACCGCCGGAATATGCTCCGCCACCGTCGACTGAAAAATGATCGTAGCGCCGCCGTCTCCGCGAATCAGGCATCGGCACCACCACCAATGGACTTCTCTCGTTGAACCGGTCAGGACTGGTGCCATGCTCGCACTCGAATGTCGCTGGAAAGTCGGAAACGAGGAGCTCCACCGTGCGCCACCTTGCGAGCTCCAATGCGCCGCCTCCGTTGCTCAAACCACCGGAATAATGGTATGGTTGTGTTCGTCTTGTCAAGACGGTCGATTCGACATATCATACGTCCGATTCAGAAAAGAAATACAAAAAATCTAATTTCTGACATGTTTAATTTTGTTTTTCTTTTTCAGAGGTGGCGCTGACATGGCGAGGACTCAGCTATGAGTCATCACTGAGTCATCGCCAGATTCACTCAGGCGAGAGACAAAGTTAGCGCCACTAGTTTTTGTCCCATTTTTCATGAAAAAATTATTTCTGCACTGTTTTCAATAAAGTTGCTATCCATATGGACCAGAATTGCAATTTTCCCCTTTCTGAATTAAGTTTTTGAAGTAAAAATTGACGGATTACTATGTATAATTTGTCATGGCTTAGGCCAATTTTAACTTTAAGGAATTGACGGAGAATATTGTGCATATTGACATAACTTTGGCTAGGTGTAATTACCTGGAATTAACTTATAATTGTGTACATGTTGCAGTGAATTGGAACCAAATCATCCTCAATGATTTTAACTTGGCGGATTGCCTCGACTGCAACACGCACATTGCTCTGCATGCTGTGTTTGATGTGCCTGTGAGTCAATCTTTTGAGACAGGTAATGGATCTTCCACAACTGAGCTTACTTCCAACATTGCTTGTAGCGCCCCCTGAAGAAGGACCGCCACTTCCGCACCGAAATGGACTCCCGAGCTTCAGCGAGGGGCTTCAACTCAAAAACCCACTCCGGCGAACGGCACTCAAGCAAACACTACCGGCAACAGCAACGACATCCCAACAACAACCACAATAAAACAGAGATATGCGGAAGCGATTTAAGTAAACAGATAAATTCATAAATGCCTACGAGGCTGATCATAATATCAATTAAACATGTGAAATTCGAAATACAATAAAATAACAACACGTAGTGCCATCTATGGCTCAACTAGTCTATCCTGTGCAATCCTAGATATCGTCAACTATCCCACATCAGGGGCACATAAGTACGTAAAGTAAATAAATACAATAAACGAGACTCGACGGTTGTTGGGACCACTGACAAGACAAACCAGAAAGACTGAGCCTATCTAGACCTGCTGATGCCGACTGACAAGATAGGTGACGTCGCCACCTGTCTACCTGAAGCAAGAACCAAAATAGCAGGGGTGAGTATAAAGTGTAACGGCACGTCCCCAAATACGGTGCGACGTGACGTCCCGCACCAAGTCATAATCCATAACCAGAACTAAAGGTCCAGTTATGAACTACAACCTGGCGAATGGAAAATAATTACCAGGCGGATCTGCTTTAGAAAATAATAAGACAATGAACAATAATACAGCGGAAGCAAATTAGCACAACCTATCCCACTCAGGGAGCTAGAACAACCCTAATCCAAAACACAATTATAAAACCCACCAAGGCCACTGAAAATATCAATATCAACATTCAGACTAGTTTACATTATTTACATCTACAACTTCTAGGGTTTTAAGTATTTATCCAGATACATAGACGGATATGAAATCACCTAAACAAAAGTAAATGACTCCAAGGACACGACCTGAATCCGCCTAGCAACAAAACCTGAAAAGACAACAACAGAGTAATGGGGTTAGTCAAAGCGACTAAGTGAGGGGGCTGTAATACGTATATATTATCGAAACAACAGAAAGATTCACCAGTTTGTAAATGAGAAGAAAGCAAAGGAAAAATCAAGGTTTTCACAATTATTGGTGAATCGAATAATTTCACAATAAAGTAAAAGCTCGGCGAGACGAGCATCAACCACCTATTCCATAATATCAGAAATATCAAATAAACCTCCCTTATTCCTCCTTGTGTAGACAGGTAGCTAGCCCGCTACTATATAATCATGCAAGGACAAATATCCAATACATCTTCTGTAACGCCCCGCTATTTTTATAACGCTTCGGTAAGTTTACCGACTAATTGCTCTTGTGTGCATTGTTTGCAATTATGTGAATTATATGAATTAATGGGTGATTCTATATGTGAATAATATGAAGACTTCATATTAAGAATCTTTATATTTGAATTACCCTACACTATGTTTATACTTGAAGTGTTGTATTTGAAATTTTATGAAAATTGTGTCATTATATTTGAATCACATGATATTATATTTGAAATATATGCAATATATATGTACAAACATATACAAATATATATGTATATATATATATAAATATCTATATAAATTGCTAGCTAATTTTGACTTTTCAAAATAACTTATATTTATTTAATTACCTCATTTCTCTCTCAAACTTTCTACACTATTCTCAAGTAACATTCTCTTCTTCTTCCTCTCATCTCTCGGCCCTCACTCCACCAGTCACCACCGCCACTTTCAACCACCATCAAAGCACCAAAAATCATCCTTTTTCTTGCTACAAAAAGTTGCTCTATCATCCAAGGAACAAACCTCTACTTTCTATTTGTGCAAACAAGCTCTCTACATCTCCTTTCTCCTCCATTTTCTCCTTCAAGGTAAGGTTGTAAATCTCTCTAATCTTTAAGTTTCAATGTCTCATATGTTGATGAAGTGAAGAAGCATGCTAGAATGAATGATTGATGAGCTTAGTTTGGTGATTGATTACATGTAGCATTACTTGTGATTTTTTCCATGGAATTTGATCAATGTGCAATATTGGTCTAATGCTCTTAGATGCTTAAATGGTTAGGGAATTCATGTTAGTTCATGATATTAAGCAAATTGGTGAAGTTTTGTGGAGTTTGGGATTGAAAAATGAAAGTTTGGCAAAAATAGGTAGGGGCTGATGAATAGTGATTTTTGAGCATTTGGCTTCATTTTTCGATTCTTTTGGCATCAAAAATCTTAAAATTTATTAACTAAGTGATGCCGGAAGTTTCGGATTAATCGGAGTTGATTTGCTATGCAAAGTAGTTAACGAGGGGTGGTTTGTGTAATATTCACAAACCTTTGAATTTTATTTCCCAAGCTTCCATAGCACTTGTGTGCCTATTTTAGCTTAATATCATGTGTATTTGATTGTGTTCAAATGTGTTTGAATGAGCTTAATTGTGTTTAAGTGCATTTATACATAATATGTTATTTTGAGCATAAAATGCATTTCATAGCCGTGCGTCGTATTTGGTTGTTTGATTGAGTCGTGTGAGGCCTGTGTATTACAGGTAGGACCTCGCGGGACTGATCTCAGGTCGCTGGAAACCCCTTTTGTAAAACCTACAGGTGAGGATGTAAAATGTTTTCTAACTGGAGTATGAACAAATATTTGCGAAAACCCTACCCCTTTATATTTCAATTATATGTTATCAATATTTGAAATAAAAAGGATTTGATATAAAATGATATATATGTATCTTTTCTAAAATGGTTTTAAAATAGAGACAAGAGAACTATTTTGTTTTTAAAAGTAACATTTGGTCTCGGGACTTGCGCGTATGCCTCGAGTTATTCGGCAACGTGTCGAGAAACCCTAGACGGTTACATACCTTGTCTCGAACGACCCTTTTGGTCAATCAAAACAATTATAAAGCGAGACTATATTTCCTTTAACCCTATTGAGGACGCTCTTAGGGTATATTTGGGCCCCGGATTATACTAGAGGTGGAACCCGGAGACGTGCGTCTAGGGGGAAGCCCATGGTATAATCCAGATTATATATATGGATGGAGACCCAGTGACGATCATCCAATATATATAATCCAGATTATATATAGATGGAGACCCAATGACGATCATCTAATATATAATCAATGGGTGTTACTTGTAACTAGTCGGAGGTAGTCTAGTTCAAGTAATACTTGCACCGGCGCCATTAGTCGGGTATGGTGAAATCGAGGGTAGCTCCCTCGATAAGCCAAATGGTATTGAGGAGGAATTTCATTATATTTGATATGTTTTTGGGAGTTATAAGGAGATGGCCCGTTCTCGCCGGGAATAAAAATGTTTTCTAAAATGTTTTACTTTAATATTTAATTCACAAAGCTTTGATGAATTATAAAGAGAAAGTATCGGCACTAGATTCGTTTCTCTATTAACCAAAGCGTGAATTAAATATGTTTTATGTTTTAATTATTATATATATTCCCCTCCTCACTGAGTTCGTTTGACTCACATCCCGTTTTGGTTCATGCTTCAGGTTAGCGGTCAGGTACTGGCAGCAGCGTTGTAGGCTTGTACAGTCCTTGAAGTCGGTCTTATGTATTTACTTTTGTGGATCGAACTTATGATGTTGAATTACATGAAAACTTGAAATGTTATGCTGATGTAGAATACTTGATGAATTGATGTTATAACTTGTGATAGATAATGGACTTATAAATGTTTATTTTGGCCACGGATGGCAGTGTGAGTATAAATTTGAACTTTTGCTCGTTGCTTCCGCTTGTTGGTGCTGTTGTTGTTGTTGTTGTTGTTGGTACTGTTGATGGGGAGATGCTGTTGCCAGATTGTGGGAATCCCGTTGTTCGGGGCGGGTTTTCGAGTGGTGGTATTTAACTATCGCTCGGGAGCTCGTTTCGGTCCGGGGGTTGTGGCGTGGGGGACGTCACAGCTTAAGGTGGTATCAGAGCCTAGGTTTGGTACTTAGGCTTTGACGTTGTGTCGAGTCTGTCTAGGTCGAACGGCTTTAGGACAATGTGCTTTTATATGTCTATGTTATGTGACCTGTGTGGACATGATCATGTGGCTAACGAAACATGCATATTATTTAGTCTTTTGATACAGGAAAATGGTTCGCACTCGTGGTAGACCGAGAACTAGAGCTGCTCCTCCTTCTCCTCCCCAGGAAGACAACAACATTAATGATCCTCCGGCTCCCCAACCCGAGCAGGTACCGCCGGCACAGCATAATCCATTCAATCTGGCAGTATTTATAGAGGCAATGCAGCAGATCTTTAGACAGGGTTTAGCTCCGACTCAGCCAACAGCCGCCCAGAGGAGACAGATAGAAGCTAAAGAGTTTGATCGGTTTCTTAGCCTAAATCCTCCTCGTTTTGAGGGAGCCCCCGATGATTTAAAGGCTACGGAGTGGATCGCAGATTTAGAACCTATCTTCCGGGTCATTGAATGTGAGGACGCTAGAAAGGTCGAGTATGCTGTTTTCCTTCTTAAGGGTCCGGCACGGGATTGGTGGAGATTGACTGAAGCTAGATGGAGAGCTGATCAGATAGAGCCGACTTGGGCTAACATCCTCTCGGCCTTCCGAAGCAAATACATTCCCCTGGTTGTACAGGATAAACGAGAAGCGGAATTTCGAGCCCTAAAACAGGGGAATCTCACTGTTGATCAATACGAGGCCATGTTCTCCCGCCTCATTGTCTACTGTCCTTCCATCCTCACTGACGAAAGAAGGAAGGTGAATCAGTTTATTCAGGGTCTGAATGAGGAGATTCGAAGGGCACTTTTGGGAGCTCATCTCCCTACATACGAGGTTGCTGTCACCACTGCATTGGAGATTGAGTCCCAATTGCAGCAAATTAAAAAGGACTTCGCACCGAAGGATATAGCTCCACCACCTCGCAAATTCAAGAAGTTTTTTCCTCCTGCGGGTTCTTCATCTTCGAGCAAAAAGCAAAAGATCATAGGTCTTCAGATAACGGAGCCCCAGGTTAAATGTTCCTTCTGCAACAAACCAAGACATACTGAGGCAAACTGCTGGAGGAAACAGGGTTTGTGTGCCCGGTGTGGAGGCAGGGACCATCAAATCGAGAACTGCCCAAAGAGAAGGACTCCACCATTACAGAAGGAGCAACAGGATAGAGGAAAAGGAAAGGTTGTAGCCCGGGCCTATGCCATGCAGGGAGATGGAGGAGACGCGGATCCGAATGCAGTGATACAAGGTACAATACATTTGCATAACATATCCATAATCGCATTATATGATTCGGGTGCGACACAATCTTTCATCGCTCCCGAATATGCTTATAAATTATCTTTATCTGTCGAGTCTTTACCGTATGTGCTTGAGGTCAATTCCCCGTTGGGAATTTCTTATTCGTGCAATCGAGTCTTCCGAGACTGCCCATTGAGGATAGACGATCGCGATTATCCGGCTGATCTCATTGAACTTCCGATGAGTCACTACGGGATAATATTGGGAATGGACTGGCTATATCAGCATCAGGCTTATATTGATTGTTCCGGGAAAAGAATCGCTCTGGGAGCTGATAGCGAGATTTTGGGCAAAAGGTTTGACAAGATTCCTCGAGTATCTTATGTTAAAGCCGCCTGAATGATTCGCAAGGGATCTCCGGCCTTTGTTGCTTATCTACTGAACTGTCCGAAAGAGCATGTTAAGCTTGAGGAGGTACCAGTAGTTGGAGAATTCCCTGATGTGTTTCCCAAGAGTTTGAATTCTTTGCCTCCGGAACGAGAGATAGAGTTTGTGATCGATTTAGCTCCGGGTACCGAACCGTATTCAAAGACTCCTTACCGTATGGCTCCGGCAGAGTTGAAAGAATTGAAGATTCAGTTGGATGGATTGTTGGAGAGTGGGTACATTCGACCGAGTACTTCGCCGTGGGGTGCGCCTGTTCTTTTTGTGAAAAAGAAGGATGGGACGTTGAGGATGTGTGTAGACTATCGTGAGCTGAATCGGATGACGATAAAGAACAAATATCCTCTACCTCACATCGAAGAGTTGTTCGATATCCTGCAAGGATCGAAAGTGTACTCCAAACTAGATCTCCGACAGGGGTATTACCAGTTGCGAATCCGAGAATCAGACATTCCGAAGACTGGATTTAATACTCGATATGGGCATTTTGAGTTCGTAGTTATGCCTTTCGGGTTAACGAATGCCCCAGCTGCTTTCATGGATTTGATGCATCGTACTTTCCGGCCATATCTCGATAAGTTTGTGGTGATCTTCATTGACGATATCTTGGTTTTCTCAAAGACTAAGGAAGAACATGCTGAGCATCTTCGCATCGTGTTAAGAACTCTCTGAGAGCATCAGTTGTATGCCAAGTTCAGTAAATGCGAATTTGTTACCTTCCTTGGTCATGTGATATCAGGAGATGGAATCGAAGTGGATCCTTCGAAGATTGAGGCCGTAATGAAATGGGAGCAGCCGAAGACCCCAACTGAGGTCAGAAGTTTTCTAGGGTTAGCTGGCTATTACAGGCGTTTCGTTAAAGATTTCTCCAAGATAGCCGCTCCGCTGACCAATTTAACTCGCAAGGACGTGCATTTTAAATGGGACGATAAATGCGAGGCAAGTTTCCAAGAGTTACGGAAACAGTTGACTACTGCTCCGGTACTTGCACTATCTGAAGGTTCCGAAGGGTTTATGGTTTATACCGATGCCTCGAAAGAAGGGTTAGGATGTGTTCTGATGCAAAACGGCAGAGTGATAGCTTATGCTTCGCGTAAGTTAAAAGATGCTGAGAAGAACTATCCTATCCACGATCTTAAGCTAGCTGCTATTATCTTTGCCCTGGGAAAGTGGCGACATTATTTATACGGCGTGACATTCGACATTTTCACCGACCACCAGAGTTTGAAATATCTGCATACTCAGAAAGATCTCAATCGCAGGCAACGACGGTGGATGGAATTTCTTGAAGATTATGATTGCCGTATTCAATATCACCCAGGCAAAGCTAACGTAGTAGCCGATGCTTTAAGTAGACAGGCAAAGGTAGCTGTCTTAGAAGGAACCTCTACAAGAGTGATGTCGGAAGCAGGGAAATATCATCTAGCCTCTCAACCGCGAATCGCGAATCTTTCAGTCCGACTAGATTTGGTTCAGAGACTTAAAAACGAGCAGAGTGCTGATGACTGGATACAAAGACAGGTCGTGAGGATGCAAGATGATCCGAACTCCTCATTTGCTTTCGATGATATGGGTCTTTTTCGTTTTAAGAACCGAATTTGCGTGCCGAAGAACTTGAAGACCGAAATCATGGAGGAAGCACATAAATCTGCTTATGCCGTCCATCCGGGAGGTAATAAGATGTACCGAGATCTCAAGACTCAATATTGGTGGCACGGAATGAAACGTGAAGTTGCTGATTTTGTGAGACGGTGTTTGACTTGTCAACGAGTTAAAGCCGAACATCAGCAACCTGGTGGAACTCTACAGCCACTCTCTATTCCGGATTGGAAATGGGAAGATATTGCTATGGATTTCATGTCCGGATTACCGAGAGTTCGAGGCGGATATGATACGATTTGGGTAATTGTGGATCGTTTGACGAAATCCGCTCACTTCATTCCAATTCGAAAGACCACCAATGTCAAGAAACTGGCAGAGTTGTATATCGAGCAGATTGTAAAGCTACACGGAGTTCCAAAAAGTATTGTATCCGATTGGGATCCCAAGTTTACTTCTCGACTTTGGCAAGAAATTCACAGAAACTTGGGAACAAATTTGAAATTCAGCACGGCCGCTCACCCGCAAACTGATGGTCAATCTGAGAGAACCATCAAGATTCTAGGCGATATGCTGCGAGCTTGTGCTCTTGACTTCTCCACGAGTTGGGACAAACAACTGCCACTCATTGAATTCGCCTACAACAACAGCTACCAAGCGACAATTGGGATGCCCCCATACGAAGCGCTTTACGGACGTAGGTGCCGATCCCCTCTGTACTGGGAATTGGAAGACTGGCGAAGAACTAAAGACGGAGTGGAACGAGCTCTACCTCCAAAGACGATCCAGGAAACACTTGATAAGATTGCGATCATTCGACAGAGAATGAAAGCTGCCCAGGATCGCCAAAAGAGTTATGCTGATAAGAGACGCCGGGATTTGGAATTTGAAGAGGGAGACAAAGTGTTTCTTAAGGCGACGTTGAGAAAAGGATTCGCTAGAGTGGGAAAAGGTGGGAAGCTCAGTCCGAAATATTTGGGACCCTATGAGGTTATTGAACGGATTGGGAAGACTGCCTACCGCCTGAACCTGCCCTCGACTCTAACTGGGATTCACAATGTCTTCCATGTTTCTCAATTGCGAAAATACTATCCCGACGAATCTCATATTCTCCGAGATGAAGAAGTCCAGGTAGAGCCTGACTTGACGATCGAGATGAAACCTGTTGAGATTCAGGATCGCAAGTTCAAGCAACTCCGCAACCGACAGATTCTCTTGGTTCGTGTATTGTGGAGAAACCGAACCACCGAGCAAGTAACTTGGGAAACGGAAGAGAAGATGCGAACTCATTATCCCGAGTTATTTGCCTAGCCGAATTAGAATCTGGGGACCAGATTCTCCGAAGGGGGGGATAGTGTAACGCCCCGCTATTTTTATAACGCTTCGGTAAGTTTACCGACTAATTGCTCTTGTGTGCATTGTTTGCAATTATGTGAATTATATGAATTAATGGGTGATTCTATATGTTAATAATATGAAGACTTCATATTAAGAATCTTTATATTTGAATTACCCTACACTATGTTTATACTTGAAGTGTTGTATTTGAAATTTTATGAAAATTGTGTCATTATATTTAAATCACATGATATTATATTTGAAATATATGCAATATATATATACAAACATATACAAATATATATGTATATATATATATAAATATCTATATAAATTGCTAGCTAATTTTGACTTTTCAAAATAACTTATATTTATTTAATTACCTCATTTCTCTCTCAAACTTTCTACACTATTCTCAAGCAACATTCTCTTCTTCTTCCTCTCATCTCTCGGCCCTCACTCCACCAGTCACCACCGCCACTTTCAACCACCATCAAAGCACCAAAAATCATCTTTTTTCTTGCTACAAAAAGTTGCTCTATCATCCAAGGAACAAACCTCTACTTTCTATTTGTGCAAACAAGCTCTCTACATCTCCTTTCTCCTCCATTTTCTCCTTCAAGGTAAGGTTGTAAATCTCTCTAATCTTTAAGTTTCAATGTCTCATATGTTGATGAAGTGAAGAAGCATGCTAGAATGAATGATTGATGAGCTTAGTTTGGTGATTGATTACATGTAGCATTACTTGTGATTTTTTCCATGGAATTTGATCAATGTGCAATATTGGTCTAATGCTCTTAGATGCTTAAATGGTTAGGGAATTCATGTTAGTTCATGATATTAAGCAAATTGGTGAAGTTTTGTGGACTTTGGGATTGATGAATAGTGATTTTTGAGCATTTGGCTTCATTTTTCGATTCTTTTGGCATCAAAAATCTTAAAATGTATTAACTAAGTGATGCCGGAAGTTTCGGATTAATCGGAGTTGATTTGCTATGCAAAGTAGTTAACGAGGGGTGGTTTGTGTAATATTCACAAACCTTTGAATTTTATTTCCCAAGCTTCCATAGTACTTGTGTGCCTATTTTAGCTTAATATCATGTGTATTTGATTGTGTTCAAATGTGTTTGAATGAGCTTAATTGTGTTTAAGTGCATTTATACATAATATGTTATTTTGAGCATAAAATGCATTTCATAGCCGTGCGTCGTATTTGGTTGTTTGATTGAGTCGTGTGAGGCCTGTGTATTACAGGTAGGACCTCGCGGGACTGATCTCAGGTCGCTGGAAACCCCTTTTGTAAAACCTACAGGTGAGGATGTAAAATGTTTTCTAACTGGAGTATGAACAAATATTTGCGAAAACCCTACCCCTTTATATTTCAATTATATGTTATCAATATTTGAAATAAAAAGGATTTGATATAAAATGATATATATGTATCTTTTCTAAAATGGTTTTAAAATAGAGACAAGAGAACTATTTTGTTTTTAAAAGTAACATTTGGTCTCGGGACTTGCGCGTATGCCTCGAGTTATTCGGCAACGTGTCGAGAAACCCTAGACGGTTACATACCTTGTCTCGAACGACCCTTTTGGTCAATCAAAACAATTATAAAGCGAGACTATATTTCCTTTAACCCTATTGAGGACGCTCTTAGGGTATATTTGGGCCCCGGATTATACTAGAGGTGGAACCCGGAGACGTGCGTCTAGGGGGAAGCCCATGGTATAATCCAGATTATATATATGGATGGAGACCCAGTGACGATCATCCAATATATATAATCCAGATTATATATAGATGGAGACCCAATGACGATCATCTAATATATAATCAATGGGTGTTACTTGTAACTAGTCGGAGGTAGTCTAGTTCAAGTAATACTTGCACCGGCGCCATTAGTCGGGTATGGTGAAATCGAGGGTAGCTCCCTCGATAAGCCAAATGGTATTGAGGAGGAATTTCATTATATTTGATATGTTTTTGGGAGTTATAAGGAGATGGCCCGTTCTCGCCGGGAATAAAAATGTTTTCTAAAATGTTTTACTTTAATATTTAATTCACAAAGCTTTGATGAATTATAAAGAGAAAGTATCGGCACTAGATTCGTTTCTCTATTAACCAAAGCGTGAATTAAATATGTTTCATGTTTTAATTATTATATATATTCCCCTCCTCACTGAGTTCGTTTGACTCACATCCCGTTTTGGTTCATGCTTCAGGTTAGCGGTCAGGTACTGGCAGCAGCGTTGTAGGCTTGTACAGTCCTTGAAGTCGGTCTTATGTATTTACTTTTGTGGATCGAACTTATGATGTTGAATTACATGAAAACTTGAAATGTTATGCTGATGTAGAATACTTGATGAATTGATGTTATAACTTGTGATAGATAATGGACTTATAAATGTTTATTTTGGCCACGGATGGCAGTGTGAGTATAAATTTGAACTTTTGCTCGTTGCTTCCGCTTGTTGGTGCTGTTGTTGTTGTTGTTGTTGTTGGTACTGTTGATGGGGAGATGTTGTTGCCAGATTGTGGGAATCCCGTTGTCCGGGGCGGGTTTTCGAGTGGTGGTATTTAACTATCGCTCAGGAGCTCGTTTCGGTCCGGGGGTTGTGGCGTGGGGGACGTCACATCTTCGGCTGGGGATATAGACTAGATCCCGTCCGGCGCAGGTACTCAAAAGGGTTGCCATTCCGGTCATACCCTCGAGCTCCCATCAGTTTGGAGTCCAAAGCATTGAGATCCACCGTAGACCCGACGTCGGCTTCGGGTATATATGGAATATTTACATACGTATAAGGAAAGCCGAATTCGGAAAAGAAACCCCACCTGGATAATACGGCAAAAAGGCAAAAGAAAGGGAACCAATTATTGCCTGGAAGAACTACCACCTGAAACCAAATACGACACAACCATGTAAGATGACGACACGACGCACGGCTTATTCTTAATGCAATAACCACTTAATTAAATCAAAGAAGGGCAATTAGGGCAATTATTCAATGAAATGAATGAAATATCAACTTCAAGCTTATAATCATGCCTAAACACAATTAGGTTTCATAGACATGCTTAAAATACTATAAAGAAGCATACATTCAAGTTTTGAAGCAATCGGAAAAGAATTGCGAAAAGCGTATAATTCCCTAAACGGAAATTGGTTCGTTTCACGATCAAACGGTATTGGAAAAATTCAAACTCTATGGATTATTAAGTTTTAAAGCATTACGGACTTAATGGCGAAGTCGAATTTTGAAAATAATATCAAACGAAGAAAGTAGGATTTGCAATTTTTGACTTCCAGAGACTTTTGAACTAAAATCGGGACACACGGTCTACACACACGGCCTGATCAAGGCCGTGTGAAATTTTGAGAACATGCACGGCCTACCCACACGGCCTGATGCAAGGCTGTGTGGGGTGGAAAACACGCACGGTCTTGCTACACGGCCTGTTGCAAGGCCGTGTGCACCTATTTTCGCAAATTTTCAGCAGAACGCGAAGAACTTCGCACAGAAGCAGCAAAACTTCGTCAAATCTTTACCAAAATACCATTTTCAATCATATTTTCATACTACAAACTTCAACAAACATCAAAGATCACAATGGCAACACATAGGATCAAGAATCATCGAAAACTACGGAGTATAACGATCAAACTACCGAAAAATCCAACTTCGAAACAATTTATCCAAAACATACTCAAACGACAACGGAATCGAATGGAACCTGAATAATACCTGTATAGAATGTTATAAGGATCACGTAGGTTCTTACGGATCGAAATTTGGTTAAGAAACGAACTCGAAAGATCGAATTGAAGTTTTAAAGAAATTCTTTCTTTTTCTTTCTTTCTTTTCTTTTCCTTCGGCTGTTTAAGTGTAATTAAGAAAAAGAAAAGGAAAAGAGAATAAAAAGAAAACCTGAGGTTTAAATGAAAAATCGAAGGGCATTTTCGTAATTTCGCGAAACTTCATAAAAAGGACATATCAACGAAATATATCAATATTATAGTCAAAACTCATCATTTTAAACGCACATCAACATAGAATAATTTAAATTCACAAATTATTGCATTTACGAAAATTCATATAAAACACACATATATCACATAAGCACATATGTACCGATCGAATTTTTCCAAACTTGTCCCGTTATCTCAGGAATTCTTACCGGCTTTAGTTTACCAAAAATGTGGGGCGTTACATAAAGGATACTCAGTAAGGGGGTTTTGATCACCGTTCGTCATTTATCTTTTTGAAACTAAAAGTGGTTAGTGTTGCCCGTTTTGAGAAAGAATAAGAATACGAAATATAAGTTGTAAAATGACACAAAGCAACACTCGGGTTCGGCTTATTTGAAAACACAAAAGGTTGACGAACCGGATCCTTTAAAACATTTGCACGTAATATCAAGCCGATAAATTGAAAGGATATTAGTTGAGTCACGAGGCCGTTACAAGTTCGAAAAGCACGATTCAATAAGTTAGAAACGATAAATAAACACGGCTCGTAATTCAACTAATTAATTGAATAATAACGGAGGCTTAGGGTGGCAAGTACGAGTCACACTTCCGGGTTTTATATATATATAGGGAAGTACATATGATAACTGAAGAAAACCGGAATGTGCTTCGACTTGTCACGAAAGTCATAAAACAATTAGACAAGCAATAAATGCAATAAATCATGCAATTATGTGTCCCGGCGAGAACGGGCCCTCTCCTTATAACTCCCAATTGAAATCATGCAAGCATATAGTCAAGTACTCCACCACCAACAACACTATACAGAGTTTTAAGGAGACGCGATTAGCACCACCATATCAGAGTTTTAAGGAGACGCTGTTAGCACCACCGTTCGCATCAACTCAGGCTAGCCAACCTCCTAGCCTGCCCAAGTTAACACGCTAGAAGTACACATCGGGATTTGCCCTAGACGCACGTCCCCAGGCTCACCTCCTGTATACTCCGGGCCCAAGTCATTAATCAACCTAAGGCTCGCTTTTGAAATTAATGATAGTTTGGGTGGCCAAAGGGGCCGTTCGAAAAGATGATGCAAGCAGTTAAGTATGAATGGCCAAAGGGGCTTTTGAGACAAGTTGATGTAACGATCTAGGAAATACTCATAAGCGCCGTACGCTTCGGGAGCATGCTGATGGATGTCCCTAACGACATTACTTATAAGTGCCTCAGAAATCCAATAGTTACTTTTAAAACAAATTACTTGTCTCTAGTTGGAAGCATTTTAAATCATTTGGTTTTGCTATCAAAACGTTTGACTAAGCAGATAGAGCAATAGTGAAGGCAATACAACAAGTAATAAGAAAAGCTGGGTAATCATTTATTTTGCAAACCTATAATAGTCTATGTCCTTGCCCCAGTTAAAATAAGTTTAAACCCTTACCTGGCTCGACACGACAGTATGAAAGCAAGCGGTAATCAGGTTTCTCCCTCGTTGGTCCCACCTGTAATACACAGGGCCTAGAGGATGAAAACAAGACCGACAATAACAAAAGCAAGACACGAACAAAAGACGACGCACGGCAATTCAAATATAACTTCACTCATGCTACAGATACAATATGGAAAGGCAATTAAGCATATAAGGATATATAACATACGAATTAACATTTAAAGGAATATTTAAAGCAATTATAATAATGGAAGAACATTAATAATAAATATGGAAAGCATGCTAGAACGCAGTTAGGGCACGTAGACATGCTTAAATAATATAACGGAACTCTCTCGTGAAAACGGGGTCAAACGGACAAGAAACGGAAAAGATGGGAAAAATCCCTAAACGAGAAAGGTGTCAATTGACGGTCAAATAAGGTCGGATAAATTGTAAATTATGAAGAATATCAAATCCCGAGGCTCGAGGAAACTATAGGTGAAATCGGATTGATATTCGGAGGTCGTATGAGAAAAGTCAACATTTAAATGAGTGGGGTGGACCAATTCCCGAAGTGTAAGAAAGGAAAAGGCTACAAAATCCACTAAGTATGTTGCACCGGCCAACGCACGGGCTTACGCACGGGCTTGGCAAGCCGGTGCAAGCACAAAAAGGGGTGCACGGCCTCCCGCACGGTCTTGAGCACGGTGCCAAGACCGTGCAGGTGCAAACGGGCCTACGCACGGGCCTGTGCACGGGCTCAAGCCCGTGCAGGATGAAAAGTGAAGCGCACGGGCTCCTGCACGGTCTTGCTCAAGACCGTGCGTTCGCCCGTGTGGATCTACTGAGCAGCAGACTCAGCAGATCGCGAAAACTCTCACGCGAAAATCAATATATAAATTCATACATCTCCTAATTTACTCCATAAATCATCCTAATTTCCACATATGATCATATATATCATATAAGCTACACATAGGCACAAGAAACACGTAAAATGGTCAAGTAATTCTTCCTAAACACGAAAATCCTAAAACTATAAAATTCTATACAAAAGCCACTAAAATCGTAACGAAGAGAGAACTAAATGAAATGGGGTAAAAGGATTACCGGTAGAGAATGTAGTGAGGATCGTTCGGGTTTTCACGGCTCGTCGATCGGGCAAGAAACGGGCTCGGTAGGGCGTCGGGAAGATCCTCTCCTTTCTTCTCCTTCTTTCTCCTTCCTTTCTTCTTTTCTCCTTTCTTTTTATGTAATGAGAAAATGAGAGAGATAGGTAGATATTTAGAAAAATATCTCGGGAGGGTAAAATGGTCATTTAGGCTTTTAAGGGCATTTATGTAATTTAAGTAATTGAGGGCATTTAGAAGATAGGTTAAATCAATCTTTTCCACAAGATTAATTAATCCAATTGGATAGATCGAGAAATTAGGTAAGAAAGAATTCGCGTAATTATTAATAATATAATTAAAATATTCGGGTCGTTACATTGCTGCTATGACTAGACAAGAATTCCACAAGTTTTATGAACAATCAGAATGCTTTCAACACTGAGTCTGCAAATTTTGCAGATGAATATTCATGTATGATATCTTGTAGCATTTCTTGATTTTTGAATAAATCTAGTAAATTTAATTGGATTATAGACACCGGGACCTCTAGCCATATGTGTTCTAACCTTAAATTGCTTTATAATCCAATTAAGCTTGCTAGCCCTATACCTATATGTTTGCCAGATGGTTCAAGGCAGTTTATGTCACATGTTGGTGGCCTCTCTTATCCCACGATCGGGTTGACTGGTTCTAGTTTAAAAAAAAAGTACTTAAAGTAAATTAAGAACCCAAAAATTTATGAATTAAATTTACAATATAACTTTATTTAATTCTATGATTGATGATGCCCTTAAAAAGAAAGAAAAATGAACTACAGACTTCTTTATTCTTTTTCATGTACAATTGTACATGAAAGAGATGAAAATAATTATTGACTTTAAAAGACAGCTAGCTGTAACGACACGTCCTCAAATACGGTGCGACGTGATGGCCCGCACCAAGTCATGATCCATAACAAGAACTGAGGTCCGGTTACGAACTATAACCTGGCAAACGGTAAATAAATACCAGGCGGATCTGTTTTAGAAAATAACAGGACAACAAACCATAATACAGCAGAAGCAAATTAATACAATCTATCCCACTCAGGGAGCTAGAAAAGTATTAAATCCAAAACACAATTATAAAGCCCACCAAGGCCACTGAAAACAACAATATCAACATTTAAACTAATTTACATCACTTACATATACAACTCTAGGGTTTTAAGTATTTATCCAGATACACAAGCGGAAATGAAATTACCTAAACAAAAGTAAATAATACCAACGACAAGACCTGAATCCGCCTAGTGACAAAACCTGAAAGAGACAACGATGTAATGGGGTTAGTCAAAGCGACTAAGTGAGGGGGTTGTAATACGTATATATTAATAAAACTGAATAAAAGTTCGCCATTTTTAAATGAGAAGAAAGCAAATAAAAAATAAAGGTTTTCGTAACATTGGCGAAGTAATTAATGTTGTAATAAATAAATAAAAGCTCGGCGAGACGAGCAACGACCACCTATTTCACAATATGAAAATAATCAAGTAAACTGCCCGTATTCCTCCTTGTGTAGTCAGGTAGCCAACCCGAACTACTGATAATCAACTATGCAAGGACAAGTACCCTTTACATCTTCGGCTGGGGACAAGTCTATGCGACAAGATCCCGTCCGGCACAGGTACTCAAAAGGGTTGCCACTCCGGCCACACCCCGAGCTCCCAGCAGTTTGGAGACCAAAGCATTGAGATCCACCGTAGACCCAACGTCTAACTGGCTTCACCCCGTACCCTGATGTCCGGGCCCCAATAGTATGAGATGACACAAAAGCCGGGCACGAAGGCCAAAGTATATTTCTCGCATTTCGAAAGATTCGGTCAAAGGGACCAATTCAGAAATCAATTTTAACCCTTTCTGGCCAAAAGAGCCTTCGAGGGCTAATATGTAATAATTTGATATCAAAACGTTTTCCTCGAAATCATTAAGGTAGTATGGTTTTCAAATAGCTACTACATATAATATGAGTTGGGGAAAGAAAACACAAAAGCATAAAACACAGGCTTCGGGTATATATGGAATATTTACATACGTATAAGAAAGCCGAATTCGGAAAAGAAACCCCACCTGGACAATACGACAAAAAGAACCAAGGAAAGAAAATCAGACTACTGCCCGGAAGAACTACCACCTGAAACCAAATAGGACACGACCACGTAAGACGATAATACGATGCACGGCTTATACTTAATGCAAGAAAACACTAAAATAAATCAAAGAAGAGCAATTAAAATTAAACCCATTAGTTAAGGTAAGAAAATAAAAGAATTAACAATTATAGAGTGATATTTATTACTGATAGAGGTTTCGAATTCAATTTAAGTGATTAAAACATATAATATTATTCCATATCGTTGAGCAGGTAATTAAACAAGAAAGTTGATTAATGGAAATCAATTACGAAAAAAAATAAACTTGTTTACCATTAATGTTATTCTGTAACGACCCGAAAATTCCATAATTAATTCTTGGAATAATTATTCGACATTTAGTTGAATTTTATATGAAAAGATTTAACCTTGTCAGTTAATCTTAATTTATTATAATTATTTCAATATCTTTAACCTCTTATAATTACATTTTCTACCCTCGAATTATTCTAATCTATATAAACGGACCTACAATCTTCTAAAATACCCTTGCACTACCTTGAACACACCCACACTATCTTGAACACACTCACACCCTCTTGAACACACTTCTTGCACCCTCTTGGTTACATAATCCATGGAGAGAGAGAGAGAGAGAGAGAGAAGAGAAGGAGAAGGGAGAGGAAGAAGGAGAAGAAAAGGAAATCTCATTCCGAATTCGTTTCTCGACCAATTTAAATTCCGAGACCAGATTTACGATCCTCATTCGATTATTTATCGGTAACCTTCTTTCTCCAATTCATTTCATCCATTAAATCTTTCAATTTTTATAGTTTTTATATTGAATAAATATTTGATGAATTTCTTGATTCGTAGGTTATAGTTTATCATTTTTAGTGTAGTTCGGATCAAATGATAGATATTAATGTGTTCAATGCATGAGTGTGAATTTTACATGTTAATTTTAGCCTTAGAATTCCCCATATTTGATTTTTGCATGAAACTCTCGAGAAAACCTTAAAAATCGCGTTTCTGCACCTGGGTGTTGGAACCACACGGCCCAACGCACGGTCTTGCTCAAGACCGTGCGCCGGACCGTGCACAGCCATTTAACCTTGCACCGGCTTGCGCACGCCGGTGCAACAGGCCGTGTGCCTTTGTTTCAGCCTGCACGGTCTTGGTTGCGTGCTCAAGACCGTGCACTAGGCCGTGCGTTAGCCCGTGCGAATGCCTTAGCCAATTTTCCAGCCTTTTTCCTTAGTTGCTCACGGTAATGGGGTCAAATGATCAAAAATAAAAGTTGACTTTTTGCATACGACCCCCTAAAATCGAGCCGTTTTTACCTATAGCTTCCTTATGATTCAAGGATGAATATTTGGTAAAGTTTTCAAAATTCTGATCTCGTTCGGTCCTTGAATCGAGCCATTTTCGTTTAGGGCTTTTTCCCCAATTTTTGAATGTTGTCCGAAAAATCCAAAAATCGCATGAGTGCTTCTTTATAATATTATATGCATGAATATGCAATTAGAATTCCAATTGAGCATGTTTAGCATTGTTAATTTCGTACTTTTAGTTTACTTGATTTAATTACATTTTAATTGTAAATTCAATTGATACATGTTGTTTATTGGTTTTAATTGCAATGTAGTCTTTGTGAGTCGTTGTCGTGTCTTGTATTATGTGGTTTTGTCGTTTGTTAGTTTCAGGCTGTCTTGTCAGGACATTGCTTGGAGTGTCTTGTCATTTCGTGTTTCCAGGTGAGGGTTTAAAATGACTTCAAACGGAGTAAGAATTCTTTTAATTTATTGCGAACTCCCCTTATGTGCTAATATTGCTTTGTTTTCCTTTCTTGTATATCTATTAGATATTTAATCTATATTTCAAGGTTGCTCTCAAATGATTTAATATTAAATTGTACTTATGAGTATCCCTAAATCATTTTATTTTATAAGGCAAGTGAAATTATTTATTTTAAGCGTGACGGTTTGACTTAGGATTTATAACCTTCGTCGTCACTCAAACTTGCCCAAATTAAATTTATGTACGGTTTTCAAAGCGAGCAAATTCATGACATTTCAAAATTGGGCCCGGGAAAGTATCCGGAGGTTATACCTGGGGACGAGCGTCTAGGGGTAATCCGAGGTGCTTCTCCCAAAACTAAGCGTCAATCGTGGCCCGTCAGGAGTTGATAGCCACGGTTGGGAGTGATGGTGGACGTTGCATTCGTTGCACGTTTTCCTAAAATTCACAGTCGCCCGAAATAGCGATTAGGGGTCAGACACCGGTGATGGAGTACCAGAATGTGAAGGGGTTATAAGGAGGAACAGGCCCATTCTCGCTGGGATATTATTTGCGTGCATGTTACTGCTTTAATTATTTATTATTTATTTAATGTCACATATGCAAGTCGAAGCACGATCCGGATTTTCTTCAATTATGCAAATGTATTTTCATATATATATAATTAAAACCCGGACACGTGGCTCGTACTTGTTCCCTCTTAACCTTCACTGAGTGTTTTTACTCACCCCCACTATTTTAATTCTTACTTCAGGTCGACAGGTGGCGTTGTCACCTATCATGTCAGTCGGCAGCAGCAGGTCTAGGTTGGCTCGTGTGTCTTGTCTTGTCAGTGTCCCAACAACAGTCGTGTTCTTGTTATGAATTTATTTAATTATGTATTTTGGATTATGCTTTAATTTTAAGTACTTACGTGCCCCTGATGTGGGATAGATTAGACTGGCCATGAATGGCATTTATTACATTATGATTGAGAATGATGTATGAATTACGTGGCCATGGATGGCTTATATGTTATTTATATAATTGTTTATCTTCCGCAACTCTGATTTATTTAATTATTTATTGCTGTTGTTGTTGGGCTGTCGTTTGCTGTTGCTAGTTTTGCTTGATTGATTGCCGTTCGCCGGGATAGATTTTTAGATGGGGTACTTATACCTCGTTTGAGGGTTTGTCTCGGTGCGGATGTGGTGTCCTTTCTCCGGCCAAGGAAAGGGGCGCCACATATTCACACAATTATACCAAACAACTTTATCATACTAACATTTCGTGAGCATAGCATCCTTTATGAGCTAATATGCGACAATTAGTAAATATATACATAGGGTCCCTTTATCTATGTTAAACAAAGCACGGACTGAGGTGTATACACATATAATCGCATCATGGCTCTTTTAATATATTTTTATTACACAATACGCATGACTGAACGAATATGCTGAGTATTAGGTGGTAGTACATCTACACTTAAAACTAATTGATTAAGTAAGGAATTAAGGACTAAGTAGGTATGGGCTAATAACTGTCCGACAACTGATTTGAATTGATAAACTAATTAATTTCTTATTAAAAGATAAGAGAAGATTTTAGGCTTTACCTGTTCTCGCTGGAGTATAGTTCTGAGTTTGAGGAAAAATGAAGGACAGACGAAGACGAAATAGAAATATGAAGGTAAGGTTTTGTAACGCCCCAAATTTTAGGTAAACTAAAGCTGGTAAGAATTCCCAAGATAACGGGACAAGTTTGGAAAACTCGATCGGGATATATGTGCTTATGTGATATCTGTATGTTTTATATGAATTTTCGTAAATGCAATAATTTGTGAATTTAAATTATTCTATGCCAATGTGCATTTAAAATGATGAGTTTTGACTATAATATTGATATATTTCGTTGATATGTTTTTTTATGAAGTTTCGCGAAATTACGAAAATGCCCCTTCGATTTTTCATTTAAACCTCACGTTTTCTTTTTATTCTCTTTTCCTTTCCTTTTTCTTAATTACACTTAGCCCCAACGAGAGAAAAGAAAAGAAGAAGAAAAAAAGAAAGAATTTTCTTAAAACTTCAATTTGATCTTTCGAGTTCGTTTCTTAACCAAATTTCGATCCGTAAGAACCTACGCGACCCTTGTAACATTCTCTACAGGTATTATTTAGGTTCCATTCGATTCCATTATCGTTTGAGTATGTTTTGGATAAATTATTTCGAAATTGGGTTTTTCGGTAGTTAGATCGTTATACTCCGTAGTTTTCGATGATTCTTGATCCTATGTGTTGCCATTGTGATCTTTGATGTTTGTTGAAGTTTGTAGTATGAAAATCTGATTGAAAATGGGGTTTTGTGAAGATTTGATGAAATTCTGATACTTCTGTGCGAAGTTCTTCGCGTTCTACTGAAAATTCGCGAAAACATGGTGCACACGGCCTTGCAACAGGCCGTGTAGCAAGACCGTGCGCAATTTTCAACTCACACAGCTTTGCCTCAGGCCGTGTGTGTAGGCCGTGCGTGTTCTCCAAAATGAACACGGCCTTGCACAAGGCCGTGCAAGAGGCCGTGTGTCCCGATTTCAGTTCAAAAGTCTCTGGAAGTCAAAAATTGCAAATTCTACTTTCTTCGTTTGATATTATTTTCAAAATCCGACTTCGCCATTAAGTCCATAATGCTTTAAAACTTAATAATCCATAGAGTTTGAATTTTTCCAATACCGTTTGATCGTAAAATGAACCGATTTCCGTTTAGGGAATTATACGCTTTTTGTAATTCTTTTCCGATTGCTTCGAAACTTGAATGTATGCTTCTTTATAGTATTTTAAGCATGTCTATGAAACCTAATTGTGTTTAAACATGATTTATAGTTTTAAAGTTTGATATTTCATTCGTTTCATTGAATAATTGCCCTAATTGCCCTTCTTTGATTTAATTAAGTGTTTATTGCATTAAGAATAAGCCGTGCGTCGTATTGTCGTCTTACATGGTTGTGTCGTATTTGGTTTCAGGTGGTAGTTCTTTCGGGCAGTAGTCTGGTTGTCTTTCTTTTGCCCTTTTTGCAGGATTATCCAGGTGGGGTTTCTTTTCCGAATTCGGCTTTCCTTATACGTATGTAAATATTCCATATATACCCGAAGCCTGTGTTTTATGTTTTTATGTTTTCTTTCCCCATATTTATATTATACGTAGTAGCTATTTGAAACCATACTATCTTATTGAATTTAAAGAAAAATGCTTTGATATCAAATTATTACGTATAACCCCTCAAAAGCCCCTTTAGCTCGAAAGGGTTAAAAGTTGATTTATCAATCGGTCCCTTTGACCACATAAGCATTTGAAATGCGAGGAATTGTCTTGGCCTTTCGGCCTGGCCATTGAGCCACATTACACTATTGGGCCCGGACATCAGGGTACGGGGTGAAGCCGAATAGACGTTGGGTCTACGGTGGATCTCAATGCTCTGGTCTCCAAACTGATGGGAGCTCGGGGGTATGACCGGAGTGGCAACCCTTTTGAGTACCTGCGCCGGACGGGATCTAGTCTATATCCTCAGCCGAAGATGTATTGGATATTTGTCCTTGCATATATGATTATATAGTAGCGGGCTAGCTACCTGACTACACAATGAGGAATAAGGGAGGTTTATTTGATATTTCTGATATTATGAAACAGGTGGTTGATGCTTGACTCGCCGAGCTTTTACTTTATTGCGAAATTATTTGATTCACCAATAATTGTGAAAACCTTTATTTTTCCTTTGCTTTCTTCTCATTTACAAACTGGTGAATCTTTCCGGTTGTTTCGATAATATATACGTATTACAGCCCCCTCACTTAGTCGCTTTGACTAACCCCATTACTCTGTGGTTGTCTTTTCAGGTTTTGTTGCTAGGCGGATTCAGGTCGTGTCCTTGGAGTCATTTACTTTCGATTTGGTGATTTCATTTCCGTCTATGTATCTGGATATATAATTAAAACCCTAGAGATTGTAAATAATGTAAATTAGTGTGAATGTTGATATTGATGTTTTCAGTGGCCTTGGTGGGCTTTATAATTGTGTTTTGGATTATGGTTGTTCTAGCTCCCTGAGTGGGATAGGTTGTGCTAATTTGCTTCCGCTGTATTATTGTTCATTGTCCTATTATTTTCTAAAGCAGATCCGCCTGGTATTTATTTTCCGTTCGCCAGGTTGCAGTTCATAACCGGACCTTTAGTTCTTGTTATGGATTGTGACTTGGTGCGGGACGTCACGTCGCACCGTATTTGGGGACATGCCGTTACAGGTTTCTATCTCTGTGAGCTAATATATTGTTTATTGCTTAGAATATATGAGAAGGTATGACACAAAATCCAAGGTAATCTAATCATCTAACTTAACTCTTTTCTTTTCTTAATTCTTTTCTTATTTGCGTATAGTTAATTTAATAAAGAATCTTAAAGGTGAAACTAGTTGCAATTATGGACTTCAATTATTTAATATATATATATATTTTTTTTAATACAAATCAGTATCAAATAAGAAAATCTCCTTTTTATCGCCATTTAGGGATAAAGATATGCGTGTCATAATTTAATAAAACATGTAGACACTTATACACATAGATATAAATTTTGTCACTTATCAATTAACTCAAAATTCACATAATTTAGAATATCTGAGAAACTTAAAAAAAATTAATTATACACACATTAGGCAATTTAATCACAATTAATACACATACAAATTTAAATTAAACACATTAAGCAAATAATATCACATAAGCACATATTTCCCGATCGAGTTTTCCAACTTGTCCCGTTATCTTAGGAATTCTTACCGGCTTTATTTGTACGAAAACTTGGGGTGTTACAGTAGTGCAACTTGAAAATACAATAAAACTAGTCTAAAAACTATAAAAAACTTAACGAAAATTTTCTGAGCATACAAAATAGGAACGAGAACAGATAAGTTTGGTTAATTAAATTTTTGCCAATTTGGCAATACATATGGCAGTATGACTAATAGTATGGTAAATAATTTTTATGGAGTAATAGATTTGGAAATATTTTGGAAGAAAAAACCCAACTTTATGTAAAGTTATTAACTAGAAGCAACCGTTTTCAATTTTCACCTAACCAACGTATTCCCGACCCAAAAAAAACCTAACCAACATATTAATGAAAAAGTTGAGTGATTGATTGACTGAAAAATCTAAAAATACCAAAAAGTTCATGTAAGGTTATTAACGGTTGGAAATTATTTAGATTTTTGTTATTGTTAAAGTTACGGGGAAAAATTAGAATAGTCTAACCCTACTATGTTTAAATCGTAAAGTCTTTCTTTATTTAATTTCTTTAAATCAAATCCGAAAATATTTCTTAAGTTGAATTACATAGTCATTGAAAGTCAAGAGAACCATTTAAGTAAAATTACCGGTTGTTAGCGCTTGATTAATGGAAAATAGTTAATGAATATATTATGGTATTTAGTATTTCTTAAGTTGAATTACATAGTCATTGAAAGTCAAGAGAACCATTTAAGTAAAATTATCGGTTGTTCGCGCTTGATTAATGTAAATAGTTAATGAATATATTATGGTATTTAGTATTTACATATTTAGAAATATCCGTCCTTCTTGTAGGCCGAAGGTTCAATCTTGGAAAGTTATCATTTACGATTTACCTAAATTTACTTAATTAATTTAACTTCAAAACATTTCTACACTTACTTAATTTATCTTAAATTTGATAAAATACTAAAATTAGTTAATATATAATAAATAAAAAAATAATATTTATAATTTATATTGTTGTAATAAAATTAAAATTTATTATATTACTTTTATGTTTATTTAACAATTAATTTGAGAAACACAATACTATACTATATTGCATTGCACTAGATTGTTGGTGCTTTGCAGTTGAATATATAAATAGATATTCGTGTTAATATCAATTAATTAGGGGTCTTTTAATAATTAATTATATTTGTTAAATTGTTCTGTAAGTTTAAATCGTTACTAGATATTCGCCCCAAATTTCCTCAAAAGAAAAAAGAAAAAAAAAAGATATTCTCCCCAAAATCCAAATTATCCAAATCAAATCAAAGAACTTGATTTATTTACTAAAATAAAAAAAGCCCAAAAGACAAGGAAGGCATTGCAAGCGAAATGGCGCCATTTATACACGGAGAAAGGAAAAGGGCGGCAAAATCCAATGCCCTTCACCATAAATACTTGAAAATCACACCCTTTTTTCTCACCTAAACATACATCAACAAAGCCCTACGAAAGAAGCAGAAATAATTATAGCCATGGCAACGGAATATCAATCTGAATCTGCATATGGTGAATCCACCGAGGAGAAGCTACAAAACGAAAAGCCGTTTCATGATGGTAGCTCGAATTCTGGAGAAGACATTCCAACCGCTGTTCCGGAAGTTGAGCCGAAACTTGTTGACCAAGAAAAGGATTCTGAAGAAGAAGTTGCTGAGTCAGATTCTGAAGATGTAAAGTTAAAAGATGTTGAAATTCCAGACATTCCGGATTCAAATTTGGAGGGCTCCTTTTCCGAGTCCATTTCCAAACCTCCATTAGTCGCAAAGAAACGGAGCCGTAAAGAAAATGGTAGCGGTTCAACGAACACCAAAAAGTCCAAAACCGAAGAAGAAAAATCTCCTCCTGCTGCTGCCCCTGTCACAAAGCTATGGAGTAAAAAGGAGGAGATTGATCTGCTGAAGAGGATCCTTGAATTTAAGGATGTAAAAGGGCTAGACCCGAGTGCCGATTGGGGGATATCTTACAATTTCATTAAGGAAAATTATGTGGCTGATTTCTCCAAAGATCAGCTTAGAAATAAGATTAAACGGATGAAAAAGAGGTTCTCGAATGCTTTGAAGAAAGGTGAAAATGGCTCGGATCTTGTTTTTGAGCTATCAAAGAAAATATGGAGTAACAATAATACTGAGAAGGTTATTGATTGTGAGGAAAGGGTAAATTGGCCCAACTACCCATTTCTCAGCCTTTCTTTTGATTGTTCGGCTAGGAATTTTCCTTCAATTCTAATAACGTCTGAAGTGGGGTTCAGTTTGATGAAGGAAAAATTAAGTTTGATTGGGAATGCCAAGGCTAAGGAGTTGGATGAGAAATGGAAGCAGTTGATTGCCGAGGAAGTCGAGGTGAACCAAAAGATGATGAATTTGATAAAGGAGCAGGTCAAAATAGCTTTCGATCAATGAACAGTCTTTTGATATTTTGTTTAATCTAGGAGGGTCTTAATTTTTTGTAGGTTTTGGGGAAGTACTCTTGGTTTGTTGATGAATTTGTTTAATGATCATGATCATGTCCTCTTTTTAGTTTTATGTACTTATTTGGCTACCAATCATTAATCTTATATTTGTGTCTTGTTCGATTTATCAGATAAAAATGATGTTTTAATTTCTGATTATTTTTTACCATGTGTTGCACTGAATGGTCCCATGTAATACTGGATTTTATGATGGCCCTTCAATCCCAATGTTTATATTAAATATTGAATCTTGACAGCAAGTTGATCTGTCCGCGTCTAACAGAAAGATGGATATGCTATAGAAAGAATTAAGAATCAAGAAATAGATGGAATTAAAGTACTGTTATGTGAAATAATTAATTATGTTTCATGCATTAACATTATTTAAGTTTGGTTGCTTGATCAATATAATGTGGCCGGCTGCTGGTCATTGTTAAAATACCTTTGAATATTACAGAAAATAAAAACACATTTTTCCATTTCAGTACATACAGATAGAGCTAAAAATATTACTCTATTTCAGCAAGTCGACAAACTATATAAGCTCTGAGAAGAGGTTAATGAACTGAGCTGCTCATATGAGTTTATTCCCCGAATTTCCAGGTTAGCTTTTCTCTTACTTTGCTGAATTTATTAATGGTTTTTTTTACTGAAATCTGTTTGTAGAACTATTGTGTGATCTTAATTCTGATCCTTTCATTAGTTATAGGACAAAATCCGTCTCACGATTAATGGTTTACTTTATAAATTTCACAAAATAACGTAATCTGTTGATTTCTTGCATGTTGGAGAATAATAAAGTTTGAACATATGTAGTTGCATTTATTGAAATTTGTTTCAAAAATTATTCTTGGTGCAAAAAATTTATAAATTGCGGTGATAAGTTGTTCCAAGTGAGGAAAAATTGCCAAATGGGATACCAATTCTACCCCACAAGCATTTTCAGGATTATACCATGTGAATTGGCATTGTCAGATCTCAAAACAAAAATCCAGGAATTTAAGAATTCCAGCCACCAGAGTAACAAAACCGTACCCTTTTTGCACATGTGTATTGTTGGTCGGTTTACACAAGTGCACGTATCGCTAACAAATAATATAGTGAAAGAGAGTGTCGATCCCACGAATAACTAAATAAATTACTCACTGATTACCAAACTAATGCAACTCAATATTATCCAAACGATCGTTTAATATAAAGATCAACTAACAACTAAAAAGTAAATATGAACTCAATGACAACTTAACTAAGGATTAAAAACAGGATTTAAATGCAAGACCTTTCTAATGACAACTAAACTAGAAAAACACAGACAAAGATCACTAAGGGGTTTAACTTATGGGAATAAACTTTAGAACTATGGAATCCCCACTTTGGTTCAAATTATATTCTTAATCCCACTTCTATCAATATTCTATGAACATGGTTGCTTGTCCTGAATCTAATATCGTTACAAGCACCTTCCGAATGTCAAGTTCCGCTATTCCTATTGTTACATTCACTATATTCCTATGTGAATGAAGAACTAATAGAAACGAATAAGCACCATTCAGTATTGACTGCCTAAGGTGAGTAGGTATATTCCTATCCTAAACACAAATCAATTATCCGACTTTGCAAATAATTCAATCAAAAGCTTCCCTATTGTCTAACCTCTCTTAACTTATCCCTTCCGAGCTTCATCAAGAGTTAGAAGTACGAATCAATTGTTGGCCAGGCAATTAAATCGAATAAGCACACAATAAGAAAAACAACCAAAAGTTCATATCAAATTAATAGAAACGAAAGTCAAAACATAAATTCCCCAAAGGGTTCATCCATAATCCTAGAAAACCTAGTTAGTTCATAACAATTTCTAAAGTAGCAAAAATCATCATAACAAGTTCAAAGGAAGACATGAAGTGAAGAAATAAAGGAAGAAACTCTATTGTAGTGAATCTTCAATCTCCTTGGCTTGATGTAGTTCTGATGGCTTGTGTTCTTCAATCCTCCATTCTCTCAAAAGTGTGTATTAGGGCGTAAAAGTTATGAATTTTCGTCCAGCAAGAAGCCTTTAAATATCTCCAAGAAAAAATCTCCAACAAGGTTTAGGATTCTCAAAGAAGGAAAGTCAAATCAGACTAGGATTCTTTACGCGCTTCAACTGTGTTCGCACATAGACAGTTATGTTCGAACACAGCCTCGATTCTCAACTTTATCCTGCCCATCTGTTCAAGCCTTAAAATGCTATGTTTTGTTGCAGATCCTGTGTTGGAACATAGCTCCAAATTCTCGAAATATATCCAAAACAACCTTCTTTTTCCTCCTTTTTGCACTTTGCATCCCTTAACTCCTGTACAATAGCAATTTATACCAATTATGCACAATTATATACCAAAGTACCCCAGAATTATCCAAATTTAACCACCAAAACACCGACAAAATATATACTTCTAGTGACTCATCAAATCCCCTCAAACTAAACTAAAGCTCGTCCTCGAGCGACCAAGACTCACGACACAACATAAAGAACAACACATAAACAAAAACATAGATGAGTCGCTGGAAGAATAAATACAACGAGGTACTGTTCTTGTTTTTCTCAGAAGTTAACTCATTGCGTAGTCAATAGGATTAATGTGTCTTCCACTTGTAACCTGTTTGCTCTTCCAAAAATAAACACTACCATAATTGTACTTCCCGTGTAAGTGTGTGTGGTTTGAGATAAATAGTAGCCCGCTATCCGGATTGATTTATGTGCAGGTGAATGAAGGAAAATGAGAATACGAAGTCCCATAGGTTGGTCTTTCATTCCCTTCTCCACTAATGCAAACTTCACTTAGTTAAACCTCATTAGGACTTTATTCGGCTTGTAATGTTATGCTTGGGTGAGGGGTAGGTAAAGATTTGGGTAAGAGTGGCTTAGACACCAAATGCTTGCAATGATTAACTATAAAGCCTACTAGTTCCATTCAAAACTTCACCATCAACCACTTGTGCTCTCGTTTTTCGTTCTCTTTCTTTCTTTCTTTTTTTTTTCAACAACTTTTCTCAACTTTTTTTTTTTTTTCGAGAAGCACTTTCACAGCTCATAGCTCTAACATACATCTTCACATTACACCATTGGCCTTATAATCCACTTCATTTTCCATTCTTCATACAGGCACACCAATTAAGCCAAAGCAAGCATCCAATGCATAAAAGGGTAGGATATTTCATTGTGTTGTCGGGCTATAATTGACTGCTATTAAAAATATTGGAACACAATGCACAAGGCTCAGAGGGGGCCAAAGGATGATTATCATTGAAAAACAGGCTATAAGGCTCAAAAACAGAACACGATGGCCTAAATCATGCATTTCAACTAAGTGTCATTTGGAATTTTGCCTCAACGGAAAATTAGACCAATTCTAGGACTCTAGTAGAGATTTACGTAGATGGGGGGGGGGGGGGGGTGCGAAGATGGACTACAAGCACATAAATTTCCTCTAGATTACATGACTCTACTAACTCAACCAAGTGCTCAAAATATAGGAAGTACAACCACAATAATGCTATTTTATCCAGCCCACGAAGTTACTTATGTGTTCACAAATCACCCATCAATTCAACAATTTATCTACCAATTTCATCATTGAAAACATAGATCATTCCCTAGAAGTATCATTCTTTCCATAACTACTCATCACACAATGAGACACAAATAATTTTTTTTTATAAGAAAATCAACTTAGACGACTAAGTAACCCCTCAAACTAGTGGGGTACTTTGTCCTCAAAGTACAAAAATGATTAACAAACAAACACTTAGGAGACTAAGTAACCGCCTCAAACTAGCGGAGTACTTTATCCTCAAAGTGCAAAACGACGACAACACCTCCAAAGAAAACAACGAACAAAGTAACCCCCTCAAACTAGTGGGTTACTTCGGATGACGACACATGGCATGCATGACCACAAAAACAATTAAAAAACAAAACAACTAACACAACAAGGTAAATACGATAACGACAAAGTAAAAGGGGAAAGGAAGAGATCACCTAGGCGCCGGCAGTGGGTGCCGGCGCATCATTCTCGTCAACCAAGATACCGGTGGTGGTTGGCGCGGCAGAGATGTGGTGGTACTGGTGGTTGGTGTGGTGGAGATGGTGAAGTAATAGAGGTGGAAACTACTTTTGTGTGTGTGTGTGTTGCAACACACATCTCTATGTTTGAACACAACCAAAATAGGTCCCAAAATCTCCACCTTCTGTACCTCAGCCGAAATCTTACGTTTACTCAAATGGGCTGTGTTCGAACATGTTGTCAGTTGTGTTGTAACATACATCGCTATGTTGGAACACAGCCCCAACAACTCTGCCTTCTGGACCTCAGCTAATTCCTGTGTTTTCTCGCATCTTTTTGTGGTTTAACACTGTTGGGCACGAATTTGGATTTTTGCTTCACTCTTAAACCTGCGAAACATGACCACAATATACACTTCATTGAGACCGGATATGATAAGAAACGCACACAAAATTAAAAACCAAAAAAAATGAAAAAGAACACTAGACTTGGGTTGCCTCCCAAGAAGTGCCTTAGTTTATAATCCTTGGCTCGACTTTCAAACAGTTATATGGTTTGATGCTTGAGCTTTCCAGGAAATAAATTCAACCGGGAATTGTCAAGTTTCACACTTTCTCTGGGTTCTGCAGACAGCTCCGAGCTCGTTTTCTTCCACCGCTCTCTTGATTTGATAATTCCAAGTGAATGCTCATTTATTACTTTTTTCCTTGATTTCCTTGTGGTGAGCTTATTTAATATTTTGAGAAGCTTTCTAGCCGGTGATTGCTTGGATGGTTTCATCTTTACCAAAGGTAAAGGTATTTTGAGAAGTTTGAATTGTACAGGCTCTGAGACTACCGAATTTACTTCCAACTTGCTCAATGCTTCTCGAATTTCATCACTTTGTTCTCCATCTGGAGCCAATTTCGCAGCTTTTGATGGTTTTGTGGGGTGTTTTTGCTGTAAAATTCCTCCTGCACAATTATCAATCACACTAATAGCAAAGCAATCATTAGATTCACTAGGAAGCTTCATGGCCTTAAAAACATTAAAAGTAACTGATTGGTCTTGTACTCTCATTGTCAGTTCACCTTTTTGAACATCAATGAGAGTTCTACCTGTATCCAAGAATGGTCTTCCCAGAATAATGGATGGTTCTCCCAAACCCAAGCGTCAATAAATAGAAGAAGGCATCAAATTGATGCTTGCTCCCAAATCACAAAGTGCACGCCCATAAAATTGAGTACCAATAGTACATGGAATTGTGAAGCTTCCCGAATCCTTCAACTTAGGTGGCAATTTTCTTTGAATTATTGCACTACGTTCCTTAGTGAGTGCCACTGTTTCGTAATCTCCCAAACACCTCTTATTAGATATAATATCTTTCATAAACTTCACATAGCTTGGAATTTGTTCCAACGCTTCCGCAAAAGGTATGTTAATGTGTAACCTTTTGAAAATCTCAAGGAAACGTTGGAATTGTTTGTCAAGATTTGCTTTTTCAAATCTTTGAGGGAAAGGGGGTGTTAAAGGAAGGGGTTTGGGTACTTTGTTTTCAGCTTCGTTCTCTTCATCCTTACCATATGTAACTTGCTCCTTTTGCTTCTTTTTGGTAGGTCCCATGTAGTCTTTTCAACTTCTTCCAGCTCTCGCCCGTTTCTCAAGGTAACTACCTGGTAACTTTCCTTTCCATCTCTTTGCGGATTAGGTTCGGTGTCACTTGGCAAAGCTCCTTGTGGTCGGTGGTGAAGGGCGGTAGCAATATGCCCCAATTGTGCTTCTAGTGCCCTCATCTGAGCTTGACTTGTTTCCATGAACTTATGAACTGTTTTAGCTAAAGATATCTTGTTACCATTATGCATCGGCTGAGGTGACCCTTGTGTCGATGACTGACCTTGATTGCCTCCCTAAGAGAAGTTGGGGTGTTTTCTGAAGCCTGGATCGTATGTGTTAGAGTAAGGAGCATTGTAACCACGATTGTTCACGTATTGAACGGAATCCATCATCTTAGGACATTGGTCGGTGTGATGTCCATTCCCACAAATATCACATGTAATGAATGGTGTCGCTGTGGGGGGTTTCATGACTAACTCCAACTTCTTGGTCAGGGCTGCAACTTGAGCTTCAAGAGCTATAACTTTATCTACTTCAAGGACACCGACAACCTTCTTTTGTGTATCTCGTGGATTAGGCTATTGATAGCTGTTCATCACCATTTCCTGGATTAATTCATAGCCTTCATCGACAGATTTGCTCATTAGTGCTCCTCCTGCAGCGGCATCTATCAAAGTCTTGGTTTGCTCTGATAGTCCATTGTAAAAGGTTTGCACTTCTAACCATTTAGGCAGGCCATGGTGTGGACACTTCCTCAATAGCCCTTTATATCTTTCCCAAGCTTCGTACAGTGATTCTGAGCCATGTTGAGCAAATGTGCAGATTTCACTCCTCAAATGGGCAGTCTTCCTTGGTGGGAAGAATTTTATCATAACTTTTTGTGCCAAATCGTCCCAAGTTGTGATAGATGCACTTGGTAGAGAGATAAGCCATTCCTTTGCCCTGTCTCGGAGTGAGAACGGGAACAGTCGAAGCCTAATTGCATCTATTGATACTCCATTCTGTTTGAAAGTATTACAAATCTCCAAGAAATTATGGATATGATCAGTAGGATTCTCCATTGGTAGTCCACCAAACTGCAAATTTTGGGTTATTATCGAGATAACCGCTGGTTTGATCTCAAAATTATTGGCGTGGATTGTGGGTCTAGTGATACTTGATTGCAAATTCCCAATCTCTGGAACTGCGTAGTCTCGTAGTGCAAGTGTTCTCTGCTCGTCACCCATTGTAGCAGTGATTTCTTTTGTTCTTTGTTCCGTACGACGTTGATGGAACGTGCGCTCTGGTTCGGGATCGAAGGGTACCAAGGTTTTGTCACTCTCCTTAGTCTCTTCTTCACTCATGCAATGATAAGTACCTGAAAACATAGCAAAACAAAACAATAGTGCTAGTTTGAATTAATATCTTGTTACTTCGAATAGTATCAATGAGAATCTAAAATAGTTCCCTGGCAACGGCGCCAAAAACTTGTTGGTCAGTTTACGCAAGTGCACATATCGCTAACAAGTAATATAGTGAAAGAGAGTGTCGATCCCACGAAGAACTAAATAAATTACTCACTGATTACCAAACTAATGTAACTCAATATTATCCAAACGATCGTTTAATATAAAGATCAACTAACAACTAAAAAGTAAATACGAACTCAATGACAACTTAACTAAGGATTAAAAACAAGATTTAAATGCAAGACCTTACTAATGACAACTAAACTAGAAAAACACAGACAAAGATCAATAAGGGGTTTAACTTATGAGAATAAACTCTAGAACTATGGAGTCCCCACTTTAGTTCAAATTATATTCTTAATCCCACTTCTATCAATATTCTATGAACATGGTTGCTAGTCCTGAATCTAATATTGTTACAAGCACCTTCCGAATGTCAAGTTCCGCTATTCCTATTGTTACATTCACTATATTCCTATGTGAATGAAGAACTAATAGCAACGAATAAGCACCATTCAGTATTAACTGCCTAAGGTGAGTAGGTATATTCCTATCCTAAATACAAATCAATTATCCGACTTTGCAAATAATTCAATCACGTGCAAATGGAAAACTACTTTTTAGGCATTTTTATTGACGTGTCAATACCACCACTGCCATGTGTATAATCAAACAACAATTATATTTAAAAAAGAAAAGAAAAAATGACAAATAATTAAATTCCAAATAGTCAATTTTAACTTTTAAGAGAAGAAAATAAATTAAAGACTAAAATCTAACAAGAACAAAATTATAAACAACATTAAACAAAAAAACTAATCTGCCCCTTCAAGCCACTACCGCCGGTATCGCCGGAACCACCACCACTGCCGTCGCCGCCCAATTAGCCTTCTTCCCTCCTTCTTTCACTTTTCCCTTCCTTTTCTCCATTCTTTTCTCCTTCTTTTTCTCCTCCACTTTTCACCATTGCTGTAGATCTTAAAGAATAAAACCTAACAAGAACAAAATTATAAACAACATTAAACAAAAAAACTAATCTGCCCCTTCAAGCCACTACCCAATGAGCCTTCTTCCCTCCTTCTTCTTTCACTTTCTCCTTCTTTTTCTCCATTATTTTCTCCTTCTTTTTCTCCTCCACTTTTCACCACTGCTGTAGATCTTCCCCAAAGTCCGCCGCTGCCTCCACCACCATCACTTCCAAGGCCACCCCCACCGCCACCACCCGTCCCTACCCCAAAAACCAGATCCGGCACCACTTGGATCTGAAAAACTTTTTGTGTGAAGATTCATTGAAATTTACAAAAGTCAATCAAAGAAAGACTTGGTGTCGAATGTTGGCGTTGTTGGATCTGAAAAACTCTTGTGCTCTTTCAATTGTGATACCCAGGTAAATTAAAGACTAGAATCTCTTTTTCTTTGGTAATTTCCACAACTATTCTATTTGACTTTTCTGATTTTTTTATATTATTTGGTGGAATCTTATAAATTATGTATGAGAAGTTGAAATAATATTGAAAAAAAATCGCACACACTCAGTGCACATAGATTTGAAAAAAAATTGCAACACACACTGTAGAATATATCTGGGCCTACCTTATTGGGCCATGTATTTTCTTTCTTTTATTTCTTTATTGGGCTTCGCTGTTTTAGCCCACTAGTTCATTTTGATGTATTTCATATAAGTACTCCTTTGTGTATTATTTTTATTCATTAGCTAATATACCTATTTTCTATCTTCATCCGTTTCTCTCTCTCTCTAACCCTAATCTCTTCTTCTCTGCCGCTACTCAGAAAACCCTAGTTCTGATTTCTCTCCAACCTTAACATGGCATCTAGAGCAGTCGGTTCTGGCCTGAGATCTGTTATCTGACCTTCACTCTTTTCTCCTCCCTCTGTAAAATCCCTTATTCGCAGTATATGTTTCTCTACCTTGATTCTCTCTTATTCGAATCCTCTTGTTTCGAAGTTTATCATCTAGATCTAAGCACTGGATCTATACTGTTACTGATTTCTCTTCGCAACTTTGCTATTCGAGGATCCTCTACCAGATCTACATATCAGATCTACCTACTACTCTTCTTTGTTATCTTTATCACCGGATCTTCTGTTAACATGTCTATCTCTCCTACCGCAACCAAGAAGGACGATGACAAGACTCTCGCCACCACGTCGATGGGAGATCTATATGTTCTTCACAATGCAGACCAACCCGGGCATAATCTAACATCCGTTGTGTTCGAAGGTCTAAATTTTCTAAACTAGAGCAAATCTGTAAAGATCAGGCTCTAAGCTAAGTCTAAGATCGGTTTTATTGATGGTACCATCTGCGAACCTGAAGAATCTGACCCTGAGTATGGCAAGTGGAAAACTGCGAACATGATGATAGTCTATTGGATCCTCAATTCTATGACAACACAGATGCATGATAGTTTTAGTTATGTGAGTTATGCCAGAGAGTTATGGGTCGATCTTGAGACGCGCTATGGGCAAGCCAATGGGCCGCTACTGTACAATCTCAACAAGGAGTTATCTTCTATCAAGTAGGGGACCCAAAATCTGGCTGGCTTCCTTACCAAGATTAAACAACTGTGTGATGATATCGCTTCTCTCAAGAAGACTCCTCACTGTGTCTGTGGGAAATGCACTTGCAGCGCCAATGGACGCATTGAGGATTCAAAGGCTTCTGACAGTTTAATGAAGTTCTTTATGGGACTAAATGATAGCTATGACATTGCTAGAGACAATATCCTCTCCATGGAACCCCTTCCTCCGCTTAATAATGCTTTTTCTATACTCCAGAGGATTGAATCCCAAAGGAGTGCTCAAATCTCTACTTCTGATAACACTGCACATGTTGCTTCCTCTAATACTAACTCTGCTCCCTTCTCCAAACCTCCACAGGGAGGCCAAAAATCTATCTCTGGAAATAAGGAGGAGCGTTACTACTCATAGCTCGGTGCGAACCCCTTTTGACCTGCACTGGCCCAGTGTGTAAGCCTATTTGCAACTGCACGGTCTTGATAGCGCGCTCAAGACCGTGCGTAAGCCAGTGCGCCCTCTTTTATGCTTGCACCGGCTTGCCAAGCCCGTGCGCTGGCCGGTGCAACATACTTAGAACTTTTCCAGCCTTTTTCTTTCTTTCACTTTGGGAATTTAGTCAACCTCTCTTAACTAAAATGTTGACTCTTGCAAACGACCTCCTAAAATCAATCCAATTTCACCGTTTATTATCCGTTTGATCCCGTTTCCGCGTGAGAGCATTCTTATATTATTTTAAGCATGCCTACGTGCCGTAATTGCGTTCAAGCATGTCTTTGATATTAATTTTAATGCTTCTTTCGTTATCTAGAATTGCATTAATATTTCTTTAATTGTTGTTTCGTATTTTACACATCTCCATATGTTTAATTGTGTAGCTTTCCATATCTCGTTTATAGCATGATTGAGATTCAATTTGTATTGTCGTGTGTCGCTTGTTGTCTCGTGTCTTGCTTTTAGTGTTGTCAGTCTCATTTTCATCCTCTAGGCCCTGTGTATTACAGTGGGACCAACGAGGGAGAAACTTGACTACCGCTTGCTTTCATTCTGTCGCGTCGAGCCAGGTAAGGGTTTAAAATGCTTTCAACTAGGGCAAGGACATAGTTACTTAGGTTTGCGAAATAACTTATTATCCCGCCTTTCTTATTGCTTGTTGTACTGCCTTTACTATTTCCTTATGTGCTTAGTCAAACCCCTTTTGATAGCAAAACTTATGCATCTACAAAATGATTTGAAACACTTTCAACTGGAGACAAGTAACCTTTTTGTTTTCAAAGTAACCATTTGATCTCAGAGGTACTTATAAGTAATGTCGTTAGGGACGTCCGTCAGCATGCTCTCGAAGCGTACGACACTTATGAGTATTTCCTAGATCGTTACACCAACTTGTCTCAAAAGCCCTTTGGCCATTCATACATAACTGATTGCATCATCTTTCGAATGGCCCTTTTGGCCACCCCAACCGATATTGATTTGAAAAGCGAGCCATGGACTGAATCATGACTTTGGGCCCGGAGCTATACAGGAGGTGAGCCTGGAGACGAGCGTCTAGGGCAAATCCTGATGTATACTCCAATCCGTATTCGGTTAGGTCAGCCAGGAGGTTGGCTAGCCTGAGTTAGTGCCAGGGTGGCGTTGTAGGCTACGCGCTTCCTAAAAAATTCTGATTGTGACGTTGTTAACACGCATTTCCATAAAATTCTGATTGGACATTGACTTTCGGTGGTGGAGTACTTGACCACATGCTTTCATGATTTTCATGGTTGGGAGTTATAAGGAGAGGGCCCGTTCTCGCTGGGACACATTATTGCATGACTCGTTGCATTATTTACTTGCCTAATTGATTTACTACTTTTATTACAAGTCGAAGCACTTTTCGGTTTTCTTCATTTAACATATGTATTTCCCTATACATATATAAAACCCGGAAGCGTGGCTCGAACTTGCCCAACTTAAGCCTTCTTTATTGTTCAAACTACTTAGTTGAATTACGAGCCGTCTTTACTTATCATTTCCAACTTGCTTTTATCATGTCTTTCGAACTTGTAACGGCCTCGTGACCCAACTAATATTCTTTCAAATGATAGGCCTGACATTAAGTGCAAATGTTTTCAAAGGATCCGGTTCGTCAACCTTTTTGTGTTTTCAAAGTAAGCCGAACCTGAGTGTTGCTCTGTGTTATTGTTTTGCAACTTATATTGTTATTTGTATTCTTTATCAAAACAAGCAACATTCACTACTTTTGGTTTTAAAAGATAAATGACGAACTATGATCAAACCCCCTTACTGAGTATCCTTTATACTCACCCCTTCTATTTTGGTTCTTGCTTCAGGTAGACAGGTGGCGGCGTCACCTATCTTGTCAGTCAGCATCAGTAGGTCTAGAGAGGCTCAGTCTTGTAGTCTGGTTTGTCTTGTCAGTGGTCCCAACAACTGTCGGGTCTTGTTTATTGTATTTAATTGCTTTCGTACCATTTACTGCTTGTAACGGCACGTCCCCAAATACGGTGCGACGTGACGTCCCGCACCAAGTCATAATCCACAACCAGAACTAAAGGTCCAGTTATGAACTACAACCTGGCGAACGGAAAATAATTACCAGGCGGATCTGCTTTACAAAATAATAAGACAATGAACAATAATACAGCGGAAGCAAATTAGGACAACCTATCCCACTCAGGGAGCTAGAACAACCATAATCCAAAACACAATTATAAAGCCCACCAAGGCCACTGAAAATACCAATATCAACATTCAGACTGATTTACATTATTTACATCTACCACTTCTAGGGTTTTAAATATTTATCCAGATACATAGACGGATATGAAATCACCTAAACAAAAGTAAATGACTCCAAGGACACGACCTGAATCCGCCTAGCAACAAAACCCTGAAAAGACAACAACAGAGTAATGGGGTTAGTCAAAGCGACTAAGTGAGGGGGCTGTAATACATATATATTATCGAAACAACAGAAAAGATTCACCAGTTTGTAAATGAGAAGAAAGCAAAGGAAAAATAAAGGTTTTCACAATTATTGGTGAATCGAATACTTTCGCAATAAAGTAAAAGCTCGGCGAGACGAGCATCAACCACCTATTTCATAATATCAGAAATATCAAATAAACCTCCCTTATTCCTCCTTGTGTAGACAGGTAGCTAGCCCGCTACTATATAATCATGCAAGGACAAATATCCAATACATCTTCGGCTGAGGATATAGACTAGATCCCGTCCGGCGCAGGTACTCAAAAGGGTTGCCACTCCGGTCATACCCTCGAGCTCCCATCAGTTTGGAGTCCAGAGCATTGAGATCCACCGTAGACCCGACGTCTATCCGGCTTCACCCCGTACCCTGAAGTCCGGGCCCAATCGTATAATGTGGCTCAATGGCCAGGCCGAAAGGCCAAGATAATGTTCTCGCATTCCAAATACTCATATGGTCAAAGGGACCAATTTCAATCCATTTTATACCCTTTCGAGCTAATAGAGCTCTCGAGGGGTTATACATAATAATTTGATATCAAAGCATTTTTCTTTAAACTCATTAATATAGTATGGTTCAAATAGCTACTACGTATAATATAAACATGGGGAAAGAAACATAAAAACATAAAAGACAGGCTTCGGGCATATATGGAATATTTACATACGTATAAGGAAAGCCGAATTCGGAAAAGAAACCCCACCTGGATAATACGGCAAAAAGGACAAAAGAAAGAAGACCAACTACTGCCCAGACGAACTACCACCTGAAACCAAATACAACACAACCAAGTAAGACGACAACACGACGCACGGCTTATTCTTAATGCAATAACCACGTAGTTAAATCAAAGAAGGGCAATTATTCAATGAAACGAATGAAATATCAAACTTCATGCTTATAATCATACTTAAACACAATTAGGTTTCATAGACATGCTTAAAATACTATAAAGAAGCATACATTCAAGTTTTGAAGCAATCGGAAAAGAATTGCGAAAAGCGTATAATTCTCTAAACGAAAATCAGTTCGTTTCACGATCAAACGGTATTGGAAAAATTCAAACTCTATGGATTATTAAGTTTTAAAGCACTACGAACTTAATGGCGAAGTCGGATTTTGAAAATAATATCAAACGAAGAAAGTAGCATTTGAAATTTTTGACTTCCAGAGACTTTTGAACTAAAATCGGGTCACACGGGCTACACACACGGCCTGATCAAGGCCGTGTGCGATTTTGGGAACACGCACGGCCTGACCACACGGCCTGATCAAGGCCGTGTGCAACTTTGAAACATGCACGGCCTACCCACACGGCCTGATGCAAGGCCGTGTGGGGTGGAAAACACGCACGGTCTTGCTACACGGCCTGTTTCAAGGCCGTGTGCGCCTGTTTTCGCGAATTTTCAGCAGAATGCGAAGAACTTCGCACAGAAGCAGCAAAACTTCGTCAAATCTTTACCAAAATACCATTTTCAATCAGATTTTCATATTACAAACTTCAACAAATATCAAAGATCACAATGGCAACACATAGGATCAAGAATCATCGAAAACTACGGAGTATAGCGATCAAACTATCGAAAAATCCAACTTCGAAACAATTTATCCAAAACATACTCAAACGACAACGGAATCAAATGGAACTTGAATAATACCTGTAGAGAATGTTATAAGGATCACGTAGGTTCTTACGGATCGAAATTTGGTTAAGAAACGAACTCGAAAGATCGAATTGAAGTTTTAAAGAAATTCTTTCTTTTTTTCTTTCTTTCTTTTCTTTTCCTTCGGCTGTTTAAGTGTAATTAAGAAAAAGAAAAGGAAAAGAGAATAAAAAGAAAACCTGAGGTTTAAATGAAAAATCGAAGGGGCATTTTCGTAATTTCGCGAAACTTCATAAAAAGGACATAGTAATGAAATATATCAATATTATAGTCAAAACTTATCCTTTTAAACGCACATCAACATAGAATAATTTAAATTCACAAATTATCACATTTACGAAAATTCATATAAAACACACAAATATCACATAAGCACATATATCCCGATCGAGTTTTCCAAACTTGTCCCGTTATCTCAGGAATTCTTACCGGCTTTAGTTTACCAAAAATGTGGGGCGTTACACTGCTTTAATTACTTTATGTACCTTATGTGTCCCTGATATGGGATAGTTGAAGATATCTAGGATTGCACAGGGAAGGTTAGTTGATCCGTGGATGACACTATGTGTTTATGAATAAATTGTATTTTGAACTGCAAATGTTTAAATGATATTATGTTAGCCTCGTAGGCTTTTATGGAATTGAACTGGTTACCTTTAAATCGCTTCCGCATTACTCTATATTGTTGTGGTTGTTGTTGGGAAGTCGTTGCTGTTTCCGATGGTTATTGCTTGCGTGCCGTTCGCCGGAATGGGTTTTTAAGTTGAGGCCCCTCGCCAAAGCTCAGGAGTTCGCTTCGGTGCGAATGTGGCGTTCCTTCTTCAAGGGGCGCTACAAGGGGTGCACACGAATCGAGCCGAGCCGAGTTTTGGCAAAAAATACGAGCTCGAGCTCGAACTCGATTTTTTTTTAGCTAGCTTGTAACGACCCAAAATTCCGAAATATATTTTCAGAATAATTATTCGACACTTCGTTGACTTTTAAATGAAAAGATTAGCTTCGTTAGCTAATGAAAAGATTAACATTCTATAATCACCTTTTCTAGCCCTCGAGTTTATTTTAATCTCAATCGAACCCACACACTCTTGAACACACTTGCACCCTCTTGAAAACACTTGCACCCCCTTATGCACCCTCTCTTGCACACTCCTGCTCACACACCCAAAACCGAGAGAGAGAGAGAGAGAGCAGAGAAGGAGAAAGGAAGAAGAAGGAAGGAGAAGGAAGAAAATCCTGTCCCGAATTCGTCGCTCGATCAATCGAGATTCTGAGACCAACTATACAATCATCGTTCGATTGTCTATCGGTAACCTTCTTTCCCCATTTCATTTCATCAATTAAATCCTTCATTTTGTTAACATTTTGTTAAGTTTGAATATTTGTTAATTTGATGGGTTTGTAGGTTAGAGTTTACCATTTTTAGTGTAGTTCGGATCAAATGGTAGCTATTAATGTGTACAATGCATGAGTGTGAATTTTATGTGTTGATTTTAGCTATAGAACTCGCATTAGTTGAATTTAGGATGAAACCCTCGTGGAAACCTTTAAATTGCATTTTTCTGCACCTGAAACATGAATCGCACGGCCCAACGCACGGTCTTGGCAAGACCGTGCGCGAGCCGGTACGTTCCCCTTTAAGCCTGCACCGGCCTGCGAAGCCCGGTGCGCAAACCAGTGCGCACCTCTATTAGCTTGCACAGTCTTGGGAGTGTTCTCAAGACTGTGCGCAAGGCCGTGCATTAGCCCGTGCGAATGGCTTGGCGAAATTTTCAAACTTTTCCTTAGTTGCTCTCGGGAATGGGGTCAATTGGCCAAAAATAAAAGTTGACTTTTTGCATATGACCTCCTAAAATCAAGCCGTTTTCACCTATACCTTTCATATGATTCAAAGATGAATATTCCATAAAGTTTTCAAAATTCTGACCTCGTTTGGGCCTTGAATCGAGCCTTTTTCATTTAGGACTTTTTCCCCAATTTTTGAATGTTGTCCGAATGATCCGAAAATCGCATGAGTGCTTCCTTATATTATATTATACATGAATGCGCACTTCGAATTTCAATTGAGCATGTTTAGCATCGTTAATTTCGCACTTTTTGTTTAATTGATTTAATTGCATTTTACTTGTAATTTTAATTGCTTTGTGACATTAATTGGTCGTTCATGTATTGTAATCCCATGAGAGTCGTGTGTCGTATCTTGCCTTATTTGGTTTTGTCGTCTGTCAGTTTCATGCCGTTCTTTTGAGGAATTGCTTGAGTTGTCTTGTCGTTCCCGTGCTTCCAGGTGAGGGTTTTAAAATGCTTTCAACTGGAGTAAGGATTTCTTTTACTTATTACGAACTCCCATTACGTGCTCATATCGATTTGATTTCTGTTCTCGTATATCTATTAGATATTTAACTATATTTTCATGATTTTAGTGAACAAACATTTTGATATCAACTTATGCCTATAAGTATATTTAAATCGTTTTGTTTTCAAGAGGTAAGTAAAACACTTTCTTTTAAACGTGACGCTTTGACTTTGGTTGGGTCTATGAGGGAAGTCGTTAGGGGAGGGCGCCAGTGCATCACGACACGTATGAAACTGTCACGACCCCCGGGCGCGGAGAGGAGAACCCTCACGACGGCGCCCGTTGGACGCACGGGTATAAGCTTCGAATCCACTGTGCACAATCCTAAAGTTTGGCTTAGGAAGCACTTGCCAAAAGGGATTAATCCATATTGATTGTACATGAGTTCTAACTTATAAACCCTTCGAATTACATCTGAATTTCCGATGTGGGACGGAAATCAACTCACACGGCCTGTCCACACAGCCTGTTGCAAGGCCGTGAGTACCATCCTCACGGCCTCACCACATGGCCGTGACATGAGGCCGTGTGAGGCCTCAAATTGCTCACGGCCTTACCCACATGGCCGTGACATGAGGCCGTGTGAGTGGCTCTCAATTTGGGGCATTACAGAAACTTATGGTCACCCCCTTTGTCGTCACTGTAACGCCCTGAAAATTTGAATTATAATCCGGTATGTCCGAATCGGGTATTTGCGCAAATTATTATTTTATTTGATATTTATTATAAGATTTTAGAATAATTTCGTGAATGAATGAATTTCTATATTTAAATTACGAATTGTCAATGTGCGTTTAATTATATGAATTTTAACTGTAATTATTTATTATTTGGACAACATGAGTTTTCAAACTTATTTTACGATATTACGAAAATGCCCCTTCGATTCTCAACCCAAGTCAAATTTTGACTTAAGTCTCATCTCTCTCCCTCTCACCTCATTCACGCAATCAACAACAAAGGAAAAAGAAAGAAAAAGAAAGAAAAAGAGAAAGAGAAGGAAGGAGGTTCAAACGATCATCCCGACTTCGTTTCCCGACCGATTTTCAAACCGTTTACGCCTACGAACTCCTCACGAACTCTTCTACGAGTAAGCCTTTCACATCCCTCTCGTTTAATGTCTCGTATGCCTCGTATTTCTCATTTTTTTATATAGTAGGGTTTATGTGATTTCGAGAGAATTTATGGATGGATTTTCGTGTTTTTGGATCCTATGTGTAGCTTATATGTTGTAGATCATTATATGTAAATATTAGGGCTTGATTTTCATGTTTAGATGATTAAATGTTGGATTTAGGATTGATTTTGCATAATGGGTTTGCTGTTTTGCGCGTCTGCTCTTTTCTGATATGCATGGGCTTGACACACGGCCTTGGCAAGCCCGTGTGAGGGCACACGGCCCCCTGCACGCCCGTGCAGGAGGCCGTGCGTGTTGTTGAAGCATGCACGGGCTCTCTACACGGCATGTAGAGAGGCCGTGCGCACTCCCTTGGGCTGCACGGCCCCCCTGCACGGCCGTGCTTGAGCCCGTGTGGCCCGTTTGAACAGGGCCCTGACCTTCTGTAAGTCAGGGCCAATTTTGGCCTACGGGTCCCTCCAAGGCTCGTGTTTTCCGAATTCTTTCTTTGCTCATGTATTCGATATATATGAAATAGATATGAATTGCATGTTTTATGAATTTATAGCATGTTCGGGTCTATGAATAGTGCATTTTAAGTTTTCGTCAAATTTTCTAACTTTTGCATATGAAGTCCGATTTTTCCGAAATTGGAATGCATACTCCTTTATGATATTTAAAGCATGTCCGTAAAGTTTCATTGCATTTGGAATAGATTTACATTTTCGAATTCACGAATTTCTCTGTTTATGCTTGATAATTTGAACTTAAGTGCTTGATTTGATTGTTTAACGTGCTTCTATGTGTTTTAATGTTTTCGTATAAGACGTGCATCGTCGTTAGTCTTAATTGGTTGTGTCTTAGTATTTTTGCAGACGATACTCCCGTGGAGTAGCGCCGGTTCTTGCTTTTGCTCTTCTTTTTGTATAGCCAACAGGTGAGGCTTTCCGTTTCTGATTCCAGTACTATTATGTATATATATGTAACACCCCGTTATTTTTATAACGCTTCGGTAAGTTTACCGACTAATTGCTCTTGTTTGTATTATTTGCAATTATGTGATTATGTGAATTATATGAATTAATGTGTGATTCTATATGTGAATAATATGATGAATTCATAAGAATTTTCATATTTGAAATTACTTTACACTATGTTTATATTTGAATTGTTGTATTTGAAATTTTATGAAAATTATGCCATTATATTTAAATAACATGATATTGTATTTGATATATATGCATATACATATGAAAATATACACAAACATATACATATAAATATCTATATAGTTGCAAACATATTTTGACTTTTCAAATAAATATCCTTATTTATTTAATTACCTTATTTATTCTCCAATTTTCTACACTATTCTCAAGCAACTTTCATCTTCAACCTCTCTCTCTCTCTCTTGGCCCTCACTCATTCTCTCACCACCGCCATTTTCATCACCATCAAAGCATCAAAAATCATCCTCTTTCTTGCTACAAAAAGTTGCTCTCTCATCCAAGGAACAAGCTACCACTTGTGGTTTTTGCAAACAAGCTCTCTACATCTCTTTTTCTCCAATTCTTTCCTTCAAGGTAAGTTTATGAATCTCTCAATTCTTTGGGTTTTATGGTTTCAAATGTTGATGAAGTGAAGAAGCATGCTAGAATGAATGATTGATGAGCTTGGTTTGATTGTTGGTTGCATGTAGCATCTTTTGTGATTTTTCTATTAAATTTGATCAATTTGCAATATTGGCTTAATGATCTTAGATGCTTGAATGGTTAGGGAATTCATGTTAGTTCATGATATTAAGCTAATTGGTGAAGTTTTGTGGAGTTTGGGGTTGAAAAATGAAAGTTTGGCAAAATAGGTAGGGGCTGATGAATAGTGATTTTTGAGCATTTGGCTTCATTTTTCGATTCTTTTGGCATCAAAAATCCTTAAATATAGTAGTTAAGAGATGCAAAAAGTTTCGGATTAATCGGAGTTATTTTGCTATGAAAAGTATTAAATGAGGGGTGATTTGTGTAATATTCCCAAACCTTTGAATTTTATTCCCCAAGCTTCCATATCACTTGAATGCTTAATTTAGCTTAATATCATGTGTATTTGATTGTGTTTAAATGTGTTTGAATGAGCTTAGTTGTGTTTAAATGCATTTATACATAATATGTTATTTTGAGCATAAAATGCATTTCATAGCCGTGCGTCTTATTTGGTTGGTTTATCGAGTCGTGTCTTACCTCGAGGACTGTGTATTACAGGTGGGACCTCGCGGGACTGATCTCTGGTCGTTTGGCTATCCTTTTTGTTAAGCCTACAGGTGAGGATGTAAAATGTTTTCTAACTGGGGCATGAACAAATATTGCGAAAACCATATCCCTTATATTTCAATTATACATTATCAATATTTGAAATAAAAGGGTTTTGATATAAAATGATATATGTGTATCTTTCCAAAATGGTTTGAAAATAGAGACGAGAGAACTATTTTGATTTTAAAAGTAACATTTGGTCTCGGGACTTGCACGTATGCCTCGAGATAACTCGGCAACGTGACGGGATACCCTAGGCGGTTACATACCTTGTCTCGAAGACCCTTTTGGTCCATTAAAATATTTTGAAAAGCGAGATGACTTATACTTAACCCCATTGAGGACGCTCATGGGTATTTCTGTTTGGGCCCTGGATTATGTGACAGGCGGATACCCGGAGACGTGCGTCTAGGGTTGAAGCTGGGTTCATAATTCCACCGATTATAAGCAGGTATTCATGAACCTGACAAATAATCAAAGGGTATTGTTCATGGTTGGTCGGAGGTAGTCTAGCCTGAATAATACTTACACCGGCGCCATTAGTCGGTTATGGTGAAATCTTGGGTAGCTCCCTTGATAAGCTAAATGGTATTGAGGAGGAATTTTGTTATATTTGATATGTTTTTGGAGTTATAAGGAGTTGGCCCGTTCTTGCCGGGAATAAAATGTTTCTAAAATGTTTTACTTTAATATTTAATTCACAAAGCTTTGATGAATTATAAAGAGAAAGTATCGGCACTAGATTCGTTTCTCTATTAACCAAAGCGTGAATTAAATATGTTTTATGTTTTAATTATTATATATATATTTTCCCCTCCTCACTGAGTTCGTTTGACTCACATCCCGTTTTGGTTTATGCTTCAGGTTAGCGGTCAGGTACTGGCAGCAGCATTGTAGGATCATCAGTCTTTGGAGTCAGTTATATGTATTCTGTTAGCTGAACTCTATTATATATTTTGACATGTTATGCTGATGTTGGATACTTAATGAATTGATGTTATAACTTGCGATGGATAATGAACTTATAAATGTTTATTTTGGCCACGGATGGCAGTGTGAATATAAATATGATCTTTTGTTCATAGCTTCCGCTTGTTATTGCTGTTGTTGTTGTTGATGTTGGTATTGTTGTTGGGGAGTTGCTGTTGCCAGATTGTGGGAATCCCGTTGTCCGGGGCGGGTTTTCGAGTGGTGGTATTTAGCCATCGCTCGGGAGCTCGTTTCGGTCCGGGGGTTGTGGCGTGGGGGACGTCACAGCTTAAGGTGGTATCAGAGCCTAGGTTTGGTACTTAGGTTTTGACGTCGTGTCGAGTCTGTCTAGGTCGAACGGCTTTAGGACAATGTGCTTCTATATGCTTATGTTATGTGATTCTGTGTTAACATGATCATGTGGCTAACGAAGCATGCATATTATTTAGTCTTTTGATACAGGAAAATGGTTCGTGCTCGTGGTAGACCGAGAACCAGAGCTACTCCTCCTTCTCCTCCCCAGGAAGACAACAATATTAATGATCCTCCGGCTCCCCAACCTGAGCAGGTACAGCCGGCACAGCATAATCCATTCAATCCGGCAGTATTTATAGAGGCAATGCAGCAGTTCTTCAGACAGGGTTTAGCTCCGGCTCAGCCAACAGCCGCCCAGAGGAGACAGATAGAAGCTAAAGAGTTTGATCGGTTTCTTAGCCTAAATCCTCCTCGTTTCAAGGGAGCCCCCGACGACTCAAAGGCTACGGAGTGGATCACAGATTTAGAACCTATCTTCCGGGTCATTGAATGTGAGGACGCTAAAAAGGTCGAGTATGCTGTTTTCCTTCTTAAGGGTCCGGCACGGGATTGGTGGAGATTGACCGAGGCTAAGTGGAGAGCAGAACAGACTGAGCCGACTTGGGCTAATTTTCTCTCAGCCTTCCGAAACAAATACATTCCCCTGGTTGTACAGGATAAACGAGAAGCTGAATTCAAGGCCCTAAAACAGGAGAATCTCACTGTTGATCAATACGAGGCCATGTTCTCCCGCCTCATTGTCTACTGTCCTTCCATCCTCACAGACGAAAGAAGGAAGGTGAATCAGTTTGTTCAGGGCCTGAATGAGGATATCCGAAGAGAACTTCTGGGAGCTCATCTCCCTACATACGAGGTTGCCGTCACAACTGCTCTGGAGATTGAGTCTCAGTTACATCAGATCAAAAGGGACTTCGCACCGAAGGATATAGCTCCACCACCTCGCAAATTCAAGAGGTCTTTTCCTCCTGCGGGTTCTTCATCCTCGAGCAAGAAGCAAAAGACCGCAGGTTCACAGATAGCCGAGCCTCCGATCAAGTGTTCTTACTGTAATAAACCAAAACATACCGAGGCAAACTGCTGGAGGAAACAGGGTTTATGTATCTGGTGTGGAGGCAGGGACCATCAAATCGGGAACTGCCCAAAGAGAAGGCCACCTCCACAGTTCCAGAAGGAGCCACAGAATGCGGGGAAAGGAAAAGTTGTAGCTCGAGCGTACGCGATGACGGGGGATGGAGGGGAGACCGATCCTAATGCAGTGGTGCAAGGTACTGTACATTTGCATGACATATCCATAATTGCATTATATGATTCGGGTGCGACGCATTCTTTTATTGCACCTGAATATGCATCCAAATTATCATTGTCTGCCGAGTCTTTACCGTATATGCTTGAGGTCAATTCCCCGTTGGGAATTTCTTATTTGTGTAATCGAGTCTTCCGAGATTGTCCGTTGAGGATAGACGATCGCGATTATCCTGCTGATCTCATCGAACTTCCGATGAGTCACTACGGGATAATATTGGGAATGGACTGGCTATATCGGCATCAAGCTTCTATTGATTGTTTCGGGAAAAAGATCGCTCTGGGAACTGATAGCGAGATTTTGGGCAAAAGGTTTGACAAGATTCCTCGAGTTTCTTATGTTAAAGCCGCCCGAATGATTCGCAAGGGATCTCCGGCCTTTGTTGCTTATCTACTAAACCGTCCAAAAGAGCATGTTAAGCTTGAGGAGGTACCAGTAGTTGGAGAATTCCCTGATGTGTTTCCCGAGAGTTTGAATTCTTTGCCTCCGGAACGAGAGATAGAGTTTGTGATCGATTTAGCTCCGAGTGCCGAACCGTATTCGAAGACTCCTTACCGAATGGCTCCGGCAGAGTTGAAAGAATTGAAGATACAGTTGGATGGATTGTTGGAGAGTGGGTATATTCGACCGAGTACTTCACCGTGGGGTGCACCTGTTCTTTTCGTGAAAAAAAAGGATGGGACGTTGAGGATGTGTATAGATTATCGCGAGCTGAATTGGATGACGATAAAGAACAAATATCCTCTACCTCACATCGAAGAGTTGTTTGATATTTTGCAAGGGTCGAAAGTATACTCCAAGCTAGATCTCCGACAGGGGTATTACCAGTTGAGGATTCGAGAGTCAGACATTCCGAAGACTAGGTTTAATACTCGATATGGGCATTTTGAGTTCGTAGTTATGCCTTTCGGGTTAACGAATGCCCCAGCTGCTTTCATGGATTTGATGCATCGTACTTTCCGGCCATATCTCGATAAGTTTGTGGTGATCTTCATTGATGATATCCTGGTTTTCTCAAAGACTAAGGAAGAACATGCCGAGCATCTTCGCATTGTATTAAGAACTCTCCGAGAGCATCAGTTGTATGCCAAGTTCAGTAAATGCGAATTTTGGCTTGATAAAGTTACCTTCCTTGGTCATGTGATATCAGGAGATGGAATCGAAGTGGATCCTTCGAAGATTGAGGCCGTAATGAAATGGGAGCAGCCGAAGACCCCAACTGAAGTTAGAAGTTTTCTAGGGTTAGCTGGCTATTACAGGCGTTTCGTTCAAGATTTCTCCAAGATAGCCGCTCCGCTGACCAACTTAACTCGCAAGGACGTGCCTTTTAAGTGGGACGATAAGTGCGAGGCAAGTTTCCAAGAGCTAAGGAAACGGTTGACTACTGCTTCGGTACTTGCACTACCGGAAGGTTCCGAAGGGTTTACGGTTTATACCGATGCCTCGAAAGAAGGGTTAGGATGTGTTCTTATGCAGAATGGCAAAGTGATTGCTTATGCTTCGCGCAAGCTAAAAGATGCTGAGAAGAACTATCCTATCCATCATCTTGAGCTAGCTGCTATTATCTTTGCTATGGGGAAGTGGCGACATTATTTATACGGCGTGACGTTCGACATTTTCACCGACCACCAGTGTAGCGCCCCCTGAAGGAGGACCGCCACATCCGTACCGAAATGGATTCCCGAGCTTCAGCGAGGGGCCTCAACTCAAAAACCCACTCCGGCGAACGGCACTCAAGCAACCACTACCGGCAACAGCAACGACATCCCAACAACAACTAGAAAAGAGCAGAGAAAAATGCGGAAGGGATTAAGGTAAACAATTAGATTCTATAAAAGCCTACAAGGCTAACATAATAACAATTAAACATTTATAATCAAGACACAATAAAATAACAACACATGTTCATAAGCAGATAGTGCCATCCATGGCTCAACTAGTCTATCCTATGCAATCCTAGATATCGTCAACTATCCCACATCAGGGGCACATAAGTACGTAAAGTAAATAAATACAATAAACAAGACTCGACGGTTGTTGGGACCACTGACAAGACAAACCAGAAAGACTGAGCCTATCTAGACCTGCTGATGCCGACTGACAAGATAGGTGACGTCGCCACCTGTCTACCTGAAGCAAGAACCAAAACAGCAGGGATGAGTATAAAGGATAAATCCCTAAACGAGCAAGGTGTCAATTGACGGTCAATTAGGGTCGGGTAAATTGTAAATTATGAAGATTATCAAATCCCAAGGCTCGAGGAAGCTATAGGTGAAATCGGATTGATATTCGGAGGTCGTATGAGAAAAGTCAACATTTAAATGAGTGGGGTTGACCAATTCCCGAAGTGTAAGAAAGGAAAAGGCTAGAAAATACACTAAGTATGTTGCACCGGCCAACGCACGGGCTTACGCACGGGCTTGGCAAGCCGGTGCACGCACAAAAGGGGTTGCACGGCCTCCCGCACGGTCTTGAGCACGGTGCCAAGACCGAGCAGGTGCAAACGGCCATGCGCACGGGCCTGTGCACGGGCTTAAGCCCATGCAGGCTGAAAAGTGAAGCGCACGGGCTCCTGCACGGTCTTGCTCAAGACCGTGCGTTCGCCCGTGTGGATCTACTGAGCAGCAGACTCAGCAGATCGCGAACCTCTCACGCGAATTCAAAATATAAATTCATATATCTCCTAATTTATACCATAAAACACCCTAATTTTCATATATAATCATATATATCATATAAGCTACATATAGACACAAGAATCACGTAAAATGGTCCAGTAAATCTTCCTAAACACGAAAATCCTAATATAATAAAATTCTATATATAAATCACGAAAAATCGCAAGAAAGAACGAACGGAATGAAATGAGGTAAAAGGATTACCGATAGAGAATGTAGTGAGGATCGTTCGGGTTTTCACGGCTCGTCGATCGGGCGAGAAACGGGCTCGGTAGGGCGTCGGGAAGATTTCTCTCCTTTCTCTTTTCTTTCTTCTTTTCTTTCCTCTCTTTCTTCTTTCCTCCTCCTTTTGTGAAATGAGAGAATGAGAGAGATAGATAGATATTTATGAAAATATCTCGGGGGGGGGGGGGGGGGGGGGTAAAATGGTCATTTAGGCTTTTAAGGGCATTATGTAATTTAAGTAATTGAGGGTATTTAAAAGATAGGTTAAATCAATCTTTTCCACAAGATTAATTAATCCAATTGGATAGATCGAGAAATTAGGTAAGAAAGAATTCGCGTAATTATTAGTAATATAATTAAAATATTCGGGTCGTTACAATACTCCCCTCTTCAAAAGAATCTGTCCTCAGATTCTCCTCCGGACTTCGGCGTTAGTTAAGAGGAGCATAATCCATAAAATCTAATAACGCGAATTAAAAACGAACATATAGGAGCAATTAAAATACATTATAAAACATCATTCATAATAAAAATAGAATCCAAAGTCATGCGAAAGACAGAATTACAAAAACCCTAAACAAGGGTAACGGCGAAGAAAACTCCCAATGCAAGGTCCATCGTCACTGTCATTATCTATTTCGTTCTTCCGACTGATTCTTGTACTCTTCGTATCCTCAATGACAATTGTCACATCCTCCTCCTGTTTTCTTGATTAGAGTTCCTTTTACAGGAAGTAACGCCATCATCATTTCTCCCATTGTACCCCTCGTCCTTCTCACAATCTGTTTCTTCAAGATCACACTCTTTCTTATTCTTTCTACAAAGTGTTTTCTCACCTTCAATAGTATTGGATGATTTCTCCTCTCCTCTTTCCATTAAACCATCATTTTCATCATTTCTTCGTTCGACTTCATACAAAACATCAGGGTCGTCATTATCGGAAGCCGATGTCGGCTCGTCTCCCATATAATCATCATCGTCAGATAATTCATTATCCTCTTCACTAGTTGATTCATCTTCAGACATACCTTCAGAAGTATACTCCTTCAGACTCGATTTGTCAACGTCGGTGCTATCCAGAACCGCATAACGTACTCGCAATAGAATCGATCCTAGTCGGCCAAGAACTCCTTGTCCTTAGCACTCTCTAATAGCGTATAACGAATTTATCGAATTCCACGCTATCCACATAGAGGTCACATAAATCTTGGCATCTAATCATTCAAGCAGTGCAAGTGTGAAGTTTGAAAGCAGTTAAAGCACGTAAGTCATATAAAACACTTAGCACATATTTAAAGCAATTACCATTCAAAGCAGAACACTATGAATGAATGCTATGATAATGCAATGTACCTGTACGAGCATGTCGAGATCGGTAACCACTTCTTCTTCCCCCAGGGTTCTCTCTGTTGGGACAGTCCCGAATGTGGTGCTTCATGCTTCCACAAGAAAAGCAACGTCCCAATTGTTTCCTACACTTTGCCGTCCTGTGATTCGTCTTCCCACAGTGCTCACAGGGAATGGGGTCCTCGTTCACTTCAGGTTCTGTAGGTTCCGGCACCTCGTAGTGTGGTCTCTTTGTCCGATAGGTACTCGGTCCGACTGACTCTCTCCTTGCTATCTCGTTGGAAGAGGATCCTATCATAGCAGGGGCACTCTGGTTCATTATTTGGAGTTCGGATTCCACTCTCATGGCTCGGGTAACTGCATCGGGGTAAAGACGGATGTCAAGTGCCAGTAATGCTCTTCGGATCTCCGGCTGAAGTCCCTCGATAAACTTTCGTGCTCTCTTTCGTTCGTCCGCGGCATAGTGAGGAGCATAAGTGATGAGACGGTTGAACTGTGCTTCATACTGGGCTACGGTAGATGCTCCTTGGTTGAGATACATGAATTCTCTCTCTCGGCTGTCACGTACCACTTCCGGCACATACTTCATTCGGAAGTCAGATACGAATTGTGACCAAGTGTGGGGGACTCCCTCGGCGATCCATCTCCGTTCTGTGAAGTTCCACCAATCTCGAGCGGGTCCTATCATAAGGAAGGTAGCATACTCGACCTTCTCGGGGTCACCACACTGTAGTACTCGAAAGATCTGTTCCACGTCGGATATCCAGGCCTCGGCCTTAAAATCATCGGGTTCGCCCTCAAAGCAGGGTGGACGATAGAAGAGAAACCTATCCAAGGTTTGGCCCACACTCTGTATGGCATATAAAATTCAAACAAAGCATACATATATGATTCGAATAGCATGTAATAAATTTAAGGACGAAACAAATCACAGAACAAGCAAAACTCGATCCTATAGCCGTACGACCTAGACACGACAAGACCCAAGCAGACACGACCAGACGACAAGACAAGACAGACGCTACCTCGAGTTCCACATCCACCTGCATTCGATCCCAACTCAGTACTACAATTGTAAGAGATCAAACGGTTGGTTGGCCATTCCAAAAGGAAATCAATCACAATTTCAATACTAAGGAGTTCTCAAGCACCTGTGACTGGAAACTCTAAGTCTCATTGACACGAAACGGGCAGACACAAGAGACAAGACACGACGCGATTACAAAGCTTCGGTTCCTTTTGGGAACCTAGGCTCTGATACCACTGACTGTAGCGCCCCCTGAAGGAGGACCGCCACATCCGCACTGAAATGGATTCCCGAGCTTCACCGAGGGGCCTCAACTCAAAAACCCACTCCGGCGAACGGCACTCAAGCAACCACTACCGGCAACAGCAATGACATCCCAACAACAACCAGAAAAGAGCAGAGAAAAATGCGGAAGCGATTAAGGTAAACAATTAGATTCTATAAAAGCCTACAAGGCTAACATAATAACAATTAAACATTTATAATCAAGACACAATAAAATAACAACACATGTTCATAAGCAGATAGTGCCATCCATGGCTCAACTAGTCTATCCTATGCAATCCTAGATATCGTCAACTATCCCACATCAGGGGCACATAAGTACGTAAAGTAAATAAATACAATAAACAAGACTCGACGATTGTTGGGACCACTGACAAGACAAACCAGAAAGACTGAGCCTATCTAGACCTGCTGATGCCGACTGACAAGATAGGTGACGTCGCCACCTGTCTACCTGAAGCAAGAACCAAAACAGCAGGGATGAGTATAAAGGATACTCAGTAAGGGGTTTTGATCACAGTTCGTCATTTATCTTTTAAAACCAAAAGTGGTGAGTGTTGCCCGTTTTGAGAAAGAAAATAAATAAAGAAATATAATTTATAAAATAACGCAAGGCAACGCTCAGGATCGGCTTATTTGAAAATACAAATAGTTGACGAACCGGATCTTTCAAAATATTTGCACGTAATATCAAGCCGATTGAAAGAATATTAGTTGAGTAATAAAGGAGGCTTAGGGTAGCAAGTACGAGTCACACTTCCGGGTTTTATATATATATAGGGAAATACATATGATTACTGAAGAAAAACCGGAATGTGCTTCGACTTGTCACGGAAGCCATAAAATAATTAGACAAGCAATAAATGCAGTAAATCATGCCGTAATGTGTCCCGGCGAGAACGGGCCCTCTCGTTATAACTCCCCATTGAAAAACATGCAAGCAAGTACTCCATCACCAAGGTTCATGGACCACTCAGAATTTATGGAAACGCGTGTTAACAACGTCACCCTTAACAGAATTTTCTAGGAAGAGCGTAGCCTACAACGCCACCCTCGCACTAACTCAGGTTAGTCAACCTCCTGGCTGACCTAAGCAGATACGGATTGGAATATCCATCGGGATCTGCCCTGGACGCACGTCCCCAGGCTCACCTCCTGAATACTCCGGGCCCAAAACATACACTGTCCAGTGCTCGCATTTGAAAACGATGATAGTTTAAGTGGCCAAAAGGGCCATTCGTAATTGGGGAATCGGGATGTGGAAGGCCAAAAGGGCCATTCGAGACAAGGTTATATTTGCGAGGTCGATGGACCAAAGTTCGCATTTAAAACAAAGGGTTTTCCTTGTCTCTAGTCGAAATCATTTCAAATCATTTTGGTTTTGCTATTGAAAGGTTTGACTAAGCACATAAGGAATAGTAAAGGCAGTACAACAAGTAATAATAAAAGCTGGGAAGTCATTTATTTCGCAAACCTATATAAGACTATGTTCTTACTCCAGTTGAAAGAAGTTTAAACCCTTACCTGGCTCGACAAGACAGTATGAAAGCAAGCGGTAGTCAGGTTTCTCCCTCGTTGGACCCACCTGTAATACACAGGGCCTAGAGGATGAAAACAAGACCGACAATACTAAAAGCAAGACACAAGACAACAGATGACGCACGGCAATTCATATAGAATCCAATCATGCAATAAACGCAATATGGGAAGTAAATCAATTAAACATGTAAATTACGGTACGACAATTAAAGAATATTAATGAAATGTTAAATAATGAAAGAACGTAAATAATAAATATTGAAGGCATGCTTAAACGCAATTAGGGCACGTAGACATGCTTAAAATAATATAAAGACGTTCTCTCGCGAATACAGGTTTAAACGGATAAGAAACGGGAAAGGTGGAATAAATCCCTAAACGAGCAAGGTGTCAATTGACAGTCAATTAGGGTCGGGTAAATTGTAAATTATGAAGAATATCAAATCCCAAGGCTCGAGGAAGTTATAGGTGAAATCGGATTGATATTCGGAGGTCGTATGAGAAAAGTCAACATTTAAATGAGTGGGGTTGACCAATTCCCGAAGTGTAAGAAAGGAAAAGGCTAGAAAATACACTAAGTATGTTGCACCGGCCAACGCACGGGCTTGGCAAGCCGGTGCAAGCACAAAAGGGGTTGCACGGCCTCCCGCACGGTCTTGAGCACGGTGCCAAGACCGAGCAGGTGCAAACGGCCATGCGCACGGGCCTGTGCACGGGCTCAAGTCCGTGCAGGCTGAAAAGTGAAGCGTACGGGCTCCTGCACGGTCTTGCTCAAGACCGTGCGTTCGCCCGTGTGGATCTACTGAGCAGCAGACTCAGCAGATCGCGAACCTCTCACGCGAATTCAAAATATAAATTCATATATCTCCTAATTTATACCATAAAACACCCTAATTTTCATATATAATCATATATATCATATAAGCTACATATAGACACAAGAATCACGTAAAATGGTCCAGTAAATCTTCCTAAACACGAAAATCCTAATATAATAAAATTCTATATATAAATCACGAAAAATCGCAAGAAAGAACGAACGGAATGAAATGAGGTAAAAGGATTACCGATAGAGAATGTAGTGAGGATCGTTCGGGTTTTCACGGCTCGTCGATCGGGCGAGAAACAGGCTCGGTAGGGCGTCGGGAAGATTTCTCTCCTTTCTCTTTTCTTTCTTCTTTTCTTTCCTCTCTTTCTTCTTTCCTCCTCCTTTTGTGAAATGAGAGAATGAGAGAGATAGATAGATATTTATGAAAATATCTAGGGGGGGGGGGGGGGGGGTTAAAATGGTCATTTAGGCTTTTAAGGGCATTTATGTAATTTAAGTAATTGAGGGTATTTAAAAGATAGGTTAAATCAATCTTTTCCACAAGATTAATTAATCCAATTGGATAGATCGAGAAATTAGGTAAGAAAGAATTCGCGTAACTATTAATAATATAATTAAAATATTCGGGTCGTTACAACCAGAGTTTGAAATATCTGCATACCCAGAAAGATCTTAATCGCAGGCAACGTCGGTGGATGGAATTCCTTGAAGATTATGATTGCCGTATCCAATACCATCCAGGCAAAGCTAACGTAGTAGCCGATGCTTTAAGTAGACAAGCAAAGGTAGCTAGCTTGGAAGGAACCTCTACAGGAGTGATGTCAGAAGCAGGGAGATATCACTTAGTCTCTCAACCGCGGATTGCAAACCTCTCAGTGAGACCGGATTTGGTTCAGAGGCTTAAAGACGAGCAGAGTGCTGATGACTGGATTCAAAGACAGGTTGTGAGGATGCAAGATGATCCGAACTCCTCATTTGCTTTCGATGATATGGGTCTTCTTCGTTTTAAGAATCGTATTTGTGTGCCGAAGAATCTGAAGACCGAAATCATGGAGGAAGCACATAAATCTGCTTATGCCGTCCATCCGGGAGGTAATAAGATGTACCAAGATCTCAAGACTCAATATTGGTGGCATGGAATGAAACGAGAAGTTGCTGATTTCGTGAGACGGTGTTTGACTTGTCAACAAGTTAAAGCCGAACATCAGCAACCCGGTGGAACTCTACAGCCACTCTCTATTCCGGATTGGAAATGGGAAGATATTGCTATGGATTTCATGTCCGGATTACCGAGAGTTCGAGGTGGATATGATACGATTTGGGTGATTGTGGATCGTTTGACGAAATCCGCTCATTTCATTCCAATTCGAAAGACCACCAATGTCAAGAAACTGGCAGAGCTGTATATCGAGCAGATTGTAAAGCTACATGGAGTTCCGAAGAATATCGCGTCCGATCGAGATCCTAAGTTCACTTCTAGACTTTGGCAAGAAATTCACAGAAACTTGGGAACGAATTTGAAATTTAGCACAGCTGCTCACCCGCAAACTGATGGTCAATCTGAAAGAACCATCAAGATTTTAGGCGATATGCTGCGAGCTTGTGCTCTCGACTTCTCCACGAGTTGGGACAAGCAACTGCCGCTCATCGAATTCGCCTACAACAACAGCTACCAAGCGACAATAGGGATGCCCTCGTATGAAGCGCTTTACGGACGTAAATGCCGATCCCCAAAGACTATCCAGGAAACTCTTGAAAAGATTGCAATCATTCGACAGAGAATGAAAGCTGCCCAGGATCGTCAGAAGAGTTATGCTGATAAGAGACGCCGGGATTTGGAATTTGAAGAGGGAGACAAAGTGTTTCTTAAGGCGACGTTGAGGAAAGGATTCGCTAGAGTGGGAAAAGGTGGGAAGCTCAATCCGAGATATTTGGGACCCTATGAGGTTATTGAACGGATTGGGAAGACGGCCTACCGCCTGAACCTGCCCTCGACTCTAACTGGGATTCACAACGTCTTCCATGTTTCTCAATTGCGAAAATACTATCCCGACGAATCTCATATTCTCCGAGATGAAGAAGTCCAGGTAGAGCCTGACTTGACGATCGAGATGAAACCTGTTGAGATTCAGGATCGTAAGTTCAAGCAACTCCGCAACCGACAGATTCCCTTGGTTCGTGTGTTGTGGAGAAACCGAACCACCGAACAAGTAACTTGGGAGACAGAAGAGAAGATGCGAACTCATTATCCCGAGTTATTTGCAGAGTCGAATTAGAATCTGGGGACCAGATTCTCCGAAGGGGGGGATAGTGTAACGCCCCGTTATTTTTATAACGCTTCGGTAAGTTTACCGACTAATTGCTCTTGTTTGTATTATTTGCAATTATGTGATTATGTGAATTATATGAATTAATGTGTGATTCTATATGTGAATAATATGATGAATTCATAAGAATTTTCATATTTGAAATTACTTTACACTATGTTTATATTTGAATTGTTGTATTTGAAATTTTATGAAAATTATGCCATTATATTTAAATAACATGATATTGTATTTGATATATATGCATATACATATGAAAATATACACAAACATATACATATAAATATCTATATAGTTGCAAACATATTTTGACTTTTCAAATAAATATCCTTATTTATTTAATTACCTTATTTATTCTCCAATTTTCTACACTATTCTCAAGCAACTTTCATCTTCAACCTCTCTCTCTCTCTCTCGGCCCTCACTCATTCTCTCACCACCGCCATTTTCATCACCATCAAAGCATCAAAAATCATCCTCTTTCTTGCTACAAAAAGTTGCTCTCTCATCCAAGGAACAAGCTACCACTTGTGGTTTTTGCAAACAAGCTCTCTACATCTCTTTTTCTCCAATTCTTTCCTTCAAGGTAAGTTTATGAATCTCTCAATTCTTTGGGTTTTATGGTTTCAAATGTTGATGAAGTGAAGAAGCATGCTAGAATGAATGATTGATGAGCTTGGTTTGATTGTTGGTTGCATGTAGCATCTTTTGTGATTTTTCTATTAAATTTGATCAATTTGCAATATTGGCTTAATGATCTTAGATGCTTGAATGGTTAGGGAATTCATGTTAGTTCATGATATTAAGCTAATTGGTGAAGTTTTGTGGAGTTTGGGGTTGAAAAATGAAAGTTTGGCAAAATAGGTAGGGGCTGATGAATAGTGATTTTTGAGCATTTGGCTTCATTTTTCGATTCTTTTGGCATCAAAAATCCTTAAATATAGTAGTTAAGAGATGCAAAAAGTTTCGGATTAATCGGAGTTGTTTTGCTGTGAAAAGTATTAAATGAGGGGTGGTTTGTGTAATATTCACAAACCTTTGAATTTTATTCCCCAAGCTTCCATATTACTTGAATGCTTAATTTAGCTTAATATCATGTGTATTTGATTGTGTTTAAATGTGTTTGAATGAGCTTAGTTGTGTTTAAATGCATTTATACATAATATGTTATTTTGAGCATAAAATGCATTTCATAGCCGTGCGTCTTATTTGGTTGGTTTATCGAGTCGTGTCTTACCTCGAGGCCTGTGTATTATAGGTGGGACCTCGTGGGACTGATCTCTGGTCGTTTGGCTATCCTTTTTGTTAAGCCTACAGGTGAGGATGTAAAATATTTTCTAACTGGGGCATGAACAAATATTGCGAAAACCATATCCCTTATATTTCAATTATACATTATCAATATTTGAAATAAAAGGGTTTTGATATAAAATGATATATGTGTATCTTTCCAAAATGGTTTGAAAATAGAGACGAGAGAACTATTTTGATTTTAAAAGTAACATTTGGTCTCGGGACTTGCACGTATGCCTCGAGATAACTCGGCAACGTGACGGGATACCCTAGGCGCTTACATACCTTGTCTCGAAAGACCCTTTTGGTCCATTAAAATATTTTGAAAAGCGAGATGACTTATACTTAACCCCATTGAGGACGCTCATGGGTATTTCTGTTTGGGCCCTGGATTATGTGACAGGCGGATACCCGGAGACGTGCGTCTAGGGTTGAAGCTGGGTTCATAATTCCACCGATTATAAGCAGGTATTCATGAACCTGACAAATAATCAAAGGGTATTGTTCATGGCTGGTCGGAGGTAGTCTAGCCTGAATAATACTTACACCGGCGCCATTAGTCGGTTATGGTGAAATCTTGGGTAGCTCCCTTGATAAGCCAAATGGTATTGAGGAGGAATTTCGTTATATTTGATATGTTTTTGGAGTTATAAGGAGATGGCCCGTTCTCGCCGGGAATAAAATGTTTCTAAAATGTTTTACTTTAATATTTAATTCACAAAGCTTTGATGAATTATAAAGAGAAAGTATCGGCACTAGATTCGTTTCTCTATTAACCAAAGCGTGAATTAAATATGTTTTATGTTTTAATTATTATATATATATATTTTCCCCTCCTCTCTGAGTTCGTTTGACTCACATCCCGTTTTGGTTCATGCTTCAGGTTAGCGGTCAGGTACTGGCAGCAGCATTGTAGGATCATCAGTCTTTGGAGTCAGTTATATGTATTCTGTTAGCTGAACTCTATTATATATTTTGACATGTTATGCTGATGTTGGATACTTAATGAATTGATGTTATAACTTGCGATGGATAATGAACTTATAAATGTTTATTTTGGCCACGGATGGCAGTGTGAATATAAATATGATCTTTTGTTCATAGCTTCCGTTTGTTATTGCTGTTGTTGTTGTTGATGTTGGTATTGTTGTTGGGGAGTTGCTGTTGCCAGATTGTGGGAATCCCGTTGTCCGGGGCGGGTTTTCGAGTGGTGGTATTTAACCATCACTCGGGAGCTCATTTCGGTCCGGGGGTTGTGGCGTGGGGGACGTCACAATATATAAATAAGCCTCTCCCGATATAAGGCATGTTTACGTTTTGTTTTCACACCGTTTCTATATATATACTTAGTAAATATTTATGCCTATTATGTTCATTCGATTTATCGAAAAGGTTTTGATATGAAAAAGTACTACGTATATTCTTTCAAACGTTTGCGAAAGAGACATGTAAAACCTCTTTATTTCTAAGGCGAACTTTGGCCTTCGACCTCGCATATGACATGTCTCGAACGGTCTGAGGCAAACTGCTGGAGGAATCAGGGTTTGTGTATCTGGTGTGGAGGCAGGGACCATCAAATCGGAAACTGCCCGAAGAGAAGGCCACCTCCATAGTTCCAGAAAGAGCCACAGAATGCGGGGAAAGGAAAAGTTGTGGCACGAGCGTATGCGATGACGGGAGATGGAGGAGACGCTGATCCAAATGTTGTGGTACAAGGTACTATACATTTGCATGACATATCCATATTTGCATTATATGATTCGGGTGCGACGCATTCTTTTATTGCACCTGAATATGCTTCTAGATTATCTTTGTCTGCCGAATGCTTGCCTTATGTGCTTGAGGTCAATTCCCGTTGGGAATTTCTTATTTGTGCAATCGAGTCTTCCGAGACTGTCCGTTGAGGATAGACGATCGCGATTATCCTGCTGATCTCATTGAGCTTCCAAAGAGTCACTACGGGATAATATTGGGAATGGACTGGCTATATCGGCATCAAGCTTATATTGATTGTTTCGGGAAAAAGATCGCTCTGGGAACTGATAGCGAGATTTTGGGCAAAAGGTCTGACAAGATTCCTCGAGTTTCTTATGTTAAAGCCGCCCGAATGATTCGCAAGGGATCTCCGGCCTTTGTTGCTTATCTACTAAACCGTCCAAAAGAGCAAGTTAAGCTTGAAGAGGTACCAGTAGTTGGAGAATTCCCTGATGTGTTTCCCGAGAGTTTGAATTCTTTGCCTCCGAAACGAGAGATAGAGTTTGTGATCGATTTAGCCCCGGGTGCCGAACCGTATTCGAAGACTCCTTACCGAATGGCTCCGGCAGAGTTGAAAGAATTGAAGATACAGTTGGATGGACTGTTGGAGAGTGGGTACATTCGACCGAGTACTTCGCCGTGGGGTGCGCCTGTTCTTTTCGTGAAAAAGAAGGATGGGACGTTGAGGATGTGTATAGATTATCGCGAGCTGAATCGGATGACGATAAAGAACAAATATCCTCTACCTCACATCGAAGAGTTGTTCGATATTTTGCAAGGGTCGAAAGTGTACTCCAAGCTAGATCTCCGACAGGGGTATTACCAGCTGCGAATCCGAGAATCAGACATTCCGAAGACTGGATTTAATACTCGATATGGGCATTTCGAATTCGTAGTTATGCCTTTCGGGTTAACGAATGCCCCAGCTGCTTTCATGGATTTGATGCATCGTACTTTCCAGCCATATCTCGATAAGTTTGTGGTGATCTTCATTGATGATATCCTGGTTTTCTCAAAGACTAAGGAAGAACATACCGAGCATCTTCGCATTGTATTAAGAACTCTCCGAGAGCATCAGTTGTATGCCAAGTTCAGTAAATGCGAATTTTGGCTGGAAACAGTTACCTTCCTTGGTCATGTGATATCAGGAGATGGAATCGAAGTTGATCCCTCGAAGATTGAGGCCGTAATGAAATGGGAGCAGCCGAAGACTCCAACTGAAGTCCGAAGTTTTCTCGGGTTAGCTGGCTATTATAGGCGGTTCGTTAAAGATTTCTCCAAGATAGCCGCACCGCTGACCAATTTAACTCGAAAGGACGTGCCTTTTAAATGGGACGACAAATGCGAGGCAAGTTTCCAAGAGTTACGGAAACGATTGACTACTGCTCCGGTACTTGCACTACCTGAAGGTTCCGAAGGTTTTACGGTTTATACCGATGCGTCGAAAGAAGGGTTAGGATGTGTTCTGATGCAAAACGGAAAAGTGATTTCTTATGCTTCGCGTAAATTAAAAGATGCTGAGAAGAACTATCCTATCCACGATCTCGAGCTAGCTGCTATTATCTTTGCCCTGGGAAAATGGCGACACTATTTATACGGTGTGACATTCGACATTTTCACCGATCACCAGAGTTTGAAATATCTGCATACTCAGAAAGATCTTAATCGCAGGCAACGTCGGTGGATGGAATTCCTTGAAGATTATGATTTCCGTATTCAATATCATCCAGGCAAGGCTAATATAGTAGCTGATGCTTTAAGTAGACAAGCAAAGGTAGCTAGCTTGGAAGGAACCTTTACAGGAGTGATGTCAGAAGCAGGGAGATGTCACTTAGTCTCTCAACCGCGGATTGCGAATCTTTTAGTCAGACCGGATTTGGTTCAGAGACTTAAAGACGAGCAGAGTGCTGATGACTGGATTCAAAGACAGATCGTGAGGATGCAAGATGATCCGAACTCCTCATTTGCTTTCGATGATATGGGTCTTCTTCGTTTTAAGAACCGAATTTGCGTGCCGAAGAATCTGAAGACCGAAATCATGGAGGAAGCACATAAATCTGCTTATGCCGTCCATCCGGGAGGTAATAAGATGTACCGAGATCTCAAGACTCAATATTGGTGGCATGGAATGAAACGAGAAGTTGCTGATATCGTGAGACGGTGTTTGACTTGTCAACGAGTTAAAGCCGAACATCAGCAACCCGGTGGGACTCTACAGCCACTCTCTATTCCGGATTGGAAATGGGAAGATATCGCTATGGATTTTATGTCCGGATTACCAAGAGTTCGAGGTGGATATGATACAATTTGGGTAGTTGTGGATCGTTTGACGAAATCCGCCCATTTCATTCCAATTCGGAAGACCACCAATGTCAAGAAACTGGCGGAGTTGTATATTGAGCAGATTGTAAAGCTACACGGAGTTCCGAAGAGTATCGTGTCCGATCGAGATCCCAAATTTACTTCTCGACTTTGGCAAGAAATTCACAGAAACTTGGGAACGAATCTGAAATTTAGCACAGCTGCTCACCCTCAAACTGATGGTCAATCTGAGAGAACCATCAAGATTTTAGGCGACATGCTACGAGCTTGTGCTCTCGACTTCTCCACGAGTTGGGACAAGCAACTGCCACTCATTGAATTCGCCTACAACAACAGCTACCAAGCGACAATTGGGATGTCCCCATACGAAGCGCTTTATGGACGTAAATGCCGATCCCCTTTGTACTGGGAACTAGAAGACTGGCGAAGAACTAAAGACGGAGTGGAACGAGCTCTACCTCCAAAGACGATCCAGGAAACACTTGATAAGATTGCGATCATTCGACAGAGAATGAAAGCCGCCCAGGATCGTCAGAAGAGTTATGCTGAAAAGAGACGCCGGGATTTGGAATTTGAAGAGGGAGACAAAGTGTTCCTTAAGGCGACGTTGAGGAAAGGTTTCGCTAGAGTGGGAAAAGGTGGGAAGCTCAGTCCGAGATATTTGGGACCCTATGAGGTTTTTGAACGGATTGGGAAGACTGCCTACCGCCTGAACCTCCCTTCGACTCTAACGGGGATTCACAACGTCTTCCATGTTTCTCAATTGCGAAAATACTATCCTGACGAATCTCATATTCTCCGAGATGAAGAAGTTCAGGTAGAGCCTGACTTGACGATCGAGATAAAACCTGTTGAGATTCAGGATCGCAAGTTCAAGCAACTCCGCAACCGACAGATTCCCTTGGTTCGTGTGTTGTGGAGAAACCGAACCACCAAACAAGTAACTTGGGAGACAGAAGAGAAGATGCGAACTCATTATCCCGAGTTATTTGCCTAGCCGAATTAGAATCTGGGGACCAGATTCTCCGAAGGGGGGGATAGTGTAACGCCCCGCTATTTTATAACGCTTCGGTACGTTTACCGACTAATTGCCCTGTGTGCATTGTTTGCAATTATGTGATTATGTGAATTATATGAATTAATGTGTGATTTTATATGTGAATAATATGATGAATTCATAAGAATTTTCATATTTGAATTACCTTGCACAATGTTTATAATTGAATGGTTGTATTTGAAATTTTATGAAAATTATGCCATTATATTAGAATTATATGATATTATTCTTGACATATATAAATATGTATGCAAATACATACATAAATATCTATGCATATATATATACAAATATATATATACATTGCTAGCTATTTTGACTTTTCAAAATATCTTTATTTATTTAATTATCTCATTTTTCTCTCAAATTTTCTACACTATTCTACAAGCAACATTCTCTCATCTTCAACCTCTCTCTCTCTCGGCCCTTTGCTCCCTTCACCACCGCCATTACCAACCACCTTGAGACACCAAGAAACTCAATCATTTTTGCTATAAAAAGTTGCTATATCAACCAAGGAACAACTTACAACTTGTGGTTTCTTCAAACAAGCTTTTATTTCTTCCTTTCTCCTCCATTTCCTCCTTCAAGGTAAGTTTGTAAATCTCACAATTCTTTGGTTGTTATGGTTTTATATGTTAAGGAAGTGAAGAAGCATGTTAGAATGGTTGATTGATGAGCTTAGTTTGATGATTGGTTGCATGTAGCATTACTTGTGATTTTTCCATTCAATTTGATCAATGTGCAATGTTGAGCTAATGGTCTTAGATGCTTGAATGGATTGGTAATTCATGTTAGTTCATGATATTAAGCAAATTGGTGAAGTTTTATGGAGTTTGGGATTGAAAATCAAAAGTTGAGCATGAAGTGGAGGTTGGCGGCATATATCATGGATTTTTGAGGTTTTGATTCGAACTTCATTTTTTGATTCTTTTAGCATCAAAAATCTTAAAATATGTTATCTAAGAGATGCCGAAAGTTTCGGATTAATCGGAGTTGATTTGCTATGCAAAGTATTAAATGAGGGGTGGTTTCTGTAATATTCACAAACCTTTGAATTTTATTTCCCAAGCTTCCATATTACTTGTATGCCTATTTTAGCTCAATATCATGTGTATTTGATTATGTTTAAATGTGTTTGAATGAGCTTAATTGTGTTTAAGTGCATTTATACATAATATGTTATTTTGATCATAAAATGCATCTCATAGCCGTGCGTCTTATATGGTTGGTTGTGTAACGGCACGTCCCCAAATACGGTGCGACGTGACGTCCCGCACCAAGTCATAATCCACAACCAGAACTAAAGGTCCAGTTATGAACTACAACCTGGCGAACGGAAAATAATTACCAGGCGGATCTGCTTTACAAAATAATAAGACAATGATCAATAATACAGCGGAAGCAAATTAGCACAACCTATCCCACTCAGGGAGCTAGAACAACCATAATCCAAAACACAATTATAAAGCCCACCAAGGCCACTGAAAATATCAATATCAACATTCAAACCAATTTACATTATTTACATCTACATCTTCTAGGGTTTGAAGTATTTATCCAGATACATAGACGGATATGAAATCACCTAAACAAAAGTAAATGACTCCAAGGACACGACCTGAATCCGCCTAGCAACAAAACCCTGAAAAGACAACAACAGAGTAATGGGGTTAGTCAAAGCGACTAAGTGAGGGGGCTGTAATACATATATATTATCGAAACAACAGAAAAGATTCACCAGTTTGTAAATGAGAAGAAAGCAAAGGAAAAATAAAGGTTTTCACAATTATTGGTGAATCGAATACTTTCGCAATAAAGTAAAAGCTCGGCGAGACGAGCATCAACCACCTATTTCATAATATCAGAAATATCAAATAAACCTCCCTTATTCCTCCTTGTGTAGACAGGTAGCTAGCCCGCTACTATATAATCATGCAAGGACAAATATCCAATACATCTTCGGCTGAGGATATAGACTAGATCCCGTCCGGCGCAGGTACTCAAAAGGGTTGCCACTCCGGTCATACCCTCGAGCTCCCATCAGTTTGGAGTCCAGAGCATTGAGATCCACCGTAGACCCGACGTCTATCCGGCTTCACCCCGTACCCTGAAGTCCGGGCCCAATTGTATAATGTGGCTCAATGGCCAGGCCGAAAGGCCAAGATAATGTTCTCGCATTCCAAATACTCATATGGTCAAAGGGACCAATTTCAATCCATTTTATACCCTTTCGAGCTAATAGAGCTCTCGAGGGGTTATACATAATAATTTGATATCAAAGCATTTTTCTTTGAACTCATTAATATAGTATGGTTCAAATAGCTACTACGTATAATATAAACATGGGGAAAGAAACATAAAAACATAAAAGACAGGCTTCGGGCATATATGGAATATTTACATACGTATAAGGAAAGCCGAATTCGGAAAAGAAACCCCACCTGGATAATACGGCAAAAAGGACAAAAGAAAGAAGACCAACTACTGCCCAGACGAACTACCACCTGAAACCAAATACAACACAACCAAGTAAGACGACAACACGACGCACGGCTTATTCTTAATGCAATAACCACTTAGTTAAATCAAAGAAGGGCAATTATTCAATGAAACGAATGAAATATCAAACTTCAAGCTTATAATCATACTTAAACGCAATTAGGTTTCATTGACATGCTTAAAATACTATAAAGAAGCATACATTCAAGTTTTGAAGCAATCGGAAAAGAATTGCGAAAAGCGTATAATTCCCTAAACGAAAATCAGTTCGTTTCATGATCAAACGGTATTGGAAAAATTCAAACTCTATGGATTATTAAGTTTTAAAGCACTACGAACTTAATGGCGAAGTCGGATTTTGAAAATAATATCAAACGAAGAAAGTAGCATTTGAAATTTTTGACTTCCAGAGACTTTTGAACTAAAATCGGGTCACACGGGCTACACACACGGCCTGATCAATGCCGTGTGCGATTTTGGGAACACGCACGGCCTGTCCACACGGCCTGATCAAGGCCGTGTGCAACTTTGAAACATGCACGGCCTACCCACACGGCCTGATGCAAGGCCGTGTGGGGTGGAAAACACGCACGGTCTTGCTACACGGCCTGTTTCAAGGCCGTGTGCGCCTGTTTTCGCGAATTTTCAGCAGAACGCGAAGAACTTCGCACAGAAGCAGCAAAACTTCGTCAAATCTTTACCAAACTACTATTTTCAATCAGATTTTCATACTACAAACTTCAACAAATATCAAAGATCACAATGGCAACACATAGGATCAAGAATCATCGAAAACTACGGAGTATAGCGATCAAACTATCGAAAAATCCAACTTCGAAACAATTTATCCAAAACATACTCAAACGACAACGGAATCAAATGGAACTTGAATAATACCTGTAGAGAATGTTATAAGGATCACGTAGGTTCTTACGGATCGAAATTTGGTTAAGAAACGAACTCGAAAGATCGAATTGAAGTTTTAAAGAAAATTCTTTCTTTTTCTTTCTTTCTTTTCTTTTCCTTCGGCTGTTTAAGTGTAATTAAGAAAAAGAAAAGGAAAAGAGAATAAAAAGAAAACCTGAGGTTTAAATGAAAAATCGAAGGGGCATTTTCGTAATTTCGCGAAACTTCATAAAAAGGACATATTAATGAAATATATCAATATCATAGTCAAAACTCATCCTTTTAAACGCACATCAACATAGAATAATTTAAATTCACAAATTATCACATTTACGAAAATTCATATAAAACACACAAATATCACATAAGCACATATGTACCGATCGAATTTTCCAAACTTGTCCCGTTATCTCAGGAATTCTTACCGGCTTTAGTTTACCAAAAATGTGGGGCGTTACAATCTCCCCCCCTTATGAGAATCTGTCCTCAGATTCTATTTATTCGAAGCAAACAATTCTGGATAATGTTTTCTCATTTTCTCCTCTGTCTCCCAAGTAGCTTCTTCCGTTTTCTGATTCCTCCAAAGGACTTTTACAAGTGGGATTTGACGTTTTCGAAGTTCTTGGAATTTACGGTCCAAAATCCTAACCGGTTGGGAAACGAATGTCAAATTCGGCTCTAACTTAATATCTTCCACTGGAATAATCTCGGACTCGTCTGGATGATACTTGCGAAGCTGGGAGACGTGGAAAACATTATGAATACCGGTAAGAGCTGGCGGTAAATCTAATCTGTAGGCCATCTTCCCAATCCTGTCAAGAATCACATACGGACCCAAATATCTCGGGGCTAACTTTCCTCCTTTACCAATTCGAACAAATCCCTTTCTCGGAGAAGCTTTCAAAAATACCTGATCCCCAACTTCGAATTCTAAATCACGTCGACGCCTATCAGCATAACTCTTTTGTCGATCCTGGGCAGCTTTCATTCTTTGTCGAATAACTTGCACTTTTTCGATAGCATCCTGAATAAATTTTGGAGCAATACCACGATGAATACCATCTTTAGTCCATCTCCAATCCTCAATGTCCCAATATAGTGGCGATCGACACTTCCTTCCGTACAAAGCTTCGTATGGGGCCATCTGAATCGAAGACTGATAACTGTTATTATAAGCGAACTCGATCAATGGTAGCTGTTTGTGCCACGAAGTCTGAAAATCCAAGGCACAAGATCTCAACATATCTCCGAGGTATCTAATAGTCCTTTCGGATTGACCGTCTGTCTGGGGGTGAGCTGCGGTACTGAAGGTCAACTTTGTTCCCATACGATCCTGTAGGTTCTGCCACAGATGTGAAGTGAATCTAGTGTCTCTATCTGACACTATACTAGCCGGAACTCCATGAAGTCTTACAATCTCCTCATGATAAACCTCTGCCAACTTGTCAACTGTATAGGATGTACGCATGGGCAAGAAATGAGCGGACTTCGTCAATCTGTCGACAATTACCCATATACTATCATAACCACCTCTGACTTTCGGTAAACCCGAAACAAAATCCATTGCTATGTCTTCCCATTTCCAAGATGGAACGGGAAGTGGCTGTAGTAAACCTCCGGGTTTCTGATGATCTGCCTTGACTTGTTGACAAGTCACACAGTGTCTGACATAATCAGCTACATCTCTCTTCAAACCAATCCACCAGAAGAACTCTTTCAAATCTCGATACATCTTAGTGCCTCCCGGATGAATAGTATAGGCTGATTTGTGAGCCTCATCTAAAATCTCTCTCCTCAAACTCTCTGGAACACAAACTCTTGTCTTATGTCTGAGAAGACCTGTGTCGTCGATGCTGAACTGCGTGTCTGGCTCATCTTTCATTCGAATGATTTGTCGCTGAATCCAATCATCAGTGGCCTGAGCTTCTTTAATTCTACGACCCAAATCTGACTGTATCGTAATGCTAGAAACACGAGCATAAGAAATAATACGAGCTCTCTCGGCACCTGATATATCTGAACTCAGCTCTAGCTGTGATACACTCGCTTTTCTGCTCAAGGCATCTGCAACTACATTCGCCTTCCCTGGATGGTACTGAATCTTACAATCATAGTCTTCTAACAACTCCATCCAACGTCTCTGGCGTTTATTCAACTCCTTCTGCGTGAAAAGATACTGAAGGCTCTTATGATCAGTGAAAATATCAAATGTAACGCCGTAGAGATAGTGACGCCACTTGCCCAAAGCAAATACAACTGCTGCTAACTCAAGATCATGTGTAGGATAATTTATTTCAGCAGGTTTAAGTTTCCTAGAGGCATAAGCTATAACCTTTCCATTCTGCATTAACACACATCCTAAACCTTCTTTCGAAGCATCAGTATAAACCACGAATCCATCTGAACCTTCAGGCAAAGTAAGAATAGGAGCGGATGTCAATCTGTTCTTTAACTCCCGAAAACTGCTCTCACACTTATGAGTCCACACAAAGGCTACATTCTTCTTTGTTAACTCAGTAAGCGGGGCTGCAAGTTTAGAGAAATCCTTCACAAACCGTCTGTAATAACCTGCCAATCCCAAAAAGCTACGAACCTCTGTCGGAGTCTTAGGCTGCTCCCAACTCAATACTGAATCAATCTTTGAAGGATCAACTTCAATACCTTTCTTAGATATAACATGACCCAAAAATGCCACTTTTTCAATCCAGAACTCATACTTACTGAACTTGGCATACAACTGATGTTCTTTCAACGTTTGTAGCACGATCTTTAAATGCTCTGCATGCTCTTCCTCGGACTTTGAGAAAACCAGTATGTCGTCGATGAAAATGACGACAAACTTATCAAGATAAGGTCGGAAGATTCGGTGCATCATATCCATAAATGCTGCAGGGGCGTTCGTCAAACCGAATGGCATAACCACAAACTCAAAATGACCGTATCGAATGTTGAAAGCTGTCTTCGGTATGTCCTCTGCCTTGATACGTAACTGATAATATCCCTGTCTCAGATCGAGTTTAGAATAGACCCTCGATCCCTGCAATAAATCAAACAACTCCTCAATGTGGGGAAGAGGATACTTGTTCTTCACAGTCATCCGGTTCAACTCTCTGTAATCAACACAAAGTCTAAGAGAACCATCTTTCTTCTTCACAAACAATACCGGTGCACCCCAGGGAGAAGTATTCGGCCTAATATAACCACTGGCTAACAAATCATCTAACTGAGTCTTCAACTCTTTTAACTCAGCTGGTGCCATTCTGTAAGGTGTCTTCGAATAAGGCTCAGATCCCGGATACAGATCAATAACAAACTCGATATCACGGTCTGGAGGTAACGATTCTAACTTCTCAGGAAATACATCAGGGAAATCTCTAACTATCTCGGTATTTTCAAACTTCGACTGCTCCTTCGGTCTGTTAAGAAGATAAGCAACAAAACCTGAAGCTCCTTCTCGAACGAGCTTCTTTGCCTCTGTCATAGAAATAATCGGCCCGTCTGTCAACTGCATACCCTGACTTGAATCAGATCCCAAACTAATCTTCTTCTCAAAACAATCAATCTTGGCCCTGTGTTCAAATAACCAATCCATACCCAAGATAACTCCGTACTTCTTCACTGACAACACTATCAAATCTGCGGGGTAAACCTTATCCTCAATAACAACGGGACAACGTCGGTACATGCGGTCGGTAATCATATAAGATCCCAAAGGAGAACTCACAACAAAACAATAATCAGATAAATCAACAGACGCATGCGCAGATAAGTCAATTTCAGGAGCAACAAACGAATGCGTAGCACCCGGATCAAACAATGTATGTATGGGTATGTTATGTATATGTATGGTACCTTCCACCACGGCGGAAGCATCAGGCTCAGTCTCCTCATTATCGCCCTCCAGTGCATACACACGAGCTGGAACAGAAGGCTTCGGCCTCGGCGGCATAGGCTGACTCGGGGGCTGCCTCCTAGGACAACTATCCTTCTGGTGGGCAGAGCTACCACATCTAGTACACAATCCCAACTTAGACCAACACTTAAACTCTGGGTGATTCCGTCCACAATAACCACAAGTAACTGGACGATAACCTGACGGACGAGGGACTGAAGGAAAACCAGCCGGGCGAGGTGCAGAGTAAAATCCGGTCGGACGAGGTGCTGAAGTAAATCCCATAGGGCGAGGTATAGGAGGTCTGGGTCCACCAAAAGGTCTCTTGCCTTTAGGCTGCATAGGAGCACTCGGAATGAAAGGCCTCTTGAAACCTGATGAAGAAGAAGTAGGGGTGGTACTACGAATAGCTCGATCAATACTGGCATACTCAGCCTCAAGAGATAAGGCTGCATCTACAGCTGCAACATAGGTAGTGGGACGGGAAGCTGCAAGACCCTGTCGAAGTGGAATACTTAAGCCCTCTAGAAACTTCTTGGTCTTCCTGCGCTCGTCTAAAGCAATATGAGGAGCATATACTGCAAGTCTGGTAAAATTAGCCTCATAATCTGCCACGGTAGAAGTACCCTGAGATAGCTCCATAAACTCCTGCTCCCGGCGATCCTGAACAGTAGGGGGAACATACTTAGCTCGAAACTCCTTAAGAAACCTATCCCATGTTGACTCAACTCCGGTGGCCCTCCATCTCTGCTCAGTCATCTTCCACCAGGCCTCTGCAGGTCCTCGCAGAAGATAGATAGCAAACTCAACCTTCTCTAGATCAGTGGGCTGAAGAACTCGGTATATCCTCTCAAGAGATGAAATCCAACCCTCTGCCACAATATCATCTGTAGTACCAACGAACTGAGGTGGGTGGAAATCGAGGAATCGGCGAAGTGACTGCTCACGGGCTCTATGCTCATCTACCTCTACATCCTTGTCTCTCTGATCCAGGTAATCCTTAAAAAGACCAAATATCTGCTGAGCATCAACCACTGGTGCCTGTGGTGGTACTGCTGGAGGAGCACGATCACGACGAGGCGGCATCCTACAGTTAAATATAACAAGTATGCATGTAGATTAATTATGGATGCAAAGCTGTAAGCACATAAGCACAAAAGCACAAATTCCTAAGTCATAAGCCGTACGGACCTAGACTGACACGACTCACAGAGCTAAGGCCAATGAACCTCTAGCTCTGATACCAACTGTAACGGCACGTCCCCAAATACGGTGCGATGTGACGTCCCGCACCAAGTCATAATCCACAACCAGAACTAAAGGTCCAGTTATGAACTACAACCTGGCGAACGGAAAATAATTACCAGGCGGATCTGCTTTACAAAATAATAAGACAATGATCAATAATACAGCGGAAGCAAATTAGCACAACCTATCCCACTCAGGGAGCTAGAACAACCATAATCCAAAACACAATTATAAAGCCCACCAAGGCCACTGAAAATATCAATATCAACATTCAAACCAATTTACATTATTTACATCTACATCTTCTAGGGTTTGAAGTATTTATCCAGATACATAGACGGATATGAAATCACCTAAACAAAAGTAAATGACTCCAAGGACACGACCTGAATCCGCCTAGCAACAAAACCCTGAAAAGACAACAACAGAGTAATGGGGTTAGTCAAAGCGACTAAGTGAGGGGGCTGTAATACATATATATTATCGAAACAACAGAAAAGATTCACCAGTTTGTAAATGAGAAGAAAGCAAAGGAAAAATAAAGGTTTTCACAATTATTGGTGAATCGAATACTTTCGCAATAAAGTAAAAGCTCGGCGAGACGAGCATCAACCACCTATTTCATAATATCAGAAATATCAAATAAACCTCCCTTATTCCTCCTTGTGTAGACAGGTAGCTAGCCCGCTACTATATAATCATGCAAGGACAAATATCCAATACATCTTCGGCTGAGGATATAGACTAGATCCCGTCCGGCGCAGGTACTCAAAAGGGTTGCAACTCCGGTCATACCCTCGAGCTCCCATCAGTTTGGAGTCCAGAGCATTGAGATCCACCGTAGACCCGACGTCTATCCGGCTTCACCCCGTACCCTGAAGTCCGGGCCCAATTGTATAATGTGGCTCAATGGCCAGGCCGAAAGGCCAAGATAATGTTCTCGCATTCCAAATACTCATATGGTCAAAGGGACCAATTTCAATCCATTTTATACCCTTTCGAGCTAATAGAGCTCTCGAGGGGTTATACATAATAATTTGATATCAAAGCATTTTTCTTTGAACTCATTAATATAGTATGGTTCAAATAGCTACTACGTATAATATAAACATGGGGAAAGAAACATAAAAACATAAAAGACAGGCTTCGGGCATATATGGAATATTTACATACGTATAAGGAAAGCCGAATTCGGAAAAGAAACCCCACCTGGATAATACGGCAAAAAGGACAAAAGAAAGAAGACCAACTACTGCCCAGACGAACTACCACCTGAAACCAAATACAACACAACCAAGTAAGACGACAACACGACGCACGGCTTATTCTTAATGCAATAACCACTTAGTTAAATCAAAGAAGGGCAATTATTCAATGAAACGAATGAAATATCAAACTTCAAGCTTATAATCATACTTAAACGCAATTAGGTTTCATTGACATGCTTAAAATACTATAAAGAAGCATACATTCAAGTTTTGAAGCAATCGGAAAAGAATTGCGAAAAGCGTATAATTCCCTAAACGAAAATCAGTTCGTTTCATGATCAAACGGTATTGGAAAAATTCAAACTCTATGGATTATTAAGTTTTAAAGCACTACGAACTTAATGGCGAAGTCGGATTTTGAAAATAATATCAAACGAAGAAAGTAGCATTTGAAATTTTTGACTTCCAGAGACTTTTGAACTAAAATCGGGTCACACGGGCTACACACACGGCCTGATCAAGGCCGTGTGCGATTTTGGGAACACGCACGGCCTGTCCACACGGCCTGATCAAGGCCGTGTGCAACTTTGAAACATGCACGGCCTATCCACACGGCCTGATGCAAGGCCGTGTGGGGTGGAAAACACGCACGGTCTTGCTACACGGCCTGTTTCAAGGCCGTGTGCGCCTGTTTTCGCGAATTTTCAGCAGAACGCGAAGAACTTCGCACAGAAGCAGCAAAACTTCGTCAAATCTTTACCAAACTACTATTTTCAATCAGATTTTCATACTACAAACTTCAACAAATATCAAAGATCACAATGGCAACACATAGGATCAAGAATCATCGAAAACTACGGAGTATAGCGATCAAACTATCGAAAAATCCAACTTCGAAACAATTTATCCAAAACATACTCAAACGAAAACGGAATCAAATGGAACTTGAATAATACCTGTAGAGAATGTTATAAGGATCACGTAGGTTCTTACGGATCGAAATTTGGTTAAGAAACGAACTCGAAAGATCGAATTGAAGTTTTAAAGAAAATTCTTTCTTTTTCTTTCTTTCTTTTCTTTTCCTTCGGCTGTTTAAGTGTAATTAAGAAAAAGAAAAGGAAAAGAGAATAAAAAGAAAACCTGAGGTTTAAATGAAAAATCGAAGGGGCATTTTTGTAATTTCGCGAAACTTCATAAAAAGGACATATTAATGAAATATATCAATATCATAGTCAAAACTCATCCTTTTAAACGCACATCAACATAGAATAATTTAAATTCACAAATTATCACATTTACGAAAATTCATATAAAACACACAAATATCACATAAGCACATATGTACCGATCGAATTTTCCAAACTTGTCCCGTTATCTCAGGAATTCTTACCGGCTTTAGTTTACCAAAAATGTGGGGCGTTACAGGTTGGTTTAAAATGATATATATGTATCTTTTTTAAAATGGTTTGAAAATAGAGACAAGAGAACTATTTTGTTTTTAAAAGTAACATTTGGTCTAGGGACTTGCTCGTATGCTATTCGGCAACGTGTTGAGAAACCTTAGGCGGTTACATACCTTGTCTCGAACGACCCTTTTGGTCAATTAAAACATTTATAAAGCGAGATTATATTTCCTTTAACCCTATTGAGGACGCTCTTAGGGTATATTTGTGCCCCGGATTATACTAGAGGTGGAAACCCGGAGACGTGCGTCTAGGGTGAAGCTCAGGGTATAATCCAGATTATATATATGGATGGAGACCCAGTGACGATCATCTAATATATAATCAAAGGGTATTGTTCAGGGCTATTCGGAGGTAGTCTAGCCTGAATAATACTTACACCGGCGCCATTAGTCGGTTATGGCGAAATCTCGGGTTGCTCCTTGATAAGCCAAACGGTATTGAGGAATTTCATTATATTTGATATGTTTTGGGAGTCACTAGGAGATGGCCCGTTCTCGCCGGGAATAAATTTTTTTTTCTAAAATGTTTTACTTTAATATTTAATTCACAAAGCTTTGATGAATTATAAAGAGAAAGTATCGGCACTAGATTCGTTTCTCTATTAACCAAAGCGTGAATTAAATATGTTTATGTTTTAATTATTATATATATATTCCCCTCCTCACTGAGTTCGTTTGACTTACATCCCTTTTTGGTTCATGCTTCAGGTTAGCTGTTCGAGTGGTTGTTGGGTACTGGCAGCAGCAGTGTAGGCTTTCAGGCCTTTGGAGTCAGTCTATGTAGTTATTTTGTTACGACTGAACCCTTATTTATTTTGGCCTATTAACTTGAATTTATGAAAGTGGGGACATGATGATATTTGGATATTTGAACTTGATGAGATTAGTGGATATATATATATATATATATATATATATATATATATATATATATATGTGTGTTTGATAGTTGCTTCCGCTGATGACCTGTTATTGCTATTGTTGTTGTTGTTGTTGTTGTTGATGGTGATATTGTTGTTGGGGAGTTGCTGTTTCCAGATTGTGGGAATCCCATTGTCCGGGGCGGGTTTTCGAGTGGTGGTATTTAACTATCGCTCGAGGGCTCGTTTCGGTCCGGGGGTTGTGATGTTGGGGACGTCACAACACTTAAGTATATTTGTAATATACTTATACAATATTACAATGTATCATTATATTTACATATATATTTAATCATAATTACTTAAATTTAATTGATTTGAGTTTCTTATAAAGAGATTTTTTTAAATAACTAATAATATATTTGAAATAGATCAAATCTATTTCATAAGAAAAATATAGCTTTTAATTTTAGTGATTGAATTAACTTGAATTCCAAGGAAAATCCAAGGGAATTTCGAGGGATTCTAAAATTTTTGATGGAATTCCGAGGGATTTTCGCCTTTCTCTCGGAAATGCCTTAAATATAAGATTAATAAATTATTTTTTTAAGATAACAATTTGCGATGGAATATTTCCCTCGAAAATCCCTCGAAAATTATTATTTTTTAAGAAAATAAATAAATTTTATTTTTCCGAGGGATATTTCCCTTGGAAACCATCGGAATACATTTATATAAACAAAATATCTTTATTTTCAATTTCCAAGGGAATACATCCCTCTGATCTCCCTCGAAAATTATTATTTTTAGATTTAATAAATAATTTTTATTTTTTAAGGGATTTTTCCCTCGGAAATCTCTCGAAAAATTTCGCGCTTATTAATGGCGGTAAAGTTTTTGTAATGCCCCAGATTTTCGTACAAAAGAGACGGTAAGAATTACCTAAGATATGGGACAAAGTTTAAAAAATTCGATCAAGAAATATGTATATGTGATATTATTTGCCTAATGTATTTAATTTAAGTGATATATGTGTTAATTATGATTAATTAAATTAGCTAATGTGAGCTTAATTAACATTTTAAATTGCAAGATATTTTCTAATTTAAATTGATCTACATAGCCAACCAATTTCCTTCGAAAGTGTGTGGACTTCACAAAACTATTGATATTAGTTTAATATCTAAAGCTATTACTTGGACACAAATTTTCTTTTATTAAAGACCACCTCCTGCTTAAGGAATAATAGGTGTCAATCACATATATATCTATCACTCTAGCTGATAAGTTACCACTCGACCTCTTCATTTCTGCATACAAACGCACAAAGCAATGTTGCGAAAATGTGGTGGAAAAAATATAAAAATATGAAGACGAGTATTTTAGATAGAAGAGGAAGTGGAGAGAAGAACACTCACAAGATTTTCTCTACTCAAAATTAACACTTCTATAAACTCAAAATTACTGTAATTCAACTCTTTTTTCTTTCTCAATATTTTGTACTCTCTTACTCAAAACAAATAACATAGCAACTATTTATACTAATCTCTAGACAAATGTAAATACATAAAATAAATACCATAATAACACTAGATAAATGCCAAATGACTTTTGGCTTCACCACTACACCACTAACCCACTAACATATAATTAAAACACACTTTTAATTATATTTATTATCTAGCAACTCTTCACTTGACCCATGATTTCAAGCCATGATCTCAAGCTTAATTACCACATTCAACACGCCCCCTAAGCTTGAGTCCATCATGCCAAGTAGACTCCTCAAGTTTTCAAAAATTTCACGTTTGAGGGGCTTCGTGAAGATATCTGCAATTTGATCTCCAGTTTTCACGTACTTCACTTGAACTTATTTATTCGCAATACTCTCTCGAATGAAATGAAATCGAGTATCGATATGCTTACTCTGATCATGATACAAAGGATTTTTTGCCAATGAAATTGCTAATTTGTTATCAACATAAATCACCGTTGGTTCAGTTTGCTTAATGTTCATCTCGTTAAGCAAATTCCTTAGCCATAATGCATGACAATCAGTTGATGTTGCAGCCACATACTCAGCTTCACAAGTTGACAATGTCACTATCGGCTGCTTCTTCGATGACCAAGTAAAAGCAGTTTTTCCATAGAAAAACACAAATCCAGTAGTGCTTTTATGATCATCAATATCTCCTGCCCAATCGCTGTCACAATATCCCACTAATTTCACCTAGTTAGTAGTAGGATAAAATAAACCAAAACTGATTGTACATTTGAGATATCAAAATATTCTTTTTGCCACATTAAAATGATAAATTGTTGGGTTCTTCAAGTATCGACTAACCATCCTAATGGCATAAAGAATATCCTGCCTCGTATATGTCAAGTTCCTTAAACTCCCAATTAAACTTTTGAACAATGTGGAGTCAACTCGTTCTCCACCGGTAAAACTTGACAGCTTTTCTCCAATTTCAATTGGGGTGTTCATTGCCTTGCAATCCTCCATCTTGAATTTCTTTAATACCTCTTTTGCATAGCCTTCTTGAGAGATGAAAATTCCATCTTCTCTTTGTTTCACCTCAATTCCAAGGTAATATGACATTAGGCCAATATCAATCATCTCGAACTCCTTGGACATTTCTTTTTTGAAATTCTCCAACATTTTCATATTGTTATCTGTAAAGATCAAATCATCAACGTATAAACATATTAGCAATATGTTTTCTTTTTCTTTCTTTACGTAGAGAGCATGTTCGTGAGGGCTTTTTTCAAATCCCTTCTCTTGGAAATATTTATCAATCCGACTATTCCATGCTCTCGGGGCCTGCTTCAAACCATACAAAGCTTTCCTTAATTTCAACACCTTATTTGTTTGACCTCGAACAATATAACCCTCCGGTTGTTCGATGTACACCTCCTCTTCAAGGTAACCATTCAAGAAAGCGGACTTTACGTCCATTTGATGAATTTTCCATTTGTTTTGTGCTGCCATCGAAATCAAAAGTCTGATTGTCTCTAATCTTGCAACTGGGGCGAAGACTTCATCATAGTCAATTCCAGCCTGTTGCTTGTAACCTTTCACTACAAGTCTCGCCTTGTAGCGCTCAACTTCACCTTGTGAATTTCTTTTAATTTTATAAACCTATTTTACTCCAATGGGCCTGAGCTCTGCTGGCAATGTGGTTAATTCCCACGTATCATTTCTTTTGATGACATCAATCTCCTCATTCATGGCCTTTCTCCATTTTTGACTTTTCGATGCCTCACCGAAGTCAATTGGCTCCGTATCTGCAAATAAACAAAACGAAGTATTTTTTTTCGTTCATTTCTTCAAATATATCGATCAAGGGTCTCTTCCCTTGAGGACCAATGCTAGAATCGGGTTCTGACGAGGTTGGACTAGTTGGTGATTGTGGTGTCGGGGTGTGTAACGACCCAAAAAATCGAGAATCATTGTGAGTTCGACTTTCGCGCTTATTTATTTCTTTCCCCCTATTTCTCGTATTATGTGGTTTATATTTAATTATTTCATATATGACCTAATGTGAATTTATTATGTGCGTATTTGTGTTCCTTATGTGATTATCTTTAATTTGATATTAATATTGAGATATTTGGCCAAAATGTCCTAAATTAGAGTTAATTACCGGAATACCCCTTCATATTTTAAACATTTCGAATAATTGGATAAAAGACCTCTCCCCCATTTTTGAACCCTAATTTCATGAAGAGAGAGAGAGAGGAGAGAAGAGGACTTTTGCACTTAGAAGCTTCAATCGATCACTCCGGGCTCGTTTCTTCACCGATTTTCCCGTCGTTTGAACCTACGCCATCCTCTCGACGAGATCTTTTGTAGCGCCCCCTGAAGAAGGACCGCCACATCCGCACCGAAATGGATTCCCGAGCTTCAGCGAGGGCCCTCAATCCAAGAACCCACTCCGGCGAACGGCACTCAAGCAATAACCTTCGGCAACAACGACAACCATCCCAACAACGACCAGAAAAGAGCAGAGAAATGCAGAAGCGATTTAAAAGATAATCAAATAAATCCATAAAAGCCTACGAAGCTAACATAATATCAATTAAACATTTATAATTCAAGATACAAAAGATTAATCAGCATATAGTGCCAACCATGGCTCAACTAGTCTACCCTATGCAATCCTAGATATCGTCAACTATCCCACATCAGGGGCACATAAGTACGTAAAGTAAATAAATACAAGAAACAAGACTCGACGGTTGTTGGGATCACAGACAAGACAAACCAGAAAGACTGAGCCTATCTACACCTGCTGATGCCGACTGACAAGATAGGTTAAATCAATCTTTTCCACAAGATTAATTAATCCAATTGGATAGATCGAGAAATTAGGCAAGAAAGAATTCGCGTAATAATTAATAATATAATTAAATTATTCGGGTCGTTACAATACTCCCCTCTTCAAAATAATCTGTCCTCAGATTCTCCTCCGGACTTCGGGGTTAGTTAAGAGGAGTATAATCTAAGGGTTCTAATAACGCGAATTAAAAACGAACATTTAAGAGCAATTAAAATACATTATAAAACATCAGGCATAACAAAAGTATTTACACGCAAATAACATTCCAAATAAACTTCAAAGTCATGCGAAAGACGGAATTACAAAAACCTAAACAAGGCTAACGACGACAAAGAAAATGAAGGTAAATAGCTCATGGCTCGTCCATAACGACCAAGAATCAGAAAATCCCAATGTAAGGTCCATCGTCACTGTCATTATCTATTTCGTTCTTCTGACTGATTCTTGTACTCTTCGTATCCTTAATGACAATTGTCACATCCTCCTCCTGTTTCTTGATTAGAGTTCCTTTTACAGGAATTAACGCCATCATCATTTCTCCCATTGTACTCCTCGTCCTTCTCACAATCTGTTTCTTCAAGATCACACTCTTTCTTATTCTTTCTACAAAGTGTTTTCTCATCTTCAATGGTATTGGATGATTTCTCCTCTCCACCTTCCATTAAACCATCATTTTCATCATTTCTTCGCTCGACTTCATACGAAACATCAGGATCGTCATTATCAGAAGCCGATGTCGGCTCGTCGCCCATATAATCCTCATCGTCAGATAATTCATTATCCTCTTCACTAGTTGATTCATCTTCAGACATACCTTCAGAAGTATACTCCTTCAGACTCGATTTGTCAACGTCGGTGCTATCCAGAACCGCATAATGTACTCGCAACAGAATCGATCCTAGTCGGCCAAGAACTCCTTGTCCTTAGCACTCTCTAATAGCGTATAACGAAGTTATCGAATTCCACGCTATCCACACAAAGGTCACATAAATCTTAGCGTCTACTCATTCAATCAGTGCAAGTGTGAATTTTGAAAGCAATTAAAACACGTAGGTCATAAAAAGCACTTAACATATATTTAAAGCAATTACCATTCAAAGCAGAACACTATGAATTAATGCTATGATAATGCAATATACCTGTACGAGCATGTCGAGATCGGTAACCACTTCTTCTTCCCCCAGGGTTCTCTCTGTTGGGACAATCCCGAATGTGGTGCTTGGTGCTTCCACAAGAAAAGCAACGTCCCAATTGTTTCCTACACTTTGCCGTCCTGTGATTCGTCTTCCCACAGTGCTCACAGGGAATGGGGTCCTCGTTCACTTCAGGTTCTGTAGGTTCCGGCACCTCGTAGTGTGGTCTCTTTGTCTGAAAGGTACTCGGTCCGGCTGGCTCTCTCCTTGCTATCTCGTTGGAAGAGGATCCTATCATAGCAGGGGCATTCTGGTTCATTATTTGGAGTTCGGACTCCACTCTCATAGCTCGAGTAACTGCATCGGGGTAAAGACAGATGTCAAGTGCCATCAATGCTCTTCGGATCTCCGGCTGAAGTCCTTCGATAAACTTGCGTGCTCTCTTTCGTTCGTCCGCCGCAAAATAAGGAGCATAAGTGATGAGACGGTTGAACTGTGCTTCATACTGGGCCACGGTAGATGCTCCTTGGTTGAGATACATAAATTCACTCTCTCGGCTGTCGCGTACTACTTCTGGAACGTACTTCATTTGGAAGTCAGTCACAAATCGTGACCAAGTGAGGGGAACTCTCTCGGCAATCCATCTCCGTTCTGTGAAGTGCCACCAATCTCGAGCGGGTCCTCTCATAAGGAAGGTGGCATACTCGACCTTCTCGGGGTCACCACACTGTAGTACTCGAAAGATCTGTTCCACATCAGATATCCAGGCCTCAGCTTTAAAATCATCTGGTTCGCCCTCGAAGCAGGGTGGGCGATAGTAGAGAAACCTATCCAAGGTTTGGCCTACAGTCTGTCCGGCAGGTACGTCCTGTTGTTGTTGTTGTTGTTGTATCCCTTGACATACTTGCACGGCGATTTGTCGAATAATCGATACCCATTCTTCAGCCATTGGGTTCGGGGGTGTTGGAGCAGTAGGGGGTCTTCGGCGAGGCATTATGCACCTGTGAACAACAAACTGGAAAATGATGCATGTTCGGTTAAGGGAATGATCACGTAGGGCATATAAAATTCAAACAAAACATACATATATGATTCGAATAGCATGTAATAAATTTAAGCACGAAACAAATCACAGAATAAGCAAAACTCGATCCTATAGCCGTACGACCTAGACACGACAAGACCCAAGCAGGACACGATAAGACGACAAGACAAGACAGACGCTACCTCGAGTTCTACATCCACCTGCATTCAATCCCAACTCAGTACTACAATTGTAAGAGATCAAATGGTTGGTTGGCCATTCCAAAAGAAGATCAATCACAATTTCAATACTAAGGAGTTCTCAAGCACCTGTGACTGGAAACTCTGAGTCTCATTGACACGAAACGGGCAGACACAAGAGACAAGACACGACGAGATTACAAAGCTTCGGTTCCTTTTGGGAACCTAGCTCTGATACCACTGACTGTAGCGCCCCCTGAAGAAGGACCGCCACATCCGCACCGAAATGGATTCCCGAGCTTCCCCAAGGGGCCTCAACCCAAGAACCCACTCCGGCGAACGACATTGTAACGCCCCACATTTTTGGTAAACTAAAGCTGGTAAGAATTCCTGAGATAACGGGACAAGTTTGGAAAAATTCGATCGGGATATATGTGCTTATGTGATATTTGTGTGTTTTATATGAATTTTCGTAAATGTGATAATTTGTGAATTTAAATTATTCTACGTTGATGTGCGTTTAAAATGATGAGTTTTGACTATAACATTGACATATTTCATTAATATGTCCCTTTTATGAAGTTTCGCGAAATTACGAAAATGCCCCTTCGATTTTTCATTTAAACCTCAGGTTTTCTTTTTATTCTCTTTTCCTTTTCTTTTTCTTAATTACACTTAAACAGCCGAAGGAAAAGAAAAGAAAGAAAGAAAAAGAAAGAATTTTCTTTAAAACTTCAATTCGATCTTTCGAGTTCGTTTCTTAACCAAATTTCGATCCGTAAGAACCTACGTGATCCTTATAACATTCTCTACAGGTATTATTCAAGTTCCATTTGATTCCGTTGTCGTTTGAGTATGTTTTGGATTAATTGTTTCGAAGTTGGATTTTTCGATAGTTTGATCGTTATACTCCGTAGTTTTCAATGATTCTTGATCCTATGTGTTGCCCTTGTGATCTTTGATATTTGTTGAAGTTTGTAGTATGAAAATCTGATTGAAAATGGTATTTTGGTAAAGATTTGACGAAGTTTTGCTGCTTCTGTGCGAAGTTCTTCGCGTTCTGCTGAAAATTCGCGAAAACAGGCGCACACGGCCTTGCAACAGGCCGTGTAGCAAGACCGTGCGTGTTTTCCACCCCACACGGCCTTGCATCAGGCCGTGTGGGTAGGCCGTGCATGTTTCAAAGTTGCACACGGCCTTGATCAGGCTGTGTGGACAGGCCGTGCGTGTTCCCAAAATCGCACACGGCCTTGATCAGGCCGTGTGTGTAGCCCGTGTGACCCGATTTTAGTTCAAAAGTCTCTGGAAGTCAAAAATTTCAAATACTACTTTCTTCGTTTCATATTATTTTCAAAATCCGACTTCGCCATTAAGTCCATAGCGCTTTAAAACTTAATAATCCATAGAGTTTAAATTTTTCCAATACCGTTTGATCGTGAAACGAACTGATTTTCGTTTAGGGAATTATACGCTTTTCGCAATTCTTTTCCGATTGCTTCGAAACTTGAATGTATGCTTCTTTATAGTATTTTAAGCATGTCTATGAAACCTAATTGTGTTTAGGCATGATTATAAGCTTGAAGTTGATATTTCGTTCGTTTCATTGAATAATTGCCCTAATTGCCCTTCTTTGATTTAATTAAGTGTTTATTGCATTAAGAATAAGCCGTGCGTCGTATTGTCGTCTTACATGGTTGTGTCGTATTTGGTTTCAGGTGGTAGTTCTTCTGAGCAGTAGTTGGTCTTCTTTCTTTTGGTCCTCTTTGTCGTATTATCCAGGTGGGGTTTCTTTTCCGAATTCGGTTTTCCTTATACGTATGTAAATATTCCATATATGCCCGAAGCCTGTCTTTTATGTTTTTATGTTTCTTTCCCCATGTTTATATTATACGTAGTAGCTATTTGAACCATACTATATTAATGAGTTTAAAGAAAAATGCTTTGATATCAAATTATTATGTATAACCCCTCGAGAGCTCTATTAGCTCGAAAGGGTATAAAATGGATTGAAATTGGTCCCTTTGACCATATGAGTATTTGGAATGCAAGAACATTATCTTGGCCTTTTGGCCTGGCCATTGAGCTACATTATACAATTGGGCCCGGACTTCGGGTACGGGGTGAAGCCGGATAGACGTCGGGTCTACGGTGGATCTCAATGCTTTGGACTCCAAACTGATGGGAGCTCGAGGGTATGACCGGAGTGGCAACCCTTTTGAGTACCTGCGCCGGACGGGATCTAGTCTATATCCCCAGCCGAAGATGTATTGGATATTTGTCCTTGCATGATTATATAGTAGCGGGCTAGCTACCTGACTACACAAGGAGGAATAAGGGAGGTTTACTTGATATTTCTGATATTATAAAATAGGTGGTTGATGCTCGTCTCGCCGAGCTTTTACTTTAATGCGAAATTATTCGATTCACCAATAATTGTGAAAACCTTTATTTTTCCTTTGCTTTCTTCTCATTTACAAACTGGTGAATCTTTTCTGTTGTTTCGATAATATATACGTATTACAGCCCCCTCACTTAGTCGCTTTGACTAACCCCATTACTCTGTTGTTGTCTTTTCAGGGTTTTGTTGCTAGGCGGATTCAGGTCGTGTCCTTGGAGTCATTTACTTTTGTTTAGGTGATTTCATATCCGTCTATGTATCTGGATAAATATTTAAAACCCTAGAAGTGGTAGATGTAAATAATGTAAATCAGTTTGAATGTTGATATTGATATTTTCAGTGGCCTTGGTGGGCTTTATAATTGTGTTTTGGATTATGGTTGTTCTGGCTCCCTGAGTGGGATAGGTTGTGCTAATTTGCTTCCGCTGTATTATTGTTCATTGTCTTATTATTTTGTAAAGCAGATCCGCCTGGTAATTATTTTCCGTTCGCCAGGTTGTAGTTCATAACTGGACCTTTAGTTCTGGTTATGGATTATGACTTGGTGCGGGACGTCACGTCGCACCGTATTTGGGGACGTGCCGTTACAGACACTCTAGCAATAACCTTCGGAAACAGCGACAACCATCCCAACAACGACCAGAAAAGAGCAGAGAAATGCGGAAGCGATTTAAAAGATAATCAAATAAATCCATAAAAGCTTACGAAGCTAACATAATATCAATTAAACATTTATAATTCAAGATACAAAAGATTAATCAGCATATAGTGCCAACCATGGCTCAACTAGTCTACCCTATGCAATCCTAGATATCGTCAACTATCCCACATCAGGGGCACATAAGTACGTAAAGTAAATAAATACAAGAAACAAGACTCGACGGTTGTTGGGACCACAGACAAGACAAACCAGAAAGACTGAGCCTATCTAGACCTGCTGATGCCGACTGACAAGATAGGTTAAATCAATCTTTTCCACAAGATTAATCAATCCAATTGGATAGATCGAGAAATTAGGCAAGAAAGAATTCGCGTAATAATTAATAATATAATTAAATTATTCGGGTCGTTACATCTTTCTTCAGATACCAATTTCACCGTCTCATTCCCTGAATTTATGAGCTTATGAATGCATTTATTGCTTCGTGGGTACTTTCTGAATTTTGATGATTTTGAGTTCATTTCTTGGTTATTTTGCATGCTACTTTGATCAAAATCTTCCTTATGTGTTGCTTAGTGTTCGTTGTTAGTCTTAGTTGTTGATTCTTGCTAGAAATTGAGATTTGTGGATTTTTAGATAGATTTTCATTGAAAATGCAGAATTTTCTGCTGTCTGTTGCTGATCTGCACAGGCTCGTGCACGGTCTTGCCAAGACCGTGCGTTGGCCCTTGCGCGTTCCTTCTGGCCTGCACCGACTCGCACCCATTCGCGTTCCCGGTGCATAGGGCCATGTGCACCTGCATGGTCTTGACAGCGTGTTCAAGACCGTGCGTCGGCCGGTGCAAAACACTTAGAGAATTTTTCAGCTTTTTTTCTTCATTCGCTTCGGGAATTGGGTCAACCCCACTTATTTAAATGTTGACTTTTCGTATACAAACTCCAAAAATCATTCCGATTTCACCTATAGATTCCTTAGGAGTTGAGGATTAATATTTTGAAATGTTTGTTGAATTCCGACTTCGGATAGTAGCAGCTCGACTAAAAGGAGAGGAAGGAAGGAGGGGTTGACGCCGACTTATAGTGAATAGTATATTTTTATGTGTATGCAATTTTTGAAAACTTATCGGATTGACATGAAACTTGCGTGGTAGCTTCTATAAATATAATTATTGGCATATGCATGATTGTGGATTTGTTTGGTTAGCCGTTCGTCAATTAATTGCTTATTTGCGCTTTTAAAGTCGTTTATTAATTCATCTAGATCCTGTCTTGTCTACAGATCAGACTGAGGTTGAGGAGCAGTGAGTCTTAGCTGCTAGTGATTCTTTTGGCACCAGATGAGGATTTAAATCATTTATAAAACTGGGCTCGAACATATATGTCTAAGTATACATGTGAAAACCCCCGCAATGCCTTGCCTTGCATGATTGTTTTATCTTTCTTCCCTTATTACTATTATTAGATATTTCGAGCATATATCTTGATGATTTCGATCAAAAAACCATTTGATATCAACTTATACTATATTATCCAAAACTGATTTGTTTTAAAAGACAAGTAAATTCTTTCTTTTCAAACGTGACAATTTGAGTTGGGTCGGGTCTATGAGGAAAGTCATTAGGGGAGTTCGTCAGCACACCCCGATGCGTACGGAACTTGTAGTCACATACTTGTAGTTATGAACTGTATGTATGTATGTTTGGGCCCAGAGTCAGGATGATAGGACGAAGTTGGTAGGCATCGGGCCTACGGCGGAAATCCTATGGTTCCCTCCACCTTTGGGAGCTCGGGGTGAGGCCGGAGTGGCAGCCCTTTGAGTACCTGAGATTATACGGTATGTTATGTGTAGTTCGGATTTAGCGGTCCGTCTACATTGGAGGAATAAGGGTGGTTTCCCGTTTTATGTTTGGAAATTGGAGTTAAGGGCTCGACTCGCCGAGTTATATGATATGTTACGTTTTATGCTAAATCACCACCCGTTTACGAAAACCTTTCTTTTATGTTGATTTCTTTTAAGTTTAAAAATGGTGATTTATTTCCGTCTTATAATATACATTATTATTCCCTCCTCACTTAGTCGTTTGACTAACCCTCTCTGTTTCACCCCTGTATTGGTTTCAAGATACTAGGCGGGATTTGATTGTCGTCATCGTTAGAGTTGCATTTATTTCGTTCATGTATAACTCTTGTCCGTATGATTTTATTTATGTTTATGATATTAGGGTTTTATTTATGTAGTAGTCGGGATATTGTATCGAACCCGTTTATTATTTATGTAAATGAAATTTCGTTGGCCTTGGTGGGCTTTAATAGTTATGCAATTATTATGATTTATTATTTGGTTTAATTTCGCTTCCGCACCTCTGTCGTTTTCTTTCGTTTTTGAAACCCCCGCCTAGTCATTGAGTAAATGTGTGCTGTTCGCCGGGTTTTGATTCGGGTCGGATTCCATTTCGGTTCCAGGTCGGGGCTCGGTGCGGGGCGTGCGTTACCCGTTTGGGGCGCCCGCTACAGTCACACCCTTGCCTAAATGCCCGTTTGGCTCCCAACTTATAATCTTCTTGAAATGCGAGCAAAATTGTGGACTTTTCTTTTAATGAGGGTTCGGTAGGGTATTCGAGGGTCTCACTTAGGGACGAGCGTCCAGGGTATTTTCCGAGGTACTTTTCCCATAACTATGCGTCACTCGTGGCTCGTCAAGAGTTGATAGCCACAGTTGGGAGCGATGGTGGGCGTTGCATTCGTTGCGCGTTTTCCTAAAATGCAATTCGTCGCCCATGGTCGCACTATGGGGTCTGTAACGACCCGAATATTTTAATTATACTATTAATAATTACGCGGATTCTTTCTTGCCTAATTTCTCGATCTATCCAATTGGATTAATTAATCTTGTGGAAAAGATTGATTTAACCTATCTTTTAAATACCCTCGATTACTTAAATTACATAAATGCCCTTAAAAGCCTAAATGACCATTTTACCCTCCCGAGATATTTTCATAAATATCTATCTATCTCTCTCATTCTCTCATTTCACAAAAGGAGGAGGAAAGAAGAAAGAGAGGAAAGAAAAGAGAAAAGAGAGAAAATCTTCCCGACACCCTACCGAGCCCGTTTCTCGCCCGATCGACGAGCCGTGAAAACCCGAACGATCCTTACTACATTTTCTACCGGTAATCCTTTTAACCCATTTCATTTCGTTCCCTCTTTGTTGCGATTTTATTGAGTTTTATATAGAATTTTATTATATTAGGATTTTCGTGTTTAGGAAGATTTACTTGACCATTTTACGTGATTCTTGTGTCTATATGTAGCTTATATGATATATATGATTATATATGAAAATTAGGGTGTTTTATGGTATAAATTAGGAGATATATGAATTTATATTTTGAATTCGCGTGAGAGGTTCACGATCTGCTGAGTCTGCTGCTCAGTAGATCCACACGGGCGAACGCACGGTCTTGAGCAAGACCGTGCAGGAGCCCGTGCGCTTCACTTTTCAGCCTGCACGGGCTTGAGCCCGTGCACGAGCCCGTGCGCATGGCCGTTTGCACCTCCACGGTCTTGGCACCGTGCTCAAGACCGTGCGGGAGGCCGTGCAACCCCTTTTGTGCTTGCACCGGCTTGCCAAGCCCGTGCGTTAGCCCGTGCGTTGGCCGGTGCAACATACTTAGTGTATTTTCCAGCCTTTTCCTTTCTGACACTTCGGGAATTGGTCAACCCCACTCATTTAAATGTTGACTTTTCTCATACGACCTCCGAATATCAATCCAATTTCACCTATAGCTTCCTCGAGCCTTGGGATTTGATATTCTTCATAATTTATAATTTACCCGACCCTTATTGACCATCAATTGACACCTTACTCGTTTAGGGATTTATTCCACCTTTCCCGTTTCTTATCCGTTTAATCCTGTATTCGCGAGAGAACGTCTTTATATTATTTTAAGCATGTCTACGTGCCCTAATTGCGTTTAAGCATGCCTTTAATATTTATTATTTACGTTCTTTCATTATTTAACATTTCATTAATATTCTTTAATTGTCGTACCGTAATTTACATGTTTAATTGATTTACTTCCCATATTGCGTTTATTGCACGATTGGATTCTATATGAATTGCCGTTCGTCATCTGTTGTCTTGTGTCTTGCTTTTAGTATTGTCGGTCTTGTTTTCATCCTCTAGGCCCTGTGTATTACAGGTGGGTCCAACGAGGGAGAAACCTGACTACCGCTTGCTTTCATACTGTCTTGTCGAGCCAGGTAAGGGTTTAAACTTCTTTCAACTGGAGTAAGAACATAGTCTTATATAGGTTTGCGAAATAAATGACTTCCCAGCTTTTATTATTACTTGTTGTACTGCCTTTACGATTCCTTATGTGCTTAGTCAAACCTTTTAATAGCAAAACCAAAATGATTTGAAATGCTTTCAACTAGAGACAAGGAAAACCCATTTTGTTTTAAATGCGAATTTTGGTCTCTCGACCTCGCAAATATAACCTTGTCTCGAATGGCCCTTTTGGCCTTCCACATCCCGATTCCCCAATTACGAATGGCCCTTTTTGGCCACTTAAACTATCATCGTTTTCAAATGCGAGCACTGGACCGTGTATGTTTTGGGCCCGGAGTATTCAGGAGGTGAGTCTGGGGACGTGCGTCCAGGGCAGATCCCGATGGATATTCCAATCCGTATCTGCTTAGGTCAGCCAGGAGGTTGACTAACCCGAGTTAGTGCGAGGGTGGCGTTGTAGGCTACACGCTTCCTAGAAAATTCTGTTAAGGGTGACGTTGTTAACACGCGTTTTCATAAATTCTGAGTGGTCCATGAACCTTGGTGATGGAGTACTTGCTTGCATGTTTTTCAATGGGGAGTAATAAGGAGAGGGCCCGTTCTCGCCGGGACACATTATGGCATGATTTACTGCATTTATTGCTTGTCTAATTATTTTATGGCTTCCGTGACAAGTCGAAGCACATTCCGGTTTTTCTTCAGTAATCATATGTATTTCCCTATATATATATAAAACCCGGAAGTGTGACTCATACTTGCTACCCTAAGCCTCCTTTATTACTCAACTAATATTCTTTCAATCGGCTTGATATTCCGTGCAAATATTTTGAAAGATCCGGTTCGTCAACTATTTGTTTTTTCAAATAAGCCGATCCTGAGCGTTGCCTTGCGTTATTTTTTATAATTTATATCTCTTTATTTATTTTCTTTCTCAAAACGGGCAACACTCACCACTTTTGGTTTTAAAAGATAAATGACGAACTGTGATCAAAACCCGCTTACTGAGTATCCTTTATACTCACCCCTTCTATTTTGGTTCTTGCTTCAGGTAGACAGGTGGCGACGTCACCTATCTTGTCAGTCGGCATCAGCAGGTCTAGATAGGCTCAGTCTTTCTGGTTTGTCTTGTCAGTGGTCCCAACAACCGTCGAGTCTGGTTTATTGTATTTATTTACTTTATGTACTTATGTGCCCCTGATGTGGGATAGTTTACGATATCTAGGATTGCATAGGATAGACTGGTTGAGCCATGGATGGCACTATCTGCTTATGAATATGTGTTGTTATTTTACTGTATTATGATTTATAAATGTTTCTTGATATTATGATAGCCTTGTAGGTTTTTATGAAGTTTGATTGCTTGCATTAATCGCTTCCGCATTTTTCTCTGCTCTTTTCTGGTTGTTGTTGGGATGTCGTTGCTGTTGCCGGTAGTGCTTGCGTGAGTGCCGTTCGCCGGAGTGGGTTTTTGAGTTGAGGCCCCTCGCTGAAGCTCGGGAATCCATTTCGGTGCGGATGTGGTGGTCCTTCTTCAGGGGGCGCTACAGTCAGTGGTATCAGAGCCTAGGTTCCCAAAAGGAACCGAAGCTTTGTAATCGCGTCGTGTCTTGTCTCTTGTGTCTGCCCGTTTCGTGTCAATGAGACTTAGAGTTTCCAGTCACAGGTGCTTGAGAACTCCTTAGTATTGAAATTGTGATTGATCTGCTTTTGGAATGGCCAACCAACCGTTTGATCTTTTACAATTGTAGTACTGAGTTGGGATTGAATGCAAGTGGATGTGGAACTCTAGGTAGCGTCTGTCTTGTCTTGTCGTCTGGTCGTGTCCTGCTTGGGTCTTGTCGTGTCTAGGTCGTACGGCTATAGGATCGACTTTTGCTTGTTCTATGAATGTTTCGTACTTAAATTGTCTACATGCTGTTTGATCATATATGTATGCTTATTTGAATTTTATATGCCTTACGTGATCATTCCGTTAACCGAGCATGCATCATTTTCCAGTTGTTGTTCACAGGTGCATAATGCCTCGCCGAAGACCCCCTACTGTTCCAACACCCCCGAACCCAATGGCTGAAGAATGGGTATCGATTATCTGACAGATCGCCGTGCAAGTATGTCAGGGGATACAACCACAGCAGCAGGACGTACCTGCCAGACAGACTGTGGGCCAAACCTTGGATAGGTTTCTCTTCTATCGTCCACCCTGCTTCGAGGGCGAACCCGATGATTTTAAGGCCGAGTCCTGGATATCCGACGTAGAGCAGATCTTTCGAGTACTACAGTGCAGTGACCCCGAGAGGGTCGAGTATGCTACCTTCCTTATGAGAGGACCCGCTCGAGATTGGTGGAACTTCACAGAACGGAGATGGATCGCCGAGGGAGTCCCCCACACTTGGTCACGATTTGTAACTGATTTCCTAATGAAGTACGTGCCAGAAGTAGTACGCGACAGCCGAGAGAGAGAATTTATGTATCTCAACCAAGGAGCATCTACCGTGGCTCAGTACGAAGCACAGTTCAATCGCCTCATCACCTATGCTCCTCACTATGCCGCGGACGAACGAAAGAGAGCACGAAAGTTTATCGAGGGACTTCAGCCGGAGATCCGAAGAGCATTGATGGCACTTGACATCCGTCTTTACCCCGATGTAGTTACTCGAGCTATGAGAGTGGAGTCCGAACTCCAAATAATGAACCAGAGTGCCCCTGCTTTTATAGGATCCTCTTCCAACGAGATAGGAAGGAGAGAGTCAGCCGGACCGAGTACTTTTCGGACAAAGAGACCACACTACGAGGTGCCAGAATCTACAGAACCTGAAGTAAACGAGGACCCTATTCCCTGTGAGCACTGTGGGAAGACGAATCACAGGACGGCAAAGTGTAGGAAACAATTGGGACGTTGCTTTTCTTGTGGAAGCACCAAGCACCACATTCGGGACTGTCCCAGCAGAGAGAACCCTGGGGGAAGAAGAAGTGGTTACCGATCTCGACATGCTCGTACAGGTACATTGCATTATCATAGCATTCATTCATAGTGTTCTGCTTTGAATGGTAATTGCTTTAAATATGTGCTAAGTGTTTTATATGACTTACGTGCTTTAACTGCTTTCAAAATTCACACTTGCACTGATTGAATGATTAGATGCTAAGATTATGTGAACTCTGTGTGGATAGCGTGGAATTCAATAAATTCGTTATACGCTATTAGAGAGTGCTAAGGACAAGGAGTTCTTGGCCGACTAGGATCGATTCTGTTGCGAGTACGTTATGCGGTTCTGGATAGCACCGATGTTGACAAATCGAGTCTGAAGGAGTATACTTCTGAAGGTATGTCTGAAGATGAATCAACTAGTGAAGAGGATAATGAATTATCTGACGATGATGATTATATGGGAGACGAGCCGACATCGGCTTCTGATGATGACGACTCTGATGTTTCGTATGAAGTCGAGCGAAGAAATGATAAAAATGATGGTTTAATGGAAAGCGGAGAGGAGAAATCATCCAATACCATTAAAGGTGAGAAAACACTTTGTAGGAAGAATAAGAAAGAGTGTGATCTTGAAGAAAGTGTGATCTTGAAGAAACAGATTGTGAGAAGGACGAGGAGTACAATGAGAGAAATGATGATGGCGTTACTTCCTGTGAAAGGAACTCTAATCAAGAAAACAGGAGGAGGATGTGACAATTGTCATTGAGGATACGAAGAGTCCAAGAATCAGTCGGAAGAACGAAATAGATAATGACAGTGATGATGGACCTTGCATTGGGATTTTCTGATTCTTCGTCGTTAGCTTTGTTTAGGGTTTTTATAATTCCGTCTTTCGCATGACTTTGAATTTTATTGGAATGTTATTTGCATTTAAATGTTTTATTATGAATGATGTTTTATAATGTATTTTAATTGCTCCTAAATGTTCATTTTTTTAATTCGCGTTAGAACTCTTAGATTATGCTCCTCTAAACTAACCCCGAAGTCCGGAGGAGAATCTGAGGACAGATTCTTTTGAAGAGGGGAGTATTGTAACGACCCGAATATTTTAATTATACTATTAATAATTACGCACGGCTATGAGAACTATATGTATCTTGTAGTTATGAACTGCAATGTAGACGGACCGCTAAATCCGAACTACACATAACATACCGTATAATCTCAGGTACTCAAAGGGCTGCCACTCCGGCCTCACCCCGAGCTCCCAAAGGTGGAGGGAACCATAGGATTTACGCCGTAGACCCGACGTCTACCGACTTCGTCCTATCGCTCTTACTCCGGGCCCGAACGATCAGGCATACATTTCATAACTCGCTTTTCAAAACATTTCGGGTTGGCCAAAAGACCGTTCGAGATATGTCATATGCGAGGCCGAAGGCCAAAGTTCGCCTTAAAAAACAAAAGGGTTTTACATGTCTCTTTTGCAAACATTTCGAAGACTATACATAGTACTTTTTCATATCAAATCATTTTCGATAAATCAAATGAACATAATAAGCATAAATATCTACTAAGTATATATATAGAAACGGTGTGAAAACAAAACATAAACGTGGCTTATATCGGGAGAGGCTTATTTATATATATACATAATAATACTGGAAACAGAAACGGAAAGCCTCACCTGGCTGCTATGCAAAATAAGAGCAAAAAGCTAGAACCGGCGCTACTCCACGGGAGTATCGTCTGCAATATACCAGGACACAACCAAATAAGACTAAAGACGACACACGGCTTATACAAAAATATTAGAACACATAGGAGCACGTTACACAATTAAATCAATCACTTAAGTTCAAATTCTCAAACGAAAACAGAGTAATTCATGCATTTAAAAATGTAAATCAAGTCCAAATGCAACAAAACTTTACGGACATGCTTAAATTATCATAAAGGAGTATGCATTCGAATTTTGGGAGAATCAGACTTCACGTGCAAAAGATAGAAAATTTAACGAAAACTTAAAACGCATTATTCATATACCCGAACATGTTGTAAGTTCATAAATCATGTAATTCATATCTATATCATATATATCGAATACACGAGCGAAGAAAGAATTTGGAAAAGACGAGTTTCGGAGGGACCCGTAGTGCAAAACGGGCCCTGACTTACAGAAGGTCAGGGCACTGTGCGATCGGGCCACACGGCCTTGTGCACGGCCGTGTGCCGAGGCCGTGCACAATCAAACAACGCGCACGGCCTCATGCACACGGCCTCAAGGCCGTGTGCACAGCCCGTGCACCATCCCCAAACACGCACGGACTCTTGCATGGCCGTGCAAGAGGCCGTGTACACCCACACGGGCTTGCCACACCCCGTGTGCATGGCCCGTGTGCGTAAAAATTGAGCAGAACATGCAGAACATCAAACCCAATACGCGAAAATCAAACATAAATCAACCTTAAATCGATTAATCATGCAAATCAATCCCTAATTCTCACATATAATCATCTACAACATGTAATCTACATATAGAAACTATAAACACGAAAATCCATCCACAATTACTATCAAAATCATATAAAACCTAAATTATACAACTATTCACAAAAACGAGAAAAATGAAGTATAGAAGACATTAAACGAGAGAATCGTTAGAAGCTTACTCGTAGAAAAGATCGCGAGGAATTCGTAGGCGTAAACGATTCGAAAATCCGTCGGGAAACGAAGTCGGAACGATCGTTGAAATCTTCTTCCTTCTCTTTCTCTTTTTCTTCTCTTTTCTTTCCTTTCTTCTTCCTTGTTGGTTTGAACGAGAGTGAGGTGAGAGAGAGACTTAGTCAAATTAGTTGACTAGGGTTTAAAAGTCGAAGGGGTATTTTAGTAATTTCGCAAAATAAGTTTAAAAACTCATGTTGTCCAAATAATACGTAATTACAATCAAAATTCATATAATTAAACGCACATTGACAATTAGTGATTTAAATATCAAAATTCACTCATTTACGAAATTATCCTAAAATCTTAGAATAAATATTAAATAAATAATAATTTGCATAATTACTCGATTAAAATATACCGAATTGAAAAATCGGATTTTTGGGTCGTTACAGGAAGCATCAGGCTCAGTCTCCTCATTATCGCCTTCCAGTGCGTACACACGAGCTGGAACAGAAGGCTTCGGCCTCGGCGGCATAGGCTGACTCGGGGGCTGCCTCCTGGGACAACTATCCTTCTGGTGGGCAGAGCTACCACAACTAGTACACAATCCCAACTTATACCAACACCTAATCTCTGGATGATTCCCTCCACAATAACCACAAGTAACTGGACGATAACCTGACTGACGAGGGACTGAAGGAAAACTAGCCGGGCGAGGTGTAGAGTAAAATCCGGTCGGACGAGGTGCTGAAGTAAATACCATAGGGTGAGGTATAGGAGGTCTGGATCCACCAAAAGGTCTCTTGCCTTTAGGCTGCATAGGTGCACTCGGAATGAAGGGCCTCTTGAAAACTGATGAAGAAGAAGCGGGGGTAGTACTACGAATAGCTCGATCAATACTGGCATACTCAGCCTCAAGAGATAAGGCTGCATCTACAGCTGCAACATAGGTAGTGGGACGGGAAGCTGCAAGACCCTGTCGAAGTGGAATACTCAAGCCCTCTAGAAACTTCTTGGTCTTCCTGCGCTCGTCTAAAGCAATATGAGGAGCATATACTGCAAGTCTGGTAAAATTAGCCTCATAATCTGCCACGGTAGAAGTACCCTGGGATAACTCCATAAACTCCTGCTCCCGGCGATCCTGAACAGTAGGGGGAACATACTTAGCTCGAAACTCCTCAAGAAACCTATCCCACGATGACTCAACTCCGGTGGCCCTCCATCTCTGCTCAGTCATCTTCCACCAGGCCTCTGCAGGTCCTCGAAGAAGATAGATAGCAAACTTAACCTTCTCTAGATCAGTAGGCTGAAGAACTCGGTATATCCTCTCAAGAGATGAAATCCAACCCTCTGCCACAATATCATCTGTGGTACCAACAAACTGAGGTGGGTGGAAATCGAGGAATCGGCGAAGTGACTGCTCACGGGCTCTATGCTCATCTACCTCTACATCCTTGTCTCTCTGATCCAGGTAATCCTTAAAGAGACCAAATATCTGCTGAGCATCAACCACTGGTGCCTGTGGTGGTGGTGCTGGAGGAGCACGATCACGACGAGGCGGCATCCTACAGTTAAATATAACAAGTATGCATGTAGATTAATTATGGATGCAAATCTGTAACCACATAAGCACAAAAGCACAAATTCCTAAGTCATAAGCCGTACGGACCTACACTGACACGACTCACAGAGCTAAGGCCAATGAACCTCTAGCTCTAATACCAACTGTAACGGCACGTCCCCAAATACGGTGCGACGTGACGTCCCGCACCAAGTCATAATCCATAACCAGAACTAAAGGTCCAGTTATGAACTACAACCTGGCGAACGGAAAATAATTACCAGGCGGATCTGCTTTAGAAAATAATAAGACAATGAACAATAATACAGCGGAAGCAAATTAGCACAACCTATCCCACTCAGGGAGCTAGAACAACCATAATCCAAAACACAATTATAAAGCCCACCAAGGCCACTGAAAATATCAATATCAACATTCAAACTAATTTACATTATTTACATCTACAACTTCTAGGGTTTTAAGTATTTATCCAGATACATAGACGGATATGAAATCACCTAAACAAAAGTAAATGACTCCAAGGACATGACCTGAATCCGCCTAGCAACAAAACCTGAAAAGACAACAACAGAGTAATGGGGTTAGTCAAAGCGACTAAGTGAGGGGGCTGTAATACATATATATATTATCGAAACAACCGGAAAGATTCACCAGTTTGTAAATGAGAAGAAAGCAAAGGAAAAATAAAGGTTTTCACAATTATTGGTGAATCGAATAATTTCGCATTAAAGTAAAAGCTCGGCGAGTCGAGCATCAACCACCTTTTTCATCATATCAGAAATATCAAATAAACCTCCCTTATTCCTCCTTGTGTAGTCAGGTAGCTAGCCCGCTACTATATAATCATATATGCAAGGACAAATATCCAATACATCTTCGGCTGGGGATATAGACTAGATCCCGTCCGGCGCAGGTACTCAAAAGGGTTACCACTCCGGTCATACCCCCGAGCTCCCATCAGTTTGGAGACCAGAGCATTGAGATTCACCGTAGACCCAACGTCTATCCGGCTTCACCCCGTACCCTGATGTCCGGGCCCAATAGTATAATGTGGCTCAATGGCCAGGCCGAACGACCAAGATAATGTTCTCGCATCGCAAATACTTATGTGGTCAAAGGGACCAATTTCAATCCATTTTATACCCTTTCGAGCTAATAGAGCTCTCGAGGGGTTATACATAATAATTTGATATCAAAGCATTTTTCTTTAAACTCATTAATATAGTATGGTTCAAATAGCTACTACGTATAATATGAACATGGGGAAAGAAACATAAAAGCATCAAACACAGGCTTCGGGTATATATGGAATATTTACATACGTATAAGAAAGACCGAATTCGGAAAAAGAAACCCCACCTGGATAATACGGCAAAAAGGCAAAAGAAAGAAAACCAATTACTGCCTGGAAGAACTACCACCTGAAACCAAATACGACACAACCATGTAAGACAACAATACGACGCATGACTTATTCTTAATGCCATAAACACTTTATTAAATCAAAGAAGGGCAATTAGGGCAATTATTCAATGAAACGAATGAAATATCAAACCTCAAGCTTATAAATCATGCTTAATCACAATTAGGTTTCATAGACATGCTTAAAATACTATAAAGAAGCATACATTCAAGTTTCGAAGCAATCGGAAAAGAATTGCGAAAAGCGTATAATTCCCTAAACGGAAATCGGTTCGTTTCACGATCAAACGATATTGGAAAAATTCAAACTCTATGGATTATTAAGTTTTAAAGCGCTACGGACTTAATGGTGAAGTCGAATTTTAAAAATAATATCAAACGAAGAAAGTAGTATTTGCAATTTTGGACTTCCAGAGACTTTTGAACTAAAATCGGGTCACACGGTCTACACACACGGCCTGATCAAGGCCGTGTGCGATTTTGGGAACATGCACGGCCTGTCCACACGGCCTGATCAAGGCCGTGTGCAACTTTGAAACATGCACGGCCTACCCACACGGCCTGATGCAAGGCCGTGTGGGATGGAAAACACGCACGGTCTTGCTACACGGCCTGTTGCAAGGCCGTGTGCACCTGTTTTCGCGAATTTTCAGCAGAACGCGAAGAACTTCGCACAGAAGTAGCAAAACTTCGTCAAATCTTTACCAAACTACCATTTTCAATCAGATTTTCATACTACAAACTTCAACAAATATCAAAGATCACAATGGCAACACATAGGATCAAGAATCATCGAAAACTATGGAGTATAACAATCAAACTACCGAAAAATCCAACTTCGAAGCAATTTATCCAAAACATACTCAAACGACAACGGAATTGAATGGAACCTGAATAATACCTGTAGAGAATGTTATAAGGATCACGTAGGTTCTTACGGATCGAAATTTGGTTAAGAAACGAACTCGAAAGATCGAATTGAAGTTTTAAAGAAAATTCTTTCTTTTTCTTTCTTTCTTTTCTTTTCCTTCGGCTGTTTAAGTGTAAATAAGAAAACCTGAGGTTTAAATGAAAAATCGAAGGGGCATTTTCGTAATTTTGCGAAACTTCATAAAAAATTATGTATCGAAATATATCAATATTATAGTCAAAACTCATCATTTTAAACGCACATTGACATAGAATAATTTAAATTCACAAATTATTGCATTTACGAAAATTCATATAAAACACACAAATATCACATAAGCACATATATCCCGATCGAGTTTTCCAAACTTGTCCCGTTATCTTAGGAATTCTTACCAGCTTTAGTTTACCCAAAAATGTGGGGCGTTATAGCCCCGCACCGGATCCTGGCCCGGAATCGAAAGTAATCCGACCCGAACCAAAACCCGGAGAATGGCAAACCGGACTCATTTACTACTAGGCGGGAGTTTCAAAATAGGGACAAACCAAAAGCGGAAGCAATAAATAGACAAAACATAAAATCCATAATGGCTGCACAGTTAGGTAAAACCCACCAAGGCTAGCAAATTCCCATAAATACTAATAATGTTTACAACGGGTTCTACAATATTATTCCCGGCTATTCATAAGTATAATCAAATCCTACATAATAAACATCTCATGTCAACAAGAAACATGAGTTTACATAAGACAAAGCGTGTAACTCGACCGACAACGACCCAATACTATGAAGCCCGCCTAGAATCCTGAAACCAAAGGGTGAAATGAATGGGGTTAGTCAAACGACTAAGTGAGGGGGAAAAAGACAGTACATAAGAATAAACGAAAGTAGATCACCGGTTTAAACAGAAAGAAAACAACAGAAGTAAAGTTTTTCGCAAACGATTGGTGAACTAGCTCAAAATGAAACAAAACAAAACGTATAACTTAGCGAGAAGAGTTCTGAACCACCAGTCAAATCATAAAAACAGAAACCCTCCTTATTCCTCCAGTTGTAATCAGGGAGCAACCCCTAACTACACAGATCATACATAAAAAGCTCAGGTACTCAAAGGGCTGCCACTCCGGCCTCACCCCGAGCTCCCAAAGGTGGAGGAAACCATAGGATTTCCGCCGTAGACCCGACGTGTACCGACTTCGTCCTATCGTCCTTACTCCGGGCCCATCAAAACAGGTCAAACATATACATATACATAGCTCTCTTTTCAAACATTTTCATGTGGTCAAAAGACCGTTCGAGGCAAGTCGTGTGCGAGGCTATAACGCCAAAGTTCGCTTTTGGAAAACAAAGATTTGCCTGCCTCTTTCGTACACATTTCACAAACTTATACATAATACTTTTCATATTAAATCGTTTTCAAGATCCTAAAAGTATAAGCTTAAATATCTACTATATATACAAACGGATGTAAAACAAATCATAAAGCAAGGCTTATCGGGTAGTAGGGTTGGTATTATGTACGTATTATCGTATACTATAAGAAACTGAAAACCCCACCTGTTGGCTTGACAAAAACGAGAGCAAGAATGCGAGACCGGCATGCTACTCCACGGGAGTATCGTCTGCAAAAAAATACAAGGACACAACCACATAAGACTAACGACGATGCACGGCGTGTACAAAATAATTAAAACACATAGGAGCATGTTTAAACAGTCATTTATATCACTTAGATCCACATTCTAACAAAGTACGAAATTTCCATAAGCAAATCAAATTAGAATGCGATAATAGTTCATAATCATGCATAAAAGGCAATAAGGAAGCATGCATTCAAGTTTCGGAAAACACGAGGAACGGGACCCAAACGAAGTCGGAAAAACCCAAACTTCTTAAAATGTGTATTTCATGATTTATAGGAACCATGGGTGAATCGGATCTCGAATCGGAGGTCAAACGAAGAAAGTCAACTTTTTAATTGCCCTTTTGACCCACAATGCCGAGAGCAAGAAGTGGAAAATGGAGAAATTTTGGTTAAGGCATACACACGGTCTTGGGGACGGGCGCGCGCACGGGCTTGAACACATGCTCAAGCCGGTGCGGACACTTGCACTGGCCTGCGCACCGGCGTGTGCACGGCCGTGCATAAGGCCGTGCAAGGCACAAAATAGCCACACGGTCTTGGCGCATGGTCTCAAGACCGTGCGCAAGGCCGTGCAGATTATCAGGACAGCAGAATCGCGAGGGGTTCTCGGGAATGAGCCAAAAATCAACATTTAAATCATATAAATCATACAAACCTCAAACTAAAACTTACATATAATGATCTACAACATCTAATCTACCTATAGAACCAAGAACCACATAAATCCATCCACAAAATCATTCAAAATCACATTTTTCATATATTATGCAAGTATTCACAAAATCCTATAAATCACAGCCTAGAAAGCATTAAACGCGAAGGACGTGAGAAGCTTACATGAAGAATAGATCGTGAGGAGTTCATAAAGTTTCACGGATCGAGATTCGGTCTGGAACCGAAGTCGGAATGAGCAATCAAAGCTTCCTCTCCTTACTCTCTTCTTTTTCTTTTTCTTTTCTCCTTGCTTTCTTTCTAACGTGAAGTGAGGATTGAGGGACAGAGAGAGTTGGTCAAGTCAAACTTTGACTTCACTTAGAAACGAGGGGCAAAACCGTAATTACTCCGAACTTACTAAAATTAGCAGGTTGTCGGAATTAAACAATATTACAGTCAAAACTCATACAATTGAACACACGTTGACATGAAATGGTTTAAAAACCAAAATTCACTCATTTATAAAATAGTTAAAAATTCACATACTAACTATTAAATGAAATAATGAAATCGCGCAAAATAACGATTCGGACGTACCGGATAATAATTCGGATTTTCGGGGTGTTACAATCACCCCTCCTTATGAGAATCTGTCGCCAGATTCTTCTCGTCCGCTACAAATAACGCGGGGTAAAACTTGCGCATCTTCTCTTCGGTTTCCCACGTAGCTTCTTCAACCGACTGACTCCTCCAAAGCACTTTGACCATGGGAATCTCTCTGTTATGCAGTTCTTGAGTCTTCTTATCTAAAATTTTCACCAGCTGTGAAACGAAGGTCAAGTCCGGCTCTATCTCAACATCTTCGATAGGAAGAACATGTGAATCACTCGGGTGATACTTTCAGAGCTGTGAAACGTGGAAAACGTTGTGGATTCCTGTCAGACTCGGTGGCAAGTCTAATCGGTAAGCAGTTTCTCCAATCTTCTCCAGAATCTCAAACGGTCCTAAGAATCTCGGACCTAACTTACCACCTATGCTAATACGAGTGAATCCCTTTCGAGGTGAAGCTTTAAGAAACACTCGGTCACCAACCTCGAACTCCAAAGGTCGGCGGCGTGTATCGGCATAACATTTCTGGCGATCCTGGGCTGCTTTCATCCTCTGACGGATGATCTGAATTCGGTCAATCGCTCTCTGAAGAGACTGCGGAGAATCTCCTCTTCCTTTGTTATCCCTTGTCCAACGCCAATCCTCAAGATCCCAAAACAACGGGGATCTACACTTCCTTCCATACAGAGCTTCGTAAGGTGCCGTCTTGATCGTAGACTGATAACTGTTGTTGTAGGCGAACTCAATCAACGGTAACTGGTCGTGCCAATTGGTGCGAAAGTCTAAGGCACACGCACGAAGCATATCACTGAGATATCGAATCATCCTCTCAGATTGGCCATCGGTCTACGGATGTGCTGCTGTACTGAATGTCAGCTTTGTTCCCATTTTCTCCTGAAGATGCTGCCATAATTGAGAAGTGAATCTAGCATCTCTGTCAGACACAATGCTCACGGGAACTCCATGAAGCCTGACAATCTCTCGGCGATAAATCTCTGCCAACTTCTCCACCTTGAATGACTTCTTGACCGGAAGAAAGTGAGAAGTCTTGGAAAGTCGGTCAATTATCACCCAAATACTATCATAGCCACCTTTAACTTTCGGTAAACTGGACACAAAGTCCATCACGATCTGCTCCCAATTCCACGTAGGAATCGGTAGTGGCTGTAGCAATCCTCCAGGTCTCTGGTGCTCTACCTTGACCTGCTGACATGTCTGACATCTCTTGACGTAATCAGCTACGTCTCTCTTCATACCTCTCCACCAGAACAACTCTTTTAGATCCCGGTACATCTAACTTCCACTAGGATGTACTGTATAAGGCGTATTATGCGCCTCAGCAAGAATCTCCTTCTTAAGACTCTCAGGAACACGAACTCGAGTCTCGAAGCGGAGAATGCCAGAATCATCAACACGAAACTGGGACTCTGGATCATCTGAAATATGAACTATCTGCCTTTGAGTCCACTCGTCAGTAGCCTGAACATCTGGAATCTTACGACCCAATTATGACTGAATCGATATACTGTGAACGTGAGCCTGCAAGGTGATATAAACTCGCTCAAACTTAGCCTCTAGCTGAGCTACACTCGCCTTACGACTCAATGCATCGGCTACCACATTCGCCTTCCCAGGATGGTACTGAATCTTGCAATCATAATCCTCAAACAATTCCATCCATCGATGCTGTCTCTTGTTCAAATCCTTCTGAGTGAACAAATACTGAAGACTCTTGTGATCAGTGAAGATATCGAACGTAGTGCCATACAGATAATGACGCCACTTTAGCAAAGCAAACACAACGGCTGCTAGCTCAAGATCATGCGTGGGATAGTTCTCTTCGGCTGGCTTTAGTTTCCTCGAGGCGTAAGCTATAACTCTCCCATTTTGCATCAACACACAACCCAATCCCTCGTGTGATGCATCTGTGTACACAACGAGTCCCTCCAATCCATTAGGCATAGCTAACACTGGGGCTGTAGTTAATCTCTTCTTGAGCTCTTGGAAACTTGCTTCACATTTGTCTGACCACTCAAACTTGGCATCCTTCTTCGTCAACGCAGTCAACGGACTAGCAAGCTTGGAAAAGTCCTTGACAAAACGTCTATAGTATCCTGCTAAACCCAAGAAACTGCGAATCTCTGTAGGAGTCTTAGGTTTCTCCCAATCCAACACAGTCTCGATCTTCGAAGGATCTACCTCGACTCCCGTTCCGGATATGACATGACCTAGAAAAGTCACTCTGTCGATCCAGAACTCGCATTTGCTAAACTTAGCAAATAACTGATGCTCTCTCAAAGCCTGAAGAACAATCCTGAGGTGTTCTGCGTGCTCTTCCTCTAACTTCGAGAACACTAGAATGCCATCGATAAAGATCACAACGAACTTATCGAGGTACGGACGAAAGATCCTGTGCATCATATCCATAAAAGCGGCAGGAGCATTCGTGAGTCCAAACGGCATGACCACGAACTCAAAGTGACCGTATCTGGTGTTGAATGCTGTCTTCGGAATATCCTCGGCTCGGATACGGAGCCGGTAATACCCTTGTCTGAGATCAAGCTTAGAATAAACTCTCGATCCCTGGAGTAAATCAAACAACTCCTTAATATGCGGCAAAGGATACTTATTCTTCACCGTCATCCTGTTCAACTCACAATAATCGATACACATACGGAGTGTACTGTCCTTCTTCTTCACGAACAGGACTGGAGCACCCCAAGGCGAGGTACTCGGGCGGATATACCCAATCGAAAGGAGTTCGTCGAGCTGATTCTTCAATTCCTTCAACTCGGCAGGAGCCATACGGTACGGAGACTTCGAGTACGGCTCGGCACCCGGGACTAGATCAATAACAAACTCAATGTCCCTATCAGGGGGCAGAAACTCCAAGTTCTCGGGAAACACATCCATGAATTCTTTAACCACATCAGTATCCTTGATCTTCGCCTGCTCTTTCAGGCGGTTGAAAAGATAAGCTAGAAAACCAGTTGCTTCTCCCTTCTGGATAAGCTTCTTGGCTTCCATCATAGAGATATACGGGCCTTCACCCATTCTGAAACCTCTAACTTCACTGTAACCAAGCATAACTTTCTTCTCATAGCAGTTGATCTTCGCTCGGTGCTCAAATAACCAATCCATCCCAAGAATAACTCCATAATCCTTCATCGGCAGCACGATCAAATCCCCAAGGTACTCGGTACCCTCAATCATCATCGGACAATACTTGAGAACGCGGTTCGTAGCTACTCTAGAACCTATCGGCGAGCTAACAACTAACACATATTCAAGCAACTCAACGGGCACATGCACAGATAAGGCAACGGCAGGCGCAATAAACGAGTGAGAAGCACCCGGGTTGTACAATGCATGAATGGGAGTGCCATGTATATATATCGTACCTTCCACCATGGCATTCGCATCCGGCGCGACATCTTCAACATCGCCTTCCAAGGCGTAAAGTCGGGCCTGGGCTTGAGGCTGAGCTGGCTGCTTCTGACCTCTCTTCATCGGGCATGCATTCATAAGATGATCCGAGCTACCACATCCAAAGCAAAGCCCTAACTTCCTTCGACACTTAGACTCCAAATGGGGACCTCCACAATATCCACAAACTGGTCGTGGAAAACCCTGAGCTTGGGGAGGAACGTTCGGCTTCGGAGCCTACTGAAATGATTTCTTCCCAGCTGAAGAAGAAGATGGTCCTACAGAAGGAAAAGACCTCTTCGGACCCGACGGAAAACCCTTAGCGGCTGCGGGGGCAGGTGCTGACGTAGGCCTCATCTGTCTCAGCTCTGACTCTATAGCAAGAGCCATGTCAACTGCATCGGAATAAAATCGGGGGCGGACAGCCATCATATGCAGTCGAATGTTGTGAGACAAACCCTCCACGAACTGGCGTATCTTCCTCTCCTCGTCCTCAACCATATAGGAACAATGAACAATGAGGCGAGAGAAATGTGCCTCATACTGATCTACCGAGGACGTGCCCTGCTTCAAGCTCAAAAACTCCCTTTCCCACTGTTGTCTGACTACCAACGGTATGTACTTAGCCCTGAACTCCACCAAAAACTGAGCCCATGTCGGAACCACCCGATCACGCATCCAACGCTGATCAATCCGTGTCCACCAGTCCTGTGCTGCCCCAATCATCAGGTAGGCAGCATACTCAACCGTCTGTGGATCCGTAGTGTGCATTAGTCTGAATATCTTCTCCAAAGCCGATATCCAGGCCTCTGCAGCCACATCATCCGGTGCTCCCACAAACTGTGGCGGATTACGATTGAGAAACTGATTCATTGCCTTCATAGCCGTCTGTTCCGGCGTCTCCTGAAGAGCATACTGCTGTAACGCCGCCATAAATTGGGCTGGCGTAGGTCCCTCTGGCGGGGGAGGAGGTGGAGGAGGACCTCTACGACGACGCATCCGGCAAAACTGTACAATTATGCATGACGTTAAGTGATCATGTAAAGCATTAACACGTAAGGAAGTCAAATTCACACAATCACTTGAGCACAATCACGCAATTCTCATAGTTCCTAAGTCGTACGGACCTAGACAGACTCGACGCTTCAGAGCATAGGCCATTGAACCCATAGGGCTCTGATACCAACTGTAGCGGGCGCGGCCAAATGGCAGATGCACGCCCCGCACCGGATCCTGGCCCGGAATCGAAAGTAATCCGACCCGAACCAAAACCCGGCGAACGGCAAACCGGACTCATTTACTACTAGGCGGGAGTTTCAAAACAGGGACAAACCAAAAGCGGAAGCAATATATAGACAAAACATAAAATCCATAATGGCTGCACAGTTAGGTAAAGCCTACCAAGGCTAGCAAATTCCCATAAATACTAATAATGTTTACAATGGGTTCTACAATATTATTCCCGGCTATTCATAAGTATAATCAAATCCTACATAACAAACATCTCAAGTCAACAAGAAACATGAGTTTACATAAGACAAAAGCGTGTAACTCGACCGATAACGACCCAATACTATGAAGCCCGCCAAGAATCCTGAAACCAAAGGGTGAAACGAATGGGGTTAGTCAAACGACTAAGTGAGGCGGAAAAAGACAGTACATAAGAATAAACGAAAGTAGATCACCAGTTTAAACAAAAAGAAAACAACAGAAGTAAAGTTTTTCCCAAACGATTGGTGAACTAGCTCAAAATGAAACAAAACAAAACGTATAACTTAGCGAGAAGAGTTCTGAACCACCAGTCAAATCATAAAAACAGAAACCCTCCTTATTCCTCCAGTTGTAATCAGGGAGCAACCCCTAACTACACAGATCATACATAAAAAGCTCAGGTACTCAAAGGGCTGCCACTCCGGCCTCACCCCGAGCTCCCAAAGGTGGAGGAAACCATAGGATTTCCGCCGTAGACCCGACGTCTACCGACTTCGTCCTATCGTCCTTACTCCGGGCCCATCAAAACAGGTCAAACATATACATATACATAGCTCTCTTTTCAAACATTTTGATGTGGTCAAAAGACCGTTCGAGGCAAGTCGTGTACGAGGCTATAACGGCAAAGTTCGCTTTCGGAAAACAAAGATTTGCCTGCCTCTTTCGTACACATTTCACAAACTTATACATAATACTTTTCATATTAAATCGTTTTCAAGATCCTAAAAGTATAAGCTTAAATATCTACTATATATACAAACAGATGTAAAACAAATCATAAAGCAAGGCTTATCGGGTAGTAGGGTTGGTATTATGTACGTATTATCGTATACTATAAGAAACTGAAAACTCCACCTGTTGGCTTGACAAAAATGAGAGCAAGAATGCGAGACCGGCACGCTACTCCACGGGAGTATCGTCTGCAAAATACAAGGACACAACCACATAAGACTAACGACGACGCACGGAAAGTACAAAATAATTAAAACACATAAGAGCATGTTTAAACAGTCATTTATATCACTTAGGTCCACATTCTAACAAAGTACGAAATTTCCATAAGCAAATCAAATTAGAATGCGATAATAGTTCATAATCATGCATAAAAGGCAATAAGGAAGCATGCATTCAAGTTTCGGAAGAAACGGACAACATTTGAAAAATAGCAAAAAAGGCCTAAACGAAAAACACGAGGAACGGGACCCAAACGAAGTCGGAAAAACCTAAACTTCTTAAAATGTGTATTTCATGATTTATAGGAACCATGGGTGAATCGGATCTCGAATCAGAGGTCAAACGAAGAAAGTCAACTTTTTAATTGCCCCTTTGACCCACAATGCCGAGAGCAAGAAGTTGAAAATGGAGAAATTTTGGTTAAGGCATACACACGGTCTTGGGGACGGGCGCGCACACGGGCTTGAACGCATGCTCAAGCCGGTGCGGACACTTGCACTGGCCAGCGCACCGGCGTGCGCACGGCCGTGCATAAGGTCGTGCAAGGCACAAAATAGGCGCATGGTCTCAAGACCGTGCGCAAGGCCGTGCGGATTATCAGAATAGCATAATCGCGAGGGGTTCTCGGGAATGAGCCAAAATTTCACATACTAACTATTAAATGAAATAATTAAATCGCACAAAATAACGATTCGGACGTACCGGATAATAATTCGGATTTTCGGGGCGTTACATACCCCTCTTATATTCCTTATTTTACCAAGAATTACCATTTCAACACCCCCGAACTCACTTGTCCAAACAAGACACAACTCAAAAGTCGTAACTCATAACTTTAACCACCAAATAGCATTACGTTATATAACAATTCAGCGTTATGTTAGTTTAATCATAGGTTTCAAGTTCGAGTCCTTCTGAAAATGCAATTGCTATTGAATAGGAAGAATTTTACACTTAAATGATCTGATCCGACTCAACCCATATAAATGGATTTTTTCGTTTATTGTAATAAGGGGCCGTGGGCATATTAATAAGAACACAAGGTCTTTTGAGTGCTTTTTTATAACATAGGTCTTTCGTGCTACTTTGGATTAACACAGGATGGTGCAATTAACTCGTTTAAAAAGAGAAACAAGAACAGGAAAATGAACAAGATTGTATCAGTTATCATTCCATTCAATAGTTCATTACTTCCTTACTCTGTTTTTGTGCACACTCTTAACAACCTTGCACCCTCTTGACACCCCATGCACCCTCTTGAGCACACACCCACCAAACCGAGAAGGAGGGTAGAGAGAGAAAGAGAAAGGAGCGAGAGAGAAGAGGAGAAAAGAAAGAAAAGAAGAATCGGAGCTATACATGAGGTGAGCCATGGACTGGATCGGCGCTATACATGAGGTGAGCCTGGAGACGAGCGTCTAGGGCAAATCCCGATGTATACTCTAATCCGTATTCGCTTAGGTCGGCCAGGAGGTTGGCTAGCCTGAGTTAGTGTGAGGGAGGCGTTGTAGGCTACGCGCTTCCTAGAAAATTCTAATTGGGGTGACGTTGTTAACACGCGTTTCCATAAAATTCTGATTGGAAATTGACTTTCGGTGGTGGAGTACTTGACTACATGCTTTCATGATTTTTATGGTTGTGATTTATAAGGAGAGGGTCCGTTCTCGCCGGGACACATTATTGCATGACTCATTGCATTATTTACTTGTCTAATTGATTTACTGCTTTCGTTACAAGTCGAAGCACCTTCCGGTTTTCTTCATTTAGCATATGTATTTCCCTATACATATATATAAAACCCGGAAGCGTGGCTCGAACTTGCCCAACTTAAGCCTTCTTTATTGTTCAAACTACTTAATTGAATTACGAGCCGTGTTTACTTATCATTTCCAACTTGTTTACTTAGAGGTTATAGCCTCTCCCATTTGAGTGTCTCGGTTGGGATCCTCAGTGCAATTGTTATTACCAAACAACTACCCAGTGTGAGTACAAGTGTTCTGATTAACACTCTCTTACTATGAAACACAGTACATCTGTAGTCACACTGCAAGTCTACATTTGAGTTCAAGAGCGACGCTCCCACTTGTCTTTTATGAACTCATTCGACTTGGAGTATATTTGAATTACACCTAATCACTTGTTTCATTTAACTTCACTAAGTTAAAGTGATACGGTTAAAGTAATTCGGGAGCTTCTTTAATTTCATATGTAAAGAAGCATTGTAGCGCCCCTCTCTACAGCCCCCGAACCTGCACGGATCCCCAAGCTGAGAACGGCGTCTCAACCCGAGAATTCATACAAGCCAATGGGTCTATCCCGACTCTTGGCAACAGCGGATCCCTAAGGACACAATAGATAGACGGTTCAGAATATATATAGCGGAAGCGAATTAAAACATAATAACATAAATGCCACTTCGGGGCCAATCTCAGTATCCAATATCATCACAGCCCATTCAGAGGCAACGTAAAGTAAATATATAGGGGTGGGGATCAATATAGCATTAAATACATGCCAGGATAAAGAATAACCTAACGAGAGAGTTACGGACAGCAATCTAGACAACGGCAAAACCAAAAAGGCCTATCTATGAACTGTTGCCAATCCGACACGCGAGACATGTCGGTCTCTCAATCTACCTGAGGCAAGAACCAATAAAAGAGGGTGAGTCAAAGAACTCAGTGAAGATATGGATGGAGCAAGTTGAGTCACGCTTCCGGGTTTTAATAGAAAATACGTATGCAATAAGGAAGAAACCGGAATGTGTTTCGACCTGAATACTCAATAATGCAGTCAAGACAATAACAATATAAAGCAATAAAAAAATATCCCAGCGAGAGTGGGCCTATTCCTCCTTATTTCTTCTCAATACATTATAAAAACTCCATCTCCGGTGTCGAACCAAGGAGCAACCCGAGGTTCAACTATAGTGAATTTAAGGAAAGCGTGCAACGCATGCAACACCCACCATTGCTCCCAACCGTGGCTATCAAACTCCTGACGGACCACGATTGACGCTTAATTTTAGGAGAAGCACCTCGGGTTACACCCTGGACGCTCATCCCCAGATGCAACCTCCGGATACCATCCCGGGCCTAAATGAAAAGTCCATTGTTTTACTCGCTTTACAATAAGGGTTTGAGTGCCAAACGGGCAATTGGGCAAGTGGTGACGACAAAGGGGGTAACCATGAGTTTCATACGTGTCGGGATGTGCTGACGGACTCCCTAAACGACATCCATCATAGGCCCAACCAAAGTCAAAGTATCACGTTGAAAAGAAAGAGTTTACTTTCCCCTTTTAAAACAAATCGATTTTTGGGTACTAATGTATAATTTGATATTAAATGATTTGTTGATAAATTCATAAAAATATAAGCTCGAAATATTTAATACTAACAATAAGGGAATACGGGGATTTACATGTATACATAGACATATATGTTCAAGCCCATTTTAAATAATTTAAATCCTCACCTGGTGTGCCAAAACAAGAAAGCCTAGCAGCTACAACTCACTGCTCTCCGACCTCAGACTGATCTGTAGACAAGACAGGACCTAGACGAATTAATAACGACTCTAAAAGCGCAAATAAGCAATTATTTGACGAACGGCTAACCAAATGAATCAACAAGCATGCATATGCCAATAATAATATTTATGGAAGCTACCATGTAAATTTCAAATAATTCCGACAAGTTTCCAAAAATACACACACGTAAAATTGTACTATTCACGGTCCGAACGAGGTCAAAATTCAACAAACATTTCAAAATATTATTCTACAACTTGTAAGGGATCTATAGGTGAAATCGGTATAATTTTTGGAGTCCGTATACGAAAAGTTAACATAAAATGGCGAGATGTTGACTCAATTCCCGAGAGCAACTTGTGAAAAATGCTGGAAAATGTTCTACGTCTTTGGCACCGGCTTGTGCAAGGTCTTGGACACATTGTCAAGACCGCGCATTGCACACGGCCAATTGCACGGCTTATACGGTCAGGCAAAAAGAGCCGCACACGGGCTCCTGCACGGTCTTGATCAAGACCGTGCGTTAGCCCGTGTGGTTTAACAGCAGACAACAGAAAAACGCGATTCAAACGAAAATCCGATCCAAAAATGCATATAAATCATTTTCTCGCGCAAATCAACACTCAACAATTACAACAATCATCAATCAACATATAGGGAAAATTTCTATCCAAAAATTACAAGAATTGACCAAGAAACGGGTTCACAATCCTAAATATTCATAATAAATCCCGAAATGAAAAAAATGCTCAAATCCTCAAAAATCGGTAAAAAGAATTGGGGAAATTGGTACCTAAAGAGAGATCTCGTTGAGAGGATCTCGTAGGTTTGAACGGCATGAAATTCCGCGGAGAAACGAGCTCGGGACGATCGATTCGGGTTTCGAATGAAAAATCCCATTTCTCTTCTTCTCTCTCTCTCTTTTGTGCAAAAATTAGGGTTAGAATGGGTTTTGAGACTTTTATCAAATATTTCAAAATGTCGAAAATACGAAGGGGTATTTCGGTAATTTCAAGAAAGTCCAATTTAAACATTTTGGTAAAATATAACAATATTAATATCAAACGAAAGCTAAACAAATAAGGAATTTAAATACGCACATAATATTATCACGTAAGGTCGTATACGAATTGAGATAATATAATTCATATAATACGAGAAATAGGGTTGAGAAGGATAATTAATGGCGGAAAATAACTCACAATGATTCTTGGATTTCTGGGTCGTTACAATACTCCCCCTTATGAGAATCTGGTCCCCAGATTCTATCTTTACTGGAAAAGCTCGGGATAAGCTTATCTCATCTTAGCCTCAGTCTCCCAAGTAGACTGCTCAATCGAACGGTTCCTCTGGAGAACTCTCACTAAGGGAATCTGCTTGTGACGAAGCTGCTGGACCTTGCGATCCTGAATTTGAACTCCGTCTCAAGCTGAACTCCGTCATCCTGGACAATATGGGACTCGTCGGGGAAGTACTTGCGGAGCTGTGAGACATAGAACATATTGTGGATCCCGGTAAGATGTGGTGGTAGATCCAAACGATAAGCGGTGTTCCCGATCCGCTCTATAATCTAGAAGGGACCTAAGTATCTTAGAGTAAGCTTTCCACCTTTACCAATCCTGGTGAATCCCTTCCTCGGGGAGGCCTTGAGAAATACTCGGTCTCCCACTTCAAATTCCAAGTCTCGACGTCTCTTGTCGGCGTAGCTCTTCTGTTGATCCTGGGCTGCTTTCATTCTCTGCCGAATGATCTGAACCTTATCAATAGCTGCCTGAATGTCATCCGGTGGAGTAGCCCTTTCGTGGCCGTCAGCTGACCACTTCCAATCCTCCAATTCCCAATAAATCGGAGATCTGCACTTCCTCCCATAGAGAGCCTCATACGGCGGCATCCCAATCGAGGCTTGATAACTGTTGTTCTAAGCGAACTCTACCAAGGGCAAGTGTGAAATCCAACTCGTATGAAAATCAAGTGCACATGCCCGTAGCATATCACTTAAGAACTTGATCGTTCGCTCGGATTGTCCATCAGTCTGGGGATGTGCTGCAGAGCTAAACTTCAGGGTCGTTCCCAAGCTCTTGTGAAGTTCTTGCCAAAACTGAGCTGTGAACTTAGGATCCCTGTCTGAAACGATACTCTCCGGAACACCATGAAGTCGGATGATTTCCTTCTGATACAGTTCTGCAAGCTGCTTGACCTTTGCTATCTTTCGAACCGAAAGAAAATGAGCTGACTTGGTCAATCGATCGACAATGACCCAAATATTGTCGAAACCTCCACGAACAGTGGGCAATCCGGTCACGAAGTCCATAGTGATCTCCTGCCACTTGAAAGTAGGCACGGGAAGCAGCTGAAGAGTACCTCCAGGCCTTTGATGCTCGGCCTTGACTCTCTGACACGTTAGACAATCTTTTACATAGGTAGCCACGTCCCTTTTCATACCGCTCCACCAATACTGGGTTCTGAGATCACGATACATCTTGTTGCCTCCTGGGTGGACAGCATAAGCAGACTTGTGTGCCTCGTCGAGAATTCCACGCTTCAGGTTCGTGGGAATACAAACTCGAGTCCCGAAGCGAAGCAATCCGGTACCATCGATCCTGAACTTGGTGTTGGGATCATTCTGCATTCTGGCCTTGATCTTCTGAATACCGGCTTCAGAAATCTGTTCGTCTCGGATCTGTTGGACTAAATCGGGTTGGACTGTAAGGTTGGCAAGACGAGGGTACGACTCAACTCGAATCATTCTATCCTCTATAGGGATATCGGAAGATGATCCCTCGAAATGTGCCACGTGAGCCCTTCGGCTCAATGCGTCGGCGACCACGTTCGCCTTCCCAGGGTGATACTGAATACGGCAGTTATAATCCTCCAAGAATTCCATCCACCGTCTCTGTCTCCTATCGAGATCCTTCTGCGTGAACAGATACTTCAAACTCTGGTGGTCAGTAAAGATATCAAAAGTGACACCATACAGATAATGACGTCATTTGCCCAAGGCAAATATCACCGCTGCAAGTTCCAGGTCGTGGGTGGGATAGTTCTTCTCGGCATCTTTCAGCTTCCTAGAAGCATAGGCAAGGACCTTCCCATTCTGCATCAACACGCACCCTAAACCTTCCTTGGACGCGTCGGTATAAACTGCGTATCCCTCATGTCCGTCTGGGAGAATAAGTATAGGTGCGGTGGTCACTCTCGTCTTCAGCTCCTTGAAGCTGGCCTCGCGCTCGTCGTCCTACTAAAAGGACACATATTTGCAAGTCAACTTCGTGAGTGGGGCCGCTAGTTTGGAGAAATCCTTAACGAATCGCCTGTAATATCCAGCCAATCCAAGGAAACTCCTAACTTCTGTCGGTGTCTTAGGCTAACGCCAACTCGTCACTGCCTCAATCTTCGATGGATCCACAACAATCCCATTCTCGGAGATGATGTGACCAAGTTTTCAAAAATGCACACAAGTAAAATTGTACTATTCACAGTCCGAACGAGGTCGAAATTCAAAAAACATTTCAAAATATTATTCTACAACTTATAAGGGATCTATAGGTGAAATCGGTATAATTTTTGGAGTCTGTATGCTAAAAGTCAACATAAAATGGCGAGATGTTGACTCAATTCCCGAGAGCAACTTGTGAAAAATGCTGGAAAATGTTCTAAGTCTTTTGCACCGGCTTGTGCACGGTCTTGGACACATTGTCAAGACCGTACACTGCACACGGCCAATTGCACGGCTTATACGCACGGGCGTGAGCCCATGCAGGCAAAAAGAGCCGCGCACGGGCTCCTGCACGGTCTTGATCAAGATCGTGCGTTAGCCCGTGTGGTTTAACAGCAGACAGCAGAAAAACATGTTTCAAACGAAAATCCGATCCAAAAATGCATATAAATCATTTTCTCGCGCAAATCAACACTCAACAATTACAACAATCATCAATCAACATATAGGAAACATTTCTATCCAAGAATTACAAGAATTGACCAAGAAACGGGTTTACAATCCTAAATATTCATAATAAATCTCGAAATGAAAAGAATTGGGAAAATTGGTACTAAAGAGAGATCTCGTTGAGAGGATCTCGTAGGTTCGAACGGCACAAAATTCCGCGAAGAAACGGCACAAAATTAGGGTTGATCAATTCGGGTTTCGAATGAAAAATCCTCTTTCTCTTCTTCTCTCTCTCTCTTTTGTGCGAAAATTAGGGTTAGAATGGGTTTTGACACTTTTATCAAATATTTCGAAATGTCGAAAATACGAAGGGATATTTCGGTAATTTCTAGAAAGTCCAATTTAAACATTGTGGTAAAATATAACAATATTATTATCAAACGAAAGCTAAACAAATAAGGAATCTAAATACGCACATAATATTATCACGTAAGGTCATATACGAATTGATATAATATAATTCACATAATACGAGAAATAGGGTTGAGAAGGATAATTAATCGCGGAAAAGAACTCACAATGATTCTTGGATTTCTGGGTTGTTACAAGCATTAAAACAAAAAAACGCTAAATGAAATAAAGAAGATTGCCATAAGATATAAAATATGTCCTTTATTATTATACAAAGATAGTCTATTATAAAGAGATAGCCTAATACAAATTGGCTGCAAGGCACTATCTCTTTCATAAATCAAGTACGAATCTCAACAATCTATGAAATGTGACAAAATATTTTTCAGAAATTTATAATATTTTTTAAAAGATACATAACATGGAAAGCAAATACTAATTTAAACATTCCATATTTACAACACATATAAGAAAAATGAGAACATATTTGGTACCTTCAGTTTTCATTCGGGGTACTTGATGTCCGTTGATTTGTACTTTAAAGGTACACCAACGTACTAAAATCCTATTATAAAGTAGAATTCTTTTTTAAAAAAACCATAAGCAGAACGCATATAATCCGAAAAAAATAATAAATCGGTAAACCATCAAATATAATGCTAAAATATAAACATAATATTTAACATAAAAACCTGCCAAAAGAGTGACATGAAAATTTAAAATGCCACAATTGTTTTTAACAAACACCCTGCAAATTAAAATATATAAACTTAAAAATAAACATAAAATAAATTGTTTTTATAGAACTTCCCTAGACAAAAAAAAAATAACACTTTCAGAACATCCTCCAGATGTCCCCTGCACCGTCATCATCAGAAGCTGCCTCCTTTTCCTCCTCCTCATCGTCAGTATATAACTCCGGTAAATAGTCACAGTCAGAATCTCTATCCTTAATATTGTTTGCATGATGCCTCTTTGGTTCTTCATCGATAAGGGCGGCATAAGCTATCACGAAGATATATCGTACCTTCCTGTAATACGAAAGTCCGCGATTACAAAAGAATTTCATGGGAGCAGTCTCCGATTTGGTGTTTTTGTACCCTTTATCGTACTTCTTCCCCAGGGTAACTTTATTCTTCTTCGACGAGTAACAAACATCGTATTGCTTGAGAAACCTTCAGAAATTGACAATTTTTTCCCGGAGTTGGACGATTCGGCAGAGGACTTCTTTTGTCGGTATGTTCATCTCCGCACCAATAACCGCAGGCACTCGTTCCATGACTTCTTGGTCGACAACGGTGTTGGTTTGGCAGAATTTTTTGAGGAGTTTTACGAAATTTTTTTCGACTTTGCGGTTTGATTAGATACGAGTTTCAGTAAGCAAAAGGGCAACATGTCGGTCTCTTCTAGCTCCTGTTCCCGATGCTGATCCAGATGCTCCAGCAGTCATTTTCTTTTAAAAGAGAATTCAAAAGTTAAATTCCACATTGCAAAATCAAATATACATTTCAAAGAAAAGACTCATTCGAAATATTAAAAACCAATCTCAGGTTACAGGTAAAGGCAATATTAGGGTACTAAAACGACAATATTATGGTACAAATTACTATTTCAGAGTATTAAAACAACAATACCAGGTAAAGATAACTATTTCATAGGATATAGAAACACCGATATCAAATATGAATAATATTCAAGGTATCAAAACAACAATATTAGGGTAGATCAGACTATTTTGAAGTATTAAAACACAAATATTAGGTTACAAGAGACTATTTCATAGTATAGAAAACACCAAATACAAATGAGGTTCAAGGTATAAAATCAGAGCTTTAAAAAAATTTCACGAAATCTGACAAACAACACTGGAAGTATAAAATTCCATGAAACATGGGTTCAGATCAAAATAATCAACGCATTTGGATGTTTTAAAACACCAATATCAAGGTATAAAAACGACGAAATTAGGGTACAAATGACTATTTCAAAGGTATTAAAACTCCATTTTAGGGCTATATTAGAAAAACCAGAGCATTAAAGAAATTTCACCAAATCGAAATAATAAAACAACACTGGAAGTATAAATAAGGGTACAGATCAAAGTAATCAACGCGTTTGAAAGTACCTTCAAAGTATTTGTGACGGTGGTGGGTTGGTTCCGGCTTTGTGCTTTCGTGGTGGTTGGTTCTTTCTGGCATTCCTGGTGATTGTTGTAGAGTTTAGGTCTGAGAATGAAGGCTAATATATAGAATCGATGAGAAAAAAGAGTACCTGGGGTCGGGGACGTCGCGTCGCTTCTTCTCAGGTCGGGATTCACGTAAGGGTTTTTCAATCGGTCGTCTTCTCAGGCGGTCGTCTTCTCAGTCTGAAATCTATTTGAATAGTAGCGAGGGTTTCACAGACAGATATTATATTTGGGCACTGTTCAATCAGAGCGATTTCTCTTCTCGACGGTTCAGCTTCTACAACTTTGGAGGGAAATACTCTTTGGTTTTCTCGGTAATTTTTAACTGCTATGAGGGTATTTTGGTAATGATTTTGGAATTTGTATGAAAAGAAAATACAAAAGAAAATATTTTTCTGATGACTAGGTGTAAATAATATTGTACGAAAAGAAAATACAAAAGAAAATATTTTTCTGATGACTAGAGATAAATAATATTATTTTATTCAAAACAGGTTCTTCTTTCTAAAAAGTTTTCATTTTAGGGTCTTTTGCCTATAACTTTTAAAAATAGATCCTTTTTTTTAATAGGAAGTCTCAAACAGGGCCTTCCTTCTAGATTGTTGTTAATAAAGAGGATGGGTACTCTTCGAAAATCCCACGACTTTTTTGTCGGTTTAAAAAAAAAAAAAAGAAAAGAAAAGCGCAAGCCCTATTACATAAATAAGCCTAAAATACAATCTAGGTATAACAATAGGCCAACTATATATAAAATAATAAAAACAATGAAGATTACAGTATATAATTCTAATAATGGAATCAACATTCCCAAGATTATGCAAAATGTTTATTTAATATTTAGTTTCCGAATTTATGTTTATTATATTTATTTAGTACTTAGTATGTGTTGGCGGGATCATAATTTATCTCTTCATATGGAGAATTTCGTGACATGCTGCAGTTCTATAATTAGTGCTCAATTTCCTAAGATTATGCCTCTTAATTCAGATAATTTATTTATAATTAATTAATGGACTTTTAAATTTTTCCTGATTTATATATCAAATGTTAATTATTTCCTACTTCCAAATATTAAGTGTTAAGTTAATTGTTTTTAATGGAATTAAAATAATTCAAAAACAGTACAAGAATTAAAATTAAAATTTGGTACGTAGAAGTTTCTAAAATTAAATGCAGAAAATTAGCATAACAAAACAATATTCAAAGTGGAAAATACAAGAGATTTGTTAGTTTATTTACTTGCCTTTAAATATGCATTAATTACTAATTAATATATATGATTTAGCCTTCATATGACATATTTTTCTCCGTTTACAGTCTTGCTTTCATTGATTTTACGATCGAGCGAGCTACTATTCAAGGTATGTGAATGAATTATTTATTTTGAAGTGCTTTTCTTCCTTCATTCTTTTCTTCTTCTTTTTCACAATAACTCATTTTTATTTTCTTAAAATTTTATAATTTGCATTAACAAGTTTCTCTTTTTCAGGTTTGAATTCAAAAATTCATTGTCGAGCTGAGCTAGATTTCAAGGTATGTGAAGTGCTTTTCTTCATTTTTCATTCTTTTCTCCTTTTTTTTTTTCCCAATATCGTCTTTTGCATTGTTTCTATATTTTTTGAAATATATATATATATATATATATATATATATATATATATATATATTAACTCATTTTTACTTTCTTAAAATTTTATGATTTGCATTATCAATTCATGATCACTCTTTTTCAGGTTTGAACCCATAAATTAATTATCGAGGTATGTCAATTGATGTTTAGTTAATTTTATTTCATAATTTTTTTTTTCTATTTAAATTTGGTGAAATTAAAAGTTTTAATTATAATTTTCAAAGAATGTTAGTATTGTTTTCATGTTTATTGTTATTCAGTGGCTTCCGACTTGTGATGTTTTGCTCCAGACTTGAGTAGTAGTAGCTACATACTTTGGCTTGATGTTGCCTGTTAAAAAAAAAAAAAAAAAAAACTCTCTATGAATTGCGTGTTTGGTGTTTATGCATATTCATGATTAATTATATTTTGCTATTAATTAGACAAGTATTATATATATTATTGTTCACTCTTAATTTGAACCTAAAACTGGAATTCTACCCCAATTTATATAAGAAATTTACTTTATAGTACGTACTTCTCGTATGGATATTTTCCTTAATTCCTTTTGTACAAAATCTCAAACTGTAATATTCCTATAACTTATTTCCTTTCAAATATTTTCCTTATGCACATATGTATATGCAAATTGTACTTCCTATATATACTGATCATACCAAATTCTACTGCAAATTGTCTTTCAAATAATTTATCCCTTGGTGCATATATATATAATTTTACAGGCGTGTAAGTAAAAAAATTTGCACAAAATTTTTTGGTCCGATTATGAAAACCCCTTGTGATTTATGCCGTTAAAAAAAAAAAAATCTCATAACCTTTTGGGTTTTCGGTAATTATCCCATTATGTTGTATATATAAAACCAACTTTGAAGGAAGTATATAAAAGCAAAGATATGTTACAGGTTGGTGACAATGTTAAACAACTACAACCGTCATTGCTTCTCTGGGTTCCGAAAGAGAAGAAATCCTTGTTTTTTGTGTTTCCAAGAGCTACTCATTGATCAACTTTTGATTTATCTTGGCATTCATGATGTCAAGGAAGAATCACAAGCTATTAGAGCTTGTCGCGTGCTTGCACGGTCAATGAAATACAAGCTACTGACCCCTGTTAGTTTTGAGAGAGTTTGTGACAATATTTCAGAACTTCGATTGAAGTACGCAAACTTCCACCGTTACCTGAAAAAACCAGGAGTTTCTTATGATCCGTCTGTAAACGAAGTTGTAGTTAATGAGCACTACATAAGAAACTTCCAACACCAGGTAATATATTAGGCGTAAACATATATAATTATTAATTTTTAAACCATGATAATATATATATAGTATATTTGATATTCGTATATATTTATATATCACAGGAAAACGAGATGGAAAAAAATTTCCGTGAGTTTGGAATGAGGAAATATGATGAATTGCACAACATATTTAAGAAGAACAAGTTCCCCAAATTTCGACACGAGAAAGTCCACAGAATTACTGATCCAAATTTATACATGGACTCCAGTGACGAAGATGCTGCCTCAATGTAAAACTTCGTTGTATTTGGATTGTTAGTTTCATTTCATAAGTTTTTCGATTGTTAAAATATTACAAATTCCGTAAGCTCTATTTTTGTTGTTATTATAGAAATCATTGTGATCAACATATATGAACAGTTGCTAATTGTGTTTTCTTTTCACATGTATTTCCAGGTCGTCAGTAGGAAGCAATTAGAAAGAGGAAGGAATAGGATGCATACAACAACTTAATTCTTCAAGCATAAATTAGATTTTCATTTTGTAATTTTAGATGATTTCTAATTTTGTTTTTTGGATCAATTTTTATGGATATTTTCAGCTTTAGATGAGAAATGTTTTTTCTTTTCAGCTTTTCGTTTTCAAATGAATTCTTGTTTCAAATAATTTAGTTACGTTTTAGATTGTGTTCTATATTGAAGTATTTATATGTTATGAATAGGGTAGTGTAGGAGTAAGAGTTGTATTTTAATATTTTGACGCTTTTATTAGTTGATACGTTTATTAGTATGTATTTTAGGCTATTAATGAAATATCAGTCTCTTTTCTCTCTCAATTTCTCTCGTCTCTTCTCAATTCTTTCTCTAATTCTCCCTCCAAATCTATCTATTCTCTCTAAATTTATTGTAAATGTAGCGTCCCAAAAAGGGAACATGACATCCCGCACTGTTGAACACCCTGATTGCTCGCCATCGGCTTACACTCGAAGGTCGAACAGCGGACGACAGACAAACAAACTCATAAGACAAAGCGGAAGCAATAATATTAAAAGCAACCACCACAGTAATATAAACAACATACAACCTAGACCGACGCGCCACCAGGCCACACCTACTTGAAGTCAAAACCAGAAGGAAACGAGGGTGAGTTTAAAGGAAACTCAGTGAGGAGTTTATATATATATATATATATATATATATATATATATATATATAAACTTACATTTGAAACTACAAAACAAAGGGTTAGTGAACCAATATAATATATAAAACAATCAAACAGACAATCAGTCGTATCCCGGTGAGTACAGGTAATTCTCCAACCTTATATCTCCAAACAATAATCAGAAAATAGAAACTAGCCTTATTCCTCCAAACGATAGCCGAGGAGAGACCCCGAACTAACTAATCAGACAGATGAAGAGAACCATATATAATGGCCAATTCCCCTGGAGCATAGGTACGAATCCTACCCCCCTTCGGTAGAGGTGCAAATCCTCACCCGGCAGAATTCGTCTCAGGTGAAGTCACTCTGACTACTACCTTCAACAACACAAAAGTAGAGCATGGATCGGGTTTTACACCGTAGGCCCTTGCCTACCCGACTTCACCTTCATCACACTCTGGGCCCATAATCCCCTAAGGGCGTTCCCAAAGGGTCATGCCAATTAGATCTTAACTCGCATTTCGGAAGACAGATTTTCCTTTACAAGCCAAAGTGGCTTATCTTTCGAAAACAAAACAGATTTTTCATAACTATAAGTACGAGAATTTTTCGTATATTAAATCATTTTTTCTTTAAATTGGACAAGATAATAGTTCAACTATCTACGAAGTATAATATTAACAGGAAGAAAACAATTAAACTCATAGATTTTCGTGGGTTTTTGATAGGATTTTTATAGATTTTGGGTTTTTGTGTTTAGGAAGATTTACTTGGTCATTTCACATGATTCTTGAACCTATGTGTAGCTAATGTGATATATATGCATATATGTGAAAATTAGCATGTTTAATTGAGTAGATTCGGAGATCTATGAGTTTGTATGTTGTTGTGCGCGTGAGAGCCTCGCGAACTGCATTTTTCTGCTGCCCAGAAGATCTGCACGGTCTTGCCAAGCTCGTGTGTAGCCCGGTGCGAACCCCTTTTGACCTGCACTGGCTTGCGACCGTGCGCGAGCCCAGTGCGTAAGCCCGTTTGCAGCTGCACGGTCTTGACAATGCGCTCATGACTATGCGTAAGCTAATGCGCGCTCTTTTGTGCTTGCACCAGCTTGCCAAGCCCGTGCGCTAGCCGGTGCAACATACTTAGAACTTTTCGAGCCCTTTTTCTTTCTTTCACTTCGGGAATTTGATCAACTCCTCTTAACTAAAATGTTGACTCTAGCAAACTATAGCGCCCCGCTCTACAGCCCCCGAACCTGCACAGATCCCCAAGCCGCAAACGCTTCCGGGTTTTTAATAGGAAAATACATGTGCGATAATGAAGAAACCGGAATGTGCTTCGACTTGGATATTTCAATAAAGCAGTAAAGATAATAATATAATAAAGCGGTAAATAAATATCCCAGCTAGAGTGGGCCTGTTCCTCCTTATTTCTCCTCAAGATATGATAAAAACTCCATCTTCGGTGTCAAGCCAAGGAGCAACCCGAGGCTCGACTATAGTGAATTTAAGGAAAGTGTGCAACACATGCAACACCCACCATCGCTCCCAACCATGGCTATCAACTCCTGATAGGCCACAATTGACGCTTATTTTTGGGAATAATACCTCAGAAAACACCTTGGACGCTCGTCCCCAAGTGAGACCCTCGAATACCATCCCGGGCCCCATTAAAGAAAAGACACGATTTTGCTCGCATTTCAAGAAAGGTTTGAGTGCCAAACGGGCATTTGGGCAAGTGGGTGACGACGAAGGGGGTAACAACAAGTTCCGTATGCGTCGGGTTGCACTGGCGCACTCTCCTAACGACTTTCCTCATAGACCCAACCCAAGTCAAATTATCACGTTGTAAAGAAAGAGTTTACTTGCCCTTTTGAAAAACAAATCGATTTCGGATAATATTGTTTAAGTTGACATCAAATGATATGTTGATAAAATCATAAAGATATATGCTCGAAATATTTAATACTAATAATAAGGGAAGAAAGAATAAAAGATCAAGTAAAGCAAGGGGGTTACGGGGTTTTAGCATGTATACATAGACATATATGTTCAAGCCCAGTTTAAATAATTTAAATCCTCACCCGATGCCAAAAGAATGCCTAGCAGCTACGACTCACTGCTCTTCAACCTCAGACTGATCTGTAGACAAGACAGGACTTAGACGAATTAATAACGACTCTAAAGTCGCAAATAGGCAATTAATTGATGAACGGCAAACCAACTAAATCCACAATCATGCATATGTCAATAATAATATTTATGGAAGCTACCACGTAAGTTTCAATAAATTCCGACAAGTTTTCAAAAATGCATACACATAAAAATGCACTATTCACAGTCCGAATGAGATTGGAATTCAACAAACATTTCAAAATATTAATCTACAACTCCTAAGGGATCTATAGGTAAAATCGGAATGATTTTTGGAGTTCGTATGCGAAAAGTCAACATTATAATGCGTAGGGTTGACCCAATTCCCGAGAGCAACTAATGAAAAAGGCTGAAAAATCCACTAAGTGTTTTGCACCGGCCTACGCACTGTCTTGAACACGCTGTCAAGACCGTGCAGGCGCATACGGCCATGCACACGGGCCCGTGCAGGCAAAAAGAGGCACTCACGGTCTTGGCAAAACCGTGTACGAGCCCGTGCAGACCAGTATCAGACAACAGAAAACGCGATCGAAACAAAAAAATCGAACCAAAAATTCATATAACTAAATTTCTTGCGCAAATCAACACCCAATAATTACAACAAACATTAAGCAACACATAATGAGCATTTTGATCCAAGTAACACGAAGAATGATCAAGAGACGGACTCACAATCACCAAAATTCGAAAAATATTCCCGAAATCATAAAGGCATCTAAAAGTTCATAAATGAGAGGATTAAAGTGGTGAAATTGATACCTAAATGAAGATCTCGTCGAGAGGATCTCGTAGGTACGAACGGCACGAAATTTTGTGGTAAAAATAGTTCGGGACGGTCGATTTGAGCTCTCAAATGCCAAGTTCTCTTTTCTCCTCTTCTCTCTCTCTCTATTCGAAAATTAGGGTTTGAATTGGGGGACAAGACTTTTATCAAATAATTTGAAATGTCCAAAAACACGAAGGGGTATTTCGGTAATTTAGAAAATCCAATTTAGAATATTTTGGCCAAATATATCAATATTAATATCAAACGAAAGAAAATCGCATAAGGAATACAAATACGCACATAATAATATCACATAAGGTCATGTACGAAATAATTAAATATAAATCACATAATACGAGAAATAGGGGTAAGAAAGATAATTAACGCGAAAAAGGACCTCACAATGATTCTCGAAATTCTGGGTCGTTCCACAAACGACCTCCTAATATCAATCCGATTTCACCTATAGCTTCCTTATGATTCAAGATTTAATATTTTGCACAGTTTGCAATTTTCCAGCCTTATTTGACCGTCAATTGACACCTTTCTCATTTAGGGATTTTTCCCACTTTTTTCGTTTGTTATCCGTTTGATCCCGTTTTCGCGTGAGAGCGTTCTTATATTATTTTAAGCATTCCTGCGTACCCTGATTACGTTTAAGTATGTATTTGATATTTAATTTTAATACTTATTTCGTTATATAGAATTGCATTAATATTTCTTTAATTGTTGTTTCGTATTTTACACATCTCCATATGTTTAATTGTTTAGCTTTTTATATCTCGTTTATAGCATGATTGAGATTCAATTTGTATTTCCATGCGTCGTTTGTTGTCTCGTGTCTTGCTTTTACTGTTGTCGGTCTCGTTTTCATCCTCTAGGCCCTGTGTATTACAGGTGGGACCAACAAGGGAGAAACTTGACTACCGCTTGCTTTTATTCTGTCGCATCGAGCCAGGTAAGGGTTTAAAATGCTTTCAACTGGGGTAAGGACATAGTTACTTAGGTTTCCGAAATAACTTATTATCCCGCCTTTCTTATTGCTTGCTGTACTGCCTTCACTATTTCCTTATTTGCTTAGTCAAACCCGTTTTGATAACAAAACTTATGCATCTACAAAATGATTTGAAACACTTTGAACTAGAGACATGTAACCTATTTGTTTTCAAAGTAACCATCTGATCTCAGAGGTACTTATAAGTAATGTCGTTAGGGATGTCCGTCAACATGCTCCCGAAGCGTATGGCACTTATGAGTATTTCCTAGATTGTTACACCAACTTGTATCAAAAACCCCTTTGGTCATTCATAAATAACTGCTTGCATCAACTTTTCGAATGGCCCTTTTGGCCACCCGAACCGGTATTGATTTCAGAAGCGAGCCATGGACTGGATCATGACTTTGGGCCCGGAGCTATACAGGAGGTGAGCCTGGAGACGAGCGTCTAGGGCAAATGCCAATGTATACTCCAATCCGTATTCGCTTAGGTCGGCCAGGAGGTTGGCTAGCCTGAGTTAGTGCGAGGGTGGCGTCGTAGGCTACGTGCTTCTTAGAAAATTCTGATTGGGGTGACGTTGTTAACACGCATTTCCATGAAATTCTGATTGGACATTGACTTTCGCTGGTGGAGTACTTGACTACATGCTTTCATGATTTTTATGGTTGGGAGTTATAAGGAGAGGGCCCGTTCTCGGCGGGACACATTATTGCATGACTCATTGCATTATTTACTTGTCTAATTGATTTACTGCTTTCGTTACAAGTCGAAGCACATTCCGGTTTTCTTCATTTAGCATATGTATTTCCCTATATATATACAAAACCCAGAAGCGTGGATTGAACTTGCCCAACTTAAGCCTTCTTTATTGTTCAAACTACTTAGTTGAATTATGAGTCGTGTTTACTTATCATCCAACTTGTTTATATCATGCCTTTCAAACTTGTAACGACCTCGTGACCCAACTAATATTCTTTCAAATGATCGGCCTGACATTATGTGCAAATGTTTTCAAAGGATCCGGTTCGTCAACTTTTTTGTGTTTTCAACGTAAGCGGAGCCCGAGTGTTGCTTTGTGTTATTGTTTTTCAACTTATATTGTTATGTGTATTCTTTATCAAAATGAGCAACATTCACTACTTTTGGTTTTAAAAGATAAACGACGAACTATGATCAAACCCCCTTACTGAGTATCTTTTATACTCACCCCTTCTATTTTGGTTCTTGCTTCAGGTAGACAGGTGGCGGCGTCACCTATCTTGTCAGTCGGTATCAGCAGGTCTAGATAGGCTCAGTTTTGTAGTCTGGTTTGTCTTGTCAGTGGTCCCAACAACTGTCGAGTCTTGTTTATTGTATTTAATTGCTTTCATACCATTTACTGCTTTAATTACTTTATGTACCTTATGTGCCCCTGATGTGGGATAGTTAAGGATATCTAGGATTGCATAGGGTAGGTTAGTTGAGCTGTGGATGGCACTATGTGTTTATGAATAAATTATATTTCAAAATGCAAATGTTTAGATGATATTATGTTAGCCTCGTAGGCTTTTATGGAATTGAACTGGTTACCTTTAAATCGCTTCCGCATTACTCTATATTGTTGTGGTTGTTGTTGGGAAGTCGTTGCTGTTACCGGTGGTTATTGCTTGCATGCCGTTCGCCAGAGTGGGTTTTTGAGTTGAGGCCCCTCGCCAAAGCTCCGGAGTTTGCTTCGGTGCAGATGTGGCGTTCCTTCTTCAGAGGGCGCTACAAAAAGTTGTATCAGAGCCTAAGTTCCTGAAAGGGAACCGAAGCTTTGTAATCGCGTCGTGTCTTGTCTCTTGTGTCTGCCATTTTCGTGTCAATGAGACTTAGAGTTTCCAGTCACAAGTGCTTGAGAACTCCTTAGTATTTAAATTGTGATTGATCTTCTTTTGGAATGACCAACCAACCGTTTGATCTTTTACAATTGTAGTACCGAGTTGGGATCGAATGCAAGTGGATGTGGTACTCGAGGTAGCGTCTGTCTTGTCTTGTCGTCTTATCGTGTCCTGCTTGGGTCTTGTCGTGTCTAGGTCATATGGCTATAGGATTGGGTTTTGCTTGTTCTGTGATTGTTCTATGCTTTAAATTGGCTATATGCTATTTGAACCACATATGCAAGCTTTATTTGAATTTTATGTGCCTTACGTGATCATTCAATTAACCAAGCATGCATCGTTTTCTAGTTTGTTGTTCACAGGTCCATAATACCTCGCCGAAGACCCCCTACTGCCCCAACACCCCCGAACCCAATGCCTGAAGAGTGGGTATCAATTATTCAACAGATCGCCGTGCAAGTATGTCAAGGTTTACAACAACAACAACAGCAGCACGTACCTGCCAGAAAGGTCGAGGGCCAAACCTTGGACATATTTCTCTACTATCACCCACCCTTGTCGCGACCCCCGGGCACGGAGAGGAGGACCCCCCTGCTTGGGCGCCCGTTGGACGCGTGGGTATAACCTTCGTCCCCACCGAGCACAACACTAAAGTTTGGCTTAAAACCATATGCCAAATGGGGTTGCAACCTTGTGGTAGTTGTTCTTGAAGATTGGGTTATAAACCCTTCATTTTAATCATGAATTTCTGATGTGGGATGGCTCCCCCAGAATGCACGGACCTACGCACGGGCTTGAACCCCGTGCATTAGCCGGTGCAGCACTCACGACAGCTGGCCGCACCTAGTCACACATGGTCCTGCCCATATGGTCTTGGGACCGTGCGTAGGCCCGTGTGGCTTTCCAAATGTGGCCCTTTCACGCTGAATTTTTGGGGCGCTACAGGAAATAGAGGAAGAGGTTCTGGGAGTGGATACAACCCTAACTCCACTTACTGGAGACAGAATGCCAATCCTGCTCAGGAAACACCCTTTGATTCTAATCCTGTTTTACATCATCTCTCTACTCTGGTTCAGGAACTCTCCTGGATGATCCAAGTTGCACCATCTCGATCTGGAGAGCAAATAAATTTCGCAGGTGCAGTGGACTTTTCAGGTAACACTAAAACCTACACTAGTAAAGTTTTTGATTATTCTAGTGTGTGGATTATTGATACTGGCGCTTCGAGCCATATGTGTTGCAATATTAAAATGATGAGTGATGTTATAAATTGTGATAGACATGTTGTAGTGACCTTGCCTGATAGTTCCATTAAAACTGTTACTCATGTTGGGAATGTAAAACTTACTGGAAAACTTGTGCTTGAAAATGTTTTATACCTTTCCTGTTTTAAGCACAACTTGCTGTCTGTGAAACAATTGACTCAGGATACTGATGCAGTGTTCACCTTCACCACAAATTATTGCTTTCTGTAGGACCAGAGAACTAAAAACACTATTCTCTCTGGCAAAGCACAACGAACTCTTTACATTCTTGATAAAACCTTTACTGCTTATAATGGAACTTTGATTAATACTATTGTCTTGAAGAATAAACAAACTGTTTTGAAAAACAATGATTGTAATCATGCTACAAATGTTAATACTGTTGATTTGAAAACCTGGCACCAAAGGCTTGGTCACCTAGGGAAAGACTCCATGAAGCTTTTAAATCTGAGAATATCCTCTGGTAATTTTGTGCTGCCTTGTGATATCTGTCAGTATGCTAGACAACATAGATCCCCTTTTCCCTCTAGTAATTCTACTACTGATAATGCATTTGATCTAGTTCACATGGACTTGTGGGGACCATATAAGAAGCCTTTTCTAAATAACTTTCACTACTTCTTGACTGTGGTTGATGATCATACAAGATGTACTTGGGCATTCTTGATGACACACAAGCTGTAACGACCCGAAAATTCCAGATTATATTCTTGGAATAATTATTCGACATTTCGTTGAATTCTATATGAAAAGATTTAACTTCGTTAGTTAATCTTAATTTATTATAATTATTTCAATATCCTTAACCATTTATAATTACATTTTCTACCCCTCGAATTTATTCTAATCTATAAACGAACCTACAACCTTTTAAAATAATCTTGCACTACCTTGAACACACCCACACTCTCTTGAACACACTCACACCCTCTTGAACACACCCTATTGCACACTCTTGATTACTTATACAATCGAGAGAGAGAAAGAGAGAAGAGAAAGAAAAAGGGAGAAGAAGAAGGAGAAGAAAAGGAAATCCCGTTCCGAATCCGTTCGTCGACCAATCGAAATTCCGAGACCAGATTTACGATCCTCATTCGATTCTTTATCAGTAACCTTCTTTCTCCAATTCGTTTCATCCATTAAATCTTTCAATTTTATAGATTTTAAATTGGAATAAATATTTGATGAATTACTTGATTCGTAGGTTATAGTTTATCATTTTTAGTGTAGTTCGGATCAAATGATAGATATTAATGTGTACGATGCATGAGTGTGAAATTTACATGTTAATTTTAGCCTTAGAATTCCCATATTTGATTTTTGCATGAAACTCTCGAGAAAACCTTAAAAATCGCGTTTCTGTACCTGTGTGTTGGAACCGTACGGTCCAACGCACGGTCTTGGCAAGACCGTGCGCCAGACCGTGCACAGCCCTTTAAACTTGCACCGGCTTGCGCACGCCGGTGCAACAGCCCGTGTGCCTTTGTTTCAGCCTGCACGGTCTTGGGTGCGTGCTCAAGACCGTGCACTAGGCCGTGCGTTAGCCCGTGCGAATGCCTTAGCCAATTTTCCAGCCTTTTTCCTTAGTTGCTCTCGGTAATGGGGTCAAATAGCCAAAAATAAAAGTTGACTTTTTGCATACGACCCCCTAAAATCGAGCCGTTTTCGCCTATAGCTTCCATATGATTCAAGGATGAATATTTTGTAAAGTTTTCAAAATTCCGATCTCGTTCGGGCCTTGAATCGAACCTTTTTCGTTTAGGGCTTTTTCCCCAATTTTTGAATGTTGTCCGAAAAATCCGAAAATCGCATGAGTGCTTCTTTATAATATTATATGCATGAATGTGCAATTAGAATTTCAATTGAGCATGTTTAGCATTGTTAATTTCGTACTTTTAGTTTAATTGATTTAATTACATTTTTATTGTAAATTCAATTGATACATGTCGTTTATTGGTTTTTCTTATGATGTAGTCTTTGTGAGTCGTTGTCATGTCTTGTCTTATGTGGTTTTGTCGTCTGTTAGTTTTAGGCTGTCTTTTCAAGGCTTAGCTTGGATTGTCTTGTCGTTCCCGTGTTTCCAGGTGAGGGTTTAAAAATGATTTCAAACGGAGTAAGAATTCTTTTAATTTATTGCGAACTCCCCTTATGTGCTCATCTTGCTTTGTTTTCCTTCTCGTATATCTATTAGATATTTAATCTATATTTTCCTGATTCTCTCAAAGGTTTTAATATTAACTTGTACTTATGAGTATCCTTAAATCATTTTATTTTCATAAGGCAGGTAAAATTCTTTCTTTTAAACGTGACGGTTTGACTTAGGATTCAACCCCTTTGTCGTCACTCAAACCTGCCCAAATTCAATTTATGTATGTTTTTCAAAGCGAGCAAATTCGTGTTATTTCAACATGGGCCCGGGAAAGTATCCGGAGGTTATACCTGGGGACGAGCGTCTAGGGGTAATCCGAGGTGCTTCTCCCAAAATTAAGCGTCAATCGTGGCCCGTCAGGAGATGATAGCCACGGTTGGGAGCGATGGTGGGCGTTGCATTCGTTGCACGTTTTCCTAAAATTCACAGTCGCCCGGAGTCGCAATTCGGGGTCAGACACCGGTGATGGAGATTACATTTTATTGAGGGGGTTATAAGGAGGAACAGACCCAATTCTCGCTGGGACATTAATTGCTTGAATTTTACTGCTTTAATTATTTTCTTGTCGTTAATTAATGCCGTGTATGCAAGTCGAAGCACGATCCGGATTTCTTCAATTATGCAAATGTATTTTCTTATATATATAATAATCAAAACTCGGACACGTGGCTCGTACTTGTTCCCTCTTTACCTTCACTGAGTATCTTTTGTACTCACCCCCACTATTTTGATTCTTACTTCAGGTCGACAGGTGGCGTTGTCACCTCTCTTGTCAGTCGGCAGCAGCAGGTCTAGGTTGGTTCGTGAGTCTTGTCTTGTCAGTGTCCCAACAACAGTCGTGTCCTTATTTATGATTTTATTTAATTATGTATTTCGGATTATGCTTTACTTTACGTACTTACGTGCCCCTGATGTGGGATAGATTAGACTGGCCATGAATGGCATTTTTTATATATAATGATTGCTACATGATGTATGAATTACGTTGCCATGGATGGCTTATATGAATTATTATATAATTGTTTTAACTTCCGCAACTTTGATATTTATTTTATTGCTGTCGTTGTTGGGCTGTCGTATGTTGTTGCTGGTTTTTGCTTAAGTGATTGCCGTTCGCCGGGATGGATTTTTAAATGGGGTACATCTACCTCGTTTGGGGGTTCGTCTCGGTGCGGATGTGGTGTCCTTTCTTCGGCCAAGGAAAGGGGCGCTACACAAGCAGTCTGTTTTCTCTATCATTGACACTTTTGTAAAAATGGTACCTACACAGTTCAAATCCAAGATCAAATGCATTAGGACAGATAATGGTACTGAGTTTTTGAACAAAAATGTAAGAAATTTATTCTATGAGTTTGGTATTTCCCACCAAACATCCTGTCCGCACATACCCCAACTAAATAGTGTGGTGGAAAGGAAACACAAACATCTCCTTGAAATTGCAAGAGCATTGATGTTTAAATCATCCATGCCCTTGAAATTTTGGGGAGAATCCATTTTAACAGCCACCTACATCATAAATAGACTTCCCTCTACTGTTTTAAAAGGGAAATCTCCTTATGAAGTTCTGTATAACAGAAAACCTGATTACACTAGTTTCAGAGTCTTATGAGGATTTAAATCATTTATAAAACTGGGCTCGAACATATATGTCTACGTATACATGTGAAAACCCCCATAATGCCTTGCTTGCATGATTGTTTTATCTTTCTTCTGTTGCTATTATTACTAGATATTTGGAGCATAAATATTGATATTTTCGATCAACAAATCATTTGATATCATCTTATATTTATATTATCCAAACCGATTTGTTTTCAAAGGTAAGAAAATAATTTGTTTTGCTGACTCCTTGATCTAGGAAATACTTATAAGTAATGTCGTTAGGTGTAATCCGTTACGGCTCTAGCCGAAGCACACGACACTTATGAGTAGGACTTAGATCGTCACTCTACTTGCCTAAAGGCCTATTTGGCTATCACTTATAACTACTTATTGAAATGCGAGAAAATTTATGGACTTTTCTTGGGGCCCAGGTGGGTATACAGAGGTTTCACCTACGTATGAGCGTCCAGGGTGTTTCTTGAGGTACTACTCCCAAAAACTAAGCGTCAACTGTGGTCTGTCAGGAGTTGGCAACCATGGTTGGGAGCGATGGTGGGTGATGCATGTGTTGCACACTTTCCTTAAATTTACATTCGTTGAGCCTCGGGTTGCTCCTTGGCTCGACACCAGAGATGGAGTATTTTCATGTTATGAGGAGATATAAGGAGGAATAGGCTCATTCTCGCTGGGATATTTATTTATTGCTTTATTGCACTATTATCTTTATTGCTTTATTGCATTATTGTCTTTATTGCTTTATTGTTGTTGAAATTATCCAAGTCGAAGCACATTCCGGTTTTCTTCCTTATTGCATATGTATTTCCCTAATAAAAACCCGGAAGCGTGAATCAACTTGCTTTACCCATATCTTCACTGAGTTTCTTTGAACTCACCCTCGTTTATTGGTTCTTGCCTCAGGTAGATTGAGAGACCAACATGTCTCGCTTGTCGGATTGGCAATAGTGATTAGATAAGCTCATTTGGGTTTGCGAGTCGTCTAGAGTTGTTGTCCTTCAAACTCTCCATTGGTATATTCTTTTTGTATATGGCATGTAGATATTGCTATACTTGTCGCAGCCCCGGGCGCGGAGAGGAGAACCCTCACGACGGCACCCGTTGGACGCGTGGGTATAAGCTTCACCACCACTGAGCACAACCCTAAAGTTTGACTTGAAACCACTTGCCAAAAGTAGTTGTGCTTGGAAGATCACTTATAAACCCTTCACATTACTTATGTTTTTCCAATGTGGGACAAATGCCCACATGGTACATATTTCTCAAGTTTGGGGTGTTACATTCACCCCTCCTTGAGAGCGTAATGTCCTCATTACGCCGTGACATAGGATCGTGGCTTCCCGCCAGTGGAGAAGCTGCCCACAACACGCCGAGCGGAGCCCCTTTAGCGGTGACTCACGACTCATGTCATGTGTGGAACATGCATTCCCATAGCTGATGGTTGGCTCTGATACCATTTGTCGCAGCCCCGGGCGCGGAGAGGAGAACCCTCACGACGGCACCCGTTGGACGCGCGGGTATAAGCTTCACCACCACTGAGCACAACCCTAAAGTTTGGCTTGAAACCACTTGCCAAAAGGTGATGCACCACATGGTAGTTGTGCTTGGAAGATCACTTATAAACCCTTCACATTACTTATGTTTTTCCTATGTGGGACAAATGCCCACATGGTACATATTTCTCAAGTTTTGGGGTGTTACATTTACCCCTCCTTGAGAGCGTAATGTACTCATTACGCCGTGACATAGGATCGTGGCTTCCCGCCAGTGGAGAAGCTGCCCACAACACGCCGAGCGGAGCCCCTTTAGCGGTGACTCACGACTCATGTCATGTGTGGAACATGCATTCCCATAGCTGACGGTTGGCTCTGATACCATTTGTCGCAGCCCCGGGCGCGGAGAGGAGAACCCTCACGACGGCACCCGTTGGACGCGCGGGTATAAGCTTCACCACCACTGAGCACAACCCTAAAGTTTGGCTTGAAACCGCTTGCCAAAAGGTGATGCACCACATAGTAGTTGTGCTTGGAAGATCACTTATAAACCCTTCACATTACTTATGTTTTTCCTATGTGGGACAAATGCCCACATGGTACATATTTCTCAAGTTTGGGGTGTTACAATACTGATCCCCATCCCTATGATATCACACTTTACTTTACGTTACCCCTGCGTGGGTGTTATTGAAGATGTTGGATATTCGATTTGGCCCCGAGTGGCATTGATGATTATTGCATTTATGAAATCGCTTCCGCTATTATTCTGAGTTGTTTACTTGCTTTTATATGTTGTGTCTTTTGGGGATTCGTTGTTGCCAAGTGTCGAGATAGACCCATTGACTTGTATGGGTTCTTGGGTCGAGGCTCCGTTCTCGGCTTGGAAATCCGTGCAGGTTCAGGGGATGTAGTGGGGGGCGCTACAAATTCCGTCAAAGTTTAAGTTGTTAATTAATGATCTCCAACGTAGGGAGGTCATATTTAGAAAGTTTTTGATAATCCTTTGTATATATTTAAATTGAACTATTTTTATTGTCTAATTCCTAATTTCTTTTTTTTTTTTTTTTTTTGGTGAGATTCCTAATTTCTGAGTAACTTATAAATATGGTTAGACATTAGTGTTTAGTGCCCTAGTAACCGTAATCAGTACACATTGAGCATTTTCGTAGTTGTTAATAGGGATGCTCAGCGAGTCGATCCGGCTCGCGATCTGAACGAATCGAGCTCGAGTTGGCTCAACTCACGCTCAAGTCCCACCAAGCTTGATCCGAGCTATAACAAGCTCGGGCTTAGCCTCGAGTCGATTTCGAGCCTGAATATTTCAGGCTCGAGGCTCGCAAGCTTGTATATATATATATATAATTTTATATAATATAAATTATTATTATTATATTAACTATATAATAAAATAAAAAATAAAAAAACAAAAATCCCTATACCCTAACTGTCACGCCCCCAGACCCGCGGGCCCGTTGGATGCGAATATAAGCTTCGAACCCACTGAGTGCAACCTGAAATTGGGTCTGAACCACTGCCCAAAAGGGATATCCATTGGTTACACTTGAATTCTAACTTATATACATAACTATTCTCTTCAATTTGTCCGATGTGGGACAACTGTTTAAGTTGGGGTGCTACAATCACCCCTCCTTTAGAACGCGATGTCCTCGTCGGGGCGTGATATAGTCCATGACCGCCCGCCAGTGGGGACTCTAGAGGTGGCCCCCGCATGTATAGCACTTTGCCCCGTAGGCTCAAGAGGTGGCTCCCACGCAAGTGGCACTTAGCTCCCACGACTAACGGTTGGCTCTGATACCATTTGTCATGCCCCCAGACCCGCGGGCCCGTTGGACGCGAATATAAGCTTCGAACCCACTGAGTGCAACCTGAAATTGGACCTGAACCACTGCCCAAAAGAGATATCCATTGGTTACACTTGAATTCTAACTTATATACTTAACAATTCTCTTCAATTTGTCCGATGTGGGACAAATTTTTAAGTTGGGGTGCTACATTATCCCTGATAACCCCACCTGATCCAGCAAAGTTCTGCAATTTCCTAAAAGCCCCATCTGTGTTACACTTAAACCAACCTATCCCAGGTTTTTCCCATCTAACAACCACCATTTTATGTCTCTTTTTATGGTCGAACAACTTGATGTTTTCAATCGGTTCAAAAGCTTTAGTTTTCAATTTTTTATGATTTTTGGAAATCTGAAATCGAAACCCTAAAATTGTGCAAATCTTGAAAACACAGTTTAGGGCGACTGTTTAGAAATTGCATTAGAAGAGGAGTCTAACGTACTCATATGACTTTGTAGTCTTCTGAGAAATTGTTCTAAACTTGTTTCTCTTTAATTTTGGCTTTTTAATTAGTTTAAAAGCTCTATTTTTCAATTTTATATGATTTTTGGAAATCAGGAAACGAAAATCTAGTTTACAGAAAACTTGCACATCACGTTTTTGGCGACTGTTTGTAAATCGCATTGGAAAGGGATTCTAACTTGCTTGGATCATTTTGGAGTCTTTTGAGAAATTGTTTCTCACATATTTTTTTTGAGTTTAGGCTTCTGAATCGGGTCAAAAGATTGTATTTTCGATTTATTATGAATTTTTGAAATTCAAGACTGAACATGAGATTTTGCGAAAATCTGTTTTCCGAAAATCATGGATATTTATGATTCCTCCCAACTTGAACTTGTTATTGATGCACATAGACTAGATTTTTGAAACTCTTATGAAATTAGATTAAATTGATATTTTTTTAATTTAATTTAATTATAGATTAATTTTAATAGTGATTAAGATTAATGAAGATTTAAGTAGTTTAGTGAGAATAAACAACTTAAATATGCATATTATTAATTACTTGGTAAATTTAATTTTATGCATTGCATTGGATGTATGTTGGTTTTATCATGGGCTTAATGTGCACTATGGATGATTTTATTTTGTGGACGCAATATTAACTGTGGTTTTAAATCGAGAGCTTGTGAGCCTCTTATTCCAATATGTAATGCTTCGTTTTATTTTTCAACCAATGTATTTAAATGATTTGTAATTTGAGAGAGTTAGAATCATAGATTGGTGAGGAATTTCTAATTAGATTAGGAGAAGGATTCAAGACGAAGTGGGCTTGGAAGAGAAGAGACAATCAAGGCCCAAATGTAACGGGTTACATAAATTGTAATAGAATAGGATTCTATTTGCTCCTCGCATGATCTAAATTTATGTTATTATTGCATTAATAGAATCTTGGTCCATAAAATGGCTCTTATGGACCAAGCGTAGGGAAAAGCCCATGATAAACCATTATTATTGCTAGGTACTTTATTTAATTATTGTTATGTGTGTTTTGTGGATGTTTATCTTCATGCATTAATCACATAAACAGGATAATTAAATGATGAGGTCTTGGATAGATTTTTGAAATCTATAATTTTAATTTTTCGAAAATTAAACCCCAAAAATTTTGAATGTCAAAATTTTCTTTAATATTAAGCCTTAATGGAAAATTATAAACAAGGATTTTAAATTTTTCAAGCATTCTATTAATAGAAAATTCACTTCTAACCTTCATAATAGAGATGGCCATGAGTCGTGGCTCTCTGTTATGCGGCATTAGCAAGTAGGTAATTTTCTGAGTATACAAGATACAATTTTTCGATGGTTGCCTTAAACCGGGATGGCCATGAGTCGTGGGTCTCCGTTGAACCAATCATTGAAATCTAATGATTAATGGGTTGGGCTTACTACCAAAGTAACATAGATGTCGCACGAGTCGTGGGTCTATGCGAAGGAGGTAATGCAAAACATTATTAAGAGTTATATTTGATATAATTAACAAAAGATGTTTACCTTAAGACTTGAATTAAATGGCCACGAGTCGTGGGTTTAATTGCAAGAAGCTTTGAGATCTTAATACCCACTAAAGAAAAATTCTTATTATTTTTCTCTAGATTTATTGCATAGGGGTCAATAAAGTTTGAATAAATTAGTGGGAGACAGAATGATTAAAGACCACATCATTCTTTTATTTAAATTTCTATTATTTATCACTCATACGTTTTCTGCTTTATAATTGTAGACTTTCTGCTCAATCAACATGACTAAAATCCGTTAATTGCTACCCTCGAGTCCAATAAATAGTATGTATTTATTCTGAGTGAACGATGGAGAAAGATAAACATTAATAGTTAATATTATACCTTGATTAAACGTTAATTTAGGTTTCTGGACTTGAGAATTAGTTTGAGAACTAATTCAAGTCTGCTGATTAATTACGTCACTGAAAAACTTTCGAAGGTATTAGGTGATTTGGGCTTAAAATTTATTAGAAATGGATTAAGCCCACATGATTAATTATTAAGGAGTTTGCTTAATTGTATGGACAATTAAGCAAATTTAGGCTAAGGAAATTTAATCTAGCATTAAATTCAAAAGGCACTATCCCTCTTTCTTTCTCGAAATTTCTCTTTCTATAAGATGTCATATGAGATGACATAGAATAAGTTAAAAGGGCAAACCGCACTAAGTAGCTAATAGACAACGTGTCTATAGCAAGCTACTATTATCATAAAAGTGCATAATATACATATTTGATGTAGCATGCACTTAAATCAGATCTATGAAACAGTAAATAGGATTAACTGTCTTCTCAGTATTGAGTAAGCTTAGCTTACTCAAAATGGAACTGAGAGTATAGGTGCTTGTGAACACTGAGTTAAGGTTTTGAACCTCAATTAGAAATTCATCTAATTTTGATTTGTCAAAAATAGTGAATTTTGAATAGACCTGATCCTCAAATGTTGCCTGTGTCCTTCAATTGAAAACTTCATTACTAGTGAAACCGGTATATCAGTTATTGAACTGAAAAGAAGCTCGTTTGTAACGAGAGTTCAATAAAGAAGGACACACTAATTGTCTTAATAATACATCAAAATAAAACTATGTGTTTCCATTATAAGAAATCAAGCACTGAAAGTTCATTTTAGAGATATCAAACACAATTTGTTGTGTATGATTTATTTGAATATTGTTTTGACATTTGAATTGAGTATTTTTCCGAAAATTTCTTTTGTGAAAATAGTTCGATTTATTTTGGAAATAATTTTTCTTCAAAAATTTTCAAATGTTAAAATATGTTACTAAGTCTAAAATGAAAAGAATATAAAAGATAATATGGATTATCATATAAAATAAACCCATAAGATTTGTGGGCAATTAATTCGAATTTAGGTAGAAATTCGAAACATTCAGTGTTTAAGAATCATATTTGAGTATGATGATTTCAAACCTCATATTTAACAGCAAATATGAGAATTCCCAAATAAGTCTAAGAGACTAGTGGGAGTATGAATTAGATTAGAAATCTAATTGATAAATGTTTGTAGAAAATAAGTATTAATGGAATACTTATTTAAAGGTTTCCTGAAGGACAAAATGGATTGTTTAAAAGAAAAACCACTTTTATTCAAGAAATTGTTTCTTGATGTTTAAAAGGAAAAATCACCTTTACGCAAGAAATTATTTCTTGATGATAAGGGAAGAAAACAAGAAGTTGAAAAGTTTCAACAAGAGACTACAAACAAACAAAAAGTGGAACACCAAAGTCAATCTAAATCATAAGATAAGTGTAAGACCTTACAGAAGCAAACAAAGGATTAGTGAATCCAAAATATATCTTAGTAAAGATATTTGACAGTATATATAAGATATATGAATTCTGTGAAGGCAAACAGAGTTCTGGAATTTAGTGAGAGCTAGCTAAGAGTGGACGAAACTTAGAGAAGTTTACAGACTCCTACCAGAACTCAGATTAATCTTAAATGATTGGAACAGATGTTTAAATGAGAAAGTCGAAATCTGTTTTGACTGCATTTAAAGTATGATTATGAGTAATCACATACATAAGATACAAAGAGAGTTGTATAGTTGTATGATGTTTTCGACAATAGATGAGGTAGAATCCTGTCTAGTTAAAGAGTTAACGAAATCTATAAAGATAGATTGGGTAAATTCGAAAACTTAGAGGGTAATCCAATAGGATCGGAAATGAACAAGCAATTAATTAATAAGTATGGTAACTTATAGAATAGAGTACTAAATTGGGAAATCCCAATAAGTGTAGTACACGAACGGGTTAAGCTTATGAAGCAAAACAAATTACTGCATAAGATGTAGAAACAGAAGGAGTTTAGATGAGAAACATCATCCAAAAGTGTTGGATGTAATACCTAGCAATGCTTTGGCATTAGTTGTTTTTTAAACCAAGAGCTCATAGAATATCTAAACATATCCTTAAAATAATTTAAGGTTGTTAAATCAGAAGATAGGAGTTATATCTCAATGATATAAATTGTCTAGGCAGAAAACGTAGTGAACCCACATATTTAGCCTTAGAGTCAAAAGGTCTTTTGAAGGATATCTTTCGAAGATGGGTCTTGAGACAATGGGCAGTTGGCTTTAGGGCAAGTGGGAGATTGTTAGAGTTGTGCCCTGGAAAGCCAAACTGCTTGAGGCATTTCCTCTAAAACTCTAGAGTAGAACAATCTAGTGATCCATAATAGAATGATGTTAGTAGTCGTCTACTACTACTTTGGCCAAATTCATCATATTTTATTTATAAATGATTGCATATTGTTTATTCTTGTGTATGGATGAAACCCCAAGATCACAGTAAGCTAAGGGACTTGGTTTCACCATTTGATGGGGGCCATGAAATAAGTACCCAATGGTGTGATCTAAAACACTCCAAGTCGAAGAGTTTAAAAGGCACAGGGGATGTCGATCAGACTCGCTTGAGACTTTCTCATATGACTTAGCTTTATGAAAGTGTGTCCCATTTCATGACATTAGTGTTTTGACACTACTATGCATATGAGGGTGCTTAATGGAGATTAAGTTCACTGAGGATCCTACCGGGAATGCCTAAATGGGGTAAAACTCATATAGAGTCTTAGAGATTAGGAGGGTTTCCCTAGCCATGATCGTGTCTAACTAATCCTTAGACTTGAGGCTCCATGGTTGCCTTGTGCATAGCTGGGGCATACTTTGATGTGTTGCTGTATCCCTAGGGTTTCATATAAGTTGTACATTGGGTATGTTTGAGTTATGCATGGAGGCTGTAAGGGTCAATATAGGATCTATCACTTGTTACAAGAGCAAGAAGAATTCCTATGAATTCTATTGTAGTATATTCCACCACTAAATCCTTGCGCAAGGTCCGGTTGGTCTTCACTAGGAAAGAGTTCCTAGAGTGTAAGATCAAATGGAATTACTATAGGAATGTTATTCATAGCATTGCAGACTACTGGGGTTCCATTACTCATACCCTAGGTCTCAATCGGGAATTAGATGACAGAAGGATCGTATCTCACGGAGATCATGAGGCTGAAAGATTCATACCACTTCATCGATGGATGGGTGGTCATGGACACGTTGCTAGACATTATCCATGGTCTGTGGGAATGTATTTGTGAAGTCAATGAGTTGATTCACAAATAGTCTTTAATTAAACGAGTGTAATTAAAGTCACTATAATGACATTAAGAATGTGTTCCTACTACTTTCCTATTGGTGAATCTGAGGGGTCACACAATAACTTCCAAAGGCGAACAAATTTATCTATATCAACAAAGTTTGATAATAGTCAACTGGATTGACAAATGAATTAATTGGAATTAATTCATTAAAGAGATCAATATGTTAATTAAGTGTAATTGACGTGTAGGAGTTAATTAAGAGTAATTAACAAGTATTTAATGTGATTAAATTCGAGAGACTTGTTATTTAATAACATATTAGACTTGAGAGTTAATTGGGAATTAATTCAAGTCTAAAGTACTTAAGAGTGAGTCTCGAAATTTAAGTTAAAATTTGAAACTACTTAATTTAAGTAGGAGAGAGCTTTATCAATTAAAGTGTTAATTGAAAGTTTAAGACTTGAGAGTTAATTAGTATTAATTCAAGTCAAAATAATTAATTGAGAAACTTGTGATTTATTTAGAATAAATCAAGTACAATTAATAGAAGGAAAAATCTGTAACAATTAAATGTTAATTGGACTTATTGGACTAGAGAATTAATTTGGAATTAATTATAGCCCAAGTTGATTAGTGATGGGCTTGTAATTTATGTGGAATAAATTAAAGCCCACTTTAATAATATATTAGACTTGTTTAATTAATAAGGATTAATTAAATTGGGCCTTAGTAATTTAATCTGGTATTAAATTGAAAATGCCTTTAGAAGGCCAAAATACTACTGGGCCCAATAGTAGCAGTGGCCGAAAATCTCAGCCCATCTACGACTGGAATTTTCGGCCCACTCAAGTCTATTTAAGACAGATCTTACAGAACACAAAACATGGGTTTTTACGTGGAAACAGAAAAGAAGAAAAATCAGATTTTTCCTAACCCTAATCTCTCTCTCTCTCTCTACAGGCAGTTCACGTGAACTGCAGAAAACTTTTCTGCAATTCAACGTGAACCAGCATTTACAATTGTTTCTTGATTCTCTTATTTATATTAGATAAATACTGATCTTAAATCTCTAGTAGGAATTAAGAGATTCAGAGTTCGTCTGCGAGAAGCCGTGGATCAACCTTAGAGGATTTCGGTTAAAGATCGGACCTTGGTACAATCAAGAAGCCTGCGCTATTCGAGGAGTGGCCAGAAGCTTTGGAAAGCTTTCATTCCTTATCTACTATAAAAGGAGTGCGTAAAGGTGCATATCTCTCAAGATATATAAATGTTTCAAAGTTACGAATTCATTGGATGAAGATTCACTGTAACTCCACGAGACTAAAATTTTTGAAATCCATTACTTCCGCTGCGCCCGGGGTGCGTGAATCCCAACAATAAATCCTTTCTTAGTATTATTCGATATCCGCATGTTAGTTGTGATAGCTATTCAGCGATTGAGTTTCTCCAATTTATTGTAACATTTCTTTTTCTCCTACTGGTAAATCGACAAAATATCATTTTTGAGCGTGTTTCTTGAAGTCATTTTAAAACACAGTTGGAGACTTGCAGCAAAATTTTGAAAACCAATGTGATGTACAATGCTCAATGGATAATCATGCAAAATAACCATCTCAACTAGCTTTTTCTTGAATATTCTTGGCTAAAAATATGTGTCTCAACTTCTTTTGATATCAAATTATATAAGTATATCATTTGAAAATGGTTGAAATGGAGACAAGGAACATCTTTTGTTTCTCGAAGTAATTGTTGGTTCTCGGAAGTTCTATAAGTAAAGTTGTTAGGTGCAACCCCGGAGGGCTCTCTCAAATCATACGACACTTATGGGTATATCCTAGTACCAACTTATCTCAAAAGGCCCCTTTGGCCAACTAAACATTTTATTGTTTTAAAAAGTGAGAATTGTACTGAATTGATTGTTTTATTGAAAAATGGGCTCGGAGATTATACAAAAGGTGAAATCCGGAGAGGAGCATCTAGGGTGGATCCCGATGTATAATTCTCCAACTTGCTACCGTTATCTAGGGCCTGTCGGTGGTTGGCAAGTCTTGGATAGTAGGATAGTGGACACGACATTCGTTGCATGCTCTTCCTTGAAATAAGGTTACCGAATGTGCCGAGTCTCGGGTTGTTCCTTGACTTGACAACTGGAGTTGAGAGTATTTATTGTATTATTAGGACTTATAAAGAGGTGCCCGTTCTCGCCGAGATAACTATATATTTTTTATTATTTATTGATCAATTCGAATTACAAATCCGGATTATTGCTAAAATGACAAACCTATTATTTCCCTCCTTCAACCAGAATTGCAAATCGATATTGCTTTATCTATATATATGTATAACTCCCTTCACTGAGTTGTTTTTGAAATCACCCCTCCTGTTTTGGTTATTGCTTCAAGTAGATGAGAGACCGACAAGTCAACGTGTGGGAATGACAACAGCGAGTCTAGATAGGCTCCTTTTGATTTTGAGCCGCCTGTAGTCTATTGTTATTTTTACTCTGTCTTGGATTACTGTTATTATTTTAATATGGATACTTGATGATATTTTTGATGATATTGAATACTGTTATTTTTGTATTTCCCCTGGTAAGGGCTTAGTTGACAATATTAGGACTACTACAGGATTTACTTGTTTTGGCCATGGACGGCATTTATATAATTGTGTTGTGCTTTATTGCTGAATGCTTCCGCTATTATAGTATTGTTCATTGTTTTTGTTGGATGTCGTTTCGAGAGATCGATGTTGCCTAGTGAATGGTTAGATCAATTGGCCGGGATGAGTTTTCGAGTGGTGGCGCTAGTCAACGCTTGAGGATTCGTTCAGGTTCGGGGGCTGTAGTGCGTGCGGACATGCTACATGCCTCAATCAAATTCAAAGTTTTCAAAGTCTTCGTAAAGTCACGCCTATTTCGTAAAATATCCAATACAATCAAACTAAATTTATTTCAAGCAAGATATATTAAAATTAATAGTGAGCTGGAATTTAAAATAACTAAAAAAAGTTATTTGAAAATGTGAATGATAATATGTCAAGTCATGTTATATATGACTATTTCCCAACATTAACAACTCCGAAATAGGTTGAGGTAACATTACAATATTGTGAGTGGGGCAAATTACTCAACTTTCCTAACCTCTTCTCGTAGTATTCAACGTGCTCCATCCTTCCGTTATAATAAGAAAACAAAAACAATTTTAGTTTATGAATAACAACGTACACAATAAGTAGAATTAAACTAGAAAATAGAAAAGGAAACATATATAATTACCAGTATACCAAGCATTGAAATGGTGCAAACTTGCCGTATATTTGTTCAATAACCTCTTTTTGATTCTGCTTGCTTATCTTTGACAGTCCATGAACCTGCAGGCATAAATTATTAATTAGTATGCAACGTCAAAAATTAATTAAAAATAATTAATTGATAAATTACCTCTTCCAAATGTTTGATAGTCTCTGTATCCACAGGAATCTCTTGATAAAATCCCAAGCACATGAGAATATTTGCAGCAGTAAAATGACCGATCCCTTTTATATTCATTAGACGTTGGAGCAATTTATGACTGGTGTTTACATCACCATAACTTAAACCTTGATAATCCTCAAAGTTAAGTTGTCCATTTTCAATATCTCGTGCTACTTGTAGTATGACTGAAGCTCTATATCCCAAATTGCAATGTTTATTTAGAGTATCCACATCGAGACAAGCTATTTCGGATGGACTCGGAAAGCTTTTCACCCGTGGAGAATTAATATTGGAAGTATTATTACATCTCTTTCTTTTCTTGACTAGTTTTTCTTGGAGATCACATAGAGCTTCTGCCATTTTTAATGATCTTGCCCATCTAAATAAATCACAATATAAAAATATCTATAATAAATTATAATGTGAATATATGTATATAATTTGAACATATATATATATATATATATATTGAATTACATCGGCCGAGTCCCAGGCCTAAAACATATGAATGTGACACTTAAAATCCTGTGACGTGAAATATTTCATAAAAAACCTTAAATTTTCCAAAAAATAAAACGAAAAACCGTAAATGCATTTTTGTGTTTACAAGCGCCAAACATGCCTCTATGAAAGTACAAAAAACCATATTAAATGTTCAAATTATGACCATAAATGTTTATTATATGTAAAACAATAAAAACATAATAAGGCATTGTAAACCTTATGTTTATAAAAAGGCGCTTTAAAAATCCTATATTTTTTAAAATTGGCAGAATAACCCTATATTCTATAATATTATAAAAAGGAATTCTGTTTTATCTCATGACTAGAAGTTATTTATGTACTTTTACACATTTTACCCTTCAATTTTATGCAAATTGAACACAATATTATAAAACAAAAATTAAAATTGAGAATTACCACATATTTTGTTACAATAAAATTACCCCTTCACTCACTAATAATAAGTAGTAAAATTTGCATCTAATTGTAAATAGCACCTAAAACAACTGCCCCACAGATCCCCACGGACCACCTAAAAGGTTCTGAACGCCTTTTAACTCATGAAATCCGATCGAATATAATGACTTAACTGACCAGCTAATCAGAATTAAACATACAAAGCTAAGCTTAAGGGGTACATACGTGCAATAGCAGAGAAGAATAGACTTGACAATATCTTCAAATAATGTCGGTGAACGAAAAATGCGAGCGAATCCTAACTTTTTGGCTTTCGGATAAACCTTGTGAAATTCCGAGATCATCATTTCATCCTCACTTGAAACTCGTAACATTCGTCTCACCTGATCCTGTGGAATTGTGCATAATATATAGATTAATAATTGTAATTTTACTTTAGTTATTTCAATTAATTACTTGGAAAATAATAATTAATTGTTTTAACAATACATGCATATCAACATAATTAATTTTCCAATCAATAACTAAAGACAACTTAGGTGCTGATTGTGATGAATTGTTTTATTGTCTCTTGGCTTTGGGTGTTGGTTAGGATAGAGCTCTTCCGTATTTGACATTTATGCTGATCATCTGGCCTAGTTGTGGGCTTTGATTTGGATTTGGGCTTGTACACTTGGATTCTCTGTTTGGTTCATCAATAAAAGTCTTTTTGTTTGGGAAAAAAAATAAATAAATAAACATCCAATCAATAGATTCTAACATCACATTAATTAGTAGTTTAGTACCAATGTTTTTTTAATATCAGACCGGACATAAAACCATTGACCAATATTGTATAATATATATATAGAACCTAAAATTATTTAATGTTGGTCAGATAAAGAGACTACAATATATACTTATTTAAATAATCCTTTTTGAAGAAGTCTAATATCCGAAATTAGTGAATATGAGGTGGTAGCATAAAATCTAATCAAGAAAAGTAAGACCAACTCTTTATGGAAACAAAAATTAATTCAAGAAATCAAGTAAATAAAGAAGATCTGCACAATGACATGCAGATGACCAAAACACCAATTCAATTACGGATTTCGAGGAAGAATTCTATGTTTAATTATTGTTGACATATTATCAGAATTAAGGATTAATCAATAGAATTGAATCAGCAATGGAGACAATGGGCCATGAAATTTTACTGAAAAAAAAACACCTTAATTAGCACATTTAGCCACAAATTTGAACAAAAATTACAATTTCTTAATTAAAAAAACTGTTGTAACATAAAGCAAGAAAGCCTGGTTAATGTACGTACGTACGTACCTGTATTATTTTTTCCTGTCGTTGTTGTGAGGATAACTGCGGTTGTCTAATTTTCTCATGATGAACAACTTTGATTAGAAGAAACTTTGTGTTCAGAGGCTGTGTTACAGAAATGGTGACACCAATATTATTGAGTGGCAATCGCAGACGACGTATGAGAGACTTTTCAGTTGGCATCCATAAGTTGGGAGCCATCATGAAGAAGCCATGGTTGCACACTGCTTTTTCAAGATTGAAATTCTCACCAACTTCCAAAACCATTAATTTCTCCGACATAATTATTAAATAATTGCCTTCCAAAAAACAAATAAAAATCGTTTATTATAACAAGGATAAGAATAATTATTAATCAAATAATTATTTGGATATGCATGCCACCGTCAAAATATTGATCAAAGACGAACAAAATAACAACTTATAATAAGTAAACACATCAAATTTTGGTACCTAAAAGTCTTGTCCTTTGGTTTCGTCTCCAAGCTCTGTTTCTAGCTCAAAGTTGAATATTAAACATCTCTCAAGGGATAGATAAATAAATAAATAAAGCTATTATATAATTATATATGAACTTTAAGTTGAAATTTACCTATAATAATATGTCTTTTAATAAGGTTAAAAAACAAATGCGTGGCATGCATATATATAAAACAGTGATGATATGAAGAATATATAGACAGATCTAGGAGATAATTAATAATAAAAATTATTACCTTTTTCATTACCTTTCTATCTTTCAAATTACTTTCCTTATTTTAGCTAGTATATCGTATAATATATATAAATATATATCTACCAAAAAAAAAAATATATCATACTTTCATTATTTATTATTTTCCTGAAATCACATGCCATATATGTACAAAATCGATGTTTACAGAATTCTGATGAATGAAGTAATTAAATTTAGTTTTTCATTCTTTGGAGCTAATTCTGCAGCTGGTTGAATATAAATTTTTTTTTTTTTTTTTTTTTGGTCGGGGAATATAAATTGTTTATTAAAAACGCGATAATTAGGACAAATCATTTAGCAGTATGCATTTGTAGGACTGTAATGGGGCAGATTCTGAACAATTTAGCATTTCCGAATATTAATATATCCGATTAATCAGATTCATGAATTATAAATATTCACAATCTAAAATAGATAGATCGAATATAGAATTATGGAGTCCAATCCATTACAGAGATTATTTATTTATATGTAAAGAAATACTTACAAAGATGCTTAAATTAAGTTCAATATATGTATCGTTATATTTAATAATATATTTTTTAGGTAATATATATGAACGTGCAATTTTCTTTTTAGAGAGTGTCATCTTCTTGTGGAATTTGTTAATCTGGAAGTCCAAAAAAGGAATTTATATGCAAAATCCCCCTTGTATATTAATCAGTTGTGTAGGAAATGTGTCGCGGTATATATTCTATAATTTTTTAAAATTTCGGGTCATTGTATACGTGTCATGTACATGTCATATCCTTGTTCGTACAACATAAAAAATTCTTCCGGAAAATGAATAACTTAAAATAAAGTAATACAAAAAGTAATTAATTTTCTTAGACTGCGCTAATAAAGTTTCCATGTTCCAATGCAAGACATCATTTAAATAACTTAAAATTAAAATGTTCAACCATTGTTAACTAAATTAATCAAGATACGAATTTAATTATCTAATTAGTATTCCCCTGCAAGATATTATTTCAAATTAATGATTTTTTTAATATAAATGTTCAACCAATGAGAAGTTTTCCTAAGTAAAAGTAAATTAAAATCAGCAGAAATTATAGTATTTTATTAAAATTGGAACTATTATAGCCAAACATTGCTTTTACATATGTACAAAGTATAGGGGAAAATCGCAAAATCGGGATATCAACTCCACCCAACTAGCATTTTCAGGATATCATGATGTACATTGGCTAATAACAAAAAAAATTGGCAATTTCATGAATCTGGCGGCCAGAACCCTAAAACCGGATGATAAATCGCACACGCATTACACGTGCCCTCTAAAATTGCTTTTGTAGGCCATGTCATTTAGTTAGTCTATGTTGGACGCCACGTAATGCAGACATATAGGAAAAAAATTAACACGTGGATACACGTGTATAATTACCAACATATTTATTCCATCTAATATCTATTTTTTTATTAAAATAAACTCTGAAACTATTTCAAATGAAACTCTTTTTTGTTTTTTAAGCCGCTTCAAATTGAAACTCTTTTAAATTAAAACTCAGAAACGACTAATCTTGATATTTCAGCGTAGAAATTATTTAAGTTTCTAAATAATTAAATTATTTAAAAGTTGAAAAATACAATGCAAAAAAAATAATAAAATTAAAATTCTCTCAAAAATTAAAGAAAAGAAAAGAAAAAAAAAAAAAAAACACAACCCGATCATCTTCTTCAATCTCCACCGACTTCTTCATCTTCATCCACCCCAATCACCGTCTTCTTCATCTTCCTCTACCACCAGATCACCACACAGCCCAGATCTACCATTCCGCTGCCGACCACCACAACCCGCGCCATCTCCACCATCATAAAGGGATTTTCTACCTTTTGGGCCTCAAACGCATCGAAACAGTTGGGAAGAACACCACAACCATCGCGCCATCTCCACTCATAACCTGCAAAGCACGGACACGGCAAAAAATTTGCCGGGCCGTGTCCGACACGTGAACACGGGTCCGATACGGCAAAAAGTGTAAGAAAAAAAAAATAAAAATTAGGACACGGTGTCAGACATGGCTGGGGGAGTGTCCGACACGGCTAGGACACGGCTGAGAGAAGTGTCCGACACAGCAAACTCAATTTTTTTATTTTTTTTATTTTTTTTATTTAAAAGGGTCAAAATTTATTTGAAAAAAAATAAAAAATTATAAATGAATGAAACGGTGTATTAATTAATTTAAATTTATTTTTTAATCATTTTTAATTGATTCTCACAATATTATAATATACAAATTATAATATTCTTTTAACATAATAATTAATTCGTATATTTAAATTTTACTAATAATTATATTATATTGTGATAAATTTATTTTTTAATTAATATTTATACATATATTATATATGAATATTTATATTTTTATTAAAATTTATATTAGTCATCCGTGTTGGAGCCGTGTCGTGCCTAAAATTTTTAAAAAATCTGTATCGCCGTATCCATGTCATATCCGTGTCCCTGTGTCCCTGTCCGTGCAACATAGATCATAACACACGGAGGGGGCGGCGCTGGATCTACCACTTCAGGGGGCGGAGTTCTTTAGTCCCACCACCGCGCTGGATCTCTAAAAGGGTGGTTGACCCTCTATGTTCAGAGATGGGATTCTTCGTCTGCCCGGACAAAAACAACCATTTTCTCCCTGAACTGGAAAGCAAATATATATATAATATAGATCTGTGTACTTTGAGAAACTGATGCTGCTGCTACTCTCAGGGAATCTTTCTTTTTCTTTTTTCTTTTTCCTCTTCCGTCTGGATCTGCGTTCGGATCTGCGGTCCAATTCGGATTGTGCGGTGAAAGGGCTGTCAATGGGTCGAATTTTAATGGGGCTGTGATGATTTTGGTTCTGGAGTTCTATTTATGATTATCTGAGCTAATAGGTCGGGGCATGGGAGAATCCGACTCGTATCTTGGCGGGGCGACGCTAGACGGCGCATGATCAGTCACGTCAGCAGCCATGGCGTGGCGGAGTTTGTTCCTTTGCCTAACATACGCCAGATCTGAGCCTCAAATTGAATGTACCAAAAAAAAATGTGATTCAAATTTCATACACTTACATTTCTAGGAACTCAGAGATCTTTTCTTGGGATTTTCTGGCGAATGTGGGTAGCCTTGGCGGTTCTGGTTTTCCGGTTAGTGAGGAATAGTGGTGGCAGATCTAGTTTTTGGGAGTAGGGAGGGGTGGTGGCAATGGGGGTGGTCTTGGCGGTGATGGTGGTGCCAGATCTGATTTCTGGGATAGGGAGGGACAGTGGTGGTGCCGGTGGAGGCGGCAGTGGTGGGGTGAGAGGGGGCTTGCAGGTGGAGGTGGTGCCGGTGAAGCTTGAAGAAAATAGGAAAAAAAACGAAATGAATAATTTAAAACAAAAGAATAATGAATTAAAAAGCTAATTTCCTTTTTTTTTTTTTTATATATTTACTAAAAGCTACTTATATACACATGGCAAGTTATACATACAGAAACAGGCATGGTTTTGCCTAACTCAGCAAAAATTTAAATTTTTTGGTTTTCAGAACTCTAAGTACTTTTCACATGACCTAAAACGACGTCGTTTAGGGTTCTGGTCACCGAATTTATTAAATTGCCAATTTTTTTTATTATTTTATCCTGAAAAAACCAGTGCACATCCTGATATCCCAAAAATACTAGTTGAGTGGAGTTGTATCCCTTTTGTGATTTTCCCCAAATATAGATACGTATATTGACGAATCTTAATTTCCATCTGTATAGTATTTCAGTTGATACTGATTCCATTTTTTAACAAAATTCCTAAACTACTATTGGAATGAGGTCATTCAAACATTCACTTATACTAGAATTTTATGCAAACAAATCTTTTTTTTTTGAAAGGGCAAACAAATCTTTTTTAAACCGCTGGCCTTGTTGTTTATGGATTGGATCGATTTAATCAGTACCGGACAATATTTAATTATTTATAAAATATATATAATAACTATATAATATAACATTGACACAATAATTATTAGCTAATTTTGTAAAATATCAAAATCTTCAATGAACTAATTTCCAAACTAGGAGAATTATATGCCGAGATTATATATAACCTAAACCAACATTCCATATGCGCTATGCCTCCTCACACTTACACTTATATAATAATCTCTCCGTCTTCTCATATTCTTCTCTTTATCTTCACCTTCTTGATCACATATTTCTGTACTCCTAATTAATGGCGTTTTCCTCCAATTCCAAAACTAATGAGTTGGTTCCACTATCTGAAAAAGAAAAAGAACACCAGGGTTCCGATGAAAAACATTATTTATCTCTTCAGAAAGAAAATTCGCAGCCGTCGGAGGAAAAAGTAGAAGAATCCAAGTCCGTTGAAAGAGCAGAAGAATCAAATCATTCGGAAAATAATCCTCAAACATATACTGAAACTAAACAAGTAGTCCTGCAGACCTTGGAATTGAAGGGCCATGTAGATGCTCAAACTCCACCGGCAGAAAGACTCTTCCATCCAATATTTACCAACAGGGACGAGATTGTCTTATTGAAAGGCGCCTACAAATTCAACAAAATGAACGAGAAGAATGATATCGAAGAATGGCCTAAGTTCCATAACTTCATCAAAAACGATCTTGGAGGGGTCTTTGGAAAGAATCAAGTTTATGAAAAAATGAGAAGATTGAGGAAGAAGTACTTAAAGAAAAAATGCAATTCTTCAACTGTGTTTAAGAAGGGCAGTCACGAGGCCAAGTTATTTAAATATTCAGAGAGACTGTGGGAAAAGGATTTGGAGACCAAGAAAGTAAACAGATGGAAGAGGGGCAAGGATATTATGGAAGAAGATACGCAAAATAAAAAATCAAAGATAGAAGTTGATGATAAGTTGGAAGTTTCTTTTCCCGATATTCTCACAAGAACTGCAACTTTGATCGAAAGTGGGATTTTACGAAAACTTCAACAGCAGTGGAGATCTATAGTTCAAGAAGAAATGGAATTAAATCTTAAAAAAACGAACTTCTTGATTGAAGTTCAGAGAATGACATCGCAGCCATGATGCACGAACTCTCCTAAACATGGCATCAAGTCTTCTATGTTTTTGTCTTCATTTTTTGATATCATCTTAATGTTTTTAGTTTTCTGTCTTTCGTTGCTTTCCTGTTTCTGGTTCTATGTTCTTTTACACTTTTTAATATCAATATTCTTGTTGTTTTTCATTAATAGACTTTCATTTTGTTCTTGTTAATGTTCTCGTTTGATATCAATGTTTATTTCTTAATCAATAGATGAAACTTGTAATTTCATTTCAACCAATCTTTATTGAGACAGATCTGAGTATATGTAAAATGTGTTATGATGTGTTCAATGTTTACGAGGAAATAAAACCAAAAAAACAAAAACTTGGTACAGACTAGGTAAATAAAACATAAAGTATACCAACAATAATTTAAGTAAATGACAGCAATTAAGTAACTGAATTTTGATTCGGACTCAAAAAAACTGAAGTTTTACATCCGACGATAATGAAAATTGAATACTTGAGATTAAAGCAATCCGCCGGCAATAATGAAAGACACAAGAGAGAGTTTACTATAAACTACAACATGATATAATATTTGTAATCATCATGAATCAAAGTTGAGAAAAAAATCTTCCTCTATTTATCTTTTTCTTTTTTCTTTTCACTGTTTTCAACAATCTTGTACAAAGTTGATTCATCGAAAAGTTGCATTGCGATTACCCGATGCTGGGAAAGCCTGACGCCGACAACCCTGTGAGAGGAGATCCGACGTTGTTGTCTCTGACTTTGCTGAAATCTTTTTCCCATCTTTTTGCCTATTATTATTGTTGTTATTAATATCATCAGCTTCTTCTTTTTTGGCCTTCTCCCAAATTTTACCTGTTTCCTTGCAGCTTCATAGTCGAACGGCTTGACGTCAGGGGGTTGAGATTTACCAACGTTTTTTTGAGGTTATAGCCTCATCTAGCGATGGAAAGCACTTCTGGAAACTGGATGACAGATCAGAAAGGGACATGGGCTCGTCTCCATCCTCAAAAGCCGAAGCAAAATTCCATATATCCATATATCCATATATCCATCACAAAATAGAAAGTTCTAAAAAGGAGAAGACTTGAGCAAAATTGTTTCTAGAATCAGTCATAACAAAAAGAGACTTGCGTGAAATGATAGATTTTGCTTCCGTTTGCATCTTTAATTGAAGCCAAAAGTTAATGACGTGCAGCAACAAGAATAATCTGTAAAATGGATATATAATTCATGAATCTTCAATCTTAGATACCAAACTTGATATATAATTATACATATTTTCTCTTAATATCACTTAATTAGCGTTAACCAAAATTAACAATAAGAAAATCATTTTTGATACCAAACACCTTCTTAGCGTATTATTGAATTAGATATCCATTAATACATATGCAGTGACAGTTAATGAGTATTTTTCTTTCAGCATGAATTTCGTAGAAGTGTTAATATTGGAGAAGAAGGTCATCTGATGACATAGAAATACCGAACATTAATTAACTCATTTCTTAGTTGAAGATTGATTTTGGTTGACGAGATAAAGAATTACTATTGTTTGATCAAATTTAGCTTGCCTTGTCCATTAATTATATATATACTAGTTTAAGCCTCGTGCTACGCACAGTATATTTGATATCGTTGTATGATGTATAGAGAAGAAAAATATATATTTTTCTCATCCTGATAAGGGGTAAATCTGGTTGGACGCATGGCGTAACCTCAGGAAGACACGGGCCACTTGGACGATGATCGACGGGATCGATCGAGGCCCAGGAGGGTCAGATTGTAGGTCGACCTTTGGCCATAGATGGCCGGCCGGCTAGTAGGACCAGCCGGATTGAATTCTCGCGCATCGGCCGGCCAGCGAGGTTTTGCTGGTCGGCCGGCCATGTTGGGCCGGACCCGGGTTTGCGCATTTCCTTCGGTTTTTTGATTTTTTCTCCTTCGTTTCACGTCCGATTTGGGTGATTCGACAACCAAAATGCTCCTATCGCTCAGTCCTATCATGATAATGCGTCGAATTTGGCATCCGACAACTATATACAAGGGCCAAAGCGAGTTTAGGGGCTGATAGCGTGTGTTGCAGGGTTGAGAACCCTAGGGTTGACTCTTCGAGATTGTCTGAGCATTCGGAGTGTATCCCATGTTTACTGGGGCCATGTTGTCGACTTTGCAAAACGTCATTGTATGACCAGGTGCAAAATCGAGGTGTTCACAGAGCCCCCCATCGGTGGAAATTGGAGAGAGGTGAACACAAATGGTACAATGAAGACCCGATTTTGCACCGAGACGTGCAGAATCTAGCGGGTCTGGATGTCGAGATGCTGCGGGTGCTTAGGCCTCTGAGGGCCTTTGCTTTATGGAGACTACTGATACTTATGCCTCTGAGGGCCTTCCTCTGCGGGGAATAACTGTTACTCATGCCTCTGCGGGACTTCCTCTGCGGGGAATTACTAAAATTAATGCCACTGAGGGCCTTCCTCTGCGGGGAACTATTACTAATACCTATGCGGGCCTTCCTCTGCGGGGAATTACTACTACTAATGCCACCGAGGGCCTTCCTCTGTGGGGAATTACTGCTACTAATGCCTCTATGGGGAATTACTACTACTAATGCCATTGAGGGCCTTCCTCTGCGGGGAACTACTGCTACTAATGCCTCTGAGGGCTCAGATTGGTAAAAGGGCCACCTCGAAGATTTTGCTATTCTTTTCGAGGGTGATTGATTTGCTGTGGCCTGGCATGACATACGCAGGTCCGACATCTTTGGCTTTAGGGGGAATCCTCAAGACCTGGACATCTCGCAACTTCGATATACGGGACATATCGGAGATGGTGAGACTGGCGCGAACATTTATCCTTTAAGGGTTGTGTAGCACGATCTTTGCCAACCCATCTTCTTGTGTACTGTTGGGATTGCTGGGATCCCTAGGTGATTTCGGGCCTGTCAGGGGCTATGCCTAGGGCAGAGCGGGGTTCGTTGCTAGTTATTTGTGGATGGACGTGTAACGACCCGAATTTCTTTTTAGTAATTTGGTACGTCTTTCGTGTTAATATTTTCGCTCTTTTCCCTAATTTCCGTATATGGTGTAATATATGTTGTTATTTGGTTTTATAATTTTCGTATCCACGTTCGTTATTTTATTAGCTTTGCGTTGCCTATAATATCGATATATTTGGAGATTAGAACTTGTATCGAGATTTTGATTAAATAACCATTTCACCCCTTTCCTAAAATAGTAACTTACGGCAAAGATTCTTTTTCTTTCTTTTCTTTCTCTCTTTCTTTTCTTCTTCCATTTTTCTTCTGTCACTTACGTACGAAAGAAAGAAAACAAGAGATAAGAGGATTTTGGTAAAATTTCATAGTCGATCGTTGATCTCACTCTGTAACTTCATTCTTTACCCGAATTTAGCACCGTCAGTTCCTATGTGTTCCTCGTACCGTGATCTTCGAATAGGTACAAAGAATTTTCCTTAATTCTTCTTGTTTTGCATGAGTTTGGTTGACAATGATGACCAGTAGTCGTAGGTGATAATTTGATGATTTATGCTCATTAATTGGTTGTTTGTTGTGATATATGGCTAGAAAGCTGTAGAATTAGTTGTATGAACTAAGTTAGATGTTGTTAGTTGATTAACATGTTGAATTATGTTGGATCGAAAAATTTCGTTGAGCTTCTGGTTGAATTCTCTATCTTTTTGCGCGAACTGAGTAAACTTACAGTAAGTTGCACTGCATTCTCACGGTATGCTGCATACCATGAGTACTATACCATGAGCCTGTATTATACCGTGAGCATGCATTTTTCAGAGTTTAGCTACGTACATGAACAGTATTTCGCATAAATTAAAAACCCCAATTTTGCATACGACCTCGGTTTTGATATTTGACTTCACCAGTAGTTCCTATAAATCGTGATAGTGAATAATTTGTGAATTTTATAATTTTCCGACTTCGTTCGGGTGATGAATAGTGATATTTTTGGTTTGTAAATTTTGTACTTTTCTCCGATTGATATGAAACTTACATGATAGCTCTTGATGAGGTCGGTTTTTGGTAAGGGATCAGGATCGTCCACGTGTCCAAGCTCGTCAATTAAATTTGTAGAGAAGGGAACGACTTTGACCTGAAAACACGAACAATATGAGCTCAAAGCAGTAAAGAACACTTACCAACCACAATAAATGCTCTGGGTATTTATAGGTGGACTAACACACACTAAGTACACCTGAGAGTATGTGCATTTAATGCCTCGATCAGAGCGTATTAAATGCCCGTCAGAATGTCTGCGAACATTCCTTAATTAAGGTATATCCGTCAAATCAGTCCAGTCATGGTATGTTTTGCAGATTTGGGGGCATTTAATGCTGCTGCAGTAAAGGCTGTGCTCGTTGGATGGGACGTCAGGCCCTCTGAGTAGATTCGAGGTCGGACGCGAGGGTCTGACTAGCCCATTAGAGTAGATAGCAGTTGGTTGAGGCAGCTCGACATCTGATGTAGAGCTCAAGGGAGCATGAGCTTGAGGTCGACAACCTCGACCGGATCATCTCAAGTGTAGGGACGAGATCCCAGTCGGAAGATCGAGCTCGAACGTGACCAACCCTTCCACCGAGTTGACTTTGACCGGTCAACAGGCTGACTTTGATTGGCTCCACGTAGATCTGAGATCGAAGGGATCATGACACATGGACGCGCCATGATGGCGCCTTTTCGTATTTCGAGACGGGAGTTTATAAGTAATTGCCACGCCATTTAATTCTTCTTACTTTGAAGATTTTTTGCACACCGAGCCGAAGCATTTTCTCTGAAAGAAAAAACAAGCGGCGCTGAGTCAGGCGAGAGAACGAAAAGCTAGGCTCCATTAAACTAGGTAATCTTCGATCCCTTGCCTTTTTCCATTTCATATTTAAATATGTCGGAGTCGAGGGATTCTGAGGTCGGGTTCGAGATTACGACGAGCACGATAATGGGGAATCGGTCGGGTCTGAGAGCGAGTCGGTGGAGGTTCTCCTGTCGCGACCCCCCGGGCACGGAGAGGAGAACCCCCCCTGCTTGGGCACCCGTTGGACGCGCGGGTATAACCTCCATCACCACTAAGCACAACCCTAAAGTTTGGCTTAAACCACATGCCAAAAGAGGTTGCAACCCTATGGTGATTATGCTTGGTGAATTTGGTTATAAACCCTTCATTTTCAATGTGATCTTTCGATGTGGGATGAAACCCCAATGCACACGGCCTTGAGACACCCGTGAGGGGAGGCCATGCGCCATTCACACGGGCTTGCGACACGCCGTGCAGTAACCCGTGTGGAATACCTGAACCATTTTTCACGCTGAATATTTCGGGCACTACAATCGCCCCTCCTTCAAAGCGTAATGTTCTCATTATGCCATGACATAGGCCCTATCACTTCCCCGCCAGTGGAAAATATCCTCATGCACGCCGAGTTCCTTTGGCGGAGACCCCCTGGTGCGCGGGTCCGCACTGACGGTTGGCTCTGATACCATCTGTCGCGACTCCCCGGGCACGGAGAGGAGAACCCCCCCCTGCTTGGGCACCCGTTGGACGCGCGGGTATAACCTCCATCACCACCGAGCACAACCCTAAAGTTTGGCTTAAACTACATGCCAAAAGAGGTTGCAACCCTATGGTGATTATGCTTGGTGAATTTGGTTATAAACCCTTCATTTTCAATGTGATCTTTCGATGTGGGATGAAACCCCAATGCACACGGCCTTGTGACACCCCGTGAGGGGAGGCCGTGCGCCATTCACACGGGCTTGCGACACGCCGTGCAGCAGCCCGTGTGGAATACCTGAACCATTTTTCACGCTGAATATTTTGGGGCGCTACATCCCCTCTCTAGGAGGAAGATCCAGATCGCTGTTCCACTAGCTCGAGCAGGCACTCACGAGGTCGGTGGTGGTCTCGCTCGAGGCGAGTCGCGGTCGGGTACTGAAGGCGGGGCTCCGAGTGCAGCCACTCACCTGGTCGTTACGATCGCTAGTCGGGGTCGGCTATAACAGGAAGCGAAAGGGCCGGGTCGTAGGCAGAGGTCGGGCTCAGAGGAGGAAACATCCGGTCGAGAGCCTACTGAGAAAACCAAATGGGATGAGACCTTGGCTAACTTGGATGACGATAAGTTCACGGAGGCGGTTCATCTTTTGAATCTTCCAAGCCCCTTTTGGATTCGTATGGCGACCGATGAAGACAGATTAGGTAAACAGGGGCCTACTGAGCTCGCGGTGAACTATAATGCAGTCACAGCTGGCTTAGGGTTGTGGGCATCTTGGACATGTATGCTGTGTATCAAGAGCTCGGGGTTTGTCCGAGTCAGCTCTCTGCCAACTGCTTTGCACTGATAGGGTGCTTCTTCGTGCTGATGAGGATGTTGCGGTTCGAGCCGACAGTCGACCGCTTCTTCCAAATGTTCACCCTAAACACCTCCACACAGTCGGGAGAGGGTTTTTATAGCTTTCAACAGAAGCATAAATCTTCACGATCTCGACCACTTCTCGCGGCTCGAGCTGGAAGACGAGGTTCTTCATAGTAGGTCACCTCGGGGGGGTGTTGGTTCTGAATCGATGGAAGGAGGCCCGACCTCGCAAGTACAAGCCTAAGAAGGATGAACGTTTGGTGGAGATGCTCGAACTGGTGTACGAATAGCTCAGGGATTTCTATATGGATTGGGAGGTGTTGTGCTCGACGCGTAACCTCATAAACGTTGGGTTAGCGTATGGAACCCCCGACTCCAATTATGTCTTTGGTAATTTCATTTCAAGTACATGTGCTCATTTTATTAAGCACTCGATCATTTCTAATGGCTTTCCTTTTGTAGATACCGCGCTCATGGGTAGAAATAGAACCAGCCACTTGCTCAAGACGGCGCGAGCTCTGGTGCCCGAGCACAGAGAAGAGGACGATCGAGATTTTGCTCTGCTGACCGAGGCGGTGAGTCGCCGACCGGCCTTGAAGCCCGTTGACGCGCTGGAAGTTGAAGTGATCCCTGAGTGGTATGTGACGCCGGTCAGTATGACTTCGATCGTGGGCGATAGCCTAGTGGCCTTTTGACCGGGAGTGGGAAAGGGGTTATATATACGCCCCAATGAGGATGCATCGACCCCCATCCTCGACTTGACGGGGGAAGGGAGTCGGTTGGAGGCGGTTCGAGCAGCAAGAGGAAGGAGCCCAAGCCGTCATCGAAGAGGTCAGTGAAAGGGAAGGACAAGGTCGACCTCGAGGATAGTACGTCAGAGATGAGCCAGGACTTCCTCACCCGATGATCAACCCATTTCCCAGTTCGAGTGGGCCCGTGCTTCCCAGGCTGAGTTCCCGAGCGAGACGCAGCGGGAAAGTCGAACATGCTTCTGCAGGGGCCTCCTAATGGTGAGTTGATAGGGGCGTTTTGGCAAGGGATGATGATCAAGGCCGATCAGAGGCAGCTCACGTCTAAGACGATCGACGAGCTGGAAGTAGCATGTGCTAGATCCATGTTAACGGTACGTGATTGGTGACCTGTTTTTTCGACTTCACTTAGTTTACACATTTTTACGTGAGATCCGCGAACTTTGTGAGCTCGGAGGCTCGGAGGAATTGAGGTCCCAGCTCGAAGCATACGAAAATTCCGCCGACGATCAGGAAGCGAAAAACAGGGAGCACTCGAGCGAAAATAAGAAGCTATCCGACGACCTCTCCACTCAAACGAAACGGGTGTCTGTCCTCGAAAAGGAGCTTAAAGACTCGAGCTGAACAGGTCACTCAATACCGCCAAGGCAAGATCTACAGTTGTGCTGAGGTAGCAAAAGAGCTCGAAGAGAAGTTCGATCGCTGGGCTCGGAGTCTGCTCGAGAAGGCGCAAGAACCTTCGATCGATCAGCTCGTGGCTAGCGCAATTGAGCCCAAGCAAGATTGGGATATGATCGAGGTAGGTTTCATTGATCCTGCAGGTGAGACCTCTGCCCGCTCGACCACCGCTCTGGCTTTGCCACCGACCGACAAATGAAGGCGGGAGCATGTTCTTGTTCCTTTTCTTTTGTATTTGCAACTTAAAGAGCTCGGCACTTGTGCTGGGCCCTTAGATCGCTTTGTTAGACAGTTGGTCGCTTTGGACGACCTTAATGCATGTAACTTAATTACATTTTGTGCTTGCTCTATTTTGCGCTCGATAATTGCTCTTTCTTACTAAATCTTGTTTAAGAGAACACAACTGAGTGAGCTCGATCTTTACGTTCGAGTTTTCAGTATTGGGCTCGAGCTTTACACTCGAGTCCCCAGTCGGAGTTGAAGTTGAGCTTCGGACTCCAGGTGGATCATACTGAGTGAGCTCGAGCTCTCAGTGTTGGGCTCGAGCTTTACACTCGAGTCCCTAGTCAGAGTCGAAGTCGAGCTTCGGACTCCAAGTGGATCATACTGAGTGAGCTCGAGCTCTCAGTGTTGGGCTCGAGCATTACGTTCGAGTCCCAGTCCGAGTCGAAGTAGAGCTTCGGATTGCAGATGAATTATACTGAGTGAGCTCGAGCTTTACGCTCAAGTCCCCAGTCCGAGTCGAAGTCGAGCTTCGGACTCCAGGTGAATTATACTGATTGAGCCCGAGCTTTACGCTTGAGCTCTCTGTGTTGGGCTCGAGCTTTACGCTCAAGTCCCTAGTCCTAGTCGAAGTCGAGCTTCGGACTCCAAGTGAATTATACTGAGTGAGCTCGAGCTTTACTCTCGAGCTCTCAATGTTAGGCTCGAGCTTTACGCTCGAGTCGCCAGTCCGGGTCGAACTCGAGCTTCAGACTCCAGGTGAATTATACTGAGTGAGCTCGAGCTTTACGCTCGAGCTCTTAGTGTTGGACTCAAGCTTTATGCTCGAGTCCCTAGTCTGAGTCGAAGTCGAGCTTCGGACTCTAGCTGAATTATACTGAGTGAGCTGGAGCTTTACGCTCGAGTCCACAGGGCGTGACTGCGCATTTTTTGTTCTGTTTTAGTAATTTATCATTTTTTCCGAGTATCTGGGGTCCTCTCCTCCTTCCTCTTCGAACATGATGGTACATCGAATGCCAGGGGCGATTAATAAAGCATAGAGAGAGAGAGAGAGAGAGAGAGAGAGAGAGAAAATACTGAGCTTTAAATGCTTCATTGAATCAGTCAACTTACAAAATGGGGCCTTTAAGGGAATTACATGCTCGGACCCCTGAGGGGCCGATTCAAGGGTAATATAACTTTAAATTGAAAGCATTCCACGGTCGAGGGAGCTCTTGAGATTCCGAGCCGAGAGTTTCCAGTCTATAAGCGTTGTTCTTGGCGATCCGCGCGGCGCGGTGTTGTCCATCCCATTTTCTCTTCGAGTTTTTTGACCTTCCTTGAGACCTCGACCTTCCTTAAAACTAGATCTCCGACCTGAAAGCTCAAAGGTTGGACATTTTTGTTGTAGCTTCGTGCAGCCGCGGCCTTACTTTGTAACATTCGCGCTCTTCAATGAGATCTAGTTCGAGCGCTCTGCCTTCGTTGTTTTGCGCCAGCTAAAAGTGTGACATTCGGGCTGTCTCGTGGATGAGCTCTGCTGGGATCAAGGCTTCCGATCCGTAGACTAGGGTGAATGGGGTTTCGCCTGTTGCGACTCGGGGGGTCGTTCTTTAGGCCCAGAGGACTTCATCTAGCTCATCGACCCAGACTCCCTTCTTCGCGAATAGCCGAGCGCTGAGACTTCGGAGGATGGTGCGATTCGTTACTCCTGCCTGTTCGCTTGTGGGTATCCGACTGACGTGAATCGTTGATCAATCCCATGATCTATGCACCACTCTTGCATGTCATCCACTCGGAATTGGGGCCCATTATCACAGATCAAAATTCGCGGAACCCCGAACCGGCACATGATGTTTTTCCAGATGAAATTCTTGATGACCTTCGTGGTCGTTTGCTGAACGGCTATCGCTTCGACCCATTTGGAGAAGTATTCATAGGCTACAATACAATACTCTGCCTGCCTCACCGTTGAGGTCGGGAGTGGTCCCACAATGTTGATCCCCCACTGGTCGAATGGCCACGATATGTCGATTGCTATCATTTTGGCCGAGGAACTTCCCGCCTCCGACCCCGAATATACATTTAGAGGGGTTGAGCTTTAGTCGGTACTTTCTTATCAAGGCGAACATGTTGCCTTAGCATTTTTTCAGCCCTCTTTTCTTAGTTGCTCATGGTAATTAGGTCAAATGACCAAAAATAAAAGTTGACTTTTCGCATACGACCTCCAAAAATCGAATCGATTTCACTATAGGTTCCATATGATTCAAGGATCAATACTTTGCAATGTTTTCAAAATTCCGACCTCATTCGGGCTTGGAATAGTGCCTTTTTTGTTTAGGACTTTTTCCCCAATTTTTGAATGTTGTCCGAATGATTCGAAATTAGCATGAGTGCTTCCCTACATTATATTATGCATGAATATGAAGTTAGATTTGCAATTGAGCATGTTTAGCATCTTTAATTTTATGCATTTCGTTTAATTGATCTAATTGCATTTTGCTTGTAATTCTTAATTGCTAAGTGATTTTATTTGGCCTTTCATGTATTGTAACATCTTGAGAGTCGGGTGTCGCGTCTTGTCTTGATTAGTTTTGTCGTCTGTCAGTTTCAGGCCATTCTCTCGAGGATTCGCTTGAATTGTCTTGTCTTTCCCCGTGCTTTCAGGTGAGGGTTTTAAAATGTTTTCACTGGAGTAATAGTTCTTTTATTCATTGAGAAATAACTACCCGTACGTGCTCATATTGATTTGTGTTCTCATTTCTCGTATATCTTATTAGATATTTAATTATATCTTCATGATTTTGAGTAAACCATTTGATATCAACTTATACCTATAAGTACCTCTAAACTGTTTTGTTTTCAAAGGCAAGTAAGCTCTCTCATTTTAAACGTGACACTTTGGCTTTGGTTGGGTCTATAAGGGAAGTTGTTAGGGGAGTCCGTCAGCACATCCCGACACGTATGGAACTTATGGTCACCCTCTTTGTCGTCACTCACTTTCCTTGTAGCGCCCCCTGAAAAAGGACCGCCACATCCGCACCGAAATGGATTCCCGAGCTTCAGCGAGGGACCTCAACTCAAAAACCCACTCCGGCGAATGGCATGCAAGTAATAACTACCGGCAACAGCGACGACATCCCAACAACAATCACAACAATACAGAGTAATGCGGAAGCGATTTAAAAGGCAATCAGTTAAATTCCATAAAAGCCTACGAGGCCAACAAAATATCATTTAAACATTTGTAATTCAAGCTACAGAAGATTCATAAACAGATAGTGCCATCCATGGCTCGACTAGCCTACGCTGTGCAATCCTAGATATCTTCAACTATCCCACATCAGGGGCACATAAGGTACAGAAAGTAAATAAAGCAGTAAGAGGGGTACGTAAGCAATTAAATGCAATAAATCAAGACTCGACGGTTCTTGGGACCACTGACAAGACAAACTAGATTACAAGACTGAGCCTATCTGGACCTGCTGATGCCGACTGACATGATAGGTGACGTCGCCACCTGTCTACCTGAAGCAAGAATCAAAACAGAAGGGGTGAGTATAAAGGATACTTAGTAAGGGTGTTTTGATCACAGTTCGTCATTTATCTTTTAAATCAAAAGTAGTGAATGTTGCTCGTTTTGAGAATGAATATAAATAATGATATAAGTTACAAAACAACACAAAGAAACACTCGGGTTCGGCTTACTCTGAAAACACAAAATGGGTGACGAACCGGATCCTTTAAAATCATTTGCACATAATGTCAAGCCGATAAATTGAAAGGATATTAGTTGAGTCACGAGGCCGTTACAAGTTCGAAAAGCATGATATAACTCAGTTGGAAATGATAAGTAAATACGGCTCGTAATTCAACTAAATAGTTTGAACAATAAAGGAGGCTTAAGTGAGGCAAGTTCGAGCCACGCTTCCAGGTTTTATATATATAAATAGGGAAATACATATGCTAAAGGAAGAAAATCGGAATGTGCTTCGACTTGTAACAAAAGCCGTAAATCAAATAGACAAGCAAGAAATGCAATAAGTCATGAAATGATGTGTCCCGGTGAGAGCGGGCCCTCTCCTTATAACTCCCAATTATGAAAATCATGCAAGCACGTAGTCAAGTACTCCACCACCAAAAGCCATGATCCAGTCAGAATTTAAGGAGACGCGATTAGCACCACCGTACAGTGAATTAATGAGACGCGGTTAGCACCACCGTTCGCATCAACTTAGGCTAGTCAACCTTCTAACTGGCCTAAGTCAACGCGCATAGAAGTATACATCGGGATTTGCCCTAGACGTTCGTCTCCAGGCTCACCTCCTGTATACTCCGGGCACAATGTCATGATTCAGATCAGGGCTCGCATTTGAAAATCAATAACAGTTTGGGTGGCCAAAGGGGTCGTTCGAAAAGATGATGCAAGTAGTTAAGTATGAATGGCCAAAGGGTGCTGTTGAGACAAGTTGATGTAACGATCTAAGAAATACTCATAAGCGCCGTACGCTTTGGGAGCATGCTAACGGATGTCCCTAACAACATTACTTATAAGTGCTTCAGAGATCAAATAGTTACTTTTAAAACAAATAAGTTACTTTTAAAACAAATAAGTTACTTGTCTCTAGTTGAAAGCATTTCAAATCATTTTGGTTTTGCTATCAAAACGTTGACTAATCACATAAGGAAATAATAAAGATAGTACAACAAACAATAAGGAAAGGCGGGATATTAATTTATTTTACAAACCTAAGTAACTATGTCCTTTCCCCAGTTAAAAGAAGTTTAAACCCTTACCTGGCTCGACACAACAGTATGGAAGCAAGCAGTAGTCAATTTTCTCCCTCGTTGGTCCCACTTGTAATACAAGAGGATGAAAACGAGACCGACAATACTAAAACCAAGACACAAGACAACAAATGACTCACGGCAATTCAAATAGAACTTAGATCATGCTACAGGCGCAATATGGAAAGCCAAATAATTAAACATATAGAGATACACAATTATGGAACAACAATTAAGGAAATATTAATGCAATACTAAATAACGAAGAAACATAAAATTAAGTATTAAAGACATGCTAAAATGCAATTAGGGTACGTAGACATGCTTAAAATAATATAATGAAGCTCTCTTGCAAAATCAGGATCAAATGGGAAAAGTGGATAAAAATCCCTAAACGAGAAGGTGTAAGTTGACGGTCAAATAAGGTGGGATAAATTGCAAACTATGTAAAATATTAAATCTCAAAGATCAAGGAAGCTATAGGTGAAATCGGATTGATCTTAGGAGTTCGTATGTGAAAGGTCAACATTTAAATACGTGGGGTTGACCCAATTCCCGAAGTGCAAGAAAGGCAAAAGGCTGGAAAATCCACTAAGGCATGTGCACCGGCCAACGCACGGTCTTGAGCATGCTGTCAAGACCGTGCAGGTGCACACGACCTTGGGCATTGGCCATGCGCACGGGCGCAAGCCTATGCAGGCCAGAAGGGGTGCGCACGGGCAACGTACCGTCTTGGCAAGACCGTGCACGTGCCCATGCAGGCTAAAGGGAGACACACAGGGCTGCGCACGGGCTTGGCAAGACCGTGCGCAAGCTCGTGCAGATCTACTGGGCAGCAGACCCAGCAGTTCGCGAAGTTCTCACGCGGGCAACAACATTCAAACACCTAGACCTCCTAATTTACAACATAAAGCATGCCAATTCTCACATATAATCATATATATCACATAAGCTACACATAGGTCCAAGAATTACGCAAAATGGCCAAGTAAATCTTCCTAAACATGAAAATCCTAAAATTATGAAAATTCTATATAAAACTCATGAAAATCGCAATGAGGAGGGAATGAAATGAAATGGGGTAAAAGGATTACCGGTAGAGAACGAAGCAAGGGTCGTTCGGGTTTTCACGGCTCGTCGATCGGGCGAGAAACGGGCTCGGTAGGGCGATTCTGCTTCTCTTTCTCTTCTCTTTATTCCCTCTTACAATAAAAAATGGGTATATGTGGCAAATAAGGAATATAAGAGGGGTATGTATGTCAAAAGGGATACTAAAGGGGGTCGGGTTAAAATAGGGAATTTCGGGTAAAAGTGGGTTCTTGGGTAAAACTTATTCGTGAATATAAATATTTTCACGAAAAGCCTTCGGCGCGAATAAAATATAATTCCGGAATAAATCCGAAATTTCGGGTCGTTACATGCCTAAATGCCCGTTTGGCACTCAACTTCTAAATGCTTCTTGAAATGCGAGCAAATTTATGGACTTTTCTTGGGGCCCAGGTAGGTATACAGAGGTTTCACCTAGGGACGAGCGTCCAGGGTGTTCCTAGGTACTACTCCCAAAAACTAAGCGTCGACTGCGGCCTGTCAGGAGTTGGCAACCACGGTTGGGAGCGATGGTGGGTGATGCATTCGTTGCACACTTTTCTGAAATTACATTTCGTCGCCCATGGTCGCGCTATAGGGTCTGACACCGGTGATGGAGTATTTTCATGTCTTATAGGAGTTATAAGGAGGAACAAGCCCATTTTCGCTGGGATATTAAGTTCTCATTATTATTGCATTTACTATCATTATTGCTTATTGATTATTGTTACTACTAGTCGAAGCACATTCCGATTTTCTTCATTTACCATATGTACTTTCTCTATATATATATATATATATATATAAAACCCGTAAGCGTGGCTCGAACTTGCTCCAATTTATGCCTTCAGTGAGTATTCCTTTATGCTCACCCCTCCTTTTTGATTCTTACTTCAGGTTGACAGGTGGCGGTGTCACCTCTCATGTCGGTTGGCAACATCGTGTCATGTGTCTAGAGTTTCATGTCCATTGGTTATGTCGGTAGTGTCCAACAACAGTCTGTCATTTACTATTTCAATTATGTTTCTCCATTTACTGAACTCCCATGTAGGATGATTATGGCATTGATCTTTTGATTACTGTTTTATGATTATCGTTGCCTCGTGTGGCTTGAACTATTGAATTGTTAATTGTTTTTGTTTCCGCACTCTATTGTTAATATTATTGTTGTCGTTGTTGTTGGGCCAGGGACGTTGTTACCATTATAGATTGACTGCTTGTCGTTCGTCGGGATGAATTTTTAAATGGGGTACATTTACCTTGTTTGGGAGCTCGTCTCGGTGCAGATGTGATGTCCTTTCTCCTCCTTCGGAAAGGGGCGCTACAACTTGATGGGTCGATTCCCTCGTCGAGCAGGCACGTCCTCGAGACAGGTTGAGGTCAATGACGAGGATGAGGTCGAGGAAGATGCTCCGGAGACCGTTGCAGGCCCAGCCTCGAATGTAGACTTGCCCAGGAACTTTCCCAACTGGACAGTGGGTATGATGAATCTTCGAGGGAAGATGGTCTGCCACATGCTGGGTAGAGGACACAAAACGAGAGTAACGGTGTGGAACCATATTTCAAAATGTTCTCAATATACGAGTTTCAAAATATTTCTCAAATATTTTAATATACAGTGGAAGACTTAGTCGAATCTACTCTAGTATACACATGCATTGATAATATAATTTTAAATCATAAAGCAGATAAATTCAAAATGCTATTAACAATTAAGAGAACATAATTTATCATGCTTTTCAAAATAATGGTAGAAAAATTACCGTACGCCGAAGATCGCTATCTACGGAGGTTCTACTGCGCACTTGCTTTCGTGAAACCAGTTGAGCTTTCTTGCAATATCTCCGTCTTGACCTTGGAGTGTGGGCTCCAAAAGTATTTCCCAAAATACTAAAGAAAATATAAAAGAAAAACTATAGAGGAAAGCGCTTGAAAATTCGAATATGAAAATGAACTGAAGCCCCCCTATTTATAGAAAAAAACTAAGGGTATTTTGGTCATTTTGTATTTTCAGATAGCTGACACGTATAGTTAGCCGCCTCCGATCTCCAATCGGAGGCCACCACCGTGCAGCTCATGACGTCACGAGCAAAACACCGCCGAGCACGTGCAGATCGGACCTGACACGCTCCCGCATGTGCCACTCGTGTGCCGGCATGTGTTCAGCGCTCGTGAAACATGAGCTGCTACCACGTGTCCGGTCTAGTCTGGTCTGATCCGAGTTCAAATTAATACATAGACGTTTATGAATTTATCACAAGAACTCGCTTAGACCAACTGGTTCAGGCTTGTCTGTAGGTGTTGGAGGTCTCTAGTTCGATTCGCATGCACGACACCTTCTCTATTTATTTTTATTACGCATGGAATAAACCGACCCTATTCGGACCTTGACCCGTTAACCCGGTTCAGTTCAGATCAAATCTGAGCCGTTCTTCTGTATGCGACATGGCATGATCTGCAGCGCGCCATGCTGCCCGCCACTTGGCTTTACATCAGCGCCACATGGGTTGACGTGGCTGACACGTCATCATTTTTTATTTATTTTTTAAATTTTATTTTCTCCAAAATAAAATCTGGGGCTTTTCCAACTCTTTGGAATTTTTTTTTTTCTAAAAATAAATCCTTAATTTATTTTCAAACACTTTGAAATTTTATTTCTCTCTTTCCTTTTAATATTTTCTCCTCCGATCTTTGATGGGGCTTGCAAGGGGACCTGCAGGAATAATTAATTTTAGCTCCAAACGGGTCAATTCATTATCATCTCATGATAATAATTGATTATCGTTTAACAATATTTAATTCCACTAAATAAATATTGTTGCACTCTAAAATCAATTAAATTATTCAGGAATTTCTCGATCTAGAATAATTTCGCATTTTATCCATGTAGATATCTTGCGAAAAACAAATTATTGCTACTATCATTTATTTTTCACCTTCAATCTGAAATTTCTTGATTTGTCTTAAGTTCAAATTTCCTATATGTGAAACACATTCAACATACAACTTCGGTGACATATCACACGAAGTACTTTGGCCAAAGTTTTAATTCGAACTTTGCAAATCTATTTAATGGATATCTTTTAACATTCCAGCAGGGCCACAAATTCCTTGATCAATATTTCTCTTTAGCACATTTCATGCAATCACCGAACGTGCAAATATTTTGGCCGCTCTATATTGAGACCTCACTTCTGATCACATCATAGTGACTAACACTACATGCCTAAAGTTGAAATACTACCAGGATTAAGAGTCCAATGCACCTAAGATTTATTCATTTTAGATAGTAGTATAAAATAAACAATCTCAATGATCTAGTTCGATGTTTCCAATCCCATTGAAAGTCATCAATGTGTTATAATCAGAATCTCCATTCCCTATGACGAAAGACTAATCATCTTATATAACACATTATAGCCTTGATAAGAACATTTTCTTATCATACTGAATAGAAATATAACGACATGTGATTTCGGTATCTAAAATCTTTTCTTATGAAACACATTTCTGATAAAAATACCATCACACGTCATTAATTATTAAATATGTAAAATACTCGTAACTTGCAATAATTTTAGTTTTATTAATCCAACAAAATACGAAGTATTTACAAAATAATTGGGTTTTCAGGGCACTAATCCCAACAATATCCTACTTGCCCTAAATCCAATTGGCTACACATCTAAGACCCATCCCTTCTTCATGAGTATCAAAACTCTTTTGTGCCAAAGTCTTAGTGAAGGGATCTATTAGATGGTTACTGAGTCAATCTTTATGATCTTCTAGATCTATAAGGAAATTTCGGAACCAATACGCTTCTTTGGCTGCTTCCGAAGCTGCCATGTATTCAACTTTCATGGTGGAGTCAGCAATGCAAGTTTGCTTAATATTCCTCCAACTTACAGCTCCTTCTCCCAAAGTAAACACATATCCAGACGTCAAAATTTTTCCCAAATTTTGAATGTTGTCCGAATGATCCGAAATTTGCATGAGTGCTTCTTTATTATATTATGCATGAATGTGAAGTTAGAATTTCAATTGAGCAAGTTTAGCACCTTTAATTTTATGCATTCCGTTTAATTGATCTAATTGCATTTTACTTGTAATTTTAATTGCTAAGTGGTTTTATTTGGCCTTTCATGTATTGTAACTTCCTGACAGTCGTGTCTCGTGTCTTGTCTTGATTGGTTTTGTCGTCTGTCAGTTTCAGGCCATTCTCTCAAGGATTTGGTTGAACTGTCTTGTCTTTCCCCGTGCTTCCAGGTGAGGGTTTTAAAGTGTCTTCACTGGAGTAATAATTGTTTTATTCATTGAGAAATAACTACCCGTATGTTCTCTTAATAATTTGTTTTCTCATTCTCGTATATCCTATTAGATATTTAGCTATACTTTCATGATTTTTGAATAAACCATTTGATATCAACTTATACCTATAAGTAACTCTAAACCATTTTATTTTCAAAGGCAAGTAAAACTCTTTCGTTTCAAATGTGGGACTTTGACTTTGGTTGGGTCTATAAGGGAAGTCGTTAGGGGAGTCCGTCAGCACACCCCGACAAGCATGAAACTTATGGTCTCCCACTTTGTCGTCACTCACTTGCCTAAATGTTTGGCACTCAACTTATAAATATTTCTTGAAATACGTGCAAATTCATGGAATTTTCTTGGCGCCTGGAAGGGTATGTAGAGGTCTCACCTGGGGACGGGTGTCCAGGGTGTTTCCCGAGGTACTACTCCCAAAACTAAGCATCAATTGTGGTCTGTCAGGAGTTGGCAACCATGGTTGGGAGCGATGGTGGGTGATGCATTCATTGCACACTTTCCTGAAATTACATTTCGTCGGCCATGGTCGCGCTATGGAGTCTCACACCGGTGATGGAGTATTTTCATGTCTTGAAGGAGTTATAAGGAGGAACAGGCCCATTCTCGCTGGGATATTAATTGCTCTTTGGCCAAATTGCATTTTTGATCCTGTAACTATCCGAAAGTAGCATTATTAGTTCTAAGGTTTTCCATTTTGCAATTTTAGTCTGTAACTTTCAAAATGTTGTGTAGCGCCCCTTTTCCGTAGGAGGAGAAAGGACACCACATCCACACCAAGACGAACTCCCAAACAAGGTAAATGTACCCCATTCAAAAATTCATCTCGGCGAATGACAAGCACTCGATTAAAACTCCGGCAACAACAACATGACGCCCCAACAACAACAGCAACAATCAGATAAATCCGAAAGCGATTTCAGAAACAACAGTTTAATCATAAAAGCCATCGATGGCAATATAATTCATAAAATATTCGAAAATAAATATCCAATTAATGTCATCCACGGCTCAACTAACTATCCCACATCAGGGGCACGTAAGTATAGAAAGTAAATAAATTAAATCATAATGTTAAATACAGCAATTCAAATCAATTCGGAAAGTAAAGACTCGACTGTTGTTGGGACACTGACAAGACAATAGACAAGAGCCAACCTAGACCTGCGGCTGCCGACTGACAAGATAGGTGACACCGCCACCTGTCTACCTGAAGCAAGAACCAAAATAGAAGGGGTGAGTATAAAAGATACTCAATAGGGGGGGGGGGGGGGTAATACAATATAGGTATTGATCACAGTTCGTCGTTTATCGTTTAAAACCAAAAGTAGTGGATGTTGCTCGTTTTGATAAAGAGTACAAATATAAATATAAGTTGCAAAACATAACACAGAGCAACACTCGGGTTCAGCTTACTTTGAAAACACAAAAGGTTGACGAACCAGATTCTTTAAAAACATTTGCATGTAATGTCAAACCGATAGTTTGAAAGGATCTTACTTGAGTCATGAGGCCGCACAAGTTCGAAAGACATGACATAGCAAGTTGGGAATGATAATTAAATACGGCTCGTAATTCAACTAAATAGTTTGAACAATAAAGAAGATATAAGTTGGGCAAGTTCGAGCCATGCTTCTGGGTTTTATATATATATAAGGAAAATACATATGCTAAATGAAGAAAACCGGAATGTGCTTCGACTTGCAGTATAGCAATAATCAATAAACAGTAATAACAATAAAGGCAATTATGATAGCAAGTAATGTAGCGGGCGCCCCAAAAGGGTAACGCACGCCCCGCACCGAGTCTTGATCCAAAGCCGAAACAGAAATCCGGCCTGTAACGCCCCAAATTTTTGGTAAGCTAAAGCCGGTAAGAATTCCTAAGATAACGGGACAAGGTTGGAAAACTCGATCGGGAAATATGTGCTTATGTGATATTTGTGTGTTTTATATAAATTTTCGTAAATGCGATAAATTGTGAATTTAAATTATTATGTGTCAAGGTGCGTTTAAAATGATGAATTTTGACTATAATATTGATATATTTTGTTAATATGTCTTTTTTATGAAGTTTTGTGAAATTAAAAAAATACCCCTTCGATTTTTACCTAAATTATTTAAGTTGATTTTTTTTAAGTGTGAAATGTATTAGAAATTTATTAATTAGCATGTGTTATATAATTAATTATATTCTACTCAATATGTAATCATATATGTATCCAGTGGGTTAACTCTTATTAAACTAAAATATTTTATATACATATACGACATAATTAATTAGAGGAAAGAAGTAGGTGGTCAATTGGTCTCCCTTTTCAATACTGAAAAGTGGTATGGCATATATTTAATTTATTAATATATGAAATTATCATTAGCATTATTCACAAAAAGAAAACCCCAATTTCCTTTCTTGTATACTCTGGAAACCTCACAGAACTGTACGAACAAATAAACCTTCATCCTTCTTCTTTAATCAATTTGGACCGAGAACAGAACAAGGTACTAAATCTATGTATTTCTCTTATATATACTACTTTTAATGAGTGCTTAAACTTGGTGCTGGGTATGTGCCGCGTGAATCAAACCTTGCCTGACAACATGTTTTAATTGCCGAACAAATTACAATTCTTTGTATCAAAGAAGCAAATGGAATATTTAACTATTGTTTAGCTAGGTGTTGATCAGAGATGTAGTAGCAGCAATCCGAGTGTAGTTCCTTTCCCATTAATTTTAGAGGTGTTAATTGAAAGATGACTAGCGAAGTGATGTGTCTCCTAGTAATTTACAACAGAACACGAATAAGAAACCAGAGCTTGAGTATACCTATAGTTAATTTCCACGTCAATTCATGCAAATTACTTTCGTTATTGATGAGTTAAATTGATGCTTGAGGTACTAATGATTATTCATAATTATAGATTGATTTCACTACTTCATTTCATTTCCGGAAGTGATTAATCAAGTTACGTGCATATTTGTAGTCAAGCTTCATACTTTAATTAATCAATGGTAATTGCTATTAATAACAACTGAAATATTATAATGGTTTGATTCATTTATTTTCTTATATTCAATTGATCTGTTTAGCTATTTAATTGTTATGTGATTATCTTTAAGTGCTTTATTGCATTAAGCATAAGTCGTGCGTCGTATTGTCGTCTTACATGGTTGTGTCGTATTTGGTTTCAGGTGGTAGTTCTTCTGGGCAGTAGTTGGTCTTCTTTCTTTTGCCCTTTTTGCAGGATTATCCAGGTGGGGTTTTGTTTCCGAATTCAGTTTTTCTTATACGTATGTAAATATTCCATATATACCCGAAGCCGGTGTTTTATGTTTTTATGTTTTCTTTCCCCAAACTTATATTATGCGTAGTAGCTACTTGAAAATCATATTACTTTAATAAGTTGAAGGAAAATGCTTTGATATCAAATTATTACGTATAAATCCCTCGAAGGCTCATTTAGCTCGAAAGGGTTAAAAGTTGATTTGTCAATCGGTCCCTTTGACCACATAAGCATTTTGAAATGCGAGGAATTATTTTGGCCTTTCGGCCTGGCCATTGAGCCACATTATACTATTGGGCCCGGACATCAGGGTATGGGGTGAAGCCGGATAGACATTGGGTCTACGGTGAATCTCAATGCTCTGGTCTCCAAACTGATGGGAGCTCGGGGGTATGACCGGAGTGGCAACCCTTTTGAGTACCTGCGCCGGACGGGATCTAGTCTATATCCCCAGCCGAAGATGTATTGGATATTTGTCCTTGCATGATTATATAGTAGCGGGCTAGCTACCTGACTACACAAGGAGGAATAAGGGAGGTTTATTTGATATTTCTGATATTATGAAACAGGTGGTTGATGCTCGACTCGCCGAGACTTTACTTTATTGCGAAATTATTTGATTCACCAATAATTGTGAAAACCTTTATTTTTCCTTTGCTTTCTTCTCATTTACAAACTGGTGAATCTTTCCGGTTGTTTCGATAATATATATGTATTACAGCCCCCTCACTTAGTCGCTTTGACTAACCCCATTACTCTGTTGTTGTCTTTTCAGGTTCTGTTGCTAGGCGGATTTAGGTCGTGTTCTTGGAGTCATTTACTTTTGTTTAGGTGATTTCATTTCCACCTATGTATCTGGATAAATAATTAAAACCCTAGAGATTGTAGATGTAAATAATGTAAATTAGTTTGAATGTTGATATGGTTGTTTTCAGTAGCCTTGGTAGGCTTTATAATTGTGTTTTGGATTATGGTTGTTCTAGCTCCCTGAGTGGGATAGGTTGTGCTAATTTGCTTCCGCTGTATTATTGTTCATTGTCCTATTATTTTCTAAAGCAGATCCGCCTGGTATTTATTTTCTGTTCGCCAGGTTGTAGTTCATAACTGGACCTTTAGTTCTTGTTATGGATTGTGACTTGGTGCGGGACGTCACGTCGCACCGTATTTGGGGACGTGCCGTTACACGGCCCCAAACTGAAACCCAGCGAACAGCAAACTCATTTACTCAATCACTAGGTGGGGCTTTTTCCCAAAACAACCGACGACAACAATGCGGAAGCGGAAGCAACAACAACAAAACCTAGCTCTACTTAAGGAGTAAACCAATTGGCAAATAGTTAAAGCCCTCCAACGCTAGCGGAATTCACTTACAGAAACTTAATCAAATCTTAATGGGTTCAACATTAAATAATCCCGAACATAAATTCATAATCCACAGGATACAAATAACATGATCATAAGTACCTAAAATAATCTAGGAATGAACAACGCACAAAAGAATATAACTCCGCAATACAAGACCGATGATGCCCACCTAGTAACCACCTAAAACAAATAAGGGTTGAAGCAGAGAGGGTTTAGTCAAAAGACTAAGTGAGGGGGAAAGCGAAGTACATACATAATAGCATACATAGAATAAATCACCATTTTAACTTAAAAGAAAAATAACGTAAAAGAAGAGTTTTCATAAACATTTGGTGATTTATCATAATATAACATTTTATATGCTCGGCGAGTCGAGCCCTCAACTCCTCATATCATATCATAACATACCTGAAAACATAACCATCCTTATTCCTCCCATATTGCAGAAGGACCGCTAAATCCAAACTGCACTATGTATAGGCATAACAACCTATGTCTCAGTTGACACGAAGTCAACCGCCGCAGGAGCTCAAAGGTTGCCACTCCGGCCTCACCCCGTGCTCCCGGTAAAGGTGGAGTAAGCCACCGAATTCCACCGTAGACCCGCTGTCTATCCGACTTCATCCGATCACCATACTCCGGGGCCCACAATGACAAAACAGACACACATATCATAAATCGCATTTTCATAACTATCATTTTCCTATTAGAATAGGAATTAAGACATTTAGGGGGCCATAGGGGCCGTTCGAGACAGGCGGTGTAACGGCAGGAAACACAACTAGGTATTCCATCGTCGGGGGGGAATCTGCCCTAACGACTTCACTCAACGAGAAGGTTTCCAAACCCAAAATTACATTTAAATCGAAACATAGTTCGCTTGTCTCCTTTTAAAAACCTTTTGAACTCATATACATAGTACTCTTTTGATATCAAATTCATTATTCTTAAACTTCATATAAGTAGTAAGCATAAAGTATTTACTAAATATAGTCATACGGGATGAAAATATAAATTTCGCATGCGAGGCTTATCCGATATTAGGGTTGGTACTACGTACGTATTATCGTATAACATTAACAAAAGGAACCTCACCTGGCGACAACCAAAAGAAAGCCAGAAAGTGAAAGCGAACACCCTAATCCACGAGAGTGGAACCTGCAACTGACAAACGACACAACCATGTAAGACATATGATGACGCACTGTAACGCCCCAAAATTTTGGTAAGCTAAAGCCGGTAAGAATTCTTAAGATAACGGGACAAGTTTGGAAAAACTCGATCGGTACATATGTGCTTACGTGATATTTGTGTGTTTTATATGAATTTTCGTAAATGAAATAATTTGTGAGTTTAAATTATCCTATATCAATGTGCGTTTAAAATGATGAGTTTTGACTATAATATTGATACATTTCGTTGATATGTCTTTTTTTATGAAGTTTTGCGAAATTACGAAAATGCCCTTTCGATTTTTCACTTAAACCTCAGGTTTTCTTTTTATTCTTTCTTTCTCCTTTTCATAATTACACTTAGCCCCAGCCGAGAGAAAAAGAAAGAAAAAGAAAAAAAGAAAGAAAAAGAAAGAATTTCTTTAAAACTTCAATTCGATCTTTCGAGTTCGTTTCTTAACCAAATTTCGATCTGTAAGAACCTACGTGATCCTTATAACATTCTCTACAGGTATTATTCAAGTTCCATTTGATTCCGTTGTCGTTTGAATATGTTTTGGATAAATTGCTTCGAAGTTGGATTTTTCGGTAGTTTGATCGCTATACTCCGTAGTTTTCGATGATTCTTGATCCTATGTGTTGCCATTGTGATCTTTGATATTTGTTGAAGTTTGTAGTATGAAAATCTGATTGAAAATGAGGTTTGGAGGAAGATTTGATCGAAATACGTACCTTCTGTGCGAAGTTCTTCGCGTTTCTGCTAAAAATTCGCGAAAACAGGTGCACACGGCCTTGCAACAGGCCGTGTAGCAAGACCGTGCATGTTTTCCACTCCACACGGCCTTGCATCAGGCCGTGTGGGTAGGCCATGCATGTTCTCAAAATTTCACACGGCCTTGATCAGGCCGTGTGTGTAGACCGTGTGTCCCGATTTCAGTTCAAAAGTCTCTGGAAGTCAAAAATAGCAAATACTACTTTCTTCGTTTGATATTATTTTCAAAATCCGACTTCACCATTAAGTCTGTAGTGCTTTAAAACTTAATAATTCATAGAGTTTGAATTTTTCCAATTCCGTTTGATCGTGAAACGAACCGATTTCCGTTTAGGGAATTATACGCTTTTCGCAATTCTTTTCCAAGTGCTTCGAAACTTGAAGGTATACTTCTTTATAGTATTTTGAGCATGTCTATGAAACCTAATTGTGTTTAAGCATGATTTATAAGCTTGAAGTTTGATATTTCTTTAGTTTCATTGAATAACTGCCCTAATTGCCCTCCTTTGATTTAATTAAGTGTTTATTGCATTAAGAGTAAGCCGTGCGTCGTATTGTCGTCTTACATGGTTGGTCGTATTTGGTTTCAGGTGGTAGTTCTTCCGAGCAGTAGTTGGTTCCCTTTCTTTTGCCTTTTTGCCGTATTATCCAGGTGGGGTTTCTTTTACGAATTCGGCTTTCTTATACGTATGTAAATATTCCGTACATACCCGAAGCCTGTGTTTTATGCTTTTATATTTTCTTTCCCCAAACTTATATTATACGTAGTAGCTACCTGAAAATCATATTACTTTAATGAGTTGAAGGAAAATATTTTGATATCAAATTATTACATATTAGCCCCTCGAAGGCTCTTTTGGCCAGAAAAGGGTTAAAATTGGTTTCTCAATTTGGTCCCTTTGACCGAATCTTTCGAAATGCGAGAAATATATCTTGGCCATTGTGCCTGGCCTCTGTGTCATATCATATTATTGGGCCCGGACATCAGGGTACGGGGTGAAGCCGGATAGACGTTGGGTCTACGGTGGATCTCAATGCTCTGGTCTCCAAAACTGCTGGGAGCTCGGGGTGTGACCGGAGTGGCAACCCTTTTGAGTACCTACGCCGGACGGGATCTTGTCGCATAGACTTGTCCTCCGCCGAAGATGTATTGGATATTTGTCCTTGCATATACGATTATATAGTAGCGGGCTAGCTACCTGACTACACAAGGAGGAATAAGGGAGGTTTATTTGATATTTATGATATTATGAAACAGGTGATTGATGCTCGTCTCGCCGAGCTTTTACTTTATTGCGAAATTATTCGATTCACCAATAATTGTGAAAACCTTTATTTTCCTTTGCTTTCTTTTCATTTACAAACTGGTGAATCTTTGGGTTGTTTCGATAATATATACGTATTACAGCCCCCTCACTTAGTCTCTTTGACTAACCCCATTACCTTGTTGTCTCTTTCAGGTTTTGTCACTAGGCGGATTCAGGTCTTGTCGTTGGGATTGCTTTCTTTTGTTTAGGTGATTCCATATAGCCTATGTTGTCTGGATAGATACCTAAAACCCTAGAGTTTGTATGTGTCAATGGTGTAAATTATTTTAAATAGTGATATTGATGTTTTCAGTGGCCTTGGTGGGCTTTATAATTGCGTCTTGAATTTTGGTTGTTCTAGCTCCCTGAGTGGGATAGGTTGTGTTAATTTGCTTTCGCTATATTATTGTTCATTGTTCTATTATTTTTTAAAGCAAATCCGCCTGGTATTTATTTTTCTGTTCGCCAGGTTATAGTTCATAACCGGACCATTAGTTCTTGTTATGGATTGTGACTTGGTGCGGGACGTCACGTCACACCGTATTTGGGGACGTGCCATTACAGTTGGTATCAGAGCTAGAGGTTCATTGGCCTTAGCTCTGTGAGTCGTGTCAGTCTAGGTCCGTACGGCTTACGACTTAGGAATTGTGCTTTTGTGTTACAACTTTAAATTCATAATTAAGCTTCATGCATACCTGTTGTATTTGATTGTAGGATGCCGCCCCGTCGTGATCGTACGCCTGGTCACCCTCCTCAGCCACCTATGGCGCCACTGAACCCTCATGATTTGGTGGATTCGGTCAGAGAAATTCTGAGAGCTGAACGCCATATAGTCCAGGATGAAACCAAAGCCCGAGAGGTAGTTTTGAAGGGACTTCTGGATTATAAACCCCCTTCATTCTATGGTACTACTGATGATAGAGTGGCAGATAGCTGGATTGCTTCTCTCGAGAAGATCTTTAGGCTCCAGCAGACGTCTGATGCTGACAAAGTAGAGTTTGCAGTATACTTATTACAGGGATCCGCCGATGAGTGGTGGAGAGTTACAGAGAGGAGATTTGCCGCTAATAGGGTTAAACCTACTTGGGAGGATTTCCTGAAAGAATTTTGAGCTAAATACATCCCTCAGTCAGTCCAAGATTGCAGAGAGCGAGAGTTTATGGCACTCATTCAGGGTTCTTTATCAGTAGCAGATTATGAGGTTAAGTTTTCTAGACTTGCTGCCTATGCCCCTCATATTTCGGGTGATGAGCGCAGGAAGACTAAGAAGTTTATTGATGGTTTGAGACTGGGTCTTCGTCACAGTATGGCTATCCTTCAGTTACAGTCTTTTACTACAGCAGTTGACGTAGCCCTCAGCCTTGAGAGTGAGTATCGTGAGATTGATCGTATTGCTGGTCATTCTACCTCATCTTCATCAGGATTTAAGAGGCCTTCTACTTCCAGTGCACCTATGCAAGACAGAGGCAAGAGACCATTTGGAGGACCTAGGCCTTCAGTTCCTCGTCCCCCAGTTTCTCGTCCTCCAGTTCCTCGTCCGATAGGTTTTTCCTCAGCACCTCGCCCGATGGGTTTTTCTCCAGTTATTTGTGGTTTCTGTGGGAGGAATCACCCCGAGGAGAGATGTTGGAGTAAGTTAGGATTGTGTAGAGGTTGTGGGAGTTCCACTCATCAGATAGATAGTTGTCCCAGGAGGAGATTTCAGAATCAGAGTAACCAAAACAAGCTTGCTACTCATGCTCGTGTATATGCCTTGGAGGGTGATGATACGGAGACCGAGCCCGATTCTACTGCAGTGGTGGAAGGTATTATACATATTCATGAGATACCCATACATGCATTATTTGATCCGGGTGCAACACATTGTTTTATTACGCCTGCGAATGCTTTATCTGCGCATGTACCTGTTAATTTGTCTGATTATTGTTTTGTTGTGAGTTCCCCTTTGGGATCGTGTATTGTTACCGACCGTATATACCGACCTTGTCCCGTCGTTTTCGAGAATAAGGTTTACCCTGCAGATCTGATAGAATTGTCTGTGAAGAAGTATGGAGTTATTTTGGGTATGGATTGGTTATTTGAGCACAGGGCCAAGATTGATTGTTTTGAGAAGAAGATTAGTTTGGGATCCGATTCGAGTCAGGGTATTCATTTGACAGATGGGCCGATTATTTCTATGACAGAAGCAAAGAAGCTCGTCCGAGAAGGAGCTTCAGGTTTTGTTGCTTATCTTCTTAATAGGCCGAAGGAACAGTCAAAGTTTGAAACTACCGAGATAGTTAAAGATTTCCCTGATGTGTTTCCTGAGAAGTTAGAATCATTACCTCCAGACCGTGATATCGAGTTTGTTATTGATTTGTATCCGGGATCTGAGCCTTATTCGAAGACACCTTACCGAATGGCGCCAGCTGAATTGAAAGAGTTGAAGACTCAGTTAGATGATTTGCTAGGCAGTGGTTATATTAGGCCGAGTACTTCTCCCTGGGGTGCACCAGTATTGTTTGTGAAGAAGAAAGATGGTTCTCTTAGACTTTGTGAACCGGATGACTATAAAGAACAAGTATCCTCTTCCCCACATTGAGGAGTTATTTGACTTATTGCAGGGATCGAGGGTCTATTCTAAACTCGATCTGAGACAGGGATATTATCAGTTACGTATCAAGGCAGAGGACATACCGAAGACAGCTTTCAACATTCGATATGGTCACTTTAAGTTTCTAGTTATGCCCTTCGGTTTGACGAACGCTCCTGCATCATTTATGGATATGATGCACAGAATCTTCCGACCTTACCTTGATAAGTTTGTTGTCATCTTCATCGACGACATACTGGTTTTCTCAAAATCCGAGGAAGAACATGCAGAGCATTTGAAGATCGTGTTACAAACTTTGAAAGAACATCAGTTGTATGCCAAGTTCAGTAAGTGTGAGTTATGGATTGAGAAAGTGGCATTTCTGGGTCATGTTATATCCAAGAAAGGTATTGAGGTTGATCCTTCGAAGATAGATTCAGTATTGAATTGGGAGCAGCCTAAGACACCGACAGAGGTTCGTAGCTTTCTGGGATTGGCAGGTTATTACAGACGGTTTGTGAAGGATTTCTCTAAACTTGCAGCCCCGCTTACTGAGTTAACGAAGAAAATGTTGCCTTTGTGTGGACTGATAAATGTGAGAGCAGTTTCCGGGAGTTAAAAGAACAGATTGACATCCGCTCCTATTCTTACTTTGCCTGAAGGTTCAGATGGATTCATGGTTTATACTGATGCTTGGAAAGAAGGTTTAGGATGCGTGTTGATGCAGAATGAAAAGGTTATAGCTTATGCCTCGAGAAAGCTTAAACCTGCTGAAATAAATTACCCTACACATGATCTTGAGTTAGCAGCCGTTGTATTTGCTTTGGGCAAGTGGCGTCACTATCTCTACGGCGTTACTTTTGATATTTTCACTGATCATAAGAGCCTTCAGTATCTTTTCACGCAGAAGGAGTTGAATAAATGCCAGAGGCGTTGGATGGAGTTGTTAGAAGACTATGATTATAAGATTCAGTACCATCCAGGGAAGGCAAACGTGGTTGCAGATGCCTTGAGCAGAAAAGCGAGTGTATCACAACTAGAGCTGAGTTCAGATATATCAGGTGCCGAGAGAGCTCGTATTATTTCTTATGCTCGTATTTCTAATATTACGATTCAGTCAGAGTTGGGTCGTAGAATTAAAGAAGCTCAAGCTACTGATGATTGGATTCAGAGACAAATTTTTTGAATGAAGGATGAGCCAGAAACACAGTTCAGTATCGATGACACAGGTCTTCTCAGACATAAGACAAGAGTTTGTGTTCCTGAGAGTTTGAGGAAAGAGATTTTGGATGAAGCTCACAAATCAGCCTATACTATTCATCCGGGAGGCACTAAGATGTATCGAGATTTGAAAGAATACTTCTGGTGGAATGGTTTGAAGAGAGATATGGCCGATTATGTCAGACAGTGTGCGACGTGTCAACAAGTCAAGGCAGATCATCAGAAACCCGAAGGTTTACTTCAACCACTCCCCGTTCCATCTTGGAAATGGGAAGAGATAGCGATGGACTTTGTTTCGGGTTTACCGAAAGTCAGAGGTGGTTATGATAGCATTTGGGTAATCATTGACAGGTTGACGAAGTCCGCTCATTTCTTGCCCGTTCGTACAACCTATACAGTTGATAAGTTGGCAGAGGTTCATCATGAGGAAATTGTGAGACTTCACGGAGTTCCGATGAGTATAGTGTCGGACAGAGACACTAGGTTTACTTCACATCTGTGGCAGAACCTACAGGATCGTATGGGAACGAAGTTGACCTTCAGTACCGCAGCTCACCCCTAGACAGACGGTCAATCAGAGAGGACTATTAGATACCTCGGAGACATGCTGAGATCTTGTGCTCTAGATTTTCAGACGACGTGGTATAAGCAGCTTCCATTGATCGAGTTCGCTTATAATAATAGTTATCAGTCCTCGATTCAGATGGCCCCATACGAAGCTTTGTACGGAAGGAAGTGTCGATCGCCACTATATTGGGACATTGAGGATTGGAGATGGACTAAAGATGGTATTCATCGTGGCATTGCTCCGAAATTAAAAGAGATGCTATCGAAAAGGTGCAAGTCATCCGACAAAGAATGAAAGCTGCCCAGGATCGACAAAAGAGTTATGTTGATAGGCGTCGACGTGATTTGGAGTTTGAAGTTGGGGATCAGGTATTCTTGAAAGCTTCTCCTAGAAAGGGATTCGTTCGAATCGGTAAAGGAGGAAAGTTAGCCCCAAGATATTTGGGTCCGTATGTGATTCTCGAGAGGATTGGGAAAATGGCCTACAGATTAGATTTACCGCCAGCTCTTACTGGTATTCATAATGTTTTCCACGTCTCGCAGCTTCGTAAGTACCATCCAGACGAGTCCGAGATTATTCCAGTGGAAGATATTGAATTAAAGCCGAATTTGACATTTGTTTCCCAAGTTAGTATTCTGGACCGTAAATTCCAAGAACTCCGTAATCGTCAAATCCCACTTGTAAAAGTCCTTTGGAGGAATCAGAAAACTGAAGAAGCTACCTGGGAGACAGAGGAGAAAATGAGAAAACATTATCCTGAATTATTCGCTTCGAATGAATAGAATCTGAGGACAGATTCTCATAAGGGGGAGAGATTGTAACGCCCCAAAATTTTGGTAAGCTAAAGCCGGTAAGAATTCTTAAGATAACGGGACAAGTTTGGAAAAACTCGATCGGTACATATGTGCTTATGTGATATTTGTGTGTTTTATATGAATTTTCGTAAATGCAATAATTTGTGAATTTAAATTATCCTATATCAATGTGCGTTTAAAATGATGAGTTTTGACTATAATATTGATACATTTCGTTGATATGTCTTTTTTTTATGAAGTTTTGCGAAATTACGAAAATGCCCTTTCAATTTTTCACTTAAACCTCAGGTTTTCTTTTTATTCTTTCTTTCTCCTTTTCATAATTACACTTAGCCCCAGCCGAGAGAAAAAGAAAGAAAAAGAAAAAAAGAAAGAAAAAGAAAGAATTTCTTTAAAACTTCAATTCGATCTTTCGAGTTCGTTTCTTAACCAAATTTCGATCCGTAAGAACCTACGTGATCCTTATAACATTCTCTACAGGTATTATTCAAGTTCCATTTGATTCCGTTGTCGTTTGAATATGTTTTGGATAAATTGCTTCGAAGTTGGATTTTTCGGTAGTTTGATCGCTATACTCCGTAGTTTTCGATGATTCTTGATCCTATGTGTTGCCATTGTGATCTTTGATATTTGTTGAAGTTTGTAGTATGAAAATCTGATTGAAAATGAGGTTTTGAGGAAGATTTGATCGAAATACGTACCTTCTGTGCGAAGTTCTTCGCGTTTCTGCTAAAAATTCGCGAAAACAGGTGCACACGGCCTTGCAACAGGCCGTGTAGCAAGACCGTGCGTGTTTTCCACTCCACACGACCTTGCATCAGGCCATGTGGGTAGACCGTGCGTGTTCTCAAAATTTCACACGGCCTTGATCAGGCCGTTGTGTAGACCGTGTGTCCCGATTTCAGTTCAAAAGTCTCTGGAAGTCAAAAATAGCAAATACTACTTTCTTCGTTTGATATTATTTTCAAAATCCGACTTCACCATTAAGTCTGTAGCGCTTTAAAACTGAATAATTCATAGATTTTGAATTTTTCCAATTCCGTTTGATCGTGAAACGAACTGATTTCCGTTTAGGGAATTATACGCTTTTCGCAATTCTTTTCCAATTGCTTCGAAACTTGAAGGTATACTTCTTTATAGTATTTTGAGCATGTCTATGAAACCTAATTGTGTTTAAGCATGATTTATAAGCTTGAAGTTTGATATTTCATTAGTTTCATTGAATAATTGCCCTAATTGCCCTCCTTTGATTTAATTAAGTGTTTATTGCATTAAGAGTAAGCCGTGCGTCGTATTGTCGTCTTACATGGTTGGTCGTATTTGGTTTCAGGTGGTAGTTCTTCCGGGCAGTAGTTGGTTCCCTTTCTTTTGCCTTTTTGCCGTATTATCCAGGTGGGGTTTCTTTTACGAATTCGGCTTTCTTATACGTATGTAAATATTCCGTACATACCCGAAGCCTGTGTTTTATGCTTTAATATTTTCTTTCCCCAAACTTATATTATACGTAGTAGCTACCTGAAAATCATATTACTTTAATGAGTTGAAGGAAAATATTTTGATATCAAATTATTACATATTAGCCCCTCGAAGGCTCTTTTGGCCAGGAAAGGGTTAAAATTGGTTACTCAATTTGGTCCCTTTGACCGAATCTTTCGAAATGCGAGAAATATATCTTGGCCATTGCGCCTGGCCTCTGTGCCATATCATATTATTGGGCCCGGACATCAGGGTACGGGGTGAAGCCGGATAGACGTTGGGTCTACGGTGGATCTCAATGCTCTGGTCTCCAAAACTGCTGGGAGCTCGGGGTGTGACCGGAGTGGCAACCCTTTTGAGTACCTGCGCCGGACGGGATCTTGTCGCATAGACTTGTCCTCTGCCGAAGATGTATTGGATATTTGTCCTTGCATATACGATTATATAGTAGCGGGCTAGCTACTTGACTACACAATGAGGAATAAGGGAGGTTTATTTGATATTTATGATATTATGAAATAGGTGATTGATGCCCGTCTCGCCGAGCTTTTACTTTATTGCGAAATTATTCGATTCACCAATAATTGTGAAAACCTTTATTTTCCTTTGCTTTCTTTTCATTTACAAACTGGTGAATCTTTGGGTTGTTTCGATAATATATACGTATTACAGCCCCCTCACTTAGTCGCTTTGACTAACCCCATTACCTTGTTGTCTCTTTCAGGTTTTGTCACTAGGCGGATTCAGGTCTTGTCGTTGGGATTGCTTTCTTTTGTTTAGGTGATTCCATATAGCCTATGTTGTCTGGATAGATACCTAAAACCCTAGAGTTTGTATGTGTCAATGGTGTAAATTATTTTAAATAGTGATATTGATGTTTTCAGTTGCCTTGGTGGGCTTTATAATTGCGTTTTGAATTTTGGTTGTTCTAGCTCCCTGAGTGGGATAGGTTGTGTTAATTTGATTTCGCTGTATTATTGTTCATTGTTCTATTATTTTTTAAAGCAAATCCGCCTGGTATTTATTTTTCTGTTCGCCAGGTTATAGTTGATAACCGGACCATTAGTTCTTGTTATGGATTGTGACTTGGTGCGGGACGTCACGTCACACCGTATTTGGGGACATGCACTATTCACAATCACAAACATGAAATAAATTCATAAATCATAAAATTTGTATCTATCTCATCATTATAAAATACATGAGCGAAGAAAAAATTCGGAAAAGGTGAGTCTCGGTGGTACCTACAGTGCAAAGTAGCACTGTAGATTACAGGGGGTTTTGGGGTAGAAATGGCTCCACATGGGGTCTAGTCACGGGGTAGTGGCCGGGACCAGAGGCCGTGTGAGACACACATGCACGGCCTCTCAACAGGCCATGAGAGAGGCCCGTGCATGCGCACACGGGGTTGTGACACCCTTGTGCATAGCCCGTGACGATTGCGAAACAACAGAAAATTCGCAGACAGCAAACCCTTCGCGAAATCAACTCAGAAATCCATATTTCAACATTTAAACATTAAACACTCATGCTAATCTTCACATATGATGTTCTCCTACTCATCATCTACCTATAGAATCAAGAAGCACGAAATTCCATCCACAAAATCATCCAAAATCGACACATACACAATATTTGCACATTTTGGAGAAAATTCAGAAAAATGAGACATAGAGTGCATAAAAATTGATTAACATTACAGGTTTACCAGTAGAGGAGATCAAGAGGGTCGCGTAGTGTTAACGGTTCAAAAATCCATCGAGAAACGAGTCCGGCACGATCGATTGAAGCTTTCCTCTTCTTTTCCTCTTCTTATTTCTCTTTTTCCTCTTTTCTTTCTTTCTTCTCTTTGATGTGTGCGTGAATGAGAGAGAGAGATGAGGGTTGGATACTAAGTCAAAAAGTTGACTTGAGTTTAGAAATGAAGGGGCATTCTCGTAATTTATAAAACTTACTCAAAATATAAGTTTTCCAAATAAAATAATATTACTGTTAAAACTCATAAAAGTAAACGCACACTGACACGTCGTGGTTTAAACACCAAATTTCATTCATTTATGAAAATATTATATAAATTACATAATAATTAATAAAATAAATCATAAATCTCGTAAGAAAATCGGTTTGGGTTCCCGGTTCATGACTCGAATTTTCGGGGCGTTACAAGTAATTATCCCAGCGAGAATGGGCCTATTCCTCCTTATAACCCCTGTAGCGGGCGCCCCAAACGGGTAACGCACGCCCCGCACCGAGCCCCGACCCGGAACCGAAATGGAATTCGACCCGAATCGAAACCCGGCGAATGGCACACATTTACTCAATGACTAGGCGGGGGTTTCAAAAACGAAAGAAAACGACAGAGGTGCGGAAACGAAATTAAACAAAACAATAAATCATAATAATTGCACAAGTATTAAAGCCCACCAAGGCCAACGAAATTCAATTACTTAAATAATAAACGGGTTCGATACAATATCCCGACAATAATTAATAACGGGTTCAACATATAATCCCGAATACTACATAAATAAAATCCTACTATCGTAAACATAAATATTACCCAAACGGGAATAGAGTTATACATGAGCAAAATAAATGCAACTCAAACGACGACGACTACGATGACGATCAAATCCCGCCTAGTATCCTGAAACCAATACAGGGGTGAAACAGAGGGGGTTAGTCAAACGACTAAGTGAGGAGGGAATAATAATGTATATTATAAAACGGAAATAAATCACCATTTTTAAACTTAAAAGAAATCAACATAAAAGAAAGGTTTTCGTAAACGGGTGGTGATTTAGCATAAAACATAACATATTATATGACTCGGCGAGTCGAGCCCTTAACTCCAATTTCCAAACATAAAACGGGAAACCACCCTTATTCCTCCAATGTAGACGGATCGCTAAATCCGAACTACGCATAACATATGGTAACTCAGGTACTCAAAGGGCTGCCACTCCGGCCTCACCCCGAGCTCCCAAAGGTGGAGGGAACCATAGGATTTCCGCCGTAGACCCGATGTCTACCGACTTCGTCCTATCATCCTTACTCCGGGCCCAAACATACATACATACAGTTCATAACTCGCTTTTCAAATCATTTCGGGTTGGCCAAAAGACCGTTCGAGACATGTCATATGCGAGGCCGAAGGCTAAAGTTCGCCTTAGAAAACAAAGGGGTTTTACATGTCTCTTTCGCAAACGTTTCAAAGACTATACGTAGTACTTTTTCATATCAAAACATTTTTGATAAATCGAATAAACGTAATAGGCATAAATATGTAACGGCACATCCCCAAATACGGTGTGACGTGACGTCCCGCACCAAGTCACAATCCATAACAAGAACTAAAGGTCCGGTTATGAACTACAACTTGGCGAACGGAAAATAAATACCAGGCGGATTTGCTTTAGAAAATAATAGGACAATGAACAACAATACAGCGGAAGCAAATTAACACAACCTATCCCACTCAGGGAGCTAGAACAACCATAATCCAAAACACAATTATGAAGCCCACCAAGGCCACTGAAAACAACCATATCAACATTCAAACTAATTTACATTATTTACATCTACAACTTCTAGGGTTTTAAGTATTTATCCAGATACATAGGCGGAAATGAAATCACCTAACAAAAGTAAATGACTCCAAGGACACGACCTGAATCCGCCTAGCAACAAAATCCTGAAAAGACAACAATAGAGTAATGGGGTTAGTCAAAGCGACTAAGTGATGGGGCTGTAATACGTATATATTATAGAAACAACAGAAAGATTCACCAGTTTGTAAATGAGAAGAAAGCAAAGGAAAAATAAAGGTTTTCACAATTATTGGTGAATCGAATAATTTCACAATAAAGTAAAAGCTCGGCGAGTCGAGCATCAACCACCTGTTTCACAATATCAGAAATATCAAATAAACCTCCCTTATTCCTCCTTGTGTATTCAGGTAGCTAGCCCGCTACTATATAATTATATATGCAAGGACAAATATCCAATACATATTCGGCTGAGGATATAGACTAGATCCCGTCAGGCGCAGGTACTCAAAAGGGTTGCCACTCCGGTCATACCCCCGAGCTCCCATTAGTTTGGAGGCCAGAGCATTGAGATTCACCGTGGACCCAACGTCTATCTGGCTTCACCCCGTACCCTGATGTCCGGGCCCAATAGTATAATGTGGCTCAATGGCCAGGCCAAAAGGCCAAGATAATTCCTCGAATACCCTGACTCGAATCAGATCCCAAACTAATCTTCTTCTCAAAACAATCAATCTTGGCCTTGTGCTCAAATAACCAATCCATACCCAAGATAACGTACTTCTTCACTGACAACACTATGAAATCTGCGGGGTAAACCTTTTCCTCAATAACAACGGGACAACATCGGTACACGCAATCGGTAATCATACAAGATCCCAAAGGGGAACTCACAACAAAACAATAATCAGACAAATCAATCGGCGCATGCGCAAATAAATCAATTTCAGGAGCAACAAAAGAATGCGTAGCACCCGGATCAAACAATGCATGTATGGGTATGTTATGTATATGTATGGTACCTTCCACCATGGCGGAAGCATCAGGCTCAGTCTCCTCATTATTGCCCTCCAGGGCATACACACGAGCTGGAACAGAAGGCTTCAGCTTTGGCGGCATAGGCTGACTCGGGGGCTGCCTCTTGGGACAACTATCCTTCTGGTGGGTAGAGCTACCAGAACTAGTACACAATCCCAACTTATACCAACACTTAAACTCTGGGTGATTCCCTCCACAATAACCACAAGTAACTGGGCGATAACCTGACGGACGAGGGACTGAAGGAAACCCAGTCGGGCGAGTTGTAGAAGAAAATCCAGTCGGACGAGATGCTGAAGTAAATCCCATAGGGCAAGGTATAGGAGGTGTAGCGGGCGCCCCAAACGGGTAACGCACGCCCCGCACCGAGACCCGACCCGAAGCCGGAATGGGATCCGACCCGAATCGAAACCCGGCGAATGGCAAGCATTTACTCAATTACTAGGCGGGGGTTTTAAATAAACAACGAGACAAAAGTGCGGAAGCGAAATAAATCAAACATTAAAGCATAATAAATTGCACAATTATAAAAGCCCACCAAGGCTAACGAAATTCACTTAATTAAATAACAAACGGGTTCGATACAATATCCCGATAATTATATAATAACGGGTTCGATATACAAAAATCCCGAATACATTCTAATAAATCCTAAAATCAAAAGACATAAATCATAGCCATACAGAATGAGAGTTATACATGAACAAAAGAATGCAACTCTAAGACGCGACGACGACGACGCAGATCCCGCCTAGTATCCTGAAACCAGTACAGGGGTAAAACAGAGGGGGTTAGTCAAACGACTAAGTGAGGAGGGAATAATAAGGTATATAACAAAACGGAAAATAAATCACCAATTTTAAATTAAAAGAAATCAACATAAAAGAAAGGTTTTCGTAATCGGGTGGTGATTTAACATAAAACATAACATATCTTATGACTCGGCGAGTCGAGCCCTGAACTCCAATATCCATATATAAAAACCGGAAACCACCCTTATTCCTCCAATGTAGACGGACCGCTAAATCCGAACTACGCGAAACTTACTAGAATAACTCAGGTACTCAAAGGGCTGCCACTCCGGCCTCACCCCGAGCTCCCAAATGGAGGAAACCATAGGATTTACGCCGTAGACCCGACGTCTACCGACTTCGTCCTATCGCTCTTACTCCGGGCCCAAACGATCATACAAACATTTCATAACTCGCTTTTTCAAACATTTCGGGTTGGCCAAAAGACCGTTCGAGACATGTCATATGCGAGGCCGAAGGCCAAAGTTCGCCTTAGAAACAAAAGGTTTTACATGTCTCTTCCGTAAACATTTCGAAGACTATACGTAATACTTTTTCATATCAAATAATTTTTGATAAATCAAATGAACATAATAATCATAAATATGTACTAAGTATATATATAAACGGTGTGAAAACAAAACATAAACGTGGCTTATATCGGGAGAGGCTTATTTATATATATATATACGTAGTAATACTGGAATCAGAAAAGGAAAGCCTCACCTGGCTATGCAAAATGAACAAAAGAGCAAGAACTGGCGCTACTCCACGGGAGTATCGTCTGCAAAAATACCAAGACACAACCAAATAAGACTAAAGATGACGCACGGCTTATACGAAAGAATTAGAACACATAGAAGCACGTTATACAATTAAATAAATCACTTAGGTTCAAATTCTCAAACGAAAACGGAGTAATTCGCAAATTTAAAAATGTAAATCAATTCCAAATGCAACGAAACTTTACGGACATGCTTAGAATATCATAAAGAAGCATGCATTCGAATTTCGGGAAAATCGGACTTCACATGCAAAAGTTAGAAAATTTAACGAAAACTTAAAATGCACTATTCATATACCCGAACATGTCGTAAATTCATAAATCATGCAATTCCTATCTATATCATACATATCGAATACACGAGCGAAGAAAGAATTCGGAAAAGACGAGCCGAAGCGGGACCCGTAGGCCAATTTTGTACCCTGACATACAGAAGGTCAGGGTACTGTTCGAGCCTTCCACACGGCCTTGTGCACGGCCGGCCTTGTGCACGGCCGTGTGGCGAGGCCGTGCACACTCAAGAAATGCGCACGGCCTCATGCACACGGCCTCAAGGCCGTGTGTACAGCCCGTGCGCAATTCATCTCTCGCACACGGTCTCATGCACACGGCCTCAAGGCCGTGTGCAACAGGCCGTGTGCGATCAAAAATCGCAGAACAAGCAGAAGCTCAGAAACTCGCGAAAATCAAACCCTAATCCAACATATAATCACTAAATCATGCAAATTAAACCCTAATTCTCACATATAATCATCTACAACATATATGCTTCATATAGAAACGATAAACACGAAAATCCATCCACATTTTCTATCAAAATCATATAAAACCTAAATTCTATAACTATTATCAAAAATCCAAAAATTCGAAGTAACGAAGGCATTAATCGAAAAATTTCGTGAGGGCTTACTCGTAGATGAGATCGCGAGGAGTTCGTGGACGTAAACGGCTCGAGAATCCGTCGGGAATCGGAGTCGGGACGATCGTTGGAACCTTTCTTCTTCCTTCTCTTTTTCTTTCTCTTTCTTTCTTCTTCTTTTTCTTGTTTGAGCGTGAATGGCAATGTGAGAGAGAGAGAGATTGACTTAGTCAAATTGACTAAGGTTTAGAAACCGAAGGGGCAAAGTCGTAATTTTGCAAAATAAGTTCGAAAACTCACGTTGTCCAAATAACATGTAATTACAGTCAAAATTCATATTATTAAACACACATTGACAATTTGTAATTAAATACATAACTTCAATCATATACGAAATAAATTCTAAAATTACATAATAAATATCAAATAAATATTAAATTACACAAATATTCGATTCGGACATACCAAATTAATTATTCGGATTTTCGGGGCGTTACAATCACCCCTCCTTATGAGAATCTGGCCCCCAGATTCTACTCGTCCGGCTGAAATAATTCCGGATGAAACTTGCGCATTTTGTCCTCGGTCTCCCATGTAGCTTCTTCGGTTGTCTGATTTCTCCAAAGGACTTTGACAAGAGAAATCTCTCGGTTGCGTAGAGCTTGAGTCTTCTTATCCAATATCTTCACCGGCTTCGAAACAAAAGTCAAATCCGGCTCTAGTTCAACATCCTCAACAGGAAGGATCTCAGACTCATTCGGGAAGTATTTTCGGAGTTAGGAAACATGAAAGACGTTGTGAATCCCTGTCAGACTCGGCGGCAAGTCTAACCTGTAAGCTGCGTTCCCAATTCTTTCCAGAATCTCATAGGGGCCCAAAAATCTCGGACTTAACTTTCCTCCTTTCCCAATTCGGGTGAAACCCTTTCGAGGAGAAGCTTTGAGGAATATTCTGTCACCAACCTCAAATTCCAACGGTCGGCGGCGGGTGTTGGCATAGCTCTTCTGTCGATCCTGAGCTGCCTTCATTCTCTGTCGGATGATCTGAATTCGGTCGATGGCATTTTGGAGAAACTTTGGAGGAGTTCCTCGTTCCTTATCATCTTTCGTCCATCGCCAATCCTCGAGATCCCAAAACAACGGGGATCTACACTTTCTGCCATACAATGCTTCGTAAGGTGCCATTCCGATCGTAGACTGATGACTGTTGTTGTAGGCAAACTCAATCAGAGGCAACTGGTCGTGCCAATTGTTGCGAAAATCCAGGGCACAAGCTCGAAGCATATCACAGAGATATCTGATCATCCTCTCTGACTGACCATCGGTTTGCGGATGAGCGGCTGTACTGAAAGTCAGCTTCGTTCCCATTTGTTCTTAAAGTTGCTGCCACAAACGGGAAGTAAATCGAGCATCTCTGTCAGACACTATCGTAGACGGAATTCCATGAAGCTTGACAATCTCTCGGTGATAAATCTCTGCCAACCTATCCACTTTGTACGACATGTTGATCGGTAGAAAATGAGCACTCTTGGATAGTCGGTCGATAATCACCCAAATGCTATCGTAGCCACCTCTAACTTTAGGCAAACCAGACACGAAGTCCATGGCAATACCCTCCCAATTCCATGTAGGAATCGGTAGTGGCTCAAGCAAACCTCCCGGTCTCTGATGTTCAGCTTTAACCTGCTGACAAGTCGAACATCTCTTGACGTAATCAGCTACGTCTCTCTTCATACCTCTCCACCATAACAATTCCTTCAAATCCCGATACATCTTACTTCCTCCCGGATGAACTGTGTAAGGTGTGTTGTGAGCCTCATCGAGAATCTCTTTCCTCAGACTCTCCGGAACACAAACTCGGGACTTGTAGCGGAGAATTCCTGTGTCGTCCACACCAAACTGAGTTTCAGAATCAGCTGCGATGTGAACTATCTGTCTCTGAGTCCACTCATCAGTAGCCTGAATATCTCGAATCTTTCGACCCAATTCTGACTGGATCGATATGCTGTGAACATGGGCCTGAGAACTGATGTGAACTCCCTCTAACTTAGCCTCTAACTGGGCTATGCTTGCCTTCCGGCTCAATGCATCGGCTATGACATTCGCCTTCCCGGGATGGTACTGAATCTTGCAATCGTAGTCCTCAAATAACTCCATCCAACGGCGCTGTCGTTTGTTCAATTCCTTCTGAGTAAACAAGTACTGAAGGCTCTTATGATCTGTGAAGATGTCGAATGTGATGCCGTAGAGGTAATGACGCCATTTCAATAATGCAAATACCACGGCGGCTAGTTCAAGGTCGTGTGTGGGATAGTTCTCTTCAGCTGGCTTTAGCTTCCTCGATGCATAAGCTATAACTTTCCCATTCTGCATTAATACACAACCTAACCCTTCGTGTGACGCATCTGCATACACGACAAATCCTTCAGAACCCTCTGGCAGGGTCAGTACTGGGGCTGTGGTCAATCTCTTCTTGAGCTCCTGAAAACTAGCTTCACATTTGGCTGACCACTCAAACTTAGCTTCCTTCTTCGTCAATGCTGTTAACGGACCTGCAAGTTTAGAGAAATCCTTGACAAAACGTCTGTAGTATCCTGCTAATCCCAAGAAACTACGGATCTCTGTAGGAGTCTTAGGTCTCTCCCAATCCAGCACTGTCTCAATCTTCGAAGGATCTACCTCGATTCCCGTTCCGGATATGACATGACCTAGGAAGGTCACTCGGTCAATCCAGAATTCGCATTTGCTGAACTTAGCAAACAACTGGTGCTCTCTCAAAGCTTGGAGCACAATCTGGAGGTGTTCAGCGTGTTCTTCTTCGGACTTCGAGAACACTAAGATGTCGGTGATGAAAATAACGACAAACTTATCGAGGTACGGACGGAAAATTCTGTGCATCATGTCCATAAAAGCTGCTGGGGCATTCGTAAGTCCAAACGGCATGACCACAAACTCGAAATGTCCGTATCGGGTGTTGAAAGCTGTCTTCGGGACATCGTCTGATCGGATACGGAGCTGGTAATATCCCTGTCTGAGATCGAGCTTGGAATAAACCCTCGATCCTTGTAGCAAATCGAACAATTCCTCGATATGCGGTAGAGGATACTTATTCTTCACTGTCATCCTGTTCAATTCTCGGTAATCGATACACATGCGAAGTGTATCGTCCTTCTTCTTTACGAACAAGACTGGAGCACCCCAAGGCGAGGTACTTGGTCGGATATATCCAATAGAAAGAAGTTCGTCGAGTTGATTCTTCAATTCTTTCAACTCGGCAGGAGCCATTCGGTACGGCGACTTCGAATAAGACTCGGCTCCCGGAACTAGATCAATCACGAACTCTATATCCCGATCCGGTGGCAAGAATTCCAAATTCTGGGGAAACACGTCGACGAATTCATTGACCACGGGCATCTCTTCGATCTTTGTCTGGTCCTTCGGGCGGTTGAGAATGTAAGCTATAAAGCACGTCGCTTCTTCTTTCTGAACGAGCTTCTTGGCTTCCATCATTGAGATATACGGGCCTTCTCCTGATCGGAAACCTTTAACCTCATTAGAGCCCAGAATAACCTTCTTCTCGAAACAATCAACCTTCGCCCGATGCTCGTACAACCAATCCATTCCGAGAATAACTCCATATTTCTTCATCGGCAGCTCGATCAAATCTGCTAGATACTCGATATCCTCGATGACAATCGGACAACGTTTAAGTGCTCGGTTCGCCACGACCTTCGAACCCAACGGCGAACCAACCACTAGCACATAATCAAGCAACGAAACAGGCGCATGCACAGATAAGGAAACAGCAGGCGCAATAAATGAGTGTGAAGCACCCGAGTCGTATAATGCATGTATGGGGATGCCATTAATATATATAGTACCTTCCACCACGTCAGTCGGATCTGCAACAGCATCCTCTGCATCGCCTTCCAAGGCATAAACACGAGCATATGCCTGAGGCTGAGCGGCTCCCTGTTGTACCGGTCTTCTCTTCGGACATTCACCAATTCTGTGATCGGGGCTACCACATAAATTCATAAATCATGCAATTCCTATCTATATCATACATATCGAATACACGAGCGAAGAAAGAATTCGGAAAAGACGAGCCGAAGCGGGACCCGTAGGCCAATTTTGTACCCTGACTTACAGAAGGTCAGGGTACTGTTCGAGCCTTCCACACGGCCTTGTGCACGGCCGGCCTTGTGCACGGCCGTGTGGCGAGGCCGTGCACACTCAAGAAACGCGCACGGCCTCATGCACACGGCCTCAAGGCCGTGTGTACAGCCCGTGCGCAATTCATCCCTCGCACACGGTCTCATGCACACGGCCTCAAGGCCGTGTGCAACAGGCCGTGTGCGATCAAAAATCGCAGAACAAGCAGAAGCTCAGAAACTCGCGAAAATCAAACCCTAATCCAACATATAATCACTAAATCATGCAAATTAAACCCTAATTCTCACATATAATCATCTACAACATATATGCTTCATATAGAAACGATAAACACGAAAATCCATCCACATTTTCTATCAAAATCATATAAAACCTAAATTCTATAACTATTATCAAAAATCCAAAAATTCGAAGTAACGAAGGCATTAATCAAAAAATTTCGTGAGGGCTTACTCGTAGATGAGATCGCGAGGAGTTCGTGGACGTAAACGGCTCGAGAATCCGTCGGGAATCGGAGTCGGGACGATCGTTGGAACCTTTCTTCTTCCTTCTCTTTTTCTTTCTCTTTCTTTCTTCTTCTTTTTCTTGTTTGAGCGTGAATGGCAATGTGAGAGAGAGAGAGATTGACTTAGTCAAATTGACTAAGGTTTAGAAACCGAAGGGGCAAAGTCGTAATTTTGCAAAATAAGTTCGAAAACTCACGTTGTCCAAATAACATGTAATTACAGTCAAAATTCATATTATTAAACACACATTGACAATTTGTAATTAAATACATAACTTCAATCATATACGAAATAAATTCTAAAATTACATAATAAATATCAAATAAATATTAAATTACACAAATATTCGATTCAGACATACCAAATTAATTATTCGGATTTTCGGGGCGTTACAGGAGGTCTGGGTCCACCAAAAGGTCTCTTGCCATTAGGCTGCATAGGAGCACTCGGAATGAAAGGCCTCTTGAAACCCGATGAAGAAGAAGCGGGGGTAGTACGACGAGTAGCTCGATCAATACTGGCATACTCAGCCTCAAGAGATAAGGCTGCATCTATAGCTACAACATAGGTAGTGGGACGGGAAGCTGCAAGACCCTGTCGAAGTGGAATACTCAAGCCCTCTAGAAACTTCTTGGTCTTCCTACGCTCATCTAAAGCAATATGGGGAGCATATACTACAAGTCTGGTAAAGTTGGCTTCATAGTCAGCCACAGTAGAAGTACCCTGTGATAACTCTATAAATTCTTGCTCCCGGCGATCCTGAACAGTAGGGGGAACATACTTAGCTCGAAACTCCTCAAGAAACCTATCCCACGATGACTCAACTCCGGTGGCCCTCCATCTCTGCTCAGTCATCTTCCACCAGGCCTCTGCAGGTCTTCGAAGAAGATAGATAGCAAACTCAACCTTCTCTAGAACAGTAGGCTGATGAACTCGGTATATCCTCTCAAGAGATGTAATCCAACCCTTTGCCACAATATCATCTGTGGTACCAACAAACTGAGGTGGGTGGAAATCGAGGAATCTACGCAAGGACTGCTAACGGGCTCTATGCTCATCTACCTCTACATTCCTGTCTCTCTGATCCAGGTAATCCTTAAAGAGACCAAATATCTGCTGAGCATCAACCACTAGTGCCTGTGGTGTTGCTGCCGGAGGAGCACGATCACGACGAGGTGGCATCCTACAGTTAAATATAACAAGTATGCATGTAGATTAATTATGGATGATGTAACGCCCCAAAAATCCGAAATTATAATCCGGTATGTCCGAATCGAGTATTTGCGCAATTTATTAGTTTATTTCATGTTTATTATGAGATTTTAGAATAATTTCGTAAATGAATGAATTTCTATATTTAAATTACGAATTGTCAATGTGCGTTTAATTATATGAATTTTGACTGTAATTATGTATTATTTGGACAACATGAGTTTTCAAACTTATTTTGCGAAATTACGAATTTGCCCTTTCGATTTTTGACCCAAGTCAAATTGACTAAGTCTCATCACTCTCTCTCTCTCACCTCACTCTCGCCCAAATCACAAAGTAGCAGCAAGAAAAGAAAGAAAAGAAAAGAAAGAAAAATAGAAGGAAGAAGAAGGAGTTTCGACGATCATTTCGGCTTCGTTTCCCGACGGATTTTCGAACCATATACGCCTAGCCTTTCACGTCCCTCTCGTTTAATGTCTCCTATGCTTCGTTTTCCTCATTTTTATGAATAGTCGATTATGTTAGGGTTTCAATGATTTTTAGAGAATGTATGGATGGAATTTCATGTTTATTGTCTCTATGTGTAGCTTAGATGTTGTAGATCGATATATATGAATTTTACGATGAGATTTACATGTTTACATATTCATTTGTTGATTTTAGGATTGATTTCGCGTAAGTTTTCTGGTTCTGCGAATTTTGCTTCTGTTCTTGACGAACACGGGCTTTGCACACGGGGTGCGACAAGCCCGTGTGGGGATACACGGCCTCTTGCACGGCCGTGCAAGAGACCGTGCGTGTGATTGATGGTGCACGGCCTTGTGCACACGGCTGTGCGTGTCCCTCCTTGATGTGCACGGCCTTGGCACACGGCCGTGCACAAGGCCGTGTGGCCCGTTTGAATAGGGCCCTGACCTTCTGTAAGTCAGGGCCAATTTTGGCCTATAGGTCCCTCCGAGGCTCGTCTTTTCCGAATTCTTTCTTCGCTCGTGTATTCGATATATATGAAATAGATATGAATTGCATGATTTACGAATTTATAGCATGTTCGGATCTATGAATAGTGCGTTTTAAGTTTTCGTCAAATTTTCTAACTTTTGCATATGAAGTCTGATTTTCCCGAAATTCGAACGCATACTCCTTTATGATATTTAAAGCATGTCCGTAAAGTTTTGTTGCATTTGGACTTGATTTTCATTTTTAAATTTGCGAATTACTCCGTTTTCGTTTGATAATTTGAACCTAAGTGCCTTATGTGATTGTATAACGTGCCTCAATATGTTTTAATGTTTTCATATAAGCCGTGCATCGTCCTTAGTCTTAATTGGTTGTGTCTTGGTATTTTTGCAGACAATACTCCCGTGGAGTAGCGCCAGTTCTTGATTTTGCTCTTCTTTTTGTATAGCCAACAGGTGAGGCTTTCTGTTTCTGATTCCAGTACTATTATGTATATATATAAATAAGCCTCTCCCGATATAGGCCACGTTTACGTTTTGTTTTCATACGGTTTCTATATATATACTTAGTAAATATTTATGCCTATTATGTTTATTCGATTTATCGAAAATGTTTTGATATGAAAAAGTACAACGTATATTCTTTCGCATGTAAAACCTCTTTAATTTCTAAGGCGAACTTTGGCCTTCGGCCTCGCATATGACATGTCTCGAACGGTCTTCTGGCCAACCCGAAATGATATGAAAAGCGAGTTATGAATTGTATGTATGTATGTATGTTTAGGCTTAGAGTCAGGATGATAGGACGAAGTCGGTAGACATCAGGTCTACGGCGGAAATTCTATGGTTCCCTCCACCTTTGGGAGCTCGGGGTGAGGCCGGAGTGGCAGCCCTTTGAGTACCTGAGATTATACTGTATGTTATGCGTAGTTCGGATTTAGCGGTCCATCTACATTGGAGGAATAAGGGTGGTTTCCTGTTTTTATGTTTGGAAATTGGAGTTAAGGGCTCGACTCGCCGAGTCATATGATATGTTTATGTTTTATGCTAAATCACCACCCGTTTACGAAAACCTTTCTTTTATGTTGATTTCTTTAAGTTTAAAAATGGTGATTTATTTCCGTTTTATAATATACATTATTATTCCCTCCTCACTTAGTCGTTTGACTAACCCTCTCTGTTTCACCCCTGTATTGGTTTCAGGATACTAGGCGGGATCTTCGTCGTCGTCGTCGCGTCTTAGAGTTACATTCTTTTGTTCATGTATAACTCTCATTCCGTATGGCTATTAGTTATGATACGTGATATTAGGATTTTATTTATGTATTTAGCATTCGGGATTATATATATATGTTGAACCCATTAATATATTTTGTCGGGATATTGTATCGAACCCATTTATTAATTATGTAATTGAATTTCGTTGGCCTTGGTGGGCTTTAATACTTGTGCAATTATTATGTTTTATCGTTTGGTTTATTTTCGCTTCCGCACCTCTGTCGTTTTCTTTCGTTTTTGAAATCCTCGCCTAGTCATTGAGTAAATGTGTGCCATTCGCCGGGTTTTGATTCGGGTCGGATTCCATTTCGGTTCCGGGTCGGGGATCGGTACGGGGCGTGCGTTACCCGTTTGGGGCGCCCGCTACAGTTGGTATCAGAGCTTCTTTGGTCCAATGGCCTAAGCTCTGAATCGTCGTGTTTTGTTTGTTTTGTCAGTCATTGTGTGCCGGTGTAACTTAGGGAATTGCACTCACCAGTGTTCAAGAACACTTTGTGTTTGAATTGTGACGGATCTTTGTTGGATGATCAACAACAAAAGATCTTTTACAATCAAAACACTGGGATGGGCTTGGATATAGGTGGATGTGAAACTCAAGGTTGTACTTGCCATGCCTGGTTGTCTGTCGTGTCCGGTTGTGTGTAGGTCGTACGGCTTAGGACTTCTGTGGAATTTGTGCAAATGTGCTAAGTGCTTATGTGAGCTCTATCTGAACATTACTTGCCTACGTGTTACAACTTTTCATAATCGCTTACCATTATGCATGTTGGTATTGAATTTGCAGAATGCCTCCTCGCCGTGAACCGCCAGGTCCGCCTCCAGGTGTTCCGACACCAGCATAGTTTATGGAAGCCTTAGGGCAGTTTATGGTTAATACCAACCGAGCAACGCCACCACCTGCCCCCGAGACCGAGATGAGCAGGTTCCTTAAACTCCACCCTCCGCAGTTCGAGGGTGCACCGGACGATGTTATTGCCGAATCTTGGATAGCGGCAATGGAGAAGAGGTTCAGAGTAATGGAATGTCCGGACCCTAAGAGGGTCGAATTAGCAGTGTATCAGATGACAGGAGCTGCACATAACTGGTGGGCCCGTATAGAGCAGCGATGGCAGCGAGAGCATGTGGTCCCGACTTGGGATTAGTTCTTGGTTGAGTTTCGGGCCAAGTATATTCCGTTAGTGGTCCGACAGCGACGTGAGCGAGAGTTCCTGGCTCTTAAGCAGGGTACTTCATCAGTTGACCAGTACGAGGCTCATTTCTCCAGACTTATTATTCACTGCTCGTATATGGTTGACGACGAACAGAGGAAGACTCGAAAATTCATCGAAGGGTTGTCGAATGAGATTCGTATGCATATGCTCGGGAACAGACTTCAGTACTACACCGACGCAGTTGAGACGACACTATCTATAGAGTCTGACCTCCGACAGATGAGACCGACTTCTGCACCTGCCCCCGCAGCCGCCAAGAGTTTTGCTTCTGGTTCGAAGAGACCCTTTACTCATTCAGGGTCCTCTTCTGGGAAGAAGCCATTCAAGACAGCCGTTCAGCCTGCTCCTCCCTGACCTCAGGGATTTCCACGACCCGTATGTGGATTCTGTCAGGGCCCGCACTTAGAGGCCAAATGTTGGAAGAAGAATGGTCTTTTCTACGGATGTGGTAGCGCCGATCACCGGGTAGATGTATGCCCGAAGAGGAGACCGGTACAGCAGGGAGCCGCTCAGCCTCAGGCCTATGCCCATGTTTACGCCTTGGAAAGCGATGCAGAGGATGCTGTTGCAGATCCGACCGACGTGGTGGAAGGTACTATATATATAAATGGCATCCCCATACATGCATTGTACGACTCGGGTGCTTCACACTCATTTATTGCGCCTGCTGTTTCCTTATCTGTGCATGCGCCTGTTTCCTTGCTTGATTATGTGTTGGTGGTTGGGTCGCCGTTGGGTTCGAAAGTTATTGCGAACCGAGCACTTAAGCGTTGTTCGATTATCATCGAGGGTATCGAGTACCCGGCTGATTTGATCGAGTTGCCGATGAAGAAATATGGGGTTATTCTCGGAATGGATTGGTTGTACGAGCATCGGGCAAAGGTTGATTGTTTCGAGAAGAAGGTTATTCTGGGTTCTAATGAAGTTAAGGGTTTCCGATCAGGAGAAGGTCCGTACATCTCAATGATGGAAGCCAAGAAGCTTGTTCAGAAAGAAGAAGCTACATGCTTTATAGCTTACCTTCTCAACCGCCTGAAGGACCAAACGAAGATCGAAGAAATGCCCGTGGTCAATGAGTTCACTGACGTGTTTCCAGAGAATCTGGAATTCTTGCCGCCGGATCAGGATATAGAGTTCGTGATGGACCTAGTTCCGGGAGCCGAGCCACATTCAAAGTCGCCGTACCGAATAGCTCCTGCCGAGTTGAAGGAATTGAAGAACCAACTCGACGAACTTCTTTCTATTGGATATATCCGACCGAGTACCTTTCCTTGGGGTGCTCCAGTCTTGTTCGTGAAGAAGAAGGATGGTACACTTCGCATGTGTATCGATTACCGAGAATTGAACAGGATGACAGTGAAGAAGAAGTATCCTTTACCACATATCGAGGAATTGTTCGATTTTTTACAAGGATCGAGGGTTTATTCCAAGCTCGATCTCAGACAAGGATATTACCAGCTACGTATCCGATCACAGGATATCCCGAAGACAGCTTTCAACACCCGATACGGACATTTCGAGTTTGTGGTCATGCCGTTTGGACTCACGAATGCCCCAACATGATGCACAGGATTTTCCGTCCGTACCTCGACAAGTTCGTTGTTATTTTCATTGACGACATCTTAGTGTTCTCGAAGTCCGAAGAAGAACACACTGAACACCTCCGGATTGTGCTCCAAGCTTTGAGAGAGCACCAATTATTTGCTAAGTTCAGCAAATGCGAATTCTGGATTGACCGAGTGACCTTCCTAGGTCATGTCGTATCCGGAACGGGAATCGAGGTAGATCCTTCGAAGATTGAGATAGTGCTGGATTGGGAGAGACCTAAGACTCCTACAGAGATCCGTAGTTTCTTGGGTTTAGCAGGATACTACAGACGTTTCGTCAAGGATTTCTCTAAACTTGCAGGCCCGTTAACAGCATTGACAAAGAAAGAAGCTAAGTTTGAGTGGTCAGCCAAATGTGAAACTAGTTTTCAGGAGCTCAAGAAGAGATTGACCACAGCTCCAGTATTGACCCTGCCCGAGGGTTCTGAAGGATTTGTCATGTATGCAGATGCGTCACACGAAGGATTAGGTTGTGTGTTAATGCAGAATGGGAAAGTTATAGCTTATGCATCGAGGAAGCTAAAGACAGCTGAAGAGAACTATCCTACTCACGACCTTGAGCTGGCCGCCGTTGTATTTGCTTTATTGAAATGGCGTCATTACCTCTACGGCATCACGTTCGACATCTTCACAGATCATAAGAGCCTTCAGTACTTATTTACTCAGAAGGAATTGAACAAACGACAGTGCCGTTGGATGGAGTTATTTGAGGATTACGATTGCAAGATCCAGTATCATCCCGGAAAGGTGAATGTTGTAGCTGATGCACTGAGCCGGAAGGCGAGCATAGCCCAGCTAGAGGCTAAGTTAGAGGGAGTTCACATCAGTTCCCAGGCCCATGTTCATAGCATATCGATCCAGTCAGAGGTGGGTCGAAAGATTCGAGATGTTCAGGCTACTGATGAGTGGACTCAGAGACAGATAGTTCACATCGCAGCTGATCCAGAGACTCAGTTTGGTGTGGACGACATAGGAATTCTCTGCTACAAGTCCCGAGTTTGTGTTCCGGAGAGTCTGAGGAAAGAGATTCTCAATGAGGCTCACAAGACACCTTACACAGTTCATCCAAGAGGAAGTAAGATGTATCGGGATCTAAAAGAGTTATTCTGGTGGAGAGGTATGAAGAGAGACGTAGCTGATTACGTCAAGAGATGCTCGACTTGTCAACAAGTTAAAGTTGAACATCAAAGATCGGGAGGTTTGCTTGAGCCACTATCGATTCCTGCATGGAATTGGGAGGGTATTGCCATGGACTTCGTGTCTGGTTTGCCTAAAGTTAGAGGTGGCTATGATAGCATTTGGGTGATTATCGACCGACTATCCAAGAGTGCTCATTTTCTACCGATCAACATGCCGTACAAAGTGGATAGGTTGGCAGAGATTTACCACCGGGAGATTGTCAAGCTTCATGGGATTCCGACTACGATAGTGTCTGACAGAGACGCTCGATTTACTTCTCGCTTATGGAAGCAACTTCAAGAGCGAATGGGAGCGAAGCTGACTTTCAGTACAGCCGCACATCCGCAGACAGATGGTCAGTCAGAGAGGATGATCAGATATCTCTGTGATATGCTTCGAGCTTGTGCCTTGGATTTTCACAACAATTGGCACGACCAATTGCCTTTGATCGAGTTTGCCTACAACAATAGTTATCAGTCTTCGATCGAAATGGCACCTTACGAGGCATTGTACGGCAGAAAGTGTAGATCCCCGTTGTTTTGGGATCTTGAGGATTGGCGTTGGATGAAAGACGATAAGGAACGAGGAACTCCTCCAAAGTTTCTCCAGAATGCCATCGACCGTATCCAGATCATTCGGCAGAGAATGAAAGCAGCTCAGGATCGACAGAAGAGCTATGCCAACAACCGTCGCCGACCGTTGGAATTTGAGGTTGGTGACAAAGTATTCCTCAAAGCTTCTCCTCGAAAGGGATTCACCCGAATCGGAAAAGGAGGAAAACTAAGTCCGAGATTTTTGGGTCCTTATGAAATTCTGGAGAGGATTGGGAACGCCGCCTACAGGTTAGACTTTCCGCCAAGCCTAACAGGAATTCACAATGTCTTTCATGTTTCTCAACTCCGAAAGTACTTCCCGAATGAGTCCGAGATCCTTCCTGTTGAGGAAATTGAACTAGAGCCGGATTTGACCTTTGTTTCGAAGCCGGTGAAGATATTGGATAAGAAGACTCAAGCTCTGCGCAACCGAGCGATTTCTCTTGTCAAAGTCCTTTGGAGAAATCAGACAACCGAAGAAGCTACATGGGAGACCGAGGACAAGATGCGCAAGTTTCATCCGGAATTATTTCAGTCGGACGAGTAGAATCTGGGGGCCAAATTCTCATAAGGAGGGGTGATTGTAACGCCCCGAAAATCCAAAATTATAATCCGGTATGTCCGAATTGAGTATTTGCGCAATTTATTAGTTTATTTGATATTTATTATGAGATTTTAGAATAATTTTGTAAATGAATGAATTTCTATATTTAAATTACGAATTGTCAATCTGCGTTTAATTATATGAATTTTGACTGTAATTATGTATTATTTGGACAACATGAGTTTTGAAACTTATTTTGCGAAATTACGAATTTGCCCTTTCGATTTTTGACCCCAGTCAAATTGACTAAGTCTCATCACTCTCTCTCTCTCACCTCACTCTCGCCCAAATCAGAAAGCAGCAGCAAGAAAAGAAAGAAAAGAAAAGAAAGAAAAAGAGAAGGAAGAAGAAGGAGTTTCGACGATCATTTCGGCTTCGTTTCCCAACGGATTTTCGAATCATTTACGCCTACCAACTCCCCGCGATCTCTTCTACGAGTAAGCCTTTCACGTCCCTCTCGTTTAATGTCTCCTATGCTTTCTTTTCCTCATTTTTGTGAATAGTCGATTATGTTAGGGTTTAAATGATTTTTAGAGAATGTATGGATGGAATTTCGTGTTTATTGTCTCTATGTGTAGCTTAGATGTTGTAGATCGATATATATGACTTTTAGGATGAGATTTACATGTTTAGATATCCATTTGTTGATTTTAGGATTGATTTCGCGTAAGTTTTCTGGTTCTGCGGATTTTGCTTCTGTTCTTGACGCACACGGGGTGTAACAAGCCCGTGTGGGGGTACACGGCCTCTTGCACGGCCGTGCAAGAGACCGTGCGTGTGATTGATGGTGCACGGCCTTGTGCACACGGCCTCAGGCCGTGCGTGTCCCTCCTTGATGTGCACGGCCTTGGCACACGGCCGTGCACAAGGCCGTGTGGCCCGTTTGAACAGGGCCCTGACCTTCTGTAAGTCAGGGCCAATTTTGGCCTACGGGTCCCTCCGAGGCTCGTCTTTTCCGAATTCTTTCTTCGCTCGTGTATTCGATATATATGAAATAGATATGAATTGCATGATTTACGAATTTATAGCATGTTCGGATCTATGAATAGTGCGATTTAAGTTTTCGTCAAATTTTCTAACTTTTGCATATGAAGTCTGATTTTCCCGAAATTCGAATGCATACTCCTTTATGATATGTAAAGCATGGCCATTAAGTTTCGTTGCATTTGGACTTGATTTGCAGTTTTAAATTTGCGAATTACTCCGTTTTCGTTTGATAATTTGAACCTAAGTGCCTTATGTGATTGTATAACGTGCCTCAATATGTTTTAATGTTTTCGTATAAGCCGTGCGTCGTCCTTAGTCTTAATTGGTTGTGTCTTGGTATTTTTGCAGACGATACTCCCGTGGAGTAGCGCCGGTTCTTGCTTTTGCTCTTCTTTTTGTATAGCCAACAGGTGAGGCTTTCCGTTTCTGATTCCAGTACTATTATGTATATATATAAATAAGCCTCTCCCGATATAAGCCACGTTTACGTTTCGTTTTCATACCGTTTCTATATATATACTTAGTAAAGATTTATGCCTATTATGTTTATTCGATTTATCGAAAATGTTTTGATATGAAAAAGTACTACGTATATTATTTCGAACGTTTGCGAAAGAGACATGTAAAACCTCCTTAATTTCTAAGGCGAACTTTGGGCTTCGGCCTCGCATATGACATGTCTCGAACGGTCTTTTGGCCAACCCGAAATGATTTGAAAAGCCAGTTATGAACTGTATGTATGTATGTATGTTTGGGCCCGGAGTCAGGATGATAGGACGAAGTCGGAAGACATCAGGTCTACGGAGGAAATTCTATGGTTCCCTCCACCTTTGGGAGCTCGGGGTGAGGCCGGAGTGGCAGCCCTTTGAGTACCTGAGATTATACTGTATGTTATGCGTAGTTCGGATTTAGCGGTCCGTCTACATTGGAGGAATAAGGGTGGTTTCCTGTTTTTATGTTTGGAAATTGGAGTTAAGGGCTCGACTCGCCGAGTCATATGATATGTTTATGTTTTATGCTAAATCACCACCCGTTTACGAAAACCTTTCTTTTATGTTGATTTCTTTAAGTTTAAAAATGGTGATTTATTTCCGTTTTATAATATACATTATTATTCCCTCCTTACTTAGTCATTTGACTAACCCTCTCTGTTTCACCCCTGTATTGGTTTCAGGATACTAGGCGGGATCTTCGTCGTCGTCGTCGCGTCTTAGAGTTACATTCTTTTGTTCATGTATAACTCTCATTTCGTATGGTTATTAGTTATGATACGTGATATTAGGATTTTATTTGCGTATTTAGCATTCGGGATTATATATATATATGTTGAACCCGTTAATATATTTTGTCGGGATATTGTATCGAACCCGTTTATTAATTATGTAATTGAATTTCATTGGCCTTGGTGGGCTTTAATACTTGTGCAATTATTATGTTTTATCGTTTGGTTTATTTTCGCTTCCGCACCTCTGTCGTTTTCTTTCGTATTTGAAATCCCCGCCTAGTCATTGAGTAAATGTGTGCCGTTCACCGGGTTTCGATTTGGGTCGGATTCCATTTCGGTTCCGGGTCGGGGCTCGGTGCGGGGCGTGCGTTACCCGTTTGGGGCGCCCGCTACAGATGCAAAGCTGTAACCACATAAGCACAAAAGCACAATTCCTAGGTCATAAGCCGTACGGACCTAGACTGACACGACTCATAGAGCTAAGGCCAATGAACCTCTAGCTCTTATACCAACTGTAACGGCACGTCCCCAAATACGGTGCGACGTGACGTCCCGCACCAAGTCACAATCCATAACAAGAACTTGGCGAACGGAAAATAAATACCAGGCGGATCTGCTTTAGAAAATAATAGGACAATGAACAATAATACAGCGGAAGCAAATTAACACAACCTATCCCACTCAGGGAGCTAGAACAACCATAATCCAAAACACAATTATGAAGCCCACCAAGGCCACTGAAAACAACCATATCAACATTCAAACTAATTTACATTATTTACATCTACAACTTCTAGGGTTTTAAGTATTTATCCAGATACATAGGCGGAAATGAAATCACCTAATCGAAAGTAAATGACTCCAAGGACACAACCTGAATCCGCCTAGCAACAAAACCCTGAAAAGACAACAACAGAGTAATGGGGTTAGTCAAAGCGACTAAGTGAGGGGGCTGTAATACGTATATATTATCGAAACAACAGAAAGATTCACCAGTTTGTAAATGAGAAGAAAGCAAAGGAAAAATAAAGGTTTTCACAATTATTGGTGAATCGAATAATTTCGCAATAAAGTAAAAGCTCGGCGAGTCGAGCAACAACCACCTGTTTCACAATATCAGAAATATCAAATAAATCTCCCTTATTCCTCCTTGTGTAGTCAGGTAGCTAGCCCGCTACTATATAATTATATATGCAAGGACAAATATCCAATACATCTTCGGCTGGGGATATAGACTAGATCCCGTCCGGCGCAGGTACTCAAAAGGGTTGCCACTCCGGTCATACCCCCGAGCTCCCATCAGTTTGGAGACCAGAGCATTGGGATCCACCGTAGACCCAACGTCTATCCGGCTTCACCCCGTACCCTGATTTCCGGCCAGGCATAAAAGCCAAGATAATTCCTCGCATTTCAAATGCTTCTGTGGTCAAAGGGACCAATTTCAAACTCATTTGTAACCCTTTCGAGCTAATGGAGCCTTCTAGGGGTTAATATGTAATAATTTAATATCAAAGCATTTTCCTTTAACTCATTAAAGTAATATGATTTTCAAGTAGCTACTACGTATAATATAGGTTTGGGGAAAGAAAACATAAAAGCATAAAACACAGGCTTCGGGTATATATGGAATATTTACATACGTATAAGGAAAGCCGAATTCGGAAAAGAAACCCCACCTGGACATCCCAAAAGATAGCAAAAAGGACGATCAAACACAATCAGGGTTCCTCTGTAGGATCACCTGCTATACAAATGACAAAAGGGTAAGACTCAACTCAATAACCCATTTAAGACACGACTGACTTGTACGGCTATAATTTAAATCATGTAATCAGATAACTAATTAAACAATTAATCAAGTCATAAGAAAAACAACAGAAACCAAACAACTAGTAAATTGCCCAAAATTTTGTAATTAATGACCGTTCTCAAATCTAAATTCCAATTCGGATTATATGTTATAACAATTTTGTCAACGTGATTCATTCAACAAATTAAATATCAATTATCTTTTAATTAATAAGTTGCAACTCATTTCCAAAATTAAAAGAACTAAAATTGTTTATAGCGACTAATAATATTTTGTTGGTTTAGAAAAGCTAACTAGCTAAACAATACTCATTAAATCATTGTTTCTTAAACAGTTAAATACTGCCAAGTATATTAACACATAGATAAAAGGGATTCTACATGTCCAGAAACCTCTATAATTAGAATACAAACTCAAGTGATCAACTTAATAATTAGTTGTCGGCAAGTCTACCTAAGCATAGATTCAATATTATTAACTTATCATAATATATTATTAAGTACAAAAGAAGCTAATAATTAGAACTACTTACAATTTTATCAATCCGTACCTCTCCGTTACAACTATTTAAATAATTAGGAATAGTCCTTTAATGAAATTAAGCGATACAAAACATTACTAAACAAACTACTAAATCTGTTGTACCATATCAATTTGGAGAAACATTAAATTCAAGAAACAATGAACGAGGCAAATTCATAACATTAAACTACTTACGAAAAGAAATAGGAGAAGAAGAAAGAAGTATGCCTATTAATGATACAAATGAAATGAATGGAAATGGGAGAGTATTATGTTAATTTCTTTCGTGATGGATAAAAGTGAAATGATCTCTGTTTGCGCCCACGAAACACTTGCATGTATAAAACACATGTATGTATAATATAGTATAATAAAACATTAGTATAATAAAACAGGTTCAATATAAGTGGCATGTTAGTAACAAGATTAGTGGAAAGTTAGTAAGCATGATGTGTTCAGTTAAGTTGATGTTTTATTTTTCATTTATCCATTTCTCGTTTTTGTTTTTCTTTTCTTTTATTTACGGATGGATGAATTGAAGCCAAGGTCAACATGTCATTTAATGCAATGTAGAAAGCATTGCCGAGGTGGAATAACGTGGACAGGTTAATACGTCTTTTACTCTTTAATGTATATAACTATATATTTCTTTTTCTACCAGCATATATATTCATGGGCAAATTTATTTCTTTAAATTAAACATATTAAGCAAATAGTATCACATAAGCATGCACATATTTCTCGATCGAATTTTTTAAACTTATCCTGATATCTTAGGGGATTCTTACTGGTTCTATTTTACAAAACCTCATAAAAAGGGCGCGTTAATAAAATATATCAATATTATAGTCAAAACTCATCATTTTAACCGCACATTGACATTAGAAAAATTTAAATTCACAAATTAGCACATTTATGAAAATTAATATCAAACACACAAATATCACATAATTCGAGAAATAGGGAAAGAAGTGAGAACCGTAAGACGTGAAGCGTTACAAAACTCAACTCGAAAAGTTGGGTCGTTACAATCTCTCCCCCTTATGAGAATCTGTCCTCAGATTCTTATTCATTCGAAGCGAACAACTCAGGATAGTGTTTTCTCATTTTCTCTTATGTTCCCCAAGTAGCTTCTTCGCTTTTCTGATTCCTCCAAAGAACTTTTACGAGGGGGATTTGACGATTACGAAGTTCTTGGAATTTATGGTCCAGAATACTAACCGGTTGAGAAATAAATGTCAAATTTGGCTCTAGTTTTATATCCTCTACTGGAATAATCTCAGACTTATCCGGATAATACTTATGAAGCTGCGAGACGTGGAAGACATTATGAATCCCAGTAAGAGTTGGCGGTAAATCTAATCTGTAGGCCATCTTCCCAATCCTCTCAAGAATCACATACGGACCCAAATATCTCGGGGCTAACTTTCCTCCTTTACCGATTCGAACGAATCCCTTTCTAGGAGAAGCTTTCAAAAATACCTGATCCCCAACTTCGAACTCCAAATCACGTCGACGCCTATCAGCATAACTCTTTTGTCGATCTTGGGCAGCTTTCATTCTTTGTCGGATGACTTGCACCTTTTCCATAGCATCCTGAATAAATTTTGGAGCAATACCACGATGAATACTATCTTTAGTCCATCTCCAGTCTTCTATATCCCAATAAAGCGGTGATCGACACTTTCTACCATATAAAGCCCCATACGGTGACATCTTAATCGAGGACTGATAACTGTTATTATAAGCAAACTCGATCAATGGAAGCTGTTTATACCACGTAGTCTGAAAATCTAGGGCACAAGATCTCAGCATGTCTCCGAGGTATCTAATAGTCCTCTCGGATTGACCGTCTGTCTGGGGGTGAGCTGCGGTACTAAAGGTCAACTTTGTTCCCATACGATCCTGTAAGTTCTGCCATAAACGTGAGGTAAATCTGACACTATACTAGCCGGAACTCCGTGAATTCTCACAATCTCCTCATGATAAACCTCTGCCAACTTCTCAACTGTATAGGATGTACGAACGGGCAAGAAATGAGCAAACTTCGTCAATCTGTCAACAATTACCCAAATGCTATGTAACGGCACGTCCTCAAATACCGTGCGACGTGACGTCCCGCACCAAGTCACAATCCATAACAAGAACTAAAGGTGCGGTTATGAACTACAACCTGGCGAACGGAAAATAAATACCAGGCGGATCTGCTTTAGAAAATAATAGGACAATGAACAATAATACAGCGGAAGCAAATTAACACAACCTATCCCACTCAGGGAGCTAGAACAACCATAATCCAAAACACAATTATAGAGCCCACCAAGGCCACTGAAAACATCAATATCACTATTCACACTAATTTACATTATTTACATCCACAACTTCTAGGGTTTTAAGTATTTATCCAGATACATAGGCGGAAATGAAATCACCTAACAAAAGTAAACGACTCCAAGGACACGACCTGAATCCGCCTAGCAACAAAATCCTGAAAAGACAACAATAGAGTAATGGGGTTAGTCAAAGCGACTAAGTGAGGGGGCTGTAATACGTATATATTATCGAAACAACAAAAGATTCACCAGTTTGTGAATGAGAAGAAAGCAAAGGAAAAATAAAGGTTTTCACAATTATGGGTGAATCGAATAATTTCGCATTAAAGTAAAAGCTCGGCGAGTTGAGCATCAACCACCTGTTTCATAATATCAGAAATATCAAATAAACCTCTCTTATTCCTCCTTGTGTAGTCAGGTAGCTAGCCCGCTACCATATAATCATGCAAGGACAAATATCCAATACATCTTCGGTTGGGGATATGGACTAGATCCCGTCCAGCGCAGGTACTCAAAAGGGTTGCCACTCCGGTCATACCGCCGAGCTCCCATCAGTTTGGAGACCAGAGCATTGAGATCCACCGTAGACCCAACGTCTATCCGGCTTCACCCCATACCCTGATGTCCGGGCCCAATAGTATAATGTGGCTCAATGGCCAGGCCGAAAGGCCAAGATAATTCCTCGCATTTCAAATGCTTGTGCGGTCAAAGGGACCAATTTCAAACTCGGTTGTAACCCTTTCGAGCTAATGGAGCTTTTGAGGGGTTAATATGTAATAATTTGATATCAAAGCATTTTTCTTTAGACTCATTAAGATAGTATGGTTTCAAATAGCTATTACGTATAATATAAATATGGGGAAAGAAAACATAAAACATAAAACACAGGCTTCGGGTATATATGGAATATTTACATACGTATAAGGAAAGCCGAATTCGGAAAAGAAACCCCACCTGGATAATACTGCAAAAAGAGCAAAAAGGGAAAGACCAATCTACTGTTCGACAGAACTACTGCCTGAAACTAAATACGACACAACCATGTAAGACGACAATACGACGCACGGCTTATTCTTAATGCAATAAACACTTAATTATATCAAAGAAGGGCAATTAGGGCAATTATTCAATGAAACGAATGAAATATCAAACTTTAAAACTATAAATCATGCTTAAACACAATTAGGTTTCATAGACATGCTTAAAATACTATAAAGAAGCATACATTCAAGTTTCAAAGCAATCGGAAAAGAATTGCGAAAAGCGTATAACTCCCTAAACGGAAATCGGTTCGTTTCACGATCAAACGGTATTGGAAAAATTCAAACTCTATGGATTATTAAGTTTTAAAGCACTACGAACTTCATGGTGAAGTCGGATTTTGAAAATAATATCAAACGAAGAAAGTAGGATTTGCAATTTTTGACTTCCAGAGACTTTTGAACTAAAATCGGGACACACGGCCTCTTGCACGGCCTTGTGCAAGGCCGTGTGAAATTTTGAAAATACACACGGGCTGCCCACATGGCCTGATGCAAGGCCGTGTGAGGTGAAAATAGCGCACGGTCTTGCTACACGGCCTGTTGCAAGGCTGTGTGCACCTGTTTTCGCGAATTTTCAGCAGAATGCGAAGAACTTCGCACAGAAGCAGCAAAACTTCGTCAAATCTTTACCAAAATACTATTTTCAATCAGATTTTCATACTACAAACTTCAACAAGCATCAAAGATCACAATGGCAACACATAGGATCAAGAATCATCGAAAACTACGGAGTATAACGATCAAACTACCGAAAAATCCAACTTCGAAACCATTTATCCAAAACATACTCAAACGACAACGGAATCAAATGGAACCTGAATAATACCTGTAGATAATGTTACAAGGATCGCGTACGTTCTTACGGATCAAAATTTGGTTAAGAAACGAACTCGAAAGATCGAATTGAAGTTTTTAAGAAAATTCTTTCTTTTTTTCTTCTTCTTTTCTTTTCTCTCGTTGGGGTTAAGTGTAATTATGAAAAGGAGAAAGAAAGAATAAAAAGAAAACCTGAGGTTTAAATGAAAAATCGAAGGGGCATTTTCGTAATTTCGCGAAACTTCATAAAAAGGACATATCAACGAAATATATCGATATTATAGTCAAAACTCATCATTTTAAACGCACATTGATATAGAATAATTTAAATTCACAAATTATTGCATTTACGAAAATTCATATAAAACACATAAATATCACATAAGTACATATATCCCGATCGAGTTTTCCAAACTTGTCCCGTTATCTTAGGAATTCTTACCGGCTTTAGTTTACCAAATATTTGGGGCGTTACAATCTCTCCCCCTTATGAGAATCTGCCCTCAGATTCTATGTATCCGAAACGAAGAACTCAGGATAATGTTTTCTCATTTTCTCTTCTGTTTCCCAAGTAGCTTCTTCGCTTTTCTGATTCCTCCAAAGGACTTTTACAAGTGGGATTTGACGATTACGAAGTTCTTGAAATTTATGGTCCAGAATACTAACCGGTTGGGAAATGAATGTCAGATTCGGCTCTAAGTTAATATCTTCCACTGGAATAATCTCGGACTCGTCTTGATGATACTGACGAAGCTGCGAGACGTGGAAAACGTTATGAATACCGGTAAGAGCTGGCGGTAGATCTAATCTGTAGGCCATCTTCCCAATCCTCTCGAGAATCACATACGGACCCAAATATCTCGGGGCTAACTTTCCTCCTTTACCAATTCGAATAAACCCCTTTCTAGGAGAAGCTTTCAAAAATACCTGATCCCCAACTTCGAACTCTAAATCACGTCAACGCCTATCAGCATAACTCTTTTGTCGATCCTGTGCAGCTTTCATTCTTTGTCGGATAACTTGCACTTTTTCGATAGCATCCTGAATAAATTTCGGAGCAATGCCACGATGAATACCATCTTTAGTCTATCTCCAATCCTCAATGTCCCAATATAGTGGCAATCGACACTTCCTTCCGTACCAAGCTTCATATGGGGCTGTAACGCCCCACATTTTTGGTAAACTAAAGCCGGTAAGAATTCCTGAGATAATGGGACAAGTTTGGAAAATTCGATCGGTACATATGTGCTTATGTGATATTTGTGTGTTTTATATGAATTTTCGTAAATGTGATAATTTGTGAATTTAAATTATTCTATGTTGATGTGCGTTTAAAATGATGAGTTTTGACTATAATATCGTGTAACAGCCCAAGGTCAGCCCGGCAAGCATATATTGTCCTCTTTGGAAAGCCACCAGGCTCGATGGCCCAGCGCGCCCCCTCAAGGCTTTAAAACGCGTATGCCAGGTAAGGTTTCAACCCACTTATAAAGGGGCTTCGTTCTCCTTACCAAACCGATGTGGGACATTACAATCCACCCCCCTTGGGGGCCCAGCGTCCTCGCTGGCACAACGGCCTTACCGGCACTGGCTCTGATACCATTTGTAACAGCCCAAGGTCAGCCCGGCAAGCATATATTGTCCTCTTTGGAAAGCCACCAGGCTCGATGGCCCAGCGCGCCCCCTCAAGGCTTTAAAACGCGTATGCCAGGTAAGGTTTCAACCCACTTATAAAGGGGCTTCGTTCTCCTTACCAAACCGATGTGGGACATTACATATCGACATATTTCATTAATATGTCCTTTTTATGAAGTTTTGCGAAATTACGAAAATACCCCTTTGATTTTTCATTTAAACCTCAGGTTTTCTTTTTATTCTTTCTTTATCCTTTTTATAATTACATTCCACCCCTCTTCTCAGCAACAGCCGAAGAAAAGAAAAACAGAAAGGAAAAGAAAGAATTTCTTTAAAACTTCAATTCGATCTTTCGAGTTCGTTTCTTAACCAAATTTCGATCCGTAAGAACCTACGTGATCCTTATAACATTCTCTATAGGTATTATTCAGGTTCCATTTGATTGCATTTTCGTTTGAGTATGTTTTGGATAAATTGCTTCGAAGTTGGATTTTTCGATAGTTTGATCGCTATACTCCGTAGTTTTCGATGATTCTTGATCCTATGTGTTGCCATTGTGATCTTTGATATTTTTTGAAGTTTTTAGTATGAAAATATGATTGAAAATGAGGTTTTGAGGAAGATTTGATCGAAATACGTACCTTCTGTGCGAAGTTCTTCGCGTTTCTGCTGAAAATTCGCGAAAACAGGTGCACACGGCCTTGCAACAGGCCGTGTAGCAAGACTGTGCGTGTTTTCCACCCCACACGGCCTTGCATCAGGCCGTGTGGGTAGGCCGTGCGTGTTCTCAAAATTTCACACGGCCTTGATCAGGCCGTGTGTGTAGACCGTGTGTCCCGATTTCAGTTCAAAAGTCTCTGGAAGTCAAAAATTGCAAATACTACTTTCTTCGTTTGATATTATTTTCAAAATCTGACTTCATCATTAAGTCTGTAGCGCTTTAAAACTTAATAATTCATAGATTTTGAATTTTTCCAATTCCGTTTGATCGTGAAACGAACCGATTTCCGTTTAGGGAATTATACGCTTTTCGCAATTCTTTTCCAATTGCTTCGAAACTTGAAGGTATACTTCTTTATAGTATTTTGAGCATGTATATGAAACCTAATTGTGTTTAAGAATGATTTATAAGCTTGAAGTTTGATATTTCATTAGTTTCATTGAATAATTGCCCTAATTGCCCTCCTTTGATTTAATTAAGTGTTTATTGCATTAAGAGTAAGCCGTGCGTCGTATTGTCGTCTTACATGGTTGGTCGTATTTGGTTTCAGGTGGTAGTTCTTCCGGGCAGTAGTTGGTTCCCTTTCTTTTGCCTTTTTTCCGTATTATCTAGGTGGGGTTTCTTTTCCGAATTCGGCTTTCCTTATACGTATGTAAATATTCCATATATACCCGAAGCCTGTGTTTTATGTTTTTATGTTTTCTTTCCCCATATTTATATTATATGTAGTAGCTATTTAAAACCATACTATCTTAATGAGTTTAAAGAAAAATGCTGTGATATCAAATTATTACGTATAACCCCTCGAAAGCTCCTTTAGCTCGAAAGGGTTAAAAGTTGATTTATCAATCGGTCCCTTTGACCATATAAGCATTTGGGATGCGAGGAATTATCTTGGCCTTTCGGCCTGGCCATTGAGCCACATTATACTACTGGGCCCGGACATCAGGGTACGGGGTGAAGCCAGATATACGTTGGGTCTACGGTGGATCTCAATGCTCTGGTCTCCAAACTGATGGGAGCTCGGGGGTATGACCGGAGTGGCAACCCTTTTGAGTACCTGCGCTGGACGGGATCTAGTCTATATCCCCAGCCGAAGATGTATTGGATATTTGTCCTTGCATATACGATTATATAGTAGCGGGCTAGCTACCTGACTACACAAGGAGGAATAAGGGAGGTTTATTTGATATTTATGATATTATGAAACAGGTGATTGATGCTCGTCTCGCCGATCTTTTACTTTATTGCGAAATTATTCGATTCACCAATAATTGTGAAATCCTTTATTTTCCTTTGCTTTCTTTTCATTTACAAACTTGTGAATCTTTGGGTTGTTTCGATAATATATACGTATTACAGCCCCCTCACTTAGTCGCTTTGACTAACCCCATTACCTTGTTGTCTCTTTCAGGTTTTGTGACTAGGCGGATTCAGGTCTTGTCATTCGGATTGCTTTCTTTTGTTTAGGTGATTTCATATCCGTCTATGTATCTGGATAAATAATTAAAACCCTAGACGTTGTAGATGTAAATAATGTAAATTAGTTTGAATGTTGATATGGTTGTTTTCGGTGGCCTTGGTGGGCTTTATAATTGTGTTTTGGATTATGGTTGTTCTAGCTCCCTGAGTGGGATAGGCTGTGCTAATTTACTTCCGCTGCATTATTGTTCACTGTCCTATTATTTTCTAAAGCGGATCCGCCTGGTATTTATTTTCCGTTCGCCAGGTTGTGGTTCATAACCGGACCTTTAGTTCTTGTTATGGATTGTGACTTGGTGCGGGACGTCACGTCGCACCGTATTTGGGGACGTGCCGTTACAGGGGCCATCGGAATTGAGGACTGATAACTGTTATTATAAGCAAACTCGATCAATGGTAGCTGCTTATACCACGTAGTCTGAAAATCTAGGGCACAAGATCTCAGCATGTCTCCGAGGTATCGAATAGTCCTCTCTTATTGACCGTCTGTCTAGGGGTGAGCTGCGGTACTGAAGGTCAACTTTGTTCCCATACGATCCTGTAAGTTCTGCCACAAACGCGAAGTAAATCTAGTATCTCTGTCTGACACTATACTAGCCGGAACTCCGTGAAGTCTCACAATTTCCTCATGATAAACCTCTGCCAACTTCTCAACTGTATAGGATGTACGAACGGGCAAGAAATGAGCGGACTTCGTCAATCTGTCAACAATTACCCAAATATTATCATAACCACCTCTGACTTTCGGTAAACCCGAAACAAAGTCCATCGCTATCTCTTCCCATTTCCAAGATGGAACGGGAAGTGGCTGAAATAAACCTCCTGGTTTCTGATGATCTGCCTTGACTTGTTGACACGTCGCACACTGTCTGATATAGTTGGCCACATCTCTCTTCAAACCATTCCACCAGAAGAACCCTTTCAAATCTTGATACATCTTAGTGCCTCCCGGATGAATAGTATAGGCTGATTTGTGAGCTTCATCTAAAATCTCTCTCCTCAAACTCTCTGGAACACAAACTCTTGTCTTATGTCTGAGAAGACCTGTGTCATCGATTCTGAACTGTGTTTCTGGCTCATCTTTCATTCGAATAATCTGTCGCTGAATCCAATCATCAGTGGCTTGAGCTTCTTTAATTCTACGACCCAACTCTGATCGAATCGTAATATTAGAAATGCAAGCATAAGAAATAATACGAACTCTCTCGGCACCTGATATATTTGAACTCAGCTCTAGCTGTGACACACTTGCTTGTCTGCTCAAGGCATCTGCAACTACGTTCGCCTTCCCCGGATGGTACTGAATCTTACAATCGTAATCTTCTAACAACTCCATCCAACGCCTCTGGCGTTTCTTCAACTCCTTCTGCGTGAAAAGATACTGAAGGCTCTTATGATCAGTGAAAATATCAAAGGTAATGCCGTAGAGATAGTGACGCCACTTGCCCAAAGCAAATACAACTGCTGCTAACTCAAGATCATGTGTAGGATAATTTATTTCAGCAGGTTTAAGCTTTCTCGAGGCATAAGCTATAATCTTTCCATTCTGCATCAACACGCATCCTAAACCTTCTTTCGAAGCATCAGTATAAACCACGAATCCATCTGAACCTTCAGGCAAAGTAAGAATAGGAGCAGATGTCAATCTGTTCTTTAACTCCCGAAAACTGCTCTCACACTTATCTGTCAACACAAAAGAAACATTCTTCTTCGTTAACTCTGTAAGCGGGGCTGCAAGTTTAGAGAAATCCTTCACAAACCGTCTCTAATAACCTGCCAATCCCAGAAAACTACGAACCTCTGTCGAAGTCTTAGGCTGCTCCCAATTCAACACTGAATTAATCTTCGAAGGATCAACCTCAATACCTGTCTTGGATATAACATGACCCAGATATGCCACTTTCTCAATCCAGAACTCGCACTTACTGAACTTGGCATACAACTGATGTTCTTTCAATGTTTGTAACACGATCTTTAGATGCTCTGCATGCTCTTCCTCCGATTTTGAGAAAACCAGTATGTCGTCAATGAAGATGACAACAAACTTATCAAGATAAGGTCGAAAGATTCTGTGCATCATATCCATAAATGCTGCAGGGGCGTTCGTCAAACCGAATGGCATAACCACAAACTCAAAATGGCCATATCGAATGTTGAAAGCTGTCTTCGGTATGTCCTCTGCCTTGACGCGTAATTGATAATATCCCTGTCTCAGATCGAGTTTAGAATAGACCCTCGATCCCTGCAATAAATCAAACAACTCCTCAATGTGGGGAAGAGGATACTTGTTCTTTACAGTCATCCGGTTCAATTCTCTGTAATCAATACAAAGCCTAAGAGAACCATCTTTCTTCTTTACAAACAATACCGGTGCACCCCAGGGAGATGTACTCGGCCTGATATAACCACTGACTAGCAAATCATCTAACTGAGTCTTCAACTCTTTTAATTCTGCTGGTGCCATTCTGTAAGGTGTCTTCGAATAAGGCTCAGATCCCGGATACAGATCAATAACAAACTCGATATCACGGTCTGGAGGTAACGATTCTAACTTCTCAGGAAACACCTCAGGGAAATCCTTAACAATCTCGGTTTTTTCAAACTTCGACTGTTCTTTTGGCCTGTTAAGAAGATAAGCAACAAAACCTGAAGCTCCTTCTCGGACGAGCTTCTTCGCCTCCGTCATAGAAATAATCGGCCCATCCGTCAACTGAATACCCTGACTCAAATCAGATCCCTAACTAATTTTCTTCTCAAAACAATCAATCTTAGCCCTGTGCTCAAATAACCAATCCATACCCAAGATAACTCCGTACTTCTTCACTGACAACACTATCAAATCTGCGCGGTAAACTTTATCCTCAATAACAACGGGACAACGTCGGTACACGCGGTCGGTAATCATACAAGATCCCAAAGGGGAACTCACAACAAAGCAATAATCAGACACATCAACAGACGCATGCGCAGATAAGTCAATTTCAGGAGCAACAAAAGATTGCGTAGCACCCGGATCAAACAATGCATATATGGGTATGTTATGTATATGTATAGTACCTTCCACCACGGCTGAAGCATCAGGCTCAGTCCCCTCATTATCGCCTTCTAGTGCATACACACGAGCTGGAACAGAAGGCTTCGGCCTCGGCGGCATAGGCTGACTCGGGGGCTGCCTCCTGGGACAACTATCCTTCTGGTGGGCAGAGCTACCACATCTAGTACACAATCCCAACTTAGACCAACACTTAAACTCTGGGTGATTCCCTCCACAATAACCATAAGTAACGGGACGATAACCTGACGGATGAGGGACTAAAGGAAACCCAGTCGGGCGAGGTGTAGAAGAAAACCCGGTCGGACGAGGTGATGAAGAAAATCCCATAGGGCGAGGTATAGGAGGTTTGGGTCCACCAAAAGGTCTCTTGCCTTTAGGCTGCATAGGAGCACTCGGAATGAAAGGCCTCTTGAAACCCGATGAAGAAGAAGCGGGGGTAGTATGACGAATAGCTCGATCAATACTGGCATACTCAGCCTCAAGAGATAAGGCTGCATCTACAGCTGTAACATATAGGTAGTGGGACGGGAAGCTGCAAGACCCTGTCGAAGAGGAATACTCAAGCCCTCTAAAAACTTCTTGGTCTTTCTACGCTCATCTAAAGCAATATGAGGAGCATATACTGCAAGTCTAGTAAAATTGGCCTCATAATCTGCCACGGTAGAAGTACCCTAAGATAACTCCATAAACTCCTGCTCCCGGCGATCCTGAACAGTAGGGGGAACATACCTAGCTCGAAACTTCTCAAGAAACCTATCCCACGATGACTCAACTCCAGTGGCCCTCCATCTCTGCACAGTCATCTTCCACCAGGCCTCTGCAGGTCCTCGAAGAAGATAGATAGCAAACTCAACCTTCTCTAGATCAGTAGGCTGAAGAACTCGGTATATCCTCTCAAGAGATGAAATCCAACCCTCTGCCACAATATCATCTGTAGTACCGGCGAACTGCGGTGGATGAAAGTCGAGAAATCTGCGCAAGGACTGCTCACGGGCTCTATGCCCATCTACCTCTACATTCCTGTCTCTCTGATCCAGATAATCCCGAAAAAGACCAAATATCTGTTGAGCATCAACCACTGGTACCTGTGGTGGTGCTGCTGGAGGAATACGATCACGACGAGGCGGCATCCTACAGCTAAATATAACAAGTATGCATGTAGATTAATTGTGGATGCAAAGCTGTAAGCACATAAGCACAAAAGCACAATTCCTAAGTCATAAGCCGTACAGACCTAGACTGACACGACTCACAGAGCTAAGGCCAATGAACTTCTAGCTCTGATACCAACTGTAACGGCACGTCCCCAAATACGGTGCGACGTGACGTCCCGCACCAAGTCACAATCCATAACAAGAACTAAAGGTCCGGTTATGAACTACAACCTGGCGAACGGAAAATAAATACCAGGCGAATCTGCTTTAGAAAATAATAGGACAATGAACAATAATACAGCGGAAGCAAATTAATACAACCTATCCCACTCAGGGAGCTAGAACAACCATAATCCAAAACACAATTATAAAGCCCACCAAGGCCACTGAAAACATCAATATCACTATTCACACTAATTTACATTATTTACATCTACAACTTCTAGGGTTTTAAGTATTTATCCAGATACATAGGCGGAAATGAAATCACCTAACAAAAGTAAACGACTCCAAGGACACGACCTGAATCCGCCTAGCAACAAAATCCTGAAAAGACAACAATAGAATAATGGGGTTAGTCAAAGCGACTAAGTGAGGGGGCTGTAATACGTATATATTATCGAAACAACAAAAGATTCACCAGTTTGTAAATGAGAAGAAAGCAAAGGAAAAATAAAGGTTTTCACAATTATGGGTGAATCGAATAATTTCGCATTAAAGTAAAAGCTCGGCGAGTCGAGCATCAACCACCTGTTTCATAATATCAGAAATATCAAATAAACCTCCCTTATTCCTCCTTGTGTAGTCAGGTAGCTAGCCCGCTACTATATAATCATGCAAGGACAAATATCCAATACATCTTCGGCTGGGGATATGGACTAGATCCCGTCCGGCGCAGGTACTCAAAAGGCTTGCCACTCCGGTCATACCCCCGAGCTCCCATCAGTTTGGAGACCAGAGCATTGAGATCCACCGTAGACCCAACGTCTATCCGGCTTCAACCCGTACCCTGATGTCCGGGCCCAATAATATAATGTGGCTCAATGGCCAGGCCTAAAGGCCAAGATAATTCCTCGTATTTCAAATGTTTGTGCGGTCAAAGGGACCAATTTCAAAGTCGTTTGTAACCCTTTCGAGCTAATGGAGGTTTTGAGGGGTTAATATGTAATAATTTGATATCAAAGCATTTTTCTTTAAACTCATTAAGATAGTATGGTTTCAAATAACTATTACGTATAATATAAATATGGGGAAAGAAAACATAAAACATAAAACACAGGCTTCGGGTATATATGGAATATTCATTCGTACCGAATTCGGAAAAGAAACCCCACCTAGATAATACTGCAAAAAGAGCAAAAGGGAAAGACCAATCTACTGTTCGACAGAACTACCGCCTGAAACCAAATACGACACAACCATGTAAGACGACAATACGACGCACGGCTTATTCTTAATGCAATAAACACTTAATTATATCAAAGAAGGGCAATTAGGGCAATTATTCAATGAAACGAATGAAATATCAAACTTTGAAACTATAAATCATGCTTAAACACAATTAGGTTTCATAGACATGCTTAAAATACTATAAAGAAGCATACATTCAAGTTTCAAAGCAATCGGAAAAGAATTGCGAAAAGCGTATAATTCCCTAAACGGAAATCGGTTCGTTTCATGATCAAACGGTATTGGAAAAATTCAAATTCTATGGATTATTAAGTTTTAAAGCACTACGAACTTAACGGTGAAGTAGGATTTTGAAAATAATATCAAACGAAGAAAGTAGGATTTGCAATTTTTGACTTCCAGAGACTTTTGAACTAAAATCGGGACACACGGCCTCTTGCACGGCCTTGTGCAAGGCCGTGTGAAATTTTGAAAACACGCACGGGCTGCCCACACGTCCTGATGCAAGGCCGTGTGAGGTGAAAATAGCGCACGGTCTTGCTACACGGCCTGTTGCAAGGCCGTGTGCACCTGTTTTCGCGAATTTTCAGCAAAACGCGAAGAACTTCGCACAGAAGCAGCAAAACTTCGTCAAATCTTTACCAAAATACTATTTTCAATCAGATTTTCATACTACAAACTTCAACAAGCATCAAAGATCACAATGGCAACACATAGGATCAAGAATCATCGAAAACTATGGAGTATAACGATCAAACTACCGAAAAATCCAACTTCGAAACAATTTATCCAAAACATACTCAAACGACAACGGAATCGAATGGAACCTGAATAATACCTGTATAGAATGTTACAAGGATCGCGTACGTTCTTACGGATCGAAATTTGGTTAAGAAACGAACTCGAAAGATCGAATTGAAGTTTTTAAGAAAATTCTTTCTTTTTTTCTTTTTCTTTTCTTTTCTCTCGTTGGGGTTAAGTGTAATTATGAAAAGGGGAAAGAAAGAATAAAAAGAAAACCTGAGGTTTAAATGAAAAATCGAAGGGGCATTTTCGTAATTTCGCGAAACTTGATAAAAATGATATATCAACGAAATATATCGATATTATAGTCAAAACTCATCATTTTAAACGCACATTGATATAGAATAATTTAAATTCACAAATTATTGCATTTACGAAAATTCATATAAAACACATAAATATCACATAAGTACATATATCCCGATCGAGTTTTCCAAACTGGTCCCGTTATGTTAGGGATTCTTACCGGGTTTAGTTTACCAATTATTTGGGGCGTTACATGCTATTAGAACCGCCTCTGACTTTCGGTAAACCCGAAACAAAATCCATCGCTATCTCTTCCCATTTCCAAGATGGAACAGGAAGTGGCTGAAGTAAACCTCCGGGTTTCTGATGATCTGCCTTGACTTGTTGACACGTCGCACACTGTCTGATATAGTTGGCCACATCTCTCTTCAAACCATTCCACCAGAAGAACTCTTTCAAATCTCGATACATCTTAGTGCCTCCCGGATGGATAGTATAGGCTAATTTGTGTGCTTCATCCAAAATCTCTCTCCTCAAACTATCTGGAACACAAACTCTTATCTTATGTCTGAGAAGACCTGTGTCGTCGATACTGAACTGCGTGTCTGGCTCATCCTTCATTCGAATAATCTGTCGTTGAATCCAATTATCAGTAGCTTGAGCTTATTTAATTCTACGACCCAACTCTGACTGTATCGTAATATTAGAAATACGAGCATAAGAAATAATACGAGCTCTCTCGGCACCTGATATATCTAAACTCAGCTCTAGCTGTGATACACTCGCTTTTCTGCTCAAGGCATCTGCAACCACGTTCGCCTTCCCCGGATGGTACTGAATCTTACAATCATAATCTTCTAACAACTCCATCCAACGCCTCTGGCGTTTATTCAACTCCTTCTGCGTGACAAGATACTGAAGGCTCTTATGATCAGTGAAAATATCAAAAGTAACGCCGTAGAGATAGTGACGCCACTTGCCCAAAGCAAATACAACTGCTGCTAACTCAAGATCCTGTGTAGGATAATTCACTTCAGCAGGTTTAAGCTTTCTCGAGGCATAAGTTATAACCTTTCCATTTTGCATCAACACGCACCCCAAACCTTCTTTCGAAGCATCAGTATAAACCACAAATCCATCTGAACCTTCAGGCAAAGTAAGAATAGGAGCGGATGTCAACCTATTCTTTAACTCTCGAAAACTGCTCTCACACTTATCAGTCCACACAAAGGCGACATTCTTCTTTGTTAACTCAGTAAGCGGGGTTGCAAGTTTAGAAAAATCCTTCACAAACCGTCTGTAATAACCTGCCAATCCCAGAAAGCTACGAACCTTTGTCGGAGTCTTAGGCTGCTCCCAATTCAATACTGAATCTATCTTCGAAGGATCAACCTCAATACCTGTCTTGGATATAACATGACCCAGAAATGCCACTTTCTCAATCCAGAACTCACACTTACTGAACTTGGCATACAACTGATGTTCTTTCAAAGTTTGTAACACGATCTTTAAATGCTCTGCATGTTCTTCCTCGGACATTGAGAAAACCAGTATGTCGTCGATGAAGATGACAACAAACTTATCAAGATAAGGTCGAAAGATTCTATGCATCATATCCATAAATGCTGCAGGAGCGTTCGTCAAACCGAATGGCATAACCACAAACTCAAAATGATCATATCGAATGTTGAAAGCTGTCTTCGGTATGTCCTCTTTCCTAATACGTAACTGATAATATCCCTGTCTTAGATCGAGTTTAGAATAGACCCTCGATCCCTGCAGTAAGTCAAACAACTCCTCAATGTGGGGAAGAGGATATTTGTTCTTCACAGTCATCCGGTTCAACTCTTTGTAATCAACACAAAGTCTAAGAGAACCATCTTTCTTCTTCACAAACAATACCGGTGCACCCCAAGGAGATGTACTCGGCCTGATATAACCACTGGTTAGCAAATCATCTAACTGAGTCTTCAACTCCTTTAACTCAGTTGGGGCCATTCTGTAAGGTGTCTTCGAATACGGTGCAGATCCCGGATACAGATAAATAACAAACTCGATATCACGGTCTGGAGGTAATGATTCTAACTTCCCAGGAAACACATCAGGGAAATCTTTAACTATCTCAGTATTTTCAAACTTCGACTGTTCCTTCGGTCTGTTAAGAAGATAAGCAACAAAACCTGAAGCTCCTTCTCGGACGAGCTTCTTTTCTTCTGTCATAGAAATAATCGGCCCATCTGTCAACTGAATACCCTGACTCAAATCGGATCCCAAACTAATCTTCTTCTCAAAACAATTAATCTTAGCCCTGTGCTCAAATAACCAGTCCATACCCAAAATAACTCCGTATTTCTTCACTGACAACACTATCAAATCTGCGGGGTAAACTTTATCCTCAATAACAACGGGACAACATCGGTACACGCGGTCGGTAATAATACAAGATCTCAAACGGGAACTCACAACAAAACAATAATCAGACAAATCAACAGACACATGCGCAGATAAATCAATTTCAGGAGCAACAAAAGAATGCGTAGCACCGGGATCAAACAATGCATGTCTGGGTATGTTATGTATATGTATGGTACCTTCCAGTGCTCAGTCTCCTCATTATCGCCCTCCAGTGCATACACACGAGCTAGAACAGAAGGCATCGACTTCGGCGGCATAGGCTGATTCGGGGGCTGCCTCCTGGGACAACTATCCTTCTGGTGGGTAGAGCTACCACAACTAGTACACAATCCCAACTTATACCAACACTTAAACTTTGGGTGATTCCCTCCACAATAACCACAAGTAACTGGGCGATAACCTGACGGACGAGGGACTGAAGGGAAACCAGCCGGGCGAGGTGCAGAGTAAAATCTGGTCGGACGAGGTGCTGAAGTAAATCCCATAGGGCGAGGTATAGGAGGTCTGGGTCCACCAAAAGGTCTCTTGCCTTTAGGCTGCATAGGAGCACTCGGAATGAAAGGCCTCTTGAAACCCGATGAAGAAAAAGCGGGGGTAGTACGACGAATAGCTCGATCAATACTGGCATACTCAGCCTCAAGAGATAAGGCTGCGTCTACAGTTGCAACATAGGTAGTGGGACGGGAAGCTGCAAGACCCTGTCGAAGTGGAATACTCAAGCCCTCTAGATACTTCTTGGTCTTCCTGCGCTCATCTAAAGCAATATGGGGAGCATATACTGCAAGTCTAGTAAAATTAGCCTCATAATCTGCCACAGTAGAAGTACCCTGAGACAGCTCCGTAAACTCCTGTTCCCTGCGATCCTGAACAGTAGGGGGAACATACTTAGCTCGAAACTCCTCAAGAAACCTATCCCACGATGACTCCACTCCGGTGGCCCTCCATCTCTGCTCAGTCATCTTCTACCAGGCCTCTGCAAGTCTTCGAAGAAGATAGATAACAAACTCAACCTTCTCTAGATCAGTAGGCTGATGAACTCGGTATATCCTCTCAAGAGATGAAATCCGACCCTCTGCCACAATATCATCTGTTGTACCAACAAACTGAGGTGGGTGGAAATCGAGGAATCGACGAAGTGACTGCTCACGAGCTCTATGCTCATCTACCTCTACATTCCTGTCTCTCTAATCCAGATAATCCTTAAAGAGACCAAATATCCGCTGAGCATCTACTACTGGTGCCTGTGGTGGTGCTGCTGGAGGAGTACGATCACGACGAGGTGGCATCCTACAATTAAATATAACAAGTATGAATGTAGATTAATTATGGATGCAAAGCGGTAACCACATAAGCACAAAAGCACAAATTCCTAAGTCATAAGCCGTACGGACCTAGACTGATACGACTCATAGAGCTAAGGCCAATGAACCTCTAGCTCTGATACCAACTGTAATGGCACGTCCCCAAATACGGTGCGACGTGACGTCCCGCACCAAGTCACAATCCATAACAAGAACTAGAGGTCCGATTATGAACTACAACCTGGCAAACGGAAAATAAATACCAAGCGGATCTGCTTTAGAAAATAATAGGACAACGAACAATAATACAGCGGAAGCAAATTAGCACAACCTATCCCACTCAGGGAGCTAGAATAACCATAATCCAAAACACAATTATAAAGCCCACCAAGGCCACTGAAAACAACCATATCAACATTCAAACTAATTTACATCATTTACATCTACAATCTCTAGGGTTTTAATTATTTATCCCGATACATAGGCAGAAATGAAATCACCTAATCAAAAGTAAATGACTCCAAGGACACGACCTGAATCCGCCTAGCTATAAAACCTGAAAGGACAACCACAGAGTAATGGGGTTAGTCAAAGCGACTAAGTGAGGGGGCTGTATTACATATATATTATCGAAACAACAGAAAGATTCACCAGTTTGTAAATGAGAAGAAAGCAAAGGAAAAATAAAGGTTTTCACAATTATTGGTGAATCGAATAATTTTGCAATAAAGTAAAAGCTCGGCGAGTCGAGCATCAACCACCTGTTTTACAATATCAGAATTATTAAATAAACCTCCCTTATTCCTCCTTGTGTAGTCAGGTAGCTAGCCCGCTACTATATAATTATATATGCAAGGACAAATATCCAATACATCTTCGGCTAGGGATATAGACTAGATCCCGTCCGGCGCAGGTACTCAAAAGGGTTGCCACTCCGGTCATACCCCCGAGCTCCCATCAATTTGGAGACCAGAGCATTGGGATCCACCGTAGACCCAACGTCTATCCGGCTTCACCCTGTACCCTGATGTCCGGGCCCAATAATATAATGTGGCTCAACGGCCAGGCATAAAAGCCAAGATAATTCCTCGCATTTCAAATGCTTGTGTGGTCAAAGGGACCAATTTCAAACTCATTTGTAACCCTTTCGAGCTAATGGAGCCTTCTAGGGGTTAATATGTAATAATTTGATATCAAAGCATTTTCCTTTAACTCATTAAAGTAATATGATTTTCAAGTAGCTACTACGTATAATATAGGTTTGGGGAAAGAAAACATAAAAGCATAAAACACAGGCTTCGGGTATATATGGAATATTTACATACGTATAAGGAAAGCCGAATTCGGAAAAGAAACCCCACCTGGACATCCCAAAAGATAGCAAAAAGGACGATCAAACACAATCAGGGTTCCTCTGTAGGATCACCTGCTATACAAATGACAAAAGGGTAAGACTCAACTCAATAACCCATTTAAGACACGACTGACTTGTACGGCTATAATTTAAATCATGTAATCAGATAACTAATTAAACAATTAATCAAGACATAAGAAAAACAACATAAACCAAACAACTAGTAAATTGCCCAAAATTTTGTAATTAATGACCGTTCTCAAATCTAAATTCCAATTCGGATTATATGTTATAACAATTTTGTCAACATGATTCATTCAACAAATTAAATATCAATTATCTTTTAATTAATAAGTTGCAACACATTTCCAAAATTAAAAGAACTAAAATTGTTTATAGCGACTAATAATATTTTGTTGGTTTAGAAAAGCTAATTAGCTAAACAATACTCATTAAATCATTGTTTCTTAAACAGTTAAATACTGCCAAGTATATTAACACATAATAAAAGGGATTCTACATGTCCAGAAACCTCTATAATTAGAATACAAACTCAAGTGATCAACTTAATAATTAGTTGTCGGCAAGTCTACCTAAGCATAGATTCAATATTATTAACTATCATTATATATTATTAAGTACAAAAGAAGCTAATAATTAGAACTACTTACAATTTTATCAATCCGTACCTCTCCGTTACAACTAATTAAATAATTAGGAATAGTCCTTTAATGAAATTAAGCGATACAAAACATTACTAAACAAACTACTAAATCTGTTGTACCATATCAATTTGGAGAAACATTAAATTCAAGAAACAATGAACGAGGCAAATTCATAACATTAAACCACTTACGAAAAGAAATAGGAGAAGAAGAAAGAAGTATACCTATTAATGATACAAATGAAATGAATGGAAATGGTAGAGTATTATGTTAATTTCTTTCGTGATGGATAAAAGTGAAATGATCTCTGTTTGCGCTCACGAAACACTTGCATGTATAAAACACATGTATGTATAATATAGTATAATAAAACATTAGTATAATAAAACAGGTTCAATATAAGTGGCATGTTAAGTTGATGTTTTATTTTTCATTTATCCATTTCTCCTTTTTGTTTTTCTTTTCTTTTATTTACGGATGGATGAATTGAAGCCAAGGTCAACATGTCATTTAATGCAATGTAGAAAGCATTGCCGAGGTGGAATAACGTGGACAGGTTAATACGTCTTTTACTCTTTAATGTATATAACTATATATTTCTTTTTCTACCAGCATATATATTCATGGGCAAATTTATTTGTTTAAATTAAACATATTAAGCAAATAGTATCACATAAGCATGCACATATTTCTCGATCGAATTTTTTAAACTTATCCTGATAACTTAGGGGATTCTTACTGGTTCTATTTTACAAAACCTCATAAAAAGGGCGCGTTAATAAAATATATCAATATTATAGTCAAAACTCATCATTTTAACCGCGCATTGACATTAGAATAATTTAAATTCACAAATTAGCACATTTACGAAAATTAATATCAAACATACAAATATCACATAATTCGAGAAATAGGGAAAGAAGTGAGAAACGTAAGACATGAAGCGTTACCAAACTCATCTCGAAAAGTTGGGTCGTTACAGGGAACCATAGAATTTCCGCCGTAGACCCGATGTCTACAGACTTCGTCCTATCATCCTGACTCCGGGCCCAAACATACATACATACAGTTCATAACTCGCTTTTCAAATCATTTCGGGTTGGCCAAAAGACCGTTCGAGACATGTCATATGCGAGGCCGAAGGCCAAAGTTCGCCTTAGAAAACAAAGGGGTTTTACATGTCTCTTTCGCAAACGTTTCGAAGACTATACGTAGTACTTTTTCATATCAAAACATTTTCGATAAATCGAATAAACATAATAGGCATAAATATCTACTAAGTATATATATAGAAACGGTGTGAAAAAAAAACGTAACAAGGCTTATATCGGGAGAGGCTTATTTATATATATACATAATAGTACTGGAATCAGAAACGGAAAGCCTCACCTGTTGGCTATACAAAATAAGAGCAAAAACAAGAACCGGTGCTACTCCACGGGAGTATCGTCTGCAAAAATACCAAGACACAACCAATTAAGGCTAAGGACGATGCACGGCTTATACGAAAACATTAAAACACATAGAAGCACGTTGAACAATCAAATAAAGCACTTAAGTTCAAATTATCAAGCATAAACAGAGTAATTCGTGAATTCGAAAATGCAAATCAATTCTAAATGCAATGAAACATTACGTACATGCTTTAAATATCATAAAGGAGTATGCATTCGAATTTTGGGAAAATCGGACTTCATATGCAAAAGTTAGAAAATTTGACAAAACTTAAAACGCGTAATTAAAATCCCGAACATGTTATAAATTCGTAAATCATGCAATTCATATCTATTTCATATATATCGAATACACGAGCGAAGAAAGAATTCGGAAAAGACGAGCCCCGGAGGGACCCGTAGGCCAAAATTGGCCCTGACTTACAGAAGGTCAGGGCCCTGTTCAAACGGGCCACACAGCCTTGTGCACGGCCGTGTGCCAAGGCCGTCCACATCAAAGAAGGAGATGCACAGTCTCTTACACATGGCCTCAAGGCCGTGTGCACAAGGCCGTGCACCATAAACCATGCGCACGGTCTCTTGCACGGCCATGCAAGAGGCCGTGTACCTCCACACGGGCTTGCCACACCCCATGTGCAAAGCCCGTGCACGTCACGAATGAGCAGAACACTTCGCAGAACCAGAAAACCAGGCGAATACAATCCTAATATCAACATTTGATCATCTCAACATGCAAATCACGCCCTAATATTTACATATAATGATCTACAACATATAAGCTACACATAGGATCCAAAAACACGAAAATCCATCCATAAATTCTCTCGAAATCACATAAACCCTAAATTATTCAACTATTTACAAAAATAAGAAATATGAGGCATATGAGACATTAAACGAGAGGGACGTGAAAGGCTTACTCGTAGAAGAGATCGTGAGGAGTTTGTAGGCGTAAACGGTTTGAAAATCGGTCGGGAAACGGGGTCGGGACGATCGTTTGAACCTTCTTCCTTCTCTTTCTCTTTTCTGTTTCTTTTCTTTTCTCTTTCTTTTCTTTTCCTTCTCCTTGCTGCTGCTGCGTTTTGGGCGAGAGTGAGGTGAGAGAGAGTGATGAGACTTAGTCAAAAGTTTGACTAGGGTTTAAAAATCGAAGGGGCAAATTTGTAATTTCGCAAAATAAGTTTGAAAACTCATGTTGTCCAAATAATACATAATTACAGTCAAAATTCATATAATTAAACGCACATTGACAATTCGTAATTTAAATATAGAAATTCGTTCATTTACGAAATTATTCTAAAATCTCATAATAAATATCAAATAAAATAATAAATTGCGCAAATACCCGATTCTGACATACCGGATTATAATTCGGATTTTCGGGGCGTTACAATCACCCCTCCTTATGAGAATCTGGCCCCCAGATTCTACTGATTAGAGTTAAATAACTCTGGGTGAAACTTACGCGTCTTCATTCGGATCTCTCGCGAAGCTTCTTCGATAGTCTGATCCTGGAAGGAACTTATAGGAGGTATCTCACGGATTGCACAACTCCGAGCTTGTTCGGGTTTCTTATAAGTAGCATTTCAGTAGAACTTGAGCTACCTCCATTGATTGTCGAAAGGCCTGAATTCGATCGTTCGTACCTTGGAGAAATCCTAGATAATCGAGTAGCGGTAATTACCATCTTAGTCCTTCAGTAGTCTGGACACAAAGTCCATGATGAATTCATTCCCAATCCCACATAGGGATAAATAATAGTAGTAGCTAACCTTTTAATCTTTGATGCTCGACTTTGATCTGTTGACAAGTCGAGTATCTCTTAACCTAGTCGAGTAAGTCTCTTTCTTTCGACTCCTCGAAACATGGGTCCAAGGCTTATATTAGGAGGTATTGGTGTTACCAACACAAAGATGAAACTCTGGATTATCCTTCGCTCGGATTGTCTAACTCGGGATCCATTCTTTTGTAGTCTTGGCATTTTAGATTCTTCAACCCAATTCTAACTGGGTCGGAAGGCTATGAATGGAATTATTCAAAACGGTGCAAGTCCAATCCAGTTTAGACTCAACTTGGGACACGTTCGTGATTTGGTTCAAAGTACCAACTATGATATTCGCTTTTCCCTAGGAACACTGATTCTTGCAATCTTAGTCCTCAAACATTTTCCCCCGACGACGTTGGGGTTCGTTCCACTCTTCTGAGTAAATACGTGTTGAAATCCCATGATCTGTAGCGATGTCAACTGATTCCATAAGATGGTGGCGACGTTTCAGCCAATTCTTTACAACGGCAGCTAGTTCGATGTCATGAGTGACAACTCTCTGGTTGATTTTACTTTTTTTTTGCTTCCCGAGCGTAAATTAGGGTTTCTTTATTAGTACCATTCACCAATTCAACCTTTCATGTGACGCATTCTCACTCACGATGATTCCTTCAGAATCCCTTGAGCAGGGTTAATATTGAAGTTGTAGTTAATCTCTTCTCGACTCCTAAAACAAGTCTTACAGAGATCGTCCATTCGACTCAGTTTCTTCTCCGTCGACCCAAGCAACAGGGTTGCAAGCTTAGAGAAGTTCCACTCGAAGTCTTGGTTTGTTCCCATTCTAGTACTGCTCAAATCTTCAACGATCCTCCTTCATTTCTCACTCCGGATCCGAAATGACTTAAAAGGTCACTAAGTCGATCCAGATTTCACATTCGCTAGGTTGGGCAACTAGCGGGTGCCCTTTGTTTTCTGGAGTACCATACGGAGGTGCTCTGCGTTCTTCCTCGAATCTCGAGGACACCAAGGTGACTCCTTAGAAGGCAACGTCGGACTCACTGTGATATGGACGGAGGTCCATCAAGTCCCAAAGTACTTGTCAGTATTAGAGGCAGACATATGAATTCAAGACGTCTACATCAGGCATTGAAAGCTATCTTCAGAACATATTCGTCTCGGACACAGAGCTGATGGTACCCTAATCAAAGGTTGTTCAGACAAAATCCTCGATCTCAAAGCATACTTGCCTTCGTTAATATTCTGTGCAATTTTCGATGAACAATACACATAGGAAGTGCACTGTCTTCTTTCTCTACAAGCAGCATTGGAGTACCCCAGATCAAGGTACTCACTTGGGCGCGTTCAAGGCTGGGAAGTTCATCAAGTCGGTTCTTCGATTCTGTCAGATCGGCAGAATCCATTCGGCTCGGCGACTTCGATCATAGTTCGGCTCCTTAGAGTTAGATCTATCACGGACCATCCATACCGATCTGATCGCAAGAGCTCTCAGATTCTCGGGGAGTACGTCTATGAATTCTATGATCAACTTGATTCTCTAGGCTTCACTTGGATCTTCAGGCAGTTGAGACGGCAGGGGATAAGCCTATAACTTCTTCCTTTCAGATAAGGTTCTCGGCTTCCTCCAATGAGGTGTACGGTCCTCGTCCGTTCCAAATCTTCAGACTTAGCCAAGTCTAAAATAATCCTTTGCTGGAAACTTGGTCGAACCTGCTGGGCAACGGTTCTCTCGATCATAATGGCATCACGCGCACGAATTGCAAAAGTTCCCCAATCGGCCAATGAAAATAAAAGAGAAACACGCAAAGAATTCAACAGGCGCACGCGCAAGGACGTAAATGAAAAGCGCAACAAGTGAGTGTAAACCACTCGAATGATGAAATGCATGTATGGAATGACAATTTATATCTTGTACCTTGCATCGGAGTATTCGGATCTAAGTTCTCCTCGACTATCTCGACTTTTTCTTCCTCGTGCAATTTGTGCGGAGATGGAAGGGACTTCCACATGAGAAGCAACGTCCAGACTTCTTTCGACATTCTAACTCTTGATGGTCTCTTTGGCAAAAGCTACATACTAGCGCTCCCTGCGGTTAGGGAGGTGCATTCTGCTTCGATGAAGATACCGGGAAGGTCTTCTTTCCGGAAGAGGGCCCTGAATGTGTAAATGGCCTCTTAGAACTCGCTGGATAGTACTGAACGGTGGTAGTGGCAAGAATAGGACTCGGTCCCATTAGGTTGAGTTCAGACTCAATAGGTAGAGCCATTCCACTGCATCGGTAGGATCTGCCACGGCATCCTCAGCATCGCCTTCCAAGGCGTAAATACGAGCATAGGAGGCTGAGCTGCTCCCTGCTGTACCGGTCTCTTCTTCGGGCATACATTCACTCTGTGATCGGTGCTACCACATCCGTAGCACAGTCCATTCTTCTTCCAACATTTGGCCTCTAAATGCGGGCCCTTACAGAATCCACATACGGGTCGTGGATATCCCTGAGGTCGGGGAGGAGTAGGCTGAACGGGGGCCTTGAATGGCTTCTTCCCAGAAGAGGACCCAGACGGAACAAATGGCCTCTTCGAACCAAAGGGGAAACCCTTGTCGGCTGGGATCGGTGTATCGGCCTGAGGTGTCAACGGAGGTGATGGGGGCTGTCTACATGGACAACGACATGGAGGCATCCTGTAAAGACAATAGCAGTTATGCATGACAGGTAAGTGGGTATGCAAAGCCGTAAGCACATAGGCAAGTAAGGTTCAAATGAGATTCACATAATCAATTAGCACATTTGCACAAATTCTACAGAAGTCCTAAGCCGTACGACCTAGACACAACCAGACCCGACAGACAACCAGGCATGGCAAGAACAACCTTGAGTTTCGCATCCACCTATATCCAAGCCCATCCCAGTGTTTTGATTGTAAAAGATCTTTTGTTGTTGATCATCCAACAATGATCCATCACAATTCAAACACTAAGTGTTCTTGAACACTAGAGAGTGCAATTCCCAAAGTTACACCGGCACACAACGACTGACAAAACAAACAAAACACGACGATTCAGAGCTTAGGCCATTGGACCAAAGAAGCTCTGATACCAACTGTAGCGGGCTCCCCAAACGGGTAACGCACGCCCCGCACTGAGCCCCGACCCGGAACCGAAATGGAATCCGACCCGAATCGAAACCCGGCGAACGGCACACATTTACTCAATGACTAGGCGAGGGTTTCAAAAATGAAAGAAAATGATAGAGGTGCGGAAGCGAAACTAAACAAACAATGAATCATAATAAATGCACAAGTATTAAAGCCCACCAAGGCGAACGGAATTCAATTACTAAAATAATAAACGGGTTCAATACAATATCCCGACATTAAATATTAACGGGTTCAACATATAATCCCAAATACTACATAAATAAAATCCTACTATCGTAAACATAAATATTAGCCAAACGGGAATAGAGTTATACATGAGCAAAATAAATGCAACTCTAACGACGACGACTACGACGACGATCAAATCCCGCCTAGTATCCTGAAACCAATACAGGGGTGAAACAGAGGGGGTTAGTCAAACGACTAACTGAGGAGGGAATAATAATGTATATTATAAAACGGAAATAAATCACCAATTTTAAACTTAAAAGAAATCAACATAAATGAAAGATTTTCATAAACGGGTGGTGATTTAGCATAAATCATAAACATATCATATGACTCGGCGAGTCGAGCCCTTAACTCCAATTTCCAAACATAAAACGGGAAACCACCCTTATTCCTTCAATGTAGACGGACCGCTAAATCCGAACTACGCATAACATATCATACGGTAACTCAGGTACTCAAAGGGCTGCCACTCGGGCCTCACCCTGAGCTCCCAAAGGTGGAGGGAACCATAGAATTTCCGCTGTAGACCCGATGTCTACCGACTTCGTCCTATCATCCTGACTCCGGGCCCAAACATACATACATACAATTCATAACTTGCTTTTCAAATCATTTCGGGTTGGCCAAAAGACCGTTCGAGACATGTCATATGCGAGGCCGAAGGCCAAAGTTCGCCTTAGAAAACAAAGGGGTTTTACATGTCTCTTTCGCAAACGTTTCGAAGACTATACATAGTACTTTTTCATATCAAAACATTTTCGATAAATCAAATAAACATAATAGGCATGAATATCTACTAAGTATATATATATAGAAACGGTGTGAAAACAAAACGTAAACAAGGCTTATATCGGGAGAGGCTTATTTATATATATACATAATAGTACTGGAATCAGAAACGGAAAGCCTCACCTGTTGGCTATACAAAATAAGAGCAAAAGCAAGAACCGGCGCTACTCCACGGGAGTATCGTCTGCAAAAATACCAAGACACAACCAATTAAGACTAAGGACGACACACGGCTTATACGAAAACATTAAAACACATAGAAGCACGATGAACAATCAAATAAAGCACTTCAGTTCAAATTATCAAGCATAAACAGACTAATTCGTGAATTCAAAAATGCAAATCAATTCCAAATACAATGAAACTTTACGGACATGCTTTAAATATCATAAAGGAGTATGCATTCGAATTTCGGGAAAATCGGACTTCATATGCAAAAGTTAGAAAATTTGACGAAAACTTAAAACGCGTAATTAAAATCCAGAACATGTTATAAATTCGTAAATCATACAATTCATATCTATTTCATATATATCGAATACACGAGCGAAGAAAGAATTCGGAAAAGACGTGTAACGCCCCGAAATATTCAGCGTAAAAGAGAATGGTTCAGGAGAGCCACACGGGCTGCTGCACGGCGTGTCGCAAGCCCGTGTGGAAGGGATACACACGGCCTCCCTCACGGGGTGTCGCAAGGCCGTGGGAGTGCATTTCTCATCCCACATCGGAAATGAACATGTAATTTGAAGGGTTTATAAGTTAGAACTCATGTACAACCAATATAGATTAATCCCTTTTCGAAAGTGCCTCCTAAGCCAAACTTTAGGGTTGTGCACAGTGGATTCGAAGCTTATATACCCTGTAGCACCCCAAATTTGAGAGGCTTGATTTCCATCCCACATCGGAAGATCAGGTGATATTGAAAGGGTTTATACGTTAGAACCCATGTACAACCAATATGGATTAATCCCTTTTGGCAAGTGCTTTCCAAGCCAAACTTTAGGGTTGTGCACAGTGGATTCGAAGCTTATACCCGCGCGTCCAACGGGCCCGCGAGGGGGTTCTCCTCTCCGAGCCTGGGGGTTGTTACATACCCGCACGTCCAACGGGCGCCGTCGTCAGGGTTCTCCTCTCCGCGCCCGGGGGATCGTGACAAGACGAGCCTCAGAGGGACCCGTAGGCCAAAATTGGCCCTGACTTACAGAAGGTCAGGGCCCTGTTCAAACGGGCCATACGGCCTTGTGCACGGCCGTGTGCCAAGGCCGTGCGCATCAAAGAAGGACACGCACCGTCTCTTGTACACGGCCTCAAGGCCGTGTGCACAAGGCCATGCACCATAAACCATGTGCACAGTCTCTTTCACGGTCGTGCAAGAGGCCGTGTACCTCCACACGGGCTTGCCACACCCTGTGTGCAAAGCCCGTGCACGTCAAGAATGAGCAGAACACTTCGCAGAACCAGAAAGCCACGCGAATACAATCCTAATTTCAACATTTGATCATCTAAACATTCAAATCACGCCCTAATACTTACATATAATGATCTACAACATATAAGCTACACATAGGATCCAAAAACACGAAAATCCATCCATAAATTCTCTCGAAATCACATAAACCCTAAATTATTCAACTATTTACAAAAATGAGAAATACGAGGCATATGAGACATTAAACGAGAGGGACGTGAAAGGCTTACTCGTAGAAGAGATCGTGAGGAGTTCGTGGGCGTAAACGGTTTGAAAATCGGTCGGGAAACGGGGTCGGGACGATCGTTTGAACCTTTTTCCTTCTCTTTCTCTTTTCTCTTTCTTTTCCTTTCTTTCTCCTTGCTGCTGCTGCATTTTGGGCGAGAGTGAGGTGAGAGAGAGTGATGAGACTTAGTCAAAAATTTGACTAGGGTTTAAAAATCGAAGGGGCAAATTCGTAATTTCGCAAAATAAGTTTGAAAACTCATGTTGTCCAAATAATACATAAGTACAGTCAAAATTCATATAATTAAACGCACATTGACAATTCGTAATTTAAATATAGAAATTCATTCATTTACGAAATTATTCTAAAATCTCATCATAAATATCAAATAAATAATAAATTCCGCAAATACCCGATTCGGACATACCGGATTATAATTCGGATTTTCGGGGCGTTACAAGTAACCATGAGTTTCATACGTGTCGGGATGTGCTATCGGACTCTCCTAACGACTTCCCCTCATAGACCCAACCAAAGTCAACATCACGTTGAAAAGAGAGAGTTTTACTTGCCTCTTGAACACAAAACGATTTAGGTATACTTATAGGTATAAGTTGATATCAAAACATTTGTTATTAAAATCATAAAAATATAGTTAAATATCTAATAGGTATACAAGAATGAGAAATCAAATCAATATGAGCACGTAAAGGTAGTTCGCAATAAATAAAAGAAATCCATACTCCAGTTGAAAGCATTTTAAAACCCTCATCTGGGAGCACGGGAACGAAAAGACACTCAAGCTATTCCTTGAAAGGACGGCCTGAAACTAACAGACGACAAACCAAATAAGACAAGACTCGACACACGACTCTCAAAGACTACAACACATGAAAGACCAATTAATAATCATGTAGCAATTAAAATTACAAGTAAAAATGCAATTAAATCAAGTTAACGGAAAGTGAGAAATTAACGATACTAAACATGCTCAATTGAAATTCTACGCGCACATTCATGAAAAATATAATGTAAGGAAGTACTCATGCGATTTTCGAATCATTCGGACAACATTCAAAAGTTGGGGAGAAAGTCCTAAACAAAAAAGGCTCGATTCAAGGCCCGAATGAGGTCGGAATTTTGAAAACTTTACGAAATATTCATCCTTGAATCATATGGAAGCTATAGGTGAAAACGGCTCGATTTTAGGGGGTCGTATACAAAAAGTCAACTATATTTTTGGCCAATTGACCCCATTACCGTGAGCAATTAAGGAAAAAGGCTGAAAATTTGGTTAAGGCATTAGCACGGGCTAACGCACGGCCTGGCGCACGGTCTTGAGCACGCACTCAAGACCGTGCAAGCTAAAACAAGGGTGCACTGGCTTGCGCAATGGGGTGCGCAGGCCGGTGCAGGTATAAAGGGTAGTGCACGGCCTGGCGCACGGTCTTGCCAAGACCGTGCGTTGGGCTGTGTGGTTCAACTTACAGGTGCAAAAAATGCGATTTAAGGTTTTCTCACGATTCGTCCTAAAATCAACTAGGGCGGATTCTATAGTTAAGATCAACACATAGAATTCACACTCATGCATTGTACACATTAATAGCTACCATTTGATCCGAACTACACTAAAAATGGTAAACTCTAACCTACAAACCCATAAAATATTCCAATATTCAAACTTAACAAATAGTAACAAAAATGAAGGATTTAATGGGTGAAACGAAATGGGGAAATAAGGTTACAAGTAGAGAATCGAACGAGGATCGTGTAGTTTGTCTCGGAATCTCGATTGGTCGAGCGACGGATTCGGAACGACATTTCTCCTTCTCCTTTCTTCTTCTTCCTTTCTCCTTCTCTTCTCTCTTTCTCTCCCTCGATTTTGGGGTGTGAGCAAGAGTGTGCACAAGGGGGTGTAGGTGTGTTCAAGATGGTGCAAATGTGTCAAAGAGGGCGCAAGTGTGTTTAAGGGGTGGGTTCGTTTGAGATTAAAATAAATTCGAGGGTTAGAAAAGGTAATTATAAATGGTTGAGGATATGGAAATAAATTAGAATAAATTAAAATTAGCTAAAGAAGCTAATCTTTTCATTTAGAATCCAATGACGTGCCGAATAATTATTCCGAAAATATATTCCAGAATTTTGGGTCGTTACAATACTCCCCCCTTCAAAAGAATCCGTCCTCAGATTCTCCTCCGAACCACGGAGTTTGTTAAAGGGAGTATATCACAGAATTTAGAAGTTCGTCATACAAAATCACGCAATTAACACATAAGCAATTAATTAAAACAAACAATTAACATTTAAATTCAAATAGGCAAATGTCAAATAGTTCATACATAACATTCAAAATAAAACAAATTACAATTAAATTGAAATAAATAATGAGAAATGGAAAGATAATGATGCCGTCTAAGAATCGGATGCTCCAGAGTTGGGCGGCATGCCAAGACGGCTCAGGTAGCTAGCGAGCTGCTCAGAGATGGACCTCTCAAGGTCGGAAATCTGCTCCCGGAGCTCGGTGTGGTTGCGTCGGGCCTCATGTCTGATCTCCCGAAAGTCGGTGCGAACCTCCTAAAGGTTGGCCGACTGTCGGTCCAGTCGCTCGGTAGTCTGCTCGGTGAAGGATGTGAAGCGGTTTCCCCAAACCGTCCACCTATCGGCCTCCCAATGGTTTCGGGTCTCCGACTCCAATTGTTGGTACCGGATCCACTGCTCCTCACTCAGTTTATCCCATTGTGAGGATCCAGTCTGGTGCTATGTCGGGTAGTCTGCTGGAAGTGAGCCTCGTCAGCTCTAGGAGGATCAGGCACGTACGGGACCTGTTGAGGATCGAAGCCTCCTGGCTTTGTATAGTTGCTCGAGCATTTGTTCCTCAATCTCTTGTTGGTCCTCTTCAGGATGACCTCCTGCTCGGATGTCCTCCTCGACATCGTCGTCACTCTCGGCGGTGGCTTCCTCTGCCGTCATCGGCACATACCTACTATGACGCCCTTTAACTTTCTTGCAAAGCTTCATCTGGGCTAATTGTTTGTAGGTAATGGTTGCATCGTCTCCCCCTGCTGGGGCCATTCGGTCCATACTGGTCACGCCAGCACACTCAAGGATTGCGGTAATGTAGGACCTAATCCTATTCTCTCCCTTCGGGCGGGTGCCCACGTACTCCACGTATCTCAGGAAAAACACAATGCCGTTTACCGACTCTCTTCGGACCGCACAATCCAAAACGTAGAGTTCATCCAAGTTGATAGAACCGTAGCTATCTCCTCGGGCAAAAACGGTGCATGAGAGGAACCGAAATACCCCTTCGTATTTTCGACATTTCGAATTATTTGATAAAAGTCTCGGAACCCATTTCTAACCCTAATTTTCACAAAAGAGAGAGAGAGAGAGAAGAAGAGAAAGAGGATTTTTCATTTGAAGCCCGAATCGATCGTCCCGAGCTCGTTTCTCCACTGAATTTCGTGCCGTTCGAACCTACGAGATTCTCTCAATGAGATCTCTCTTTAGGTACCAATTTCCCCATTTCTTTTTATGAAATTTTGAGGATTTGAGCATGTTTATCATTTCGGGAATAATTTAGAAATTTTATGATTGTGAACCCGTTTCTTGATCATTTCTCGTGTTTCTTGGATAGAAATGCTCTTTATATGTTGATTGATGATTGTTGTAATTTATGGGTGTTGATTTGCGCGAGAAAATGAATTATATGCATTTTGGATCGGATTTTCGTTTGAATCGCGTGTTTCTACTATCTACTGTTAAACCACACGGGCTAAAGCACGGTCTTGATCAAGACCATGCTGGAGCCCGTGCGCGGCTCTTTTTGCCTGCACAGGTGTCCGTGCTTTTGGCCGTGTGTAGTGCACGGTCTTCACAATGTGTCCAAGACCGTGCACAAGCCGGTGCGAAACACTTAGAATATTTTTCCGGCCTTTTCTCAAGTTGCTCTCGGGAATTGAGTCAACATCTCGCCATTTTATGTTGACTTTTTGCATACGGACTCCAAAAATTATACCGATTTCACCTATAGATCCCTTATAAGTTGAAGATTAATATTTTGGAATGTTTGTTGAATCTTGACCTCGTTCGGACTATGAATAGTACATTTTTACTTGTATGCATTTTTGAAAACTTGTCGGAATTACTTGAAATTTACGTGGTAGCTTCCATAAATATTATTATTGGCATATGCATGATTGTTGATTCATTTAGTTAGCCGTTCATCAAATAATTGCGTATTTGTGCTTTTAGAGTCGTTATTAATTCGTATAGGTCCTGTCTTGTCTACAGATCAGTCAGAGGTCGGAGAGGAGTGAGTTGTAGCTGCTAGGCTTTCTTTTTTTGGCACACTAGGTAAGGGTTTAAATGTTTTCAACTGGGGCAAGAATTTAGATAAGTAGGTTTCGAAATAACTTACCACCCCGTATTTCTTATTGATTGCTCATCTTGCTTTTAATATTCCCTTATGTGCCTATCAAACCTTTTGATATCAACTTATACTGGATTATCCAAACTGATTTGTTTTCAAAGGCAAGTAAATTCCTTCTTTTTAAACGTGACAATTTGACTTGGGTCGGGTCTATGAGGGAAGTCGTTAGGGGCGTTGCTGTCACGACCCCCGGGCGCGGAGAGGAAAACCCTCACGACGGCGCCCGTTGGATGCGCGGGTATAAGCTTTGAATCCGCTGTGCACAACCCTAAAGTTTGGCTTAGGAAGCACTTGCCAAAAGGGATTAATCCATATTGATTGTACATGAGTTCTAACTTAGAAACCCTTCGAATTACATCTGAATTTCCGATGTGGGACGGAAATCAACTCACACGGCCTGTCCACACAACCTGTTGCAAGGCCGTGAGTACCATTCTCACGGCCTCACCACATGGCCGTGACACAAGGCCGTGACCACCAATTGTCACGGCCTTTCCACATGACCACACACAAGTCCGTGAGGCTCTTTTTTAAATTGGGGCGTTACAGTTGCCTGGACATCCCGACGCGTACGGAATTTGTAGTTACCCCCTTTGTCGTCATTCACTTGCCCAATTGCCCGTTTGGCACCCCAAACCTTTCTTGAAAAGCGAGTAAATATTGGACATTTTATGGGGACCTGGGATGGTATCCGGAGGTTGCATTTGGGGACGAGCGTCCACGGTGTAACCCGAGGTGCTTCTCCCAAAACTAAGTGTCAATTGTGGCCCGTCAGGAGTTTGATAGCCACGGTTGGGAGCGATGGTGGGTGTTGCATAAGTTGCACACTTTCCTTAAATTCACTATAGTCGAGTCTTGGGTTGCTCCTTGGCTTGACACCGGAGATGGAGTTTACTTGTATTGATTGAGGGGGTTATAATGAGGAATAGGCCCGTTCTCGCGGGGATAATTACTTGCTATTGTTTGTAACTGCTTTTATTATTATTACTGTTAATTATTTCAGCTTTTGTTATAAGTCGAAGCACCTTCCGGTTTTCTCCCTTTAGTATACGTAGTTCCCTATATATGTATAAAACCCGGAAGCGTGACTCGAACTTACCGACAATAAGCCTCCTTTGTTGTGAAACACTTTAGTTGAATTACAAGCCGTTTATTTATCATTTCTAATTTATATATGCTATGTCTTTCAAAATTGTAACGGCTTTGTGACTCAACTAATATCATTACAAAATGATCGGCTTGACTTACGTGCAAATGTTTTCGAAGGATCCGGCTCGTCAACTTTATGTTTTCACATAAAGCCGAACCTGAGTGTTGCTTGTATTACGTTTTACAACTTATATTATTATTTGTACTTCTTCTCAAAACGGGCAACACTCACCTCTTTTGTTTTAAAAGATAATCGACGAGCTACGATCAATACTATATTGTATTCCCCCCTTACTGAGTATCCTTTATACTCACCCCTTATGTTTTGGTTCTTGCTTCAGGTAGACAGGTGGCGTTGTCACGTATCTTGTCGGTCAGCAGCAGCAGGTCTAGGTTTGCTCGCGTTTATTGTCTTGTCAGTGTCCCAACAACACTCGAGTCATTGATTTCATTTATTGTGTTTAATATTATGATTTATTTGCCGTACTTACTTGCCCCTGATGTGGGATAGATTAGTTGAGCCATGGATGGCATTAACTGAATATTTATTTTGGAATCATTGTATATATTATGTTGCCGTGGATGGCTTATATGATTAATTGTTATTTCCCGAAATCGCTTCCGCATTCTGTTACTCTATTATTCTGTTTATTGCTGTTCTTGTTGGGGCGTCGTGATGATGTTGCCGGAGTGTGATTGATTGATTGCCGTTCGCTAGGATGGATTTTTGAATAGGGTACATCTACCTCGTTTGTGAGTTCATCTTGGTGCGGATGTGGTGTCCTGTAACGCCCCACATTTTTGGGTAAACTAAAGCTGGTAAGAATTCCTAAGATAACGGGACAAGTTTGGAAAACTCGATCGGGATATATGTGCTTATGTGATATCTGTGTGTTTTATATGAATTTTCGTAAATGCAATAATTTGTGAATTTAAATTATTCTATGTCAATGTGCGTTTAAAATGATGAGTTTTGACTATAATATTGATATATTTCATTAATATGTCCTATTTACGAAGTTTCACGAAATTACGAAAATGCCCCTTCGATTTTTCACTTAAACCTCAGGTTTTCTTTTTATTCTCTTTTCCTTTCCTTTTCTTAATTACACTTAGCTTTTTCTTAATCATCAGCAGCAACGAAAAAAGAAAGAGAAAAAAAGAAAGAATTTCCTTAAAACTTCAATCCGATCTTTCGAGTTCGTTTCTTAACCAAATTTCGATCCGTAAGAACCTACGCGACCCTTGTAATATTCTCTACAGGTATTATTCAGGTTCTATTCGATTCCGTTGTCGTTTGAGTATGTTTTGGATAAATTGTTTCGAAGTTGGATTTTTCGGTAGTTTGATCATTATACTCCGTAGTTTTCGATGATTCTTGATCCTATGTGTTGCCATTGTGATCTTTGATGTTTGTTGAAGTTTGTAGTATAAAAATCTGATTAAAAATGGGGTTTTGGTGAAGATTTGACTAGATTTTGATACTTCTGTGCGAAGTTCTTCCCGTTCTGCTGAAAATTCGCGAAAACATGGTGCACACGGCCTTGCAACAGGCCGTGTAGCAAGACCATGCGTAATTATCAACTCACATGGCCTTGCATCAGGCCATGTGTGTATCCCGTGCGTGTTCTCCAAAATGCACACGGCCTTGCATAAGGCCGTGCAAGAGGCCGTGTGTCCCGATTTTAGTTCAAAAGTATCTAGAAGTCAAAAATTGCAAATCCTACTTTCTTCGTTTGATATTATTTTCAAAATCCGAATTCGCCATTAAGTTCTTAGTGTTTTAAAACTTATTAATTCACAGATTTTGAATTTTTCCAATACCGTTTGATCGTAAAACGAACCGATTTCCGTTTAGAGAATTATACGCTTTTCGCAATTCTTTTCCGATTGCTTCGAAACTTGAATGTATGCTTCTTTATAGTATTTTAAGCATGTCTATGAAACCTAATTGTGTTTAAGCATGATTATAAGTTTGAAGTTTGATATTTCATTCGTTTCATTGAATAATTGCCCTAATTGCCCTTCTTTGATTTAATTAACTGTTTATTGCATTAAGAATAAGTCGTGCGTCGTATTGTCGTCTTACATGGTTGTGTCGTATTTGGTTTCAGGTGGTAGTTCTTCTGGGCAGTAGTTGGTCTTCTTTCTTTTGGTCCTTTTTGCCGTATTATCTAGGTGGGGTTCCATTTCCGAATTCGGTTTTTCTTATACGTATGTAAATATTCCATATATACCCGAAGCCTGTGTTTTATGGTTTTATGTTTTCTTTCCCCATATTTATATTATACGTAGTAGCTATTTGAAACCATACTATCTTAATGAGTTTAAAGAAAAATACTTTGATAACAAATTATTACGTATAACCCCTCAAAAGCTCCTTTGGCTCGAAAGGGTTAAAAGTTGATTTATCAATCGGTCCCTTTGACCATATAAGCATTTGGAGTGCGAGGAACTATCTTGGCCTTTCGGCCTGGCTATTGAGCCACATTATACTATTGGGCCTTGTAGCGGGCGCCCCAAACGGGTAACGAACGCCCCGCACCGAGCCCCGACCCAGAGCCAAAATGGGATCCGACCCGAACCGAAACCCGACGAACGGCAAGCATTTACTCAATTACTAGGCGGGGTTTCAAAAACAACAAAATAAAACGACAGAGACGCGGAAGCAATAATAAACCAAACATTAAAACATAAATAAATGCACAAGTATTAAAGCCCGCCAAGGCTAACAAAAATCAATTACATGGTTAATTAACGGGTTCTATACAATATCCCGATAAATATAATGACGGGTTCGAAGTATATATAATCCCGAATACAACATAATATCACAATTTTCTAAAATCGTAAAACTTAAATAATATCTAAACGGGGAAAAGGAATATACATGAGAAAATAAATACAACTCTACAACGACGACGACGAATCCCGCCTAGTATCCTGAAACCAATATAGGGGGTAAAACAGAGGGGGTTAGTCAAACGACTAAGTGAGGAGGGAATAATAATGTATATAATAAAACGGAAAATAAATCACCAATTTTATAATTAAAAGAAATCAACATAAAAGAGGCTGAGCTCACTGCTTCTGACCTCTCTTCATCGGGCATGCATTCATAAGATGATCGGAGCTACCACATCCAAAGCAAAGCCCTAATTTCCTTCGACACTTAGACTCCAAATGGGGACCTCCACAATATCCACAAACTGGTCGTGGAAAACCCTGAGCTTGGGGAGGAATGTTCGGCTTCGGAGCCTGCTGAAATGGTTTCTTCCCAGCTGAAGAAGAAGATGGTCCTATAGAAGGAAAAGACCTCTTCGGACCCGACGAAAAACCCTTAGCGGCTGCGGGGGCAGGTGCTGATGTAGACCTCATCTGTCTCAGCTCTGACTCTATAGCAAGAGCCATGTCAACTGCATCGGAATAAAATCGGGGGCGGACAGCCATCATATGCAGTCAAATGCTGTGAGACAAACCCTCCACGAACTGGCGTGTCTTTCTCTCCTCGTCCTCAACCATATAGGAACAGTGAACAATGAGGCGAGAGAAATGTGCCTCATACTGATCTACCGAGGACGTGCCGTGCTTCAAGTTCAAAAACTCCCTTTCCCGCTGTTGTCCGACTACCAACAGGATGTACTTAGCCCTGAACTCCACCAAAAACTGAGCCCATGTCGGAACCACCCGATCACGCGTCCAACGCTGATCGATCCGTGTCCACCAGTCCTGTGCTGCCCCAATCATCAGGTAGGCAGCGTACTCGACCCTCTGTGGATCCGTAGTGTGCATTAGTCTAAATATCTTCTCCAAGGCCGATATCCAGGCCTCTGCAGCCACATCATCCGGTGCTCCCACAAACTGTGGCGGACTACGATTAAGAAACTGATTCATTGCCTTCATAGCCGTCTGTTCCGGCGTCTCCTGAGCTGCATGAAGAGCATACTGCTGTAACGCCGCCATAAATTGGGCTGGCGTAGGTCCCTCTGGCAGGGGAGGAGGCGGAGGAGGACCTCTACCACGACGCATCCTGCAAAACTGTATAATTATGCATGACGATAAGTGATCATGTAAAGCATTAACACGTAAGGAAGTCAAATTCACACAATCACTTAAGCACAATCATGCAATTCACATAGTTCCTAAGCCGCACGGACCTGGACAGACTTGACGCTTCAGAGCATAGGCCATTGAACCCATAGGCTCTGATACCAACTGTAGCGGGCGCCGCCAAACGGGCAGACGCACGCCCCGCACCGGATCCTGACCCGGAATCGAAACTAGTCCGACCCGAACCAAAACCCGGCGAACGGCAAACCGGACTCATTTACTACTAGGCGGGAGTTTTAAAACAGGGACAAACCAAAAGCGGAAGCAATATATAAACAAAACATAAAATCCATAATGGCTGCGCAGTTAGGTAAAGCCCACCAAGGCTAGCAAATTCCCATTAATACTAATAAATGTTTACAACGGGTTCTACAATATTATTCCCGGCTATTCATAAGTTTTCCTACATAACAAATATCAAGTCAACAAGAAATAAGAGTTTACATAAGACAAAAGCGTAACTCGACCGACCACGACTCAATACTATGAAGCCCGCCTAGAATCCTGAAACCAAAGGGTGAAATGAATGGGGTTAGTCAAACGACTAAGTGAGGGGGAAAAAGACAGTACATAATAATAAACGAAAGTAGATCACCAATTTAAACAGAAAGAAAACAACAGAAGTAAAGTTTTCCGCAAATGATTGGTGAACTAGCTCAAAATGAAACAAAACAAACGGATAACTTAGCGAGAAGAGTTCTGAACCACCAGTCAAATCATAAAAACAGAAACCCTACTTATTCCTCCAGTTGTAATCAGGGAGCAACCCCTAACTACACAGATCATACATAAACAAGCTCAGGTACTCAAAGGGCTGCCACTCCGGCCTCACCCCGAGCTCCCAAAGGTGGAGGAAACCATAGAATTTCCGCCGTAGACCCGACGTCTACCGACTTCGTCCTATCGTCCTTACTCTGGGCCCATCAGAACAGGTCAAACATATACATATACATAGCTTGCTTTTCAAACATTTCCATGTGGTCAAAAGACCGTTCGAGGCAAGTCGTGTGCGAGGCTATAATGCCAAAGTTCGCTTTCGGAAAACAAAGATTTGCTTGCCTCTTTCGTAAACATTTCACAAACTTATACATAATACTTTTCATATTAAATCGGTTTCAAGATCATAAAAGTATAAGCATAAATATGTATTATATATACAAACGGATGTAACACAAATCATAAAACAAGGCTTATCGGGTAGTAGGGTTGGTATTATGTACGTATTATCGTATACTATAAGAAACTGAAAACCCCACCTGTTGGCTTGACAAAAACGAGAGCAAAATGCGAGACAGGCACACTACTCCACGGGAGTATCGTCTGCAAAAGACAAAGACACAACCATATAAGACTAACGACGACGCACGGCTTATACGAAAGATTTAAAACACATAGAAGCACGTTGAACAATCATTCATCTCACTTAGGTTCACATTGTAACAAAACATAGAAATTCATAGAATTCGATAAGCAAAACAAGTTAGAATGCAATAATAGTTCATAATCATGCATAAAAGGCAATAAGGAAGCATGCATTCAAGTTTCGGAAGAAACGAACAACATTTGAAAAATAGCCAAAAAGGCCTAAACGAAAAACACGAGAAACGGGGCCCAAACGAAGTCGGAAAAATTCAAACTACCTAAAATATGTATTTCATGATTTATAGGACCTATAGGTGAAATCAGATCTTGAATCGGAGGTCAATCGAAGAAAGTCAACTTTTTTAATTACCCTTTGACCCTCAATGCCGAGAGCAAGAAGTTGAAAATGGAGAAATTTTGGTTAAGGCATACACACGGTCTTGGGGACGGGCAAACGCACGGGCTTGAACGCGTGCTCAAGCCGGTGCGCGAACACTTGCACTGGCCTGCGCACCAGCTTGCGCACGGCCGTGCGTTAGGCAGTGCAAGGCCAAAATAGGCACACGGTCTTAGCGCATGGTTTCAAGACCGTGCGTCAGGCCGTGCGGATTATCTAAACACGTAAATCCATCCACAAAATCATTCATAATCACATTTTTCATATATTATTAAACTATTCACAAAATTCTATAAATCATAGCCTAGGAAGCATTAAACGCGAAGGACGTGAGAAGCTTACATGAAGAATAGATCGTGAGGAGTTCGGAAAGTTTCACGGATCGTAATTCGGTCGGGAAACGAAATCGGAATGATCAATCGAAGCTTCCTCTCCTTTTCTCTTCTTTTTCTCTTTTTCTTCTCCTTTCTTTTCTTCCTTTACGTGAAGTGAGGTTTGAGGGAGAGAGAGAGTGGTCAAGTCAAACTTTGACTTGACTTAGAAACGAGGGGCAAAACCGTAATTACTCCGAACTTACTAAAAATAGCAGGTTGTCGGAATTAAACAATATTACAGTCAAAGCTCATATAATTGAACACACGTTGACATGAAATGGTTTAAAAACCAAAATTCACTCATTTATGAAATTGTTAAAAATTCACATACTAACTATCAAATAAAATAATTAAATCGTGCAAAATAACAATTCGGACGTACCAGATAATAATTCGGATTTTCGGGGCGTTACAATTACCCCTCCTTATGAGAATCCGTCCCCAGATTCTTCTCGTCCGCTACAAATAATGCGGGGTGAAACTTGCGCATCTTCTCTTCGGTTTCCCACGTAGCTTCTTCAACCGACTGACTCCTCCAAAGCACTTTGACCACGGGAATTTCTCTGTTACGCAGTGCTTGAGTCTTTTTGTCTAAAATTTTGACCGGCTGTGAAACGAAGGTCAAGTCCGGCTCTATCTCAACATCTTCGATAGGAAGAACGTGTGAATCACTCGGGTGATACTTCCGGAGCTGTGAAACGTGGAAAACGTTGTGGATTCCTGTCAGACTCGGTGGCAAGTCTAATCTGTAAGCAGCTTCTCCAATCTTTTCCAGAATCTCAAACGGTCCTAAGAATCTCGGACCTAGCTTACCACCTTTGCCAATACGAGTGAATCCCTTTCGAGGTGAAGCTTTAAGAAACACTCGGTCACCAACCTCGAACTCCAAAGGTCGGCGGCGTGTATCGGCATAACTTTTCTGGCGATCCTGGGCTGCTTTCATCCTCTAACGGATGATCTGAATTCGGTCAATCGTTCTCTGAAGAGACTGCGGAGAATCTCCTCTTCCTTTGTTATCCCTTGTCCAACGCCAATCCTCAAGATCCCAAAACAACGGGGATCGACACTTCCTTCCATACAGAGCTTCGTAAGGTGCCGTCTTGATCGTAGACTGATAACTGTTGTTGTAGGCGAACTCAATCAACGGTAACTGGTCGTGCCAATTGGTGCGAAAATCTAAGGCACACGCACGAAGCATATCACTGAGATATCGAATCGTCCTCTCAGATTGGCCATCGGTCTGTGGATGTGCTGCTGTACTGAATGTCAGCTTCGTTCCCATTTTCTCCTGAAGATGCTGCCATAATTGAGAAGTGAATCTAGCATCTCTGTCAGACACAATGCTCACGGGAACTCCATGAAGCCTAATAATCTCTCGGTGATAAATCTCTGCCAACTTCTCCACCTTGAATGACTTCTTGACCGGCAGAAAGTGAGCAGTCTTGGAAAGTCGGTCAATTATCACCCAAATACTATCATAGCCACCTTTAACTTTCGATAAACCGGACACAAAGTCCATCGCAATCTGCTCCCAATTCCACGTAGGAATCGGTAGTGGCTGTAGCAATCCTCCAGGTCTCTGGTGCTCTACCTTGACCTGCTGACATGTCTGACATCTCTTGACGTAATCAGCTACGTCTCTCTTCATACCTCTCCACCAGAACAACTCTTTTAGATCCCGGTACATCTTACTTCCACCAGGATGTACTGTATAAGGCGTATTATGCGCCTCAGCAAGAATCTCCTTCTTAAGACTCTCAGGAACACAAACTCGAGTCTCGAAGCGGAGAATGTCAGAATCATCAACACGAAACTGGGACTCTGGATCATCTGAAATATGAACTATCTGCCTCTGAGTCCACTCGTCAGTAGCCTGAACATCTCGAATCTTACGACCCAATTCTGACTGAATCGATATACTGTGAACGTGAGCCTGCGAGGTGATATGAACTCGCTCAAACTTAGCCTCTAGCTGAGCTACACTCGCCTTACGACTCAATGCATCGGCTACCACATTCGCCTTTCCAGGATGGTACTGAATCTTGCAATCATAATCCTCAAACAATTCCATCCATCGACGCTGTCTCTTGTTCAAATCCTTCTGAGTGAACAAATACTGAAGACTCTTGTGATCAGTGAAGATATCGAACGTAGTGCCATACAGATAATGACGCCACTTTAGCAAAGCAAACACAACGACTGCTAGCTCAAGATCATGCGTGGGATAGTTCTCTTCGGCTGGCTTTAGCTTCCTCAAGGCGTAAGCTATAACTCTCCCATTTTGCATCAGCACACAACCCAATCCCTCGTGTGACGCATCTGTGTACACAACGAGTCCCTCCAATCCATTAGGCATAGCTAACACTGGGGCTGTAGTTAATCTCTTCTTGAGCTCTTGGAAACTTACTTCACATTTGTCTGACCACTCAAACTTGGCATCCTTCTTTGTCAATGCAGTCAATGGACTAGCAAGCTTGGAAAAGTCCTTGACAAAACGTCTATAGTATCCTGCTAAACCCAAGAAACTGCGAATCTCTGTAGGAGTCGTAGGTTTCTCCCAATCCAACACAGTCTCGATCTTCGAAGGATCTACCTCGACTCCCGTTCCGGATATGACATGACCTAGAAAAGTCACTCTGTCGATCCAGAACTCGCATTTGCTAAACTTAGCAAATAACTGATGCTCTCTCAAAGCCTGAAGAACAATCCTGAGGTGTTCTGCGTGCTCTTCCTCTGACTTCGAGAACACGAGAATGTCATCGATAAAGATCACAACGAACTTATCGAGGTATGGATGAAAGATCCTATGCATCATATCCATAAAAGCGGCAGGAACATTCGTTAGTCCAAACGGCATGACCACGAACTCAAAGTGACCGTATCTGGAGTTGAATGCTGTCTTCGGAATATCCTCGGCTCGGATACGGAGCTGGTAATATCCTTGTCTGAGATCAAGCTTAGAATAAACTCTCGATCCCTGGAGTAAATCAAACAACTCCTCAATATGCGGCAAAGGATACTTATTCTTCACCGTCATCCTGTTCAACTCGCGATAATCGATACACATACGGAGTGTACCGTCCTTCTTCTTCACGAACAAAACTGGAGCACCCCAAGGCGAGGTACTCGGGCGGATATATCCGGTCGAAAGGAGTTCGTCGAGCTGATTCTTCAATTCCTTCAACTCGGCAGGAGCCATACGGTACGGAGACTTCGAGTACGGCTCGGCACCCGGGACTAGATCAATAACGAACTCAATGTCCCTATCAGGGGGCAGAAACTCCAAGTTCTCGGGAAACACATCCATGAATTCCTTAACCACATCGGTATCCTCGATCTTCGCCTGCTCTTTCGGATGGTTGAGAAGATAAGCTAGAAAACCAGTTGCTTCTCCCTTTTGGATAAGCTTCTTAGCTTCCATCATAGAGATATACGGGCCTTCACCCGTTCTGAAACCTCTAACTTCACTGTAACCAAGCACAACTTTCTTCTCATAGCAGTCGATCTTCGCTCGGTGCTCAAATAACCAATCCATCCCAAGAATAACTCCATAATACTTCATCGGCAGTACGATTAAATCCCCGAGGTACTCGGTACCCTCAATCATCATCGGACAACGCTTGAGAACGCGGTTCGTAGCAACTCTAGAACCCATCGGCGAGCTAACAACTAACACATACTCAAGCAACTCAACAGGCACATGCACAGATAAAGCAACGACAGGCGCAATACACGAGTGAGAAGCACCCGGGTCGTACAATGCATGAATGGGAATGCCATGTATATATATCGTACCTTCTACCACGGCATCGCATCCGGCGCGACATCTTCAGCATCGCCTTCCAAGGCGTAAAGTCGGGCCTGGGCTTGAGGCTGAGCTGGCTGCTTCTGACCTCTCTTCATCGGGCATGCATTCATAAGATGATCGGAGCTACCACATCCAAAGCAAAGCCCTAATTTCCTTCGACACTTAGACTCCAAATGGGGACCTCCACAATATCCACAAACTAGTCGTGGAAAACCCTGAGCTTGGGGAGGAATGTTCGGCTTCGGAGCCTGCTGAAATGGTTTCTTCCCAGCTGAAGAAGAAGATGGTCCTACAGAAGGAAAAGACCTCTTCGGACCCGACGAAAAACCCTTAGCGGCTGCGGGGGCAGCTGCTGACGTAGGCCTCATCTGTCTCAGCTCTGACTCTATAGCAAGAGCCATGTCAACTGCATCGGAAAAAAATCGGGGGCGGACAGCCATCATATGCAGTCGAATGCTGTGAGACAAACCCTCCACGAACTGGCGTGTCTTTCTCTCCTCGTCCTCAACCATATAGGAACAGTGAACAATGAGGCGAGAGAAATGTGCCTCATACTGATCTACCGAGGACGTGCCCTGCTTCAAGTTCAAAAACTCCCTTTCTTGCTGTTGTCTGACTACCAACGGGATGTACTTAGCCCTGAACTCCACCAAAAACTGAGCCCATGTCGGAACCACCCGATCACGCGTCCAACGTTGATCGATCCGTGTCCACCAGTCCTGTGCTGCCCCAATCATCAGGTAGGCAGCATACTCGACCCTCTGTGGATCCGTAGTGTGCATTAGTCTAAATATCTTCTCTAAGTCCGATATCCAGGCCTCTGCAGCCACATCATCCGGTGCTCCCACAAACTATGGCGGATTACGATTAAGAAACTGATTCATTGCCTTCATAGCCGTCTGTTCTGGCGTCTCCTGAGGTGCATGAAGAGCATACTGCTGTAACGCCGCCATAAATTGGGCTGGCATAGCTCCCTCTGGCGGGGGAGGAGGCGGAGGAGGACCTCTACCACGACACATCCTGCAAAACTGTACAATTATGCATGACGATAAGTGATCATGTAAAGCATTAACACGTAAGGAAGTCAAATTCACACAATCACTTAAGCAAAATCACGCAATTCACATAGTTCCTAAGCCGCACGGACCTAGACAGACTCGACGCTTCACAGCATAGGCCATTGAACCCATAGGCTCTGATACCAACTGTAGCGGGCGCCGCCAAACGGGCAGACGCACGCCCCGCACCGGATCCTGACCCGGAATCGAAAGTAGTCCGACCCGAACCAAAACCCGGCGAATGGCAAACCGGACTCATTTACTACTAGGCGGGAGTTTTAAAACAGGGACAAACCAAAAGCGGAAGCAATATATAAACAAAACATAAAATCCATAATGGCTGCGCAGTTAGGTAAAGCCCACCAAGGCTAGCAAATTCCCATTAATACTAATAAATGTTTACAACGGGTTCTACAATATTATTCCCGGCTATTCATAAGTTTTCCTACATAACAAATATCAAGTCAACAAGAAATAAGAGTTTACATAAGACAAAAGCGTAACTCGACCGACCACGACTCAATACTATGAAGCCCACCTAGAATCCTGAAACCAAAGGGTGAAATGAATGGGGTTAGTCAAACGACTAAGTGAGGGGGAAAAAGACAGTACATAATAATAAACGAAAGTAGATCACCAATTTAAACAGAAAGAAAACAACAGAAGTAAAGTTTTTCGCAAACGATTGATGAACTAGCTCAAAATGAAACAAAACAAACGGATAACTCAGCGAGAAGAGTTCTGAACCACCAGTCAAATCATAAAAACAGAAACCCTCCTTATTCCTCCAGTTGTAATCAGGGAGCAACCCCTAACTACACAGATCATACATAAACAAGCTCAGGTACTCAAAGGGCTGCCACTCCGGCCTCACCCCGAGCTCCCAAAGGTGGAGGAAACCATAGAATTTCCGCCGTAGACCCGACGTGTACCGACTTCGTCCTATCATCCTTACTCCGGGCCCATCAGAACAGGTCAAACATATACATATACATAGCTCGCTTTTCAAACATTTCCATGTGGTCAAAAGACCGTTCGAGGCAAGTCGTGTGCGAGGCTATAATGCCAAAGTTCGCTTTCGGAAAACAAAGATTTGTTTGCCTCTTTCGTAAACATTTCACAAACTTATATATAATACTTTTCATATTAAATCGGTTTCAAGATCATAAAAGTATAAGCATAAATATCTATTATATATACAAACGGATGTAAAATAAATCATAAAACAAGGCTTATCGGGTAGTAGGGTTGGTATTATGTACGTATTATCGTATACTATAAGAAACTGAAAACCCCACCTGTTGGCTTGACAAAAGCGAGAGCAAAATGCGAGACAGGCACACTACTCCACGGGAGTATCATCTGCAAAAGACAAAGACACAACCATATAAGACTAACGACGACGCACGGCTTATACGAAAGATTTAAAACACATAGAAGCACGTTGAACAATCATTCATCTCACTTAGGTTCACATTGTAACAAAACATAGAAATTCATAGAATTCGATAAGCAAAACAAGTTAGAATGCAATAATAGTTCATAATCATGCATAAAAGGCAATAAGGAAGCATGCATTCAAGTTTCGGAAGAAACGAACAACATTTGAAAAATAGCCAAAAAGGCCTAAACGAAAAACACGACAAACGGGGCCCAAACGAAGTCGGAAAAATTCAAACTACCTAAAATATGTATTTCATGATTTATAGGACCTATAGGTGAAATCGGATCTTGAATTGGAGGTCAAACGAAGAAAGTCAACTTTTTTAATTACCCTTTGACCCTCAATGCCGAGAGCAAGAAGTTGAAAATGGAGAAATTTTGGTTAAGGCATACACACGGTCTTGGGGACGGGCAAACGCACGGGCTTGAACGCGTGCTCAAGCCGGTGCGCGAACACTTGCACTGGCCTGCGCACCGGCTTGCGCACGGCCGTGCGTTAGGCAGTGCAAGGCCAAAATAGGCACACGGTCTTGGCGCATGGTCTCAAGACCGTGCGTCAGGCCGTGCGGATTATCTAAACAGCAGAAAATCGCGAGGGTTCTCGGGAATGAGCCAAAAATTAACATTTAAATCATATAAATCATACAAACCTCAAACTAAACTTACATATAATGATCTACAACATCTAATCTACTTATAGGACCAAGAAACACGTAAATCCATCCACAAAATCATTCATAATCACATTTTTAATATATTATTAAACTGTTCACAAAATTCTATAAATCATAGCCTAGGAAGCATTAAACGCGAAGGACGTGAGAAGCTTACATGAAGAATAGATCGTGAGGAGTTCGGAAAGTTTCACGGATCGTAATTCGGTCGGGAAACGAAATCGGAATGATCAATCGAAGCTTCCTCTCCTTTTCTCTTCTTTTTCTCTTTTTCTTCTCCTTTCTTTTCTTCCTTTACGTGAAGTGAGGTTTGAGGGAGAGAGAGAGTGGTCAAGTCAAACTTTGACTTGACTTAGAAACGAGGGGCAAAACCGTAATTACTCCGAACTTACTAAAAATAGCAGGTTGTCGGAATTAAACAATATTACAGTCAAAGCTCATATAATTGAACACACGTTGACATGAAATGGTTTAAAAACCAAAATTCACTCATTTATGAAATTGTTAAAAATTCACATACTAACTATATTAGGACATTGAGGATTGGAGATGGACTAAAGATGGTATTCATCGTGGTATTGCTCCGAAATTAATTCAGGATGCTATCGAAAAAGTGCAAGTTATCCGACAAAGAATGAAAGCCGCACAGGTTCAACAAAAGAGTTATGCTGATAGACGTCGACGTGATTTGGAGTTTGAAGTTGGGGATCAGGTATTTTTGAATGCTTTTCCTAGAAAGGGATTCGTTCGAATTGGTAAAGGAGGAAAGTTAGCCCCGAGATATTTGGGTCCGTATGTGATTCTTGAGAGGATTGGGAAGATGGCCTACAGATTAGATTTACCGCCAGCTCTTACAGGTATTAATAATGTTTTCCACGTCTCGCAACTTCGTAAGTATCATCCAGACGAGTCCGAGATTATTCCAGTGGAAGATATTAAGTTAGAGTCGAATCTGACATTCATTTCCCAACCGGTTAGTATTTTGGACCATAAATTTCAAGAACTCCGTAATCGTCAAATCCCACTTGTAAAAGTCCTTTGGAGGAATCAGAAAAGCGAAGAAGCTACTTGGGAAACAGAAGAGAAAATGAGAAAACATTATCCTGAGTTATTCGCTTCGAATAAATAGAATCTGAGGACAGATTCTCATAAGGGGGAGAGATTGTTACGCCCCATATTTTTGGGTAAACTAAAGCTGGTAAGAATTCCTAAAATAACGGGACAAGTTTGGAAAACTCAATTGGGATATATGTGCTTGTGTGATATCTGTGTGTTTTATATGAATTTTCGTAAATGCAATAATTTGTGAATTTAAATTATTCTATGTCAATGTGCATTTAAAATGATGAGTTTTGACTATAATAATGATATATTTCATTAATATGTCCTATTTACGAAGTTTCGCGAAATTACGAAAATGCCCCTTCGATTTTTCACTTAAACCTCAGGTTTTCTTTTTATTCTCTTTTCCTTTCCTTTTCTTAATTACACTTAGCTTTTTCTTAATCATCAGCAGCAACGAAAAAAGAAAGAGAAAAAAAGAAAGAATTTCCTTAAAACTTCAATTCGATCTTTCGAGTTCGTTTCTTAACCAAATTTCGATCCGTAAGAACCTACGCGACCCTTGTAACATTCTCTACAGGTATTATTCAGGTTCCATTTGATTCCGTTGTTGTTTGAGTATGTTTTGGATAAATTGTTTCGAAGTTGGATTTTTCGGTAGTTTGATCATTATACTCCGTAGTTTTCGATGACTCTTGATCCTATGTGTTGCCATTGTGATCTTTGATGTTTATTGAAGTTTTTAGTATGAAAATATGATTGAAAATGGGGTTTTGGTGAAGATTTGATGAGATTCTGATACTTCTGTGCGAAGTTCTTCGCGTTCTGCTGAAAATTCGCGAAAACATGGTGCATACGGCCTTGCAACAGGCCGTGTAGCAAGACCGTGCGTAATTCTCAACTCATACGGCCTTGCATCAGGCCATGTGTGTAGCCCGTGCGTGTTCTCCAAAATGCACACGGCCTTGCACAAGGCCGTGCAGAGGCCATGTGTCCCGATTTTAGTTCAAAAGTCTCTGGAAGTCAAAAATTGCAAATCCTACTTTCTTCGTTTGATATTATTTTCAAAATCCGACTTCGCCATTAAGTTTGTAGTGTTTTAAAACTTAATAATTCGTAGAGTTTGAATTTTTCCAATACCGTTTGATCGTAAAACGAACCGATTTCCGTTTAGGGAATTATACGTTTTTCGCAATTCTTTTCCGATTGCTTCGAAACTTGAATGTATTCTTCTTTATAGTATTTTAAGCATGTCTATGAAACCTAATTGTGTTTAAGCATGATTATAAGTTTGAAATTTGATATTTCATTCATTTCACTGAATAATTGCCCTAATTGCCCTTCTTTGATTTAATTAAGTGTTTATTGCATTAAGAATAAGCCGTGCGTCGTATAAGTTAGAACTCATGTACAACCAATATGGATTAATCCCTTTTGGCAAGTGCTTCCTAAGCCAAACTTTAGGGTTGTGCACAGTGGATTCGAAGCTTATACCCGCTCGTCCAACGGGCGCCGTCGTGAGGGTTCTCCTCTCCGCGCCCGGGGGTCGTGACAAGTGGTATCAGAGCCAGCCGTCAGTCGTGGGAATGCATGTTCCACACCGTTAGTGTCACCTCTAAAAGGGGCTCCGCGTGTGTGGGGAGCCGCGCTCCACATTCTCCACTGGCGGGGAGCAATGAACCTATGTCACGGCGTAATGGGGACATTACGCTCTGAAAGGAGGGATGAATTGTAACGCCCCAAATTAAGAGCCACACGGCCAAGAGACACACGGCCTAAGGCCACGTGGGTGAGGCCATGAGAATGGGTGCTCACGGCCTTGCAACAGGTTGTGTGGACTGGCCGTGTGTAGCGGATTTCCGTCCCACATCGGAAATTCAACAGATTATGAAAGGGTTTATAAGTTAGAACTCATGTACAACCAATATGGATTAATCCCTTTTGGCAAGTGCTTCCTAAGCCAAACTTTAGGGTTGTGCACAGTGGATTCGAAGCTTATACCCGCGCGTCCAACGGGCGCCGTCGTGAGGGTTCTCCTCTCCGCGCCCGGGGGTCGTGAAAAAATTATTACGTATAACCCCTCAAAAGCTCCTTTAGCTCGAAAGGGTTAAAAGTTGATTTATCAATCGGTCCCTTTGACCATATAAGCATTTGGAGTGCGAGGAATTATCATGGCCTTTCGGCCTAGCCATTGAGCCACATTATACTATTGGGCCCGGACATCAGGGTACGGGGTGAAGCCGGATAGACGTTGGGTCTACGGTGGATCTCAATGCTCTGGTCTCCAAACTGATGGGAGCTCGGGGGTATGACCGGAGTGGCAACCCTTTTGAGTACCTGCGCCGGACGGGATCTAGTCTATATCCCCAGCCGAAGATGTATTGGATATTTGTCCTTGCATGATTATATAGTAGCGGGCTAGCTACCTGACTACACAAGGAGGAATAAGGGAGGTTTATTGGATATTTATGATATTATGAAACAGGTGGTTGATGCTCGACTCGCCGAGCTTTTACTTTATTGCAAAATTATTCGATTCACCAATAATTGTGAAAACCTTTATTTTTCCTTTGCTTTCTTCTCGTTTACAAACTGGTGAATCTTTCTGTTGTTTCGATAATATATACGTATGGCAGCCCCCTCACTTAGTCGCTTTGACTAACCCCATTACTCTATGGTTGTCTTTTCAGGTTTTGTTGCTAGGCGGATTCAGGTCGTGTCCTTGGAGTCATTTACTTTTGTTTAGGTGATTTCATATCCGTCTATGAATCTGGATAAATAATTAAAACCCTAGAAGTTGTAGATGTAAATAATGTAAATTAGTTTGAATGTTGATATAGTTGTTTTCAGTGGCCTTGGTGGGCTTTATAATTGTGTTTTGGATTATGGTTGTTCTAGCTCCCTGAGTGGGATAGGTTGTGCTAGTTTGCTTCCGCTGTATTATTATTCATTGTCCTATTATTTTCTAAAGCAGATCCGCCGGGTATTTATTTTCCGTTTGCCAGGTTGTAGTTCATAACCGGACGTTTAGTTCTTGTTATGGATTGTGACTTGGTGCGGGACGTCACGTCGCACCGTATTTAGGGGACGTGCCGTTACATGTCCTTTCTCCTCCTACGGAAAGGGGCGCTACAATCAGTGGTATCAGAGCCAGGTTCCCGAAAAGGAACCGAAAGCTCTAGTATCTCGTCTGTGTTGCATGAAGTGTCTGTCTGCATGGTGTCAGTTAGTATTGGATTCGTGGTATGATGAGTGTTCGTCATCCTTAATACCAGAATTGTAAAATGAACACGGTTGAGCTGTACACTCAACTGGCGATCTTTTATACTTCTTGTATTAAGTACGTCGTAACACGAGTCGTTCGTGGGATTCGATGTTGTGTCCTATTTGGTTTGGTCCGTCTAGGTCGTACGGCATTAGGATCTTATTTAATTGTTCGAATTGTGTAATCCATACAAGAATATGCTCATATGAATTTCAAAAACCTCATTCCTAATTAGACATGCATCTATCTTGCCACTCGGTTGTGACTGCAGGAATGCCTCGTGAAGAAACCTTACGTTGGTCCGTCACATCCCTACCACCGATTACTCGGAATTCCATACCACTAAACCTTATGGGAGAAGCGGAAACAAGCCAAGGGGATGAAGCCTGGTTTTCGTATAATCGGTCCAGGTATATTGCATTGTCATGGCATTCATCCCAAATTTATTTAAATTTTGCTTCGTGTTAAAAGCTCTAAAATTATGTGTGTTAGACGTAGAATTGACGATATGGAACCTATGTGATTTTGTGAATTTATGTGATTTTTGGTGAATTTATATATGAATTGTATGAACTTTGTGGTTTTAACGCATAAACTGCTTCTGTATGTTTTGGCACGGCCTTGCCACACTGCGTGACGAGACCCAGTGCATATTCCACACGGTCTCGTCACACCTCGTGACGAGATACCGTGCGTTTCCCCTACACATGGGTTCGTCACACGCCTTGACAAGACCCCGTGCGCGTTCTTTCCACACGGGCTCGTCACACGCCGTGACGAGAGCCCGTCCGCGTCCTTTCCACACGGGCTCGTCACACGCCGTGGTGAGAACCCATGCACATTTGACCTTAAATGGTCAGTAGCTTCATTTCAACGGCAGAACCTTCAATCCTTTCTTTTCCTCTCGCGATTTCTCCCTTCTTTTCCCCCCCAATTTTCATACAACTTTGAGCTCGTATAACTCTCAATCCAGCCGTCGGATTTTCATGAGAATTGGAAGGCACATTCTCGGTACTACGCTCTTCGATTAGTTGGTATTTTGGGCTCGATCCGTTGCACCGATCTAGCATTATCTCCACCTCCACCGAGATTGTTTGGGATCAGAGGGAGAGGGAGTTCATGAACCTCTCCCAAGGAGGTATGTCCGTGGGCCACTACGAGGCCAAGTTCGCCAGATTGATCGCATATGCTCCTCACATGGCGACCGATGACAGGAGGATGGCGAGGAAGTTTAAGGAGGGTCTTCGTGATGAGATCTGAGCAGAGCTAGTTGGTAGTGACCTTCGTTCTTATGAGGAGGCTGTGACACGGGCTATGGCCATTGAGTCCGATCTTGGAGAGCTCTGCCGTAGGGCTCCTACACCTGCTGCCACCCCTAAGGGCTTTCCCCAGAAGAACAAGAGGCCTTTCACTTCTGGATCTGGATCTTCCACGGGCGAGAAGAAGCCCAAGTATATCGAGCCAGCCCCGATTGCATCCATTGCACCAGTTCTGTGCTCCCACTGCCGCAAGCCGAACCACATTGCCGAGTTCTGCAGGAGACGTTTGGGACAGTGCCTATTATGTGGTTCCTCTGATCATATGCTAGACGTGATCCGAACAGGAGGACCACCACGCCTCAGAAGGCGATTCAGGCTACCGAACATCAGGGTGGTCAGCCGAGAGCACAACCCAGAGTCTTCGCACTGGGAGGAGAGGAGCTTGAGCCCGATCAGCACGACGTGATTGGAGGTACCCTGCATATTCATGACATCCCTATTACTGCATTATATGATCCGGGTGTGACATACTCATTTATTGCGCTTGATATTACTGCTAAGTTGTGCATGCCTGCGTAGAGTCTGCCTTATTTGTATCGAGTCAGTTCTCCTTTGGGGACTTCATACTTACGAATAGGATCGTCAAGGGTTGCCCTTTGAAGATAGGAGATCGTGTTTATCCCGCCGATTTGATCGAGTTGCCGCTACAGCGTTATGGGATTATTCTTGGGATGGACTGGCTTTTTCAGCACAGAGTCAGTGTGGATTGTTTCAGGAAGACAGTGCAGATTGGAACTGAGGCAACAATTGTGAAGGATATTCTTGAGAAGTCGGATTCGACACCGAAGATTTCTTATGTCGAGGCTTCGCGTATGATACAAGAGGGAGCTCAGGCCTTCATTGCTTATCTGCTTAACCGACCGAAGGAACAATGAAAGCTTGAGGACACGGAAGTGATTAAGGACTTCCAAGATGTCTTTCCCAAGAGTTTGAACTCTCTACCCCCCGATCGTGACATCGAGTTAGTAATCGATCTTGCCCCGGGATCGGAGCCTTATTCGAAGACTCCGTACAGGATGGCTCGCGCCGAGCTGAAGGAACTTAAGATGCAACTTGAAGAGTTTCTTGAGAGTGGTTACATTAGACTGAGCATCTCCCCTTGGGGTGCACTGGTTTTGTTCGTGAAGAAGAAAGATGGCACGCTGAGTATGTGCATCGACTACCGAGAGCTGAATCGGATGACATTCAGGCAGCTATCGACAAGGTCCAGATAATTCGACAGAGAATGAAAGCAGCCCAAGACCGACAGAAGAGCTACGCCGACAAGAGACGTCGAGACTTGGAATTTGAAGTGGGAGACCGAGTATTTCTCCAGGCCTCCCCGAGGAAGGGATTCACAAGGATCGGTAAAGGTGGAAAGCTTATTTCGAGATACTTAGGTCCATTCGAGATTATAGAGCGGATCGGGAATACCGCTTATCGTTTGGATCTACCACCACATCTTACCGGGATCCACAATGTCTTCCATGTCTCACCACTCCTCAAGTACTTCCCCGACGAGTCCCATATTCTCCAGGATGACGGAGTTCAGCTTGAGCCGGACATGACTATTGAGATGAAACCGGTTCAGATTTAGGATCGCAAGGTCTAGCAGCTTCGTCACAAGCAGATTCCCTTAGTGAGAGTTCTCTGGAGGAACTGTTCGACCGAGCAGTCTACTTGGGAGACTGAGGCTAAGATGAGAGAAGCTTATCCCGAGCTTTTCCAGTAAAGATAGAATCTGGGGACCAGATTCTCATAAGGGGGAGTATTGTAACGACCCAGAAATCCAAGAAGCATTGTGAGTTCTTTTTCGCGATTAATTATCCTTCTCAACCCTATTTCTCGTATTATGTGAATTATCTTATATTATTTCGTATACGACCTTACGTGATAATATTATGCGCGTATTTAAATTCCTTATTTGTTTAGCTTTCATTTGATATTAATATTGTTATATTTTACCAAAATGTTTAAATTGGACTTTCTAAAAATTACCGAAATACCCCTTTGTATTTTTGACATTTCGAATTATTTAATAAAAGTCTCGAAACCCATTTCTAACCCTAATTTTCATACAAGAGAGGGAGAGAAGAAGAGAAAGAGGATTTTTCATTTGAAGCCCGAATCGATTGTCCTGAGCTCGTTTCTCCACGGAATTTCGTGCCGTTCGAACCTACAAGTGTAACGCCCCAAATTTTTGGTAACCTAAAGCCGGTAAGAATTCCTAAGATAACGGGACAAGTTTGGAAAACTCGATCGGGATATATGTGCTTATGTGATATTTGTGTGTTTTATATGAATTTTCGTAAATGCAATAATTTGGGAATTTAAATTATTCTATGTCAATGTGCGTTTAAAATGATGAGTTTTGACTATAATATTGATATATTTCGATAATATGCCCTTTTTATGAAGTTTCGCGAAATTACAAAAATGCCCTTTCGATTTTTCACTTAAACCTCAGGTTTTCTTTTTATTCTCTTTTCCTTTCCTTTTTCTTAATTACGCTTAACCCCAACGAGAGAAAAGAAAAGAAGAAGGAAAAAAGAAAGAATTTTCTTAAAACTTCAATTCGATCTTTCGAGTTCGTTTCGTCACCAAATTTCGATCCGTAAGAACCTACGTGATCCTTATAACATTCTCTACAGGCATTATTCAAGTTCCATTTGATTCCGTTGTTGTTTGAGTATGTTTTGGATAAATTTCTTCGCAGTTGGATTTTTCGATAGTTTGATCGCTATACTCCGTAGTTTTCGATGATTCTTGATCCTATGTGTTGCCATTGTGATCTTTGATATTTGTTGAAGTTTGTAGTATGAAAATCTGATTGAAAACATTATCTTGGCCTTTTGGCCTGGCCATTGAGCCACATTATACAATTGGGCCCGGACTTCAGGGTACGGGGTGAAGCCGGATAGACGTCGGGTCTACGGTGGATCTCAATGCTTTGGACTCCAAACTGATGGGAGCTCGAGGGTATGACCGGAGTGGCAACCCTATTGAGTACCTGTGCCGGACGGGATCTAGTCTATATCCTCAGCCGAAGATGTATTGGATATTTGTCCTTGCATATATGATTATATAGTAGCGGGCTAGCTACCTGACTACACAAGGAGAATAAGGGAGGTTTATTTGATATTTCTGATATTACGAAACAGGTGGTTGTTGCTCGTCTCGCCGAGCTTTTACTTTAATGCAAAATTATTTGATTCACCAATAATTGTGAAAACCTTTATTTTTCCTTTGTTTTCTTCTCATTTACAAACTGGTGAATCTTTTCGGTTGTTTCGATAATATATATGTATTACAGCCCCCTCACTTAGTCTCTTTGACTAACCCCATTACTCTGTTGTTGTCTTTTCAGGTTTTGTTGCTAGGCGGATTCAGGTCGTGTCCTTGGAGTCATTTACTTTTGTTTAGGTGATTTCATATCCGTCTATGTATCTGGATAAATACTTAAAACCTTAGAAGTTGTAGATGTAAATAATGTAAATCAGTTTGAATGTTGATATGGTTGATTTCAGTGGCCTTGGTGGGCTTTATAACTGTGTTTTGGATTATGGTTGTTCTAGCTCCCTGAGTGGGATAGGTTGTGCTAATTTGCTTCCGCTGTATTATTGTTCATTGTCTTATTATTTTCTAAAGTAGATCCGCCTGGTATTTATTTTCCGTTCGCCAGGTTGTAGTTCATAACTGGACCTTTAGTTCTGGTTATGGATTATGACTTGGTGCGGGACGTCACGTCGCACCGTATTTGGGGACGTGCCGTTACAACGAGATCTCTCTTTAGGTACCAATTTCCCCATTTATTTTTACAAAATTTTGAGGATTTGAGCATGTTTATCATTTCGGGAATAATTTAGAAATTTTATGATTGTGAACCCGTTTCTTGATCATTTCTCGTGTTTCTTGGATAGAAATGTTCTTTATATGTTGATTGATGATTGTTGTAATTTATGGGTGTTGATTTGCGCGAGAAAATGAATTATATGCATTTGGGATTGGATTTTCGTTTGAATCACGTTTTTCTGCTGTCTGCTGTTAAACCACACGGGCTAACCCGCACGGTCTTGATCAAGACCGTGCAGGAGCCCGTGCGCGGCTCTTTTTGCCTGCACGAGCTCACGCCCGTGCGCTTGTCCGTGCTTCTGGCCATGTGCAGTGCACGGTCTTGACAATGTGTCCAAGACCGTGCACAAGCCGGTTCGAAACACTTAGAATATTTTTCCAACCTTTTCTCAAGTTGCTCTCGGGAATTGAGTTAACTTCTCGCCATTTTATGTTGACTTTTCGCATACGGACTCCAAAAATTATACTGATTTCACCTATAGATCCCTTATAAGTTGTAGATTAATATTTTGGAATGTTTGTTGAATTTCGACCTCGTTCGGACTATGAATAGTACATTTTTACTTGTATACATTTTTGGAAACTTTTCAGAATTACTTGAAAGTTACGTGGTAGCTTCCATAAATATTATTATTGGCATATGCATGATTGTTGATTCATTTGGTTAGCCGTTCGTCAAATAATTGCGTATTTGCGCTTTTAGAGTCGTTATTAATTCGTCTAGGTCCTGTCTTGTCTACAGATCAGTCAGAGGTCGGAGAGCAGTGAGTTGTAGCTGCTAGGCTTTCTTTTTTTGGCACACCAAGTAAGGGTTTAAATGTTTTCAACTGGGGCAACAATTTATATATATATATATATATATATTCGCTCTATTATAAATACAAAATCATATCATATTACTATTTTTATATATCTAAAATGAGTTTTTTCATATATATAGAGTATAATTATTTTATAAAAAGAATTATTTTGGTATGTGTTTCAAATTATGAGTTAATTATTGTAACGCCCCAAATATTTGGTAAACTAAAGCCGGTAAGAATTCCTCAGATAACGGGACAAGTTTGGATATATGTACTTATGTGATATTTATGTATTTTATATGAATTTTCGTAAATGCAATAATTTGTGAATTTAAATTATTCAATATCAATGTGCGTTTAAAATGATGAGTTTTGACTATAATATCGATATATTTCGTTGATATGTCCTTTTTATGAAGTTTCGCGAAATTACGAAAATGCCCCTTCGATTTTTCATTTAAACCTCAGGTTTTCTTTTTATTCTTTCTTTCTCCTTTTCATAATTACACTTAGCCCCAGCCGAGAAAAAAAGAAAGAATTTTCTTAAAACTTTCAATTCGATCTTTCGAGTTCGTCTCTTAACCAAATTTCGATCCGTAAGAACCTACGCGACCCTTGTAACATTCTCTATAGGTATTATTCAGGCTCCATTCAATTCCGTTGTCGTTTGAGTATGTTTTGGATAAATTGTTTCGAAGTTGGATTTTTCGGTAGTTTGATCGTTATACTCCGTAGTTTTCGATGATTCTTGATCCTATGTGTTGCCATTGTGATCTTTGATGTTCGTTGAAGTTTGTAGTATGAGAATCTGATTGAAAATGGTATTTTCGTGAAGATTTGACGAAGTTTTGTTACTTCTGTGCGAAGTTCTTCGCGTTCTGCTGAAAATTCGCGAAAATAGGTGCACACGGCCTTGCAACAGGCCGTGTAGCAAGACCGTGCGCAATTTCCAGCTCACACGGCCTTGCATTAGGCCGTGTGTGTAGGCCGTGCATGTCCCAAAAATGCACACGGCCTTGCACAAGGCCGTGCAAGAGCCCGTGTGACCCGATTTTAGTTCAAAAGTCTTTGGAAGTCAAAATTTGCAAATACTACTTTCTTCGTTTGATATTATTTTCAAAATCCGACTTCACCATTAAGTCCATAATACTTTAAAACTTAATAATTCATAGAGTTTGAATTTTTCCAATACCGTTTGATCGTAAAACGAACCGATTTCCGTTTAGGGAATTATACGCTTTTCGCAATTCTTTTCCGATTGCTTTGAAACTTGAATGTATGCTTCTTTATAGTATTTTAAGCATGTCTGTGAAACCTAATTGTGTTTAAGCATGATTTATAGTTTTAAAGTTTGATATTTCATTCGTTTCATTGAATAATTGCCCTAATTGCCCTTCTTTGATTTAATTAAGTGTTTATTGCATTCAGAATAAGCCGTGCGTCGTATTGTCGTCTTACATGGTTGTGTCGTATTTGGTTTCAGGTGGTAGTTCTTCCGGGCAGTAGTTGGTCTTCTTTCTTTTGCCTTTTTGCAGTATTATCCAGGTGGGGTTTCTTTTCCGAATTTGGCTTTCTTATACGTATGTAAATATTCCATATATACCTGAAGCCTGTGTTTTTATGCTTTCATGTTTTCTTTCCCCATATTTATATTATACGGAGTAGCTATTTGAAACCATACTATATTAATGAGTTTAAAGAAAAATGCTTTGATATCAAATTATTACGTATAACCCCTCAAAAGCTCATTTAGCTCGAAAGGGTTAAAAGTTGAATTATCAATCGGTCCCTTTGACCATATAAGCATTTGGAATGCGAGGAATTATCTTGGCCTTTTGGCCTGGCCATTGAGCCACATTATACTATTGGGCCCGGACATCAGGGTACGGGGTGAAGCCGGATAGACGTTGGGTCTACGGTGAATCTCAATGCTCTGGTCTCCAAACTGATGGGAGCTCGGGGGTATGACCGGAGTGGCAACCCTTTTGAGTACCTGCGCCGGACGGGATCTAGTCTATATCCCCAGCCGAAGATGTATTAGATATTTGTCCTTGCATGATTATATAGTAGCGGGCTAGCTACCTGACTACACAAGGAGGAATAAGGGAGGTTTATTTGATATTTCTGATATTATGAAACAGGTGGTTGATGCTCGACTCGCCGAGCTTTTACTTTATTTCAAAATTATTCGATTCACCAATAATTGTGAAAACCTTTATTTTCGTTTGCTTTCTTCTCATTTACAAACTGGTGAATCTTTTGGTTGTTTCGATAATATATATGTATTACAACCCCCTCACTTAGTCGCTTTGACTAACCCCATTACTCTGTTGTTGTCTTTTCAGGTTTTGTTGCTAGGCGGATTCAGGTCGTGTCCTTGGAGTCATTTACTTTTGTTTAGGTGATTTCATATCCGTCTATGTATCTGGATAAATACTTAAAACCCTAGAAGTTGTAGATATAAATAATGTAAATTAGTTTGAATATTGATATGGTTATTTCCAGTGGCCTTGGTGGGCTTTATAATTGTGTTTTGGATTATGGTTGTTCTAGCTCCCTGAGTGGGATAGGTTGTGCTAATTTGCTTCCGCTGTATTATTGTTCATCGTCCTATTATTTTCTAAAGCAGATCCGCCTGGTATTTATTTTCCGTTCTCCAGGTTGCAGTTCATAACCGGACCTTTAGTTCTTGTTATGGATTGTGACTTGGTGCGGGACGTCACGTCGTACCGTATTTGGGGACGTGCTGTTACAGTTGGTATCAGAGCTAGAGGTTCATTGGCCTTAGCTCTGTGAGTCGTGTCAGTCTAGGTCCGTACGGCTTATGACTTAGGAATTGTGCTTTTGTGCTTATGTGGTTACAGCTTTGCATCCATAATTAATCTACATGCATACTTGTTATATTTAACTGTAGGATGCCGCCTCGTCGTGATCGTGCTCCTCCAACAACACCACCACAAGCACCAGTGGTTGATGCCCAGCAGATATTTGGTCTTTTTCGGGATTATCTGGATCAGAGAGACAGGAATATAGAGGTAGATGAGCATAGAGCCCGTGAGCAGTCCTTGCGTAGATTCCTCGATTTCCACCCACCTCAGTTTGTTGGTACCATAGATGATATTGTGGCAGAGGGTTGGATTTCATCTCTTGAGAGGATATACCGAGTTCATCAGCCCACTGATCTAGAGAAGGTTGAGTTTGTTATCTATCTTCTTCGAGGACCTGTAGAGGCCTGGTGGAAGATGACTGAGCAGAGATGGTGGGCCACTGGAGTTGAGTCATTGTGGGATAGGTTTCTTGAGGAGTTTCAAGCTAAGTATGTTCCCCCTACTGTTCAGGATCGCCGGGAGCAGGAGTTTATGGAGTTATCTCAGGGTACTTCTACTGTGGCTGACTATGAGGCCAACTTTACCAGACTTGTAGTATATGCTCCACATATTGCTTTAGACGAGCGCAGGAAGACCAAGAAGTTTCTAGAGGGCTTGAGTATTCCACTTCGACAGGGTCTTACAGCTTCCCGTCCCACTACCTATGTTGCAGCTGTAGATGCAGCCTTATCTCTTGAGGCGGAGTATGCCAGTATTGATCGAGCTATTCATCATACTACCCCCGCTTCTTCTTCATCGGGTTTCAAGAGGCCTTTCATTCCGAGTGCTCCTATGCAGCCTAAAGGCAAGAGACCTTTTGGTGGACCCAGACCTCCTATACCTCGCCCTATGGGATTTTCTTCAGCACTAGTCCGACCATATTTTCTTCTACACCTCGCCCGACTGGGTTTCCTTCAGTCCCTCGTCCGTCAGGTTATCGTCCAGTTACTTGTGGTTATTGTGGAGGGAATCACCCAGAGTTTAAGTGTTGGAGTAAGTTGGGATTGTGCAGAGCTTGTGGGAGTTCTACCCACCAGAAGGATAGTTGTCCCAGGAGGCAGCCCCCGAATCAGCCTATGCCACCGAAGTCGAAGCCTTCTGTTCCAGCTCGTGTGTATGCACTGGAAGGCGATAATGAGGAGACTGAGCCTGATGCTTCCGCCGTGGTGGAAGGTACCATACATATACATAACATACCCATACATGCATTGTTTGATCCGGGTGCTACGCATTCTTTTGTTGCTCCTGAAATTGACTTATCTGCGCATGTGTCTATTAATTCGTCTGATTATTGCTTTGTTGTGAGTTCTCCTTTGGGATCTTGTATGATTACCGACTGCGTGTACCGACGTTGTCCCGTTGTTATTGAGGATAAAGTTTACCCCGCAGATTTGATAGTGTTGTTAGTAAAGAAGTACGGAGTTATCTTGGGTATGGATTGGTTATTTGAGCACAGGGCTAAGATTGATTGTTTTGAGAAGAAGATTAGTTTGGGATCCGATTCGAGTCAGGGTATTCAGTTGACAGATGGGCCGATTATTTCTATGACAGAGGCAAATAAGCTCGTCCGAGAAGGAGCTTCAGGTTTTGTTGCTTATCTTCTTAACAGGCCAAAGGAACAGTCGAAATTTGAAAATACCGAGATAGTTAAGGATTTCCCAGATGTGTTTCCTGAGAAGTTAGAATCATTACTGCCAGACGGTGATATCGAGTTTGTTATTGATTTGTATCCGGGATCTGAGCCTTATTCAAAGACACCTTACAGAATAGCACCAGCTGAATTAAAAGAGTTGAAGACTCAGTTAGATGATTTGCTAGTCAGTGGTTATATTAGGCCGAGTACTTCTCCCTAGGGTGCACCGGTATTGTTTGTGAAGAAGAAAGATGGTTCTCTTAGACTTTGTATTGATTACAGAGAGTTGAACCGGATGACGGTGAAGAACAAGTATCCTCTTCCCCATATTGAGGAGTTGTTTGATTTATTGCAGGGATCAAGGGTCTACTCTAAACTCGATCTGAGACAGGGATATTATCAGTTACGTATCAAGGCAGAGGACATACCGAAGACAGCTTTCAACATTCGATATGGTCATTTTAAGTTTGTGGTTATGCCATTCGGTTTGACGAACGCCCCTGCAGCATTTATGGATATGATGCACAGAATCTTTCGACCTTATCTTGATAAGTTTGTTGTCATCTTCATCGACGACATACTGGTTTTCTCAAAATCCGAGGAAGAGCATGCAGAGCATTTAAAGATCGTGTTACAAACTTTGAAAGAACATCAATTGTATGCCAAGTTCAGTAAGTGCGAGTTCTGGATATAGAAAGTGGCATTTCTGGGTCATGTTATATCCAAGACAGGTATTGAGGTTGATCCTTCGAAGATTGAGTCAGTGTTGAGTTGGGAGCAGCCTAAGACTCCGACAGAGGTTCGTAGTTTTCTGGGATTTGCAGGTTATTACAGACGGTTTGTGAAGGATTTCTCGAAACTTGCAGCCCCGCTTACAGAGTTAACGAAGAAGAATGTTTCTTTTGTGTGGACAGATAAGTGTGAGAGCAGTTTTCGGGAGTTAAAAAAACAGATTGACATCTGCTCCTATTCTTACTTTGCCTGAAGGTTCAGATGGATTCATGGTTTATACTGATGCTTCGAAAGAAGGTTTAGGATGCGTGTTGATGCAGAATGGAAAGGTTATAGCTTATGCCTCGAGAAAGCTTAAACCTGCTGAAGTGAATTATCCTACACATGATCTTGAGTTAGCAGCAGTTGTATTTGCTTTGGGCAAGTGGCGTCACTATCTCTACGGCGTTACCTTTGATATTTTCACTGATCATAAGAGCCTCCAGTATCTTTTCGCGCAGAAGGAATTGAATAAACGTCAGAGGCGTTGGATGGAATTGTTAGAAGACTACGATTGTAAGATTCAGTGCCATCCAAGGAAGGCGAATGTAGTTGCAGATGCCTTGAGCAGAAAAGCGAGTGTATCACAGCTAGAGCTGAGTTCAGACATATCAGGTGCCGAGAGAGCTCGTATTATTTCTCAGGCTCGTGTTTCTAGCATCACGATTCAGTCAGATTTGGGTCGTAGAATTAAAGAAGCTCAAGTTACTGATGATTGGATTCAGCGAAAAATTATTCGAATGAAGGATGAGCCAGAAACACAGTTCAGAATCGACGACACAGGTCTTCTCAGACATAAGACAAGAGTTTGTGTTCCTGAGAGTTTGAGGAAAGAGATTTTGGATGAAGCTCACAAATCAGCCTATACTATTCATCCGGGAGGTACTAAGATGTATCGAGATTTGAAAGAATACTTCTGGTGGAATGGTTTGAAGAGAGATGTGGCTAACTATATCAGACAGTGTGCGATGTGTCAACAAGTCAAGGCAGATCACCAAAAACCCGGAGGTTTACTTCAGCCACTTCCCGTTCCATCATGGAAATGGGAAGAGATAGCAATGGATTTTGTTTCGGGTTTACCGAAAGTCAGAGGTGGTTATGATAGTATTTGGGTAATTGTTGACAGATTGACGAACTCCGCTCATTTCTTGCCCGTTCGTACATCCTATACAATTGAGAAGTTGGCAGAGGTTTATTATGAGGAGATTGTGAGACTTCATGGAGTTCCAAAGAGTATAGTGTCAGACAGAGACACTAGATTTACTTCGCGTTTGTGGCAGAACTTACATGATCGTATGGGAACGAAGTTGACCTTTAGTACTGCAGCTCACCCCCAGACAGACGGTCAATCCGAGAGGACTATTAGATACCTCGGAGACATGCTGAGATCTTGTGCCTTGGATTTTCAGACTACGTGGCACAAACAGCTACCATTGATCGAGTTCGCTTATAATAACAGTTATCAGTCCTCGATTCAGATGGCCCCATATGAGGCTTTATATGGTAGAAAGTGTCGATCACCGCTTTATTGGGATATAGAAGACTGGAGATGGACTAAAGATGGTATTCATCGTGGCATTGCTCCGAAATTGATTCAGGATGCTATCGAGAAGGTGCAAGTCATCCGCTTTGGGTATATATGGAATATTTACATACGTATAAGAAAGCCGAATTCGGAAGAGAAACCCCACCTGGATAATCCTGCAAAAAGGGTTAAAGAAAGAAGACCAACTACTGCCCAGACGAACTACCACCTGAAACCAAATACAACACAACCAAGTAAGACGACAACATGATGCACGGCTTATTCTTAATGCAATAACCACTTAATTAAATCAAAGAAGGGCAATTAGGGCAATTATTCAATGAAACGAATGAAATATCAAACTTTAAGTTTATAAATCATGCTTAAACACAATTAGGTTTCATAGGCATGCTTATAATACTATAAAGAAGCATACATTCAAGTTTCGAAGCAATCGGAAAAGAATTGCGAAAAGCGTATAATTCCCTAAACGGAAATCGGTTCGTTTCACGACCAAACGGTATTGGAAAAATTCAAAATCTATGGATTAGTAAGTTTTAAAGCATTACGGACTTAATGGCGAAGTCGGATTTTGAAAATAATATCAAACGAAGAAAGTAGGATTTGCAATTTTTGACTTCCAGAGACTTTTTAACTAAAATCGGGACACACGGCCTCTTGCACGGCCTTGTGCAAGGCCGTGTGCATTTTTGGAACATGCACGGCCTACACACATGGCCTGATGCAAGGCCGTGTGAGCTGGAAATTGCGCACGGTCTTGCTACATGGCCTGTTGCAAGGCCGTGTGCACCCGTTTTCGCGAATTTTCAGCAGAACGCAAAGAACTTCGCACAGAAGCAGCAAAACTTCGTCAAATCTTTACCAAAATACCATTTTCAATCAGATTTTCATACTACAAACTTCAACAAGCATCAAAGATCACAATGGCAACACATAGGATCAAGAATCATCGAAAACTACGGAGTATAACGATCAAACTACCGAAAAATCCAACTTCGAAAAAATTTATCCAAAACATACTCAAACGACAACGGAATCGAATGGAACCTGAATAACACCTGTAGAGAATGTTATAAGGATCGCGTAGGTTCTTACGGATCGAAATTTGGTTAAGAAACGAACTCGAAAGATCGAATTGAAGTTTTGGAGAAATTCTTTCTTTTCTTTCTTTTTCTTTCTTTTTCTCTCGGCTGGGGCTAAGTGTAATTATGAAAAGTAGAAAGAAAGAATAAAAAGAAAACCTGAGGTTTAAGTGAAAAATCGAAAGGGCATTTTCGTAATTTCGCGAAACTTCATAAAAAGGACATATCAACGAAATATATCGATATTATATTCAAAACTCATCATTTTAAACGCACATTGATATAGAATAATTTAAATTCACAAATTATTGCATTTATGAAAATTCATATAAAACACACAAATATCACATAAGTACATATATCCCGATCGAGTTTTCCACACTTGTACCGTTATCCTAGGAATTCTTACCAGTTTTAGTTTACCAAATATTTGGGGCGTTACAATCTCTCCCCCTTATGAGAATCTGCCTTCAGATTCTATGTATCTGAAACAAACAACTCAGGATAATGTTTTCTCATTTTCTCTTCTGTTTCCCAAGTAGCTTCTTCGCTTTTCTGATTCCTCCAAAGGACTTTTACAAGTGGGATTTGACGATTACGAAGTTCTTGGAATTTATGGTCCAAAATACTAATCGGTTGGGAAATGAATGTCAGATTCGGCTCTAACTTAATATCTTCCACTGGAATAATCTCGGACTCGTCTGGATGATACTTACGAAGTTGCGAGACGTGGAAAACATTATGAATACCTGTAAGAGCTGGCGGTAAATCTAATCTGTAGACCATCTTCCCAATCCTCTCAAGAATCACATACGGACCCAAATATCTCGGGGCTAATTTTCCTCCTTTAGCAATTCGAACGAATCCCTTTCTCGGGGCTAATTTTCCTCCTGTGTTTTTATGCTTTTATGTTTTCTTTCCCCATATTTATATTATACGTAGTAGCTATTTGAAACCATACTATATTAATGAGTTTAAAGAAAAATGCTTTGATATCAAATTATTACGTATAACCCCTCAAAAGCTCATTTAGCTCGAAAGGGTTAAAACTTGAATTATCAATCGGTCCCTTTGACCATATAAGCATTTGGAATGCGAGGAATTATCTTGGCCTTTCGGCCTGGCCATTGAGCCACATTATACTATTGGGCCCGGACATCAGGGTACGGGGTGAAGCCGGATAGACGTTAGGTCTACGGTGAATCTCAATGCTCTGGTCTCTAAACTGATGGGAGCTCAGGGGTATGACCGGAGTGGCAACCCTTTTAAGTACCTGCGCCGGACGGGATCTAGTCTATATCCCCAGCCGAAGATGTATTGGATATTTGTCCTCGCATGATTATATAGTAGCGGGCTAGCTACCTGACTACACAAGGAGGAATAAGGGAGGTTTATTTGATATTTCTGATATTATGAAACAGGTGGTTGATGCTCGACTCTCCAAGCTTTTACTTTATTGCGAAATTATTCGATTAACCAATAATTGTGAAAACCTTTATTTTCCTTTACTTTCTTCTCATTTACAAACTGGTGAATCTTTTGGTTGTTTCGATAATATATATGTATTATAGCCCCCTCACTTAGTCGCTTTGACTAACCCCATTACTCTGTTGTTGTCTTTTCAGGTTTTGTTGCTACGCGGATTCAGGTCGTGTCCTTGGAGTCATTTACTTTTGTTTAGGTGATTTCATATCCGTCTATGTATCTGGATAAATACTTAAAACCCTAGAAGTTGTAGATGTAAATAATGTAAATTAGTTTGAATATTGATATGGTTATTTTCAGTGGCCTTGGTGGGCTTTATAATTGTATTTTGGATTATGGTTGTTCTAGCTCCCTGAGTGGGATAGGTTGTGCTAATTTGCTTCCGCTGTATTATTGTTCATCGTCCTATTATTTTCTAAAGCAGATCCACTTGGTATTTATTTTCCGTTCACCAGGTTGCAGTTCATAACCGGACCTTTAGTTCTTGTTATGGATTGTGACATGGTGCGGGACGTCACGTCGCACCGTATTTGGGGACGTGCCGTTACAGTTCGTGGGAATACATGTTCCACACACGTCATGAGTCATGAGTCGGCTCTAAAAGGGGCTCCGCTCTGCGTGTAGTAAGGACAGCTTCTCCACTGACGGGGAGCAAGGGGGCCTATGTCACGACGTAGTGGGGACATTACGCTCCGAAGGAGGGGCGAATTGTAACGCCCCCCCAAATTGAGAGCCACCCACACGGCCTCATGTCACGGCCATGTGGTGAGGCCATGAGAATGATACTCACGGCCTTGCAACAGGTTGTGTGGACAGGCCGTGTGAGTTGATTTCCGTCCCACATCAGAAATTCAAATGTAATTTGAAGGGTTTATAAGTTAGAACTCATGTACAATCAATATGGATTAATCCCTTTTGGCAAGTGCTTCTTAAGCCAAACTTTAGGGTTGTGCACAGTGGATTCGAAGCTTATACCCGCGCGTCCAACGGGCGCCGTCGTGAGGGTTCTCCTCTCTGCGCCCGGGGGTCGTGACAATTATTTATATGTATTGTGACGACCCATAATTCCCAAGCTCAGAATTAGCACGTTTAGCGAGATACATACCGTTTACGGTCCAGACGTCTTTCATAATTACACGTTTTCCAACTCTTGCATTTAAAGAATTTTTCATAACCATTAATTTGGCTTTTTAAAACTCACAGCATTAATAAGAATTATATTTGCATCGTTTTGTCACTAACTAGGGTCAATTTGGTAAATTTATATTTTTAGCTCGTTCAATCGAATCTAGTAATTTAACAGTGCACGTTGGACCGGAATCCAATGTCTTAAAGATGTATTTCATCAAGGTTCCAAATATTATTCATAAAATTATATTTCCAAATATTGCATTTCTGGCCCAAAATTATTTACATTTTGACCCCACTCGATATTGACTTTTTGTAAATGCCCGAATTTTTATGAAACGAACCTCAAACCTTGTTAAGCTTTTCATTACGGTCATTTTGACACTAAGTACGCCTAATTCCGAGACTTCGCATTTTTGTCTCGTTTTTCGAAAAATATATATAGTAACCTTCCATATTTAGAAACCACACACACACCGACAATCATCGAACAACGTGCCATTCTCTCCCAAACACGATTTTTGCAATGTTGTCGGAATTCGACGAATCATATGTCCAGACGACCGTATCGACGAGACGAATCCAACCGTACTATTTTCCCGACCATCGGAGCAGCGACGACGGCGTAACGGCGGGAGAACCGAACGGCGGCGCAATTCTTCGATCTGACTTTTCCGGCGACGGCGAGGCTTGAGACCAGTAGGGTCTGAACCGTTTCAACCAGAGGAATCCACTGGCGGTTGTCTTGAGTCCATCCGACCACCGACGGCGGAGAGACGGCCATTTTTAGGCGCAGCGTCGGTGGAGCTCCGGCGACGTTTTAGGCGGAGCCACCATCGCGGACCACCAAGGTTCTGACCGGCGTGACAAGACGAGAAGATTGGCGGTGGTCTCGTGGCGTGACTCCCTCAGACGGCGGCGCTCCGGCCATTTACAGGCGGCGCGCGGAGGAGCCACGGCCGAGGTGGTGGTCCGACGTGCTCCGGTCGCCATTTTTGTCGATCTGTAGGTGCTTTCCAACCTTCTCGACGTGGGTAAGCTTTCTACGAACTCCGTTCCCGAATTCGATAGCCCGATTTTGAGTAATTTTGATTCTTGGATTTAGGGTTCATTGGAGCTTCAAACTGAAATTAAACTCCGGTGAGTGACCGGATCGAGAAATGGGCTTGGGGGAAGTGACGGGCTCGACAAGAGGAACATTTGAGTATAAGGGTCCGACGGCGGTCCGGCGGCGGCAGACGGTGATCGGAGGTTTTGACACTGTTCCGGCGGGAATCCTGTAACGGCACGTCCCCAAATACGGTGCGACGTGACGTCCCGCACCAAGTCATAATCCATAACCAGAACTAAAGGTCCAGTTATGAACTACAACCTGGCGAACGGAAAATAATTACCAGGCGGATCTGCTTTAAATATGTGCTAAGTGTTTTATATGACTTACGTGCTTTAACTGCTTTCCAAATTCACACTTGCACTGACTGAATGGTTAGATGCTAAGATTTATGTGACCTCTGTGTGGATAGCGTGGAATTCGATAAATTCGTTATACGCTATTAGAGAGTGCTAAGGACAAGGAGTTCTTGGCCGACTAGGATCGATTCTGTTGCGAGTACGTTATGCGGTTCTGGATAGCACCGACGTTGACAAATCGAGTCTGAAGGAGTATACTTCTGAAAGTATGTCTGATGATGAATCAACTAGTGAAGAGGATAATGAATTATCTGACGATGATGATTATATGGGAGACGAGCCGACATCGGCTTCCGATAATGACGACCCTGATGTTTCGTATGAAGTCGAGCGAAGAAATGATGAAAATGATGGTTTAATGGAAAGAGGAGAGGAGAAATCATCCAATACCATTGAAGGTGAGAAAACACTTTGTAGAAAGAATAAGAAAGAGTGTGATCTTGAAGAAACAGATTGTGAGAAAGACGAGGGGTACAATGGGAGAAATGATGATGGCGTTACTTCCTGTAAAAGGAACTCTAATCAAGAAAACAGGAGGAGGATGTGAAAATTGTCATTGAGGATACGAAAAGTACAAGAATCAGTCGGAAGAACGAAATAGATAATGACAGTGACGATGGACCTGGCATTGGGAGTTTTCTTCGTCGTTAGCCTTGTTTAGGGTTTTTGTAATTCTGTCTTTCGCATGACTTTGGATTCTATTTTTATTATGAATGATGTTTTATAATGTATTTTAATTGCTCCTATATGTTCGTTTTTAATTCGCGTTATTAGATTTTATGGATTATGCTCCTCTTAACTAACCCCGAAGTCCGGAGGAGAATCTGAGGACAGATTCTTTTGAAGAGGGGAGTATTGTAACGACCCGAATATTTTAATTATATTATTAATAATTACGCGAATTCTTTCTTACCTAATTTCTCGATCTATCCAATTGGATTAATTAATCTTGTGGAAAAGATTGATTTAATCTAGGCCAAAATGCATTTTTAGTCCTGTAACTATCCACTTTTCCGGTTATTAGTCCTAAGGTTTTTGAATTTGCAGATTTAGTCTTATATGTTCTAAATCAAGCAAATTTAGACCTATATGTTCTAAAATCAAGCAATTTTGGTCCTCCACATTCAGGCGACCAGCTAGGGTTCCGACGAGTCGAGGACCGAAATTGCTGGGTTTTAGAACATATAGGATTAAATTTGCAAATTCGAAAACCTTAGGACCAAAAACCAGAAAAATAGATAGTTATAGGACTAAAAATGCAATTAGTCGTTTAATCTATCTTTTAAATACCCTCGATTACTTAAATTACATAAATGCCCTTAAAAGCCTAAATGACCATTTTACCCTCCCGAGATATTTTCTTAAATATCTACCCATCTCTCTCATTTTCTCATTACATAGAAAGAAAGAAAGAAAGAAGAAAGAAAGGAGAAAGAAGGAGAGGAAAGGAGAGAATCTTCCCTACACCCTACCGAGCCCGTTTCTCGCCCGATCGACGAGCCGTGAAAACCCGAACGATCCTCACTACATTTTCTACCGGTAATCCTTTTACCCCATTTCATTTCGTTCCCTCTTCGTTGCGATTTTATTGAGTTTTATATAGAATTTTATTATATTAGGATTTTCGTATTTAGGAAGATTTACTTGACCATTTTACGTGATTCTTGTGTCTAAATGTAGCTTATATGATATGTATGATTATATGTGAAAATTAGGATGTTTTATGGTATAAATTAGGAGATATATGAATTTATATTTTGAATTCGCGTGAGAGGTTCGCGATCTGCTGAGTCTGCTGCTCAGTAGATCCACACGGGCGAACGCACGGTCTTGAGCAAGACCGTGCAGGAGCCCGTGCGCTTCACTTTCAGCCCGCACGGGCTTGAGCCCGTGCACAGGCCCGTGCGCATGGCCGTTTGCACTTGCACGGTCTTGGCACCGTGCTCAAGACCGTGCGGGAGGCCGTGCAACCCCTTTTGTGCTTGCACCGGCTTGCTAAGCCCGTGCGTTGGCCGGTGCAACATACTTAGTGTATTTTCTAGCCTTTTCCTTTCTTACACTTCGGGAATTGGTCAACTCCACTCGTTTAAATGTTGACTTTTCTCATACGACCTCCGAATATCAATCCGATTTCACCTATAGCTTCCTTGAGCCTTGGGATTTGATATTCTTCATAATTTACAAATTATCCGACCTTATTTGACCGTCAATTGACACCTTTCTCGTTTAGGGATTTTTCCCATCTTTCCCGTTTCTTATCCGTTTAATCCTGTATTCGCGAGAGAACGTCCTTATATTATTTTAAGCATGTCTACGTACCCTAATTGCGTTTAAGCATGCCTTTAGTATTTATTATTTACGTTCTTTCATTATTTAACATTTCATTAATATTCTTTAATTGTCGTACCGTAATTTACATGTTTAATTGATTTACTTCCTATATTGCGTTTATTGCATGATTGGATTCTATATGAATTGCCGTGCGTCATCTGTTGTCTTGTGTCTTGCTTTTAGTATTGTCGGTCTTGTTTTCATCCTCTAGGCCCTGTGTATTACAGGTGGGTCCAAGGAGGGAGAAACCTGACTACCGCTTGCTTTCATACTGTCTTGTCGAGCCAGGTAAGGGTTTTAAATTGTTTTCAACTGGAGTAAGAACATAGTTTATTTAGGCTTCGAAATAACTTATTTCCCCGTCTTTTCTTATTTCTTGTTGTACTGTCTTTAATATTTCTTACGTGCTTAGTCAAACCTTTTAATAGCAAAACCAAAATGATTTGAAATGCTTCCAACTAGAGACAAGTAACTTATTTGCTTTAAAAGTAACTATTTGATCTCTGAGGCACTTATAAGTAATGTCGTTAGGGACATCCGTCAGCATGCTCCCGAAGCGTATGACGCTTATGAGTATTTCCTAGATCGTTACATCAACTTATCTCAAAAGCCCCTTTGGCCATTCATACTTAACTACTTGCATCATATTTTCGAACGGCCCTTTTGGCCACCCAAACTATCATCGTTTTCAAATGCGAGCACTGGACCGTGTATGTTTTGGGCCCGGAGTATTCAGGAGGTGAGCCTGGGGACGTGCGTCCAGGGCAGATCCCGATGGATATTCCAATCCGTATCTGCTTAGGTCAGCCAGGAGGTTGACTAACCTGAGTTAGTGCGAGAGTGGCGTTGTAGGCTACGCGCTTCCTAGAAAATTCTGTTAAGGGTGACGTTGTTAACACGCGTTTCCATAAATTCTGCGTGGTCCATGAACCTTGGTGGTGGAGTACTTGCTTGCATGATTTTCAATTGGGAGTTATAAGGAGAGGGCCCGTTCTCGCCGGGACACATTCTTGCATGACTTATTGCATTTCTTGCTTGTCTATCTGATTTACGGCTTTAGTTACGAGTCGAAGCACATTCCGGTTTTCTTCCTTTAGTATACGTATTTCCCTATAAATATATATACAAAACCCGGAAGCGTGGCTCAAACTTGCCAACTGAAGTCTCCTTTATTATTCCATTAATTAGTTGAATTATGAGCCGTGTTTAATTATCGTTCTAACTTACTCATAGCATGTCTTTCGAAACCGTAACGGCCTCGTAACTCAACTAACGCCCTTTCAATTTATCGGCTTGATATTTCGTGCAAATGTTTTAAAGGATCCGGTTCGTCAACCCTTTTGTGTTTTCAAATAAACCGAACCCGAGTGTTGCTTTGTGTCATTTTACAACTTATATTTCGCATTCATATTCTTTCTCAAAACGGGCAACACTCACCACTTTTGGTTTTAAAAAGATAAATGACGAACGGTGATCAAAACCCCCTTACTGAGTATCCTTTATACTCACCCCTGCTATTTTGGTTCTTGCTTCAGGTAGACAGGTGGCGACGTCACCTATCTTGTCAGTCGGCATCAGCAGGTCTAGATAGGCTCAGTCTTTCTGGTTTGTCTTGTCAATGGTCCCAACAACCGTCGAGTCTTGTTTATTGTATTTATTTACGTTATGTACTTATGTGCCCCTGATGTGGGATAGTTGATGATATCTAGGATTGTATAGGATAGACTAGTTGAGCCATGGATGGCATTACGTGTTGTGATTTTATTGTATTCTGATTTATAAATGTTTCTTGATATTATGATAGCCTTGTAGGCTTTTATGATGTTTGATTGCTTACATTAATCGCTTCCGCATTTTTTCTCTGCTCTTTTCTGGTTGTTGTTGGGATGTCGTTGCTGTTGCCGGTAGTGCTTGCGTGAGTGCCGTTCGCCGGAGTGGGTTTTTGAGTTGAGGTCCCTCGCTGAAGCTCGGAAATCCATTTCGGTGCGGATGTGGCGGTCCTTCTTCAGGGGGCGCTACAATCCAGATACATAAACGGATATGAAATCACCTAAACAAAAGTAAATGACTCCAAGGACACGACCTGAATCCGCCTAGCAACAAAACCTGAAAAGACAACAACAGAGTAATGGGGTTAGTCAAAGCGACTAAGTGAGGGGGCTGTAATACATATATATTATCGAAACAACCGAAAAGATTCACCAGTTTGTAAATGAGAAGAAAGCAAAGGAAAAATAAAGGTTTTCACAATTATTGGTGAATCAAATAATTTCGCATTAAAGTAAAAGCTCGGCGAGACGAGCATCAACCACCTATTTCATAATATCAGAAATATCAAATAAACCTCCCTTATACCTCCTTGTGTAGACAGGTAGCTAGCCCGCTACTATATAATCATGCAAGGACAAATATCCAATACATCTTCGGCTGGGGATATAGACTAGATCCCGTCCGGCGCAGGTACTCAAAAGGGTTGCCACTCCGGTCATACCCTCGAGCTCCCATCAGTTTGGAGTCCAAAGCATTGAGATCCACCGTAGACCCGACGTCTATCCGGCTTCACCCCGTACCCTGAAGTCCGGGCTTAATTGTATAATGTGGCTCAATGGCCAGGCTGAAAGGCCAAGATAATGTTCTCGCATTCCAAATACTTATGTGGCCAAAGGGACCAATTTCAATCCATTTTATACCCTTTCGAGCTAATAGAGCTCTCGAGGGGTTATACATAATAATTTGATATCAAAGCATTTTTCTTTAAACTCATTAATGTAGTATGGTTCAAATAGCTACTACGTATAATATAAACATGGGGAAAGAAACATAAAAACATAAAAGACAGGCTTCGGGTATATATGGAATATTTACATACGTATAAGGAAAGCTGAATTCGGAAAAGAAACCCCACCTGGATAATACGGCAAAAAGGCAAAAGAAAGGGAACCAATTACTGCCTGGAAGAACTACCACCTGAAACCAAATACGACATAACCATGTAAGACGACGACACGACGCACGGCTTATTCTTAATGCAATAACCACTTAATTAAATCAAAGAAGGGCAATTAGGGCAATTATTCAATGAAACGAATGAAATATCAACTTCAAGCTTATAATCATGCCTAAACACAATTAGGTTCATAGACATGCTTAAAATACTATAAAGAAGCATACATTCAAGTTTTGAAGCAATCGGAAAAGAATTGCGAAAAGCGTATAATTCCCTAAACGGAAATTGGTTCGTTTCACGATCAAACGGTATTGGAAAAATTCAAACTCTATGGATTATTAAGTTTTAAAGCACTACGAACTTAATAGTGAAGTCGGATTTTGAAAATAATATCAAACGAAGAAAGTAGTATTTGCAATTTTTGACTTCCAGAGACTTTTGAACTAAAATCGGGACACACGGTCTACACACACGGCCTGATCAAGGCCGTGTGAAATTTTGAGAACATGCACGGCCTACCCACATGGCCTGATGCAAGGCCGTGTGGGGTGGAAAACACGCACGGTCTTGCTACACGGCCTGTTGTAAGGCCGTGTGCACCTGTTTTCGCGAATTTTCAGCAGAACGCGAAGAACTTCGCACAGAAGCAGCAAAACTTCATCAAATCTCTACCAAAACACCATTTTCAATCAGATTTTCATACTACAAACTTCAACAAATATCAAAGATCACAATGGCAACACATAGGATCAAGAATCATCGAAAACTACGGAGTATAGCGATCAAACTATCGAAAAATCCAACTTCGAAGCAATTTATCCAAAACATACTCAAACGACAACGGAATCAAATGGAACTTGAATAATACCTATAGAGAATGTTATAAGGATCACGTAGGTTCTTACGGATCGAAATTTGGTTAAGAAACGAACTCGAAAGATCGAATTGAAGTTTTAAAGAAAATTCTTTCTTTTTCTTTCTTTCTTTTCTTTTCCTTCGGCTGTTTAAGTGTAGTTAAGAAAAAGAAAAGGAAAAGAGAATAAAAAGAAAACCTGAGGTTTAAATGAAAAATCGAAGGGGTATTTTCGTAATTTCGCAAAACTTCTTAAAAAGGACATATCAACGAAATATATCAATATTATAGTCAAAACTCATCATTTTAAACGCACATCAACATAGAATATTTTAAATTCACAAATTATTGCATTTACGAAAATTCATATAAAACACACAAATATCACATAAGCACATATGTACCGATCGAATTTTTCCAAACTTGTCCCGTTATCTCAGGAATTCTTACCGGCTTTAGTTTACCAAAAATGTGGGGCGTTACAATCTCCCCCCCTTATGAGAATCTGTCCTCAGATTCTATTTATTCGAAGCAAACAATTCTGGATAATGTTTTCTCATTTTCTCCTCTGTCTCCCAGGTAGCTTCTTCCGTTTTCTGATTCCTCCAAAGGACTTTTACAAGTGGGATTTGATGATTACGAAGTTTTTGGAATTTATGGTCCAAAATACTAACTGGTTGGGAAATTAATGTCAAATTCGGCTCTAACTTAATATCTTCCACTGGAATAATCTCGGACTCGTCTGGATGATACTTGCGAAGCTGCGAGATGTGGAAAACATTGTGAATACCGGTAAGGGCTGGTGGTAAATCTAATATGTAGGCCATCTTCCCAATCCTCTCAAGAATCACATACGGACCCAAATATCTCGGGGCTAACTTTCCTCCTTTACCAATTCGAACAAATCCCTTTCTAGGAGAAGCTTTTAAAAATACCTGATCCCCAACTTCGAACTCTAAATCACGTCGACGCCTATCAGCATAACTCTTTTGTCGATCCTGGGCAGCTTTCATTCTTTGTCGGATAACTTGCACTTTTTCGATAGCATCCTGAATCAATTTCGGAGCAATGCCACGATGAATACCATCTTTAGTCCATCTCCAATCCTCAATGTCCCAATATAGTGGCGATCGACACTTCCTTCCGTACAAAGCTTCGTATGGGGCCATCTGAATCAAGGACTGATAACTGTTATTATAAGCGAACTCAATCAATGGTAGCTGTTTGTGCCACGTAGTCTGAAAATCTAGGGCACAAGATCTCAACATATCTCCGAGGTATCTGATCGTCCTTTCGGATTGGCCGTCTGTCTGGGGGTGAGCTGCAGTACTGAAGGTCAACTTCGTTCCCATACGATCCTGTAAGTTCTGCCACAAATGTGAAGTGAACCTAGTGTCTCTATCCGACACTATACTCTTTGGAACTCCGTGAAGTCTCACAATCTCCTCATGATAAACCTCTGCCAACTTGTCAACTGTATAGGTTGTGCGAACGGGCAAGAAATGAGCAGACTTCGTCAACCTGTCAACAATTACCCAAATGCTATCATAACCACCTCTGACTTTCGGTAAACCCGAAACAAAATCCATTGCTATCTCTTCCCATTTCGAAGATGGAACGGGAAGTGGCTGTAGTAAACCTCCGGGTTTCTGATGATCTGCCTTGACTTGTTGACACGTCGCACACTGTCTGACATAATTGGCTACATCTCTCTTCAAACCATTCCACCAGAAGAACTCTTTCAAATCTCGATACATCTTAGTGCCTCTCGGATGAATAGTATAGGCTGATTTGTGAGCTTCATCTAAAATCTCTCTCCTCAAACTCACTGGAACACAAACTCTTGTCTTATGTCTGAGAAGACCTGTATCGTCGATGCTGAACTGCGTGTCTGGCTCATCTTTTATTCGAATAATTTGTCGCTGAATCCAATCATCAGTAGCTTGAGCTTCTTTAATTCTACGACCCAACTCTGACTGTATCGTAATATTATAAATATGAGCATAAGAAATAATACGAGCTCTCTCGGCACCTGATATATCTGAACTCAGCTCTAGCTGTGATACACTCGCTTTTCTGCTCAAGGCATCTGCAATCACATTCGCCTTCCCTGGATGGTACTGAATCTTACAATTGTAGTCTTCTAACAACTCCATCCAACGCCTCTGACGTTTATTCAACTCCTTCTGCGTGAAAAGATACTGAAGGCTCTTGTGATCAGTGAAAATATCAAAAGTAACGCCGTAGAGATAGTGACGCCACTTGCCCAAAGCAAAGACAACTGCTGCTAACTCAAGATCATGTGTAGGATAATTTATTTCAGCAGGTTTAAGCTTCCTCGAGGCATAAGCTATAACCTTTCCATTCTGCATCAACACGCACCCCAAACCTTCTTTCGAAGCATCAGTATAAACCACGAATCCATCTGAACCTTCAGGCAAAGTAAGAATAGGAGCGGATGTCAATCTGTTCTTTAACTCTCGAAAACTGCTCTCACACTTATCAGTCCACACAAAGGCAACATTCTTCTTGGTTAACTCAGTAAGCGGGCTGCAAGTTTAGAGAAATCCTTCACAAACCGTCCGTAATAACCTGCCAATCCCAAAAAGCTACGAACCTCTGTCGGAGTCTTAGGCTGCTCCCAATTCAATACTGAATCTATCTTCGAAGGATCAACCTCAATACCTGTCTTGGATATAACATGACCCAGAAATGCCACTTTCTCAATCCAGAACTCACACTTACTGAACTTGGCATACAACTGATGTTATTTCAAAGTTTGTAACACGATCTTTAAATGCTCTGCATGCTCTTCCTCTAATTTTGAGAAAACCAGTATGTCATCGATGAAGATGACAACAAACTTATCAAGATAAGGTCGGAAGATTCTGTGCATCATATCCATAAATGTTGCAGGGGCGTTCGTCAAACCGAATGGCATAACCACAAACTCAAAATGACCATATCGAATGTTGAAAGCTGTCTTCGGTATGTCCTCTGCCTTGATACGTAACTGATAATATCCCTGTCTCAGATCGAGTTTAGAATAGACCCTCGATCCCTGCAGTAAATCAAACAACTCCTCAATGTGGGGAAGAGGATACTTGTTCTTCACAGTCATCCGGTTCAACTCTCTGTAATCAATACAAAGTCTAAGAGAACCATCTTTCTTCTTCACAAACAATACCGGTGCATCCCAGGGAGAAATACTCGGCCTAATATAACCACTGGCTAGCAAATCATCTAATTGAGTCTTCAACTCTTTCAATTCAGCTGGTGCCATTCTGTAAGGTATCTTCGAATAAGGTTCAGCTCCCGGATACAGATCAATAACAAACTCGATATCACGGTCTGGAGGTAACGATTCTAAATTCTCAGGAAACACATCAGGGAAATCTCTAACTATCTCGGTATTTTCAAACTTCGACTGTTCCTTCGGCCTGTTAAGAAGATAAGCAACAAAACCTGAAGCTCCTTCTCGAACGAGCTTCTTTGCCTCTGTCATAGAAATAATCGGCCCATCTGTCAACTGAATACCCTGACTCGAATCAGATCCCAAACTAATCTTCTTCTCAAAACAATCAATCTTGGCCCTGTGCTCAAATAACCAATCCATACCCAAGATAACTCCGTACTTTTTCACTGACAACACTATCAAATCTGCGGGGTAAACTTTATCCTCAATAACAACGGGACAACGTCGGTACACGCGGTCGGTAATCATACAAGATCCCAAAGGGGAACTCACAACAAAACAATAATCAGACAAATCAACAGACGCATGCGCAGATAAGTCAATTTCAGGAGCAACAAACAAATGCGTAGCACCCGGATCAAACAATGCATGTATGGGTATGTTATGTATATGTATAGTACCTTCCACCACGGCGGAAGCATCAGGGTCAGTCTCCTCATTATCGCCTTCCAGTGCATACACACGAGCTAGAACAGAAGGCTTCGGCCTTGGCGGCATAGATTGACTCGGGGGCTGCCTCCTAGGACAACTATCCTTCTGGTGGGCAGAGCTACCACATCTAGTACACAATCCCAACTTAGACCAACACTTAAACTCTGGGTGATTCCCTCCACAATAACCACAAGTAATGGGACGATAACCTGACGGAGGAGGGACTGAAGGAAAACCAGCCGGGCGAGGTGCAGAGTAAAATCCGGTCAGACGAGGTGCTGAAGTAAATCCCATAGGGCGAGGTATAGGAGGTCTGAGTCCACCAAAAGGTCTCTTGCCATTAGGCTGCATAGGAGCACTCGGAATGAAAGGCCTCTTGAAACCTGATGAAGAAGAAGCGGGGGTAGTACTACGAATAGCTCGATCAATACTGGCATACTCAGCCTCAAGAGATAAGGCTGCATCTACAGCTGCAACATAGGTAGTGGGACGGGAAGCTGCAAGACCCTGTTGAAAGGAATACTCAAGCCCTCCAGAAACTTCTTGGTCTTCCTGCGCTCGTCTAAAGCAATATGAGGAGCATATACTGCATGTCTGAAAGTTGGCCTCATAATCTGCCACAGTAGAAGTACCTTGGGATAACTCCATAAACTCCTGCTCCCGGCGATCCTGAACAGTAGGGGGAGCATACTTAGCTCAAAACTCCTCAAGAAACCTATCCCACGATGACTCAACTCCGGTGGCCCTCCATCTCTACTCAGTCATCTTCCACCAGGCCTCTGCAGGTCCTCGAAGAAGATAGATAGCAAACTCAACCTTCTCTAGATCAGTAGGCTGAAGAACTCGGTATATCCTCTCAAGAGATGAAATCCAACCCTCTGCCACAATATCATCTGTAGTACCAACAAACTGAGGTGGGTGGAAATCGAGGAATCTACGCAAGGACTGCTCACGGGCTCTATGCTCATCTACCTCTACATTCCTGTCTCTCTGATCCAGATAATCCCGAAAAAGACCAAATATCTGCTGAGCATCAACCACTGGTGCCTGTGGTGGTACTGCTGGAGGAGCACGATCACGACGAGGCGGCATCCTACAGTTAAATAAAACAAGTATGCATGTAGATTAATTATGGATGCAAAGCTGTAAGCACATAAGCACAAAAGCACAATTCCTAAGTCATAAGCTGTACGGACCTAGACTGACACGACTCACAGAGCTAAGGCCAATGAACCTCTAGCTCTGATACCAACTGTAACGGCATGTCCCCAAATACGGTGCGACGTGACGTCCCGCACCAAGTCATAATCCATAACCAGAACTAAAGGTCCAGTTATGAACTACAACCTGGCGAACGGAAAATAATTACCAGGCGGATCTGCTTTAGAAAATAATAAGACAATGAACAATAATACAGCGGAAGCAAATTAGCAGAACCTATCCCACTCAGGGAGCTAGAACAACCATAATCCAAAACACAATTATAAAGCCCACCAAGGCCACTGAAAATATCAATATCAACATTCAAACTGATTTACATTATTTACATCTACAACTTCTAGGGTTTTAAGTATTTATCCAGATACATAGACGGATATGAAATCACCTAAACAAAAGTAAATGACTCCAAGGACACGACCTGAATCCGCCTAGCAACAAAACCTGAAAAGACAACAACAGAGTAACGGGGTTAGTCAAAGCGACTAAGTGAGGGGCCTGTAATACATATATATTATCGAAACAACCGAAAAGATTCACCAGTTTGTAAATGAGAAGAAAGCAAAGGAAAAATAAAGGTTTTCACAATTATTGGTGAATCGAATAATTTCGCATTAAAGTAAAAGCTCGGCGAGACGAGCATCAACCACCTATTTCATAATATCAGAAATATCAAATAAACCTCCCTTATTCCTCCTTGTGTAGACAGGTAGCTAGCCCGCTACTATATAATCATGCAAGGACAAATATCCAATACATCTTCGGCTGGGGATATAAACTAGATCCCGTCCAGTGCAGGTACTCAAAAGGGTTGCCACTCCAGTCATACCCTCGAGCTCCCATCAGTTTGGAGTCCAAAGCATTGAGATCCACCGTAGACCCGACGTCTATCCGGCTTCACCCCGTACCCTGAAGTCCGGGCCCAATTGTATAATGTGGCTCAATGGCCAGGCCGGAAGGCCAAGATAATGTTCTCGCATTCCAAATACTTATGTGGTCAAAGGGACCAATTTCAATCTATTTTATACCCTTTCGAGCTAATAGAGCTCTCGAGGGGTTATACATAATAATTTGATATCAAAGCATTTTTCTTTAAACTCATTAATATAGTATGGTTCAAATAGCTACTACGTACAATATAAATATGGGGAAAGAAACATAAAAACATAAAAGACAGGCTTCGGGTATATATGGAATATTTACATACGTATAAGGAAAGCCGAATTCGGAAAAGAAACCCCACCTAGATAATACGGCAAAAAGGCAAAAGAAAGGGAACCAATTACTGCCTGGAAGAACTACCACCTGAAACCAAATACGACACAACCATGTAAGACGACGACACGACGCACGGCTTATTCTTAATGCAATAACCACTTAATTAAATCAAAGAAGGGCAATTAGGGCAATTATTCAATGAAACGAATGAAATATCAACTTCAAGCTTATAATCATGCCTAAACACAATTAGGTTTCATAGACATGCTTAAAATACTATAAAGAAGCATACATTCAAGTTTTGAAGCAATCGAAAAAGAATTGCGAAAAGCGTATAATTCCCTAAACGGAAATTGGTTCGTTTCACGATCAAACGGTATTGGAAAAATTCAAACTCTATGGATTATTAAGTTTTAAAGCACTACGAACTTAATAGTGAAGTCGGATTTTGAAAATAATATCAAACGAAGAAAGTAGTATTTACAATTTTCGACTTCCAGAGACTTTTGAACTAAAATCGGGACACACGGTCTACACACACGGCCTGATCAAGGCCGTGTGAAATTTTGAGAACACGCACGGCCTACCCACACGGCCTGATGCAAGGCCGTGTGGGGTGGAAAACACGCACGGTCTTGCTACACGGCCTGTTGCAAGGTCGTGTGCACCTGTTTTCGCGAATTTTCAGCAGAACGCGAAGAACTTCGCACAGAAGCAGCAAAACTTCGTCAAATCTCTACCAAAATACCATTTTCAATCAGATTTTCATACTACAAACTTCAACAAATATCAAAGATCACAATGGCAACACATAGGATCAAGAATCATCGAAAACTACAGAGTATAGCGATCAAACTATCGAAAAATCCAACTTCGAAGTAATTTATCCAAAACATACTCAAACAACAACGGAATCAAATGGAACTTGAATAATACCTGTAGAGAATGTTATAAGGATCACGTAGGTTCTTACGGATCGAAATTTGGTTAAGAAACGAACTCGAAAGATCGAATTGAAGTTTTAAAGAAAATTCTTTCTTTTTCTTTCTTTCTTTTCTTTTCCTTCGGCTGTTTAAGTGTAATTAAGAAAAAGAAAAGGAAAAGAGAATAAAAAGAAAACCTGAGGTTTAAATGAAAAATCGAAGGGGCATTTTCATAATTTTGCGAAACTTCATAAAAAGGACATATCAACGAAATATATCAATATTATAGTCAAAACTCATCATTTTAAACGCACATCAACATAGAATAATTTAAATTCACAAATTATTGCATTTACAAAAATTCATATAAAACACACAAATATCACATAAGCACATATGTACCGATCGAATGTTTCCAAACTTGTCCCGTTATCTCAGGAATTCTTACCGGCTTTAGTTTACCAAAAATGTGGGGCGTTACAAATCCGGTGACGGTGTCTTCGGACAGATTCATTGTCTCGACTCAACAGTTCTAACGGCGCTGGTATTACCTCAATCCGATTTACCGTTTGTCTTTTATGACCGTTTTTGTATGATTATGTATATATGTCAACTTTCGCACTAGCTTTTAGCTTTTCGAATCAATTAAGCTAAATTTGCTTGTACCTTAACTTGTAGCATGATTGTAAATTGATGAATATTGTCGATGTATGATTGTATAGTTGAATTTGAGATTTGGGCTCGATTAAACTTGGATTATGAGTGAATGTTAGATTGTAGATTTTGAGCTTTTGGAAAAAGTTGTTAAGTTGATAAGCTGTAATTCAATTGATTGACTTGAATGGGTTATGCATGTTTATTGTGGAATTTCAATCATACCATCTGAGTAGTTTATTCTTAAATATTTATATTTAATCAAATGTTATTTGTTATTCGTTTATTCCACGTTTTTCATGCTAAATGACCAATTTGCCCCTACTTGTCCTTTTATGCTTAAATATTGTATTTTCGTCTCTAAGCATATTGCATTTTCATAGCCGAGCGTCAGTGTCTGTTTTCTCATTCGTGTCAGTCATTCATCCTCTAGACCCCGTATTTTCAGGTGGGATCTCTGAGGGAGAATCATATATGTTGCTTGCTTGCTTTTCTCTTTTGTCGAGCTACAGGTAAGGGTTTAAAATGTTTTCAACAGGGGCAAGATCATAGATATATATAGATTTGCGAAATAATGTATTATCCCGCCTTTTCTTCTTGCTTGTTGTACCTGCCTTTACTATTTCTTTATGTGCTTAGTCAAACCTTTTAATAGCAAAACCTATATGTATAATATTTTACAAACATTTTCAGCTAGAGGCAAGAAAAACCCATTTGTTTTAAATGCGAACTTTAGTCTCTCGACCTCGCAAATATAACCTTATCTCGAATGGCCCCTTTGGCCTCCCACACCCTGATTCCCTATTTTCAAATGGCCCTTTTGGCCACCTAAATTGTTATTAATTTCAAGCGAGCCATGGACTGGATTGTGACTTTGGGTCCCAGGAGTTATACAGGAGGTGAGCCTGGAAACGAGTGTCTAGGGCAAATCCCGATGTGTACTCTAGGTATTGACTTAGGCCAGTCGGGAGGTTTGATTGACCCAAGTTAATGCGACGGTAGCGCCTTGAGCGTTTCCTTAAATTATGTACGGTAGCGCTGTGGGGCACCACTCGTTTCCTTAAATTGTGATTGGATCACGACTTCTGGTGGTGGAGAACTTGACTACATGCTTGCATGTTTTTCATGATTGGGAGTTATAAGGAAAGGGCCCGTTCTCGCCCGGACACATTATTACATGACTTATTGCACCACTTGTTTGTCTAAATGATTTACGGCTTTCGTTACAAGTTGAAGCACATTCCGGTTTTCTTCATTTAGCATATGTATTTCCCTATATATATATATATATATAAAACCCGGAAGCGTGGCTCGAACTTGCCAACTTATGCCTTGCTTATTGTTCAAACTATTTAGTTGAATTACGAGCCATTTTTACTTATCATTTACAACTTATTTATGCCATGTCTTTCAAACTTGTAACGGCCTCGTGACTCAACTAATATCATTTCAAAATGATCGTCTTGACCTTACGTGCAAATGTTTTCAAAGGATCCGGTTCGTCAACCTTTTGTGTTTTCAATAAAGCCGAACTAGAATGTTGCTTTGTGTTATAGTTTTGCAACTTATATTATTGTATGTATCTTTATGAAAACGAGTAACATTCACCCCTCTTCGGTTTTAATCAATAAACGACGAACTGTGATCAATACCTATATTGTATTACCCTCTTACTGAGTATCCTTTATACTCACCCCTTCTATTTTGGTTCTTGCTTCAGGTAGACAGGTGGCGGTGTCACCTATCTTTTCAGTCGGCAGCAGCAGGTCTAGGTCGGCTCTTGTCTCTTGTCTTGTCAGTGTCCCAACAACAGTCGAGTCTTTACTTTTTGAATTGATTCAAATTACTGTATTTAACATTATGATTACCTTATGTACCAATGTGCCCCTGATGTGGGATAGTTAGTTGAGCCATGGATGGCTTTTATGATTAAACTGTTGTTTATGAATTCGCTTCCGCATTTCTCTGATTGTTGTTGTTGTTGTTGGGGCGTTGTGTTGTTGTTGCCGGAGTTTCATTGAGTGCTTTCCGTTCGCCGAGATGAATTTTTGAATGGGGTACATTTACCTTGTTTAGGAGTTCGTCTTGGTGCGGATGTGGTGTCCTTTCTCCTTCTACGGAAAGAGGCGCTACAGTCAGGGGTATCAGAGCCTAGGTTCTTGAAAAGGAACCGAAAGCTCAGGTATCTCGTCTGTCTTGCATGTAGTGTCTGTCTGCATGGTGTCAGTTTGTTCTGGATTCGTGCTTTGACGAGTGTTCATGATTTCTTGGTGCTTAAATTGTGATTGATCGCTGATGGTCTGATCAACTAGCTAGCGATCTTTTATAATTTTTGTGCTAAGGGAGATTGAAACGCAAGTTGGATGTGGAATTTCGAGGTCGTGTTTAGGTCGTGCGGCTATAGGATTATGTGCTTATCTGCTTCTGTGTTTGAATTGCATTAACTTGAATTGTGGAACTTTTGTGCTTCTATATGTTTATATGTCTCATCTAAATCAGATATGCCCTATTTCATCATGCCATTAACCGACATGCATCCTCTTTCTAGTTTCTTGTTCACAGGTGCATAATGGCTCCTCGAAGACCCCGTACAACTCCTACACCTCCGAATCCGATTGCAAGTGAGCTCGTGGCAGCTATGTGACAGATCGCTGAGCAAGTACATCGAGAAATGCTACAAAAGCCACACGTACATATGAGACAGGCCGAGGGCCAATCACTGGAGAGATTTTTGTACCTTCAGCCGCCATACTTCGAGGGCGAACCAGATGACCTCAAGGCCGAGGCTTGGATAGCCAATCTGGAGCAAATCTTTCAAGTGTTACACTATGGTGACCCCGAGAGGGTCGAATATGCTACCTTCCTGATGAGAGGAGCAGCTCGGGACTGGTGGTGCTACACGGAACAGAGATGGATCGCTGAGAGAATTCCGTACATTTGGCCACAGTTCCTATCCAATTTCCGAGAGAAGTACGTGCCGGAAGTGGTACGTGACAACCGAGAGAAAGAGTTCATGTCTCTCACCCAAGGGGCTTTCCCCGTAGCACAGTAAGAGGCACATTTCAGCCGTCTCATCACCTATGCCCCTCATATTGCTTCTGATGAGCGGATAAGAACACGAAAGTTTATCGAGGGACTTCAGTTGGAGATTCGGGAAAGATTAGTGGGGTGGGACATTCGCCTCTATCGCGATGCAGTTAACCGAGCTATGAGGGTGGAGTCCGATCTTCGAGAGATGGGTCGAAGTCTCCCTCCTGTAGTAGGATCTTCTCCCAACGTGATACCGGAGCCTACCGAACTTGGACAGAATGAGGACCCCGTCCCTTGTGAATTTTGTGGGAAGACGAACCACAAGACTGCAAAGTGTAGGAGGAGATTGGGACGTTGTTTCTCATGTGGAAGCATCAAGCATCAAGTCCGAGAATGTACCAACAAAGAAAGTCTTGGGGAAAGAGAGATGGCACCCGATCTTGATATCGACCGGTGGAGGTACATTGCATTATCATAGCATTCATTCATCTTATTCTGTTTCGAATGGTAATTGCTATAAATATCTATTAAGTGTTTTATATAACTTACGTACTTTAGCTGCTCTCAAATTCACACTTGCACTGATTGAATGATTAGTTGTTAGGATTTATGTGATCTCTGTGGATAGCGTAGAATTCGATAAATTCGTTATACGCTAATAGAGAGTGCTAATGATAAGGAGTTCTTGGCCGACTAAGATCGTTTCTGTTGCGAGTACGTTATGCGGTTCGGGATAGCATCGACTTTGACAAATCGAGTCTGAAGGAGAATACTTCTGAAGATAGTCGGAGTGAGAACCGACATGAATTTGGATGTCGAACTTGACTGGAAGAACACCGAGCTTTCAGCTACACCAAACTGAAGACCTTACATTGGGATTTTCTGTTCTTGGTCATTATGGACGAGAATGTGTGCTTTTGAACGTGCACCGGTCTTGAGAATTAATCAGACCAACACTAAGGACACCAAGTTTAGATGAACCAGACAAATGAACATGATTCTTCAGTAATCAAAGGAGTCTGTACAAGCCCCGAAGACATTACAAATTGGACAGAACGAATTCCTAGAATCGAAACCAAAGAAGAAGTTTAATAGAGAATAGTTTGACGTGAGAATTAGAATCTGAGGACAGATTCTTTTGAAGAGGGGAGTATTGTGACGACCCATAATTCCCAAGCTCAGAATTAGCACGTTTAGCGAGATACAGACCGTTTACGTTCCAGACGTCTTTCATAATTACACGTTTTCCTACTCATGCATTTAAAGAATTTTTCATAACCATTAATTTGGCTTTTTAAAACTCACAGCATTAATAAGAATTATATTTGCATCGTTTTGTCACTAACTAGGGTCAATTTGGTAAATTTATATTTTTAGCTCGTTTAATCGAATCTAGTAATTTAACAGTGCACGTTGGACCGGAATCCAATGTCTTAAAGATGTATTTCATCAAGGTTCCAAATATTATTCATAAAATTATATTTCCAAAATATTGCATTTCTGGCCCAAAATTATTTACATTTTGACCCCACTCGATATTGACTTTTTGTAAATGCTCGAATTTTTATGAAACGAACCTCAAACCTTATTAAGCTTTTCATTACAGTCATTTTGACACTAAGTACGCCTAATTCCGAGACTTCGCATTTTTGTCTCGTTTTTCGAAAAATATATATAGTAACCTTCTATATGTAGAAACCACACACACCGACAATCATCGAACGACGTGCCATTCTCTCCCAAACACAATTTTTGCAACATTTTTGGAATTCGATGAATCATATGTCCAGACGACCGTATCGACGAGACAAATCCAACCGTACTATTTTCCCGGCCATCGGAGCAGCGACGACGGCGTAACGGTGGGAGAACCGAACGGCGGCGCAATTCTCCGATCTGACTTTTCCGGCGACGGCGAGGCTTGAGACCAGTCGGGTCTGAACCGTTTCGACCAGAGGAATCCATTGGCGGTGGTCTTAAGTCCATCCGACCACCGACGGCGGAGAGACGGCCCATTTTCAGGCACGGCGTCGGTGGAGCTCCGGCGACGTTTCAGGCGGCGCCACCATCGCGGACCACCAAGGTTCTGACCGGCGTGACAAGACGAGAAGATTGGCGGTGGTCTCGTGGCGTGACTCCCTCAGACGGCGGCGCACCGGCCATTTACAGGCGGTGCGCGGAGGAGCCACGGCCGAGGTGGTGGTCCGACGTGCTCCGGTCGCCATTTTCGTCGATCTTTAGGTGCTTTCCAACCTTATCGACGTGGGTAAGCTTTCTACGAACTCCGTTCCCGAATTCGATAGCCCGATTTTGAGTAATTTTGATTCTTGGATTTAGGGTTCATTGGAGCTTCAAACTGAAATTAAACTCCGGTGAGTGACCAGATCGAGAAACGGGCTTGGGGGAAGTGACGGGCTCGACGAGAGGAACATTTGAGTATAAGGGTCCGACTGCGTTGGCGGCGGTCCGGCGGCGGCAGATGGTGATCGGAGGTTTTGACACTGTTCCGGCGGGAATCCGGCGACGGTGTCTTCGGACAGATTTATCATCTCGACGCAACGGTGCTGGTATTACCTCAATCCGATTTACCGTTTGTCTTTTATGACCATTTTTGTATGATTATGTATATATGTCAACTTTCGCACTAGCTTTTAGCTTTTCAAATCAATTAAGCTAAATTTGCTTGTACCTTAACTTGTAGCATGATTGTAAATTGATGAATATTGTCTATGTATGATTGTATAGTTGAATTGATGAGATTTGGGCTCGATTAAACTTGGATTATGAGTGAATGTTAGATTGTAGCTTTTGAGCTTTTGGAAAAAGTTGTTAAGTTGATAAGCTGTAATTCAATTGATTGACTTGAATGGGTTATGCATGTTTATTGTGGAATTTCAATCATACCATCTGAGTAGTTTATTTTTAAATGTTTATATTTAATCAAATGTTATTTGTTATTCGTTTATTCCATGTTTTTCATGCTAAATGACCAATTTGCCCCTACTTGTCCTTTTATGCTTAAATATTGTATTTTCGTCTCTAAGCATATTGCATTTTCATAGCCGAGCGTCAGTGTCTGTTTTCTCATTCGTGTCAGTCATTCATCCTCTAGACCCCGTATTTTCAGGTGAGATGTCTGAGGGAGAATCATATTTGTTGCTTGCTTGCTTTTCTCGTTTGTCGAGCTACAGGTAAGGGTTTAAAATGTTTTCAACTGGGGCAAGATCATAGATATATATAGGTTTGCGAATTAAATTATTATCCCGCATTTTCTTCTTGCTTGTTGTACCTGCCTTTACTATTTCTTTATGTGCTTAGTCAAACCTTTTAATAGCAAAACCTATATGTATAATATTTTACAAACATTTTCAGCTAGAGGCAAGGAAAACCCATTTGTTTTAAATGCGAACTTTGGTCTCTCGACCTCGCAAATATAACCTTGTCTCGAATGGCCCCTTTGGCCTCCCACACCCTGATTCCCTATTTTCAAATGGCCCTTTTAGCCACCTAAATTGTTATTAATTTCAAGCGAGCCATGGACTGGATTGTGACTTTGGGGCCCAGGAGTTATACAGGAGGTGAGCCTGGAGACGAGCGTCTAGGGCAAATCCCGATGTGTACTCTAGGTATTGACTTAGGCCAGTCGGGAGGTTTGATTGACCTAAGTTAATGCGACGGTAGCGCCTTGAGCGTTTCCTTAAATTATGTATGGTAGCGTTGTGGGGCACCACTCGTTTCCTTAAATTATGATTGGATCACGACTTCTGGTGGTGAAGAACTTGACTACATGCTTGCATGTTTTTCATGATTGGGAGTTATAAGGAAAGGGTCCGTTCTCGTCGGGACACATTATTACATGAATTGAATTGATTCGAATTACTGTATTTAACATTATGATTACCTTATATACCAATGTGCCCCTGATGTGGGATAGTTAGTTGAGCCATGGATGGCTTTTATGATTAAACTGTTGTTTATGAATTCGCTTCCGCATTTCTCTGATTGTTGTTGTTGTTGTTGGGGCGTTGTGTTGTTGTTGCCGGAGTTTGATTGAGTGCTTGCCATTCGCCGAGATGAATTTTTGAATGGGGTACATTTACCTTGTTTAGGAGTTCGTTTAGGTGCGGATGTGGTGTCCTTTCTCCTTCTACGGAAAGGGGCGCTACATGTATTATTAATAATTATATAAGAAAATATGATTCAATTTATTTAATAATATATATTTTGTAAATAGATTTTCCCATGCAACGTAGAGAATATATAAATCAATTTATAAAAAAACTCTGTTAAATTTGTGATATACGTTCAAGTTGTTAATATATAAACTATAATTAATATTAATATATTAAATTTATAATTATAAATTAATTTCCCGATGCAACGCAGGAGTTAAAAGCTAGTTATATAGGAAAATCAATAAGCATGACATGAACTTTTCACCTGTTACCTGAATCAAAGATATATTTTTTCTCATAACATCAGTGAATTGACTAGTAGGTAAGTACAATCCCTACCTGGCCTGAGCGGCAGAGCGTATTAAAACTCTGTTAAAGTACCAGCCTAAACTTCCTGCTCTTTGTCATTTTCGTAGATGCTGGTCTCCACTAATTGAATCTTCAATATCTTGTATTTGCTTTGTCGTTTTCTATCTTTCCTTAATTCTCAATGTTAGTACTTGCAGCTGAATTTCGCATAACCTGTGCAGAAACTAAGCTTCAAAAAATGATCTCAATATTAAGTAAGCTTTCGTAACTCAATTTCAGCAAACACTCAAATTAAGATCAAGTTTGTAGACACTAAGCTAAAACAATGAATAAACACATTTTGAATCATCTCATTTCAAATGAATAAGTTTGTCCTAAATCAGCCATATTATATGAAAGACATAAACTGGAAGCTAATTGGATTATGCCAAAGATTGAAAACCTTTCTCAGTTAGAAGTTGATGATCTTTGGCATACACTTTCTATATCTTTTATACCTGCTATACCCACCAAGTTCTGAAACAAGGCACGAGACCCACGATTGAGAAATTCATAAACACTCAAAATCAATTCATAGAACAAAACCCACAATCAGTTGAATTCAGAGGCAACATCCTCAAAAATCCATTAAAGAATAAGCTAGAAATAGAAGAACAAAAAAAATTTGCAGACTAAATGATCAAAAGAGGGGAAGATGGGGCATCTAAACAAACAGGAAGAAGCAACTGTTAGTGAATGTGCACTAAAAATCCAATTTATTGTAATATATTTTGTATTAATTGAATAAATTAATAAAATTGAAAGTTTGCAAGTTATGTGTATTTTACAAATATAAATTAATTAATAACGTGTGATGGTATACTCTAGCGCCCCTTTCCGTAGGCGGAGAAAGGACACCACATCCGCACCGAGACGAACTCCCAAATGTGGTAGATGTACCCCATTTAAAAATCCATCCCGGCGAACGGCAACCAATCAAACAAATACCAGCAACAGCATAACGACACCCCAACAACAACATCAATAAAAGAATAACAGAGTTGCGGAAGCACAATTAAATTATACAATTAGTCATATAAGTCATTCATGGCAACATAATTCATACATCATTCTCAATAATCATTTAATAAATGCCATCCATGGCTCGTCTAATCTATCCCACCTCAGGGGCACGTAAGTACGGAAATTAAAACATAATATGGAATACATAAATTAAATCAATTCATAAATAAGGACACGACTGTTGTTGGGACACTGACAAGACAAGACATATGAGCCAACCTAGACCTGCTGCTGCCGACTGACAAGATAGGTGACAACGCCACCTGTCAACCTGAAGTAAGAATCAAAATAGTGGGGGTGAGTATAAAGGATACTCAATGAGGGTAAAGAGGGAACAAGTACGAGTCACGATTCCGGGTTTGGATTATATATATATAAGAAATTACATTTGCATAATTGAAGAAAATCCGGATCGTGCTTCGACTTGCATACACGACAATAATAAGCCGTAATAATAAAGCATTAATGTAAGCAAGAAATATCCCAGCGAGAATAGGCATGTTCCTCCTTATAACCCCCTCAAGTTCAGTAAACTCCATCACCGGTGTCCGACCCCAAAGGTGCTACCCCCAGGCGACTGTTGAATTTTAGGAAAACGTGCAACGAATGCAACGCCCACCATCACTCCCAACCGTGGCTATCAACTCCTGACGGGCCACGATTGACGCTTAGTTTTGGGAAAAGCACCTCGGATTACACCCTGGACGCTCGTCCCCAGTTGCAACCTCCGGATACCATCCCGGGCCCATTTTAAATAACAATACATTATCTTTGCTCGCGTTTGAAGAACATTATAAGTTAAAGCCAAAAGGGCATTTAGGCAAGTGTATTTGACGACAAAGGGGGTTAATCCTAAGTCAAACCGTCACGAAAAAGGAAAGAGTTTTCTTGCCCTTTGAAAACAAAATGATTTAGAGATACCTATAGATACAAGTTAATATCAAAACATTTGTTATAAAATATATATTAAATATCTAATAGATATACGAGAAAGGAAATCAAAGCAAGATGAGCACATAAGGGTAGTTCGCAATAATTTAAAAGAAATTCTTACTCCGTTTGAAAGCATTTTAAGACCCTCACCTGTAGCCGAAGGTTCCCGGAGAAGGAGGAGGCGAGATGACCCTCCATCCCCACTTCCATTTAATGTGGATATTTCAAATCCTTTCCAAGCCAAGATATTTAGGCGGATGCACGAACGCCCGGTTTTCTCTACCAAGTTCCTCGACATAGAAGCATTGGGGAATTTGGGAGTTGGCGACGGTATATCTCGGTACATTGAAGATGTGGGGTGGACCACGTTCTTGGATATGAGAAGGAATTCATACCCCCGACTTGTATACGAATTCATTGCCACACTTCAAATAATTCCCCACGAAGACGACGCCGAGCTACCTTTCAGGATAGAGTTTCGAGCTTTCAACGAGGATTATGAGCTCACTCTCCGACAATTAACGGTACATTTTGGGCTACCCATTCGGGGAATGATAAGCCGAGAAGTGGGTTGGTCCGAGGCCGAGGCTTGGAGAAATGTCTCCACTTCTAGGAGGCCCTTCCAACAAGGGAAATCAAAGGCAACCGAGCTCCGTGATTCCGCCTTGAGGACTTTTCATAGATTCCTCTCATGCACCGTCTTTGCTAGAGGAGATAGCTACGGTTCGATCAACATTGAGGAACTTTATGTCTTGGATTGCGCGGTCCGAAGGCAAGCAGTCAATGACATCATGTTCTTCCTTCGATATGTGGAGTACGTAGGCACCCGGCCAAAGGGAGAAATCAGAATTGGGTCCTACATCACCGCGATCCTCGAGTGTGCCGGTGTGACCGGCATGGATCGAATGGCCCCGGCAGGAGCCGAGGTTTCGACAATTTCCTACAAGCAACTCGCCCAGATGAAGCTTTGCAGGAAAGTTAGAGGGCAACACGATAGATATTTACCGATGACGGCAGAGGAAGCCGCCGCTGGGAGTGATGATGATGTCGAAGAGGACATCCCAGCAGGAGGTCAACCCGAGAGGGATCGACAAGAAATTGAGGAGCAGATGTTAGAACAACTATACGAAGCAGGAGGCTCCGATCCCCAACAGGTCCCTTATGTACCTGACCCTCCTAGAACCGAAGAAGCTCACTTCCAGCCGAGCTTCGACGACTACCCGACTCAGCACCAGGCTGGATCCTCACAATGGGATAGGCTAAGTGAGGAGCAATGGACTCAATACCAACAATCTGAGTCGGAGACCCGAAGCCGATGGGAGACCGATAGATGGACGGTTTGGGGAAACCGCTTCACAAGCTTCGCGGAGCAAACTACTGAGCGACTGAACCAACAGTCGGCCGACCTGAGGGAGATCAGGCTCGAGGCTCAATGCAACCACACTGAACTCTGGGAGCAAATTTCCGACCTCGAGAGGTCCATCAAGGAGCAGCTTGCCAGCTATCTCAGTCGTCTTGGCATGCCGCCTAGTTCTGGAGCACCCGATTCTTAGTCGGCATCGATTTTCTTTATTTCTCGTCATTTTCGTTTAATTGTAATTGGATTTTTATTTGAACTATCATGTATGAACTATGTGTTAAATGTTTAATTGAATTTAACTGTTAATTGTTCTTTTAATTAATTGCCTGTGTATTAATTGCGCGATTTTGTTGGAATAACTTTTAAATGCTGTAATATACTCCCCTAATCAACCCCAAGATTCGGAGAAGAATCTGAGGACAGATTCTTTTGAAGGGGGGAGTATTGTAACGACCCAAAAATTCCAGAATATATTTTCGGAATAATTATTCGACATTTTGTTGAATTTTATAGGAAAAGATTAGCTTCGTTAGCTAATTTTAAGTTATTTAATTTAATTCCCCATCCTCAACCATTTATAATTTCATTTTCCACCCCTCGAAATTAATCTAATCTCTAAATGAACCCACACCCCCTTGAAACACCTTTGCACCATCTTGAACACACCCACACTATCTTGAACACACTTACACCCTCTTGTGCACACTCTCTTGCACACTCTTGAACACACCAAAAATCGAGAGAGAGAGAAGAAGAGAAGAGAAGGAGAGAAGAGAAGGAGAAATGGAGAAGAAGAAGGAGAGAAAGAGAAATCCCGTTCCGAATCCGTCGTTCGATCAATCGAAATTCCGAGACCAAATCTACGATCCTCATTCAATTCTGTACCGGTAATCTTCTTTCCCAATTTCGATTCACCCATTAAATTCTCCTATTTTCTAGTTTTTATATTGATATGAATAATTGATAATTTGATGAATTTATAGGTTAGAGTTTACCATTTTTAGTGTAGTTCGGATCAAATGGTAGCTATTAATGTATACAATGCATGAGTGTGAATTTTATATGTTGATTTTAGCTATAGAATCCACCCTAGTTGATTTTAGGACGAAACCCTCTTGAGAAACCTTGAAATCGCGTTTCTGCACCTGTTAGATAGAACCACACGGTCCAACGCACGGTCTTGGCAAGACCGTGCGCCACACTTTTGTCATGCACCGGCCTGCGCACGCCGGTGCACAAGCCCGTGTGTGCCTGTTTCAGCTTGCACGGTCTTGAGTGCGTGCTCAAGACCGTGCACAAGGCCGTGCGTTAGGCTGTGCAAATGCCTTAACCAAATTTTCAGCCTTTTTCCTTAGTTGCTCACGGTAATGGGGTCAATTGGCCAAAAATAAAAGTTGACTTTTTGCATACGACCCCCTAAAATCGAGCCGTTTTCACCTATAGCTTCCTTATGATTCAAGGATGAATATTTTGTAATGTTTTTGAAATTCCGACCTCGTTCGGACCTTGAATCGAGCCTTTTTCGTTTAGGGCTTTTTCCCCAATTTTTGAATGTTGTCCGAAAAATCCGAAAATCACATGAGTGCTTCTTTATAATATTATAAGCATGAATACGCAATTAAAATTTCAATTGAGCATGTTTAGCATCGTTAATTGCACATTTTCGTTTAATTGATTTAATTGCATTTTAATTGTGAATTTAATTGCTACATGATGATTATTGGCTATTCATGTGTTGTAGTCTTCGTGAGTCATTGTAGTGTCTTGTCTTAATTGGTTCTTGTCGTCTATTAGTTTCAGGCCGTCTTTTCAAGGCATAGCTTGGGTTGTCTTGTCGTTTTCGTGCTTCCAGGTGAGCGTCTAAAATACTTTCAAACGGAGTAAGAATTTCTTTTAAATTATTGCGAACTACCCTTATGTGCTCATGTTGCTTTGATTTCCTTTCTCGTATATCTATTAGATATTTAATATGTATTTTATAACAAATGTTTTGATATTAACTTGTACCTATAGATATATCTAAATCATTTCGTTTTAAAAGGGCAAGAAAACTCTTTTCTTTTCCGTGACGGTTTGACTTAGGATTTACTCCTTTGTCGTCATATACACTTGCCTAAATGCCCTTTTGGCCTTAACTTATAATGTTCTTCGAACGCGAGCAAAGATAATGTATTGTTATTTAAAATGGGCACGGGATGGTATCCGGAGGTTACAACTGGGGACGAGCGTCCAGGGTGTAATCCGAGGTGCTTTTCCCAAAACTAAGCGTCAATCGTGGCCCATCAGGAGTTGATAGCCACGATTGGGAGTGATGGTGGACGTTGCATTCGTTGCACGTTTCCTAAAATTCAACAGTCGTCCGGGGTAGCACCTTTGGGGTCAGACACCGGAGATGGAGTTTACTGAACTTGAGGGGGTTATAAGGAGGAACAGGCCCATTCTCGCTGGGATATTACTTGCTTCCATTACTGCTTTATTATTATTGCTTATTATTGTTGTGTATGCAAGTCGAAGCACGATCCGGATTTTCTTCATTATGCAAATGTAATTTCTTATATATATATAATCCAAACCCGGAAACGTGGCTCGTAGTTGTTCCCTCTTTAACCTCACTGAGTATCTTTTATACTCACCCCCCACTATTTTGATTCTTACTTCAGGTTGACAGGTGGCGTTGTCACCTCTCATGTCGGTTGGCAACAACGGGTCGTAGGTCTTGGTATTCGTGTCCTTTGGTAATTGTCAGTAATGTCCAACAACAGTCTGTCTTTTATTATTAAATTATTTTGTCAGTAGAGATGGATATATTAATGACGATGTGATAAATAATTGTTGATCATTGACTTATTAATTATGTATTTGTTGGAATATTGATTTATGATAATTGTTGCCCCGTGTGGCTTTGCATGTTTAATGGATATATATAATTTATAGCTTCCGCACTCTGTTATCATTGTTGGTTTTCGTTGTTGGACTAGGTACGTTGTTGTCGGTATAGATTGAGTGCTTGCCATTCGCTGGGATGAATTTTTAAATGGGGTACATGTACCTCGTTTGGGAGTTCGTCTCGGTGCGGATGTGGGTGTCCTTTCTCCGTACAAGGAAAGGGGCGCTACATTTTCACATATTATCAATTATACGTCTCACGCACATGATTTTAAAACTTCAACGTAAGATGAAATTAAATGAATTTTGGATGAATGTCATGACAATGCAATATACCTGGATCGTTCATACGAAAATCAAGCTCCGTCTTCTCGACTCGTCTCCACTTCTCTCGTAAGATTTAGTGGCATGGAATTCCGAGTAGTCTGCAATCACAACTAATTGGCAAGATAGATGCATGTCTAATTAGGAATGAGCTTTGAAAAAAAAATCACATAAGCATGCCCTTGTGATAATCACATGTAGCACAAAATCTCACTCATAGTATAAATTACATAATTCAAACCATCGAGTAAGATCCTAATGCCGTACAACCTAGACGAACCAAACCGAATAGGACACGACATCAAATCCCATGAGCGACTCGTGTTACGACGTACTTAATACAAGAAGTATAGAAGATCGCCAGTTGAGTTGCAGCTCAACCGTGTTCGTTCTACAATTCCGGCATCAAGGATAACGAACACTCGTCGTGCTGCGAATTCAATACAAACTGACACCAAGCAGACAGACACTCCATGCAAGACATACGAGATACTAGATCTTTCGGTTCCTTTTCAGGAACCTAGGCTCTGATACAACTGCCTGTAGCGCCCCTTTCCGTAGGCGGAAAAAGGACACCACATCCGCACCGAGACGAACTCCCAAACGTGGTAGATGTACCCCATTTAAAAATCCATCCCGGCGAACGGCAATCAATCAAACAAATACCAGCAACAGCATAACGACACCCCAACAACAACAGCAATAAAAGAATAACAGAGTTGCGGAAGCACAATTAAATTATACAATTAGTCATATAAGCCATTCATGGCAACATAATTCATACATCATTCTCAATAATCATTTAATAAATGCCATCCATGGCTCGTCCAATCTATCCCACCTCAGGGGCACATAAGTGCGGAAATTAAAACATAATATGGAATACATAAATTAAATCAATTCATAAATAAGGACACGACTGTTGTTGGGACATTGACAAGACAAGACATATGAGCCAACCTAGACCTGCTGCTGCCGACTGACAAGATAGGTGACAACGCCACCTGTCAACCTGAAGTAAGAATCAAAATAGTGGGGGTGAGTATAAAGGATACTCAATGAGGGTAAAGAGGGAACAAGTACGAGTCACGATTCCGGGTTTGGATTATATATATATAAGAAATTACATTTGCATAATTGAAGAAAAACCGGATCGTGCTTCGACTTGCATACACGACAATAATAAGCCGTAATAATAAAGCATTAATGTAAGCAAGAAATATCCCAGCGAGAATGGGCCTGTTCCTCCTTATAACCCCCTCAAGTTCAGTAAACCGATGGTAGTGACTTTAGATATCGCGAATTACGCTGTAAGCAAGTGTTTGGTCGATACTAGAAGTAGTTCAAATGTTGTTCTTTACTTGACTCTTCAACGTATGAATTTAAGAAAGCTCAAATTTGAGCCCGTCAAAATGATACCATCTGTCGCGACCCCCGGGCACGGATAGGAGAGCCCCCCTGCTTGGGCGCCCATTGGGCGCGTGGGTATAACCTTCGTCCCCACCGAGCACAACCCTAAAGTTTGGCTTAAAACCACATGCCAAAAGGGGTTGCAACCTTGGGGTAGTTGTGCTTCGAGATTGGATTATAAACCGTTCAATTGTATCATGAAGTTCCGATGTGGGATGAGAATCCCAGGACGCACGGCCCTATGCACGAGCTTGACCCCGTACGCCAGCCTGTGTAGCCCCCATGATAGCTGGCCACGCCAGGCACACACGGTCCTGCTCGCACGGTCTTGAGACCGTGCGTAGGCCCGTGTGGATTTCCTTAATGCAGTCCATGCGCTTGAATTTTTAGGGCGCTACAATCGCCCCTCCTTCAAAACGTAATGTCCTCATTACGCCGCGACACAGGTCCTGTCACTTCCCCGCCAGTGGAGAATGTGGAGTGCTTTTGGCGTGACTCCCCACGCATGCGAAGCCCCTGGCGGCGACTCGGACGCGAATGTTTTTCCCACGACTGGCGGTTGGCTCTGATACCATCTGTCGCGACCCCCGGGTACGGAGAGGAGAACCCCCCTGCTTGGGCGCCCATTGGACGCGCGGGTATAACCTTCGTCCCCACCGAGCACAACCCTAAAGTTTTGCTTAAAACCACATGCCAAAAGGGGTTGCAACGTTGTGGTACCTATGCTTGGAGATTGGGTTATAAACCGTTCAATTGTATCATGAAGTTCCAATGTGGGACGAGGATCCCAGGATGCACGGCCCTACACATGAGCTTGACCCCGTACGCCGCCTGTGCAACCCCCATGACAGCTGGCCACGCCAGGCACACACGGTCCTGCTCGCATTGTCTTGAGACCGTGCGTAGGCCAGCGTGGATTTCCTGCAGTCCATGCGATTGAGTTTTCGGGGCGCTACAATCGCCCCTCCTTGAAAGCGTAATGTCCTCATTACGCCGCGACACAGGTCCTGTCACTTCACCGCCAGTGGAGAATGTGGAGTGCTTTTGGCGTGACTCCCCACGTACGCGAAGCCCCTGGCGGCGACTCGAACGCGAATGTTATTCCTACGACTGGCGGTTGGCTCTGATACCATCTGTCGCGATCCCCGGGCACGAAGACGAGAACCCCCCTGGTTGGGTATAACCTTCATCCCCACCGAGCACAACCCTAAAGTTTGGCTTAAAACCACATGCCAAAAGGGGTTGCAACCTTGTGGTAGTTGTGCTTGGAGATTGGGTTATAAACCCTTCAATTGTATCATGAAGTTCCGATGTGTGATGAGGATCCTAGGACGCAGAGCCCTACGCACGGGCTTGACCCCGTGCGCCATCCCGTGCAGCCCCCATGACAGCTTGCCACGCCAGGCACACACGGTCCTGCCCGCACGGTCTTGAGACCGTGCGTAGGCCCGTGTGGATTTCCTGAATGCAATCCATGCGCTTGAATTTTCGAGGTGATACAAGCTCCACTAACTCTGAGGCTTCTATTAGATAGTGATAGGGCTATTTTGTGGTTTCACTCTTTTTGTTTTATCACTCAACCTCTCCAGCTCGTAATGTACACTCACTCTCAACTCACACTCACAGTCACCAATGTTAAACCAAACAGTATTAGCTACCCATGCACCATCAAACCTCAGGAATGCCCTCATCGATAAGATAATGCAAAGATAGCCTTTAGGAAAAATAGAGTTTACATAAGCAAAAATATAGATGCAACTCAAAAGACGCGACGACGACGACAACGACAACGTACAATCCCGCCTAGTATCCTTAAACCAACACCAGGGTGAAACAGAGGGGGTTAGTCAAATGACTAAGTGAGGAGGGAATAATAATATATATTATAAAACGGAAGTAAATCACTATTTTTCAAACCTAAAAGAAATCAACATAAAAGAAAGGTTTTCGTAAACGGTTGGTGATTTAGTATAAAACATAAACATTTCATATGACTCGCGAGACGGGCCCTTAACTCCAATTTTCAAACATAAAGTATGGCAGCCTATGCCCAACATATCTATGAAAAGTAAATTTAGCCCAAAGGGACATTTGCTGCCTAAAAGTCCACCATAGCTTCCAAGAAAAAGCAGTCACCATGTCCTGTATGAATAGCCAATCTAGACCAAGAAGAAGCCCAATGGACTTTTCTCCTATCTGCACTATCTCCCCAGAAGAACTTATTAAACAATTTCTGAAGGGTCTCTACTACAAAAACAGTGGGCTACAAGACTTGAAACAGATATAATGGCAATGAACATAAAACACTCTTAATGAACTGCAATCTACCCCCATGTGATAGCTCATACCTCTCCCAACCACCAATAAGAGACTTCACTTTTGCAATTAAATCAGAAAAAGGAAAGTTCCTTTTATAACCAATGGCTAAAGGTGCACCAAGATAACCAATGGGAGGGACTTATTAGAAAAACCTGTCACCGAGGTCAAATATAGAACCACAGTAGGAGGACAGTTCTTGCTCACAATAAATGAACTTTTTTCCTTACTAATGGCTTGCCCAGAAACCAACTCATAGGTATGGAGGATGTCCATCTGCTTATATACATTCTCTCCAACATTCCTGCAAAAAATGATTAAGTCATCAGCAAAAGCTACATGGGAAACCAACTGTGGGTTAGAAATGTCATACCTGAGGGAAGGCTCCCTAGTATACAAACCATCCAAACTTGTTGACAACCATTCAGCAGCTAAAATAAACAATGCAGGGGAAAGGGGGTCACCCTGCCTCAAACCTCTAGTAGATTCAAAAAAACCACAACTGACCCTATTGACCAAGATAGAGAAAAAGAAATTCTCCACACACCTTTTGACAATGCTAACCCACTCTCTAGAAAAGCCAAATTGAGTTAAAACCTTATACAAGAAGGGCCATTGTAACATGTCATAGGCCTTGGCCATATCCATCTTTAAAATCACTTTCTCTGCCTTCTCTTTTTTATTTAAAGAAAATTCTAACTCCTGAGCTAACAAAATGTTCTCAAGAATACTTCTCCCTTCAAAAAATCCACTCTGCCCCCTAAAAAATTAAGGATGGAAGGATAACACTCAACCTCTTATGAACAGTTTTAGTAATTATCTTATTGGTGACATTACACAAACTGATTGGTCTGAATTCAGCCCAAGTTTGTGGACTGTTAGACTTAGGAATAAGGGAGATTGAAGTAGCTTTAAAACCGTTGGGCATGGCCCTACCCTTAAAGAACTCACACACAGCCTCCAAGACATCCAACTTTAATATCTCCCAACAGTTTTGGAAAAAAATAACAGAAAAGTCATCAGGGCCAGCAGCCCCATCAGGATTCATAGAAAAAATAGCTTCTCTAACCTCTTCTAAAGTAGGTAGAGCACACAACATCTCATTATCTGAAGGAGAAACAAGAGAAGGGATGCAACAAAATTCATCAGGTTGCAATGCAGCAATTCTAAAACCCAATAATTCAGTGAAAAAGGCAATTGCAGACCCCTGTATCTCCCCAGGTTCAGTTAACAAGTTGTTACCCTCCCAAATTTGATGTATGTGAGATTTAATCCTCTTCTTTTTAACCAAAGAATGGAAAAACTTAGAGTTCCTCTCCCCCTCCAATAACCAATGACAGTTGAACTTTTGTTTCCAAAACAAATTTTCCATCTTCAAGATTTGAATAAGCTCAGCATGACATTTATTCATAGCCATTCTATTTATAGTGCTAGGGTCAGATTCAAATGTTATTTCACATAAAGCAAGCTCAGCCTCTTTTTCACCTATTTTATCCTGAATGTTACCAAAGGAACTTTTATTCCATTATTTTAGTTTCTGTTTAACCCTATTAAGCTTCAACTGCAATTTCAACATCCCTACAGCCTGTATAGGTAGATTCTAATTAGCTTTTACTACAGAGAGAAAATCAGAATGCAAGCACCACATAGATTGAAATCTAAATGAACTAGGGATCTTAGTCTTCATATTACCAAATTCAATTAAAAGAGGACAAGGGTCAGAAAGATATTTAACCAAATGCATCACCTTAGTAGTATCGAACATGTCTTACCATCCACTTGACACAAGAGCCCTATCTAGCCTTTCCATTTTATCAGTTCCATCACCCCAGGTCCACATATTACCAATAAAACCAACGTCTGAAATATCACACTCACTTACACAATCCTGAAAATCCTCTATATCCCTCAGATTTGGAGTGATACAGTTTTTTCTCTCCAAATGATCTAAGACAACATTAAAATCTCCTACAACTAACCAAGGGTCAGAAGTGCAAATATCTTTCAGACCTGTCCATAATGTTCTCCTAGCCTTCCTATCATATTTAGCATAAACCACAGTACAAAGGTAAGAATGTGGTAACCAATTAGATTTTACATCCAGATGCAAACATTTGAGTGTGATCAGCAAGTATAGAGACACTTAAACCATCATCACAGAAGACCCATATTGAGTTCACCTCATTACAAAAAAAAATATGAAAACCTATCTTCCTACGCATAGTAAAGACATCTAATGAAATAAAAGGTCCAATCACCACCAGCATGTGCAACTTATTAATACTCTTCAACCTTTTTAAAAAATCATATTTTTTGGTGTTTTTCATACCCCTAATATTCCAAATTAACAAGTTAAAATTCATGGAGATATCTTAGATGCAGAGGTAGCTTTAGTACCTTTTGTTTTGCTTCTAGTGCTTCTGGGTGAAGATTTAGCTGGCTTGTTCCCAGCCTTAACCTTCTTCAACCCCACATCCTCTTGAGTTGCAGCTAGTGTTCTTTGACCTTGCTCCTTTGCATCCTCAAACAACAATGATTGTGCAATGTCTTCTCCCTCCAATTGATGTACCTGAACATTACTAGGGATGGACTCCACAGAAACATTAGTGATACAAGGGAAAGTAGTAGAGTGAACAATATCTAAGCTATCAGGTGGTTTAACTAATAAACTAGAGAAAGATAAGTCAGGAAGGACCAACTGGGGATCTTCTAAGATAGGATTGGACTCATTAGCATTGTCCCTCAGGACACCTTCCTCATTGTTGCTTTCCATCCTCCAGGTTGTGAATTTTAGCAATAGTCATCGAAGAAACATCATATCCTGCCTGTTGTAAAGCTTGCCTAACAGATTCATAGCTTTCTTTGGTATCAGCCACCATGATCCCAGCTGGTGAAACTAGAATGTTCTCCTTCTCTACCAGTTCCTTCTCCTGTGAGGATACATCCAAGACCTTGGTCCCAATATTTTCCAGTTCCTCATCCACCACCTTTTCCATTATCTCTTGGGCTATGAAATCATAGTCATGAGCCTCCATCTTGTTATTCAATTCAGAGACCACTCCTGCATCAATAACTTGTTGACAAAGGCCTGATCATCCTCTTCCAAAATAACACTGTGTTCCTTCGTTTTGTTCTTTTTAACCCAAATTTTACCAGATACAGGACTAGCTTGTGTCCTAGTTGTAGCCTTCCTTTTCTCAGCTAAGGATCCTCTGATAATTCTGGATCACTATCTTGGTCTTCTAATACTGCAAAAGGGTTCACTGAAGCAGAGATGCCTCTTTCTTCTTCTTCCTCATCAGAGTTTCCATCCTTATCAGTAAAGACAGTGCCCTCTCTTGCTCTTTTTTCTCCCTTCTTGTTGAGAACATTCCTCAAATCTGGTGTCTCCTCATTGGTTATTTCAGGTTCTTGAAAAACCTTGACATTCTGAGAGAAGGACACCTTATTCCTCCTGTGATCCACTTTTTCAGTCTCTTCCGTGGGCGGTTGATGGGAGTTGTTATCCTTCAACTCTTCCTGCACTTTATTATTTTACTTTGATGAGATTTGTCCTTGGTCTGTCCCAATCCTTTATCATTCACAGACTCCCTTGCTTTCACGGTTTGTTTGTTATGATCCAATATAGAGTGTCCAGGCATTTTACATTGAGAACAAAAGGGAGGAAGGTTCTCATAGACTAATGGTTGTACCACTGTACCATCATTTCCATGTTCAATGTCAATCTCCTTGATTCTAGTTTTAGATAAATCCAACTCCACACACACACGAGCATTGCTAGGCCTAGTACGATGAACAGTTGTGTCGTCTAACCTTAGTGGATCACCAATCATTTTTGAAAGAGAATGCAACAGACCCTTCTCATACAAATGTATTGGGAGGCCAGGTAGATTTACCCACACAGGGATTATGGGTGAGCGAGTTTTGGGATCGAATGTGGGCGACCACTTCTGAAAATACCCAAGAGGGCGAAACCAGAGTCTTGCATAATCTTCTAGGCATGAGAAGTGAATGATGGCAGTACTATCGTTCAGGACACCAAATTGATAGGGCTTGTCGAATCCTATTTTGTGAAACAACGAGCGCACAATAGGGTTGTATCACATGACACGGGTACATGGGCAAAGAACTTAATACACTCCTAATGAGCTGCAATCTGCCCCCATGAGACAAACCATACCTTTCCCACCCACCTATAAGACCCTTGACCTTACCAATCAGACCAAAAGAATAAATCATTCCTTCTATAACCAACACACAAAGGAGCACCTAAATAAGTAATGGGAAGTGATTTTACAGAAAAACCTATTACCATTTGCAAAAAATGGGAAGTGATTTAACAGAAAAACCTATTACCATTTGCAAAAAATGGGAAGTGATTTAACAGAAAAACCTGTTACCATTTGCAACTAAAGAGAAACCTGATCAGAACAATGCTTACTTAGAATCATGGAGCTCTTCTCCCTACTTATAGCCTGTCCTGACACCAGTTCATAAGTGTGCAACATCTCCATCAGCATGTGGATATTATGTCACTGAAACCTGCAAAAGATGATTATGTCATCAGCAAATGCTAAATGCTATACTAACTGAGGATTAGAAAGATCATACCTAAGGGAAGGCTCCCTAATGTACAAACCATCCAAACTTCTGGATAACCATTCAAGCAGGAGACAAAGGATCCCCTTACCTTAATCCTTTACCAGATTTGAAAAAACCACAGCTTTCACCATTAATCAAAATAGAAAAATAACAATTCTCAACACATCTCCTTATTAAATCAATCCATCCTCTATTAAAGCCCAAATGAGACATCACATTATACAAGAAAGACCACTGAACCCTATCATAAGCCTTTGCCATGTCTAACTTAAGAATCATTTTCTCACCCTCCTCTTTTCTTTTTTATTTAGAGCAAAAACCAACTCTTGTGCAAGTAAAATGTTTTCATGAATTCCCCTCCCTTCTACAAACCCACTATGACACTCAGAAATTAAGACATGAAGCACCACACTCAACCTTTTATGAACAGTTTTAGTGATTATCTTATTAGACACATTGCACAGACTTATAGGCCTAAATTCAGCCCAAGTTTGTCGACTGTTAGACTTAGGGATTAGAGAAATAGTGGTAGCTTTGAATCCCTTAGGCATCTCTTTTCCCCTAAAAAATTCCCTCACAGCTTCCAGAATATCTACCTTTACAATTTCCCAACATTTTTGGTTAAAGAGGGATGTCATTTGTTGTTGATGTTCTTGGTTAAGCTAGATCTCAAACATCTATCAGGGGTATTCGCGAAGGACGATTAGACCGTTGCGCAAGGATAATGTATACGGCAGTGTGATTGATCTTCATCATTAAGTGACAAATAATATTTCATTATGTATTGGACGGGTGGTCTATAGACTCTCGAGGTTGTAATGTTTTTGAAAGCGAAATACTACTCCATTTCAAGAAGATTCTGTAGCAGAGATCTAGAAATTTAACCATGAGACTCACCCTTGGAGCATGTCTTCGTTCCACACAAATTTGGCACTAGTGACTAGTCTTACTTCCAGACTTATATGTGGGTGGAATTGGTGATCATTCATACTGCAATAGACTTATGTGTAATTTCCTGACATTCGATAATGAAGTATGATTGTTGAATTTGTGTACTTAACTAGGTGTGGTGAAGTGCTCAGACTTTGGGAGGTCATACAACCACTCGTTTTGGCGTGTCTCGAGGAGATCTTTGAAATGTGCAAGTTGTTTTAGTATCAACCCTTGATCTTCATCTGAGGACTATGATCTTTTAATTTAGTTAGATACACTTTTTTCTTCTACATCTGTTACTTTCAATACCACGATTTAGCGTTTCAATGTATATTTTTTAGTTTAGGGGTTGAGAATCCTGATTGAAGTTTTATATAATTATATTTACTCCTACATATTTATAATGTGTTTTTCTCGACTTGCTTGTGTAAGCTTTTATAGTATGTGTAGTCTAAGTCTATTGGTTTGGAAAGTCCAATCATACCAATGCTGCCAAACGGGTGGTTTGGAGCTAAAACTTTGAAAGGCCATAACTTTGTGTAGAGACGTCCGTTTGGGGTGGTTTTTTTTTTTGATTTCGGGTATTTTTTCGAGATCTACGCGAAGGCAAACTGCCTACGGCGGTTTGGCCCACGAAATCATCGAAAAAATGCCGTTTTCTCATCTTAATTTGATTTTAAAGTGAAACGGCAAAGGTTCTTGAATTTTCAAACCCCTGCATTTCATCACAAATTTTATTTTTACCACGAAGTCGATGCTTCATAGCAATGCTATATACCTTAATTTCGTAATGTTACGTGCCGATCCCGCAAAACAATAGTTAGGCGGGTATATTACGTTCTTGTATAGAAATATCGCAACAATTACCAAACTTCTTAGCTTCTCTACTGGTTTTTGTGAAACATTAGTATTATTTTTTCCACACTACAATGAGGTGACGGTTTCAAACCCCAAGTAGGTATATTATTCTTTTTCCAGTTTTTTGCCTTTTATACACCATAGCAATATACTAAATCTTGATGGTTTTGACACCAACACACCAAATTTCGATTTACCAAAAATATCATCGATCTAATAA